>OY728163.1:1605876804-1608376804 GCA_963277665.1 Viscum album
AGATCAGATGGTTACTTCCATAAGAGGGGGTACCATGAAGGTTTACTATATGGATTGGTCAAAACACCTAAATAGGGAAGACCTAGGAAGAGGTTCCCTAAAGAGGAAAGTTTTCACCCTATGAAAACTGATATGAACATCACAAAGGTTAGATTAAGTAGGTACAACACTAAGAGGGAGAACCTAAAATGTTTACCAGATATATGGTTCTGAATGTCAAACGAGGATGATCCAATGATGGTGTGTCCTAAATAGAAAAGGTTTCACACCGTGAAGGATGATCTAGACATAAAAAATGTACTAATTAAAGAATGGTGGGTCCCAGAAAAGGTGAAACCATGGATTTCCATTGATTGGGATTGAATCACGAGGAGGCTATCTACGTACACTATATAGAAGAGATGGATAAAGACCCATGTAGTTCAAAACGGTGATATGGGAATTACATATGGTTATTTTCCCATATTTATGGCATGAATGTATTGATATGCGGAGGCCTATGTTAGATCAATATGAATATGGAGTATGTATCGATATATGTAGATGAATAAAGTGGGACCGACATTAGGATGGCAGTGTTGGAATTAAACCTAACGGGGTTTTCAATGTATCCTAGTGGCTGGGAATCAATGTCCATGTTATTATGGAATGGGTTGATGGTTCACCCAAGGATGTGGATCATGAGAATTGATGGTAAATGGGTGATGGGATTGTATGACAAGGAGGATTCCTACATATCCCAGTTTTTGGGAATCAAATTTCACATAGTTCATGATGGAGGTGTGTAATCGGGGCATACATCAAGGACAATGACTCTGATTCATGTTGGGGATTTTGTATAGTATGCATCCCATTTTAAGAGGGATTCTCTTGGTTGGAGGATTAAGCATTCATTTAGGTGAATATTCATGGTTAGAATCCCAGATGGATGGATCTGAACACCCTAGAGAGGAGGATCTGGGATATGTGTCCCAATAAAGTAAAATGTCACATAATGAGGGAGAATCCCTAGGAGGGAGTACTAAAGTTTATAATTGGTTGGTATTGGACCTCATAGAGGCTTCTAATGTACCCAAAATGGATCAAAACCCATGTTGTTCAGCAAGAAGTTCAATTTAATTTCATTCGAGACAAAGGTGAACTAGCGTGAAATGATCGGGATAGACGGTTGTTGGGTGTGTGGGGGTATTTAACCTCAGATATCCTACCTACATACCATATATAGAATTCTTGGATCAAATTCCCTATTTTTTGTTTGGAGACGGGAATGGGGCTTACACATGGATAGATTCCCAAATGGATGGATTGGAACACCACCTGAAGAAGGATCTTGGTGTTGTGTCCCAAAAAGGGAAGATGTAACACCATGGGGTACATCCCTATTATAGAGCACCAACGATTACCATTTTTCAGGATTGAACCTCAATGAGGCATCCTGTATAACCTATGTAGAATACATGGATCAAATCTATAATGACCAAAATATTAATTAATCAAAATTCATCTTGATTGGATTAAATGTCTTATCATGTAAAATGGTTATATAAAATATGTCTTTATTTGGTCTTATGTTTTTGTATTTTTAAAATACTTTTAAGAATTGTGATTGTTTCTAATATAACCGTTGAACAGTGATCACATGATTAATATAAAAATAGGGATTCCAAAAATCTTATTTATTCAGACAAAATTAGAGATGGAATCTTCTAGTATACCTTATCCATATGAAGCCCATTTGTCAGAGCTCATAAAGGAGGTGGTGTCATTGTTCTTCTCTCTGGACCAAGCCCAAGCTGAGCTTCAACATGTTAAGTTTGAATGGAACCGCCTACGGGAGAAGTGTATGTTGATAGAGATTACCTCCTAGGTGATGTTATATGTGCCACCTCAAGAGACTATCACAATCACACACCTTATCCTTCGATCGTATGTTGGTGGTATAAGGGGTTATGTGACAGGACCCTAGCACTATGATTATGTTCATTATTTTTGTATATAATAATGAATATATATTCATTTTATTATTGTTAAACTATAAATTGTTTCTAAATAAGAAATATTATTTTTAGTTAATTTTGATAAATTAATGGGTTTTTGAATTAAATAATATTTTAATAATATATTATTATTATCAAACTACTTTTTATTAATTTTAAATGATCATATAATTTTTATGAATGCAATTGTAAATTTTTATTAATGTTTGAATGTGGTCCATGTCAAAACGCATGTTTTTTTTATAAATGCCAGTTTTTTTAAAAAGTAAAATTCAAATATATATATAATTATTTGGATAAAATGAATACTATTTTTGGAATCAGGACATTGAAATTATCCAATGGTGAATTTTTCATAATTTTCTAAGACAGTCGAATTATAGGGTAAAAATAAAATACCATTGAAATATATAATATGTTTTATGATATCATGATGACCCAAAAGTGATTAAATAAAATACTCTAAAAATTAATTTTTTCCAATTTATGTTTTACCATTAAAATAATGTGATTTTAGTCTTGTTTGATTTATTTTTCAATACCTTAGTGGACCCTTCAAGACTTATAAATCAGTTTACATTTTCAAATTGATTTCCTTGTGAGTGTGAATCACCTCCGCATAAGGAAGCACATTATTTAACAAAGTTATGACATTCCCTTATAAAATATTCTTTCCACACACCTTTGGAAAAAAACTAATGGAAAAAACAATGGGCTGGTTTGTGGTTATGATTAGTTTAATGGGTGGTGTCCGAAACCTAAATAATAAAAAATTTCATCTCCTTTCCTATATAAACTCACACATGCTCAAACATTCTCTTCAATAAAATCCTTTGGATTCAGTCTAAGTTCTTTCCTCATCTTTGTAAAATCCTCCCAAGGAGCCCAAATCTCCCAAGAGTCCTCTCTCAATCCTCTCCCAAACTTTTGGAATCACACATCCAAGTATGGGATTCTCACTTTCTTATTTATGACCATGTTTATTTTTATTGGTATGACCTTTTATTATCAATTATAAATATTGGGGTTTGATTTCGCACCTCCCCCATATATCCCTCTTTATTTGTGAAGAATGAGATATCCCCTTTCTCTCTCATTAATTCCTCCACTATACACCTGTTACCATGTCGAAATTCCGTATGGAATTTCACTCTCCTCATTTACATTCAAGAAATTATTTTTTATTATTTATCTAAATTCCATTACATTTTATGGGACATGTATCTATATGACCCCCATACTTTCCATTTCATGTATATATGATTAGAGACCCATTTATCTCTCATCGTCCATTTTTATTAATTCTTATATCATGCCGCTATGCTGCCGAAATTGCACTGTCTTTTCCCAAATCCAATATCATTGTGTACTAAATACCATACCCATGTATCTATCAAGGGTATTAACCTTTATGAACATATACATATTTAATGTCACATTCATGTATTTATTTTCATTCTCTTATCATGGATTACCTTATTATGTTGATTGATTCCATGTTATATGATAAATGGTGAACATTTATGCATCAAATGAAATGTTTAAGAAGGGTGCCCCTTATAGCGCTCCAATTCATTGGGTTATGTATAGTATCATGAAAAGTCATGTGAAATGAGTGTTGAATCATTATAATTCAAGTTAAATGAGGTTTTACTCAAGCTTTATGTGCACTGAGGATTTACTCATGCTCCATATGCAATGATCCGTGGCTCTTGCTAATTCCATGTTAAGTGTTGTTTCAACATCTCCATGTTATGATTATCATTCTTTATCAATCTTTTATGTACATGTTTCTCTTGTTTTCCAATGATATGTCTATTGTCAAAACATGCATTGTATTCCTCATTTTATTCTATGTTTATTCCCTTACTGGGCTTTATATCTCACCCTTTTCTTATGTATGTCCTTAGGATATCCAACGCAATTCTATGTACGAGGGTATGTAAGGGTCATGTAAATGAAGTTTTCAATAAGATTTTGTGTTTCCAATTTTAAGTTTTTATGTAATGTTACGAAGCCCAAAATACACTAGACTTATCAATCTTCTTTGTTGTATCAAGTGAAGGTTTTATGTAATAAATCAGGTCTAGGTGCGTAATAAAAACTAGGGTAGTTATAGTTAGTTTCAAAGGATATGTTTACATATTTTTGGGAATAGGATTAGAAAACAATTGTGAAGCCTTTGAGACTAGAATAAGTATAATACTAAATATCCATATGTTTCGGTGAGTATTCAGTAAGTGGTTTATCAAAAAAATACAACACTATCTGGTTATGAGCAGGTAGAGGTAGCACTCGAACATATGTACGTAGGAGTGAAAACTCTGACAACGTGTTTTGGGCTTGACCCGGGGTATCCGGGTACACAAAAATGGGCCTTGATTCACTATTTGTTATGACATGCCCAGGGGATATTCTTTGGTAAATTCAAAAGCAGAATATGAACCGTTATTAGGGGAATTAAAAAATTCCAAAAAGAATATATGTTACAAAGTAGATCATGGATAACATAGATTAAAGCCTATATATTCATAAGATAAGAAATAAATTTTATTTATATGTCATCCAATTTGTCTATGGATTAACCTCTATGTGTTACCCCTAACTTCCATTTTATTCTATCCAATTTCTGGTAATAGGAGGACTCATGCTAAGAAACAATGTGAGGATCAATATGATGATTAACCTAATGAGATCCCTAATCTGATGTGAGCGAGAATCATGAACTTTGTCATGGTAATATCTTAGTAAACTAGGAATTAAATAGAAACATGTATCAAGAGGAATGTCCAACACCCCCCCACAAAGAAAGAACATGTCACTATCAAATTATTTATGAGACAAAGGCCTCCTGCATTTAACAAATCCTATGATCCCTTAATAATCGAACAATGGAAAAAATCATGTTAAAAAAACTTCTCTATCCTTCAATGTTCTAAAGAATAGAAGTTTATTATAGATGCTTATCGTATGGAGGGTGATGTTTATCAATCATGGACATTGATCAAAAATACAAATCCTGAGGAGGAGATCGAGGTGTTGGAATGGAAGGATTTCTTGAAGATGTTTTTTGATAAATATTATATGTGCACCCTCTTATTAGGATGGAAAGAGACTTCCATGCCCTCAAGGGAAGAGGTGATGAATCCTTAAGAGAGTATGAGGAAAACATCACAAGTCTTGCATGATTTGACTTTGTTTTGTCATCACCCACGAATGAATGGTTGAACGCTTCTTTGATGGGCTGAAACCTAAACTGCAGAAAGCCCTGGTGATCTGTGACATCAAAATCTATGAAGAAATTGTCTGATGTTCCCTAAAAGTCGAAAAATATATTATAGAATATCAAGGGTATCATGGGAATAAAAAGTATAGTGTTGACTTCAATTATGGAGTTCTAATGGATAAATCCAATGGTGCTAAAAAAATACAACACCACACATTCCAAAGGTGTGGAAAGAAGCCCCCTAGAAATTCCCTGAAGGGGACATGGAAATTCTTTAGGTGTGGAAGAGAAGGGGAACTAGATATTAAATACGGACAATAAAAACCTGCAGTTGTGACAGCGAAGAGGAATGCTCCGTTCGAACATCAACGCATTGTTCATTGCATCAACTACAAAGAACCATGGAACCTTGTAAATCAGTTCCCTAAGACAAGGGTTTTCGGAGGCAACCAACATCATCCAAGGTAGAAAGGGAATTCTTTTTACATCACTACTACTAATGTGAACCCTGAAAATAAAGTGTTTATAGGTACACTGGTTATTCATTCAAGAGAAGTGAATGTAATTCTTTATTATAGTTCTACACATTCTTCTATACCCAAAAAGTTTAGTTGAACAATCCCAACACCACCACAAATCATGGAAGTGAAGATGTCTGGGGGATAGGAAAATTGGGAAATCATTGAAACCCATGAATTTAGCTCTTCCCTAGTCATAGTCGGTGGATTGAACTTCCCAGAGGAACTCGACATACTCCCTCTAGTGGAATTTGATGCAATTCTCGGAATGGATTGGTTTTCCTTATATAAGGCCAACAAAAATTGTCATGAGGGGGAAATCACTCTCCCAGTGGAGAATAGACCCCTGATTCTATACAATAGTAAGTAGGAATAAGAATCTTCTATAGCTCCCTCATCTCAAGCATGGATATTATTTCCCTATGTGCACACGTATCTAGCTTAGAGAATTTAGTCTATGGAGCCAAATCTCCTTGATGAAATACCTATTTGTGAGGGAATTCAATAAGGTATTTCCCGAGTAATTTCATGGCCTTCCTCCTAGATAAGATGTTGAATTCTCAATTGACCTTATACCTGGGGCATTGCCAATATCCAAGACTTTGTATATAATGGTTGTTATAGATCATGTTGAGTTAAAGAAACAACTACAGGAGAATCTGGATAAAGGTTTTATACTCCCAAGAGCTTCACCATGTTGTCCACCAATCTTCTTCTTCAAGAATAAGGATAAATTAATGTGCCTTTGCATCAATTATCATGAGCGTAAAAATATCATGATAAATAACTAGTATCCCCTCCCACAAATTGATGACTTGTTCGATCATCTTCTTGGAGAAAAATACTTCTCTAAGGTAGATTTGTGGTGAGGATATTATCATGTATGGGTGTAGAAGGAAGATATCTCTATGACCGATTTTCGTACGATATACGGGCACTATGAATTCAAATACAAGCCATTAGGACTCACTAATTCTTCAGAAATCATCATGGAATGATGAATAGAGTCTTTAGAGATTACCTTGACAAGTTATTGGTATTCTATGAAAATAATATTCTAATATACTCAAAAAAAATGTAGGATCATTGGGAGAATATAAGAACTGATCTAAAGACTTTGCATAAGGAGAATATATATGAAATGTACTATAAGTATCAGTTCTAATTAAAGAAGATCTCATTCCTCTGTCATATCATGACAATAATTGGAATATCTATGGATCCCTCCAAGACAGCTTCAATTGAGGGTTGGATGAGGCCAACATTGGTAATGGATACCTGTAGATTATTGGGGTTAGCTCGATATTATAACCATTTGTGAGAAATTTATCACGATTATACAACCCTCTTACCAAGATAACTCAGAAGGAATTAATGTTTTCTTGGAGTGATGAATGTGAATAACGCTTCAAGGTGTTGAAAAAGAGGCTTATAACTACACCTGTGTTCACATTACACACAAGTGGAGAACTTTTTGTGGTATTTAGTGATGCTTCGAATAAGGGCTTGGTTTGTGTGTTGATGCAGAATCAAAAAGTAATTACCTATGCTTTAAAGAAATTGAATGTTCACGAGAATCATTATCCAACACATGATATAGAGTTGGTTGCGGTGATCTTTTCTTTAAAATTTTGGATTCATTACCTCTTTTGGAAGAATTGTGAAATATACATAGACCAAAAAGGCACCAAGTATATATTCACACAGAAAGAGTTGAATATGTTCAAATGAAGATGGTTAGAGCTGATCATATATTATGAATTCTCAATCCATTACCACTCTAGGAAAGTATGCAGGTTGGCAGATCCTCTAAGTAGAAAAGATCATGCAATTCAGCCATTGTTGAGAGTGAGAAGGATCCAATCTCCATAGATTAGCATAGGATAGACATGGGAATCTTTAAGGGAGTAACATCATCAATCCTTTATCAAATTACTTCTCAACCATCCCTCTTGAATAAAATAAAGGATTCTCAAAGAAAGGATGTTGAAATTATAAAAAGGGTGGAAGCTATCAAAAATGGGAAATCATTAGAGTTCGTGGTTGACAATAATGAAATTGTAAGATTTGAGTCACGATTTAAGTGTACCATATGATCTAGAGATAATGAAGGATATTATGAATGATTCACATAGCTCAACCTTCTCTATTCACCCAGGGAACACAAATATGTATCAAGATCTCTGAGAAAATGTTTTCTGGGATAAAATTTAAAAAGAGATTATTGAATATACATCAAAGTACCTGGTATGTCCACATGAGAAAGCTGAGAGACAAATGTTAAGGGGATGGTGCAAATACTACCCATACCAACATGGATGTGGTACAACATTACCATGGACTTTTTCATATGACTTCCAAGTACATACAGAGAAAACAATGCTATATGGGCCATTTTGGATCATCTTATGAAGACATCTCACTTTATCATGATTCAAGGGGACTTTTCATTAGATCAAATTGCATTGAATTAAATCAAAGAAGTTGTAAGTCTACATAGAGTAACAATATCTATTATATATGATTGTGATCCTAGATTGACCTTGAAGTTCAAGAAAAGTCTCCAGCATGCTCTATGCACTTAACCAAAATGCAGTATGTCCTATCATCCTCAAACTGATGGCCAATCTGAGCAAACTATTCAGACACTAGATGATATCTTAAGATCATGGTCTATAGACATTAAATGAGGGTGGGGCCCAAATCTTATACTAGTTTAATTCTCCTACAATAACAATTTCCACTTGTTCATCTGAATGGAAACATATAAAGACTTATATAGGAAAAGGTGCAGAACACTGGCATGTTGTGATGACGTTTGTGAGCATAAGCTGCTAGGACCTGAAATGGTCAAAGTAATGGTGGTGAAGGTGAAAACCATTAAAAATATATCAAAGCTGCCCAAAGTCGACAGAAGAGTTATGCGGAAAATTGTCGATGAGACCGTTAGTTCAATGTTGGAGACATGGTGTTTCTATGCATATCTCCATGAAATAAGGTCTTGAGGTGTGGAAATAATGTGATGTTATGATACATGTACATCGACCCTTCAATATTATTTGTCGCATCGGGGCTATGTACTATCGAAAAGAACTTACACCTACCATAGACAATGTATATGATATCTTTAATGTATCCCTCTTAAAAAAGTACATATCAGACCCTTCACATGTACTCTCTTCAGAGGTTTTACAACTTCAGAATGATATTTCTTACGAGGAGAAACTAGTGAAGTTCTTAGATCCTAGATAAAAAGTTCTACAAAATTAGATAATACCCCTCGTCAAGTTGTTGATGCAAAACAAAAAGTTAGAAGATGTGGTGGGGGAATCAAAAGAAGTAATGATGCAGTGTTACCCACATCTGTTTTAGTGTAGGAAAAAGAAATCTCGAGGGCGATATTTTTTCTTAAGGGGGGAAGATTGTAATGACTCAAACAATCATTATTAAAAAGTATTCTTGATGTCATTAAATTTCCTATTATGAAAAATGGTTATATATAATATAATCCACTATGGTTTTATGTTTTTGGATTTCTAAAATAACTTTTAAGATTGTGAAAGTTGCTAATATAGTTTTTGAATAGGGATCACATGATTCGTATATATATAAGGTGTCGAAAATTATAATTTAATTAGAAAAAGGAAGTGATGGAGCATCTAGTAGACTTTCCCTACATTAAGCCCATTGGTTGGAGCACTGAAAGGGTAGGTTGTCATTAGGATTCACTCTTAACCCATCCCAAGCTGTGGTTCAACATGTTTATCTCGAACAGAACCGCATATGGGAGAAGTGGAAGTTGATAGAGATTACCACCCGAGCGATGTTATCTGATCCACCCCAAGAGTCTGTCAGCATCGAACACCTTAAACTTTGGTCTAATGTGGTTGTTTTAAGGGGTTATGTAATAAGACCATAGCACAATGATTATGAGCATTATTTTTGTATATAATAATGGACAAACATGCATTTTATTATTTTTACTCTATAAATATTTTTTGAAGAAAAATTGTAATATTATTTAATTTTGTTAAATTAAAGTATTTTTGAATTAAATAATATTTTAATAAAATATTAATATTATAAAATAAATTTTTATTATGTATAAAAGAAAATATAATTTTTTTGATTATAATTGTACTTTATTATTATGGTTTGAAATCTGTTTTTATCAAAACACATGAATTTTTTATAAATATCTATTTTTCTTTTAGAAGTGAAAATTCATATATTTAAAAAATTATTTAGATAAAATGAATACTATTTTTGGATTTAGTACACTAAAATGATCCAATGATAAATGTTTCATTATTTTCTAAAACAGTCAAATTTTTGGGTAAAAATTATATACTGTTTAAATATATAATGTGTTTTATGAAATCAAAATGACCAAATAGTGGTGTAATAAAATAAAATAAAAATTATTTTCTTCCAATATAGTTTTCAACATTAATATAATTTTATTTTAGTTTTGTTTGATTTATTTTTCAATGATTTAGTGGATCATTCAAGTCTTGTAAAAAAAGTTATCTTTTTAAATTTATTTCCATTAGAGTGTGATTAACCTCCACATAAGAAACCATATTATTTTAAGAATTTAGTCCAATGGCCTTATAAAACATTGTTTCCAATCCTCTTTGGAAGAAACCATGTGACAGGTTTGGGTTTCGATTATTTTAATGAGTGGTGTCCCAAACCTAAATAATAAATAATTCCCTCTCCTTTCCTATATAAACCCACCCATGCTCCCACTTCCTCTTCACTAAATGATTTTGGGTTTCATAAAAACTCTTCTTTCATCTCACTAAAATCCTCCCAAGGCACCCCAATATCCCAATAATCTTTCTGAAGCCTCTCCCAAGATTTTTGGATCCCACATCCATGTAAGGGATTATCACTTCCTTATTAATGTCCAAGTTTCCATATATTGGTATGACCATTTATTTTCAATAATGAGATATCAAATTTATATCTCATTAATTACCCCTATTACACCTGTTACCATGCCTAAATTCTGTACGGAATTTCTCTCTCCTCATTTACATTCAAGGAATTATTTTTTATCACATATCTAAATTACATTAAATTTTTTGGGACATGTAACTATATGACCCCCCTTATTGTACATTTCATGTACATATGATTATACACCAATTTCTATCTCATCTACAATTTTTATGAATTCTTATATCACGCTGTTATGCTGCCGAAATTGCACCGCATTCTCCCAAGCAAGTATCATTGTGTAGTGAATATCATACCCTTGTCTCTATAATGGGTATTCACCTTTATGCACATATACATATTGAATGGTACATTCATGTATTTATTCTGCACTCCTTAATCATGTAATAACATATGATGTTGATTAATCCCATGTAATATGATCGATGTGGAACACATATGAATGAAATTAAATGTTTATGTAGGGTGCACACTGATAGAAATCCAATGCATTGAGTAATGAATATTATCAGGATATGTCATGAAAAATGAGTGTTGTCTCATGATAATAAAAGTGAAATGAGGGTTTACTCGTGCTTCATGTGCAATGATAGTTTACTAATTCTCAATATGCAATGAGCCTTGGCTCATGCTAATTCCATGTTAAGTGATGTTGCCAAATCTCTATGTTATGATTATCATGATTTATCATTATTTTATGTTCATGATTCTCTTGTGATACATTGTTATTTATATTATCTAATATTTATTTTATTCCTTATTTTATTCCATGTTTATTCCCTTTCTGAGCTTTATAGCTCACCCTTTCCTTATTTATGTCTTCAGGTTACCCCTTGCAAGGCTATGTACGAGGGAATATAGTGGTCATGTAAAGTATTTTTTCAATAAGATGTTGAGTTTCATGTTTTATGTTGTTTTATTATGTTTATATTCTCCAAATACAAGAGACCTATCGATCTTCTATGTTTTATCAGGTGACAGTTTTATGTAATAAATCATGTATAAGTGTGTAATAAAAACTAGGGTGGTTATAAAATCCTATATAGTTGGTTAAGGGAATGATGTCATGGTCACTAATAACCTCTATACCCATGTGATTCATGTTCAATGTGAGAATCAATAGGATGTAGTGAACCTGATAGACGTTTCATAGATGGTGATCTCAAAAGAGATGGTGTGGGGATTATTGATGGAGCTTCCTAGTTTCCGCTTAAGAGTGGAAATGGCGAATGAGTCCAATGCATGGATGAATCCTTAATGCATCTTAGGAGTGACAATAGTGGATGGGGATTAGGTGTGTATGTTATTTGTGAACTGTAAATGATATGTTTTGGTGCATTCCTCTAATGTATGGAAGTTGATTGGGTGCCACTAAGGAGAAACAATAGTGGGATTATGCATGGATTCTACCAATGTGCCTATATGGAGTGGAAATGGTGCACGGGGATTTTTCATGGAAGATACATGTATTACTCTATGGAGACACAATGGTTTATGGGGATTACATATATAAGCAGCCCGAATGCTGCTATGGAAAGACAATGGTGTATGGGGATTACATGTGGAAGCTTCCCACGTGATGTTAAGGAGAGAAACGGGTGCATAGGGAATATGTGTGGAATATTCCCATAATTTCTTCCTTATATTCGGCCATGAGGGCATCCCATGTGAATTTAATGGGGTAAGGATTCAGTTTAACATCATGTGAATGGATGAGGTGAGAGGGGTTTATGAAATGAGCTTCCTATTCTCTCATCTTCAGGATAGTCCATGAGGGAATATTATGCTCGATGAATAAGGAATCATATTCGTGAATTATGGGGTACTCTATAGTTTAAAGTCATGTAGTGAATACTATTAACATATTATGCATGGTGTATAAGGCATTTCTTGTTCGAAGAAAAAGGAATCCTATGTTTATTATATAAGGAATACAATATTTTAAGTAGTTAATAGAGGAATAGATGGAATATGGAGCCTAGGAATGGATGTTGTGGATATTATGAATCAGAGGCCCTTTTTTGAACCTATGATAGGATTCAGGTGATGGGGATGTAAGATATTGTTGGATAATGGTTCGAATCACAATACTCAGGGTATTGATGATGAGAATCTCAAGACACGAAATGGGAAAATGGGGAAGTGGAAGATGTCAAATCAAAGTGTTTACTGTTATGTGGAGGAGTACATAGAATCATTGTATTACATATGTGAATTTTAGGTGTCAAAAAAGAGTGAAAGGAAAACTATTTGTTATCTGGTTTGAAAATATATTTGTGTGACTATCAATTTTTTAAAGGAAATAGTGACTGTAGATAAGGGAACCTGTCCTGATAGTGATGCGTTGCGGGGGTGTGGGGTTGTAGACACCATGGTATCTGCCAATAGTTATTGTCCTGGATGCTATAGAACATAAGATGGGTTACATGTCAGACAGGTTGTGTGTAATAATGGTATGTGTGGCCTGTTGAGTGTATGAATAGGAACACTAGAACATTTGTGTTCAATATTAATATATTATACACAAAAATTGAAACGTTTCATATATGAATGGAATCTTCTATGCACATGAAAATGGTATAAATGAGTTTAGGTGAAGATTAAATCATTGGGGGGTCTTTGAAAATGTGGACCCATTTGGGACCATTCATGCAACATATCACATCGAGGGTTCTATTCAGCCACTAAAGTGAAAAAGCAGGGGTTTTTTTCACATTAGAGAGGCGTCAAAACTCTAGAATATTACCCTAAGTGGTAGTAGTGACATTTTATTTATAGGTGAAACTATGATAGGTGGCTTATAAGATTATGGAAACAGAAGAGGTCTTCTATGTGACATGCGACTTCTTCACATGTAAAGGGGTGTTGGACATCACATTGGGAACACTAGAGGCACGCACACTGATTCCAATCTTGCACACTCATCTCAAAACATGTGTTCACCTTCCTAATACATTTTATATAGAATTCATGGAACATTCCTGACACAGGTTGCATTTGGTTCCTATGAATCTTGCATGTAGATTTTGATCATGAGCAGACATCTTGAAAATTGTGATCACATTACTTATCCATTTTTTTGTTGTCTATAGAAAGGTGACATCACATCGGGTACACAAATGGTTTAAATGATATAATTCACAAAATATTCTATTATTTCATGTATGATCCCATTATTTCATGAAAACAACAATTCATGCGTGCAAAACATCCATTATTGCATGAAATTTTTTTTTCTCTAAAATCACCCCAGTTGGCCATTTTTCAGAAGTGTGAATTTAAATGGAAATAATATATAATCCATAATTCTATTCATGCTCTATGACCATTAAAATATCATCCATTGCAATAGTCTACAAAATGGGATCATGTATGGTTTTATTTATTGCATCTTGTGGATATGTTTTTCAATTATAATAGTCACATTAAAAAGATTATTTTTAAAAGGTGAAGTGAATAATTTTAAAAACCATTACTTAAAAATATAAACTAAATTTATTAAATACTAAACATTAAAAAACTTATCAATATGAAATGTAGATCTAGTGATAAATCACTTGACTATGAAAGTGTAATTTTTAATACATATAAATTACTTTTGTTCAAACCCCTTGTTGTAACAAGAGTAATAAAATGTTAACTTAATAAAATCAACATTTTTCTATACTTCATTATAGGATAATAAAATATTACATTATATGAACATAACCTTGTAAAAAAAAATTTCATTATAAAACATTATAAATGAATTAAATGAAATTTTAGATATCAGAACCCCTTATAGGATACAAACTCCCTAATGTAAGAAAATGTTTATAAGGTTTTTTGTGATAGGAATATAAATCCATATAACACAATTATGGAATACCAAATAATAAAATAAAGTTTACAATGTTCCTAACATATATTATATATGTTTTAATGATCACTACATGATGAGATAATGTAGAGTTATGAAAAAACATAACTATTGGGTTAAAAATTGTTTTGATATCCATTTGAAGTAGGATAATTGATTTTTATTATTATATAGAATGAAATATAAAAAAATTATGATGAAAGTAAATAAAAATTTATTTTGTATAACATAAATGGTAAATATGGAGAAAAAAAATCTATAATGACTAAATGAATTAGGATTGAGATAACGATACCCCTTATATTTATCCTAGATTCAACAAAAATACTATATCTATTATATAGTGAGCTTATTTATCATCATAATTTACTCCATAACCTTACTCATATTATTTAATTTTTATAATATTGAATTATAATAATTCAATATTTGAATTTTAATTACATATTACATATTTTAAATGTTGGGTGTAAGTAATAATGATCGTTTTGAACTAGCTTTTAAAAAATAGCATGGTAATTCATTATTATATAAAATTATGTCATATAATGATCATTAATAGTACTAATATAGATTTACCATGTTTTCAATAAATGTATAATTTCATTCCATAATTGTTATGGTTACAAAACATTATGATGAAATCTATAATGATCATGTTTTGATGAATCTTATAGAACAAAATAAGTTTTCTTAATTAGTGAGTTTATTAATAATGTTACCATTTAATAAAATATTATTTACCTACTTTTAGAATATTAAATATGTAATTGATTTTATATACACAAACTAATTTATATTCATAGTATTATTCACCTATGTTTTTATACTTACCCAAATATGATCCTACAATTATTAATGGATGATTATGAGGTGGATTAGTTGTGATATAATTTTATCATTTTCACAATAAAATTATTTAATGTATATTACTTTTATATATTATAATTTTAAAAAATTATGAAAATAATTAATATATATGAAAATATTATACAATATTAATGAAAATATTTTCCCCTCAGAACATTTGTTTTTAATGATGGAATTAACAATGATCGTACTTTAATGATATCATTATTTGGAATTTCAATTTTTCATTCCAAGACGTTAATGATACCATAAAATTCTTATTTATTATTTTAAAAAATTATTACTACCATGCATGAGTGGTGGTAGTGAAAAGTGGAATGCATCATTACATGTAAGATGTATTCCACACGTATACATGAGTGGTGATTTCATATTCCTAGAACGGGAGAATTGAGTAATATAAATTATCATTTGAAAAAAATAAAATAATTTATAAATGTGGTAGATATATTTAAATTATATATGTGTACCATCTAGGGAATTCAATGAAGGAAAATAATCACGATTTTTTATAGTGGCAGTAATCCACACAAACACAAAAATAATTTTTTTTATTAAGGGGTGTGGGGAAATGTAACACCCCGAGCTTCCACGATACGCTTCTCATTCAGTAATACAATAGCTTGCATTGTACGCAACTTCGAGTTCTAAAACACCGCGACTAATCAAAGTAGCCGTTATGAATAGTAATACCTTCTTTTTGAAATATTATAAATTTTATATGTCAAAATGGACTTCATTTTTGTATTCCTAATATTGAAATTAGCCTATGTTGAATTTTTTGTAATTTTCTGAGAACTTCCAAATTTTTATGAATAGTGAAAAATACTTAAAACAACTTTTTTAATCAAAATAATTTATAGTGATAAGTTATAATATTTAGTGGTTTTAAGGTATAATTAGAATATATTTTTACCATTTTATCCAATGGTGGTCATTAGAAATAATTTAACATTGAAATTGGACATAAACAATTGCCAATCTTTTGATATAAATTGTTTCTTGAAAACACGCTATTTGTCGTAACAGCGGGAATTAATTATAAAATTAATTAATGCAACTTATATGTTTGGAATTTTGTAAAATAGACATCATTTTTGAATTCGGAATATCAATTATAGCTTAGGGTGAAATTTTGGCCTTATTCTGAAAAACTTCAATTTTTGATGAATAGTGAAACCACTAAGTGGTAGTTAAATAACTGATTTTTCGTTTAAATGAAATATTACAACTTCTGTGATTTGATTTTCAAAAATCCGACATACATGGTTGTCATTAAGATGTAAAATGTGGTTCAATGAGATCAAAATAATTTTTTGGTGAATAGTAACTTTTAAGTTCTTAATCGCGATTAGTGGTAATTAGTGTAGTTTAAGGTATAAATAATACATTAATAATATGAAATGACCTAGACACATGTCCCAACCTCATTGGTTGTGTCATGGCCGACCAAGACAACCCATGGGTCAACTTGGGGACCCCATGGAGCCACTTTAGTTAGAAAATGACATAAATACCTTTTATTTAATGTTAAAGTAAAAAATGACACAAACATAAAATGTTTTACTAAAACAATTTTTAAGTGGGGTTATACAAGTCCAAATTTTGATTATAAATAGTCATTGGAAAGCTAAAAAGATTTCCTACATCATAGTATTTTTTTTATAATTTTTAGACATTAAATAAATTAAAGTATTTATGACATCATTATGATGTGGCGATGACCTCATTATCTAACGATTTAAATAAAATGAGAAGATAATGAAAAATCCAAGGCTTACACTTGTCCAAAGCCTATTGGATGAAGATATTTCGAAACCTTATCACCTTATCCTCGAATTATATAAGTGTGGGACCTTTAGAATCCGAAAAGCATTGTGAAATAATGTAACATTTCAATCTTTCCAAAAGTGCCCCTCCTCTCCACTTATAAAAGGCCCCCACCTCTCCCACTTCAATTACACTTTCAAGCCATTTTTCTCGGCCAACCTCTGCCCAAATACTCTCCCAACATTCCTCCCTTACTCATAGAAGCCTCACTTTGGGCAGAACTCTTCCCAAGGAAGCCTTTAGCTCAAATCAAAAAGAGTTACCCGATTTTGAGGTAATGTCTTTTATAATGTTGTTTTGTTTTATTTTTCTTCTCCAACCCCCTAAACTCTTTTTATTCATTTCTTTTGTAACAACACCAGTATCCTCAATATACTAGGATGTTGTTATAAGAAGGATTCGAGCTACACTTACACACACCTACATCTAATGGTTAAAGAACATACGGTTTCTGTGGATGGCGAATTTCTGCCTCACGAAACGATGATTGTTCAACACTCATTTAACACCTTCAAAGGTGGCCATTATGATGTCACTATTTTTATATATGATATATAATATGTTTATGTTTTCCTTAAGCTTCTGTTTTTTTCATTTTGGGCATACCTTTATGGTTTCCATTATGGGTAAAACACGATATCTTCATTTTAGGAAGCGCGGACTACCGCCCCCTGAAAGTGATTTGATTCGTTAATACCATATGTGGGATGTGTGAAGGATAAAGTTAATGATATTATATATGTTATTATACTGGAATTATAATATACTCTTATATCATTATGATTCCATTCCAGAAAATATGAAATAGAAATGGAATTAGCGTTCATGCGTACGTACGGCTTACCGTCTCCATGAACGGTGCATTTCATTTCTTACCTCTAAATGTGATGTAATATTATAAATGAATGTATGTACTGGATATATATGACATATATGATATCTACATCATGAATACCATTCTGGATATAATGAACCTTTGACCAAATTAACAACATGTAAGTGTAAGAAGCCTATTTTTGACTTAAGAACCAAATACCGACAAAATGAACATTATTAACTTAAATAATTACATAATGTTCATATCATTGTAATAAGTGATATAATAAGGATAATTAAGTTGAAAATGGTTCTTAATAAGGTATATATTAACTCTAGTTTATTATTCAGGAGGTTAAAGAACGGTTGAGTCAAGTCAGACACGAGGTAAGGGAATTTCTTAACCCAACTTCCATTCTTTGGGTTAATCTCCTACTTTCAAATTATGTCATGATATTATTATGTGTACCTATAGTGAATAGACATAATATATCTATTTTATTTTAAAAATGATCTTTTGAAGGACTCCGTCTCAATCCCCTTTCATTGAGGCATATTTGGTTTTATACACAACTTTCTTTTATACGGTGTATAAACCCCTTTGACTTTTACATTTATTCAAAAGGAATCTTTTTTATACGAAGCGTTTTACTAAACGACAAAAGGGAATGTTTTTCTTTCCGTACTTATGCGGCGACAACGACTTCTCCGCCGCCGTGACCATTATTTGAGTTTCGGCTTCCTCTACAAGCCATACCTTCTTTTTAAAAGAAAAATAAATACCATGTTTTACTTTTCTTTTATTGAAAATGGTTTTGAAAGCGTTTTTATTATATCAATGTGTTGTATTGATATCTTGTGATTGAAATGTGGAAATGTTATGTTTCCTTTAAGTATGTTTAATGTGATACAATTATGTTATGGTTTATGATATGTTTAAACCTATTCATATGAGGAATGTATTGGACTTAATAAGTGACGGGTGGAGCCCGCTATAGCTCCTCGATGCATCGGTAGGTCTCATGAGACAACTAGACGTGGAATTGGCCGAGGCCCTTTCCCAATTTGATTTATGGTTTTGGCCGAGGCCTTAATCATTTTAGACGTCTTGGCCGAGGCCTTGACAAAGTGTTTCAGAATGTCTGGCATTATACATTCCCTCATTATGAAAGTGGTTATTGATATTACATGTGATTATTCGACCAGTAGAATATCCATGTGAAGAAGTAAATGGCATTATCTCATTTTACTTTTGCCATATTATGTTGAAGTTCATGTTTAAGAGGCTTTTGTTTTAGTTATACATTGCCTTAAATGTTAATGTTTATTTATGAAAGCTTCCGCATTATTGTTATCCTTACTGAGCATTTGAGCTCACCCCTTTCAATGTTTAAAAATTTTCCAGGTTGTGAAGAAGTATTTTATGACTGACTTGCAAGAATAATCAGTGAAGATATGAGTGTGGACTATGAAGACCATGTTTTTTTGTAGTTTTTCACCTTTTGATGTAATGAAAGACTTATGAATGTATCTAGTGTTTCCAAGGCTACTAAACTAATCGGTCTTTCGAGACTTGATCTTTTGTGATCATGCCAATGTTACGAAGTAATGCACCGGCTCTGGGTAGCTGGGGTCGGGGCGTTACAGTTGGTATCAGAGGCAGTTTAGTACTAACCTTGGAAGCTAGATGTAGATAAACTCTGATTAGAACGCATAGCCCAAAGATAGGCTTCGAGGATTAGTATAGAAGAACTTCCTAGAATTTTGGTATTATAGAGATGATATGAGTTTTCCAAGCAATACATCCCTGTCTGGATACGAGCAGGTAGAGGCAGCTCTGGCACAGATGTACCTAGGGGTAAAACCCGAAAACACCGCTTTGAGCTAGACTCGAACGGGAACTGGTGCACGACAACGGGCCTTGCTGCACTCTTGGTTACGACACTCCCGGGGGATATGCTTAGGATAATTTTCATTTTATTTACAAACCACTATGAAGGGTTATGAGTATATACTTCCTCAAAGAAAACATTTCTTTTTATGATTATGGATTATATCCATAAATAGTTCAATTTATGTTAAGTATTATACAAGTATGGAATTATGTATTTTGATTCATAAACTAATCTGGTTTATGCCATTGTTTAGAAATGGCGCCTAGTAGAAGGAATGGAAACTGTATCAATGCACGAACTCCGTGTAGGGATTGCCCTCCTGCTCAAGATAATTATTGTGGACCTGGAGATACAACTGGTGCTGATCAACTTATTACCATACTGGGACAACTCACGCAGGTTATGAATAACAACCTTACTCGTATGGAGCACCCTGATCCGCAACGTGGAGGATCAATGCTAGATCGTTTCATGAGGCAACAACCACCAACCTTTAATGGGAGTACAAATCCTATAGTAGCTGAGCAATGGATAAATTCCTTAGAGAAAATATTCCATGCCTTGGGGAGTAGTGAAAGGGAGAAGGTTGTCATGGCAGTTTACCGCCTCACTGGAGATGCCGATCAGTGGTGGTCGCTGATTCAAAACACAAAGGAAGATGATGACATATCGAATATGGAATGGAGGGAGTTCAAAGAGCTTTTCTTAGAAAAATACTTTCCTCGTGACCATCGAGCAGATATGGAAAGGCAATTTCTGAGTCTGAGGCAGAAGGAGGATGAGAATGTCGCAAAGTATGAGGCTAACTTTACAAGGTTAGCAAGGTATGCTGCAGATTACATACGTAACCCAAGGAGTAAGATTGATCGTTTCTTTGATGGGTTAAAACCATTTCTCCGTCGAGCTTTGGTATCACAATCCTTCTCATCATACGAAGATATTGTCTCGTGTGCTATCAAGACAGAAAAGGAATTCTCTAAGTCTTATGACAACAAAGTAAAGCAAGAGAAGAAGAGAACGGTGGAACAAGAGACAGATAAAGGGAAAAAGGGAAAGAAGGATTTTCCATTATGTGATAATTGTGGGAAGAATCACCCTGGTACTTGCCTAAAAGGAATGGGAGTCTGTTATAAATGTGGAGAAAAAGGTCACCAGGCACGTGATTGCAAGGGAAAGAAAGAGGCTGTCAAAGTTGAATGCTACAATTGTAGAGAAATGGGTCATTATGCAAATGAATGTCCTAAGCGTCAAGGAAACTTACCTCAGAAAAGGACAAGGGATCAAGGACAATCTTATGCTATTACTACAGTTGAAGCAGAATAACTAATGTATTGGTGCTTTTGGACTCAAGGATTATATTCTGGTTATAAGAATAATGTAATATATATATATGGATTGTACTGCATTACTTTTTGATTTCAGTAAGGTTTTAATATGATTAAGGTAATCATATTTTTGGTATGTGACAATAAGAGAAACATTTCTTTGTTTGGGGAATCTGATAAATTGATTTTGGAATTAAGAGACCTTTTAGAGAAAGTCTGGACAGAGGTATTTTGGATAACTATAAAGGTTGGAGTGGATTAAGTTGATTTTTGGATAGTATGGTTTAAGGTTAAAAAATTTATGAAGATTATTTTTGGAGTATTATAATACTATAGTTTTAGGAAAAGGACAACCTGCAGGGTGGGGCATAAACCGTCGCGTCAGACAAAGCTGCATGAATCGAACCCACAATCATAGTGCGACAGGCCTTTATTTCCTACCACTAGCCTATAGGAAGTCCCCGGTTATTACAAAATAATTTTACTAATCTAAATGGTATGTGTTAACATTTGGAACCTTATACAATTAGGATAAGTATAATATTTTTGAGTTCTATTATCTTTTGAGTGAAAGATGAGTTGAAGGTTGAAACTCTAATTGTCAAACATAAATATATATATACCTATCTCTTATTCAATGAATAAATTAATTCTTAAACTTTAGTAAAGGGATATTAAAATAAAAAAAATGTGTTATCCTAATACCTTATGTCTTGTTGAACTGATGATATTTTAAATCAACATAGATTGAAGGCTTTGAGGCCCTCAATTTGACAGTTGATTGTGATTGATGACCTCAATCACTCCCTACAAATATTTGCGTTTTTCCTCCAATTATATGTTTCTAATTGCCACCAATGTTCTCCTAATCGAGATCATAATTGGGTGGTGACTTGTTCATTTCCCTTTCCCTCTTATTAAGACTAAATTCTATTAACCTTATTTCCGATGTGGGTTTTCCACAAAGGTATTTTCTATTTTCAACCTTTTATTTTCCAAGAAAAATTTCAAATTGCGAGGACGCAATTTATTGAAGGAGGGGAGAATGTAACACCCCGAGCTTCCACGATACGCTTCTCATTCAGTAATACAATAGCTTGCATTGTACGCAACTTCGAGTTCTAAAACACCGCGACTAATCAAAGTAGCCGTTATGAATAGTAATACCTTCTTTTTGAAATATTATAAATTTTATATGTCAAAATGGACTTCATTTTTGTATTCCTAATATTGAAATTAGCCTATGTTGAATTTTTTGTAATTTTCTGAGAACTTCCAAATTTTTATGAATAGTGAAAAATACTTAAAACAACTTTTTTAATCAAAATAATTTATAGTGATAAGTTATAATATTTAGTGGTTTTAAGGTATAATTAGAATATATTTTTACCATTTTATCCAATGGTGGTCATTAGAAATAATTTAACATTGAAATTGGACATAAACAATTGCCAATCTTTTGATATAAATTGTTTCTTGAAAACACGCTATTTGTCGTAACAGCGGGAATTAATTATAAAATTAATTAATGCAACTTATATGTTTGGAATTTTGTAAAATAGACATCATTTTTGAATTCGGAATATCAATTATAGCTTAGGGTGAAATTTTGGCCTTATTCTGAAAAACTTCAATTTTTGATGAATAGTGAAACCACTAAGTGGTAGTTAAATAACTGATTTTTCGTTTAAATGAAATATTACAACTTCTGTGATTTGATTTTCAAAAATCCGACATACATGGTTGTCATTAAGATGTAAAATGTGGTTCAATGAGATCAAAATAATTTTTTGGTGAATAGTAACTTTTAAGTTCTTAATCGCGATTAGTGGTAATTAGTGTAGTTTAAGGTATAAATAATACATTAATAATATGAAATGACCTAGACACATGTCCCAACCTCATTGGTTGTGTCATGGCCGACCAAGACAACCCATGGGTCAACTTGGGGACCCCATGGAGCCACTTTAGTTAGAAAATGACATAAATACCTTTTATTTAATGTTAAAGTAAAAAATGACACAAACATAAAATGTTTTACTAAAACAATTTTTAAGTGGGGTTATACAAGTCCAAATTTTGATTATAAATAGTCATTGGAAAGCTAAAAAGATTTCCTACATCATAGTATTTTTTTTATAATTTTTAGACATTAAATAAATTAAAGTATTTATGACATCATTATGATGTGGCGATGACCTCATTATCTAACGATTTAAATAAAATGAGAAGATAATGAAAAATCCAAGGCTTACACTTGTCCAAAGCCTATTGGATGAAGATATTTCGAAACCTTATCACCTTATCCTCGAATTATATAAGTGTGGGACCTTTAGAATCCGAAAAGCATTGTGAAATAATGTAACATTTCAATCTTTCCAAAAGTGCCCCTCCTCTCCACTTATAAAAGGCCCCCACCTCTCCCACTTCAATTACACTTTCAAGCCATTTTGCTCGGCCAACCTCTGCCCAAATACTCTCCCAACATTCCTCCCTTACTCATAGAAGCCTCACTTTGGGCAGAACTCTTCCCAAGGAAGCCTTTAGCTCAAATCAAAAAGAGTTACCCGATTTTGAGGTAATGTCTTTTATAATGTTGTTTTGTTTTATTTTTCTTCTCCAACCCCCTAAACTCTTTTTATTCATTTCTTTTGTAACAACACCAGTATCCTCAATATACTAGGATGTTGTTATAATAAGGATTCGAGCTACACTTACACACACCTACATCTAATGGTTAAAGAACATACGGTTTCTGTGGATGGCGAATTTCTGCCTCACGAAACGATGATTGTTCAACACTCATTTAACACCTTCAAAGGTGGCCATTATGATGTCACTATTTTTATATATGATATATAATATGTTTATGTTTTCCTTAAGCTTCTGTTTTTTTCATTTTGGGCATACCTTTATGGTTTCCATTATGGGTAAAACACGATATCTTCATTTTAGGAAGCGCGGACTACCGCCCCCTGAAAGTGATTTGATTCGTTAATACCATATGTGGGATGTGTGAAGGATAAAGTTAATGATATTATATATGTTATTATACTGGAATTATAATATACTCTTATATCATTATGATTCCATTCCAGAAAATATGAAATAGAAATGGAATTAGCGTTCATGCGTACGTACGGCTTACCGTCTCCATGAACGGTGCATTTCATTTCTTACCTCTAAATGTGATGTAATATTATAAATGAATGTATGTACTGGATATATATGACATATATGATATCTACATCATGAATACCATTCTGGATATAATGAACCTTTGACCAAATTAACAACATGTAAGTGTAAGAAGCCTATTTTTGACTTAAGAACCAAATACCGACAAAATGAACATTATTAACTTAAATAATTACATAATGTTCATATCATTGTAATAAGTGATATAATAAGGATAATGAAGTTGAAAATGGTTCTTAATAAGGTATATATTAACTCTAGTTTATTATTCAGGAGGTTAAAGAACGGTTGAGTCAAGTCAGACACGAGGTAAGGGAATTTCTTAACCCAACTTCCATTCTTTGGGTTAATCTCCTACTTTCAAATTATGTCATGATATTATTATGTGTACCTATAGTGAATAGACATAATATATCTATTTTATTTTAAAAATGATCTTTTGAAGGACTCCGTCTCAATCCCCTTTCATTGAGGCATATTTGGTTTTATACACAACTTTCTTTTATACGGTGTATAAACCCCTTTGACTTTTACATTTATTCAAAAGGAATCTTTTTTATACGAAGCGTTTTACTAAACGACAAAAGGGAATGTTTTTCTTTCCGTACTTATGCGGCGACAATGACTTCTCCGCCGCCGTGACCATTATTTGAGTTTCGGCTTCCTCTACAAGCCATACCTTCTTTTTAAAAGAAAAATAAATACCATGTTTTACTTTTCTTTTATTGAAAATGGTTTTGAAAGCGTTTTTATTATATCAATGTGTTGTATTGATATCTTGTGATTGAAATGTGGAAATGTTATGTTTCCTTTAAGTATGTTTAATGTGATACAATTATGTTATGGTTTATGATATGTTTAAACCTATTCATATGAGGAATGTATTGGACTTAATAAGTGACGGGTGGAGCCCGCTATAGCTCCTCGATGCATCGGTAGGTCTCATGAGACAACTAGATGTGGAATTGGCCGAGGCCCTTTCCCAATTTGATTTATGGTTTTGGCCGAGGCCTTAATCATTTTAGACGCCTTGGCCGAGGCCTTGACAAAGTGTTTCAGAATGTCTGGCATTATACATTCCCTCATTATGAAAGTGGTTATTGATATTACATGTGATTATTCGACCAGTAGAATATCCATGTGAAGAAGTAAATGGCATTATCTCATTTTACTTTTGCCATATTATGTTGAAGTTCATGTTTAAGAGGCTTTTGTTTTAGTTATACATTGCCTTAAATGTTAATGTTTATTTATGAAAGCTTCCGCATTATTGTTATCCTTACTGAGCATTTGAGCTCACCCCTTTCAATGTTTAAAAATTTTCCAGGTTGTGAAGAAGTATTTTATGACTGACTTGCAAGAATAATCAGTGAAGATATGAGTGTGGACTATGAAGACCATGTTTTTTTGTAGTTTTTCACCTTTTGATGTAATGAAAGACTTATGAATGTATCTAGTGTTTCCAAGTCTACTAAACTAATCGGTCTTTCGAGACTTGATCTTTTGTGATCATGCCAATGTTACGAAGTAATGCACCGGCTCTGGGTAGCTGGGGTCGGGGCGTTACAGGAAAGGTGTTTAACAGCTATTACAATATCATATTAAACTTTAAAATATAAATAGTACTAATTTAATTCTATATGAATTTGAAATTTGATTTTTTTGACCTAATAACGAAAGGAGTGATGTTAAAGAAGAATGATTACTCATATAGAGGACATAGATTTTTTCATGGGTATTTAATTGGAAATGATGGATTATGATAATATATTATAATTATAACCTCAAGGATAGTAATTATTAATCTAGGGGTAAAAAAAATTTAGTGTCTAATAGTTGAACAATTTTATGTAGCGGTTTTGAAATGGTGGTGATAGGCTGCATTTATATAAGATATGGTACGTAATATTTATAAATATCCATACTTTTAATTAATTGTAGACCATTGTCAGAGAAATTACCTCCATAATTGGGAGAAAATGAACTAAAAAATATTTAAGGTCGATAAAGGAATCAACCAAACATTATCAATCATTATTTAACTTTTTTGAACCTTTTCACTATTTTAAACCCTATTAACACTAATTTTTATTTACTAGGGTAAAATGATTTTATATATGTCATTTATCCATTAAACATAAAAATAAAATATTTATTGTTTTATAATTTGGACCAACTAAATCATAATTCTAAATACCATTTTTATATTTTATTTATATATTTTATAAAAATTATTTGTAAAATAATATATGTATCATTTTTTAAACATAATTTATTTGAGATAAATATTACGTTAGTTCTAATGTATTATACATATTGTTTTATACTAAAATAAATATTAATTATTTTAGAAATTGACATAAAAAATATATATATTTTTTACAAAATTGTTTCTCAAATTTCAATTGCTGAGATATATTCTAATTATTTCACTGAATCATGGTATTTGTAAAAACTATAAATTACACTAATTAGATAAAAATAAATATTTTTGAAAAAATAAAAATGAAATTATATATATATAAAATTATTATGATAAATGAAAAAATATTTTTCGTTTTCAAAAATAAAAAATAAAAAATTGATAAATAAAAATTTTAAATAAATTATAAAATATTTTAAAAAATTATTAATATAAGGAATAAAACCCTTTATAACAGAATCCATAATTACTCTAATTTTTCATCACAAAATAATTAGTTTTTTAAATGTATTAATATTAATATACATTACCATAAATTATTTATGAGGTTATTTGGATTAAAAATAATATAATAAAAAATGATTTTTTTAAATGCAGTTCATAACAAAAACAGATTTTATTAGTCATAATAGTTATAAAAATTATATTTAATCAACATTAAAAATAATTTATCATTTTATTCCTATAAATATTTTCATAATAGGTAAATCTAATTCATTTCTTTTAATTTTACAGATATATTTTAATAGTCATACTAAAATATTAATATTTTATTTTTTATATACAATAGTTTTGTTTAATAATGGTGTTGTGTGTGGAGAAATATATTTAACACATTGACTTATTTAAATGTAGTCATATATTCAAATATTGTGGTGTTGTGATGTATACATACCAATAAATTCAACGCTTGATAGCCTTGGAAAAACCAACTATGTACCTACATTGGTCTTCTGATAACCCCACGTGTACCCTTTTTGGAGCATAGTCTAACAACCAATGTATTCTCTTTTGGGATTGTACTAACTTCCCTTGTAGCCTTTAAGCTCATATAACATTAATCCTTACACAAATAATTGTAGTTATATAATGGTCTCACAGATAACATAATAATAATCAATTTATATGCATGACACAGGATCATGAAAATATTTACTCTTTTTTATAGCTTAACACATGGAAATGAAAATGGGTTTCATCAAGAATTTATAATCATAAAAAAACAATATAGAAAAATTACAAGGATATTATTATTGGATCTTATCCCCAGTAAAGATAGATTATCATCAATGGATGACGTCATAGATGAAAATTACATTAGATGGCCACCAGATCATTTCAATGTGGAAAATACCCTTTTAATTTTATACATTCATATTTACATTAAAGATAATGTATAATATGAAAAAAATTGAAAAGAATCTAGGAAACAAATAATTTATTATTTATTTAAAATATTATTCATCACATTGGTAAAATTCATTCTTATAGTAAATACATATACAAATATTTCATTCACACAATATTTAAAAAGCTCCTCATTCAAAAAATGACAAGAAGAATCCTTTAGAAAACATTTATAGAAATTTAAGAATTATTAAAAGATATTTTAAAAATATTTAGATAATATAAATAGTAATATTGGTAAATGTTTTATGAAAATACGTATATGGATGAAAAATATTCCCAACCGATTAGAAAAAAATGATAATTACCCTAAGAAATTCTTTTGGACATTTGAGAACACAGAAATATGAAATTGGCTATAAAAAATGAAATTTCATACAATTAATATAAGATAATAAAATAAATTTGTTTTCTATGGAAAATATTTTATAATTTCATCATTATAAATTTTCTCATATCTAATGCCACTAAAAAGTGGGATTGTAACATAAACCCTTTCATCTTTGTTGACCTTTGAATTATAACCCTATATAAGATGTAACATTAGATCAAAAATTAAAAATAATTAAAATAATTATATTCTATATATAAAAAATCTAATGGGTATTATATAAAACCAATGAATTAAAAAAGGGTTGAATATGGAAGATATTATACAGAAACAAAAGTGAGAACAATAATCATTGCATTATATCTAAATTGATTTGAATGTGCTTTAAAATCCAATATAATAAATTTTGAATTATTATTCATATATAAACAGACCTTATAAATATTTATAATATCTTATATTATTCACTTGTAATATTCAAAAATACATTTATTAAAAACTATTATTTGAATCACCTTTTCCAGGTCTTAATTGTATCTTTTTTCATGTAAGATTTAGTTTGGTAGTTTGGGTACTTGGTTCATGATATCAATTTCATATTTAGCAAAATATTAAACATTTAATGTTTTTATATTTATTAAATATCTAGTTTTATAACAATTCATGTAATGTAGTGATAAAAAATAAATTACATAACATCATTGTGACTGTATTTTTTATGTATGCACCAGTGATGATTCCACTTTTTTTTGGATCAAAATAAATATAGGTAAATAGTAATTAAACATTACCAAAATATATTTATATCATAAATATAATAAAAAGTAATTATATCCATAATTATAAGTATTAATGTGAGGAAGTTATTGAAAATTAATCATATCTATTCATTGAGTTTTTATTACACATGTAGTCATAAGAGACTCTTTCATTTCCCATTTGAAGGAATGGAGGTGAAAAATGGTATTTCAATAATCGTAATAAAGTATTAGTATACATGTGATATTGAATCCATTATTTTAGTATGGATACATGTGATTTAAATTAATTATTATAAGAATATTTTTTGATTAATTTGGGTAATATGATTATTTATTCTCTGAGTGACCTCTTTTCTCTTGCACTTTTCAAATTCATAGGATAGTCTTCGGGTAAGACCATATGATAAAAAAACAATGAAATGATTTTGGTAATATATTTATTATAGTATTAGTTGAGCTAGAGTTCCAAAACTATGTGAATAAGGTAGGACAAAATTCTCCATTTTATAAGTGAGGATGGGACACAAGTGGAATTACATAAAATATTTAAATAATATGAAGTTTATTCCATTTGAATGTGGAACTAAATCACCATTAATTTGATGGTATGATATTATAAGGGAAAATTTATTTCCCCTAATAAAATTTATACATTTTTATGTTCTATTATATCTAATATCCCTTATTTTACCATTGATATTTTTTATTTACCTTAATCACTTTACCATTTTTTACTATTTTAACTAATTCGTTATGTTTTAAATAATAATGGGATAATTTAAAATTTTGAAAATGATTATTCAAAATCATTATTATTTTTTAAAATTTAATTTATATATGATTTAGATATTTATTTGAAATTAAACATTAAAATTAGAACAAATATTTGTTTTTAGAGAAATGAATTTTTAGGAAGAAAAGTGAGTTTACATTGATTTTATGTCTAGTAAAAACTAATATATAAATATTAAAATATTTTATTAAATATATAATTTAAAATTTTAATTTTAATATTTAATCAGTATTTATTTATTTAACTTACAATTATAATAACACATTTCACAAATAAAAAATAATTTCCTAAATTATAACACTTTCTCCCTTAAAAATAGTTCATATACATTGCTAAAAATTAGGTTATAAATTTATAATTTATTATTAACACATTCATAATAAATTTAATTTAAATAAATTTTTAATATTGATAATTGGTTTTTATATAAAAATAATAATATCCCATGGAAAAATACATTTCTAAAGAAAAATAGGTACTTCAGTCATGAAATTGTTTTATTAAAATTTAATGAATTTTTCATAGGCACTAATCAATACTTTTCTTTACAAAAATTATATATATTTTTCATAATGTGGTTAGTAATATTTGAACCTTCCAATCAAAGAGAATGATTATAATGATTATAATATATAATTGATAATTTATACTCAAGGTCACATGAAGATAAAGCTATCGAATAAATTAAATTTATTTCAATAGAATGAGAATAAAATCCCAAAGTTTAACATTATAAAAATATTAAAATAATTTTATCCCCTGAAATTAAATATCTTTAATGTATATAAATGTGGATACTTCTACATTATAACATCTTTAGGTTACCATGTAATTTCATAAAATTTATTATTTCTCCTATGAACAATAACCAGTTATATTGTTTAATACAACATCACATTATCTTTATGATCTAAGATTTATTGTAGTTAGTCATAAAAAATATTACATTGCTTTACTATTTTTAGGTCCACATCAAATATCCATTTGATCATGTATTTCATGAATCCTATTTTGGGGTGCTTCGACTTAAATCTTGGGAAACATTTGAGGGTTTTTAGGATGCAAACAGTTGAAACATGTTTTTTCTAAATTTGTTCATGCATCTTGTGTAATCTTTGTAAACCTGTAAGTGTGTGTTTTCACGGTTTGTGTATGGTTTAAAAAATAACGCACCCACATAGTAAAAACTTTTAACCCCATTATAGGGGAACACATTGAGGGAACATTGTTTTCCTAACAATGAATCCATTCCCATCTAACCATGTGTACTATAATATTTTATTTTGAAAATTATTTTCAAAATTTATGAACCTACATTTCATCGCCAAATCAACCATAACTTTGTATAGAATGAAATACATGTTCTTAAAGGCTCTCAAGATCCATTTTTAAACTTATAAAACAATTAATTTGAAAATAAAGTAATGAGAGATCTCATTAAATACTTCTTGGATTGGATTTATTTTTATCTTCTTCTATTTTTTATCATTAGAAAATCTCATTATTGGTGTTGGGATACATGATCTATGCGATAATGGTAGGTGAATTCATTGAGATTTTTAGATTGATAAACCAATTATTTTTTATTTGATTTATATTTTATGAATTTACTTATGAAATGTCAAATTAGTGATATTAGATATTTTCAATTGATTCAATATAGATTTTGGGAAAATCCCTCAAATTCCAATGAGATTGTAATTTTTTGTGTATTCTCAAAATTGATTAAATTAATGAATTTTATTGGATGTGTTTTAATAAAATGTCTGAAAATTGAATTATTGAAAACCTATTATTATGTTTACAATTAAAATTTATTAATTTATAAAAACCCCGTGAATTTATTTTAAATGCGAGATGGCATTTTGAACATGAAAGGTGAGAAATTGAATTGTGAATAATGATTCAATTTAAAGGAAATTATTTCACCTTCTACATGTGATTTATTGAGAACATGTTATCTTTGATAGTTTTTTGGTTATTTTGGACAAGAAGGCTAGGATCGTAATCACCTAGATACATATTGATGTTGTAAACATTAATTAAACAATGATCGGATTTTAATTCACTGTAAAGTAGGACTAGATAATTGGAATTGACCTTGAAATGGGAGTGAATGTTTTTCATGATCACTCATATAAGAGTGTGAGGATCCTATAATTGCGAACTATCGTACTATAAGAAATATGACTATGGTTATTTTATTGACTAAATTATTAATATATATATATATATATATTTCATTGATTATAAAACTATTTTATTAATTAAATCTATATTATATAAATTTTTCTATATAAAATGTTTATTTAATACATGTTTGATATTTTTCAATCAATGTAAAATGAAAGAATTGCTTATTTTAATATGAAACAATATCAATATACAATATTTTATTTTAAATTGAAAGCATGATTTATTTCATTATTATCACATCATATTATGAAAAAACTTTTGAGAACCTAATGGTATATATATCACACATTATTCATTTTCCATCTAGAATTTTTTGATTTCCTTCTTACTAATCTGAGAAAAGGGAAATTTCCTCATAGAGTTGGTGGATGTTCATGTCCCTTTGGGGTTGGAGTCCTTTTTCTGATGGGATTTTTTATTTAACATTCTATTTGTTCAATTTATTGATGATATACTATTTTGGGTTTTGATATTGTAGTTATATTTATGGTACTTTCTTCTTTTAGAGTGTAGAGGATATTGACTTGTATATTTATCTAATTATTTTTTTGACAAATAAATTCCCTCTATTAACCTATATGATTCCATGTGATATTCCCAAAAAACTAAATATTTTTAATGACCTTTGGGATATTTTAGGAAAATCGCAGATATCTGGGTACCTAGGAATCCAGTTTTTTTCATGAAAAAGTGTTATCAAATGTGTATGTTATGAATTTTACCTTAATTTTAGTATGTATGTTTTAGATACTTTTGGGACATAGAAGTTATTTATGAGTGATTTTATATCAAACTCTATTCATAGAGAACATTAATTCATCATTTGTGGATTGGGTAAGGTGTATTGTGGAATAATTATAGTATTTTCTATACTTTTTATTTTGATATTTGAAATTAAAATATTGATATCTTATTTGATTGGATTCATTTCCTTTTTTCTCTTGTTTGATTTATTTTTGATCTGATTAATCATATCATATATTCAATGTTGTTTTATGATATTTTGTAGTATCATGCCTCCAAGAAGTTGTTTTAATAGGTTCTAGGAGGATGCTATTGATGAACCACACTGATTGAATCCTACCATAGATTAGAATCTCATTAAGATTGTATTTTATGACTTTAATGCTCTCAGATTGGAACTTTCACCCATTATTATTTAGTCTCTAGATATAGAATCCCATAGGGTTGAATTTTGGAATCATTATTAGTAGTTCCTTTTCTACAATCTACCAGAAACACAAGCCTTAAATAATCCTAAATTGGATTATGATTATATGAGAATGATAGAGATTATATTAGAGTTATTTTAAACTCCTAATATAGTCAAAATGAAATGTTCCACATTTATGCTAGAGGGGCCTAGTTGGATATGATGGAATACAATGGAAACTGTTTTGAAGCACAAGTTATTAGAGAAAAAGGAAATTAAATTTATTTTCATTAATAAGTTCTATTTATAGTATATGGTTCTAGATAATGTATTGTTTATTTCAAACAAAACAATGTTTACATTACCCAGATTGAGTATATGAATAGAATTGTCTAGATTATGTAGTTTTCACTTTAGATTGTATAGAATTAGTAGATGAATAATTGATGGATTGAGACAAGACTTTGATCTGATATCCATTATTAGTATTTATTTATAAATATATCCACTTATACTGAAGTTGTGGATTGGAAATTTTTTATTGATCTTGATCTAGATGGTAAGTTAGGGGTGATGGGGTTTTCTTTTTCTCACATGGGAATTTCGGTGAATTATTTTAACAAAATTATGTAGTGTGATGAGTCTCATCACAGATGTAAATATAATGGTTCTTAAATAACTCCTTTAGTTATTTGAATAGTCACATTGACATTCTAATAGTGTGGAATTTCTAGTCAATCGAAAAGGGTTTCTAATGAGTAACCCAAGATATATGGCTCTTCTAGATACCCAGGTCACATATAGATATTCTGTCATATCTTCTCTAATCAAAGTCAGGTAATGGAATTATAATAACAATAAATTACATTTGTGAAATAATATACATTCTAAAAAAATAGTTTCTAGCTATATGATTTCATAATGAAGTTTATTTAGATATTATAACAATCTAAAGAAGAAGATGATACAATAATAATGAATATCAGAGGATCCATCACAATAGAATAATCATTAGTGACTAATTTATTTGATGGTGGTTCATCACATTAATTTATATCAACCAATATTTTTAATATCATCAATTAAAAAAACAATAATTTGTATTTTTTGTTGGATATTACTACACCCCTCATAAAAAAATATAGGGCAGGGTATCCATTTAAATCATGTTTTTTCTCTTTAACTGAGATTGTTTTTTCATTTGATTTTTTGGTTTTGGATATGAAACATTTTGATGTCAATGGACCATTGCTAATAAATCTAAAATTTAATATTATCTTTTACTGTACTTCCTTACCATGCCTGATTGGGAGTGATGTATCTTTCACCAAAAATGAGATCCAATGTAGAGTTGAGACAAACCATATTATCTAAATATGGGGAATATAATATCAGTGTTCATATTTTATCTAGATCATGAATCATTGGGTGAGTATTTTCTTTTAATTTTATTGATTTACATTATGTTTTACCTTATAATATCTTTTTTTTCATACCAGTAAGAGAGGTGGAGTTTTCTACTTATTTGGTACCTAATACTCTACTAGTATTAATTCTATCATACTTCATTGAACCAGCTAAAATGAAATAGTTTATGACTCGGTTAACTAATTTTTATGAGAATGGATTTATTCTACCATGTTTGAAACCATGGTGGAACCTGTTCTATTTATTAGAAATATGAAGGTTCACTTCTCCTATGTGTTTATCATTGTAAAATAAATTGGTTTATGGGAAATAAAAAGTGTCTATTTCCAGGGATTTGTGATCTATTTGGGTAGTTGGAAGGGGAGAAGTGGTTCTCAAATATCTATAATTCCTCATGTTATCAGAAATTGAGAATTAAAGAATCTACAATTCAGAAAACTTCCTTTTGGAGTTGGTATCTCCATTATTATTAAATTGTAATCCAATTTGTCCTATCCAATAGCCTTATAGTCTTTATAGAATTGATTAATAGGATCTTACAAGAGTATCATCATAGGTTTATGGCTGTTTTATTAGATGAAATCCCCGATTACCCTTTTTACCTTAACTATCATGTGCGTCATATGACAGAAGTTCTCTAGTTTTTGAGAGGTCAAAAAAATTATTCCAATATATTGAAATGTGATTTATGGATTCATGAATTGATGTTCTTGGGAAAGATGACATCATAACATGGTATATAATTTCTTTTATTAGAAGATTATAGTTGTCATAAGATGGGAAAACCTACATAATGTTTTAGAGAGTTGTATATTCTTATGTTTTTTAGGATATTATAAATAGTGTGTAAAGTATTTCATGATATTTTATTCTATGATAACCACTCTCACTCAAAATGCGGTGATATTTTCTTAAGAAGCAAAACGTCACAGACCAATCCGGGTTTCTAGGAAATTCGAAACCCACCCCGGATATTGGGATTTCCCAATGTGTGTTCCCGATACCTATGGGATGGTAACTTCTTCTTCGGTTTCATTAATACATTATGGGAATGATTTAACCCATTTATATAATCAAAAACTGACCAAACTAATAAATACCACAAGGATTAGTAAATATAAAAAAACATGACATAACATGATTAAGATCCAAATATTTTACCAATTTATCACATCAAGAGGCACATCTATAGAAAGGAAAAAAAATAATACAAAAACCTCAATGATAAAACATGGAAATCTCCCCCAAGACACTAACAATAACCCTATATGATAGGAACACTAGTAGATGGATCCATTACCATCACCATTATACATCTTTCTAAAACATGGACCACATGTAACAAGTTCGACATGCTCCCAAGTGTGTATATAGGGTGTCATTTAAAAACTACTAGGATGCCAACCAAAAGAGAAGGATTCATGTTATAAATTTAATATAAATATTAAAATTCACATTTAAACTAATTATATTGAACATTACACAAATTTTATTAAAGGGAAACCATTCTCAAGGGAACAATATCTATGGAATCTATTTCGATAATGAAATACCTTATGTCGGACACTTTTAAAGGTAATATTTCAATGGAAAAATTTTATTAAGAAAAAATGTTCTATAAAATGAAATTCACTGATGTTCATTAATATGTAGATAGTTATAACCACATTACATATGTATCAAGAGACCAGCATTGGTAAATCTGGAGTGGTAATCTAGCTTGAGTGAAACACTAGAACCTTGCACCATGGTGAAGGGTCTATATTAACCACAATGATCACCTTTCTCATGCTTGAACCACAAGGAGGTGGAACCCCAATGGTATAGTATTATCTAATCATCATATATTTTTAGTTTGTCCTATAATTTTTGATCGAGCTATGTAAAACCTGAACTGGCCACTTCTTTATCACTAGTGTATGAGATATAGTTAGCCCAACTGAATACCCAATATTACCTTGTGCTCAATCCATAATTTCACTTGTTCTATAGAACTTGATTTCTACACCATCATGACAAACATTATAAAAGTAAAAATAAATAACTACATTCGGTAAATAAACTACATTCTCTTTTACACATAAAAACCCCATTTATAAATAGTATTTTTAAAACATTCAAAACCAAATAACACTATTTAGAAACAAATTAAAATAATAAAAATGATTCCAACCATTTCCTTGGGCAAGGACCCATTTTTATGTTCACACCTAAACCATGTTCACTTTATAATGTTCTTTACATCATTTCCCAAATGTAAATTTCTCATTTAATGGGTCAAAAGAAAATCTATCTATCCAAATTAATACATTTTCCATTGAAAATCAACTTCCAAACAAATTCATACAATAACTACCTTTGAAATCCCATTTCGAAACTTTCATGAATAGAATAAAATATATTTAATATAAACTACCATGATTTGTACACTAAAGATACACTTTTTCTTCTATAAAATCTATAACCATAAAATAATCAATCTAAAATGCATCCAAAAAACATTTTCCATCACAAAATAGATTCATATAAATTTTTTATGAAGACATACAAGAATATAAAAAGCATCTAGAAATTATATGTTTAGGATCCTCTAACCTCAAGTGTGGAAACATCGAGAAAACCATGTGAAAATCCAATAACCCCACTAAAAAACCCTAATGGGGAATGACTTAAAAAAAATCAATATATCACTCAAAAATGAAATACTGAACCCTTCCTAGGTCAAACACCATTTTGGAATATGAGATCCCAAGGAAGAGAGAAGGGAATGCTAGAAAAATGTATGAAATCGAAGGAGAGGGAACATATATGATGAATCCTTATAAAATAGAAGTCAAATACACTCAATAAATGATTCCTAAGGAGCTAAGGATACCATGGAAGAGGATACCATGGTAGAAAATATTTATTGGGAATCCGTGGTTGGAATTAGGGTAATATTTTCAGAGGAAACATAAAATCATTTTACGATTTTTAATGACCAAATTTTCTTCATAGTTTTCCCGAATGGTTAACAAAACTATGAGGGAACCATGTACCGCTTACAATACAAGAGGATTAAGTCTCATGTTTACTCGTAAAATCTGAGTTTTTTTGGAAACTATGAAATTGAAAAGAATCAAAAAACACCACATGGACACATGGATTTCTGCATTTGGTGCATGGTTTCCAATAACCGTGCAGAAACTGTATGCCACCTGATGGTAAGTGTAAATGTCTCATTCTTTCCAAAATAACATAGGGAAACCAATGGATAAAATATAGAACAAATCTACATAGAATAATACCAAAAAAATTCAAACCCCTTAAAAATGAATCTCGATATAAAATACAGGAAAAAATTTGAACTAGAACCATAGATGAGAAAAAAACCTTGCTGTGACAATTCTCCCATCCATAATGCTTTCTGTCCTAAAAAATCCACAATAAGTATTGATCTGAAAACAAAAAATTATACCCCTTTACAACTCAAGGATATTTCTAAAAATTAAAATTAGAATAGAGAAATAACACCACGAACCAAAATAGATATTCATAATATATAACTTGGGATTTCAGAATAGACTCCATATCATACGCCTTCTACCCCAAGAAGTCTATAACAACTCCAGTTGCTTAAAAAAGGAAAGGAGTTCTTACAACAATATCAAACATCCTATGAAGCCAATAAAACATCAATAATTTACAATAAAAACACATACAATTTACCCGAAATGAACAAACAAACCCAAATCACAGATCGAGAAACACTTACATAACCTTGCTTCAAAAAATAGCTGGTTCACTACAAACCAAATGTTCACTAAATGGAAGAACTCAGAATTAGATAAATTCAAACAATAATACCCACTCCCAATCCTACTGTATCAACTAAACCAGATCATCATAATGGGGAGACCCGAACAAACTCCCCACCGTTAGAAACAAACTAGTAGCAATTTACACTAGAATACATTTTAATGAGACCTACAGTGGGTCTTCCCACTATTGTAACCATAAAACATAACAAACCACCATAGACTAACATTGTAAATCCAAGATGGATTAACTCGTAACTCTCCAGACATAACAATAAACATGATCGTTTCACATTTCATTCAAACACATGATCTAATTTTAAGAATTACTACTTCCATGTGGCTTCCATTGGATTTATTTATTGAACTGAAAACACCCAACCATTATTTATCAAAAAGGGACCTTCAATCCAAAGGAATAAATTCATTATGTTTTAACATTAAAATATTTAGGAACAAGTATTGGTCGATAGGGTGGGAGTTCAGCCTCATCACATCCTTTTGGGGGGAAATATTGTCTACTTCAGGACTATCTTTATAAATTTATGATATTTTCATGAATCCTTTTTAATTTACCAATTATAAAAAAAAAATTCCCTTAGAATTTTTAATCACATATTATCCTATGATAAATTAATAATCATAAGTATTAATTCAAGGTTATTCATTAATAATGATATTTGTAATTATTCAAGGTTATCCATCAATGGTATCCTATAATATACTACATATAGATTTATTTAATCATAATTATGAAGATAATTGTTTTTAAGATACTCAGTGGGGCACTATGGAATTTATTGTCATCCAGGGAGATGAAGTTTTTCTTAAATATTATGATTGTATCAATAAAACGTGCTACCTACGCATCCATGTGAAAGGAATCAGAATCCTTGTAGTTTTGTACTGCTTAGTGGGACACATTGTTCCTTTTAAGGTCATGTGGTAAGGAACTCTAATTGAATGTTTCTTAGTCAATGTCTGGTGTAGGACATATGCCTATTCATCCCATGGAGGTCGGAATGAATATGGGATACAGGTAAGATTAGACCCTGTTGTAAATATGGCCCAAGAAGAAGAGGGTTGATTTGAAGTGTTGGGTTTGAACCCAAAAGAGGCTTCCCACGTATCCCATTTTGATGGTAATAAAATCCCACATAGTTCAATGAGTCTCATAAGAAATTATAATCTTCTGAGATTAATTAGTTTCTTCTTACTTCTTGAAAAGGATTCCTTGATGATTTGAGGGGGTTAATTTGGGGATTATCCATAAAGAGGGTTACCAGATTAATGGAACTATGGTTGGATTCTTCAAGAGGATATCAAGTGAGTTCATTCCCTGAGAAGTCATCCTACATATCCCAATTAAGATAGTTATCAATGTTCTCATAGTTCATTATTTTGTGATAATATTGTGACCAGTACAAATCTATAAGCAAACATGAGTCATGCTCGGTGTGAGAAAAAATGAATGTAAAAGATTCAACAAAAGAACCAAGACTTTTTCCCCTCTGCTAGTGCAAGACGGAATCCTTATGGGGGCTAGGGTTGATGAGGTTGAGTTGACCTAAGAAAAGTTAGAAGAAAATAACATTAATTTTATTTAATTTAAATTGGACAGGGGTCCAATGAAGGGATGTAGTGGAGGTGAAGAATTTATAGTGCTGAAAGACTACAACCTCCTATTTGAATGGATAGGGGCTTACACTAGGCTAGCTACCCTTTTGTATCTCAGTATTAGAGGGAGATTTCAATTTTTCTTGCAAGGAAAATCAAGTATGAACCGTACCATTCCTACCAAAGACATCAGGGTCCAGGTCTTAGAGATTCTAAGGGGAGGTCAAAACCAAAATCCTAATTCTCTAAACCAGGAACATCTTATAAACATTTATGGGTAAAATTTCCATGTGACTATAGATATAAAAACCCACATAACTCTATGAATCCTAACCTCATTGTGAAACAAATGTGGGAAACCTCTTAATGTTGAAATACATACTGAAATAAAAGACACTCATACGTTTCTTTCCCAATAGATTGATATTTAAAGACGTTTTAGAGGATGTATCAACAAAATCCCATTTAGAAAAGGGAGCAAATAAAGAAGAATAATTTCCATGAATGGATTTTAGGAGGGCCTGATGGCTTGTAGACTAATTAAATTAGGTGAATCAAAGAGGGGATCCCATGTAGGCACTGGAGCACATGAATGGGCACACAAGTAGACTTGGGAGACCTGATGTTCACATAAGCGATGAACAACCTGGATAATAATATTTGGGTAAGACATGACCCATGAATTAAAACGTATTCATATTTATTCTCAGAAGTGGGATGATAATGTTCATATGAAAGGAATTGGTGGTTAGAAAGTGTTTCTAATTTAGGGATGTTGGGAACTTTCGGAGAACATGTGGTATGGATTTAAAACACTAAAATAACATAAGTCTAATTATCCTACTTCAAATACTATAATGTAGGTGATAAAGAACTACCTTGAATGTTTCGGATGATGTGGGTGAACCAATAGGAAATCTAGAGTAGCAATTGGACTTCAGGGAAATCAGTTCTTACAAATTAAGGCCCCAAGAGTGTATTTATAGAAAAAAATTAGGATTCTAGGAAAAATGATATTGGTCACGCAAGTACGTTGTGTGACACATGGGTGCGCAGAAGTAAGTTGTGCACCAACGACCCCTTGGTCCTACTAGGGATATTCAAAGATCATGCCTTTGAAAATATTGATTTTCTCCATGTGTTTTCTACTCTTTTTTCTAGGGAATTCCCCTTTTTAATTTTTTAGAATATATCATCAAATAGAGTGTCAACAAAATACCCCCTATATAATTGGATCCAAAATTATAAGAGGAACCAATATCGAGTTAATGTAAATTATAAGAAAAAAATAGGGTACTGGGGTGTGCAAGTAAACTGTTCATGCAAGATGGTAGCATGGAGGATCCTGGCATGTAGGGTGACTTGCATCACATATATATAGTGGATTCACTTCTGAAAAAATTATCTTGACTTCTTGAATTTTAGCTCTCAGAGTGCAAGATATTTCTCGCTTAGAATCTTGTTCTTGGTCGCGCTTCTACCATATGTTTTCAATTTGCACGTTATAACTAGGGCTTCACACTTGCAGGTCAGCTTACACTTGTGTGTCACATTATAGACTTGTGAAAATTATTTATTTTGTCAATTGTTCTCAATTTTTTTGTCAAAATTTAAAAAATGAACTTACCTGAAAGATGATTTTTGATATTTATGCAGGTTCAATAGCTCCCAAAATTATTGGAACCACCGATGAACTGGCCAGTAAGTGGATTGATGATATGATGAACATTTTCGGTCGTGACTACTATGATTTCTATGACACTACACTTAAAAACATGGATAAATATCTGAAGAAATATCACTTAATAATTCCCCAAAGCACTTATTTTCATTTTTATAGCTATGGACATCTGCAGGAATTCATTAATCCAGACTCGAAGAACTATGTCCCACTCTATTGGTTAAATTATTATACCAACTTCTCATCTGCCAATGTTTCTATTGTGGGGTCATTTACTAATTCTTGGATAGTAGAAAAAGCACATATCTATATCACTGCCAGTGTGAACTATATTAGAAACAACACACACATGACTTGTATCAACACTATTATTCTTCCATCTTTCGAAATTCATAGATGGATCAATCAAATGGATGGAAAAAATGTTGGAATTTCCACCTTGGAAGAGGTGTAAAACCTTCATGGATGTGGACATATTGAGTTTGAAAGATGTGTTCAGAATTTACAGAAGACTTACTAGGTGTTGGGATTGATGTGGTTGTCTAGGTTGGGAAAACCTATGTGTATTGGAATGATGCTTTTGTTCCATATTTACTAAGCCGATGGGGCCTAGAAACTAACTTCTTCCATTTAACACATGGGGAAGTATACATTTGGTTGTGGGATGCCTACAAGTTTTTTGGATCTCTAATACTTAGAGATATGTACGATGAGTTTATTCCCCCAAGGGGTCATAGAATGACTCAGAGAATACACCAGCTTTGGTTCATGAGTGGATGAAAATATATAAAAAATTCAATAACATGAACACCATGTTTTCCTAAAAAATAAGGTATAATCCTCTTGAATAATGAATGGAAATATTCTTAGTAAAGAATAAGTAAAAGGGTCACACCTGCACTCGTATGACTAGCTGTCCAATGGAATATAAAATAGGTACACTTGAAGCATTTTTAGAAAATATTAGAGAACAGAGAGTTTGAAAAGTGGGGATATGAAATTAATACAAATATTCATGTGAAGTCAAATTTGACAGGTTTCCTGGCCATGTGGCTCAGTGAGTACTTGTTACCTATCCGAGATTCCAAAGGAGGTGTGAGGCCAAGAACATTTTTTATTGTAGAAAAGCTGGCTGAGAGAAGGATAGTAGGGCTGGCCACTCTTATATTGTAAATTATTCATAAATTATTATTGAATATTTTCATATGGAAGTAGCTGTTTAGAATAGAGGTACCATTATGTGTGTTATAGGGATGGATCACTACTCACATTAGAACTTATGTTGTACAAAGTGGGGTGCATGTCTTTAGATGCTCTTTATGACCATCTGTTCAGGATTTCTATGGTATTTCACCATTCCTTCATAACCATTATGATATCAAGGAATGGATGAGTATGTTTAAGGAACATTATTTGTTTCCTTGTGGGAATATGCCTATGGGTGATTTCTTGATGATGGTATGGCCAGTTTAGAGATAAGGGAACACATGTTAGCTTGTAAGGTTGGCATATTGGCCAATAGGATTGATGGAGAAATCATATGTGAGGCCTACGCACTTTATATATTTTCATTTCAATTCATATTTCTAGAAAAAAATATTGTATCCCCCAAATGAATGTATGATTAGTGAATCATTTGATGGTTTCCTGAAAACAATGTTTGTTGACATATGTGGAGAAAACTGGGGAAATATTTAATTTACATGTCGCTGATTCATTTAGCAGATTGACTCTATGGTATGCTGAAAACTATGTTGCATCTTACCCAGAAAGGGTATTAAACCATGTTGTCCTGTAACGGGCGTAAAGATATGTAGTATGAGGGAACCTCTTCATATAGAAGTTAATTCTTCGTCATTAGGGGATGACTCACTAGAGTCTCAGGGTGGAGGTGATGAGTCTTAAAACTCACCAAAGTAGCCTCGTACCATATATAATCCATCTTGAAGTGGTATGAAAGACACCCAATCAATCCCTAATGAGGTTGTAATGAGGAGATCTAGTCTCCATCATTTTGAAGAGTTCCAGGTCCAATTTTCTCAAACCCACCCCATCATTGACTACATGTGTTGAAAAGAAACATAAATCCAACGTTTTGTGATCCTCATCACAACCATCTGGCATATGCTATGAATATTTATGACCATAGTTAGTTCAAACATGGAAATGTTTATATTGTAATGTTTAAACCCCATGGATGGATATATGTGAAGGGTTTCATATTCCAGGAGTATGGGACAGTGGGCCTCTTTTGATATTCTATTTAACGACAATTCTAATATAGTGAGAACTTATATCCGAGAGATGGAAATGCTCATATATGAAACCGATGAATTAATTTCCATCATGAATCGAGTGAAGGAATTGATAGATCATGGTACCACTGATGTTATGGGTCTTTCATTAGATGATGAATGAAGTGATATTGTGGATCTTGAAGATGTATGTTTCTTTTTTTATATTTTCTTCTGCTTTTCAATTTTAATTTAATAAAATATTTGTTACTCAAGGAAAATATCTTCTTAACATGAATCTGGTTAAGGATAAATTAATTGAAGTTCCATCACCACGATATAGGTGGAAATTTTCATGGATCAACATGATATCCCAGTAAATCGGGAGAAATATATCCTGGAAAAAATACTAGGATGGATGAGATGGAAAGGGTATTTCCATCTATAATACCTGTCTATAGAGTTGATGATGCAGGTCCTCTTAATAAGGCAAATAAACAAAATCATCAAAGAATTAAATCCATTGCTAAACTCTTTCTCAGTAGTGGTAAGACTTTATGATAATCATTAATGTCATCTTTATTCATTGAAGAGTGTTTAAATTTCTTGGAATTATAGGGCCTTCTTCTATTTCTTCTTTAAAATAAAAAACCAATAATCTTCAATGAACCTTATAGGGTGTTGCTGGACATGAAAAAATTCATTCTAACCATGTGGTTCATGAAGATGAATTGAGGTCAAAGAAACCAATGTCTATTCCCAGTACTGCTCAAGTTCTTGCTATTAGAAGAGAGGGGGCCTCTGGTAAATCAACAATTCTTAATAAGACATGAAATGTAACAATAACCAACTTCTATCATGTTATACTTTAGATTCATCACATGAACTGGAACATCTGGAAACAACTGATGCTGAAAACATAACTATTTCTGAAAAATAAATTTGGGGTCAATGGTAGACGGATGAAGGTTTTGAATCAAACATTCCAGGTCCCCCATGGGTGAACCTAACATGGGATCTAGGATATCATTGGATGATATGATCAAATTTTTCATGTAATTTTAATAATTATTAGAACATATTAATATACCAAATTCATTATAAGATTTTGATGTTCCATTTATAGAATCAATTGGGCAGGCATTTTAATTTTTCATCCTATTAATCACTTTATGATTTAATTTCATACTTTGGTTGGTTGAAATATGTAGTTGGATCTAAATAAATCACTGTCAAGAAAATTATTGAAGGAATTGATGACATTAATGTCAATCATACCAGTGTAGAATCATTGGATCTGGTGAATCATGTGAACGAAGATCCTCCTGAGACTCATTCCAATAATCTTGAGTCGGTTAAAGAGAGAATTCCCCACCAAAAGTCATCAAACAAAACTGTTGAAACTGAAAATATTAGAGATGAGTCATCTCAAGCTGCTGACCTACTGTTAGGTAAGAGATAATGTTATTGTGAGTGTACTCGAATTTTTTATCTGTTGAATCTAACCATAACTATAATACTTAACTGACCATATCGGTATTTCAACATAAATGGATAGGTCTAGAGGCAAACCCTCTACCTCAGCACAAATTGTATTAGATGGTGAAGCATTCGTCATCAAGGAATGAGCAGAACATGGCACTTCATTACGTTTATTAATCCCAAGAATATGTCCCTCATGAATGTGACTCTGAATCAGAACCAAGACTACAAAAGGAACTTCTTATTTCATGTCGCAAATCATGGATAAATATATGGAAGATAGTATCTTAAATTACCCTTCATAAACTACTTTCAAAAACTCTATAAATTTCATCTTTGTTTATCACGTTGGGGACTGGAGTTTTTGAATACAGTGAAATTCATACTATAGTGAAAGAGATTATCTGAAAGAGGGGGATAGAGAAGAATCATCAACAATTCATTATAAAAGATAAAACATTTAAAAAAACTGACAAACTCAAAGAAGCGTTGTCCCATGCTGAGGCTAATAATACTGTAATGTTGAATAATCTAAAGCAGAAGATTAATGAAAAACATTTCCACATATTCATCTTCAACAACAAATACATATCATCATAGGTGTGCTTTACCAACTTCATAAATCATTAGTATAATTCAAGAAGGATGGTGAAAAGCCATTAATGATGTTAAAGAAGCACACAATCATGCTAAAGAGAATGAATCCGGTCAGCTAAACGAACTTCAACAGGCAGTTGATGGCACTCATGGAGTTTTTAACCAAATAAGAATTTACATAGAAAACCTTTTGAGATTTTTTAAAAAATAGAGATTCCAATTTGTGGATGCTCTTCAGTGAAAATTTTCTCCTAAATGAAAATCATTTCATCTTCAATCATCTGTGTTTTCATTATTGATAATTTCTTTGTTTTTACCTATGCAATTGGGCCTAGTAAGAAGTGTTTTATTTTTTGTAGGTTTATATAGACAACCCAACAAACATTGTATCTTTTGAATTTTTATTCCTCAATATTACGTAAATTATATAAAATGTATGTTAGTGATCTGGGAATTGACTTTTTTTGTGTCCCCTTTGTGGGTCCTAATATGGTGAGTACCGCGTTTTTTTATGGCAGTTTAAAGTCATGCATGTTGGACTATAAATAGATAATATTTATGGTCCAATATCTTTGACAAAAAATTTTAAAATTAGATCTCAAACAAAACAAAGTTGTTGAGAATTACTCAAATATTATTTTAAATATTTACAAGGTGAATCTTGAGCCATTATTTTTATCGTCACTGAATCTAAAACATTTATAAACATAAAGGAAGTCCCTTCCAAAAACAATTTATCATTATTTCACAAATCCGTTATGGGAATTATGTTATTCAGGGCCAACTAGAGCATATGATGCATAGAAAAGTAGTATCATCTTTGGACTGATAGTCCTCTTATGTAGGAAACTTATGAAATTTCATCTAAGGGATTGTACAATATAGTTACGAAATATTAATCTTAGGAATTTAACATTTTACAATTGATTGAAAAGGAAAAAATAAAATTTGGGTGACATAAGACCGCATTGGGTGGTTCTGCCAAGGAATGAAATTTTATGAATACTGGGTTATCTATGCCAACATATGTCATTAATTGGGAACCCATTTATAAAAAAAATTGTATGAGAACTGGTTAAAATTTAACAAAAAAGAGAATTTATGATATTGTAATGTGTAGTTTTATGTCTTATTTTGAGGAAATTGTAAAGTGTAGTTTTAAGTCATGACTTGAGGACATTAAGTGGCTTAAATTTAACGTATATATCTTTAAAAAATGTACGTTACTCTCCCAATTTCATGATAAATTTTTTGGAAACATATTAACATATTTATGTATGGAAGGGAAAATTTTAAACTATTATTTTGGAATTTATGCATCTGAAAATTTATATGGGAAAGGGATAAAGGAATTAGAGGAAGTATTTTCCAATAACAATGTTACCATTACATGATTAACCTATTATTGTTGTTTTATTATGCAGGGGAAACTAGGGAATATGAAGTATAGTCAAAAAGTGGGATATTTTGACTGACAATCCTGTTATGTAGTAAACTTATGCAAGGCCACCTATGGGTACATACTACATAGTCATGCAGAAGCACTCATAGAAGTTTTAAATTCTATTTGTAAAATCTGAAGAATGTTTATGGAGATCAAAATTTTCCAAATCACTGAGTTTGGTCTATGACTAAAGGTACCTGAATATAGAGAGGGTATTTCAATCAAGATTTCAAACGAATTGGCAGAATAGTATTTATACGAAGGTCTAACCCAAATTTAGAAAGTATAGTGTCTGTAGTATTATGTCATACAACAAGGAGCATAAATGGAAACATTATATGTTATGTTTTCAAGTGATCCAATATTATTTCATATTTATTTGAACACAAAGAGGGAGAGAGAGAAAGATGTGTACACCATGATCTTGAAGAGTTTTTGATCGAGAGAAAGGAAATGTAAAAAATATACATGAATTAATGTTTTAAAGTACATATTCTTATATATATTCATCTAATATTGAATGGAAAAAAGATACAATAACCAAGAATAATGTTTCCATAATTTGAAAAACACGTTCTGGGGGATGTATTATTTAGGGCCAACTTGGGCTAATGCTGTATAGCCAAATCTTGGCATCTTTTGACTGACATGTTAGTTATATTGGAAACATAGGCAAGGCCACCTAAAGACATGTACTACAAAGCCACACAAAAGAGATCTCAGATATTGGAAACTCTATCACGAGAAACAAAAATAAATATTATGAAGATCTAAAAATATTCAAGATTAAGTGTTTAAAATATGGGAGCAGGTAATTCCCAATGCATATGTGAAATATTTTGATCAATATTGGCCATGATTTTGAAGTCCATTACACAGATATCACAGATATGTAAAGTGGGGAAATTATAATTTCCTTGATGGGTTTTCTGAGTAGAGAACATAAACTAAAAACCTTCTTGCATATATTTTTTTACTATATACTTGAGAGGGGGGAAACAAGTATCCCCATGGCTAGGATTGGGATTTATGTCATAGTCATCCACACATAACTCAATGTGATGAGAATCCATCCACATGTATATCGTAAAAAGACATTATTGTTTATCGTCATGCGGTGAGGATGTTTGTTGTGACTTTTAAAATCATAAATACAAGACCATTAATAACCCCAGAATTTATTGAGACACCTTATTCATACTGAGAAGGATTTAACATAATTCATAATCCCACGTGATCAATGATCGGTGTGAAATACAAGGAGCAATAATGGTTACTTTAGTAAAACCAAGCTGAAACAAGTGAAGTATAGGGGTATTATGATTATGTGAAGGATAATCATGGGAATATGACCTAGGTTCACTACATATCTAGTTACACAATGAATCATGATAACATTGTTCTTATATTTCCATGCAGTTTAACTTCCTGCAGTATGGAAGAAGATGAACCGATGTGAAAATAAAGTCATGTTGTAGTTGGACCAAGAATAAAACCCATGTGTCACTACATATCTTGTTTGGGGAAAGAATCAAGCCATATGTAGTTCTTCAAACATACCCTATACAAGTTTTGATTCTTATATGATTCATAAATGGGTTCTTTTTAATTGTTTATGGGTCCAAGATTGGAGATACATGCATCTCTACATATCTAATATAGATGAGAATCAATCCAAATGTAGTTATTGAACAATAATTTCTAAAACCAATCGAGTTTGAGGTGGGAGACACGAGATTTAAACCTGTTCTATAAGAACAATTAAACTTATGATACAAAATGTTATAAAGATCAAACCATGTATCTTAATCTAACACTATGTATAGATCTTATTCATATACAAGAGGAGAAACGATAATAAATTTTTTTTGGTTGGTGATGGTCCCAAGATAGGTGATCTAGGCCTCTTTACATATCTCAAAATAGATGAGAATCAAACCACACATAGTTCATGAAATTTGTTCCCTATGCCATTATGACTCAGACATAGGGAAGAAAGGGACTCATGTGCCACTAAAAAGTAGAAACGATATCAATGATACTTGCATATCGAAGCACCGATCATCCTGTAGAGAAGACGTTAGTTGTACTGGTTGATACATTGTAACGAAGAAAAATGATGTGTTGTTGTTTAACATCTTGTGACACGAACAAAGATGTTACAAATTTTATCATCATGCTACATGGAAACATATGGTTGTAATGTTGTTTAACATGTTTCTATTAGGACCTTGTGCTGTGTAGTTTAGAGTCATTTAACGAGGACATGTACTGTGCAGTTTTATGTCATGCAGTGAGGACATGTACTGTGCTGTTTTAAGTCATGATGTGAGGAAATGAGATGTTTTATTACACTATCTATTTCTTTAGTAATCTCACATTTTTTTGAGTTGTGATAAGCTCTCCATCCATTGAGACTAAGGCATAAGTTCTATTTGAGTAGACCTTATGTATAGAGTAAGTTCCTTCTCTATTTGGATCAAGATTTGGAGGATTAATTCCTCGACTCATTGGAGTCCTGAGGACTAATACAAATTCTCATTGATGAAATGAACAAAGGTGATCTTTCTGGTCAAAGGCTATCACTATTCATTTTTTATAGAAATCTAAATGGTGAAATGTATACAATATTTTTTCATCTAATCATTCCATCTCATCAAACAGTTTTTGAGACTTCACATCATTAGACATCTGATCACATATTATAACTCTGAATGTAATGAAAATGAATTTCAATTTAAAAAACAGCATCTGTTCCGTACACTAATGAATAATGGGTTTCCTATGTTCTAGTATGGGTATTAGTCCGGTAATCCGATAAATGATGAAAATTTTTATCAAGCCATGATTTCATATCTCTATCCCCAATATTCTGGATTATATTTGATAGGGTATTATTGAGTGCCTTTATCTTTCAATTGGCCGTAACATGAAAGTGAGATGAATTGTTGGATTTAATATCATTCTCCTGATATAAATTATTTATCTCAATAGAACAAAAATTGGTTCTATTGTCTGTCAATATAGTTTTATGGACCCCAAATCCGGTGATGGTGTTAGTTTTGACAAAACTAACAATGCTTTTTGCTCCGATTTCTTCAATAGGTATTTCCTCATCTAATTTTAAGAAGATGTTAGTAACTTTAAAAATATACATGAAATTATTAATCATAGATGGGGGATAGGTCCCTACTACATTTATTCCCCATGCGACAAATATCCAAGAGTATTTAGCTGTATGTAACAACTCTGCGAGTTGATGAATGAAGTTTTCATACACATGGCAGTGATGACATTGCTCAGTGAAATATGTGCAACAATGTGCCATTGATGGTCAAAAGTATCCAAGCCTATGTATTTGATCATAAATCCTATGCCCAGACTGCTGAGCACCACAAAATCCCGAATGCACTTCTTTCATGATAGCTGCATTTTCTTCTCCATAAATACAATAGAAGATGATTCCATCAAAGCCTCATTTATATATGTTCTTTTGGTGATATGGACTATCATAAATAGTAAAATTTCTCTGCTCTTTGTCAGATATGTTCTATTTTCCCCATATCTGGTTAAAGTACTCCAGTTTGAATGTATTCTAGGATGGTTGTTACACATCCCATGGTATGACCATATGGATCAGAAATTAAGATAATTTCCTTAATTTTCCCCATTTTAGTTGGATCAAAAAGTGATACTACATGACGATGGGCTATTATAATTATTGTCTCATCCTAAATTAGGTCTACTAAGTCTATATCTGCATTATCCAGTGCATCATGTTGTTAATTTTGTGATCATATGACATCACACACTATCGTCTCTAAGGGAAAATCTCCATTTACCCTTTGACATAATCACACAAAGGGATTAACTCTTCTTTTCAAATAGAATAATACCATTTATTTATTTAATTACCATCTCTAGATCAAAAATCACTTTCAATTGATTCACTTGTACCTGAAGTACCAATTCCAGACTAGAAATGAGAGCTTGATATTCTACATCATTGTTGGTTCTGTATTCCACAACTAGAAGGAATAAATGAAAAAATACATTTTTATGGAGATAAATACAATTCCTAACCCATCATTGTTGAGTTTAGGGTTTTCCATTCTCTTCATTTTTTGAATTATAGAGGAAACATAAAAGTATATTTCCCATTATTTAGAATTGTTATGAATTGAGAAGACCACTTCATCAAGAAGCTAATTATTTAATGATGTATTTTCTATAGATGGGTTTTCAGCAAGAAATCTAGCCAGGTCACGACTCTTTATTTCTGTCTAAGGCACAATCATGATATCAAACTCTTGAATAATAACATCCCACCATACTAGATGCCTTATGAGAATATGATGAAAAAAGATAAATTTGAGTGGGTTATTGCGAGAAACCAATTGGACCTCATGAAGTTGCAGGTAGTGCATAAATTTCTGAATTGCAATGATTAATTCCAGGAAAACTTTTCAATACTTGAAAACCAACTTTTTGCATCATGCATAGTTCGACTGAGATAGTAAATGATGTTTTTATTTCCATCATTGCTCTTTTGGGAAATGAAGGAACCCAACGATCGCTCTAAATATTTCACATAAAGAATAAATGGACTTATTTCAATAGGTGGAATTAATATCAATGGACTCAAGTGATATTTATTTAGGGTATAAAATTATTCTTCGCAGTCTTCATTCAATTGAGATGTGATTCCCTTCTTCATTATTCAAGTGAAGGGAAAACAAATTCCTGCCAAATTGGTGACAACCCACCGAATATAGGCCTTGTTTCCTTGTATTCTTCTTAATTCATTAATATTTATATGAGGTTACATTACAAGGATTATTTTGTTTTTTGAGGATCGACATTGATTCCATGATGTCATACAATGATGTCGAGGAACTTCCCTGAGGTTACCCTAAAAGAAAATTTCAAGGGGTTCATCTTCAAATTTTGATGCCTATGTTTATTAAATATGGAATACAAATCATCCAAGTGATCATAACGTTGTCTGGATTTAACCCCAAAATCATCCAAATAACATTCGACAAATTTCCCTAAGAAGGGTTTAAAACTATGGTCCATGGCACATTGATACATTGCACCTGCATTATTTAAGCCACTAAGAATTACACGATAGAAAAAACCCCTCAAGGGGGTTTGAAGGCTTTAGATCCTTTATTCTATTGGGACATGCAGATTTACTTATATCCAGAATAACCATCCATAATATAATGATCTTTATAGCTAGATGTTGGATCAATTAAAATCTCTGTGATCAAATCGAGAATGTAAACTTTTGGATAATGCTGGTTAAGATATCTGAAATTAATGAAAATTTAGATTTTCATAATCTTCATTTTCATTAGGACAATGTTGTCCATCCATTTGGGATATTGAACCTCCCATACAATGATATCCTTTATAATCTTATGAAATTTAAATTCAATTTTAGAGGCATTAGTTGGGTGTCTTCTTCTTGCTGCATGCTTGAATCATCAATTTTCATCTAGAAAACCCAAATGATGAGTATCTACATCAGGATTATATCCTTTCATTTTTTTATAATTCCAAGAAAATATATCTCGATGTTTCTTAAGAAATGAAGTATATGGATATTTCTCTTCATAATTCGTGGCCACACTAATTAGAATGGTGCATGGGTATTCTTTTGTACCAAGATTTATTTCTTTGATCTCATCCATAATGGTACATATGCCTTCTTCAAATGCTGGAAGAGCATCCCTGAGATCTTATTATTCTTTTCCTCTTCCTAATGCGTCACTTATTCTATTTCTACATACATAGTAGATGATCAAGAAAAACATTCAGAGCCAGGAGAGGAGTCAGTATTTTAACATCCTGAAGAAGAGGCCACCATTTATGACCCTACGATAATGAAGGATGTACCTGGGGTAATAAAGACGATATGATTGATTGGGAATCCACATCCTTGACTTTATCTAGTATTTATACAACTTCATCAAAAATAATTAATGAAGTAGTGTCTTTTTGATGTTCAGTGGATTAAATGAAAACATATCCATTTTAAACATTCATCACTGCTTGGTGAATCAACAATTTCTCCCTTGTTTTCAGGCTTGATTACCACAATTGAAATTTTGGAAGTTACTGGACGAATTATTGGATTTGGATTTACCTTTTTAATTTTATTGATAGATAACACATAATATATACTGAAATTATGAATGGGTTTTCTGGGATCTTTTTCAAACCATTCAGAGCATTGATTCTGATTACCTTCTTTGACATGGACTTCCTTCCCGTCGTGTGATCCAATTATTCCTCAATATATTTATATTCACATGTTTTGAATAGGTCATTGTCTCCCTACAATGTCATCATTTGACCATCGAAACAGTACTTGGGACATTGGTTTTATGAAAATGGTACGGTATCATGTTTATGTAGCTAAGACCTTCCATGAAGAATGTTGAAAGTTGTTTCCTGACGAAAAACTATGAAATCTGAATTAGACACAGGATCCTCAAATCGAGTTCTGAGAGTAATCTTGCCCAGAGGATCATTATCATTCTTTTTATATCATTGTATCATTAATGTAGATGGAGATAAGTACGATTTAATGAAGCCCAATCAACGAAGTGTATGGCTATGAATGATATTTATTCATGAGCTATTATTAATAAAGGCTCATTGTATGTCTATTTCATTAACCCTGTCAGATAGATACAAGGGAAAGATATGTCCATGTACAACATCATCTACAACTTCATCTATAAAATATATAAATTATTGAAATTAGGCCGAATCATTCTCTATAATGTATACCTAAGTAATAAAAACATCCGTTTAAAACTCTTGGGGACTTGAAAAAGCCTCAATAGGTGCTTCTCAAAAATATTTCGATTGATTTAAGGAATCAAAAATTGTTAACATGGCCAGTACTTGGGCTTGATATTTTAAAACATCATTCTTTTAGCCTAGAGGTCTTTGTTTCCTAGCACAAATATGTGGTTTTTCAGGTGCCTTGGATTTTGATGCTTCAGATGTTGATGTACCATGTGTCAGAGTTTAAACTATAAATACTCCTAGCTTTGGAAGATTAGACTAACTAGGTCTATCTATTTTTCAGAGAGGAATATGGTGTGACCTCTAATCAGTCCTCCAAAATAGCTTACTAGGACCAAAATTTTCATTCATGAATGAATATATATGGTCTTGTTGAGAATATTTAAGGTCTCACCCACAATTTTCTGCCACATATACAGTTTAATAAGGTTAGAGTTAAAACAATGGCTTCTAGAATACTCATGTCTTCACCTATATCCTGGACCATGACCTATTTTTCTTGTTCCCTAGTTAGTTATAGAGAACTTAGGCTCATTAAAATCAAAATCACCATTAGAATAGGGATCCATTTAGTAAATCACATTAACAGAACCAAAGATCATTTCTTCATCTGATGAATATTTTTCTTGACTGGTGAGTTCTGGTAGTGCAGTTTGGCGGGGTGGTTCTCGTTCGTTTGAAACAGATGGCATGGAATCTTCCAGAGTTAAAGAAAACTTTTTTCCTTGACATGATCATGTCTTATTCTTACTACTCTTTATTATTATGATCATGTACCTTCATTGAGTACTGACCTTTTTATGAAGGTGGTTCTGCTATGGTGGATGTAGCAGAAAACACAATCCGTTGATTCAACTATGTTCATAAAATGTCATGAGTTTAGTTGATCAGTTTTCTAATCATCCAATGAGCATATATATGCAAAATTTTTCTTTTGAATTCATTCCATTTGCCTTATTCCTCTAGATCAATAGTAGTAACACATGATACTTGGGCTGTTGAACTATTCAGTTTTTCTTTTCATGTGTCTACCATTTTTTAAGATGTTTTTGATAATAAAACACTCATGAATTGGATTCCCCAACATCTTGGGAAAGGGACAATAATTCAGAAGATCATCATCTCATTCATTGTTTGGTTTCATCGGCCTTAGAAACTGAACCAAATTATTTTCCATTGTGGAGATGAATTTACCAAGAACATTTTCATTTACTAATGAATAATCAATTTTTTAACTAAAAATCTATTTCCTCCCTTGATATATTTGATCATTTTGAGTAGGAAGTTGTTTTTGTTGACACTCATTAGACAGAGTCCTGCAATACGATAAAGGTTTTTATATTGAAATTGGTATAGGATCTTGATTAAGTGTATCTATAACAACCTCTATTTTCCCTATTCTCTTTCCCAAAGATGATGGAATTACATAGGTTTTATATTTAGTTTACACAATGGAATCTACTATCTGTTGAGAAATTGAAACAATGTATCGAAACCATCCTATGTATTTCACTGGGAGTAGTGGTGTGTGTAACTCATCACACGTATTTTTAACTCAAATTGGGCGAATCTCTTTTTGATGGAGATACCGATTTAAGGAATATGTGAATCCTTTACATTGAGCAATAAAATCATAATATCTTTCATTTTCCCACTATTTGAAAATTTTTAGAACAGAAACTGTTCTATTTGGTAACGTTGAGATGAAATGATGAAGGAATTTCTTACTAATATCTTCCCATCCATTAATTGATCAATATTGAAATCTTGTATACCATAAAAATATGGTCCATTTAATGATATCACACAACACCTATACATTCTTTCTTCTTGTTGTTATGAAGTTCCTATCAGGGGATAACAACGAGAAATGAAATGTGTTAAGTTTTGTTCCGGATCTCCCATACCAATAAATATTAGAAATGTGGTATTCACATAATTTGGTGGGGAGTGATTAGATCCACCCATCGAGGGTAAGTATTATTATCCGATTGAAGTGGTGCACATCATTCTTCCATAGCTTCTAATTGAGTTGTTAATTTCTTAATTGTGTTCATAAAAACATGGGGAGTATTCAGATGAGATGATACCTATACAGGTACAATAGTTGTCACTTGATCTAGTGAAACGGCTGGTAAAACCAAGGTGGTGGTTCTTTTATTTTCCTTGGATAAACCATGGGAACAAGACTATAAGGTTTTGTTTGATTTTTCCCTAGTTGTGTACCCAATGGAGGGAATTCATTATTTGCATTTGTTGTTACCACAAATCCTCTATGTTGAGGAGCTCCTACATGATTTTAATTTTGATGATCATCCTTGCGAGTATGTCTAGAAGAAATGCTGCATTAAAGTGACTCTATATTGAGTTTTTTCTTGTCTTTAATCTCCACTTATTGTTGTTAAATACTTTCTACGCGTGAGAGAGATTAACCATATTCACTGGAAAAGTGATATGTGATATGAATTTTACCTTTACCCTTGGTAAATCCTTTTAGGAGGGGTGGGAGTTGGTTATCTGAGGGAATACCGCGATTCTGAGTAAGCCTCTGATTTTGGGTACACACACCTTTTTCATATTCTTTATTGTGTACCGTATTATTGAAAAAACATTCATCTAATGATTCCCTGTAACTAGACTCATTTCATGGAGGATATTCTAAAATGGTGTTAATAAAATTTAATGATTCATAATGAATTAATGGAATTCAGTCAATAACTTTGTATGATCGTCTCCTTATATATCTTCCAAGAGACAATTTTCTCTTATATGATGAATTTCCGTGAATTGTTTGGTGGGATGTTACCCTAAGGGAATCCTTGGATAGTTCATTTGGGCGCTCTATTTATGACTTCTTTTCTAATTGGGGGAAACATACTTTCGTTGAGGAGGGGATTTCATATGTTACAAACCCCTTAGACCTATAGGATGGTGTTTTTTTAGTTTTTTTCTTCAAACCTTAGAACATTAATTATCAAATTCAAAGGTTGAATTAAACAATCCCCCTACCCTATAAGATAGGGTGGATCTTGAACCTCTATAGTTGAGGTTGCATAATTTCTCTTCCGATTTTGTGAATTTTGTTCAGGAAATTAGTTGGGTGCATTATTTGAAAAAATCTTAACCCACCAATTTCTTAAGATCACTATGATATTTCCAACATTTGAATCATTTGATAACTAAAATTCATTTAATCGGGTGACCTGCTTATGATTCTCTGATTTTTTATGAAAAATTAACTCTATAGATTTCTTTTGTTGGGAATGGCTCTGTTGAGAGCTAGTTAAGGCATGTTCTTGAGAATACATTTGATTACATACAAAATCTATTGATTGTAGTCAGTCTTTGAAATAAAATTTCATGAGAACACTTCTGGAAGTATTTGAAAATTCTAAAGTGTAGTGAAATGAAATTCTCCACCTGAACCCCATTCTTTGATACATACACTAGATGGGGTGTAAGAAATTAACTATTGTAGCCTCCTTATAGCATTATGGCATTCACACAGAAGGGTTATATTCTCCTTTTTAACTTTCGCATTTTGGGAAACTGAGAGAGATGTCAAGTAAATTTGGATATTCAAACAATCTATTACCTTTACAGGATTTTGATATTCATCATATGGTAATACTTTGGATTTCAAATGTACAAGAGTATTTCATATTTTGAGGTGTACATCGTTAATACAATCTTTGACCATCCATTATGGAATATTGTATTGAGAATTTTCCAAAGGCCAGAACATGTCTAGTATTTCTCCTTTGGGCAATTTTTTCCTCTGGGTCAACATATCTTTATAATCATTCACTATTGTTTTCTCCACTTGGTATGAAAAAAGTGGATGCTTCTTGATGGTGTTATTAAAAAAATGGGATCATCTGCTTTTTCCTCTACTGAATTTGAAGACAATAACCCAAGGGAGGTTCATAGAATGACTATTCCCTTAAGATATATAATGTTTGAGAGAGTATTTTAGCTGTTAATGACAAGTCATCAGACATGACTATCCTTGTGTTAGATTGTTCATCAAGATACGAGTTCTTTCTCATTACAACATTGTAAATTATAGAATTATTTTGACAATGAAAAATACTACTGCGATGATAAATTTCACAGTGAATACCATATTGAGGAAGAACACCATGGTGGATTACAGAAAGGGATAAATCGTCTTGATCATTGGTCTTCTGGCCACACCAAGCGTTGTCGTTTCTCTCATCCAGACATAGACTTTCTGTATTGACCAAATTTTTATAATGAAATTATTATTTATGAAGTTTCCAACATAGAAATTAAAAATTACTACTACTAATCCCATAATGTGGTATTGAGATGGTAGGACCTTGAGCTACAACTAGTATTGTTTGAGGGATTGAAGAACTCTAGTATTAAGAGGATCCAGATCACAGCTCAGCTCCTGATATTCCAACTATTTTTGGAAAGGCATCTTCATGGATGCTCTCTTACATATATATGGGGCCACATTCTTGGAGGTGTGGTTATCATGGGTAGGTGTATGTCCCTAAATTAGAGTAGTTATCATAATAAGATGATTACCTTTAATTTGAAAGCGTGTATGTTCGGGATCCCATTGTCTGAATGATATGGGGGAGTATGACCCATAAACCTCCTGGACTAGAGATGATGTATGTATCTACTCCGATATGGCATGTCGATGTGTCATCCCAGGTGTGGGTACATGTTTATGTGTTTGTTCCTCTAGTATTGGTGATTGTTTTGTAATGATATACCAGCATTCTTCCAAAATATGGTCATGAATTTGTGTTTTACTTTTCACCATTTCTAAGTTATGTTTGGTGACTTCACCATCCAGAATAAGAATATACGTTCATTCCATATCGAGAGTAGTTGTATGTTCCCACTTATACCCTCCTTTTCTTATCAATATGTATTGAAAATATTCACGTATTGGGGAATAGAGTTGTGTCTACCCTATATTTATTGTTAGAGCCATCCAACTGACTGATCCGGCTGCTACCAAATGAGACTATTGATAGGATTTATGAATACTGGAAGGATTATGTGCATGCTGGTTTTTTCATCAGGAAATATTAACAAACATCCATCAATACAGACCTACGAAACTACTGACAGAAATAATGATTGTAAGCAGGTTTATGCACCTATTTAATAGATGCCACCACATTTTATTAGTGTATTCATTAAGTATAGTTAGATGAGCCTGCTGACTGGTTGATAATTTGTAAACTGGTGTATGTGCCTACTCATGGTACTCCACCATATTTTTCATAGTTGGATTCATTAGTTGCTGCTAGGCGAGTCTGATGGGAAGTAGAATTAGGACGGATGGGTGAATGTGTATTCTCATTGTTTGCCATCATGATAGGATTATGGACTTCTATAGAGGGGGGATGACGTAAGAACATGATCCATATTGACATGAATTTATCCCCATTGGTACTTCTTGCATGACCAGATCTTAGGGACCTAGGATGATCGTCCAGAGGCAACACCTCCATCATGTTGGGGGTTCACTGCCACACGATTCAGATGGCATAGATTGTTGGTGGGAATCTTCAGAAATAACCCCTTCATCCTTGAATTGAGGCATTTAGTGACTTCTTGATCCACCTTCCTATAGTACTGAAGGGACAGGTTATTGCGTTCCTGGAATAAGTACCTGAAATGGTTGATGTCGGTGGTTGACATCGTCTACTTATTGGTCATCAATCGTCATTGGCTGGATGGTCGAGGAAGGTTATTGAATTTGAGAGCCTTTCAGGAAGCTTCTATGGTTGGGATCGTAATGTAACAATGGTACTCCCTTACCAGCATACTGGAGACCCAGTGTTGAATATCCTAGGTGGGTGATGGCGTCTTTCCCGTGGATAATGATCCAACTTGATATGTGGTTGGGATGTTTACAAATGTATTCTTAAACAATTCCATTTGGTCTAAAGGGAGTTCTGAGAATATACATGAAACAAATTCCATTAATGCAAAATCATTTAGATGTATAGATTTGTGATTGATTCCTTTGTCTGGCCTTCCATTATCAATTGATAGGGGCCTAATAGGTGGGCAACATTATTAACATGGTTATGGATTCACGCTGGGTTCACCATTTCTGGTTTGTAGTTCCTTGAAACATGTATTCTAATTCTACGAATCACTGCTTCTTGGTAGTTTCAATTTGATTTATTTATTGAACTGGAAACACCAAACAGTTCTCTATCCAAATAGGAACTAACATTACAAAGGTAGACCTTTATTCTGTTTTAACTACATGATACATAAGAACGTGCATTGGTCAAGTGGGTGGGAGGTCAGTCTCATCACACCCTTTAGAGGAAAATATTGTCAACTTTGAGACTCTATTTATAAATTCAATATAATTTAATGAATATTTATTAATTAACCAAGAATAACAGAAGTTTCCCTTGGAATTTTCAATCACTTATTAACATGTGTAAAATTGATAATCATCTGTATGTATTTGAGGTTCTTCATTAATTGATATATTTATATATATTTGAGGTTCTTCATTAATGGTATCCTCTCATATACTTCATAGATATTATTTTAATCACTATTATATTGATACTAGTTTTTAATCCATTTGGTGGGGCTCTCTAGAATTTATTTTCATCTAGGTCTACGAATGTTTGATTTAATGTTTGGATTTTAACCATAAAATGGTAAAATTACGTATCATTGTGAATGGAATCAGAAGCCTTGTAGTTTGGTGCCTCATAATTGGGCATATCATACATTTTAAGGTTAATGTGAGAATAATTTCTATGAGATAGCTTCTTAGTCGATGTTAGGTGTGGTATGTATGCTTAAGCAGCCCAAGGAGCTCAGAAAAAATATGGGATTCTATGTAAGATTCAACCATGTTGATAATATTCCCCATGGTGAACAAGTTTTATTTAAAGTGTTGGGCTTAATCCACAATGAGGGTTACTACATATCCCATTTGGATGGGAATAAAATCCCACATAGCACAATGAGTCTTATAGGAGAGTATAAACTTTGGATAGAAATGAGTTTGGGCTTACTTCATGAAAAGGATTCCATTATGATTTGGGGTTTGAATTTTGGGATTATTCCTAAGGAGGGTTCCCAGATTAGGGGAATTAGGGTTAGATTAATGAGGAATATATCAGGTGAACTTGGGCCCTAAGAATGCTTCCTATATATCCCAATTATTATAGGAATCAAAGTTCTCATAGTTAATTAGTTTGTTCAAATTTTGTGATCATGAACAATTTCTATGCCAATGTGAGTCATGCTCGATGTGAGAAATAAAAGGATGTCAATGATTCAACAATGGCTCCCACACTTTTTATCCTCCGCTAGTGGATGAGAAAACACTTAAGGGGACCATGGAGGATGAGGTCGAGTCAACCAGAGAAGTGGGTGAGGTGACGAACCATCCCTCTTTTCAATTTACATTGGACAATGGTACAATGAAAAAGAGTGAAGCTGAAGGAGGTGGAAATAATCAAGACTTAAACCTCTTACATGAAAGGTTAGGGGGCTTACACCAAGATGGATACCCTCGAGGATATTAGTAGAGGAGGGGTGTGAACTTTACCTTCTCTACCAGGGACCATAGTTTTTTAGTTTTAGTGATGAGAGGGGGAGGATAGTACCCAAACCTTAATTCTCCAAACTAGGAACATCCCATAACTATTATTGGGATAATGTTCAATGTGAATTTAGATGTAAAAACCCACAGAAATACCATGAATCCAAACCCCATTGTGAAACAAATGTGGGAAACCTCTATCTATGGAAATAAAAATACAAATATAAGACATGAATATGTGCCTTTCCCAAAGGTTTGACATGTTAGGAGGTTTTGGGGTGATCATGAAGGTATTTGTGCGCATTTATGGGAACACAAGTAGTCTTAGGTGACCTGAGGATCACTTAAGGGATGAACAACCTAGATGATTATACATGTGAAAGACCTGACTCAAATATTCAAGAGTATTCACAAGTATTCCTAGAAGTGGGGTGATCAAGTTACTCTGAAAGGAATAGATGGTGTGAAAGTGTTTCAGATTTTGGGAGGTTGGGCGCTTTTGGAGCGCAAGTGTTAAGGATTGAAAACACTAAACAGAAATAAATATTATTATCCTCCTTCAAATCATCCACTCTTGGTGTAAAATAACTACCATGAATGTTTTAGAGGACTTGTGATAAGCACTAGGGTTGCCATAGAAGTAGTATGGATTCAGAAAAATTCTTCAATACAAATGAATGACCCAAGGGTATATTTACAGGAAAAAGTAGGACCCTAGGTGAAATGAAATTGAGAACTCAAGTAGGTTTCAGGCTAGATGGGGGCGTGAAAGTATGTTTCATACCGATATCCCCTTGTTCCAACTAGTGTGATTCAATAATCATGCTGTTGTAAATCTTGATTTTCTTTATCCTTTTTCTCCTCTTTTTTCTATGGAATTTTCCTTTGTCATTTATAGACTATGTGATGGAAAAAAGTGTAAAAAATGAGTCAAAAAACCCCTTCATAAGGTATATAATGAGAAAAACACCAAACTGACAGATACACTAATACAAATTACAATTTCCATGTGATGAAACCATCTCAAGATGAGTATAATGAAAAACTGTAACTGATTCACAAATTTAAACCACACACTAGAAACCAAGTAGGTATTCACATCTAGAAAGCTCAACCACTGTAATATTAGTGACACAATACAACCTTGCCTATTTATAACCAGTGTGGAGCTTCCAAACCACATAATTTGTAAACAATACACAAGGCACCGATATCTCATCCAATTAAACGGGACCATTCAAGGTGAAATAACTACCCACGAAGAATAAATTTTCTCCCTTCCCATATTGAAGACATAATATGTACAGTGGTCCCTCAAACCCTTGAGGTTCTTAACTGCAATTGAGCCTCACTCTAGAGCCTATATCTGGAGCCCTGATGCTTGAATCATCATCTTTCTCACATGTTAGAAGCATATAATCTCTGATCAGAATACATTCATTGGTTTCATGAACCACCACACAACATTTTTGGTTGAACCAAAATAAAACCACATACCATGGGACCGAAATCTCTACAAATTGGTAATTTTTTTCTTTAATTATAAAAATACACCAAAAACCACTATACATAACCATCACAACCAAAAAACATTTATAAGGTAAGGTAACATAAAACTGGCCACAAACAACACACAATTTATACAAACATTCATGATTTCCACATATGACAAGTATTTCCCCAATAAATGGAACAACATGATCCTATTCCCAATAAGATGTGATGAATGATCCATGTGCCTTTTTAATATCGAATCCATTACCAACAACATTAGAAATCTTTCCACCCACCTCTCTAGAATTCCCTTCACCACATCCAAATAGTACCCTCAATCATAATGGTGGAAAACAACACCTTTAACAACTCAGAAAAACCAAGGATACTAAAATAACAACAAATATTCCATGTACACTCATCCACTTCAAAAGGATTCACATGATCATATAATGAAAAATTATTCATCTTTTTAAACTAATAATGATATTCCATAGGATGATCAATTCAATTCCCTACTAATAGTAAACCACCTGAAGTTGCGTCACAATTCCCATCGAATCATTGTGGGGGAATTCACATAGAAATAAGGAGATGAATGAATTCATTAAGGCTTCTCCAATAACCAAAATTCTCCTCATTGAAACACTGATCACATAGGGATCAACTCCAAATCCTTTCATCACTTATCAAAAATACACACTAACCATTATTTCCAAAAATAATTTATTTAACAAAAAGAAAACTTATAACATAAATCAAGAAAGAATAATTTTCAAGTTGAATACACCTTATGAGCGACATTACCAAATCAAAAGAAGACCCACCACACAACTATTGGTTACCAAAACATCAGATAATATTTTAAAAGATATTTTTTAAATAAAAACCCAATGGAGGGTTGGGTAATAAAAAAATTTATTCCATAGAGTCGCACATGTGCATATTCTCATGTAAAATCGGGCACTCATCCCCTTCTCTACACATATCACATTCATGTGGTCACTCATGGGAATACAAAATTTCACGAACAAAATTTCCACCTTCCAAATCAAACAACCATCACACTAAAATATCAACTCTATTCCCATATAATAAATGAAGAAAACTATACAAAGTTTCACTAACCACAAAATTGAGAACCATTTTAAAACACTATACATCATTAAATTTCATTTATTTTGAAAATAAAAAACCCATTAAATATAAAATACCTTTGATAAAAATAAATTCTAAACCCTCATTAAGAAAATATTATTCATTCCAAAAAATGATTTCATTAAGCTCCATATCCTGATAATAAAAAATCTATCCTCAGTACGCCAATACCATTTTACCCTAATGTTCATTTCATAAAAAGGAATTTCTCTAATATCTTTCTAAAATTTAGTTCTGAAAATAAATTTTCTTCCTTCCCAAAATAAAATCACTTCCAATTTAAATCTCTATTTCACATTTCAAAAATAGGGGTTTCCAATCAATTTCTAGAATCAAGAAAGAGGAAAAAAAATTCTATAGGAGAAAAATAGTGTTAATGGGTGTCTTGGACATATTGATGGTAGTAATACTACATTCACAACACCATCACACAGAGTATTCTTGTACCATGTCCGTGACTCAATAATGATTTCCAGGCCATGCAAGCTCACTAAGACCTTTAGCCCAACATTAGTTTAATTTCCTATCACAAAAAAACTATAATTAAAAAACAAACCAAACCTAACCTAACATCCCATAGTATCTTTAGTTATTTCATGAGGTGAGTTCCTTAGGAACCCATCTAACAAATAGAACATTAAGTCCTGACATTCTTATCTTTGGTCTATCCAGACTATTCCTAGATAATATGCTGCAAAAAAGTGAAACCTACTCTGATTCCATTTTTTCATGAACCAAGATAGGTTTCCATGAAATCTGACACCTAACCTGGCATGTGGCATGGCCTTTAGGGGTTTCCCAATTACAAAAGGCTAGAAACTAGTTCCTGAGTATCAACAATTCATCATGGGAAAATTTTATCCCATTTATATAATAAAAAAAATCCCACACTAATAAATATAACATGTCTAGATAAATATGACCAACCATTACATAATTACTTCTAGATTCAAGTATTTTACTAATTTAAACAAAAAAATTATCAATGGAAGGGAGCTCATAAAATAACCCAAGAGACAACGTGCGACTAGAGGGAAATGTCCCTCAAGACACCACCAATGACTTTTTATGAGGGGAACATTTTCATTTGGATCCACTACAATCACCACAACATGTCTTTCTTTAATCGAGGTTATACATAACAAGGACTACATATACACAAGGGTGTTTGTAGGCTTTTATTCAAATACCATTCGGATGCCACCCAAAAAATGAAGGATCAATTCTATAACATTAGTAGAAAAAATATCAATCACATTTATACCAAACCCAATGAGCATTCTCATGAAAACATTTTAAAGTGAAACCATTTTCAATGGAACTCATTCAGTGAAAACCATTTCTATATGGAGATATTTTCATAACACATTTAATGGTGAAATTTTGAAGAAAAAAAATTATTAATAACAACATTATTTAAAATGAAATTCACTCAAGGTCTACTGTATGATGATATATAGAACCACCTTATAGATGTCTCAAGAGAGTACCATGGGTAAATTTAAAGGGGTATTCTAGCTTGAGTGAGACACTAGAACCACATAACTAGGTGAAAGGTGGTATAGTAAAAATAACCATTATCCTTCTAGGTCACAAGACACTAGGAGGGGACACCATAATGTACTAGGGGTCTTCATTCGTAATGTGTGTTTAATTTGTGTTGTAAAAATAAATCAAGCTAAGTAAAACTGGGAATATCCACTTCTATATCACTAGAATACTAGATCTAGTCATCCATCTAAGAAAATGGGGATCCCATTATAGTAAATATTTCATTTCAAATGTTACACAAAAACACCATTTTTATACCCATATTCCAAGAATTATAAAAGAATTTAAAAATAAATACATTCCAAAAATAAACCACTTTCTATTTCACACATAATAACCATTTGGGAACACTATTTTTACCACATTCAAAAACTAAGAATACAATTTTGAACAATAAAAGGATTGAAATAAATTTATTCCATCCACTTCCATGGGCCAATCCCCTATTTTATTTTCATATATATTCCACATTTACATTAACATGTGATTCAAATTATTTACATAATTAAAAATTTACATTGAAGGGTTCACAATAAATGCTAATATGCCAAAACAATCCATTCTCCATTTTAAACCAACCGTTAGAAATGTTCGAACCATAAGTTCATTTGAAAACTCATTCTACGCCATCCACATAATGCGTAAATCACTTTCATGAAACACAACCAAAAATCATATCCAAAACATACCAATTTTCCTTTATAAAATTCATTTCAATCACATATTCATGATGAAATATTTCTAAAACAAATTTCTCACCACACAATAAATTCATAGAACACGTTTATAAATAAAATCAAGCATATCAAAAGCATATAAACATTTTAAGGCATGAAAAAACCAACCTAAATATTTTTAAAATATTCAAACCACAAGAATCTCTAATCGTACCACTAAAATATGATAACAAGACATGATTTAACAACAAACATTAATAACTCACTCAAAAATGCAAGATAAATCACTTCCTAAGACAAACACCCCATTGAAAGTTGAGAACCCAAGAAAGAGTGAAAGAAACCCTTGAAAGGTGGAAGAAATCAATAATGAAAGGACTTACAAGATAAATTATTGAAGAATATTCATACAAAACACCCATGAAATGGTTTCCAAGAACCATGGAGAAGATAGAGGAGGCTTCCCTGGTATAAAATACTTATTGGGGTGGATGGTTTTGGAATTAAGATTAAATCCTGATAGAAAACATTGGCCATTTTATGATTTTTAATGACTTAGATGGGATACACTATTTTCACACATGGTTTACCAAACCATACGACATCAATATGTAGCTTAATTTCAAAGATGAGTAATTGGCACAGTTACGCACAAATTTTGAAAAACCGTGTGGAATCCACACATTTGACCACTATCCAAAAATATTACATGGTCTCATAGTTTCCTAGACTAGTTTCATTTATTCCTCTAACCATGTGTAAACTGTGTTCCACTAGATGACATTTCCCAATGTCTCAATTTTTAACCAAAAAGCACAAGTGGATCCTAATGGAAAAAATATCAAAACTATATATACTAAACCCCCAAAAAATCAAACCCAACCCAATTCGATCTCAAGAGAAAAAACAAGACCCAAATATTAACCAGAACGCAGGATGGGAAAAACAAACATATGTGAGACAATATTTTTTATGGTTATTTTATTTAGATAAAATTTATATTGACTTTTTCACTAGTTTTCACACTTTTAGTGGATATATAGGGTTATCTGGTCTTCTGTGATGCATCAGGTTCAATTTTTGGATGTGTTATTATGTAGGGTTATCATGTGGATGACTATGGATCCATGAAGCTTAGGAAACATGAGTATAATTACCCAACACATTATAAAAAAATCATAGTTTTCTTTCATGAACATAATTGTTGATGATATTAACTTTTTAGAGAGATGTATACTATATATTCTGAGGAAAATAATCCTACGTTTTATATTCTCTCAAAAATATTTCAATATCCATAAAATCCTTTTGGTGGAGTACCTATATTCATTTGATTTTGACAAGACATTTACCCTAGGAAAAGGGAATGTCATTGTAGATACCTTGGGAGGGAAACATCTCACCCATCCCATGAATGATTCAGCGGAAGAGTTGATAATGATGTGACTTATTACATTGTTACTTTTAGTATTCTATTACACATAGGTCAAGGTTTTCTTGTCTTGTGTTCAGTTGACCTTAGATCTTATCGAGTTTATTATTTATGAACAATATATTGATGATGAATTCTATAGAATTTGATATTTTAATTTTAGTGGGGAGACTATATTTGAGTTTTCATTATCTATATATTTTATTCATTGTTTCAGTATTAATGTTTTGTTCCATTATCCATGAGTATGTATGTGACAATGGGTTTATATATTACCAATAGGTGTGAACCAAAAACCTGTGAATGGATTTTATGACATGTAGTGATGATTCTGGTGTCCATGAATGAAATAAGAAATCACTACCACTGTTTTCTACTCCTATAATTGCCTACAGGTCATGGATAATATTGACATACCTTCAGGATTGACACATCCACTTCTTGTTCCATCATGGACGTGGGATGATATTTATATGGTCATTGTGGTGGAGATTCCAATTAACTAAAAAATGAGTATAGAGATTTCAGTTATGATCGATAGGAATTCAAGATTAGACCACATTATACCGAATCATGATAAAACCAAATTTCAAGTTCTATGAAATCGATGTGTGAAATATATTGTTCACATTAATAGTTTTCCATAATCTTTAGTCTCTGATTGGGATCCTCATTTTACTTATCTCATTTGTAGTGTCCTTTATGAGCCATTGGGATCTCATGTTGATTTGAGTATAGAATACCATCCATTGAGGAATTTCTAGATTGATAGGGATATAATTTTTTTGAGGATATAATGTATTCCTCCATTCTTGATATTAATGGACCTTGGGATGTCCATTTAAGACATGTTGAGTTTTTATATAACAATATATTCCTTCCTGTGATAAAAAAAATAGCTCGTTCTGAGGCCATGTATAGAAAATCAAATAAATATCTGTTATGTTAGTCGAAGATTAGATAAAGTTCATTGGTTGGACTGATCTTGGTCCAAGAGATGACAACAATGATCCTATTGATTATTATGAGGATGTTGACAACAAAAATATGGTATAAATATTTTATTGATCTTCATCACATACTATTAAAATTTTCATTCGGTGACCATGTGTCCTTGATGTTTTCAATTTTTTGGGTTATCTATGGATTGGGATGAAATAATATATTCTTATAGTCTTGTAGTTCATTTTTAGGTTACTTTTATGGTGGGGGATGTGTCTTAACATTTTTCACTTCGGACATAGTTTATATTGATACATAATGTCTTGCATTTATCTTATATTTTGAAATATCAATCTAATCCATCTAATGTATTTATATAGAGTGATATTAATATTCATCCTAGTTTATCTATAAATTATTATACCGTTAGGATAGTTGATTTTTAGATAATGGTACTTCCTAGGAGGATGATACCTATGGTTTGAGTGCTACGAAATTATAGTTGGGATTCATACGAGAATAGGGTGAGGGAACCACTGATGAGAGAGTGGTGGCCTCTACTTTTTTAAATAGAAAACTCTCAATAGGATTTTTGGGGAAATATAGTTTCTATGTATGCGAGGTTGTAACATATAGTTAGTATCTTGAGGTACTCCTCAACCCTCCTTATGATTATTCTTTGGATGGATATTTTTTAAGGGTGATTTGAATTATTTTTTGGAAAAAATTTGAAGGTGTTTTGTTGTACATGGTTAGTACATGGTTTTACAAAAACATGTCCCCACCCAATTTAAACATTTACTCATGTTCAAAGTGGGAATTCATGGTTGGGAAACAGTTTTAAAAATTCTGTGCCCACCTAGTAAAAATAGTGAACACTATTATGGGGGCACATGGTTAGGGCACATGAATTCGATAAACATGTATACCTTCCCTGATAATTATGCATCCCTTCCCCACTAATCACATGAACCTACCATACAATCCATTTTTATGATATTTTTTATTCTGAAATATATTTTAATAATTATTGAACTGGTATTTCATCCCCTATTCAACCCTAACTCAACCTTGATAAAATTTCTATGTATTTGAGGACATCAAAACTGATATTGGATCCTCCATACCCATCATTATTTAGATTGATGTTTTAAGAATCATATTAAATACCACCCAGTTAGATTTCATGATCGTCATTACTGTCATTTATAATTGGAAAACCCCATAATGGGTGTTGTGTTATGTGATATATATTATAAGGGTTTTTATTTTCATTGGAATTATTTATTTTATAAACCCTTGATTTTGTGGACATAATTTATATGAATTACAATTAACTTATTAAAAACCAAATTTATGAGATTTTGGATTTGAAATTAATTCAGCATGGATATTGCGAAAATTCCCAAAATCTAATTGAATTGGAATTTCAGTCATATTTTGGAAATTTATTTAATTAAATAATAGATATTATTTTTTTTAGAAAAATGGATTAAATATAATCATTTTTAACCTATTATTGGGTTTTTATTGAAATCATATGAGTTTATAAAAACCCATTTATTGGTTATTAATGTGATTTGGAATTTGGAAATGAAAAGTGGTAAATTGAATTTTGAATAATGATTGATTTCAAATGAAATGATTTTCAATTTTTAATTGATTTATTGAGAACACGTGAGACTGGCGCGTTAGTGGGTTATTTGGAAAAAACATGCAATTATTTTAATTTCCTAGAAATGGATTCACAATGAAAACACTAAATAAACCATGTCTAGCTTTTAATTCCACTTTATGTGTTAGTGGATGATTATAATTATCTTTTATGTGGGAGTTCATGTTTACAATGATCATTGATATAAGATTTTTAGGACCCAGTAATTGTAAACTGTCATACAATATGTCATATGTCCATACTGTTATTTTTGATTATTTTCTTATATATATATATATATATTTATTTTATTGATTATAGAACTATTTTTTTCATGGTAGTTTATTTATATAGTTTTTTATATAAAATATTTATTTAAATGTTTTTTGAAATTTCATCCATCAATTTTAATTGAATATATTTTTTTTAAATATGAAATCATATTTCCATGCCCTATTTTATATAAAATTAAAATCATGATTTGGTTTATTATTATGGAATATTATTATGGAAAACATTTTGGAATAAAAATAGTATTTTTAGAACACAACCTACCTTTAATTTCATTAATTTGTTGACTTATTTATTATAGGTCATATTAATGGGAAATCACCTATTTGAGGGGGTGTATGTTCATGGCCCTTTAGGATTGGACAGCTGATTCATTTAATAATTTTTATTATTATCTTTCCATTTGTTGAGAACTTTCATGATGTAATATTTTGAGTTTTTATATAACTATTTAATTTTTTATATTCTTCTTTTATATTACTAATCATATTGACTTGTATGTTTATCTAAAAACCCATTTTGTAAAATATCTTCTATATTTTATCTTGTATGTTGTCGGGTGATTGTATCCAACCCATAGGGGTGGATAATTCCCAATAGGATATGTCAAGATCATATATAGTATCATGGTTCTAGGATATCCAAGAATCTTCAGGATAATATGAATGATAATTCATTAGTCGTACAACCATTGAGTTCAATTCATGTGAATGATATTTTATATACATTCACAAATGATATACATTCAAGATGTCATGAACATGATTGCGGTTCCATAGAAGCACTAACTAACAGGATTTTGTCACAACATTACAAATAATATTGAAGGGGAAAATATACATAGGGAAAAAATTTCAATTAATTTATAATATCAAAAAATTATTCAATTTAAAAATTCATAGGAATATATTCTTACCAACTATGAATTTGATATCTCACCAATTACTATCTACATAACACATCTATCTACATTTGGCTACCTTTATGCTTGATAGAGATAATATTTCCATTAATTTATTATTTTTTTAATTATTTAACCCCAAATAATATGAAATTCTATGTGAAATTTCACCATTTTTGAAATGATGAATAGTTTTGAGCAAAATTGGAAAAATTCGTTAATTCTTGAATTTGAATAGTTTTTAATTAGTTTGGTTTTTTGGGTGTAATTTTTTCAATACTGATATAATTTTTTAAATTTTTAATTTTTATTATCCCTTAAAATGTTTTATTTAACCTTAATATATATTCTAAGAGACAAATCAACCATTTGGATCTATAAAAAAATAATTCAAATGGTAAAACATAGAAAGAATTATTACTCCTTTAATAAATGAAGCACAACTCAGACCACATAATCTAGTTGAGGAGATTAAACCTATAAAACAATGAATAATTTAATACTCAACTCAAAATTATATACCATTATTGAATTAGATCGATAATATTGTCATTGGTAAGATTCTACTAAAGGATGATGAAGAGTCTCTTCAAGAAATAAAGTTCATTTCATAGGCCCAATTATCACATTATCTACACACGTTCAAATAGAATTAATATTCTTTTGAATAAAGGTAAATAATTTGAAAAAATATTTACTAAGTTACTTTTCAAAAACAAAATTGTGAGGAATTCTAAATTTGAGCTAGCATTCGATGGACATATTCTACATAGATCATTTTCTAACATATTCTCTTCTTCCACTGTCCTCACAATCTTGATATTGAGATTTTTATTACATAATTATTTTCTAAAATAAACATATTATCCAAAATATAATATAAAACATTAAATATCCTTTATTATAAACATTATTTTAAATTCTACTGAGATGAGAATAAAAAAAAGAATAGGGGTGAGAAAATACTTTTTCCAGAATATGCCTACTGAATGATGGCTCAAATTTGGACATTTTCATGGATTTTTTTAATTTTTTTTAATCTTTACATGAACTATAATTCTATAAATAAAATAATTACTATTTTGACACATGGATATGTAGGAATTACCATATTAATGATGTGATTGTTTTTTGGACAAAGTTACTCTTCAATAACTTTTAATTAAATTTACCCAATGACAATCCTAAAGAACTAATATCACCATGTTATATAGTGAAAATATTAGGCCTCAAATTCCATTTCATGCACATGTTTAAGAACATAAATTGTCCACATGTTTTCATATTTTTTCACCATTTATTACAGGAATAACAATTCTCTCTGAAAAATGATCTTTTAATTTCATTGATTTTGTGGGCCTCTAGTTCGTTGATTCATCTCATAAAGTGGTTAAAAAGGAAGAATAAAAAATAAATGCTTTCCAAAAAAATAATTTAGATTTTTTATTAGTGTAGGAATATTTATTCCCCATACACCCAACAGGTGAAAACTATTTCAATTCAAAAACTATGGATTTTTAATAGTTTAGCTCAATCCACTTCAAAATTTCAAAATTAAATCAATTTCACATATATTTTAATATTATTGGGATTAAATAATTGAAATACATATGAAAATTAATTGAAATATTTTCTATAGTAATTTCCCCATATTTAACACATGGACTCTTGGACAAGTGTCAATTCAAAATAAATTCCCTTTGAAATTTCAAAACAAATGTCAATGAAAATCACAAGCTCAATATCAAGGATCCCAACATATAATTATTCTTCAATAGATTACATTGTTAATTATACATTATTTTCATTCATTCCAATCCCATTTAATTCTTTCTTCTATTTAAGAAGAATGCGTAACTCACTTTTTTCCTATCAACATAATATTTTTCTTTTGTATAGTGTTTTTTAATTTAAATTAATTAAAGGATCACCATGGGGTTGAAAAATTTATAAATCTCCCCCCAATTTATTCAAATAATTTTATCCATTAACGGATCATAAAAATTAATATATTGATGCTTGAATGTTGTTGGGTTTCAAATGTGAATCATTTTGAGATGGAAATAGAGGGTTGGTCTCTTTATTAAAAAAAATACACCATGTTTCCACTTCGGGATGGTCATATAATATTTTTCCATGGAATAAAACCATCTCCAAACCAACATAAACAGTAATTTCATGTATAAACCACAACTTCTCCATTTTAAATGTAACTTCACAAAATGTTTTCTAAAAAATAATGAATTTTTCTTTTAATGCTTCAGGAACAAAAAACATTATCTTACATTTTTTTTGGAATCCCTAGAAAGGGAAAATTTATCTATCTTCAAATATATTGATATTAACAAAGATATTTTATTAAAAACATTCTCCCCATCCAAATATTTTTTTCACCCTATTTATTGCATAATATTTTATCAAATCACAAATAAGCTCCCCAACATTCATTATTCAATAAAATATTTCAATATACTATAAGGGTGATATGTATATGGGAAACGGATTGTATTGTTTCTATCTAATAGGATGTTCATGGATATTAAAGGGTTCATATGTGTATAATGTACATGGTAGTCATGAATAAAATATATTCTGTTAAAAATTCGGATTTCAATCACAATTGAATTGAATCAATCATTTTTAACACAATATTATTAATTATCATAGGGTTTGAGGAAAAAAATGGAATATTCTAGTTATATTAAGAGTCATTTTGTTCAATCAAGAAGTTGGGTGGATGTTAATAAGTTCATTTTTTATCGAATCCTCAGAAACAAGTGATATTCAATTTTTTTATATCATTCCTACCATGTAATTCTGAAGTCAATCATACTTTCCATGAATTTTGTCAATTTTAATAATAAATAAAACAAATGAACATATTAAATTATGTTAATTAATATTAATAGAGTTAAATCATTTCATTGGAAAAAAAATTCGATTCACAAAAGATATCACATTTAAGAACATATGCATTTATACAAAATATAAAACATTAAAAATTTGAAAGAATTAATAAAAGAATAAATTTGAAAAATAAAAAAAATCCTAATATAACTATGATATCCATCCCCAACAATTTTTTTAATAAATATTTTATTGTGAAAAACATAATGTTTTGAAGATAAAATAATGATGATAAGGAAACACAAAACAAGTGGAATGTAATGACACAAGATAGATTTTATTGAGCCAAACAAGACTTCAGCTATCCTCATAAAAACTGAAACTTGGAAACCCAAAAGAAAAAATAACCATGATTTTATTGAAATGTGAAAATAAAATATAAAAAATAAGGATTATGGGGAAGTACGCTCGTATGAAATCTTATTTCGGTGATAGTGACCATATTCAATTAATTCCAGTTGATCATACCCAATATGAAGGGGGTGCGGTTTCCCCCTAAAGAAGCACCAAAATAAAATTTCACCAATCTTATTTACCTCAAACATCTTATTGAAGCTAAAAAAATTAAATTTCATTAGAATCCCCTCCATGTTTTTTATATTTAAATGAATTACTATAAAAGAGAAAAAATGTGTCAAACTTCCAAAGACATTATCTTCATTATAATTCATCAGTGGTTATTGAAATTTAATTTGAGTATGTGGTTAATATTCAATTTTAACATCAAAAATGTTTTTTTCTATGAAAAACAACATGGTAAAACTAACCTCATGTGCATCAATTGGTTTTATTCTAATCATGGGTCCCTTTATGTGTGAACTACAAATGGTTGGCGCATTTGGCTCTGATTGTTCGTCATGGTAAGAGTGGAATGCGGAATTATGGTGGAGTCTCATCCCGTGATGCAGAGAAGTGATGTTGTGGATAAGTTTCCCCTACCTATGTTAGACTAAAGGAGACTAGTGAAGTTGTAAGAGAGTATTGATTGGTTGCTCAATCCCCTATGTCATCAGAAATTCATGGGCTTCAAGGATTTGATGATGTTTTTTCTCAACAGGATGACCATGGGCCTTTGAAGAATATTAGGGATACACCATTTATCTCGAGCATGGATGAGGGCTTCAAAATTCTGAATTATGATCTAGGTGTGGTGTCTATTGTGGGGATAGAGGTAGCAATGGGCATCTTGAATATGGGCATCCCAATTTGGAATGTTGTGATTCTTAATGTGATTTATCGTAATGCTTGTAGATTAGGAATGTCATTGGATTCCTTGGGCTTGGTAGTTATCATGAATGAGGTACCGTGTATTGAGGTCGGTAACTATTTTGAAGTTAAAATGAATGAGGAGGCTGGTTTGGAAAAGGAAGATTCTAGGGAGATGGCTATAGATGGATAAGAAACTATGGGGTATGAGGAGTTTTCCCCTGAGAATCCAGGATTGCAGCATATTTGTATCACATGAGAAGAACATGATTATTTTGGGGATTTCTGTCTTGATGAGGGGTCTGTTAATGGGGAACATGGAAAATGCATGACATTGATAGACAATACTATGAAATCTTCTCATATGGGACCTATTCTAGATCATGATTATCATCATAAGGATTATGGATGTTTGGATTTACTATGTATGTGGGGGTATTTTACTAATGAAAATAAATAAAATGACACTCGCTCTCCAAATAACCATGTCAAGGCATCTTATAGTGATATACTCAAGAATGGGAGGATGAATGGAAGTGATAATGTGGGAGCATTCACTACTAAACCAAAGAGGATGTCACCAAGTGACTAATATAACATGCCAAATGGTATGTCTACTAGATCCTCCTTCAAGGGATCAAAATGGAAAGAGATGTATTAGAAATGGGGGTGGGTTAACAAGCAGCAGTCTAGAGATCCATTGACTTCAGAACTGCTGCGACTAAGAGAGAAATATGTCAAAATTATCAATTCCTATAATTTTCAATCTGAGTGAGAGTTAGCTTATCCATAGGTGGACTTATATATTGTAAAATTTGTTGAGTATGAACCCTACAGATTTCTTTCTTGTTTGGAATCTTGTCTTGTTTTTAACTTTGGTACATTGCACTCTTTTTTTCTTCAATAAATTTGGAGGACTATGATTTTTTTCCTGGTCCTACACATTTCTTGAAATATAACTAATAAAAAACATAATAATCAAATGATATTGGGGGTTTCAAAGATGAATATAATATAAAATATTATCATAATATTACAGTGTAAAAACCAAATGGTGTTCGAAAGAAACAACGAAGGAAATTATTCTTGGTAGTTCATGGTGATTTATATCATTGTTCGAAAGTATTCTCAATATTTAATTCAATTAGGTGGTTAAGATATGTCAAACCTCACCTTATCATTTGAAATTTCATCATCTCATATGGAGACCTCTTCATGTAGGTTAATTATCTTCGATAATACAACTTTGATACCTTTTCACTGACAATCCCAACTCATGTCATGATCCACCATATGCATGAAACAAGTAGTGAATGGAATTATTATTCATAATTAATAAAATTAATTCAAATGATGGAGAAAAAAGGTGACTGGTAACCGTAATAAATTTAACACTTGAAAACCTAAATAGTATTTAATAAATATGAATAATTAAATCACTTTAAAATTAATCACACCACTATTCCCTCCCATGAAAAAATGTCGATGTTTGTACTCCATTTTAGGTAGAGTAGGGAAGTTAGTATGTTGGGATAACACAAATAAGTGAAAATGGGAGAACCGTGTGTTAATAAGAAGACTAATTATTTAATTAACATTAATATTTAATTAATGAAAATACTTCAATAGTACTGAAAATGTCCAAATAAGGTTAAACCCCTGATTCCAACCCCTTTAAATTAACAGGATATACATTTTTATAGGGATAAGGTCAAAAATTTCAAAATCATAATTTTCTTCTGGATGCTTGTTCAAGATATATGTAATAAACAATATAATTGGGAAATGTGTTCTTCCTATTTTTTTTGTTTCTATATGTATTTATTTTTCTCCCAAAATATTTTAGATTTATAGTCAATGTGATCAATGATTTGTAGATATTATTACTTTGATTTATAAATTATGTCCATCCATACTATTCTTATTCTCATGAAGCAAGTTACAATGACATGATTACAATTAATAAGGATGAATAAAGTGTGGTAAAATTTATAAAAATGTTCACTGATATCTTCTACATCTCAATGTGTCATTTCTGATTTTTTGGTATTGTGGTTCGGGAGAAATGATCCCCTCATTAAAATTATCCAGATATGTCCACTTTTTTTGGAGTCCTAGCTTCTATTCTGATTTTGGATATCAATATGATTTCATAAGAATTAGTTCTAGAAGAATAAAATGAATCCAAATATATATAGAATGATAAAAATAATGAATTTGAAAATTTACATTTTTGTGCAACGTTTTATTAAGGATATATATAAATAAATTAAAATAACTAAAATCAAAATTTAAAACATTTTTAAAATTAAGAACAAATTAACACAAAAAATGTGACGATTTATCATAAAATAACACTACAGTGGGATTATAAGAATTTAATTACATTATAAATTGTATAAAAATATTAGCTTCATAATTTCTCTATTGAATGGATCTAACCATCTATTTCATTTCCTCAACTATTTAAATCCCTAAAATCATTCATTTTCTAAATTAATCCATATATATTATATTTTTAGACCTGTTTCCATATAAGAATTAATAATGAGCCATCCCAATTACAAGGTGAAAATATATTTTTATTGGAATATTCAACAATATGAATGTGTTGATCCAAACATCCTTTGAAATCTAAGGAAAACATTCTTAACATATCCTTTAGGTTTTTAATCATTCCTTGATTCTAAACATCTATATAAAGTTGGTTGGAAGTACCAAAACACAAATATATATAAAATTATTACTAATGATATCTATAAAACATCTAGTCAACCTTTATATTAGAATCAGATACAATATAATGTGATACAACATGTAACCTTACCTCTACTATAAAATATAGCAAGAAAATCCAATTAAGAAATAAATATTTTATGAATTAAAATAAATGGCATAATTTTTAAGGAAATTGACTATAACCCTAATAGAATTATTTCACCCAGATGTCTTGGGATTCTAATGATGAAATAAATGGTGATATTTTCACATTATCATATAGGTTTGTGTAAGGGTTTAAACATTCCTTCACACTAATTCCACTCAACCTTAAATTGCTGGCATATCATGTAATGAGATACATACAATGAAATTACTACATCATTTAATCTCACAAAAAATAATTTTATAAAATATTAAAATTATTTTATATTTATGATTGAAAGATAGGGATGAGTTATAAGATTCATTCAATAGATCCATCTTAAATTATAGTATTACCTGGACACATAGTTTATTCATGAACCTTATCATTCCATTATGATCATAGATGAACTCATGATATATTTTTCCCTTCATTTAAAATATACATATTTATTCCATGATGATTTATTCCTCATGTGGATATATTTTGGAACACTCATTTGAGATAGATAATATTACTTCCATTCCATCAAAATATTAATTTCCACAAAATTAAAATAAATAAATATTGGATCTTTTGTGATCCAAAAAATGATAATCTTTATTGATCCTTTAGAATCAAAGCATCAACCATCTTATTCACATTCTTTTGGTGGTAATGTATGAACCATTAAAAATCATTAATAAACAGAAACCATAATCTGTAGAGAATATTCAAATAATTCCATGTGAATTTATACATTAAAAAATTATAATCGGTACATATGTCTCACCTCTCTCCATAAAGCTAATACCTCCATACCATTATTTAAAATATTACCATACCTAACTACATGTCATGGTGTATGTAATTGTTCTAATTAAAAATTAATTGATTATAGTATTATGTCCTCAACATGACTTTCTATAAAAGAATACATCTCAGTCCCTTATATAATGTATCAATAAACATCAAACAACCTTATGTATTATAAGGTACTATGAGTAAATATTTAGTGACAATCCTTCTCTTCAGATTGTAGAAATTTTATTCACATTCAGTAGTCCAAATAAAAATGACTTGATTCTATGTTAAATAGGTATGTGGATTATACATTCTTGATAAATTCTACACAAAGCAGAAATAATACTAAGAAAATATAAAAAAATTAAAGATCATACTCAAATTGGTTGGTCTAGGACATTAATAATTGACTTCTATCATAAAAGTATCTACTGATATACCTTCTCTTTTTATCATGTTACCATTAATGATAATTGATATAGTGATAATTCACACTTGCTGAATTATTACAATATTTTATCTTTCCATAAGGTCATCAATGAAATTTTCATGTGATCTTCATGGTTTTCCTTATGGTCATAGTATATAGTAATACCTTCAATAAAGACTATAAAAAAATTATCTAATTTATAAATATGGTATTCATTAATTCCATGAATATAGTAAGGGAATTATAAAGTTTAAATTAAATAAACATAAATCAATTGTGTCCATACCTTGTAATTATGGTTTTATTATATATGTATTAACTTTTTACACTTTTTTAATAGTATAAAATTGAAGATAGATCGTGTAAAATAATTGAAATACTCAATTTTGATCAAACAATATTTAATATGTTGTAGATTATACAAATAATTTATTGTTTTGAAGATAAGTTTATAATAAAAAATGAATAATTAACATTAGTCCTTATTTATTTTTAATTAAAATAACATGTTTACACTATGGTGAAACACATAGAATATTGAGTCCATTTTCAAAATTCTCCTATAGTTTATTTTTCAATTCTAGAAAATGAATTGGGTATACTCTATATGGAATTTTTTAAATTGTTGTAGGTCTAGAAATATGTTTTATTTAATAATCATCTTAAAGATTCAAACAAGGACTTGAAATATCTTCTAGAATGATATTAAAAAACAAATGTACAATAGAATTATCGTTGATTCTGAGTTTTCTTAATCCATATAAGGTAAAAAACCTTAAAGAATATTAATAAAAACCAATATAATAAAAATAATTTCTATTGTAATTTCATACCCATCATCCAACTAATAAATGATCTTAGGTTCATTTAGAATATAAAATCTCACTTTCCTTCTGTGTAAATTGATCGGTGATCTATATGAACAGAGTTAATCCATTCACAAAATAACATAAAACTTCCTTATAGGTAGAATTAAAATATTTTCAATAATCACATCCCACAAATATTACTGGTATAAGAAACAAGTTCTTGAGATATTATACTCATGCATTATGAGTTTTGAATTCTATTTTATCATCTAATAATTGTGGTGAAAATGTGATACCCTTATTAAATTATCTATATATAAATGAGTCCATAATACCAAAATAAAACTATGCATTACTAGTTTCAGTGTTAATGGAATGAATATTATTCACCTCATACTTTATATAACCCACATTGGAAACAATGATAACATTATATGTCCCCATGTGTCTAGTATTAAAATATTTTTACAATGATAATCATTATTAAATCTTGTATTTGAGTAGTAGTTAACATAATTACCATAATCCATTCATTTAAAACATTATAGTTTAGGTGGTTCATTCTCTGTATCAATATCTCCATTTGAATAATTAGCTAACTCATTCCAACCATGTCAATATTTACTTCTTATTGAGCATACTTTTCAAACATAAATAATTTACTAGTCCCCTTTTGAGAATTTCTTCCATGTTTCTTTCCATACATCACACAAAATATAAGACTGTAACATCCCAGGTAAATAAAGAATAATAAATTTTCATATTTATTAATATTTGTGAAATAAATATTTAGTATTCATTAAATTGGATGGTATGTAATATTGCGTAGCCGACCAACAATAATGTGTTTTTCCGAAATCTTATGTGGCACACAATGTTGTGTCATTCTAAAAAAATAATAATATTATTATATTATTATGGTAGTTAATGCCTAGCTGTAGTATTGGATAGAATGAACAGAACATATAATATTATTATTATATATATTTTTTAAACATCTTTACATTTATCCAATAAAATATAGAGGCTTCAAATGATAATGAATCCAATTTTAATCATAAATACTCTAATATTTTTTTAAAGGTAATTTTACCGCCTGTTGATGGAGAACTCTTTTATAATCTAGTTTTTTTTTTCACTTTTATAAGTTTCATTATAAAAAATTAACTTATTCATTATAAGTGGGACAACGAAATTTAATTTTGTTAAATTTTTGGTAATTTTTTTGATAAAGTTCATTTTTTTAATGAATAGTGAAAAATACTGCATTTTATGTCCAAACTGTCTTTTCATCTAATTTATTTATATGATTATATTATCTATTTAATTGATTTTTAAGTTTAATCAGATTATAATTTTATTACTTAATTCAATTTTTTTCATAATAAGTAATTTTACTTTGAAATTGGACATAAACACATGTCAATCTTTTGTAGTTTTTACATCTTAAAAATATTGTTTTTGGGTTTTACAAAAAATAATTAATTTTTAATTAATTTATACAACTTTTGGGTTTTGAATTTGTAAAAATTGGTTCCATATTTTAAATCATTGGGTAAAATTGTTTAAATAGGTTACGTTTATTTTTAGACATTATGAATAGTAACTTTAGTTAAAATTTTATTTACTATTATTAATTGGTATCTCTGGTAAATAAGGGTAAAAAATAATATTATAATAATATTAAATTACCCAAAAACTTTTCCTATGCCTATTGGATTATATATATCTGACTAGGTGCATCATTGGGTTGATTATAGGACCCCATGGAGCCACGTTTTTGTGAAAATGACATTTAATTACATTAAATTTAATGTTGAGGAAAATATAACATAAAAATGTATCTTTTACTAAAAAAATTATATGTGTTATATAAGTGATATCTTATACTATAAATATTCATTAGAAATATATATAGATTTCCTAAATCATGGAATTTTATTTATAATTTATAGACATCAAATAATTAAATTTATTTCTGACATAATGGTGACGTAATGATTACCTTATTAACATATGTTTTAAATTAATGAGATTATAAATATTGAAATAATTTTTTTTGAATATTTTTATGCCATCCATGAATTATATGGAGGATTATGACTTGATATATTTTGAGTAATGATGTTTTTTTATATGAATCAATTTTTTTGGATATTTAAAATCCTCGTATATGAATAGTATAAAATTGACATAAATGTATTTTTAAAACAATTGAAATTTTATAAAATGATATAATTGTCCTAAAAAATCTAATATTCATACAACTAACATATATGATGTTAAAAAAATCATTAATGATTCTTTTTTGGGTCTATTTTCATTTTATAGTAATTATGGTGACCATATATTATGAATATACCAGAAATCATGGAAAAAGTTATATAAGTTTACTAAGGATTAAATATAAATGGCATGGTTAATTTTGTGACCTAAACATGTCTAAAACACATTGGTTGAGAGTATTGGGACCCATACTCATCTTATATCGGAAATATATCACATTGGTTTTATTATAATTCGAAAATCAACTGATAATAAAATAATACATTCAAACATTCTAAAAGGGCCCCTCATCCCTCTTATAAAAGGACACCACCTCTAACCATTAATCACACATATAAAGCCCTCTTGGATCACCAAATATCTTCCCAAATAATCTCCAATTTCCATTCACTCCTCTTATTATCCTTCTTTTTAGCATAAGGCAATTCAAGAGAGTTGTCTGGCTTAAATCAAAAGAAGTTACCCGACATGAGGAAATTAAAGAACTAATGAATCAAGTTCGACACGAGGTAAAAGAACTTGTATCAAACATATTTATTTGAGGAATATTTATATTTATACATGAAATTTATTTATATGGAGTATAAAAACCTTTTAATTTTAATTTCATTCAAAGGGAATCTTTTTCTACATTGCATTTTACTAAATGACAAATGGAATGTTTCTTTTTAATGTATACGGTGACAATGTCCTTTCTGCCACCACGAACATTAATTTATTCATTTATTTCATAAAAATACATGATGTTTTCAAATGGAAAATAAATCCATATTCACTATTTACATATTTTGGTTTTTAAAATTGCGATGAATGTGAATTTAATATTTCAATATATTGGAATTCTTTCTTGTGATTGCAAATGAAATATTTTGTATTAAAATGTTGATATTTGCAATATTTTATGTGTGATGATTATATAATGGTACTTGGAAACTAGACATGTGGTTATGTGATCAGCCAAATAATGGGTGGTTTCCTTATAAACTATGGATGGGTGGTTTCATTATAAACTCCAATTTATTGGGTATGGAATTCATTTGTATGGTTATTCTATTTTTAAAAATGATTTGTGGAAGTCGACCGTGTTGTTATTAAATTTAAATATGATTAGGTACGTGTTTATCTTTTATATGATATGTTTTCTTTCTATGGGTTTTATGGTAATCGTTTGGTTACAAAATGGCATGCAATGAGATTTTATTTCATGAGGAGTATTTACTACTTCATAAAGGAGAAAAATATTACTTATGATACAGTATTCATGGTTTACATGCTGTTCTAAAAAACTAATATTTTGCCTTTTTTTTTATCCCTTACTATGATTTTTGTGCTCATCCAAATTTTTTGAAATGTTTTTCATAAGAATTATATCATAATATGTTCATGGATGGGATCAAAGAAAATTCATATTGTTCAAAACATTGAACTAAACATGATTCTTCTTCATTTCAGTGTGTTTATTTTATAAGTAATATGTAAATTGAGTAGAAGTGTCTAAATATAATATTCAAGTTGTTATATATAAATTATGACATAATTCTCTAAATATATAAACCTGAAAATATCCTCAAATTCAATTATTAACATAATTCATGATTATTTTAAGTTTAAGTATGGGGCCTTATAGTTGGTTTCAAACGTTTGTTTAGATATCCTTAGGTGTTAGGACTTTGTAACAAAATATCCATAAATTATTTTTACATTATGGTGAAATTTAAATGATATAGAATTTAAAGATTCTCATGTTTCTTCATCTATGATATGTTTGTTCGGAATGGCTTTACATAGAGAAAACATGAAATCTATGGTGGTAAGGAATACAGAGGAGAATAACCTTCCAGATCCGCATCGTGAAATGGTCAGAATCAGAACTGAACAGTTTTTTATAGTAATGGAATAGTTGACTCTAGATATAAATAGTGCTGGTATACATGCATGATATGAACCATATCAACCATATATAAACATGTCTATATTGTAGAATTTCATGAGGCAACATCCCCATCATTAAGAGGATCATCTGGCCCTGTTCAAGATTAAGGGTGGATAAAATATTAGGAAACGATTTTCTATGTCTTGGGTTTTACAGAACATCAAAAGGTTAGTGTTTCTGTTTATCGTGTCAATGGTGATGATGTTCAGTGTTGGTCAATGGTTAAAATTATTTGGGACGGTTAGGATATTGATGCTCTTGGTTAGGAGGAATTCAAATGTACGTTTCTTGAGAAATATTTTCCAAAGTCGGTTCAAGTTATGATGGAAAAAAATTATTGAAAATGAGGTAAGAGGATGACTCAATTGTTTCATACGACGAAATTTTCACTCGACTATCAATGTATGATCCCAATTTCATCTGAGATCTTGATAGTATGGAAAATTATTTTACATAGAACTGAAGTTGCAATATCGAAGATCATTATCCTATCGTGAATTTAATAGAAACAAGAAACTTTTCAAATGTGTCAAGAAGATAGGAATGGAGTTTTATGATGATCAGGTGTTCCATGAGAGAAATAAAAGTAAGAGTTCTAGTTGGAGGGAAGAAGTAAAGTATTAATTAAGGAAGCATAAAGGTAAGAAAATTAAACTTTCATCCTATGAGAAGTGTGGTTAAAATCATCCTGGAGAATGTCTGTCAAAATATGGATGTGATTATATTGTGTTAAGACCGAAAATATTTCTCATAACTATAAGAAAGTTGATCAAGCTGGCAATGAAAAGCCAGCAGTAATATGTTTTAGTTGAATGAGTTTGGGAATTATGTCAATGTTTGTATAAAGTTTATTATCATGGGTGGAAACTAGAAATATCAAAAGAATAAGGGTGGGGAAAATATTATTCTACTAATATAGTTGATGTGGGACCATTAAATGATGTGTTATTAGGTAATTTGTTTTTTCATTTTATTCTAATGTATTGTGTGATTCAGTTTCTACACATTATTTCATTTCTGAGTAATATTTGGGTAAATTTGGAATTCCTCCTAATGAAATGAATCCATAAGTTATGATAAAAACAGTTGGGGGAAATGTTGATGAAAAAATAAATTATAATAATAATTATAGGATTATTTATTGAAAAAATTTACCTGAAAACCTTGTCGTTTTGCCTCTAGTAGAGTTTTATTTTATTTTGGGAATGGATTGTCTTTCTATTTACCATGTTATGATTGAATGTAATGCAAAAGTGGTTTCTTTTAATAAAGGCTTTCAGTTTGTGTACAATAATGAACCCTTATCATTGATAACATATCAGGAATATAAGAAATTAGTGAAATATGGAAATTAATTTTACCTATCACATATTTTCAAAAACAAAGGAAGTGTTCAGATTAATGATGTTCCAGTATTATATAAGTATCTTGATGTTTTTTCTGATGAGTTTCTTGGTATTATACGTGATTAAGAAGTTGAATTTACTATTGACTTACTTTCTGATGCTAATGTAATTTCAAAACCCACTTATTGAATGGATCAAGTATAATATTTAGAGTTAAAGAAACAATTATAGGAGTTGTTAGATAGTGGTTTCATTTAAACTAGAACATCACCATGGGAAGCCCCAATTTTTTTTTGATAAAATTAAATATAGTTCAATGAGACTTTTCATTGATTTTAGAGACTTTAAAAATTTCACTAATATAAAAATGTAACATTTTCATCATATCAATTATTTGTTTTATCATCTCTACAGAGCTTATTATTTTTCGATGATTGACATGAGTTCGGGGTACCATCATTTGAAAGTAACGAAAGTAGAAGTTCTAAAGATCATGTTTCATACTATATATATCCCTTATGAATTTGAAGTTATGCCTTTTGGGTTAACCAATGCACCTTCTATATTCATTGATCTCATGAGTATAATTTTCTGTGAGTTCTAGGATAAGTTTGTGGTTGTGTTTATTCATAACATATTGTTATATTCTAGAAGTAAATAGGAACCTAAAACTCATATGAGGGTTGTCTTTTCAACCATAAAAGAAAAGAAATTTTATGGGAAATTCCGTATGTGTGTGTTTTTGTGACAAGAAAATCATTCCTTGGACACATTGTTTCAAAAAAAATTCTCACATTTGATCCTTCAAGAACAAAAGCTATTGATGAATGGCCAACACCCACAATATAATTGGGATTCATATATTTCTTGGTTTTTTTGGATATTACAGATGGTTTGTTGGTATATTTTCACAATTATCTTTCCCACTAAATAAGTTAACTCGAAAAGGTTTTAAGATATTCTGTACCAAAGAAAGAAATGATTGTTATCAATAATTGGAAATAAGATTGTTGAATCCTACAATTTGGGATGTACCTTTTAGAGATGGTGAATTTTTTATTTATAGTGATGGTTTGTTGAAACGGCTTGGTTGTGTCCTACTAGCATAATGTTCATGTAATTGCTTATGTTTCATGTCAGTTGAAACCTCATGAGTTAAATTACCCTACACATGATTTTGAATTAGCTACTATTGTTATTGCTTTAAAATTTTGAACGTATCATTTGTATGGAGTAAAGTGTGAAAGATACACTGACCACCATGTTTTAAATTATATATTCACTATGAAATAATTGAACACATGACAGAGAAAATGGATTGAATTAATCATGGATTATGATTCCATGATCTATTACCATCCAGGAAAAGAAAATAAAGTGTTTGATGCTTCGAGTTGATAAAGTAATCCTATATTATCTATGTTACGTTTTGTAGAAGATCCTTTGATTAATGATTTGATGATGTTTGGAAAAAAAGTTGCTAGTGTAGGAAATTCCTCCGTCTTTTTTTAGGGTCAGTGAAATCGTCTCTCTTAGACATAATTAAGTAGGTCTAGAATGAAGACATTGAGTTGAAAAAAAATGTAGAGTTGGTTCAGAATGGTAAATTTCCTTAATATAACATTGATAATTATTGTATATTTATTTTTTCGAAGAGATTATGTGTGACTTGTGATTCATAATTGAAGAAACCTTTCTTATGTGAATCACATTGTTCTCTAATTTTAGTTTATACTTGATGTACTAAGATGTACAGATATCTTCTTGAGTTATACTAGTGGAATGGAATGAAAAAATATATTTTTGACTTTACTGTGAAGTGTTTGACTTATCAATAGGTTGAAGCAGAGCAGAAATTACCGAAATGGATACTTCATCCTTTACCAGTTCTATAGTTGAATTGTAAAAATACATCCATGGACTTCATTGTGTGATTACCAATGACATCTCTAAGTAATAATGAAATCTAGTTTATTTTTGATCGATTTACTAAATATTCTCATTTCCTTATTATTCTATATACAATGTATCAAGATCAACTGTCCCATTTATATGTTAAAGATATTATTAGTTGCATGGATTTCTCCTATCCATTGTATCTGATCATGATCCAAAGATTACTTTTATCTTTTGGAAATGTCTTCATAATTCCTTGGGTACTGAATTAATTTTTTTAAATATTTTCATCCTCAATAAAATGGTTGGACAGAACAAACAAATCAGACATTGGAGGATATGCTACATGCTTGGTCAATAGATTACCACGGAATTTGGGACCAACATTTTTATTTTCTTGAGTTTTCTTATAATAACAGATTTCAATCAAATATACAGATCGCTCTATTTTAGGCATTATATGGGATGCCATTTTGAAATTCAACTTTTTTGGATGAATTGGTTGAAATTAAACAGATGGGACCAGAATTGGTAGATGAGATGGTAGAGAAAGTTTAGTTGATATAGAAACACAAAAGGAAAAAACCTATTAGGAATAAAAGTTATTTGGATAACTGAAAGAAGGATCTTTCTTTTGAGGTAGGTGATCATGTGGTTCACAAATTATCTCCGTGGAAAATTTTGAAATGATTTGGTAAGAAGGGGAATTTGAGTCCTAGGATCATGAGTCCCAATGAAATATAGGATAAATATGGATTAGTTTCCAACAAAGTGGCATTTACTCCATGTTTATCCTTGTAACACAATGTTTTTCATGATTCAGTGTTGATAATGTATATTCCATATCCATCTCATGTTTTGAGTCCAGAGATAGTTCAGTTGGAAAAGAATCATTCTTATGAGGAACAACCAATCTAGATTTCATGGAAAAGAGAAAAAGTGTTGCAGAATAAGCTAATTCTTAAGGTTATGGTTTTGAAGAAAAACATATGGATGAATATGAAACATTGGAATTTGAAAATTCTATGGGGTATAAATTCCCCCACTAATGTTATATGTGTATAAAATTACTAGGACGCAATTTCCAAAAGGGGGATTGATGTAACACACCAGATAAATAAAGAATATGATATTTTTATATTTTTTAATATTTGAGAATTAAATATTAATTTTAATTTAATGGGTATTCTATGTTCTATGTGATACCCAACACGCAATAATGGGTTTCTCCAAAATCTTATGTTGCACATAAGGATGAGTAATAGTAAAACAAAATAATAATATAAGATTATTATGGTAGTTAACACATAGTCATTTTATTGGCGAGAATGAATAGAACAAACCATATTACAACTGTACATGTTTGTAAATGTATTTACATTTATCCAATACAATTTATAGGATTAAAAAGAGAATGAATCCAATTTTAATCATAAATAATCTAATATCTTTTTAAAGATAATTTTACTACCTTTTGATGGAAATTTTTTTTAAATTTAATTTTTTTCACTTTTATATTTTCCATTTGAAAAAAAAAATTCTTTTTTATAAGAGGGACAAAAAAAATTGACATTGGGTAAATTTTTGATATTTTTCTGAAAAGGTTTATTTTTTAATGAATAGTAAAAAATACGGCATTTTATATCAAAACATTATTTTCATGTAATTTATTTATTTGATTATATTGCCCATTTAATTGGGTTTGAATTATAATTAAGTTATATTTTTATAATTTAATCTATTTTCATTCATTTAAGTAATTTAATATTTAAATTAGACATAAACAACGGTCAATATTTTGGTAGTTTTTACTTCTTAAAAACCAAAATTTTGTTTTTAACAACGGGAATTAATTTGAAACTAATTTTAAAAACTTCGGTGTTTTAAATGGTAAAAATGGATTCAATATTTTGAATCATGAGGTCGAAATTTTGTAAATAGATATCTTTTATTTGTAGAAATTATGAATAGTTACTTCAGAAAATATTTTGTTTACCATGGTTAAAGGGTAAATCTGGTAAATAAGGGTGAAAAATTATATTATAATAAAAATAAATCACACTAACACATGTACTAACCCAATTTTATGAAATATGTATGACCATAAAAATCTTTGGGTCTATTTTAGGACCCCATGGAGCCACTTGTGTGTGAAAATGACATTAAATTACTTTTAATTTAAAGATAAGGAAAATATAACATAAACATATGTCTTTTGCTAGAACATTTTTTATATGGGGTTATAATAAGTGATCTCTTCTATTATAAATAGTTATTATAAATCTAAAAATATTTTATACATCATGGAATTTTATTTATTTTTTATAGACATTAACTAAATAAATTTATTTATGACACAATGAAGATTTGTGATTACCTTATTAATGAATGTATTAAATAAATGAGATTATATATATATATATAAAATTATTTTCAAATATTAAATTCGGTACAAGAATTGTAAAGATTATTATGACTAGTTATATTTGAATTAATGAAGTTTTTTTGAATGAATCAAGTTTGTATGGATTTTTATAAAGTCATGATATGAATATTATAAAAATTGACATTAATGAGTTTTAAAATAAATTAATATTTTATTAAATTATATAATATTCCTAAAATAAATGATTTCGAAAACTAACATATATGTTGTTTCAAATGTCATTATTGGTCCATTTTATGGTCTCTTTTCATTTTATAGTAACTATATTAACCATATATTATTAATATACAAGAAGTTATGTTAAAAGATAAATAAGATTACTATGTGTTAAATCTAAAAGATAAGGTTACTTTTGTGACCTAACTTTTCCAAAACCCATTGGATGAGAGTATTTTGACCCATCATTATATTATATTCTAAATATATAACTTTTTTATTATTATAATCCTAAAATCAATTAATAATAAAATAAAACTTTTAAACATTTCTAAAATGCCCCTCCTCCCTCTTATAAAAGGACACCACCTCTAACCCTTACTCACACCTCTCTATCAACATAGGCTCATCCAAAATATTCCAAAATAAGCTCTCAACATCCCACTCATTCTCATAATAGCCTTCCCTTATAGATAAGGCAATTCAAGAGATCCCTTTGTCCCAAATCAAAAGAAGTTAACCAATTTGAGTTAATTAAAGAATGAAGAGTCACGTCGTACATGAGGTAAGGAACTTTGTCTCAATATCTTTCCTTTAAGGAATATTTTGACATATAAATAGCTTCATTTTATATATTATATAAACCCCTTTTAATTTTAATTTCATTGAAAAAGAAATTTTTTTCATTCGTATCTTTTTACTAAATGAAAAAGGGAATGTTTCTTTTTAACGTATGTTGTGACAATGAAATTTCCGCCGCCTAGAGAATTATTTGATATTTGTCTTCCTAAAAAAGTTGTGATGTTTTAAATGGAAAATAAATACCATATACCCCTTTTAAAATATTTATTTTTTTTATGTTGTTCAATGTGTTTTTACTCTTTCAATATCTTGAAATTATTTCTTGTTATTGAAAATAAAATTTTTATGATTGAAATGTTGATATTTTCAATCATTAATGTGTGATGATTATATAATGGTACTTGAACATTTTATGGGTGGTTACATGATTAAACAAATTACAGGTGGTTCGGTGATAATCCAAGGATGGGTGATTATGTTATAACATCCAATGCAATGGGTATGGAAGTCAGTCGTATGGTTATTCAATTTGTAAGAATGATTTCTGGAAGTCGACCGTATGGTTATTCCATTTAAGTATGATTATATACTAACTATATATTTTATAAATTACATGTTCTTTCTATGGGTTTTATTGTAACATTTTAGTTAAAAAGGGTAATAAATGAGCTTTTATTTAGTGAATATTATTTACTACTTCATAAAGGTAAAAATTATTACTTATGATAAAGTATTCATGGTTTACATGTTGTTCTAAATAACTAACAGTTTTCCTTCTTTGTCTATCCCTTACTGTTCTTTTTATACTCGACCCATGTTTTTGAAATATTTTTCACCTGACTTATGGTGGAATAGGTTCAAGGAATAGATCATGGAAAATTCATGTTGTTTAAAACATTGAACTAAACATGTTTCCTTACTTTTAATTGTTATTTATGAAAAAATAGATATTGAGTAGATGTGTCTATATATAATATTCAAGTTGTTATTTTTATTTTATGAACTAATTTAGTAAATATCTAAACTTGAAAGTATTCTCAATGCGAATTATAAACTAAATTCAAGATTATGTAATGATTAAATTTGTGGCCTTATAGTTGGTATCAAAGGACAATTTAGATAACATTGAGAGTTATAATTTTGTTATAAGATTATCCATAAATTATATTTACATTTTTGTATAATTGAAATGATATAGTATTTTAAGATTACCATGTTTCTTCGGCTAAGATATATTTACTCAGAATGGTTTTCCTTAGAGGAAATGGGGCATCTGTATTGAGAAGGAATACAGAGGAGAATAACCATCCATATCATCATCCTATGATGGCCTGAATCAAAATTGAACAATTATTTATAGTAATGGAGAAGTTGACATAGGCTATAAATTTTGGTGGTATAAATGCATGTTATGAACTAAATAAACCCCTGAGGAACGTGTCCATAGTGGAAACTTTTATGAGGAAACATCCCCCAGCATTTATAGGGTCATCTATTCCTGTTCAAGATGAAGGATGTGTCAAATCACTGAAAAATATTTTCGATGTCATGGGTTGAATAGAACATCAAAAGGATAGTCTTTCTATTTTATGTTTTTATGGTGAAGCAGATCAGTGGTGGTCGATGGTTTAAAATTTTAGGGATAGTGAAGAGATTGATGTTCATGGTTGGTATGAATTCAAATGTATTATTGTTGAGAAATATTTTCCTAAGGAAGTTTGACAGAGGATAGAAACATATTGTTGGAATTGGGGTAGGAGGATGACTCATTGGATACATACAAAGAAAATTTCACTCAACTAGTGAGGAATCCTCCAAATTTCATTAAATATATTGATAGTAAGATGTATGTATTTTACTCAGGAATGAAACTCTAATATTAAAGTGAATTAGGCTCTCGTGAATTCAAACGATGTGGTAAACTTGTCAGATGTTCCAAGAAGGTCAAAATGGAGTTTTATGATGATCAGGTGTTCCATGAGAGCATGAAAAATAAGATTTACATTTGGAAAGAAGATGTAATGTATTCATGAAATAATCATGGAGGTAGGAAAATTAAATATCCATCTTGTGAGAAGTGTGGTAAAAATAAGCCTTGAGAATGAATCTCAAAATCAGTAAAGTGCTTCTGATATGGTAAGATTGGTCATAATTCTTGTAAGTATAAGGAATATAATCAAGAGTTCAATGAAAATTTAGCGGTATGATGTTTTAGTCTTAATTATTTTGGTAATTATGCTAATATTCATCCAAAGTTGACTCAATACGGTGTAAACAAGACAGATCAAAAGAAGAAGAGTGGGGGAAAAATTTCTCTACTATTACGGTTGATGTGGGAACATAAAATGATATGGAATCACGTAATTTGTTTGTTTTTTAGATTATACCAATGTATTGTTTGATTCTGGTTCTACACATTATTTCATTTATGAGAAATTTTTGGTTAACATAAGAATACCACATCAAAAAATGAATCCAGATCATATTGTAAAAACACCTTCCATAAATGTTACGGAAAAAAGAAATTATAATAATTATCTTATCCTTATTTGTAAAAATAATTTACCCTCAAACCTTGTTGTTTCTCCTATAGTATAGCTTGATTTTATTTTAGGAATTGATTGGATTTTTGTTTACCATGCTATGATTGACTCTAGTGATAAAGAGGTTTCATTTCAAAAAGACTTTCAGTTTGTGTACTTGAATGAAACCTTATCTCTGATAACATATCAAGATGCTGAGATACTATAAAAAAATGGAATTGAATGTTACGTTTCACATATTTCTGAAAACAATGGAACAATTAAAGATAATGATGTGCTAGTAGTAAATGGGTATCTTGATGTTTTTTCTGATGAGCCTCCAAGTATTACATTAGATTGAAAACTTAAATTTACTGTTGAAATAGTTCCTAATGAAAATCCAAATTCAAAACACACTTATCAAATAGATCCAACTGATCTTTTAGAATTTAAGAATCAATTATAGAATTTGATAGATAAAGGATTCATTTGACCTAGAGCATCATTGTGGGGTGCTCCAGTCTTGTTTGTTAATAGTAAATATGGTACCATGAGACTTTTCATTGATTATAGTCCCTTAAATAATATCAATATTAAAAAAATGTATCATTTTCCTTATATCGATGATTTTCTTATTAGCCCTAGAGAGCTTAGAATTTTTCGAATATTAACTTGTGGTTGTGGTACACTCATTCGAATGTAAAGGAAGAAGACATTATTAAGGCTATATTTCATACTAGATATGGCCATTATTAATTTTTAGTTATGCCTTTTGGGTTAACCAATGCACATATTGTATTCATGAATCTCAAAAATAGAGATTTTTGTGAGTTCTATGATAATATTGGGGTTGTGTACAATGATTTAAATTTTTTATATTCAAAATGTAAATAGTAACATGAAAGTCATTTAAGGGTTGTATTACAAATCTTAAAAGAAAATAAATTGTATGGGAAATTCAGAATGTGTGAGTTTTGGTAACAAAAAAATCATCCCTTTTTCACATTGTTTCCAAAAATAGAATTACTATTGATCCTTCTAAAACTAATGTTGTTTAATAATGACCAAGAACCACAAATATAATTTAGATTCATAGTTTTCATAGTTTAACAAGAAATTATAGATGTTTTATTGAGAAATTTTCATGGTTATCATTCCCACTGACTAATCTAAATCAAAAAGGTGTTAAGTTCATATAGATGAAACAATGTAATGATTTTTTTAGGAATTGAAAAGAAGATTTGTGAATTATTCATATTTTCCATTACCTTATAGAGATACTAATTTTTATATCTACAGTGATGCTTCATTGAAAAGACATTGTTGTGTACTAATGCAGAATGATCAGGTAATTTATTTGATTTCACGTCAGTTGAAACTTTGTGAGTTAAATTACCCTACACATTATTTGGAATTGTTTGTAGTTGTTTTTTTTATTAAAAATTTGGAGGCAACATTTGTATTTTGTAAAAATTTAAATATACACTGACCAAAAATGTTTGAATTATATATTCACTAAGAATAAATTTAACATGATATAGAGAAGATTGCTTGAATTAATCATGTATTATGATTGCACAAGTCATTTCCATCCTGGAAAAGAAAGTAATGTGGTGGATGCTTTGAGTCGAAAGATTTATGCTACATTAATGATGTTACGTTTGGAAAAAGATTATTTTATTAATGATTTCATGAATTTTGGAATAGAAGTTTATGGTGTAAGAAATTCTTCTGTTTTGTTATAGGTTTCAGTGAAATCATCTCTCTCGGACAGAATTAAGGAAGAGAGTAAGGAAGATAGTGAGTTGTACAATAAAGGTATAGTTAGTTTAGATGGGTATGTTTCTTGAATTTAATAGTGATACTGATTTTATTTTGATATTTGGGAAGAGATTATGTGTTCCTTGTGATTCATGGTTGATGAACGAGATGTTATTTGAAGCTCATAGTTCTGTACTTTCAGTTTATCCTTGTCGGACTAAGATTTACAGAGATCTTCAAGAGTATAACTTGTGGGATGTAATGAAAATATATATTGTTGAACTTACTGTGAACTGTTTGAATTGACAACAGGTTAAAGAAGAGAAGTAGTTTCCAAAAGGGATGCTTCAACCATTACTTGTGCTATAGTTTAAATGAAAAAATATATCCATGGAATTTGTTTTGGGATTAGGGAAGACATCTCAAGATAATAATGCAATATGGGTTTTTGTTGATTGATTGACTAAATCCACTCATTTCATTCCTATTATAGATAATCTGTCTCTAGATCATATTTCTAGGTTATATGTTATTTTTATATTCAGGTTGCATGGAGTTTCCCTCCCCATTGTATCTGATCATGATCACAGGTTTACTTCTAACATTTATAAAGGCCTTCAAAAGTCATTGGGTACTGAATTAAATTTCTGTATATCTTTTCATACCCATTTAGATGGGAAAACAGAATGAAAAATGCAGAAATTGGAGGATATTCTATGATCTTGTTCAATGGATTACCAGGGAATTTGCATCCATAATCTTTCTTTGTTTGAGTATTCTTATGAAAATTTTTTTTATTCCAGTATACATATCTCAACATTTGAGGCATTATATAGGAATCAGTGTCGAAATTTAGATTTTTGGGATGAAGTTGGTGAAATATCACTTATGGGACCAAATTTGGTAGAAGATATGGTAGAGAATGTTTAGTTGATATAGAAACACTTGAAGAAAACTTAGACCAGGAAGAAAAGTTATAAGGATAATCAAAGATATGATCCTTCTTTCGAGGTTGGTGATCCTGCCTTTCTCAATGTTTCTCCATGGAAAAGTGTGATACGCTCTGTTATAATGGGGAAGTTGATTCTGAGGTTCATTGGACCCTATGAAATCTTGTAGAATGTCGGATTAGTTTTCTAAAGGGTGAATTTACCTCAATGTTTATTTGAGATACATAATTTTTAACATGTTTTAATGTTGAGAAAGTATATGATGGATCCATCTCATCTTTTGAATCTAGAGATAGTTCAGTAGGAAGAGAATCATTCTTATGAGGAACAAAAAGTCCAAATTATTTACTGGAGAGATCATGAGTTATAGAATAAAGTAATTTATTAAGTTATGATTTTATGGAAAAACCATATAGTTGAAGAGGCAACATTGGAACCTAAAAATTCTATGAGGGATAAATACCCCCACTTATTTGATAAGTGAATAAAATTGCGAGGATGCAATTTCCGAAAGGGGGGAAGGACGTTACATCCTAAGTAAATAAGGAATATGATATTTGAATATTTATTAATATTTTTGGATTAAATATTAATTTTACATTAAAGGGGATTCTATTTTAGATGACATACCCAAATAGAAAAAATTGGTTTCCCTGAAATTTTATGTTGCACCCAAGGCTGAGTCTTATTGAGAAAAATAATAATAATATAAAATCATATGGTAGTTAATTCCTAGACAGTTTATTGTCAATAATTAACAGAACTAACCATATTCTAATTATACATGATTTTTAAATTTATTTTAAATTTATCCATTAAAATATAGAGGTTAAAAATGATAATGAATCCAATTTTAAGTATAAATACTCTAATATTTTTAAAAGGTAATTTTACCGCCTTTTGATGGAGAACCCTTTTTAAAAATAGTTTGTGTCACTTTTTTATCTTCCATTTAAATAATTATTATTATTCTTTATAATCATGAAATAAAAATTTACTTTGGGTATATTTTTTAGTATTTTTATGAGAATGTTCGTTTTTTAATGAATACTGAAAAATATTGAATTTTAAGTGAAAAATGTCTTTTCATATAATTTTTTAATATGATCAGATTGTCATTTTAATTGTTTTTAAAGTGTAATTAGATTATATTTTTATCATTTAATCCAGATTTTGTCATTGGAAATAATTTTTTAATGATATTTGATATAAACTCATGTCAATATTTTGGTATTTTTTACTTCTTAAAAACACTCTTTCTGGTTTTGACAATGAGAATTAATTTCAATTTAATTTCTATAACATCTCTATTTTGAATATGGAAAAATGGATTCCATATTTTCAATTATGAGGTCCAAATTTCATAAATATTTTAAATTTATTTTTAGTATTATGAAAAGTAACTTTAGTAAATGTTTTATTTACCATGGTTAAAGGGTAATTCTGGTAAATAAAGGGTAAAAATAATATTATTATAATACTAAATTACACTAACACATGTCCAAACACTATTGTATGAGATATTTCTGACCAATGAAATACTTGGGTAGATTTTAGGACGACATGGAGCCACTTGTGTGGAAAAATGACATTTAATTACATTTAATTTAATGTTAATGAAAAAATAACCTAAAAATGTATCTTTAACTAAAACAATTTATATATGGGGTTATATAAGATATATCTTCTATTATAAGTAGTAATTAGAAATCTAAATATATTTCCTACATCATGTAATCTTATTTACAATTTAGATACATAAAATAAATAAATTCATTGAAGACACAATGGTGGTGTAGTGATTTCCTTATTAGTGAATGTTTTAAATAAACGAGTTTATAAATATTAGAATATTTTTATATTGAAACATTCTACTCCATAGATGAATTTTATAAATGATTATAAATTTTTATATTTGAATTAATGATGTTTTTTTTGAATTAATCAAGTTGTTATGGATTTTTAAAATGTCAAAATATGAATAGTATCAAAATTGACATAAATGAGTTTTCAAATAAAATAATATTTTATTAAATAATATAATAGTCCAAAAATTATATTATTCATCCAAAAAACATATATGATGTTAGAAATGTCATTATTTATACATTTTTTGGTTGTTAGTCATTTTATAGTAATTATGGTAACCATATATTATGAATATACAAGTAGACATGGTAAAAGATAAAAAAGTTTACTAAGGGTTAAAGCTACAATATAAGGTTAATTTTGTGACCTTAAAATATCTAAAACCCATTTGATGAGAGTATTTTGACTCACCATAAACTGATATTCAAAATATAAATCTTTTTTGTTATTATAATTCAAAAATCAATTATTAAAAAATAATAAATTCAAACTTTCCTAATGTGCCCCTCCCACCTCTTATAAAAGGACACCACCTATAACCCTTACTCACACCTCTCAGGACCCCCTTGTCTTGTACATAATCTACCCAAATAGTCTTCCAAAATACAACCCTTCATCCTAGAATCCTTCCTTTAGGAAGAAGATGATTCAAGAGATCCATTTCGTTCAAATAAAAAGAAGTTACAAAATTTTAGGAAATTAAAGAACAAACAATTCAAGATGGATATGAGGTAAGAGACTATGCCTCAGTCTTGTTTATTTGAGGAATATTTTTATATATACTTGACTTAATTTTATATGGTGTATAAACCCCTCATAATTTTAATTTCATTCTAAGGAAATCTTTTTCTACGTGCCATTTCACTGAACGACAAATGGATTGTTACTTTTTAACATATGTGGTGACAACAACCTTTCTGCCGAAACAAGCATTATCTGATATTTGGATTCACTAAAAAACCATGCTATTTTTAATTGTCAAATCAATACTATATACCATTTTTACATATTTTTGTATTGAAAATTGTCTTGAAAGTGGATTTCGAATTTCAATATCTTGAAATTATTTTATATAATTTCAAGTTAGATTTTTATGATGGGAATGTTTATTTTTGATAACTTCGTTGTGTGAAGATTATATAATGGTACTAAGAAATTTTTTTTTCTGGTTACATGATAAACCAAATTATGGGTGGTCCATGATAAACCAAGGATGGGTGTTTATATTATAACCTCCAATTCATTTGGTATGGAAGTCGGTTTTATGGCTATTCCGTTTGTAAAATGATTTGTAGAAGTTGACCGTATGGTTATTCCATTTATGTATGATCTAGTCTGAAGTTTATATTTTATATGTTATGTGTCATTTATATAGATTTTATTGTAATATTTTGGTTACAAAAATGGTTAAAAATAAGATTTTTTTCAGTGAAGAGTATTTAATACTTCAAAAAGGGGAAAATTATTACTTATGATAAAGTATTCATGGTTTACATGTTTTTAAAATCTAATAGTTTTACTTCACTCTGTATCCCTTGATAAAAATTTTATCCTCATCCCATGTTATTGAAATATTTTTCACATGACTAAAAATGGAATATTTTCAAGGATGGGATCCAGTATATGTCATGGTATTTAAAACACAGAACTAATAATGTTTAATTTTTTAAGAGTTTTTATTTTCAAAAAAAATGGATACTGAGTCAACATTTCTATATGTAATATTCAAGTTTTTATATATAATTTATGACCTAGTTCTCTAAATCTCTAAATCTAAAAAAATCCCCAATTTGAATTATTAAATTAATTCAAGATTATGTAATTATTTAGGTTGGGTCCTTATAACGAAAAATCTTATCCCCTTCATGTTTTTTTATTATTTTATTTGAATTATATATATTTTTCTTATCAATATCATTAAGATCACTTGTGAATTCAATAACTAATTAAAACTTAAAATTACATCAAATTAGTTATTCATAGATACTAAATTATCTTATGGATAACACACTTAAAATAATTTGTTTTATAAAACTAAATAATGGATCAATACTAATTTCAGTTTGAATGGTAATTACAGGAGTGTACCTCACAAGTCATGAAAATTTCTCATTATAGTTACTTATAGATTTATCATCGCTATTATATAACTCAAGTAATTACATCTATATTCTCATAAAATTAATATTATAAATGAACATATTAAAAAATAACATTCAAAATTAACCCCACTCCATATATTCAATTTCTACATGTTTCCTCATGAAATTGATAAGGTTCTACCAATTTTCATCTTTGGCTTCCAAATAATAATAATAAAAAATATTTTTTTTTGATTCATGTACTTGAGGTTGGAAAATATGTTTTCATAGGTACTAATCGACTGTTAAATAATAATTTTATCATCAAAAACACTAATGGAACTTAGTTTTTTTCTCTCGAAGGACCCTATAGTACAATGTTACCTATTTCAATCATTTAGAATATCAGTATGATAGATGGATAGAGAAATTAATTTTAGCATTTTACTGAGATATTTTAGTCCATAACTCATGAAATTTAGTTTTTGATGAGAAAAAACAACTTCATTTACCCTCAGATTTAGTATTAACAGATTTCATTCTATTTTATTAAATTAACAAGAAACAAACAAAATATTTTATGTCTGAATAATTGAAATTTTTAATCCTTTATTCCTGAAAAATTATTTATTTTATGTCTAAATAATGAAACCAACTTTTTCATTTATGACACATTTGTCTTATCCTATGGTAACCATAGTCATAATCTACTCAAATCTACTATAATAGTTCATACTGAAAATTTTAAAACCGCTATTATATACCTAATGAGTTTCAAGGTATGTGTGAGGTCTTATTCCCACTCATCATGAATTAGTGATGATCGATTTAATAAACAATCCAAAAAATTAATAGTTATTACCTCTAAATACATCTTCACTATAGCTATAAAAAACTCCTTTAGTAATACTAGGTTTTATTTTCAAATAAATCCAACATTTTTTCTATACCATAACATAAGATATTCTCTAATACTTTGGATTATCCTAAGCGTTACCATTAGTTTTTTTAATCCTAATCTCTCAGAATAACTATACTACTATCTAATACTAACTGATCCAATCAAGGGTTACAATATATCATATTTTAATTTTGATTCATTTTATATGAATGTTAAATGTATCTTATAACTATACCCAGTAGAGAATTGTAAAGGATTCATGTCTTTATATATTCGATTCACATTCATCTTATTTCAGGATGATCATCAATATCTCACATAATGTTATTCTAAATTTCGTCTTCCTAGACTTGCACTACATAAAACTGTTCTCCATAAATTGTGTAATGAAACCCCATAAAGGGTGATATCAGATGCTGATTAAGGGTAAATATGGGAGATAAAATATAAAAATCACATCTGATCATAATACCATCCCAAAGGTATTAGATAATAATATTAAAATTACACAGTAATACATGATAATTAAAATCTTATAATCATGAATAATTGAACAAAACATTTTTGGCTTATAAACTATGAATCATAAGAGAATAAAAAATAATTATCTATGACAATATAACTTTAGAATAGGAACATGACATAAGGGAGTAAAATAATTTATTTAATAATAATAATTAGATAAATAATGTATGAAGGATATTAAATAAGAGAATCATCATATATAAGGTGTGTGAAAACCACATGTGTTTGTTCTATAGGCTCTACATTACCTCTTATATACCCTTTTAGGGATTAGGCTAACTTCTCATGAACCCAATATTGGACATGGGATAACCTACAACGTATTCATTGAGCTCATAAAGAATTAATTATTGCCAAATTTATTGGAGGGATATAATAAACCCACCAGTCACATAATCATAATCAATTTATTAGTATCCCACATGATAATAATTTTTTTTAATTTTTTCAAATATTAACGTCTAGAATAGAAAATGTATTTTATAATGAATTTCATTATCATAATATATATCCATACAAATAAAGAATGGGGACTGTATCATTGGATTATATCCCCAGTGATTCACATGTCATATTAGTGGTTGTTTTCATATAATAAACTATATTTAATAGATAAGATAAACATTTCTAGATGAAAATTCCATTTTCAATTTGAAATCACTTATTTAATATATAAAAAACTACATAATATTAATAAAATATTTTTAATTTCAATAATTATTCAAACATATAATTTAATATTGAAATCAAGGATGAGTTATATTGTCCGGAAAATCTACGTGTGTGGGAAATACTAAAAAAGGATCCTTTTACACTATCTATCTAGATTACATCATTTAGAAAATGAAAATAAAATTAATTTTAAATACTTTTTTTGAAATTTACACATGGTTAAAAAATTATTTATTAAATTATTTTATAATATTAAAATTATTCTTGAAACATTATAAATAAAATATTGGAATTAAGGAAAAATAATTCTGGCCAAATAGAAAAACATTTTTAGTTTTATTTAAACATATTCTTTAATAATTTTGAGTATATAAGGATAGAAAAAAGAAAGGTAGAATTTTAATTTCCCATAATATCAAGAGGTGATTAAAAAACACTAAATTTTTTTAGAGAGATATCAATTAATAATTTCATAAAAAATTTAGACAAAACTAATCTTCTTAAAACGTCAGTTTGTAATATAACACCCATACCAATTTGGTATTTTTTGAATCATAAAAGCCATAAAAGAAATAAGATAAAATTATACATTTAATTGAAGGAATATAAATATACTCATGATTTCACATATAAAATTGTATTTAAATACACTACAAGAACTTATAAGGTTGTGAGTATGGAATATATCTCATAAAAACAAAATTTAGATGACCAACCCCTACTATAAGTCTAACATAATTCATATATTACACAAACTCATGTATATTTAATTTATATTATTTACATTTATGTATATATATGTGGAAACCATATAAATATTCATTATATAACATATATTATACATATATTATTCGAAAAATTATCAATTAATAATTATTTATTAAAATCCTCATTTCTGGGTGTTAGATATTTCATTTTTTATATAAGAATTGTTTTCTTTTGTTTTAATTCGTGAATCATTATCATATTTTTATCATATAAATAATATTTATAATTTAATAGGTATCATATTTATTTAATATGTTAATTTTTATAACCATTCATATAATATTGAAATGGAAAAATTACTACATCACTTCATGGAGATTGTATTATATAGATATTCATAAGGGTGGTTTTCACTTTTCAATGGATGGGCCAGAAGAATGAAAAATAATATTCCCATTCGAAAAACCTTAATGTTATTAAAAATTTTATATATATTAATTAAATACATCATTATTAAAATTCATGATCGGTGGTGATGAAAAATGAATAACATCCCTTCATGGAGGTGGTAGTTGACACATACACATAAACAGTACACTTATTTCTTATTTATTGGAATGTTGTTTGAAACATGTTATAACAAAATCATATTAATATATCATTATATTAATGATAATGAAGTAATTTATTAGGATGTTAACATTATAGTTATGGGATATAAAAGAGTAAATAATCAATGAACACAATGGGTAAGAATAATATCTCTTCTTTGTGATACATCCTTTAGAATACACCTAATGCCTTAATTGGATTATTGTAGGGTAATACTAGAATTAAAATTGGTGACTGAAAGAATATAGAAAGGTTTATGGGCTATCCTTGTCCAATATATAATGATTAAATTATACTGACATAATTTTTTTTAAATTATGATTAAATTTATAGATTCCACTTTGTCAAATTAAAAATCAATTCATAAATAAAACTTATTTTAAAATAAATTATCACAACCGAACAAAAATCATTTTTATAAAAAAATTGTTTCTAATCACAAAACTAAGTCAAACCTCATTATTCTCCCATTAATAACTAGTCTATGATAGTTACTTTTTTTATTGAATTTATATTCTATACAAAACATTGAAATCATTAACCAATAGTTATATTTTCAATATATGAAGACCAAAAAAACATTGCAAACATAAAAATAGTTTAAAAAAACCTTTTCCCCTCCAATGGATTTTACCGTTATTCCAAAACATTTGTAAACTAATTTATGAATAATAATTAAAAAATAACCAAAATATTAATTAAAATACATTATTAATATTGATTAATATATTGTTCTATATTAAAATTCATAACTCCTAGGAAAATAAAATATTTAGAAAAATATGTCTTTTAATCATGAACTGATTTTATTAAAATTTAAGTATAAATCATATTGTTTAATAAAAAAAATTAATTAAGGAATATATTTATATTTATGTTTCAAATTTTGGTTAATAATATTCATACCTTCTAATATAATGTCAACATTACAAAGGATATAATATATAATGGTTTATTTAGACTAGGTGTTGTGTGTATTTAATTTTATCAAATATCTCAAATTTTTATCAAATAAATAAATAAATAATCATAGTGTGAAACACTATTAAATGAGGTCAAGGATAATAAAATGTAATATCATATAATTGTGGTAGGACAACCCTTTTAGATAAAGGGAGTATTCTAAAAAATAATGAATATTGGGATCCTATATTTTAGTTAGGTTGTATCCCCTCAATAACCAATTATATGTTACCACTTGATAATGAAACTAAATAATCCTTTATCAAATTAATTAAATTACTTTATGAAAATATATTGTTATATAAAAATTGACCATTGGTATAATTTATTCTTTTAGCATAATAATGTGTAATGACAATGTCTTATTTCTTTGGATGGGGTTGTGTGTTTAAATATTAGAAATATTATTATTAACTAACTATCAAAATATTAGATTAGGGTAAAATCAGTAGGGTTTATACTAAACTCTTTCCAATCGAAAATATAAAATTTATCACTTTAATCAGATCACACAAGTTATATTTCTGAGTAATTATATACCATTATAGGATAATCCCTTCATAGATGAAACAAATTAAATGATTCATGTATTTCTCCTTTAAAGACTCAACAAAAAAACCATCTGTATTGTGTGGTATGTTACTCAAATAGTGTTTAAAATTAAATAGGATCTTCTATTATCTAGTTTTCCATTTATTATCTCATTTTATAATGAATCCATTTTATTAAGGAATATGAAAAAAAATTCAATACATGGATTGAAGGCAATAAGGAAGTGTTCCTTATAACCTCCAAAGTATACCCTTCAGAAAAAATTCATCTATTTACTAATATAGGATATATTTCAATAGATTTTATTAATATTTTGTGTTTCAAATCCCTTAGGCTCCACCACATTCATCTACTATTAATTCTAGATTTATATAACCATTTAATAATGTAAATAAATTTTTATGCTTATATAATTATAGGATTCATGTTAGATAAAGCACTAAATAAATAACCAACATATCCAATTTCACCCATCGCGACTAATTATAGTATATATTTTTCATTGAAACTATGATATTGTTTTTTTTAAAACATGATTAAATTAATTTTTAATTTTTAATACTCTCTCTTGGATTGTTTATTTTTTTAATTCCTTAAAAAATATAATGTAATTTTGATATAATTTTACATACCTTAACAATCTCAATCTATTTTACATTTTTATCTTTATTTGAAGGGTTTTTATAATATATTTACTAAAAAAATTAATTTTTATTAGTCTATATGGGATATAAGTTTTTTACTATACTCTCATCAATAGATTGTTTTTCATGAATTATAAAAATATAATGAAATATTTTAATAATTCCCATTTTTATATATTTTTTATTTTATATATATCGTAATGGATGAGTCATTGATTTAGAGATAAACCCATTACTCAAAAATTATTAATAAAATAAATTTTATTTATTAATATTTTATACATTTTATTATTAAAATAATATTTTTTTAATAAGATTTTTTTTTCAAATAATTTTAAGAAATATTTTTTAAATACATTATTCAATTTTATAAATTATAATTTTATGAAATAATTATAAAAAATACCCTTGGTATATTTTAAATTAAATTATAATTGTGTACATATTTTAATCATTCACATTTATGTTATAATTCTTCTGTTTTTTTAAATTCTTTTTTTTTTATTTTCTATAATTTTTTAAATTGGAACTGTTAAACAGTTAATTTTAATTTTTAATTTATTATTGATAAAATATATTTCCAAATACATATTTTTTATTTTTTATTTTTTATTATTACATTGAACATGATGATTAATTAATAATTCAATTTTATATTAAAATTTCATTATAAATTATTAAAATTATCTAAATTTAATATTAATGTTAAGTATAATGTTTTAATTTTAGTTTAATATTACGTATGTAATTAATTTTAATTTTTGATTAAAAAATTTAGTATGATGTAATTAGATAAAGTTCATTATTATTCTTACATGAAGACATTTTTTTATTTTTTTATATAAGATATTTATTGTGATAAATAGAATTCAATTTAATATTACATAACATTTACATGAATTTGAATTATATTGAAAATTTCAAATTAATATTTTTTATTCAGGTTCTTTTATCCCAAGTGGACTCAAAGTATTTTTAATTTGAGGATATTTCTCTATTATTTAATTTATATACATGCATATTCCAATTGTATGAATTTTACGGCCTACATTGAATGGGTTTAATGGGAATAAATGACTTCCAATACATTGAATATAGTTGATATATTTTTATAAATAAAATTCATTAAATGATGATATATATGGATACCTTACATAAATTCTCTAGATCATCCAATTCAAAGTCATATAGATCCTGTATATTATTTAATACTACATTTAGATCTCTTTGAGAGAGAATGAGAGAAGTGGGTGGGTGTGCTAATTGTAATCCTTATTCTCAGTATTTTTTTTTATCTTCCCATTTCATTTTATAGTGATTTGTGAATACCAATAAGATTTATTAGAACAAGTTTAGTTAAAATATTATGGCCAACATAAGATATTTTTTAGTGAAAATGAAATTATTGTTCCTTAGATTCAGTATTTGAATATTGATTTTGAAATTTTTCATTGAGACTATTCTAAGGGAACAAATGAAAAAAAATATTTCTCATAAACACTATAGAGGTAGTCAAAATATGGCTCAATCCAAGGGTTCTAAAATCCCCCCTTTGTAAATAATATGACATTATTCTGACATTAGTGACAATTTTAACGAGTATCTTGATTAGTGATTGAACATTCTATATTAGTGTAGTTTCAAATCCACACCATCACCATTTCATTAGTCAAACATTATTACTGATATTTTCATGAATGTATTTTTTAATAGGGATATTTTGTTTAACATTCCATGAGTTAATTCATATTTTATGACTATTCCATCCACAATGGTATAATCCATTTTTCTTATAGTACTCAAAATTTTCACAAAATTGAAATTGAATGGAGAGGATGTCCATAAAAAAGATGATCATTTTTACTTACTTGGACTAGTCTATTTAAAAGTATTAATTGGTACATCTCAGTAATTCCAATGATATATTTTACACCATTGAGAATAAGGAGGTGAACTATGATGACACCAAGTACAATATGTTAAATAAGTTGAACAATAAGATGAGTAGTCATGTCCAACAATAGATCAATCACAATTTATAACACCACATTACTCAAGAGAGTGGCATGTAAAAATTAACATTGGAAGAATTAGGGAATATCTACTTGTCTAAGAACCCTTGATATAATATTCTCATTATAAATTCATTGATAAATATTCAACTATATAGTGTAATGTACACAGTAGAATGATATAATTATTTATAATGTCTTGTAAATATATTCCTCGTTGTTGTTATAAAATTTTATGATAAATTCTAGGAAAACCACCAAATCTCAAAACATCTTGATATTTTGGAAACATTTTTGGTCTCCCTCTATAAGTCAACACCCATAAGAAAAATTTATCATAGGAATTATAAAGAGTTGATAATTAATTAACGAGGCCCTATGTATGAGTTGTACTTAACCCCACAGAGAAGCTATGGTATTAATGAATAAATAGAGACACACAAGATTTTACTGAGTTGATGGAATTTAATATCAATGAAAGTGAAAAAATTTCTAAAATTTTAAATAGTAAAACATAAAAATAGTACCATTGTGGAATTGAGTGAATCTTGGTGAATATTTGTCTTATGTTACTATTATAAAAGGGTCGACATAGTATCTTTCATATAAAAAACTAAGATGCACATGTGACTATCACTATATAAGTTGTTCCTTTATCCAAATAATAAAAAGATAAATTATTTCACAAATCATGGAAATACAGAAAATGGTTTTCTGATACTACAAAATCATGAAATTTTTCTCTACAATGTGAAAATTTCTTGACTTATATTGCTAGTGTATTTCTTCAATGCAGATGGAGAATACTAGTTTGACTGAGATAATTTGAATGGGTGATATCTATTTCATGATTATTGTTATATATATAATCACCCAGAATAAATTTTGACACATTTTAATCCAGTGGATAAACCTTTTTCTATAATAGCCTTTTAAATACAATCATACGACAAAATATTTAGAAATGGTGTATTGAAAATGATGAAAGGAGACATCATAATTGCTTCGGTATATAAATGAAATACATTGTGTAAAACATAGATAATAATTTTTATTGATATCCTTAACATGGGGGAGGATATATTTACTTAATTTTATTGAATATAAGACTTATCCACATGAGTGAGAGTGTGTTACCAACCCTAACGAAGAATAATTACATTAGTATTCATATGTATGATCAATAATATTTGTGATACAAAAAATTATAGAATAAGTAGCGTGAATCCAATTTAGTATTTCTATGTCAAGGTGATATGTGTTGCAATAAAAATTACACTCTAAGGTATGGAGTCCCTTGAAGATCAATTAACTATTCAATAATAAATATTCTATGACCTTTATTAATTATGCATCATGAAATGGTTATGTCTTCTTCTTAAAAAAATAAGTACCAAGTATTGTAGTACCTATTGGTATTCTACACGATACTGGACCATGAAACTAAAAGTAAACTGATGTTTTATTAGTCAAAACATAATGTATTTTACACATTTATGGATCATTATTCTTATTTTTGAATACTAGGAATTTGACATGATAGGATGTCCCAATTCACCCCCAAAATACAATGGTGTTTTAGAAAGGGTGAATAGAGATATCGTACATATGGTTATATGTATGACAAGTTTCACTAGTCCATCTAGGAAATTATATAGAAAATATGTTCATGTTTTTTTAGGGAAATAAAAAAATCACCATTAGATACACTAAATTCTTTTCCATTGATTATCTAGTCTGAAAAACATCACCCACATTCTCATTTATGAATAATTAAATATTTTGTTTTTCAAGATGTATTCCATGATCTCATGCATATTCGTTATGCATGGTCAACTCTATAAATAATTATTTTTACTATTAATGATGAGTTTTTATATAGGCTTTAGGACCATATGGATGAGAAGGTAATGAAATATAGATTCGTGATTTTTCAATAGAAACATATGATCAATGACATTGAAAATCATAGAATGTGTCGAAGAGAATGTGATAATCAATAGATTCTTGATCAAATATATACACCAAAACCACTTACCACTAAAGTGGAGGAAATATAATAACACTCATACATATTAGTCCATGAGGTAGAATATGAGGATATTGTGAAGAGGGAGACTCAATCTTGTCAACATTATTTCAAGAAACTATTATAAGATCCAGGTTATGGTGAGCCTAACAAAACTGACATTTCACTGGTTTAAAGATATAATTTATGATTGAATCCATCAAAAAGGAATCTAGAATCAGGTTATGTGTTAATGAATCATGAGGGGAGATGAAATAAATTTTTTTTATCCATCCTACCAGTCTCATGTGGCTACAAGAAATGAAGTCTGTCATTGATTCATTAACAAAGAACCATACTCTAAATTTGGTGGAATAAATAAATAAAATATGTCGCCAAAAGATAAATATTCATGTTATAAAGGGATGGTAATATAGATTAGGATAATCAATAAAATAAGTTATTATGTAAATGATTCCTTAATAATAATAATATAGTTATCTTTGATGGTATTTTTTTCACCTAGTGAGATTATTTCTTCAATCATATTCATTTTCATATTTTTTTCCAATATGGAACAATTTTTTTAGTATATAGACATGAAAATGTACTTTATTTGGAGTAACATCGCTCAGGAGAAATATATAAATCATCCTAATGGTTAAAACATTTTTATAAATGATAACCTCATTTAAAAATTGAAAATTATCTTGTACTAAATAAAAAATATATATGAGGCAGTGGTACAGTAAGGTTGACTCATTCATGGTGGGTCAGGGATATAAGTATACACTAGAAGACCAATATGTCTACATATAGAGATTTTAGGATGAAACAATATTTCCCCAATTCATTATGTTCATTTCATTTTGATCAGTGGGAAGTATTTACTGAATATTAACTATAAAAAGGATGTATTCAAGAGTTTTGATATGAAAAACTTGAGAGACCGTCAACATATTTTGGTGATAAATATCACTGATTATTTAAATAGGGGTTTTTGTTTATATATTAGGTAAATTATGTTAAACCAATTATAAAATGTTTCAACATGTATAGATACAAATCATGGATCATTCCTTGACTAAGTCATATGATGTTGAGAAATCACTCGTAACCATTATCCTAGGAATGAATAAATGAAATGAAGATGATATAAAAATATTCAACAATTGGAAGCTTGATTTATGCTATTGTGTTATGAGGATAGAAATTTCAAAATATGTTTCAATCAAGATATGGTTTCACTCTAATTATAATATGTATCACTGGGATACATGTTTCTAGATTTTGAGGTATATTAAATTTATATCAAATATATGTTTGTTTTATTGGGATGTTGATCAAATTTTATAAGAATATGTTTATGCATATATGGTAGGATATAATAATAATAGGATTCCTATGTTTTTATATATCTATAATTGTTAAATTGGATTTGAAGAATTAATGTCAATATTAAAGAATTATGTACCTTTATCAATGACCTATTATAAAGACCCAACTATAAAACATTACATAATCATGAATTAAATTAATAATTCAGATTGAGGATCTTTTCAGGTTCAGAGTTTTAAGGAATTAGGTCATAACATTTATATAACATGATGAATATCACATGAATAAAATTCTACTAAGTATCCATTTTTTACATAAAATAAAATCTATTGAAAAAAATATTCATGACCTGTTCAATGTTTTAGATAGCAAGACATTTCCTTGATCCCATCCTTGACTCTATTCATCTTTAATTCCTGTGAAAAACATTTTGAAACTATGGATGAGCAAAAAAATCTCAGTAAGAGTCATAAAATAAGAAAGAAATCATTAGTCTATCAATACATACAAAACATAAACACTTTTACATACCTCATGAAAACATAAGATTTATGAATACCACATAGTAATCACAAATCATAATGGTACATATGGCATTCATATCATACATACATTGTAGTTATCACAGCTACATAGAGAGTTACGTTGTAATACCCATTACAGTATATTGCCTAAATCTCATAGGAGAAACATTCACGTTCACCTCCATCACTTTAACCAATGAATTGGAGAGCTATATTGGGCTCACCTGCCATATTTTTATCAGGAAACCACTCATATATGTAAATAATGCCCAAGAACCATAACATATTCATAACACATAAAACAAACATAATGGAAAGATAAAAATTCAATATTTCAATTACAATATATCATTTAAAAATATTGACTAAAAAATCCATTATAAAAACCATTTTTATTACCAAAATACAAAAAATTTATAGGGCATTTATTTCCCTTTTTAAAATATACTCTACGACTTGTTAAGGAAGCCAATGATAAAATAAATACTCACGGCGGCTGTAAAAGGTCGTTGTCACCGCTTACGTAAAAACAGTCCTTTTTGAGTTTAGTAAAATGATTCGTATAAATATATTCCATTTGAATGAAATTAAATTTTAAAGGGGTTTATACACCTTATAAACGAAAGTCCTGTATACAGCAAAAATATTCCTAAATAAAAAGAGATTGAGACAAAGTCCCTTACCTCGTGTTCGACTTGACCCATTCATTATTTAATCTACCAAATAATAAACTAAGGTTAATTTCTACTTGCTTGAGAACCTTTTTCAAGTTTTTTATTCCTTTTATATCACATATTACCATGTTATAAACATTATTTATTCATTGTAGTTAATAATGTTCGTTTTCTCGATATTTGGTACTTGACTCAAAAATGGACTTCTTATAACTACATGTTGTTCACATGGCCAAACCTTCATTATATTCAGAGATATATTCATGATTTATATATCATATATATCATATATATCATGTATATACATGTATTTATAATATTACAAAACATTTAGAGGTATAAAATGAAATGCATCGTTCATGGAGACGGTAAGCCATACGTATGCATGAATGCTACTTTTATTTCTATTTCTTATAGAAATAGAATTAAAACATAATTATACATATTTATATTATAATTAAAGTACAATATCATATATAATATCATTAACACTATCATTTATACATCCCACATATGGCATTAATGAGGCATATCACTTTGAGGGGGTGGTAGTCCACACTTCCTCACATGAAATTATAGTGTTTACACAAAATAGAAACTATAAATTTATGATTTAAAAAAATAAATTAGAAAAATAAAACATAAAAAAAATATATATCATATATAAATATAGTTTCATCTTAATGGCCACCATGATGGGTGGTAGGAGATAATCGAACAATCATCGTTTCATGAGGCGTTAGATTTCCATTAATAGAAATATAATGTTCATCACCAATTAGATAGAGGTGTGTGTAAGTATAGTTTGAATAATTCTCATAACAACATCCTAGTATATTTAGGATACTGTTTTTTTATAAAATAAAGGAATAAAAAGTGTTTACGGGTTGGATAAGTAAAATAAAAAAATAAAACAAATGAATTTATGAGAAACGGTTTCCATTAATTTGGGTAACTCCCTTTGGTTTAAAACAAAAGGACTACATGAAGTGCCTTATACCATTAGTAAGGGATCTAGGAGAAGAAGATGGATCTTGATAGATTATTTATTAAAGTGTTGGATGAACCAAAGGGCTTGTTAGGTGTGAGGAATGAGTTAGAAGTGAGGGCTTTTTATAAGGGGGAGGAGGGGCTCTTTTGGAATGTGTGAAAATATTATTTTAATATAAAATTATATTCAGTTTCTAAAGGTCCAAAAATAATTAAATATGAAGATAAGATGAATCATGGTCGAAAAAAAATCATCCAATAATAATCGGACAGGGTTTGGATATTGTTTTAATATTTAGAATCTTATTTATTTAAATAATTAATTAATGATGTAAATATTGTATCATTATTGTGTTATTAATAATTTAATTTAATTGATTTCTAAAAATTATAAAAACATTCAATGATGTATTAATTTTTTATATATTTCTAATTAATATTTATAGTTGAAAGGATAACTTATATAACCTCTTGTAAAAATTTATTTATTAAATATATTTGTTTGTGTAATTTTTGTCATTACTCTATGTTAATTAATCTAAAGGGTCATTATCACTCCCATGTGGATCCATGGGGTCCCCAAATAGACCCAAAGTTGAACATGGTTGTATGTGACTCAACCAATAAGTTTAATACAAGTGTTAAACTAATTTTGTATTATTATGATATTCTTTTTACCTTGAACTACCCTATTTATATTTAACTGTGGTAAATACAATTCAAAAGTTACTACTCACCCAAAATTATTCTCATATTATTGAAAAAAATTTACATAATAATAACAATAATTTATGTAGAATTTTACAAATTCAATTCACAAATGCTGTAGAATTTCATTTAAATGAAAAAGTTAGTTTTTTAACTACTACTTAGTGGTTTTACTATTCATTTAAAATTGATGTTTTTCAGAAAACTACCAAAAATTAAGCCTAATATATATTTGATATTTCAAATTCAAAAAGTATGTCTATTTTACCAAATTAAATACATAGATGTTTCATTGATTAATTTAAAATTAATTCATGTTGTCAAAACAAATAGCACGTTTTTATGAAACAATAACTATCAAAATATTGATACTTGTTTATGTCAAATTTCAATGTTAAATTAATTAAAATAACCACCATTGGATAAAATGGTAAAAATATATTATACATACACTTTAAAATCAATTAAAAGAATAATATAATGATATAAATAAATTATATTAGAATTCACTTTTGATTAAAAATACAGTATTTTTCACTATTCATTAAAAATGAACATTATCATAAAAATACCAAAAATTTACCCAAAGTAAATTTTAATGTCCAGAATCTAAAGAAAAGTTGTATTTTGTAAAATAGAACATATAAAAATAACCAAAACTAGATTTAATGAGTGTTATCCATCAAAAGGTTGTAAATTGACCTTTTAGTGAATATTAGAATATTTATGCTTAAAACAAAATTCATTCATATTTTAAGCCCCTAACCATTATTGGATAAATGTAAAAAAATTTAACAAACATGTATAATCATATTTTAGTTAGTTATTTTCATTATCACTAATATAATGACTCAACATTAACTGCTATTTAAAATAATAATATTGTATAATTTGTGTGTAATGTAAGAATTCAAAGAAACTCATTGTTGCGTATTGGGTATGCCATCGAACATAGAAGCCCCTTTAAAGTAAAAATAATATTTAATTCAAAAATATGAATAATTATTGATGATGTACTATTCATTATTTACTTTGGATTTTAGATCTTTCCCCCCTTTTGGGAATTGCATGCTTACAATTTTTTTCCACATATCAAATAAATGGGGGTATTTATACCTCATTGCATTTTCAGATTTTATTGTTTTCTCTACAAACATATAGTTTATTCACAAAACATTTACCTAGTTAATTGCCTTATTATGCAACACTTTCTCTCTACGGTTAAGAATCTGGACTGGTTGTCATCATAAGAGAGATTTTCATCCAAATGAACTACCTCAGGGATCCAAACATGATATGGATATGGAATATATGTTATCAACAATGAAACCAGAAAAATATTGTGTACATTTGATAAAAATGGAGGAAAATCCAATATATACTCAAATGATCCATTTTTTTCTAGGATTCTATAATTTCCAATGAACGTCAGACTCAACATTCCCTTATTAGCAAAACGCATCACACTTTTCCATGGAAAAAAATTGAGAAAGACAAGATTAGCTACCTTAAAAGAATGATCATTCATCTAGTTATATGAATAATTTTTGTTCCTTCTCTGAGCTGTTCTCATGTTATTCTAAATCAAATAAACATTCTTTATCATGTCTTCTACCAATTCTAGTCCCATCAGTTTCCTTTCACCAAACTCATCTCAAAATTCTAGTGTTCGAAAACGCTTTCCATATAATGCCTCAAATGGAGCCATCTGTATACTAGAATGAAATCTGTTATTAGAAGAAAATTCTACCAAAGAAAGATGTTGGTCCCAACATCCCTGGTAATCCATTGAGCAAGCACATAACATATCCTCTATGGTCTGAATTGTTCATTCTAATTTCCCATCTGATTGATGATGAAATGTTGTACTAAAATTTAATTCAGTACCCAACGACTTATGAAGGCCTTTCCAAAAGTTAGAACTAAACCTGGGATCACAATTAGATATAATGGAGAGGGGAAATCTATGAAACCTGATCATCTCTTTAATATAAAACCAAGAAATTTGATCTAGAGATAAAGTATGTTGAATAGCAAGGAATTGAGCAGATTTAGTCAATAGATCAACAATAACCCAGATTGCATTATTACCTCGATATGTCTTTGGTAATCCCATAGTGTAGTCCATGGATATATTTTCCCATTTCCACTCTAGGATTGGTATAGATTGAAGTATCCCTTTTGATAATTTCCTCTCTTCATTAACCTGCTGACAAGTTAAACACTTCATAGTAAAATCAGCCTGATCTCTTTTCATTCATTCCGACCAATAATACTCCCAAATTTCTCTGTACATCTTAGTAATGCCAGGATGAACTGAGAACGAGGAACTATGAGCATCAAATATCAACTCATTCATTAACTGTGAATCACAAGGCACACAAAATCTCTTTTTAAATCTCAAAACACAATCATTATCAACAATACAATCAGTCAACCTAACCTTCGGAACCAACTCAACATTTTTTTGCAACTCACTATCTTCTTTCTATGCTTGATTTATTATATCTGATAGATATTATTTCACTGACACTTGAAACAAAACAGAATAATTTCTTGCACCAACAACATCTATGCCAAAGTTCATCAAATCAAAAACCAAATTATCTTGTTCCAAATGTATCTTGGTTAATGAAGCATTACTATTTCAAATCAATTCATCAGCCACTTTATTTTCCTTTCATAGATGGTAATGAATTGTGCAATCACAATCCTTGATTATTTCCAACCGTCTCCTCTGTCTCATGTTCAATTATTTCTGAGTGAATATCTACTTCAAACTTTTGTGGTGAGTATATATTTCACATTTTACATCATACAAATGATGCGTCCAAAAATATAAAGCAAAAACAACAACATCTAATTACAAATCATGTGTAGGATAATTTAACTCATGATGTTTCAACTAAATTAAAGCGTAATCAATTACCTGGTCATTATTCATAAAGACACATCCAAGTCCTTTCAACGAAGCATCACTATAAATAAAAAAACAACACTTTTGGAAGGCAGTGGAAAAACTAGATCATTCAACAATATTCTTTTTAATTCCTGAAAACAATCATCATATTCCTTTATCCAGATGAAAATAACACATTTTTGTGTTAACTTAGTCAGTGGGCTAGATAACTGTGAAAATTTATCAAAAATCCTTCTGTAATAACATGTTAGACCAAGAAATCTACGGATCTCGGTCATATTTTGGGGTCTTGGCCATTCTTCAACAACTTTTGTTTTAGCAGGATCAACAGTTATTCGATTTTTTGAAAGAATGGGCCCAAAAAAAGAAATTTCTTGTAACCAAAACTCACACTTGCTGAGTTTCCCAAACAATTTATTTTCTTTTAAGTTTTTCAAGAAAACCCTTAAATAACATTTATGTTCCTCTTTACATTTGGACTAAACCAAAATATCATCAATGAACACAACCACAAACTTATCCAAAAATGCATGGAACATTCTATTCATAAGATCCATGAATACAACAGGTGTATTGGTTAAACCAAAAGTCATAACTAAAAATTCATAATAGCCATATCTTGTATGAAATGTGGTCTTTGGAATGTCTGGTTCCATTAATTTCAACTGATGGTACCCCAAACTCAAATCAATATTCGAAAATTATTGATCTCCCTAGAGTTGATCAAACAAATCATCGATATGATGAAAACAATACATGTTCATAACAGTGATGTTATTCAATACTCAATAATCAATGCAAAGTGTCATTGAAACATCATTCTTTTTAACAAAAATGAAATGATCACCCCATGGTGATGTGATAGGTTGAGTGAAACCAATATATAATAACTCCTGAAATTTCTTCTTTAACTCTAAAAGTTCAATTTGAGTCATTCGATAAGGGGGTTTTGAAATTTTCTTAGCATTTGGAACAAAGTCAATAATAAATTCAACATCCCAATCAGGTATAATACCAGGAAACTAATCAAAAATACATCAAGTAACTCATTTACCACTAACACATCATTAATCTCAACATTCCTTTATTTTAAACAGTATGTGAAAGGTAATGTTAATTTCTATATTTTACTAGTTTCTCAGCTTCCTGATATGCTATCTAAATCAAGGGTTCATTATTGTAACCAAACTAAAAATATTTCTAAAAAGAAACCTCTTTAGATCTACATTCAATATTAGCATAATAAACAGAATGCCATTCCATACACAAAATAACATCAAACTCTACTAAAGGAAAAACAATAAGGTTTGCAGGTAGATTCTTCCTGCACACCAGTACATTAAGGTTCTTATTATTTCTTTTTATCTCAACATTTCTCACCAGTTTTTTTACCAGATGTTTAGGATTCATATCTTGCAATGGAATTCCCATTTAACTAGAATTGTTCTCAGAAATGAACCAATATTTAGACCCTAAATCAAACAAAAAATTTACATAATCTGAATAAACAAAGAGTTTACCTAACACTACTTCATTTGATGGACCAACATATCATGATGAAGTTTCAAAGTGTTTAACCGCCCCTTTCTTCTTGTAGTCTGGATTCTTTCCCTTTTTTGAGTTCTTCTCCGGACACTCACTTTCATAATGACCCATATAATTGCACTTAAAACATCATAACACTAGTTTTTCATTGCATGATTGATCATATTCCTTACAGTTACAAAAAATATGACCAAACATAACACACCGAAAGCTCTTCCCAGAAATTGATAAGCATTCTCGAGGATGCTTTTTACCACACTTCTGACAATATGGATATTTAGTATTTTTGACTACGAGCTTCTTTGATAAATTCATTCCCTTTTTTTCAACTATACCTCTTATTCTGTTTTTTGTCGTAGAACAACTGATCATCGCCAAACTCCAATTCCACCTTCTCCGCACATAGAACATGTTTTATATAACATTTTAACTCACGAGAGGCTAATTCTCTTCGATATCATGGATTCCGTCCTGAATAAAATCGATTTATCTTACTATCAAGATCTTGGATGAAAATTAGATCATACCTTGCCAGTCTAGTGAATTTTTATTCATAAGCAGCCACTGAGTCATCCTCCTACCTCAATTCTAGGAATTAATTTTCCATCATACGAAGAACCAACTTGGGAAAAATATTTCTCTAGAAACATACCTTTGAATTATCCCAATCAAAATCATTAATATCACTACTATCCATGATATTTTTCACCATCTACCACCACTGATCAGCTTCACCTTCAAAATGGTAAACAGCTAGAATAACCTTTTGATGTTCTGAACACCCCATGACATGAAACATTTTCTCCCGTACTTTAATCCACCCTGCTGCTACCACAAGGTCAGATTATCTACTAAATGATAGGGGATGTTGCCTCATGAGATGATTCAATACTGACATGTTCCTCTGTGGTTGATCTGGCTGATCCTGTGCATGGATACCACCACCATTTATAGTGTGAGTCAACTGTTTCATCACTACACCAAACTATTCGGTTCCGATTCTAACCATATCAAGTTGTTTATTTTGAAGGTTGTTTTCCTTCTGATGTCGTCCCAACATAGCTGCCCTGTTTCCTATATAGAAAACCATTCTGAACATAGAAATATCATAGGTGAAGCAACATGGTAATTTTTAAATTCTATATCATTTCAATAATAACATAAACTAAAATAATTTATGGATATTATTTTAACTATATTATAACTCCTAAATATGTCTAAACTGACCTCTGATAATAGATATAAGGACTCGGCCTTAAAACATTACATAATCATGAATTAAATGAATAATTCACATTGAGGATCTTTTTAGGTTTAATGTATTAGATAATTATCTCATAACATTTACATAACATCATGAATACTGCATGTAGACAATTATACTAAGTATAAATTTTTTTCATAAAATAATAACTCTTGAAAAAAAGACATCCCCGATCCCATGTTTTAGATATAAAGACTTTTCTTGGATCCCATTCATGACCCTATTCATCATTAAGTCCTGTGAAAAAAAATTAAAAAAATGGGATGAACATAAAAAAGCTCAGTAAGGGTTATAAAATAAGAAAGATACCATTATTTTGTCAATACATAAAAAACGTTAACCCTTTAACTTACCTCATGATAAAATAAGATTTATGAATTACACATATTAATCAGAAATCATAAAGGTACTTATGGTATTCATATCATACTTAAATTGTAGCTATCACAAATTCATATGGAGTTACGTTAAAATACCCATCGCAGTATATTCCCCAAATCACATAAGAGAAACATTCATGTTTACCTCTGCCATGTTACCTAATACATAGGGGAGCTATCTTGGGCTCACCCACCAAAGGTTTATCACGAAACCACCTGTATAATTAAATAATTCCCAAGAACCATAACATATACATAACACATAAAAAAAACATAAAGGAAAGATGAAATTTCCACATTTCAATCATAATATAGCATTTAAATATTTTGACATAACAAATACATTATATAAATGATTTTCATTACCAAAATATGTAAAAATTATATGGTATTTATTTTCCTGTAAAAATACACTACGGCATGTTAAGGAATAAAAATATCAAATAATACTAGCGGTAGTAGAAAAAGGTCGTTGTCACCATTTACATAAAAAACATTCCTTTTTTAGTTTAGTAAAATTCTTCATAAAAATGATTCCCTTTGAATGAAATGAAAATTCAATGGGGTTTATAAAATTTATAAAACAAAATATTTTATAAAACAAAATATGCCTAAATGAAAGGAGATTAAGACGAAGTCCCTTACCTCGTGTCTGACTTGACATGTTCGTTCTTTAATATCCTAAATAATAAAAAAAATTTAATTTCTACTTCCTTAAAAACCTATTTAAAGTTTATAATTCATTTTATATCACTTATTACAATGTTATAAACATTATGTAATATTTTATGTCAATAATGTTAGTTATGTCGATATTTGGTACTTGAGTCAAAAACGGAATTCTTATAAGTACAAGTTGTTCAAATGGTCAAAAGTTCATTAAATTAATAATGATATTCAGGATATAGATATCATATATATATATATATATATATATCATATATATCCATTATATACATGTATTTATAATAGTACATACCATTTGGAGGGAAGAAATAAAAATCACCGTTCACGGAGATGGTAAGCCATACATACGCATGAACGCTACTTCAATTTCTATTTATCATTTTAGTATAATTAAAAAATTTATAATACATATGTATATTATAATTCCAGTAAAATATAATATATAATATCATTAAATCTATCCTTCATACATCCCACATATGGCATTGCTGAGTCATATCACTTTGAAGGGAGATAGTCTGCACTTCCTCAAATGAAATTATCGTGTTTACCCATGATAGAAACCATAAAGGTATGCTATAAAAGAAAAATAACGAAGAATAAATAAAACATATACATAATATATATCATATATAAATATAGTTTCATCTTAATGGCCACTATGAGAGGTAGTATGAGATAATCGAACAATTATCGTTTCGTGAGGTGTTAGTTTTCCATTCATAGAAATAGTGTGTTCTTCACCCATTAGATGGAGGTGTGTGTAAGTTTAGTTTGAATCCTTCTTATAACAACATCATAGTATATGGATGATACTTTTTTGTTATAAAATAAATGAAGAAAATGAGTTTAGGGGTTTGAGAAGTAAAATAAAATAAAATAAAACATAAGAATTTCTAAGAAACCATTACCATTAATTAGGGTAACTCCCTTTAGTTTGAACCAAAATAACTTCTTGAAGTTCCTTCAGCCAAAGGTAAGGCATATAAAAGGAGGAGAGGAATTTAAAGAGCTTATTTGGTTAGGTTTTGGACGAGACAAAGGTCTTGATAGGTGTGGGTAATGATTTAGAAGTGAAGGCATTTTATAAGAGGGAGGATGGATTCTTTATGAAAGACTGAAAATATTATTTTTATATAAAATTATATTCATTTTATAAAGGTTAGAAACTAATTAAAGTCAAAGATAAGATGACTCATGGTCGAAATAAATTCATAGAATAAGGATTGGAAAGGTTTTGGATATTGTTTTAATATTTATAATCTTATTTATTTAAATCATTTATTAATGATGTAAATATTGCATCATTATTGTGTCCAAAATAATTTAATTTACATGAATTCTAAAAATTATAAAAAAACAATCCATGATTTAGGAAATCTTTTTATAGTTCCAATGAATATTTATAGTTGAATTGATAACTTATATAACCCCATGTAAAAATTTATTTACTAAAAGATTTTTGTTTGTGTCATTTTTTCCATTACTTTATGTTAATAATCTAAAGTGTCATTATCACTCCCAAGTGGATTAATGGGGTCACAAAAGAGACTCAAAGATTCCCATGGTCGTAAATGACTCTACCAATAAGGTTATGACAAATTTGAAGATAATTTTCAATTATTAGGATATTATTTTTACCTGGAATTACTCTATTTACCTTTAACCATGGTAAATAAATGTCAAAAGTTACTATTCACCAAGAATTATTTTCATCTTTTTGAACCACATTTTACTAAATAATAACAAAAAAATATGTTTTATTATCAAAATTTAATTCACAGAAGCGTTAAAATTTCATTTAAATTAAAAAGTTAGTTTTTTTAACTACTATTAAGTGCTTTCACAATTCAATCTAAAATAGATGTTTTTCATAAAACTACAAAAAATTCAGCCAAATCTATAATTGATATTCTGAATTCTAAAATGTTGTATATTTTAAGAAATTAAAAACCTAGATGTTTCATTAATTAATTTAAAATTAATTCTCGTGTTCAAAACAAATAGTGTGTTTTTTAAAAACAATAACTATCATTATATTGATACTTGTTTATGTCAAATTTCAAAGTAAAAATTATTTAAAATTACCAAAATTGAATTAAATGGTAAAAATAGATTCTAATTACACATTAAAATAAAATAAAATGATAATATATCCATATAGATAAATTATATTAAATGTCACTTTTGAATAAAATTATAGTATTTTTCACTATTCATTAAAAATGAACTTTATCAAAAAATTACCAAAAAATTACCCAAAGTGAATTTTTATGTCTCAATTATAAATAAGAGTTTTATTTTTTCAAATAGAACATTTAAAAATGACCAAAACTAGATTTTAAGAGGGTTTTCCATCAAAAGGCGGTAAGTCGGCCTTTTTGTGAATATTAGAGTATTTATTCTAAAAATTAGATTCAATCATATTTTAAGCACTGATATTCTATTGGATAAATGTAACAACATTTAAAAAACATGTATAATCACATTATAGATAGTTATATTTATTCTTGCCAATACAACGGTTAGGCGTTAACTGCGATTTAAAATAATATTATTATATTATTCATGTGCAACATAAGATTTCAAATAAACCCATTGTTGCGTATTGTTTTCGCCATCGAACATAGTAACCCCTATAAAGTAAAATTAAAATTTAATTCAGAAATATGAATAATTATAGAAAATGTCTTATTCATTATTTACATGGGATGTTACACCTTTGGATAGTATGTTGTCATTGTGGATGTTTGAAATAAAATGTCATTGTCAATGAATTTTTACAAGATATTTGTCACAACCAGTCCATCAGGGCCCATCCCATTACTACCCATATCCCACCATCCATAGGCCAGAGGATGGAAACTAGCACTAAGAAGGCATATCCATAAAAGGGAATGCATTGCCTTTAAACCAGCACACACACACAAAACCCATTCCGTGTAAAGAAAAGCTAATACCGGGATACCAACAACATGTATGCCACACATGGAAGCAACCACACATCTAAAGCTGAAATTAAAATGAAAAACGTGGTGAGGATACAAAATCTTCTAAAATGAAAGGTAATGTTTAAGAAAGTACAAGCTTCAGAAGTAGTCTTCCAAGGATCCTACCTGAAGGGTATGTGTAGCTCACTGTCAGATATCACTAAAGAATATTGGGTCTATAGATCCACATCCTAGGACCACCTAGACCTGGACCTACAAGATCCATGTCAAAGTTGTCTATCATCTGCACAATACAAAATAGGTGCAGTCGATGCCCGTGCATGTGTGAGCATATAATACTATGTTGGGAAACCAAAACCAACTCGGGTATAACATAATTCCATAAATGAAATTACAAATTTTCATAATTATTTGAGTCACTCGACTCAACTCGAGAGAGGTATAAATTAATGTGTTGATAGAAAAACCAAAAATTAAAGCACTGAACATCACTCATCCTCCCTGATAGTTTAGTCACGAAGCCTCGCTTGGTAGCAGATTCATAAAGCCTCACTGGGTAGCAGAGTCACACTGCTATGTTGGGTAGTTGTGTAAATAAGCCTCGTTGATAGCTTAGTCATGGATCCTTACTGATTAGTCGAGTCTTGGAGCCTCACTGATATCTGAGTCATAGAGCCTCTCTAGGTAACTGAGTGATGAGGCCTTACTGATAGCTTAGAAACAGATTATCCTTGAGTAAATTTCTCTAAAATAATACTTAAATGGTTTTATAAGGATAGACATGTCACGAAGTCCCAACATCGTAGACGGTGCGTCAATCAGAAGCATGGTCTGACCGATAAATCCCTTTTAGTAAATAGGGTCTGGTTGCATCCGGGCCCGGTCTGACTATTTTGAGAAAAACCGACCAACCATTCTGGGGTCCCACATTACACAATCATACCTATATATTCCTTGGCCTAGCCCATTGGGCCTCACTGGAATCAGAGGAGGTAGGTCATGGGTCCTGTCTGCTTGGTCACCATGTGACCCAGATTTATCTGACTCAGTCTGCACTGCTAGGCCGGTCTCTTTTCCCCAGCCTGGACCACCCTTTGGCCAAGAATTATCCCAAAATAATGACATGCTAAAGAGGACCCATTCTAAATAATAGTATGGCCATTTATGAAACCTTGTCCGCTGGCCCGGCCGTACCGGTTGGGGCATGCTTGTTCAAGAAACCCCATACCCCCCTGTGGTCAACCCACGGGCGTCATGATGGCACCACGTCCATCAAGCCAATGCATCCCTCATTCATTGTGATACGTGACGTGAACAGTGGCTCCTACTTCTCCACTGCGGCACACTCAGTGGAACACCGTCTCCCCCCATGCGGCCAGCGAGGGCCGACCACCATGTCCCACATGCAGTTCCTAAGTGGTTCTACCTCATGCCAGTTATTGCTTGTAGAGATCCAGGATTGATGTACATGTACCTTACATTAATTTTGAGGAATAATTAATACATAACAAAAACACACACCCAAGGTCCGTAATAGTTTAGTGTCTTTGGAAACTCAGAACATAATCTTCTAATCATGTTGAATGATCTTCAATATCTCCCATAAAGATCTTCCCCTTTTGTTTTATAACCAAACATTTTTCTTCGTATCCTAGTGAAAGGAAATCATAAAACATATAAACGGTGAGCTTGAATGCTCAGTAATGGTAAAAATAGTGAATATCAATCAATCAATAAACATTTCAACGTAAAAACATAAATATAAAATTTAAACATCAAAATCATGACCAATGACATAAAACATGGAAGTACATACGACATTGATCTTAAAAGAACATTAACCATAAAAGAAATGAATTGTAATAAAAAATGTAATTTTGGAAAACTAATAAGCACATATTATGATTTCCATAATAGCCAAGCCATTTCTTCCAAGACCATCATAGTGGATGAAGTCTATTTCTGAACCAGGTTTACTTGTCGTTCCTGCCCTATATTACAGAATTGGATTTACTTTTCATTCCATCCATGTCTATATCATGATATATAAATCATTAAAAAATTAATTTTATGGAGATATATCTCCCACCCATTTCATAATGATACCATTCTTATGTGTGGCAAAAAATCATAAATCATACATCATAGCATAACCCATGTAATAAAATGGGATTCTTAAACATCATGTCATCATAACTTAATCCATATAAGATTAAAGGACATCATAAAAATAATTTCTTCATAACATAATCAAATAAAACTAATAATAGGGATAGAAACATAACCCTATTTCATCTTATATGGAAAATAAATTTGATAAAACACTTAAATCTAGTTCTTGAGAAAAATATCCATTCTTCATAAAAAAACATTTTATTTTCTCAATATGACATGAAATTTAAAAATAAAAGAAGATAATTGAAAATAAACATGATAACATGTAAAGTATTAATTATTTAAATAATTATCTATGAAATCATAAAAATCCATTTCATGTCGTATATGTTAACAAAACATTCCTCTCATACTTTTGCCGGAAAACTCAAAAAGTACCTCGTATGGTAAATAAAAGAGAGATTCCTTCCATACAAAGTGGTAAAACTCCAAAAAGAGTAAAAATGACTATAACGTACATGTTATAATATTAAAAATTTTATGAAAACATTATTATTAAACATGGACATAAATGATACATATATCCCCAGGAAATAATTACGAATAAACAATCTCAGATAAAAAATGATATTGCAAATTTATCCCTTACCATAGGTCCAATTTCTTCCACATGTGTATGAAACTCCTCTATAGTGGGTTTAAAAATATTATTAACTTGTAAAATAACTATAATAAAAATTATGTTATCATAAATTATTCACTTACGAATTTATATTACCCGTTCATTAGTCAATTCCGGGTTAAAGAATCGTTTTGGGTGAAATTGTTTCATTTATCGTACGTGTTATGAATTTTAATTCTTCATATGATTACATAGATCTTGATTACATACTTCTTGGATATAAAACATGATTTATATATCATATATATTCAGAATATAAATATATATAATAGATCGATAAATGGAATGAAATACACTTTTCATGGAGACGATAGGTCGTACGTACACATGAATGATGTTTCATATTCCTTATTAAATTGAATGGAAGTAAATGAAATATAAATAAATCCAGTATCATTATAGTGTAATATATTTCATGATTATTCATTATATATACTTTATAATCATTATTTAATGGTTATAATGTAAAATGAATCTCATCGTGTCGTGGATATGGTAAGCCATACATACGCATGAGCGACGATATCATTCACATGATTGTGGAATTTTACTTAAGTGTATATAGTATAATATGTAAGAATAAATATCATTTTAAAATAATCATATATAGTTATTTCTTCCATTATTATTATCATCCAAGTAAGTTGGTGATGAAAAACAGATTACACCACGTCGTGGAGAGGGTAAGCCATACGTACGCACGCGTGGGTATTTCATTTTACATAGGATGGATAGAAGATGGAATATGATGGGTTAATATACCTAATAATATATCAGTATACAAGTTATAAAATATTTATTACTTAATAATTAAACAAATCATATAGAATAAGTAGGATAATAAATAAGTTTGAAAGAATCGGTAAAGGATATTACCTCTTCTTCGACCGGCCTCTTCTAACCCACCTCTTTGGGCACTGAAGTTGGTCTTTGAAGAATACCAGGACATATATAATGTTTCTAAGGATGTTGAGAACCTAAATAATCATGGTTTTGCAGAGTTTGAAATCTTAAAAAGGAGTGAAGGGGAGAGGGAGGAGGTTACCTTTTATAAGAGACGAGATGGGCACTTTTGGAAACCTCAAAAATATTAATTTATAATAAAAATAAACCCCACATAAAAACCTCAGAAATGACTCAAAATAAAATACGAGATGATATAGGGTATTAATCTCATCAATTAATAACATTTATACCTGATTTTAATTTATAATAAACCTTATCATTTTTATTAAACATTATTTAATCTATTAAATTCTATTTTTGGTAATAATATTCTAAATATTAAATGGTTATAAATACATATTTGTGTGTTAATAATTTTCCATATTTGAATAATTTATGTCATTATAGACCATATAATTTTTAATTTGTAATTTTTAAATATTTCTTTGATTTTTAAACAATTTAATAATATGTTATTTTTATAAAATATCAATAGTGTCAATTTTGAAACTATTAAATTATTTGAATTTAAATAAAATCAACAGAGAAGATATATTCCAACCAAAAAAATTTAATAGATTTATAAAATGTAATATTCATATAGAATGTTCTTGGAGCACATTAATTAGTTCATATAAAATTTATTTTAATATTTTTAAAACCATTTATTCGATATTTCACTTAATAAAATAATTACTAAAACATTTTTGTATAATTATTTAATATAATATTTGTACATATAAAGTTAAATATAAAATACTATGATGAAGATAAATCTAATATATTTTATAATATTACTTTTATTCGAATTTAACTTCTAAAAAACTAACATCTAAAATTTTATATTTATTAAATTATGAAGGTGTCAACATTGTCATAATTTATAATAAAATAATATAACTGTTATAATCTATTTTATATGGCTCTAAATAATAATATAGTCTTCCCTTGGATCCTAATGGTTATGAGATACTCGAAAAATAAGTTTTGGTCAAGTGTTTGGGCCTTTTGATATGTATTATTATTTTAATTAAAATAATATTATTATTTTCTCACATAATAAATAATTTCTGCATCAATATTGTATAATCTATTATAGTAATTATATATTTTTTAAAAATTAAAATTAAATTACCATGATAAATAAAAATATTTTAGATTTCAAAGGAGTGTTTATAATATAATTTATATCTAGTTTAACCTTAAATTATAAATAATTTATTTATTAAAGATTGAATTAGACATTTTAAACTTTTCATTAAATAAAATAAAATAAATTTCTTAATCACATACAAGTTCGTTCCAAAAGAAATAATTTCGGACCAATTATGTTTTAGGGAGATATATAATATTCCAGTTTTATTGATAAAAGTGTTATGGAAATTTTATAATATTATTTTTACCCTTAATTACCTTATTTATCATTAACTATGGTATATAAAAGTTTTAGTAGTTACTATTCATATTGTCTAAAAATAAAAACACATTTTTATACAATTCGTACCTCCCAATTCCATATATAAAATCCATTTTTCAAAATTTGAAACACAAATGTTTCTTTAATTAATTTAAAATTAATCATGTTGTTGAGAAAATTGTTTTTAAAAGTTAAAACATTGCAAAACATTAAAATGATTTTACCTATTAATTCAGTGTAAAATTAATTCTAATTACATACATTATATTAAATGGAAAAAGTATATTATATTACTACTTTAAAATCATTCAATATTATAATTTAACCATACAAATTATCTCGATGAAAAATTTTGTATTTAATTTAAATTTTGCGTATTTTTATTATTCATCAAAATATAAATGTTATCTGAAAAAGATCAATAATTTATCCAAAGTAAATTTTTATATCTTTATTCCAAATAAGAATTTTAATTTTTCAAATTTAACTTTTAATCGTGTCAAAAACTAGATTTAAAAATGGGCGCTCCATCAAAAGGCGGAAAAATTGAATTTTTTTTAAAATGCGTCTCTTACAGGAAAAATTGATTTTGTTCTCATAAAATGTTCTAGAAAATATGTAAGATGAATTATAATGTTATAAAATAAAAAATGTTGTTAAAACTATTCATAACGGCTAGTTCATTATAATATTATAATAATATAACTTTGTTTAGTGAAACTCGATATTGTGTACCACACAAACTATCAAGGAAGGTCGTTCATGCGTGTAACACAAGACATGTAAGTGTTGTGTGTAGTGAAAGATTCCTTTGGTTTTTCTTATAACGTAATCCATACTTATTTTATTTATAAATTGAACAATATATATACTCATTTTTGGGTGAGAAGAATTCTATCAAAAAACATAAAATTGAGTGCAACACCATCCAAGTATACTATTGTGAATACTGCAAGCTAAGATGTTGTTGTGTATAGTGAAAGATAATCTTGGTTTATCATACAACATAAGGCATAAAAGAAATAAAAAATAATATATCTCATAAAATATTGGGGTATTACATTCTACCCCACATAAAATGAATTTCAATCTAGAAATTCATCAGAGTTATAAATGGTTAACTAATTGATTGTTTCTTTCATAGAATCCCACATCATAAAATGGAATAGTAAAACATAATTTTAAAATGTAAATTAAGAAACATAAAAGTTACCAAATTAACTCATCACTGGGTTTCCACAAAATAGAGCATAGGTGAACACATAGATATGGAATATAAATTTAACCATTATGTTCTGGTGGATAGTGATAGAGAATAAGGATTCGAGAAAGTTAACTACCAGAAAGCCAAAAATATGTGATGATTAAAGGGACCATCTGATTCATTGGATAATAAGGGTACTAGGACAACATTTTTGGTTTCCGAGATCATTTCCCTAATTTTGATGAATTTTTGTATTAGGAGAAATACTGACATGATTTTGTTGTAATATCATCATTGGTCATTCCATGAACAATTTTCAAATTATCTCTTATTTAATGAAATTAATTTGAATTTTTCATTATTGATATGGTATCAGATCATGCATATTAATGATAGGTCATTCCATCTATCTCTATCCCGTAAAGGTTTTCACAAGATATTAAATATAAACAAGTCCATCAATGGTGAGGTTAATCGTATATGGTTCCAAAAATGGACTTATAATACATCTATAATAGAGACTAATAAAATAAAACTAATTTCTACAAACCATAGACTTCATGTAGGCATGTGGTAGGTGATAAAGGAATGTTTCACTTCGGTTTTGTGTTCAATTCCCGAATCCTTGCCTGACGAGATGGGTTGTCGCCCATCCTATAGGTTTACCTTTTTTATAAAACTACACTATGATAAAATTATAGAAATAATATCGGAAAAACAAATTCTCACCTTAAACAATACCATATTATATCCAACATATTCTATTTCAACCATTAGGCATATCCAAAATACTTATGTCTAATCTCACAGTACTAAAAAACCATTATCAGAAAGTTCATATAACAAACAGGTGCATACCATCATTTATCCCTCATATGTCACAAGGTATATCTTGTTGGTTACATTCCAAACATGTGAATACCATAATCATGTTTTCTCTTGAAACTTGAATTATAAAATAATCATAAAGAAAAAATGAGTTTTGTAAAATGTAAACTCTTTACACTCACAAAAAATACCAAAAAAAATTCTATATACTCAAACCCTAATATCACTTTGTCCTTTTATCATTCATGAGAATATTAAAACTATAAACCACATAATTTTCTCCTTATCCTTTCATTATGAGCATATTATCTACTTTCCAAAAAAATTTCAATCAGTATTCATAGTTACTGGTACAATTCAACATATACTTTTAAGTAATCAAGGTGAAAAAATTGAGTAACAATCCTTAGATATTTCTTTTTTTTGTAGTACCATACATTATTTTTGATAAACCTGAAATCATTCCACTATCTTCTTAAACCATTAAAAATGCTTCATAAATTTATTCCACAACACTTCTTTCATATCATATATCAATTTTAGTCTCTTCATCATCATCAACATAAATAATACCCATATGACCATGGTGATTTTTGTCAAGTTATTTTCCCTTAGAGAATTAGTTTTCATAATGCCCGTACATTCCAAATTTAAAACATTTAACCTTCGTTGATGTCTTAGAAATACCATTATCCTTTTCCATTATTTTAGCTGAACCTTTTCCTTTGCAATTAATAGCTTTGTGTCATTCTTTTCCACACCGAAATCATCTTCCAATTCCTTTGAAAATTTTTTTGTGCCTCTTACCACATGATTTACATGAGGGAAATTGAAATTTCATACATCTATGATCCTCATGAAACACCATATTTCTATTATTAGCTATGTTAGTAAACTTATCAATTTTGTGATTATTGATAATATTATGATATTGGTGATTAGTCATAATAATTATGTTTTTCCTTCCAAATCCCATTTCATTTTCTTGATCATGAATAATATCATTTCATTGTCCATCATATTCTCTATTAACATGAATCTTCAAGTTTCCATCCATTTTCTAGAACCCAAAAATGATTAGTGTGAGAGGAAAAAATATTACTAATAAAACAATGTAATCAATGGGGAGTAATTTTAATATCTATTATATTAGGTTTAGTACTAGGTGATTTATGATGGTAATCATAATTCCTGGACTGTAACTTATACTTATACATACCCTTGGGGACATCCCTAGACGTACGATAGAAATATTTCTAGGGATCTCACTAAATAATTTAAATCCTAGTTTCCAAAGGTTAACTAAACCATTCCTCGGATACCTACTAAAGAGACCAAATATTTATGTATATGTAAATTACATTAATTTTTCAGAATACTTAATGCATAACAAAAACTAACACCCCTAGACCGTAATAGTTTAGTATCTTTGGAAATTCGGAACAAAATATTCTACTCATGTTGAAATATCTTCATCATCTCCCATAAAGATCTTCCTCTTCTGTTTTCCTACCTAAAACCATTAATAATATCATGGGGAAATGAAAACATAAAACATAGAAAGGGGGTTCTTTAATTCATAGTAAGGGTAAACATGGAGAACATAAAACAATCAATAAACATTTTAACGTAAAAACATGAACATAAAATTTAAACATAAAAATCATGAGCAATGACATAAAACATGGTAGTACGTAAGGCATGGATCATAAAGGAACATTAACCATGAAAAAATATCATTGGAATAAAAAAATATAATTGTGGAAATCTAATAAGAACATATTATTATTTCCATAATATCCATGGCATTTCTTCCAAGACCATCATAGTAGACGAAGTCCATTACTAAACTGGGTGTACTTATCAATCCAATGCTGTATTACTGAACCAGATTTACTTGTTATTATAGCCGTATCTATCCCATGAGATAAAAATCTTTAACCAATGAATTAGATGGAGATATAGTTCCCAAATATCTCATAATGAAACCATTATTATGTCTTCCACAAAATCATAAATCATACAACATAGCATAACCCATTCTATAAAATGGGATTCTTAAACATCATGCCATCATAACATAATTTATATAAGATTATATAACATCATAAAAATAATTCCATCATAACATAATAAAATCAAAGTAATAATAGGGAATTAGACATAACCCTATATCATCTTAGATGGAATATAATTTTGATAAAACACTTGAACATAGTTCTTGATGAAAATATCCTTTCTTCTTCAAAAATATTTTCATATCTCAATATGTCATGGAATTATAATATAAAAGAAGTTAATTTAGAAAAACATGATAACATGTAAAATATGATTCATGTAATTAATGAACTATGATATCATAAAAATTTGTTCACGCCATATAAGTTAAAAAAACAATCTCCTCATACATTTTCTGAAAAATTCAAAAAGAACCTCGTATGGTAAACAAAAGAGAGATTCCTTCAATACCATGTGGTAAAACCCAACAAAGGGTAAAAATGACTTTAAAAATACAAGTAAAAATATTAAACATTTTATTAATACATTTTTATAATACATGGACATGGATGATAAATATATTCCCATGAAATACTTACGAATAAACTATCTCAGATAAAAATGAGATTGTGAAATTATCCCTTTCCTTAGGTCCAATTTCATCCCTATGTGTCTGAAACTATTGTATAGTGAGTTTAAACATATTATGAGATTGTAATATAACCATTATAATATTTATGATATCATATATTATTCACTTACGACTTTATATTAATCGTTCATCTGTCAATTCCAGGTTAAAGCAGTGTTTTGGGTAAAATCATTTCATTTATCGTAAATGTTTTGACATGTAATTATTCATATGATAACTTAATCATTATTACTTACTTACAGAACGTAAAAAGTGATTTAAATATCATATATATTCAGTATATAAATATATATATATATATTAGATCCATAAATGGAATTAAATACATCATTCATGGAGACGGTAGGTCGTACGTACGCATGAACGATGTTTCTGCTTCATTATTAAATTTAATGGTAGTAAGTAAATTGCATATACATAAATCCAGTATCATTATCCTATAATATATTTAATTATTATATTTTATATATACTTTATAATCATTATTTAATTGTCAACATGGATAATGAATCTCATCAAATTGTGGATACGGTAAGTCGTACGTATGCACAAGCGATGATATCGTTCCCATGATTGTGGAATTTTTCTTAAGTGTATATTGTATAATATTTCAGAATAAATATAATTTTAAAATAATCATATATAGTAATTTCTTCCATAATTATACTCATCCAAGTATGTTGGTGATGAAAAGAAGATTGCTCTATGCCGTGGAGACGGTAATCCATACGTACACACGCGTGGTGATTTCATTTTTAAAAGGATGGATTGAAGATGGAATATGGTTGTTCCATATCCATTATAATATACCAGTATAAAAGTGATACTGGAGTTATTAATAAATAATTAAACAACACATATATTGGAATTAAAAGAATAAATAATTTTTGAAAGCATTGGTAAAGAATATTACCTTTTCTTCGACGTGCCTCTTCTAAACCTCCTTTTAGGGCACTAAAGATGGTCTTTGAAGAAGACCAGGACCTATAAAATGTTTCTATTGAATTTTATATGGTAAATGGGTAGGGTTTGGCCGAGTGTAAAAGCTAAAAATGTAGTGATGGGGAGAGGGAGGAGGTTTTCTTTTATAAGAGAGGAGAGGGACACTTTTGGAAACCTCAAAAATATAAATTTTTAATAAACAAACCCCATATAAAAACAACAAAAATGACTCAAATTGAAATATTAGTTGAGATAGAATTTTTATATCATCAACCAATAAAATTTTGACATGATTTTAATTTATTTTAATCCGTATCATTTGGATTTGTCTTTATTTAATCTATTTTATTTTTTGTGGTAATAATATTCAATATTTTAAATGGTTATAAATACTTACATTTGTGTTATTTAATTTCCATATTTAGATAATTTATGATCTTTGAGACCATCTAATTTTTAATTTCCAATTTTTAAATATTTTTGTTATTTTCTATCAATTAAATTACATGTTATATTTATAAAATATCAATAGTGTCAATTTTGACACTATTCATTAATTGAATTTAATTAAAATTCAAGAAAAAGAGATATCAAAACAAAAAAAATTTAATATATTACTTACATGTCATATTACAATATAAAATTTGGGATAACATTAATTAGTTTGTATAATATTTATTTTAATATTTTTAAAACAATTTATTTGATATTTATTTTAATAAAATAATTACTACAACATTGTTGTATAATTATTTGATATACTTATTTTTTCATAAAAATTAAAAAAATACTATGATGAAGATAAATATAATATATTTCATAATAATACTTTTAGTTGAATTTATGTCCTAAAAAATAACTTTTAAAATGTTATATTTATTAAATTATGAAGGGGATAACTTTGACATAATTTAAAATAAAATAATATAAGTGTACATAATAAATATTATATGTCTCAATATGATCATAAAGAAGACCCTTGGATGTTTATTGTTTTGATATACTCAACCAATAAGTTCTGGTCAAGTGTTTGAGCCTTTTTATAGGTATTATTATTTTAACAAAAATAATATTATTTCTTTTCACTAAATAAATAATTTCAGCATCAGTACTGTATAAGAAATTAAGTGTAAATATATATTTCATTAAAATAAAAAATAAATTAACATGATAAATAAGATAATTTTAGATTATTATTGAGTTTTTATAATCTAATTTATATTCAGTATAACCTTCTATTAAAAATAATTTAATTATTAAAGTTTGAGTGAGACATATTTAACTTTTTTTTTAAAACTAAATTTCTTAATCACATACAAGTAGGTTAAAAAAGAAAACATTTCGACCCAATTATGTTTTTGGGAGAAATATAATCTTTCAATTATATTAAGACAATTGTTAGGGGTATTTTAGAATATTATTTTTACCCTTAATTACCTGATTTTCCTTTAACTATGGTAAATAAAAATTACCATAGTTACTTTTCATAATGTGTAAAAAATAAAGTTACATATTTACACAATTTGGAGCTCATGATTCCAAAAATAGAATCCATTTTTAAAAATTCAAAACATCTATGTTTCAGTAATTAATTTAAAATTAATCCCATTATTGAGAAACTGAGTTATAAAAGTTAAAACATTACAAAAGATTGAAATGATTTTATCTATGAATTCAATGTCAAATTAATGATAATTACATCCATTATATTGAATTGTAAAAATATATTGTATTTAAAAATTAAAACCATTCAATATTATAATTTATTTATATAAATTATCTCTTGGAAAAAAGTGGGTTTTCATTAAAATTTATCCTATTTTTACTATTAATCAAAATATTTACGTTATTAGAAAAATATCATAAATTTATCCAAAGTAAGTTTTTATATATTGATTACAAATAATAATAATAATTTGTCAAATTTAACATATAATCCTGTCAAAACTAGATTTTAAAATTCATGCGCCATCAAAATGAGGAAAAACTGCAATTTTTTAAATACATTTTTCATCTGAAAAATTTATTTTTGTTCTCATACCATATTCTAGAAAATGTTTAAGATGAATGATAATGTTATAAAATTAAAAATCTGTTTAATACTATTCATAACTGCTAGTTTATAAAAATATTATAATAATATTTCCTTTTTTAGTGATACTCGGTATTGCATACCGTGCAAGCTATCGAGGAAGGTCATTCAGGCATGTAATGCAAGCCATGTCAGTGTTGTGTATAGAGAAATCTTCCTTTGATGTTACATATAACATAATACGAACTTATTTCATTTATACATTGAACAAAATATATAATCATTGTTGTGTGAGATATATTCTATCAAAAGAACATGAAATTGTGTGCAACAAAAGCAATGTTTATTGTTCTGTATACTGTAAGATAATACGATGTTGTGTATAGAGAAAGATAATCATGGTGTAGCTTAAAACAGAAAGAATAAAAGAAATAAAAAACTATATATCTCATAAAATAATGGGGTATTATATTTCCACCATAGGCCGCCCCGCCAGTGGAGTCGCATCGGTGGAACCATCCATAGGCCACTAGGTCTGTTCCAGTGGTATGATCTCTGATCTGTCTATGCACTAGGGCATCTTGAGTCACCTCCATCAGTTATACGACATCAGTGCCACTGTTATTTTGATTCCACCATTCAGTCACAAAGAACACAAACACTCGCTATGGGGTGATCCAGGTCTTGTTCTTCTCAGTCCAAACCCTCCATGTTAGAATTTACAAATAGAAATCAATGTTGTTTTTAGAATTCTACCACATATTTAAAATCCATTGACTCCCCGAAATATCATTGCCCAATATGCAAAAATGACCGAACAATGGGTTAACTTGTTTGTGGGTTGATTTGCATTCATCATTTGAAAAGAAGAATGATAAGAAGTAATAATAGAAAAATCAAAAAACCCCTACCTGTATTGAGGATCCTTCACTGATGAGGGAGAAAGTTTAGAACCATCCTCGATCATTGATATGTTATCATTCATTGTCGATCTTCATCCCTCGAATTTGTCCCACTGGTGTTCGTCAATCTTTGATTCGATGATGTTTGTCAATTGAATTCATCATCGGAGAGACAGAGAGAAAGAATCCTCATTCGTCATAGGATTTCCTAGGATTGTTATTCAACTCTGAATCCTTTTTTAATTAAATGAAGAATATGAGTTGTCTATTTCCATTATATTACATTAATGAGGATCATTAATGACTCAGCGTCGCTGTGTCGCTACACCGCAACACTGTCGGGTCGCTGCCTCATAGCGGAAACATTTTAAATAAAATATACTTTTAATTTAATTTTTTTTATTTTATTTTTCAATAAAAGTCCAAAAAGTATCTTTTTCAGTCAACCCTCACCAATCGAGGATATGCCCTTCTTAGAAAAATCACAGTGTTCTGAATTCAACATTGATCACTAATTTTTGATCCAGGAACCTGTTCAAAAGTTAGAAAAAACATCTCACACAATTACTAAGTGTACATTTCAAAAGATAAAAAATATATTCTAGCCTCTCTGGGCCTTGGAATCACATTCTTTCTCAGATACGGGTATCAAAATAATTACATTCAAAGGAAATAACTTCACAAAATATTTTCTAGGGTATTACATTCTCCCCACCTTATGGATTTTCATCCCGGAAACACATAAAAGGGATAAAAATAATGGAGGGGCTACTGAGCATGAATTTGGGACTCTCACTACCATTTTCACTCTCAAAGGTTCCCATGCTACCACTGAACATGTAATTGAGGAATCAACTATCCATGAAGGCTCATCTCCTGTCGATCCTATATCTCTATCGGGTACTCTATGAAATCCGACATTTCATCAATATCTATCTCTTTATGGTTGATTATAATAGTCGTGCATGTATATCCTCAGTTGGGATACATGGAAGATGTTGTTCACCTTCTATAACTGTGACAGTAGAACTAAATGACATGCCCCTTCTCTACTATATTCAAAATCAAGAAAAATCTGATAAATATCGGAGAAAAATTGTTTCCTCGACCAAGTCTCTTTATCCCTCGTCAAGGAGAGACCTAGAGGAACACATAACCCCCCAGATCACTAAAGGTATCCTTCTCATATTATCTTATTAATTCATTAAAATATGTGTAGTCTTCATCTATTCTTGGATGACCTGTACCTTCTCGGTGGCATCCAGTACCATATCTGGATCACGGGGGCTGAAACCCCTGGATTTGTCCAGCCTAATGGTGATCAGCATGGTCCCCCATACAGTTCCTCGAAAGGATCCATACCGATGGAGGATTTTTATATACAATTGTAAACAAACTCCCCTAGTGGTAGTTATTCCGCCGAACTGTAAACAAAATCCAGGACACAATCACGAAGCGTTCCCTCTATGGTCTGAATGGTCGGCTCTATCTGACCATCTGTCAAGGGGTAGACGGTTCTTCTCAAGTGAAGATGAGTCCTAAAATCATATTTCAATCCCTTCAACAATTACGATGTGAAGCGTGCATCATGATATGAGACAATCATATATGGGAATCTAAGGAGTCAGACTATCTCCTACATGTTGAGGCATCCCATTCTCTTTATTGAACCCTGATCTCAAATGGGTAGGAATTCGGACAACATGGTTAGTAGGTTGACAATCTCTTAGATGGTATCATTTATCCTAGACTTACGTAGTAATCATACTACTATATACATAGATATACCATCCCACATCCACTCGTGTACCTCAAGGGGATGTGCCAAACTTGCTGGAACCAGGTGCTCATCCTTCACTTGTAGATAGGTGAGACATATCTAGAGAAACACGACCACCACCTTCTTCATTACTGGCCACCAGTAATGTTGTCAGAGTTCTGGGTACATATTTTCTATGCCTGGATACACCATCAAAGGCGTTGTATGGAACTCCATAAACACCTTCTCTTGAAACTTCAGTGAAACTACATTACCTCCTCTGAAAAATATGAAGTGCTCCCCACCTTTGGAATATCCATCACGAGTAAAATCTGTTTATATCTGGGAATTTGTAGTATTGTAGATGGTATCTCAGAGGTGCACCTCCCAGACTAGTTATAACAACGGAGGGGAAACTACTAGAAACTAATGAAATGTTGCCTCTTCTCTTTACATGAATGATATATGAACCAAATTCAACTATTCTAAGGCATCATTCGGTAATTGTGAACAAGATCATCTAATGAGAGTATCTTCCACCACGTTTCCCTTTACAAGAGTATATACTATCTCGATGTCATAGTCCTGTAAGAAATCCATCGATTTACTATATCTCAAATATAAATCCTTCTGATAAAATATATACTTTAGACATTTTTGGTCTGAGTAGATGATGAAATGCTCACCCATAAGGTAGTGTTGCTACATATTTGTTGTGAAGACTACCGCTGCCAGCTCACTGTCACAAGTCACGTAGTTCTGTTAATGCTGTATAAAATATCAAGTGCCATATTTAATCACTTCTTGTCAATACATTAGGAAACACCACATTCTGGTTCTGGAGGCGTCACAGTATACAACGTAGTCGATGCCATCCTCTGGAAACATTAGGATATGAGCACTCATGAAGCTATTTCTTAGCTACCGAAAACTCTATTGGCATCATTTGGTCCAAACGAAGGGTTTTCCCTTCTTATTCTTCAATGCCTTCATGGGTGATTCTAATCATGAGTATTCTGGTAAAACCATCCAATAGTACCTAGCCAACCCAAGAAAACATTTCACCTCTGGAACACTCTGGGGTGGCTCCCAAGAAAGCACTGCCACAATATTATCTTGATCTACGATAAATCCAGCCTCTCAATGGATATGTATAAGGAAATAGACATTTTTTACCCATTACTCGCACTCCAAGAGATTTTTTTAATTTTGTTTTTATTGAAATATTTATAGAACCATCCTTAGGTGCATCACGTTCTCCCCCTCGGATGCAGAATACTTTAATATTTCATCAGTAAAGATCACTAAAAACTGATCTAGGTAGAGTGGGAAGATACTGTTCATGAGTCCCATGAACAATAAATGGTCCCTTGTCATGATAAATGACATCACTAAGTACTAATAGTGGTCGTAGTGATTTCTGAAAGATATCTTTGAGATGTCCTCATCTCGTTCTTGATTTTGGTTATAGCGTGATCCGAGGTCTATCCTTAAGAACCACATTCCCTCTTCAAATGATCAAAGAGGTCATAAGTACTTAGTATAAGAGAAATTTTCTTCATGTTCATATGGTTTAGGTTCCATAAGTCCACACAATATCTCAAGCTTCCATCTGCCTTCTTGGAAAATAACCCTAGGGACGCCCTGGGTGAAACACTAGGCATCACTAACACCTTGTTCTACAAGTCATGTAATTGTATCCTCATCTCTCGTAACTCAGCGAGATCCATACATTATGTAGGAGTATATATCAGTGTTGTCCTGGGGTACATATCACTATGGAAGTGTACCTCTCTACAAGAAGGTAGTCTTGGAACATCCTCTGTGAATGTGTTTCGTACTCCTCAACCATTGTAGGAAATAGTGGACTAGCCTCATCCACTACACCTCGAGTCATTCTATCCAAATGGTGAGTAATCTTATTCACCATATTATGTGTGATTCCATCTAATACTGAACTATTTTCCTTCTCACCAACAAAGGAAAGCAGGTTTCCATCTCTACAGATACAATGCACTGTGTGTCCGAAATAGTCAATCTGAGTATGGACTGGTGATAGCCATTCCATACCCAAAATGATGTCGTAGGGCATCAATGCTGCCACCATGAGGTCATACTATAAGCTATCACTAGAAAGAGTAAGATAACATAATCAACACTAGTTTTTGATTGCAATTATCCCTCTCATAGAAGTATCCAGTGACAAGTGTTGACCCACCGACTCAGTCAGAATCTCTGATCTCCGAATAAGATACGTGCCCAAGAAGGAGTGATTGGAACCTATGAGTAAAAGAATTATATATAAAGTGGAGTAGACACAAATAATACCTCTAATAATATCTGGAGCTCCATGGTTTTAGTACTCTATCATCAGATGATGGACCCACCCATATCAACCTACTCCCAAAGCTCGTGGTGCATAGCCTGGAAAAGGTGCTAGTAGTACCTCATATCTCCCCCCACTAATTACTACTATACCTGCTTCCCTACAACGTCTTCCACTCTGTGGAATACCATTTTATCTCACTGCCTCTACCTTGGTGTTCCCTCTACTGTATATTTGTTGTCTGTACGGCGGTTTGGTCAGTCACAATCCATATTCCCCTACCCGCCGCACGTGAATCACAACCTACCCCTCAGCTGGTGTCCACTACCCATGGGTCCTCACACTACCAATATAGTATCATGGAGTTTTTACCTAGAGTTTATGGTTCTATAATACCCATATGTTAGCTGTTGTCTTCACGATTGCAATGACTCCACTACTTGCCTCCCGGTGGTAGCTCTCACAGTCGGTGATGGTTCTTCCAAGAATTCATCCACAATAAGAGATCGATCTAGTTCCACATACTAAATTGGGATGCAGAGAGAGATCATTGATACATTTATCAACAGTAAAATCCTTTTATCAATGTTTTAGGACCATGATTAAAGGGACCTAAACCATATTATAAGTGTATAGAGGGAGGTATGTGAACCTCGCAGAGTACTCATCCACAATCAGGTTGCCCTTCAATAAGTGGTAAATCTCTTATATGAATACTAATAACTACGTCGTTTGGAATAACTCCTCCCTAAAAATGAGATAGAAGTATTCCTAGGTGAGTTTCACCTCCTCATACGTCTATAATGTCAAGATCCACCATCTCCCTGTCGCACCCTATTGAATGCTAGCGACTATAACCTCTATCTGGTCTGAATGTTTCTTCACTAGGCATAAAACTTGCATCAACCCCTCTATCGAATCCTTAGCTTCTCGAAGATCTATCTCTCCTCAAAAACTTATAAACCTATGTCTTTGGAACACATGAAAAATGCTCAGTCAGGGTGTATCCTCTGCTGCTAAGGAAGGTAGCAACAGCTTCTCAGAAGGTGGGGGTAACTCTGGTACACCACCCGAAGGTACAATCTCTAGAATTGGTCCCTACATTGATTCGTCGTCACTTAGTAGACCATCATCATGATCCTTTACTGGGATCATAGTTGGCTATCTACGTGGAGGAATCCTAACAGAAATCCAGATGAACCACAGTCATTTAATTATACCTGGTGAGATGACACTGACTTAAATAGATCATGAAAAAAAATCTAAAGACAATAGAAACTATAGTGTTTTCAAGCACTGAGTTCGAATGAAAAATTTGGGGTCCTGTTGTATGGATACGTTAGTCAATGTTCCAAAACTAGACTCCTTGGGATGAAAGATGAACTTGAAATAGTTAACATCATTTCCCCATCAAATATTTTACAGATTCATAGTTTCTATATTAGAAAAATACATTCATTTGATACCAATATTTCTCGACCAATCCCCTAGGGCCCATGTTGTGACTACCCCAGGCCCACCATCCATAGGCCAGGGGCTGAAGACTTTCACCAAGAAGGAATATTCTAAAAATAGAAGTCATTTTATTTAATCATGTACACACACAGAACCCGTACTGTGGTGGCTGAAGATGAAACTAGGATTCTAACAACAACTATGCCACACATGGAAAAAACCACTCATGTAAAGGTGAAACTAAAAGGAAAAAGGTGTCCATAATACAAACCCAACTAAAAACATAATTATAGTAAAAGGAAGTACTAGCTCCATAGTTCGTCCTCTAAGGGTCCTACATGAAGGGTATGTGTAGCTCACTTTCGGATGTCACTAAAGCGTAATGCATCTTTAGATCCACCTTAGAGCACCACCTGGCCCTGACTCTCCAAGATCCCAATAAACGAATTATATTGTTTTCATAAGACAAAAAAGGTGTGGGAAAATCCTGTACACGGGTGAGCATAAAAATAGTGTATAGGGACCTTGAAAACAACTCGATTCTCACAGAATTCCACAAAGGAAATAAAAAAATAATGCACAGAGATTTCAGTCTCTATGGTCAGCTCGACACATGTATAACATAATGTGTTGAGAGAAAATCCTACTATTGATAACACTGAACATAAATAACTGCAATGGGCCTTGTCCCCTACGATTCATTTAGGCTAGCTAGGTCGCATTGACAAATTCATTTCTTTTATCATGAAACCTCACTGGGTAGATGAGTAATGATGCCTCACTAATAGCTGAGTCATGAAGCCACTCATGATAGTTGAGTCACAGAGACTCACTAGGTAGTTATGTCATGAAGCCTCACTGGGTATCTGAGTCAATAATCCTCGCCTATACCTGAGCCATGGAGCCTCACTCGGTAGCAGAGTCACGGAGCCTCACTGATAGCTAAGTCACAGAGCCTCACTGGGTACCTGAGTCACGCAACCTCACTAATAGTTGAGTCACAGGGCATCACTTGGTCCACATCGATGAAATCATAAATATATGATTTCCTAAGGGCAACCTTGTCATGTGGGTCCCAACTTCATAAACTATGAATCAATCAGAGGAATGGTCTGTATGATTCATCCCATTTTGTAAACAGGTCCCTGTTGCATCTGGGGCCAGTCTGACTTGTTCAGACTAACCAAACGAACCCGTCTATAGGTCCCAAATTACCCAATCCTATCTATCTATTCTCTTTTACTAGCCCATTGAAACTCAATGGACCTGGAAAAGGTTGTCCACGAATCCAGTATGCCCGGTCACCCACTGAACCAAATTAATCTGGCCTAGCCCACAATATCAGGCCGATCTCTTTTCCCCAGCTCGGGCCTCCATGAGGCCCAGATTTATCATGTCGACCGAGTACGCTAAAGGCGACCGGATTAAAAAATTATCTAGGCCACTTGGCCGACCTGATCTACTAGCCATCCCAGTCTGGTGGGCTGGCCGGTTTAGCCAGACTTATCTCGATCAGTTTGATTTAGGCCAGACCGGCTTGCCTGGATTGGTTGGGGCTTGTGCAGATGGTCAACTAGTTTCCCCTTGGTCTATATGTTCCATTCGTGGAGAAGTACGCTCCACCTATGTAGCACCACACTGTTTTCATGTCCATTAAGTCATCGTGGCCCTCCTCTAATGCGGTAGGCGTCGGGCGCACCACCTTTTCTAGTCGCCAGCCCGAGATCTGGAGGTTGTTGCTGCTCCACCGTCAGCCACCTAGTGGCACACCTCCACCCCCAATGTGGCCACTGAGTTCAATCCACCATGTTTGGCTTATGGAGACTGGGTTGCGTCACCTATTTTCTGGAGATTCCGCCAGAGGTCGCCAGTGTTGCAGCACCTGTGGTGTTGCACCGTGGCACTTTCCATGGGCCATCAGTTCTGCTCCAATTGTCCGTTCTCAGATTTGTCTACTCTATTCGGCCTCTCAGGTCTCCACTATCACTTCCTAATCCCCAAGGGAACTTATTTTACAATTCCACGATTTCATCACAAAGAAGACAAACACCCTCTAAGGTGGGATATGGGTATTCTTTGTGCCATCATGATCCCTCCACAATAAAATTTACAATCATATGTCAATGGGGTTTTCATAATTATGTCACGGATTTTAAGTCTCATAACTCCCACAATATCATTTCCCAATCCGCAGGAATGACCAAACCACGGGTCAAACTGTTCATGGGTTGATCCACATTCATCATGTGAAAAGATGAATTCAAAGAAGAAATCATAGTGATATCACATAACCCATTCCAAGAATGAGAATCTATCACTGATGAGGGATGAAGGTCTGATCCATCATCGATCCTAGATCTCTTATCATTTTTCGTCATTGTTCATCTCTCTAATACGTCCCACCGGCGTGTATCAATGGAATACAAAGTCAGAGAGATATAGAGATAGAGAGATATATATATTTCCCAATCATCATTGGATTTACCATTGTTGTTTTTCATCTATGGATCCCTATTTAATTAATGGAGGGAGACACTTTGTGTATTTCCATGACGATTCATTTATGAGGTTCATTAATGATTCAGTGTCGCTTAATCGCTACACCGTAGCGTAGGTTGGTCCATGCGTCTCATGGCAAACAGTTTGAATAAAAATGAAGGATAAACCAATAGACATGTTGAGAAATATGGGTACCTGAGTCAACATAGATTTTTTTAGATTCTATACTCTATTGTTGCTAGAAGGGGTGAATTGAAAGAGTTTATATATGCTACTAATTTATTTCATTAATCTTCCAAGTGTATATATTTATAGATTATTTTGAATGAGTTCAATGGGAATAAATTCAATCTAATAAAATGAATATAGTTTATTTCTATCCATTAAATAAAACATTTAAATCATTATTGTATAAGGAATACTTAAAAATATTCCACAGATTGGGTTATTCAATGGACAATATATCATTTTTATTGTTTCATAACCCTTAAAGAGATAAATGATAAATAAAGAAAGGGAGAAGGTGGTGTATGATGATTGAATCGTGATTTTTCATAAATTAAAATTTCAATATTTTTTTATTTCCTTTATTAGGTATTTGAAAAACACTACATTAATAGCCTTTAATGAGTAAAATCAATGAATAATCATGAAATAATTATTATGTATGATTAAATTGAAATAAAAGGGAATCATTAATTTAGAATAAACAATTTCACCGAAGAAAAAATTCAATGTCTTGGAAGATAAATTTCAATCACTAGTCACTATGTTAATTAAATTGTAAAATCAATTATTATATGTAGAAAATGATTAATCCCTGTGGATGGCATAACAAAATGAGACACTCAAATGAATAAAAATCAAAAAAATTTAATAGTTTATTGATTTATTGATGTTCTATATATGAAATATAAACCAACAATGGGTAATAGAAAAGACAACTGAATTCTATTAGAATATATTATATAAAACTGTGGAAAAACATAATGATTTAATGAGATTGGCCATGATCATCTGAAAGTAATTGTAGACTTATTCAATGAAAATGAAAGTGAATTTCAATTTAAATATAAAAAGATGATTTGGTTAGTAATTAAATGCTCGATTTACTGAATGAAGAATCCATGTTGATTAAAAATGCGTTAATTATCCCGATCAAGCTATAACATACGAGTCATGTGGAAACTAAATTGCTATGAGATGTGTTTATTAATGACTTTGAAGTTTATTCTACCTTTATGTGGAGTCTGTAGTGGAAAATGAAATGTTGATAAGAACCTATGATAAATGAAATGAAAAATTGAAGATGTTACCATATGAATCAAGAGACCAAGGGTTCCAATGACGAAATATGTGGAAGATTATTTTAAAAAAATTTAATTTATTATCAAATTGAATGATAGGATTTATAACTCTGAGGGACAAACTGAGTTGTGAATAAATTTCATTAGGTGTTTGAGGAATAATGGTCTTATAAAAATTGATGACTATATATGGATTGTTAGAGCCTAATGATTGGATGAATGTGCATGTTGAGTGTGTCTATAATGGATTGAATGATGTTAGTAGATAAGTGGAATTATATAATGAAGCTATTATTCAAACACAGGGATCCTAGGATAAGTCTAATATTAAGGGTTGGATTGAATATTAAACTTGAATAAGAGTGTTAAGGCTATTAAGTGGATAAAAATAATAGTAAAAGCCTTTTGTTTTGAAATATAGTACTCGTAAAACATCAAAATTATACGAAAGAATTTTTATTTGAAACAATTACCCTATCAGGTATCTTTATAAAATTAAATCATATGTGCAACAATATAAAAAATATTTGTTTGAAAATAAAAACCTAATAGATAATATTTTTTACATGGAAACATCAAATGTGAAAAATCATATGTTATATTATAGAAATATAAATCACTTAATAATAAACACTACATTTTATATAATTATAATTATTAGATGGATATAAAAAATAATACTTTATAAATGACATAACAATATTAGCAAACAGATATGGGATAAAATTAGATATCACCAAATTCATCATTGATGAATGAATATAAATAATAAATTTTATTATATGAATATGACGATTACTTCTTGAATAACATACTGTAGAAAAATTAGAATGATCAGAAAAAAATATATCATATGTCATGCATGATCATAATAAAATTTTATCTCCATGTAGTGAGGTTGCACAAATAAAAAATTTATAGCCTCCACGAGACAGATAGAGAGTCCCACACCCAATCCTAGAATGTTCCCAACTCAAATGAATGTAACACCCTCCATAAATATATTTACTTTATAGAATCATTTGGTGAAGCATATGGGACCCCACATAAGGAGGAAGCAAACTAAATACCCATTTAACTCTCAAGGGAGGCAACTACCTACCCTGTAATCAGTCGCCAACTTCCAAAATTTCAATTTCAATAAAATATTAATCAACATGTAAATATAATTTTCATCTATACAAATATTATTATGATCAACGTCTTTAGAATCACGGATGCCTTGGTCATAATAATATCTATCATTGATATGTTTTGATATTCCATCATATGTATTATTTTTTACCAAAAAAAATCACTATGACTATGAAAAATTAAAACATAACATTCGAAATTAAAATATACCTATAAAATAAAATTATTTATTCAAAATACATTTTTTCATGCCTCTATAATGATAATATTTTTATAATCCATGGTAGTCAAAGTAACATTCTCTCTAATCCTGAATTAAAATATTGAAATCCCAATACAAAGGTGATAATTGAGCCTAAATTTTACATCCTAAAATCTGTATCTCCTAAAATATATAAATCTATAGATCCAAAAATTGGTGTCACACTACCTATAAAAATTATCAAATTAGATGTATTATAAAGATATTAAAAAATATACATGACATAACTCGAATGTTATCTACTCATAATTGATGTAAATTTAATGACCATGAGAACTACATTAGTTATATCTGGTCTATATCATATCATATCATACATTAAAGAACCAATTGCAGATGAATAAATTATGTGTTCATATTATCTATCTCTTATCATGACTATAAGGGAAAATATATGAAATACGAATAAAATTTAGATCAAGATGAGAAATGACCATGTTTTCATTAACCATAAAAAATAAATTAAGAACTATCTCAATGCATCTCTTTTTTTGGGAACCATGATTTCCAATCATTTTTATAATAGAAAATCATCATTCCATGTACAAAAAATATTGGAAACAGGTGTTTCATGATAATTGAATGAAAAAGTTGTAACCCTAAATATTTAATTCAAGAGGAATCTTGTATAAAAATGATCATATCATTAACATAAATAGACAATATTGTAAAATATTCATTAGAAAACATCATAAATATATAATAGTTATCAGATTTAGTAATACTCAAACACTAAAAGTAAAATTACAAACTAACACTTTTTATACTATTATATCAGTTCTTTAGTCAAAACACATATTATATTATTAATCCTTTAAACATAAACATCGTTATCTATTTTAAAATTTTTAATAAGAGACTCCTCATATATCAACTCCTCTAAATCAATATGGTGAAAAGTTATCGTCACATCCATATACTCCATATATAGAATTAAAGAGAAGCCCAAATAAGAACAACTCATGTAGAAGACATCCTGAAAGCTGGTTATAAAATTTAATCAATGTTATTAGCAATCTTTTAATTAAATCCATTAATAAATATAATTTCATTATATTATTGAATAAAATTGGATTCCTCAATTTTTATTTAATAAATTTTCTTATTTTATTAACCTCACTTACAAAAAAGTAATTTTAGTATATGAAATATATGGTTATGATAAAATGAGTTAATATTATTGTAACTAATGAGAAATTTAAAAATAAAATTTCCTTATGAATCAATATATTCTATATTAATTAATATAGTTACATAAAAATAACTGAATATATTTCATTATTATTTTGAATAATTAAAATATATTAGAATACTCTTAAGGTTAAGAATAATGATCGATATGTTTCATAACCATTGGTAACATATTCATTATATAGTGACCATTATTATTTATATATATTAGGCTTTATAATAAAATATACATGATAAAGTAGGATAAATCAATGGATTTATCTTCTGAACCATACATATGTGGCTCACTTATTAGAGTTTTTATCCCTCATAATTTTAATATGTTTTCAATAGTTAAATAAGTAAAAAGGTGTATTATTTTTCAACAAAATATATTTTAATTATAATGTTAAGATTACCATATTAAAATACTATTTTAATAAAATAAATATCATTAATATTTAAATCAACACATATTAATTAGAAATTACTATTTTGTAAAATTTTCCATGATGTTTTTTTTGGATGAAAAATTAATATGGTATGAAAAAACAATAGGTATTACTATATCATAATATTCAAAAAGTGCTATAATAAATAAAATAGAAAAAATATAGAATATAATGGGGATTTTCAAATTGGAAAATTTATTATTATATTAATAAGATTGATTTTACCACCTTATAATTAATTCTTGAAAATCTTTTTGAAATTCTAATATTTTGCAAATATTTTGTTACAAATATGACTTACATAAAATCATCAATGATATTATTTGAAGTATTTTATTTCAGGAACTAATAATCTGTTAAAACCCACTCCTCCATGGTAATGATAATGTGAAAACCCATAGGCTTCATTACTGGTTTTTTACTAAATATATGTCTAATACCTTTTTAGGAAATTAATAAAAAAATCCCAATATTGTTCTATAAATACCCAACCATTGTATAATTACTATCCACTAAAAACATTGAAAAAAATATGAAATTGTCATTTTCCATCTCTAGAAACCTCCCAAATAGTTTCAAAGTATCTAAGATATTTCTAATATTTATAAATTATCCAATCATGGTAAGAGTACTCTCACTACTCTTTTCCATTCAGGTACTTCCATTATTATAAGCCTTTTCAATTATCTATTTATTAGTTTTTTCTGTGTTTATGAACATTCCATTAATATAATAATGTATCCAAATAAATGAGATACATTATTCCTCTATTATTTTTCCCTTCAATGAACTTTAAAGTGTACCCATTATGCAGCCTGAATTATCCTGTAATTTGATATGTTATACCTTTTTGTTGTGAATAAATGACACTGTTATTAATAAAATTAATTGACCTAGATATTACTATCATTCAGTGATTTTTGACTTCAATTTACAAATCCCAAATCCATTAATAATTTGATTAAAATTATGAAATAAATTTTTTTGGTATATGGTCTCTTTTTTACATCTAATGTCATACATATGAAGGGTGTTTCATGATAGTGATCCAATGAATTGATTAATGATTCCATCTCATTTGATACCATATATGGTTCATGGGAATTTTTCATAAGCACACTATGTTACGATGTATGATATGTGAGATTTAACTAGTTCTTATGATGTAATTGTTTCTATTATTTCCATATTACTATGATACCATTGTTTTATGATGATGTTTTTTCATATCAGGCTTCCATGTGAGTATGTATGATTATTACTTATTTATGTAATCATTATATGACTCTTGACTCACATATATTATTTATCATTATGATATGATTTTATTATTCTTTAAAATATCAATATTTATCATAATTTTCTTATATATCTACCCCATCAATATATTTTTTAGTATTAGGATTACAATGGAAAATAGGATCACACGACATTATATTGAATAATGATATTTTTATATGTTTTCCATGGTTCATATACTACTTTCTTAAAGAAAACAGGCCTATTAATTTTATGGGATTATATTAAATGGTAAATTAGGTTAAAAATCATGAGAAAAATGTGTCAGAATTATTTCTTCTAATACTCATCATCCATTACATCATCCTAATTGTCCTTCTTGTCACTATATATTTCTTTATCAGATGACTCTGGTTATCCCCTATCAGAGTTTAAAAAATATGTTACATCCTAGGTACTTATAGAATAATATATTTTCATATCTGGTAATATTTTATAATTTAGTATTAGTTTTATTTTAATGGGAACACTATGTATGATAGTGTATCTGACACGTTACAACCAGTTTCTTCAAAATATTATGTTTCACACAACACAGAGTTATACCAAAAAATAATACAATAATATTATTATTATTTTTAATAGTTGTTAATATAAAGTTGTGGTATTGGAATGAAGGAATATAATAATCTATATTATTAATTTACATCATTTGTAAATGTCTTTACATTTATCCAATAGATTTTAGAGGCTTAAAATGACAATGAATCCAATTTTAACATAAAATACTATTATTTTTTTAAAATGGCTTTATACCACTTTATGGTTGCAAAACCATTTTAAAAATAGTTTTCACGATTTTATATGTTATATATGATAAAATAAAATTTATTCTTGAATTGTAAGATTAAAATTTTCTTCTATTTAAATTTATTTATTTTTATGATAAAATCCATCAATTTTTGAATTGTGAAAAATATTGCATCTTAATTCAAAACTACCTCTTAATCTAATTTATTTATATAGTAATATTTTCCATTTAATTGGTTTTAATGTGTAATTGGATTATTTTTTTATCATTTAATCCACTGATGGTCATTTGAAGTAATTTGAAATAAAAATTAGGCATAAACACATGCCAATATTTTGATAGTTTTTATTTCTTAAAAACCTGCATTCTGGTTTTTAAAATAAGAATTAATATAAAATTATTTTCTATGAATTATTTGTTTTCAATTTGGAAAATTTTATTCCATTTTTTAATCATAATATAAATTTGTTTAGGTATGTACCTTTTAATTTTGAACATTATGAATAATATATTCTATATTGTTTTTTTACCATGGTTAAACGGAAAATCAGTAAATGATGGTAAAAAAAAATAATATTATAACAATATAAATCAACCCTAACATGTATTATAATACCATTGAATGTTATATGGTGTACCATGGGTATCATTGGGTCTATTTTGGGACCCTATGGAGCCACATGGGTGTGATAATGAACTTATGTAATATATATTTTCATCGAAAGAAAAATAGAACAGAAACTTGTATCTCATAACTAATTTTTATTAATTTTATTTATATAAATGATATATTAGACTATAACTAGTCATTAAAAATATAAAAATATTTAACAAATCATGGTATTTTATTTATTATTTTAAGAAATTATAAAAGAACAATTATTTATGACACGAATATTATTTATTTATTAGTTTTTAAAACAAATAAAATTTTATTAAATTATATAATTGTCCTAAAAGAATAAGATTTTTCCAAATGAAAAATATAATGTAAAAAATTCATTAATGATCCATTTATGGTTTTATTGTAATCTAATAGTATCTAAAGTCACCATATATTATGAAAATACCTGAAGAGAGGTTAAGAGTTAATGTTTTTAACGAAAGGATAAAACTAAAAAATAAGATTAATTTTGTGACCTAAACAGTTTTAAAACCATTTGGATTAGAGGATATAGATCCATAATCATATTAAACTAAAACTTTAAAATTATTGAAATATTTGAATATGAAAAACAATTTATAATAAAATAATATTTGAAGACATTAATAAAGTTCCCCTCCACCCCCTTATAAAAGGCCACCAGATCTACCCACATACTCACACCTCTCAAGCCCAATATATTGTCCAAGATGTACTCAAATAATCTCAAAACATCGCAAATTTAATCCTATAATCCTTTCCTCTGGTATAATGAATCTCAGAGAGTCCATTTGGATCATATCAAAAGGACTTACCAAATTTTGAGGTAACTTATTCTCTCAAGCTCATTACCATTATATTCCTTCACCACACTTAAGATATTTTTATTCCATTTTTTTAAATAGACACCAGTATCCAAAATATATATATAGAGTATTTTATTCTATAGTTTTTACCTCAACTTACAAAAACATCCATCAACTCGATATAGAATGTATCTTTTGTGTGTTAGGAGAACTACTACCTTAAGAACTAATCATTGTTCAATTTTACCCTAAAACCAATCATGGTGGACATTATGATGAATATATGTGTATATATTTTATATATTATATTTTTATTATCTCAATTATTTTGTAATTTTTATTTATAAAATACTTCTTTGCTTTCCATAATGAGTAAATATGATAATTTTATTTGAAGAAGTGTGCACTACCACCCCCTCAAAGTGATATGACTCATTCATACCGTAAAAGGAACGTACAAAGTTTGTTTTTAATGAACTTAAGTAACATATATAACGTATATATTATCATGTAATTATAATATACCTATTTCCATTTTTTTCAATCTTTTAATATAACAAATAAATGAAAGTAGCGTTCATGTGTACGTACGACCTACAATCTCTCGGAACCGTGCATTTCACTTCTTATCTCCAAATGTTATAGACTATTCTAAATACATATATAATGGATATATATGATATTTTAATCATGAAAAATATTACAGTTATACTTGAAATTTGACCACATAGATAATATGCTTCAAAATAAGGACTCAAATATCGAACATCGATAAAACATCAGATATAAATTCAAATAATTAACTAATTGATATAACACTGTAATGAGTGATATAAAATGAATCATAAAATTCAAAAATGATATAATTAACATATAAATTATCCTATGCTTATTATTCAGGAAATTAATGAACAAACTAGACATGTTAGACTCTTGGTAAGGCACTCCCTGTCAATCTCATTTCATTGAGGTATTTCTTCATAAAATGCACCTCTGTTATTTTATAAGGTGTATATATAAAAAAATGAGATTTGATATCCCTATTTTATCTAAAATAATTTTATATATTAATTCATGGAGATTAATATTTAAATGTTCGTTGTGGTATGGGACACCTCGAAAATTTAAATATCTAATTATCAAATATTTTTCTTCCAGATATTAAATTACATATTTATTTATATTAGTATAAAAGGAATACATAAGAAATTTTATATCAATATTTAATTCCATTAATATTTTTAAAAAGGAATCTTTTTAAACAAATAATTTTATTTTCATTAAAAAATGACAAAAATAATGTTTTTTAATGTATAAGGTGACAACGAATTGTCCACCACTGTAACCATTATCTGATATTTTGGGATCCTCTATAAGCCATAATATATTTTAAAATGAAAATAAATCCCTTATTCTTTTATTTGGGTAACATGGTATTGAAAATAGATTCATAAATGAAATTGGAATTTTTATGCAGTTTTTTTTCATATGGGATTAAAAGATGCTTTTAAAAAGATGTTTTTTATGAAAATGATTTATTCGTGAAATGGTACATGAGTATTATATGAAACGAGTGAGCCTGATATAGCTATTTCGATGGTTTGAGCCCCATTATTGCTCACAGGTTAGCTCTATATAGGTTATACAAAGGGTTGGGCCCCATTACAGTGCACAAGTGATCCACATATAACATATTCGATGGGTTGATCCCCATTATAGCTTATAGGTGAGCCTGATATAGCTTATATAAAGGGTGATCCCAATTATAGATCTCTAATTTGTATTTCAACAATATTTTCATCCCATTGGAATGTGTTTGAAATTTTTAAATATATATGATTCAGTAAGTCACCTAAATGATTTTTAATCACACTCTATTAGTTTTAATGTTTATTTTTGAACGATATGTATGAGTTTCATTCATGTAAAAATGTTTATGTTTTATTTTCTCAAAGAACATCAAATGGGTTACCATGTTTTAACTAGATTAATTGGTTTCTTTCATTTTATGTCCATTTTTGGGAATTTGTGATCATCCCATGTTTTAATTTTCTTTCATAAGAATTCAAGGAGAAGAGATAAAAGGATGGGATCATGGAATTAGTTGTTATTACTGAACATTAAAAGAGACATTGTCTTATTTTAACAGTTTTTTTTAAAATATGGATGGTGTGTGTAATTGACTAAAATGGAATATTTGATACATTACATAAGAGTTTTTCCTAATTCTTTAATAATTTAAACCTAAAAAGATCCTTAATGTGAATTCTTGACTTAACTAAAGATTATGAAATGATTAATGTTGGGGCCTTAATATTGGTATCAGTGGATGGTTTAGACATATTTGGAGAATAGGATGATTTCTTACGGGTTAGGGGTACCATGATGGGTTAATAAATTTTTAGTATATCATAAGTTAAATTTCATATAAACATATTTGTAGGCATTATTATATGAAATATTAAGGTGATTAATGTTATTTTGGAAACATTCACCATTGAGAAAATTATCTGTTATTAATTTTTGTATTTTAAAATGTGAGGTATGAGATAACCCTTGGGGAAAAAATTTGTTGTGGTTGTTTTTCTAGATTTTATATAATTTTTGTGAATGTTATAAAATTATATTGAATTTGAAAAAGGAAAACAAACAGATCATGTGACAACCTATCAGACCAGACAATGATGTGGGAATTGAACCAATAACCAAAGTGCAACTAGGATTTATATTCAATAGCTGGCATACATGAAGATACTAATAAGTATTAATTATTAATTTTAGTTAAATTATTTCATTGATTAAGATTAAGTTTATTTTGGGATGTTATGTATTATTAAATGGATCTCTTTTTTATATAAAAATTATTTGGTCATTAATACATAAATGATATTTTGGAATACATTCTCTATTTTGGGAACACTATATGCCTAAGGAAAATAGATTATTATGTAATTTGATTTGGGGAGTAATGGTTGAATTTTATTTTTGAATAATATATGTCTTTGTTGTAGACATATGGTGATTTGGGTTATTTATGTAAATGATTAACCTGCCATGGATAATATGTGATTAGCTTAATTACTTTTTAGTATGAGACTTTAAGAGTAGTCGATGTTATTTGGAGTTAAATGTTTTTATTTATGGAGGAAGACTATATGATAAAATCACTCTAAATTTTGTTTTTCAATATTAGTTTTGATTATATTGATTAATTTTATGGGTAATTGTTTATTAAGTTGTATTTGTCTAACTATGGGATTTTTTTGATTTGTTTGGATTAAGAGTAATATTTATTTTTATAGATGATTATACATTTTCGGGATTATATGAGCTTGTTGATACCATTTTGGTATTGGTTATTTTATAATGACAGGGTAAATGTATAGTTCATATTTTTTGGATTATGTGATTCTCTAGAAGTTTAATATAGTGCTTTATCTGTGACCAATTCATCTTGAATACTCATCGTTTGGAGAGAAGATATGTTTTCAGTAGACATTTGTTAATGGATGAAACACTACCTGAAAATTATTTATGTTTTCTTATGTTATTAGTCAAGATAATAAATAAATAACTCAAAATTATGAAAAGGATATTAATATAAAAATTTATTCCCTTAACCGTTCCTACTGGGAAATAAAAGACCACAAAATCCATCACAAGTTTATGGTTTTCTGGTTGTTAACTTTCTCTTGATCATGTTTTCTATCACTCACCCTAAAAATAAGATGGGGTTTTTCATCCAGATCCATGTTTTACTACATAGAACCCTATTGTGTGTTATCTCATGTGACCATTTTTACTACTCTTTATTTTTTTAATGTGAATGTTTTAATTACTATTTTTCTTGTGTGGTATTTTCAACGATGTTTCCATGCCAAATTTTAAAATTTTGAGGATGAAATTTATAATTGAGTGGAATGATGTTACATCCTCGATATTTATAGAATAATTCATTTTCATATGTATTATTTTTTAAATTTAATCACAATTTTAGTTAAAAACGTGTCTCTAATGATGATACACTACCCAACATACAACAATTGGTTTCTCCAAAATCATACTTTTCACACAATAATGGGTCATACTGAAAAATAATACAATATAAATATTATTATTTTAAATGGTAGCTAATACTCAGCTGTTATATTGGCGGGAGACAACAAAATTAACTATATTATGATTTTAAATATTTAATGAATGTTTTTAAATTTATCTAATGAATTTTAGATGTTTAAAATGAGAATGAATCATATATTAAGTATAAAATACACTCATATTTTTTGAAGGTTGTTTTACCGCCTTTTAGTGAAGAAAACTTTTTAAAAATAGATTTTTTCACTTTTATATATTATATTTTATAAAATAAAATTCTTATCTATAATAGGGACGTCATCATTTTCTTTGCTTTAATTTTTATTATTTTTCTATGAAGATCATTATTTTAATGAATAGGGAAACTAATTTTTTTAATTCCAAATATATTTTCATCTAATTTATTTTTATTTTTAGATTATATATTTAATTGGTTATAAAGATTAATTGGATTATGTTTTTATCATTTAATTCAATTATGTTAGTTTTATATAATTTGACATTGAAATATGACATAAACACATGACATTCTTTTGATAGTTTTTACATTTAAAACCCCTCTTTCTGGTTTTGACAACATGAATTAATTTTAAAATAATTTAGGCCAATTTATTGTATTGAATTTAGAAATATTTATTCCATAATAATAATAAGATAATCTAAAATGTTTAAATAGGTACCTTTTATTTTTTTGACATTATGAATAGTAACTACACTAATGTTTTTTTACTTACGATTGTTAAAGGATAAAAATATGGATAATAAGGGTAAAAATATTATTATTATATAATACTACCCTAACACGTGTAATAATCCTATTAGATGAGATATGTAAGACCATGGGGATACTTGGTGTAAATTGTAGGACACCATGGTGCCACTTGGGTGTGAGAATGACCTTTTATAATAATTATTTTAATGAAATTGGAAATAAAACCTAAACATATATCTACTAATTGAATCAATTTTAATTTTTTTAATATAGATGATATCTCATAATATAAATATTAATTATACTGATAAAAATATTTACTATAACATGATATTTTATTTATAATTTTTATACAATAATTTAATAAATTTATTTATGACACAATGATGATCCAGTGATTACTTTATTATTGAAATATTCTAATAAATGATATTATAATAATTAAAATAAATGTAATTTGAAAATATTTATGCCATATACGAATTTTTTGGATGAAATTGAAATTTGATAGATGTGTTAATTCCTTTTATTTTAAGGAAAAAAGTTGTTAATACTTTAACAAAAATAAATTACTAAATAGTGTGAAAGTTGTCAAAAATGAGTTTTTAAAGAAATAATTAATTATTAAAGGATATAATATTTCTAAAAGATAAAAATTCAATCAACTGAATTATATAATGTTAAAAATTTCATGAATGATCCACTTTTGGTTCGATTTTCTTTTTATAGTAACAATAGTAACCTTATATATTTAAAATACTAGAAGACATTGTAAGAGTAATTTTTTTTAACTAATGGTTAAAGATGTAATATAAGGTTATGTTCTTAACCTAAACATGTCTATAACCTATTGGTTGAGATGATTTATACCCATACTCATATTGTATTCTAAATTTATCACGTTCTAAATATTTTAATTCTAAAATCAATTTATTATAAAATAATATTTCAAGACTTTCCAAAAGTTCCCCTCCTCCCTCTTCTAAAAGGCCCCCACCTCTACCCAGTTACTCACACCTCTAAATACATTTGAATCATCAACATTATTCTCTAATATACTCTCCAAATCCCTAAATTATTCATATAAGCCTTACATTGGGAAGAAGTCTACTCTAATAAGCATTTTGGCTCAAATCAAATGGTTTTACCCAATTTAGAGGTAACGTCTTCTCTCAAGATCATTTCCTTTATTTTGATTCTCTATTCCATGTTATTTATTTATTCTATTCTATAGTAACAAAACTATTAACCTAAATTTAAAATATTTTGTTTTTTATGGGTTCTACCTACACTTACACATTCCACCATGTAATTATTATAAAACATATTGTTTCTTTGTTCGGTGAAATACTGCATCACGAAATGATGATTGTTCAATTTTAACCTACCACCTATCATGGATGCCATTTTGATTGAAATTTATCTATATATAATATATATTATATTTTAATTATCTTAAGGATATGGGGATTTTTATTTATAACATACCATTACGCTTTCTGTGATGTGTAAATACGATAATTTCATTTGAAAGTTTCTGGACTACTGCCTCGTTAATGTGACATGACTCATTCATATCATACACAGAACATATAAAAGATTATGTTAATGAACTTATGTAATATATAGAACATATATATTTTACTTTAATTATAATATACCTATATATCATTTATTTTTCATTCCATTAATATGAAAATGAACTGAGTATAGCGTTTGTGGGTACGAATGACCTACCATCTCCATTAACGGTGCATTTAATTCATTGTCTATAAAGCTTATGAAATATTATAAATATATATATTCTAAATATAGATGATATTTAGATCATGAACAAAATTCATTAGATAATATACATATGACCAAATGGATAATTTTCTTAAAAAATGTTCATTTTTAACTCAAATACTGAACATCGACGAAACAGCTGATATGAACTCAAATAATTAACTAATTGATATAACAAGGTATTAAGTGATATAAAATGAATAATAAAAATTAGTAAATATATAAACAAAGTAGAAATTAATCTATTTTTATTATTCAGGAAATTAATGAATGAACAATACATGTCAGACTCAAGGTAAAGGACTTCAACTCAATCTCCTTTCATTGAGGCGTTTCATGATAATATATAACTTTATTCTTTTATATGGTGTACATATGGGAAAAATGACAATTCAAGTCCATATTTTTTATATACTAATTTTTTTTATTATAACATGGAGAATAATATTTAAATTTTCAATGTGGTGTTGGACAATATGAAAATTTAATGATTTAATTATCAAATATTTTTTCAATAGGTATAAGAAGTAGTTATCAAAAATTGGATTTTTCGAGGAACATGTTTTATTCATCAAATGGTACATGAGCATTATATGAAAAAGGTGAGCCCAATATAGATTATACGATGGGTTGAACCAGATTATAGCTCTTGGGTGAGCCTGATAAAGCATATATAAATAGTTGATCCCTATAATGGATCATGGTTGATCCCAATATAGATTATACGAAGGGTTGATCCCCATTATAGCTCACGGGTGAGCCAAACATAGCTTATAAAAAGGTTTTATCCCCATTACATCTCATTGGAAAGAGCAATATAACTTATACGAAGGGATATCCCCATTGTAGATATCCAATTTGGATGTCAGTCATATGGTTATTCCAATTATAAGATTATTTAAAGGGTTTAATGTATATGATGTTCTAGGTCACCGAAATGATTTTTAACCACATGCTATTAGCATTACTATTATTATTTGAGAAAATTGTTTGAGTTTTATTCATGTAAATATGTTTCTATTTCATTATCTCAAAGAACATAAAATGGGTTACAATATTTTAACTAGACTATTGGTTTTCATTCATTTTATGTCCCTTACTATGATTTTGTGCTCATCCCAACTTATGAAATGATTTTTATATGACTTCAAGTAGAATAGAGACAAGAATGGGATCACGAAAATAGTTATAATGACTGAAAATGAAAAGATACCATGTTTCATTTTAATAGTTGTGTTTAATGAAAAATATTGTATGAAGTGTAGAATTGTTTACTTTGTAATATTTGAACTTTTATGTAAGTGTTTTTCATAATTCTGTAATACTATAAACTTTAAAATACCCTTAATTTGAATTCTTGACATAACTCAATATTATATAACATTTGATGATGGGGACATATAACATACTCTCGAGATTAATACTGAGTATAAATAGTATGATGTTGATTTGATATTAAAATATGAAATGTGGTTCATTCATACAAATTTAAACTAAATTATCAGATACAATATGTGTCTTATGACTTTATAATCTAAATCTTTCACCTTTAACATTATTGTTCACATATAAATGATCATTATAATAAAAAATATGAGTTAAAATTGAATTGGGAGCTGACTCATAACTAAAAAACCCTATGAATTTATTGAAAAGGTTTTTCTCCCATGTTAATTTACACAATATTTTGATCCTAAAACAAGTGAATTTCATAAATATTGAAAATATTATTCAAAATTGGATCACTATATAGTTACCCATACTCTAAATTTAAATATACAATAAAAATGCACTATTGTATCATTCCATTGAACTTCTGTCTCTAACCACATTGAAATCCACCAAAGGCTATGAAAATGAACGAATGAATGTGATCATATGTGATTTCATACCTACACATAATAATATTTAGAGTAACTGTCTACAAGACAAGTACTTAAAATAAATTCATAATAGTTGAAATATTAAATAAATCCTCACTACAAAATTGTATTAGACAATATTTATTTTGAATGAAAACACTGATCCAACTCCATTAAATACATGTTTATTTTCTCTACTAGATCATTTAGTTTGTTTCTGTAGACCATTTTTTTATTTTTTATAAAATCCAAATTAAGGGTAAGTATGAACCTACAAAAATCCTCCATTAACAAGGAAAACTGAAAAAAACACACATTTCATAGTTCAAAGTTAAAAAATAAAAGATACACCGCACCAAGGCCACCTCTTTGAAAATTCAAAAGAAACATCATCATACCAAATCCCACAAATCCCACTAGTTCACCGAGGACTTTGGCACCAGAAAAACTGACCTACCATCGAAGACCACATCATTGACTCATCACAACACTGGAAAATCAATGTCACCGTCAACTAATCATCTCGTCCCCATGGATACCTTTATCCTCTAGTCACTTTCATCCACTCTACGACATCCCCTTCCTAAACCAAAAAAATTTCTCACCATCATCACCTCCCACAACTAGATAGTCATCAACCCCATCCCCCAACCCCCACCATCGTCACCTTTCCAACACCGTCGAGCGAGGATTGTGAGTCCAGGAATGTTGATATCCACTCATATAGAACCTCCCAAATCTATGTTGAACACCACCTCCCTAGACAAACCAAGGGAGAAGATATGGAACATGAAGCCCGAGATGGTTAAGAGTAGAAATGATCCTTCATTGATAGACGTGATCATCGCCGACAAGGACAAACAAGACTAATTAACCTCCATCGCATATACACAGGTTGGGCCACCAAGAGCCCCCAATAGTAGTTCACAACATGACCCACAACCTCTTGGAAGAAAACATACCCAACTAGCTAGGGAGAGAAAAATATAACTAGAGGCCCGAGAGGAGTACAAGCGTGTGGAACATCAAAAGTAAGCAACGACTGAGAAATCACCAACACAGACATAAAACCGAAGTAACAAAGAACCTTCACCCAAAAAAATATTGTCCACCATTCCATCGAAAATCCATAATAACAATAGATCTGCAACTCATAGCCACCAATGAAAGGGAAAAATGAAAACAGTATGAATCCCTAAATGAACACAAGACTAAAACCCAAAACAAAAATTGGGATGAAACATTAATAAAAAGAAATATAAGGGAATGAAACCCTAGTAAAAAGAGATAATATTAGGGGACAAGACCATGGGAAGGAAGAATGATAATTATAAATGGATCCATCATGAGAAATGAAGTAAAAAGAGCACTCAAACTCCAAGAGAGAAATCTAGGGAAGAAAGAGAGAAATTTTCTCAGGAGAGCGCTCTAGGAGAGAATGTAGCCATCTTCGAATGATTATATTTTCACCCAGACCATTTAGTTGAGGTGAATTTAGATTTGTCTTCATGTATCAAGTTCATTCTTCCTAAAATAATCATCAAATATACCACATCACTCAACTATACAATTAGTATGAATACATTTCAACTGCATACCTTTTTCCATCCTAATAAATCTCATACCTATTTAAAATTCCAATGTGTTAGATTATTTTAATTAGAAACATAAACCTCATTCATAAATTTATCGTCACTAGTTAATGTAAAAAAATAAAGTCCACTTTTTATTTCCTTATACATAAATGGATTAAAATATAAGAATGTACTATATTAGTCACTTGTGAAATTCTATGTCGAGGATGGATATTTAAACATACTCAATACTATTTTCTGGACATATAGTGATCACTTTTTTCTAGTATTGCACCATTCGTACATAAAATAAAATTTATATTATCCAAAAAACTTGTTCCCCCAACAAAAAAATTTCTATTCCTCATGATCCATATATTTAAAAAAATTCTATTCTCATAAAAAGAGGAATTATCCCATGAATTTGAAGCTCTGGTATATTAAAAAATTGAATGGTTCTTTATGTGAGTGGAAACCATGAAACCCTTGGAGATCATAAAATATACAACTATAAAACTACTGAAAACAATGAACATCAATAACATTGGTAAAAATGATATTTTTATAAACCTCATGATCATGTAAAATATTCATCCTAATCATCTTTTATAAGATCTCGACCTTCCTTGAGGTTCATTTCCTTTGAAATACCTATTTTTTCTTGAAAATACTCATGTATTGATAGGTATTTCATATATTTACATATAAATAGAAGGGGTAAAAATATTTTCGTGGGGTTCGATGCTAAAAATTCTAGAGGAGTACTACAACTGTAGTTATTTAATATTTCAAAGGTCCACCAACTAGATGATACACCAAAGAGCTATTTTAATGTGAGGGAAACCCCATAATTTTATCAAGTACATACTATATATGTTCAAAATCAGGTTTACTAAACGTTTTCACCATTATAAGTCCCAAAAGAATATTCATCCATGTCCTAGAGTCTTTGATATATATCTTTCAATCAAGGACTATATATTCTTCTATTTAGTACGATCCAATGATTTAGGTAAAACTATGAGTCATCCATATCCTTTTTTTGTCTATTATTAAGATGCATGATCATTCATTATTTATATCTAATATTACTTATTTTAATTTTTTTTCTTATTTAATCATATATGATTTATTTTGAAAAAAATGATGAAAAATAGAAACTAGACTTATAAGAGGTTGAGGTATGATGTATTTAATCTCTAACCTAATATATGGTCATTTTCTAATGTTTGAAATATATTCGGAGAGACCTATTTTCCAATTTTTAACCTATTTTTATAATTTAAATATTTCATGGTCCTAAATAATTAATTATACCATATATGGGTTGTGTGTAGTCTACCTATTCCCATTGATGTATTATCTTTTTCACCTAAGGGGTGATTTTGGATTATGTGATTGAGTGGATAATTAAAAGAATAAGCCTAAGAAATTCTTAAAATAATACCTCAGACCCACTAATTAAGATTATCATGTAAATTTTGTGTAATGGTATATAAGGATTTAATGAAATGTTATTTTTGGTTAGTGATATGAAATGGGTTATGTAATTTAAATCCCATGAAATATAAAAATAATGGCATTGATTGATGAAATGTTATTGAATTAGAATCCCTCATATACACCATCGATTTGTTAATGACCCATAGACTATGAATTCCTTGGATTTACTCTTTTGATTTGAGATGATCATATTAATTTGATTTATGATCAAAGAACTATTGAACTAGATGAATTGTGTATTTTCAACCAAGTGGTCACTATGGAGCCTATGGTTTGATAGTTTTTTCTTTAATTATTTAATTTTTTCCTTATATTAATTTCACACATCAGTGGGAACTACATATAATTAGAATGAATATGTTGTTAGACACCACTGGTGGTGGAATACTAATTCATAATCACACCCATTTTTTGGACACTATTGGAACCTGAGAAAACTTCATGGATATAGGTCAAAAATAGGGTAGTCACTCTACAACCAATGATTAATTTTTTAACTAGTATCGAGTGTTGAAGATGAGGATTGATATAGTGCATAAAACATTAAGTGGTGTATGTAGTTTTTATCATTTATTTTTAATTAATTATTTATATATATTTCTTGTTGTTATGTATAACATTATCCTTGGGAATATATGTTCATGTTGATATTTCATGGGTTGTGATATTATATAGTAGTTTCATTTATATTTTATGTAACTTATGAGCTTGTATGATATTTATACAATTGTTCCTTTATATTTAACTTTAATAAATATGGTATAGTCTCCCCAAAATAACTTCAAAGTCTCTATCTGCTCATTAATAGACATTATCAAACAGTAAGTCGTGTATGATACATTATAACAATCCAGTCTGGCTATATAGTATTTAATCTATATTAGAACATCAAAATGTATTACCAGAGAGACAGGTATCCTTTGTTTTTATTTTTTTAAAATTATATGAGAAATCTGGTGTTTTTTGGGATTTGTATTGATCACATTATTTTTAGTAGATAACCCATGAAAAAAGAACCCCGAGTTTCTAGGGAGGGGTATTATTTCTCCTAAACTTTGATTTTTATGTATTTAAAATTTTCACCTCGAGTGATGCACAATATATTTTAGTGGTTATTCATTTATGGGATTTGTACTCATTTATTATGAATGTAATGTGGTCATGCTTTCATGCATCAATAAGGATTGTAAGAATTTCATTTCATTAGCATGTTCATTTGACATTGTTTGTATTGATATGCTAATCAAATATTTTATTAAGTGTGTCCTAATCATTTTTATATTGTTCCATATTTATGTTAATTGTGGAAAATTATATAGTTGTATCATAAATTTTTTGAGAGGCGTAATTATTGATTTTTAAAAAAAAATATTAGTTAACTGATGTTCCAATTAGATCATATATGTCATTTTCATCAAAAAATCATAATAATTTTTTTAAGAACACCTGAATAATGGTTTTTAAATTAAATTAAATTTATATATTGGGAAATACTAAATTGAATATGGTTTCATGGTACATTCATACATGTGGCCTAACCCTATGTATAGGTAGATGAGGATATTTAATGGTTCTTGTTATGGATGATGATGATTATGAGATTTAGAATATAGAGAGTTGTGTTCTTGTTATAAAATTACCTAAAAATTATATTATGATTTATTTAAATATTTTCATCACAGGAGTGTGATGGGAAATGTAGTGGAATAACACTATGTTAGCCACAGATCGAGTACTAGAATGGAATGGGAAAGAGGACCCCTTGGAATTTTTGGATAGCTCATCATGTGGTATTTTATATATTAGTGGATGATTAGTTATGAGTGAGATTGTTGGGTTTAGTTCAATAGATGACGTGGGAGGATCCAAGCACTATTCTGAATTGGTCTATAATGACTAGGTAGTTACATTTATTTAAAAAACCTCTATTTACAATGGAAGGCTACCCCTACAGTTCTAGGTAATAGATTGATTCTGTCTTGATTATTTTTTTATCAATAGTAGAACTGAATAGATATGAGGGTGAATCTAAAATAATATGGACTTCAGGGATCAGTGATGTGATGGTCGGTCATTTTAGTTCATGATAACTGGCCTGTGGGAATTTACTATATGCTCTTTGATTCACACTTATTTGATCGATCCGTCCTCAAGGAACTAATGGTTGATAAGACCATAAAATTGATACACCCCATGTAATGGAATATATAAATTATATAATAAAAGTATTTAATTAAATATATATAGGGGTTTGGACCTTAGATAGTAATAAATGATCCTACTCAAGTGATACATTTTATAGATGGGATGTAATATGTGATTCCTGATAATTTGACTATTTCATGGTAATCTATATTTTATAAGTTAGTGAATTTAGTTTTGATTTTTTAAATTAATTTTAGAGATGGTAGAGGCTCAATGTAGGTTTATGATTCTAGTCATACATATAATAAGATTTCATGTAGTATAAATAATTGATATAATGGTTCTTGCTGGGGATGATATGGACGAGGCCACCGGGGTGAATATTATTAGGATGTCACTGGTTTGGATGGCCACATCATATCCTCTGGTAGTGTGACCATAGCTAATAAATAACTTCTCTGGAAAGAATATAAAAATTTAGAGAGTTCAAAAAATACTAATAAGTGATTTTCAAGGTACAAGGGATCGATATCTATTTTGGGTTCTAGGGTGGGGTCATCAACATTGTGGTTGGTATTAGTAAGAGTTTTACCAGAAATTCTTTCCAAGGATGTTGATGTGGAGATTGTGGCTAATATTAGTAGTTTGAGAAGGAAAATGTGATTCAAGGGAGTCTGGGAAATTCTAAGGGTTATGATTTGTGCTTGTGAAACATTGTGCCTCTTACTACTACTAATTAAGATGGTGTGCCATCGATAGTTTGAGGTACAAGGGTAGTAGTGTTTTAATTGGATTCTATCTTATTTTATGCATGATCAACTCATTAAATTATATCCTATATGATTGTGGGTGACATTGGTTTAGAGATTTAATATTCATATATTGTGGTTCTATCTTCAATCGACTACGAGTGTGGCCTCATAGTATTTTTAATTATAGTGTGTGTGCCTAGGAAATTGCCCTTATCAGATTTATGTGATTATTTTATGTTTGACTTGAACATATTCAATTTTATTATTTAGATGGACTAGTTAGTTTTTCATCAATCACACACTAAATTCTCTCATTAGTAACTATAATTTATATCCCTAATGGTAGTTATAATGTCCATCTTGGAGAGTGGGATATCTATACTAGTCATCCAATACCAAATTTCTCAAAATGTGGTGAGGCTTTAGAATAATATGATAGTATGGGTTTGGATGATTTAGTGGTTCACCAATGTGATTTTTCTCATGTGGAGTTTCTGTTTTAGGATCTACATTTTGACGAGTTTTTATCCTCTTAGCTAAATAGGGAGTTCTATTTTACTATTGATCTTATTCCATTTGCAAGGATCCATCCATTCCGGTATATGGGATGGCTCCTATGGACTTGTATGAATTTAGTATCTAGTTAGAGAACATAAAGTCCAATGGAATTTTCTGAACAAGGACATATTATAAGGGTTATTTAATCTTTTTCAATAATAGGTTGGTTTTCTCTTTCTAGATACATGTAGACTATCAGTAAACAAATAAGATTGTGGTTAAAAATCCTTAATTCAAAATGAACATTGGTGATTTTTTTAATTAGATGAGATGTGTCTTAGTATTATCTATTATTGATATGAGATATAAATACTACTAGGTGAGGGTGAGATGTTTCGAAATACCTTACACAATTTTTAGGAGTATATATGGTTCTTATGAGTTTTAGTTATATTTTTAGGGTTAATAAATACTCTAGTATAATTTATGGATTTCATGGACCATGTAACCCACCTATAAGTGGACGTAGACATAGATTATGTATGGAAGATATTACGATATACTCAATATTGATGGATGAACAAGAATAGCATTTAGTGTTTTCTCTTTGATTAAATACAGTGTATCAAATTTTACCAAACTATCTATGTTTTGTTTTTGATCAGGTACACTTTTTGGGGAATGTTGTGTCATGGTTCATGGTGTCTATCAACCCATATAAGGATAGATATTTGGTATATTGGGAGATATTAAAGAATTATTTTTTAAAACATATCTTATTGGGATTAACAATTTATTATGAGAGGATTATTTAATACCTTCCTATTTTTTCAATGTTTTTTATAGGAATGACTGAAAAAGAGGACATGTTTACCTGGACTTATGCCTACAAAAATGTCATTAAGGTGATTAATGTAACGTTTTTTGGAGTTACTGGCTTAGAAACAACTACTTTGTACTTTATTCATTAAATAAACATCTTATCACATCTTGATTTTTCTTCTATGTGATAATACATGTGATAATGTCCTAAGGATAGTTGTTGCATTAAAGGGTCAGAGCAGATCCATGTTACAATGAGAACCCAGAAGTTCCATAACACTATTCTTGAAAATATGTTCTATGGATGGATGATGTTATTTGATGGACACAAATAATCCATTCCATTAGCGTTGAGGACTCTTAATACATTGAGGCACCTTCTCATGGTGTGCGCCATTGGTAATATCCGGGAGGATATTAGGAGAATGAGACCCGCAAGTAGGAAATCTACATTACATAGTCATTGGATGTTCCTATCTACAGACGTGTGTATTGGACATTAGACTTTAAGATTATTATTAATGGGTATTACAACTCAGGTACATAGATGTATTAACAAAAATTTTGACGACACGCTATTCACAGCGAGGTAGGATACATTAGGTTTGCCATGAATAATACCACATGAATAGATAATGAGAGAAATGATTTGTTCCTTTTGTTCCATAATAGAAGTAGATATATCAGGGCCTTTGATGGAATTGATATAGACTAATTAAATCCATGGCCATGGTAAGGAATGGGAAAATTCAATTTCAGAAAGTAAATGAAAGAATAATCGAGAACATGGGTTGATGGAAATAGCACGCATCCTGCTTGATTAGAGATATCGAGACAAAGGGATTATATTACACTGTAAGCATTCGTATGAGGTGACACATCATTGCGGCGTTAACTTCTTTCTCTATGGGTTCCTTGGAGTGTTTCTAGATGCTAACCTTGGACTTTAGGCAGGCTCCACCTAATGCCACAAAGAAAGAGGCCTAAAGGGTCACACACTAAGTGTGTCCATGTATCTCAGTTAAATATTAATTTAGCAAGTTAAATAAAGATTATTCCCGACTATGGTTTAATATTTATTTAAGGATGCCCGATCACATTTATTTCGACACTGGTTATTCGAGGGAATATATTGTAGAAGAAATAATATATATTTATTAGCGTGTAATTCAGTTACATTTATTTAAGAGATAAATTGCCTTTACTCAAGGAATAATAAATATGGTGGAGGAAATAATGAAAAATTGAAAATAAAAGTACACGTGGTGTATATTAAATATACAGTCCATGTAGTTTTATGGAAAAAAATACACACTGTTTATAAATGATTACAAGGCGTGTAGTTTTTCTAGTCATTATTTTGGTATATAACATTATTTTATTAAATTATATTTATTATAATCAGTGTGGGAGCATGTCAAGGAATTAATAAATCGACATGGGAGTTTTGAATAAGAGTTAATGAAATAAATAAAACACATAATGGCTTTCTTTATTATCATAAATCTATAACCTCAAACCTGATTATAAATATCCTCACAAGACCGACAATTTTCCATAGAGAATCGGTGTGCACAACAATTATGGAGAATTCATTCAAGGCCAAAAGAACTACTTCCTCAAAGAACGCTCTCAAGAACGAGATAGATCCTCCTCCATCAGATCAAGGCTATCGAAGGAGGATATCACAAGGGAAGCTTCTTCCTCACTAGCACTCAGAGATCCCTTCGACGATGTCCATAGATACATGGCACACATGTTGATCACCGCTAGAAGAATCCTACACAGGGATTCTACGACGCAATGACAGATCACAAGATCGTGACTGGAGACATCAACGAATAAAGAATTTCACCAAGGTAAATCTTGTGAATTAATTAAACTAATTATAACAAACATATGATGATCCTATGTCTATGGTTCTAGGACTCCCTCTTTTGTTTGTTGTTCATCGTTCTATTCCAAATTTCTGGTGTTTTATATCATGAAAGATCTCAGTTTGAACGTTGTATAATGCTAAAATCAAAGTTGAGCAAACCCAACTACGCTCTTTCACATCACCTGGAACCTACCCATGTTTGGCTAGGTTCAATTATCGGGGAATTATAATTCAAGGTTTTGTGTTTACATGAATTAGTTCGCATCAAGGGTTGAATTCCACAACAGGACTTGGTGTGACCAAGAGGCAAAGGTTGAGGAAATCCAAAATAAAAGGATTTCAGGATTGGGGAGTCCACTCAGCAGATCAAGGAGCCGGGAGTTAATGTAGTTGTCATTTGGAATTCCTACCTAAAACCCTTCATGTGTTGTGATGAACCATTGTTTGGGTAATGCGAAGGGCAATATAAATCCTTTCCACTAGAATTTGTAGGAAACCGAATATTCTGAAATCAATGGTGAGGGCTATTAGATTTCGATAAAATCGTGGGAGACTAATAAGTGTTAATTTATTTATTTTTCCAAATTTTATAATAAAGTGCTAAATCTTTTATCATCTTAATTTGTAGAAACGGGAAAAAAATGGCTTCAAACATATTATTTCGAACCATACCTGAGAAGGAAAACCATATCACTGGAACCAATTTCAAAGAGTGGTAGAGGCATTTACGCGTCTTCATTCGCCACGAAAGGAAATTTTATGTGCTAGAAGATCCTATTCTAGTTACACTTGGGAAGAAGGCCAGTGATGAGGAACTATCTCTCTACATGAATCACATTGATGATGCCATAGTTTTCCCGTGTTTCATGCTATCAGACAATTCTAATGAGCTCTTGAAGCAAAATTAAAACAGGGATGTATATAGAATGATGTCTCACCTTAAGGATCTATACCAAGAGATGGCGATACAGGAGAGGTATGAGATCTCCAATTCCTTTTTTATAACTATGATTGGATAGTCTGCGCAAGACGAGCCTCATATAGTCAAGATTATTATATACATTGAACTCCTGGACATCCTAGGGATTAAATTCTCGGATGAGTTGTGTACAGATCTCATCCTATAATCATTTCCCAAGACCATCTCTAGATTTATTTTCAACTACAACATGAGAAACAATAAGAAGAGTCTATCAGAACTTCTGAACTTGATTTTATTGGTAGATAAAGATATGGGGAATGACAAACCCATAGTCCTTATGGTGAATAAGAGAAGTAAGGACTAGGAAAATGGCCAAAAGACTTTTAAACGGTCTAAATCCCCCAAGCGCCATTCTTCCAAGAAGGGGAAGATCCAGAGGTAGGGCATGTAATGGGAGGGAGTATGTTTTTCATGTGGAAAGCAAGGCCACTGGAAGAGGAACTTCACCCAGAATTGTGGTGACGCTAAAGGTGCATTCGTTATCGAGTGTAATCTTTCTATTTCTACACATTGGGTATTAGATATTGCTTGTGGGGCTCACATCTGTATTAAAATTCATAAACCAAGTAGATTTAGAAATATTTCAAGAGTAGAGGTGGATCTTCGAGCTACCAATGGCGCAGGCAGGCTACGTTGCCTATTGGCCATTTCCACCTCTCATTGTCGACTGAGATGATTTTTGTTTTGCATAACTATTATTATGTTCCTAGTGTTACCAAGAAGATAATTTCTATAAATTGTTTGGATATGGATGATTTTATTTTCAGTTTTAGAAGTAAGGGTTGTCTCTTTTATGAGAACATTGTATGTTATGGTATGGCTCATTTAAATAATGGTTTGTATGTATTAAATTACGAAAACCAAGTGTTAGAAATCAATAACGAAACAAAATCACATGACCCATTCATCACCCTGTTGTGGCATCATCGTCTCGGTCATGTAGATGTGAATCATTTGAAAAAGCTTTGTCATGATGGTTATTTGGACTCTACAGAGCTAAAACCACTTGATAGATTTCACACTTGGTTATAAGGAAAAATGACCAAGCCCCCCTTCGGTGGACAAGGTGAAAGTGCCACAGAGCTTCTAGGATTAGTTTACAAGGATGTATGTGGACCTTTTACAGTAGAATATAAAGGTGGATAATCTTACTTCATTACTTCTACTAATAATTTGATTAGATATGGATATTTCTACTTAATGAGTTATAATTCATAAGCCTTAGATAAATTTTAGGAATTCATGAAGGAAGTAGAGAATAATCTTGGTAAGAAGATAATGAAACATAGATCAGATCGAGGTGGCGAATATATGAACCAATATTTCATCGATCTTCTACAGGAGTCTTGGATTCTATCTCAGCTCACTCCACCTTATACACCACAGTGGAATGTTGTTTGTGAAAGGAGGAACCACACCTTTTTGGACATAGTGGGGTTGATGATGAGTCATGCATATCTTCCATTATCCTTTTGGGGATATGCATTACAAACTGTAGCATACATATTAAACTGAGAACCAACTAAGGTGGAAAATGGAATTCCCTCTGAGCTATGGAATGGAAAGAAACAAATTTTTTCGCATACACGTGTATGGGGATACGATGCATTTGTAAAGGCTTTATAAGGCAACAAACTATTACCCTAGTGTATGAGGTGTATCTTTATATTATATCCCAAGGAAAAAAAATTAAATTACATATATAACCCTTCAGATAATAATGTGACTATCGCTAGAGAATCTATAGATATTTAGAGGGAGAACATACTCAAGAAGGATTGTGGGAGAAAGATTGGCTTAGAAGAAGTTCATGCTCAAGATTAACATGAGTTGGTACAGGAACAAGTTCCACAGGTCCCCGTGGAAGAGGTTCCAAAAACACAAGCTCTACGTAAGAGCTCAAGAGAGGTAAGGTAACCAGAGAGATTTTGTTTCATAGTCACCAAGGATGGTGAATCATTTTTATTGGACAATGATGAACCTCTCTCATACAAGGAAGCAGTAGAAACTTCAGAAGGTTAAAGATGGCCAGAATCTATAAATTTTGGAATGGATTCCATGTATCAATACCAAGTATGGGTTCTTGTCGATGAGCCAGTTGATGTAAAGCCAGTTGGATGTAAATGGGTATTCAAGAGAAAACTGGACATGGAAGGTAATGTTAGCACCTATAAAGCAAGGATAGTGTCTAAAGAATTCAGAGAGAATCAAGGAATTGACTATGATGAAATATTATCTCCAGTTTCCATGTTTAAATCCATAAAATCATAATTTCCATAGCATCTTACCATGACTACGAGATTTGGAAAATTGATGTCAAAATAGCATTCCTTAACGGGAACCTTCCGGAAGATGTCTATATGACACAACCAGAAGGGTTTGTGACACCAGGTGAAGCCAAATAGGTTTTCAAGTTACAGAAATCCATTTATGGATTATAGAAAGAATCCAAGTCATGAAACATTTGATTAGATAAAGCCATAAAAGAATTTAGGATCTTTAAGAATGAAGGTGAGCCATGTGTTTATGAGTGGTTTAATGGGAATGTGATCGTTATCCTAGTAGTATATGTTTACGAGATATTTATTATTGGAATTGATCTACCAGTCTTACAGTCAGTTAAAGACTGGTTGAAAAAGTGTTTCTCCATGAAGGAATTTGGTGAAGAAACCCAAATTTTAGGGATCAATATCATTCGTGCTCGATCCAAGAGGCTGCATGGACTAAGTCAGAGTACATACATTGACCAGATACTGATGAGATTTAGTATTGAACAATCCAATAGGGAATTGGTTCCAGTGTCACTTGGATTAATTCTTTCTAAGGGAATGTGTCCCCAGACATAACAAGAGAAAGATAGAATGAGTAAGATCCCATACGCTTCAACTATAGGATCCATCATGTATGCCATGTTATGTACAAGGCTTGATGTTGCCTATGCACTGATCATGGTAGGCAGATATCAAGCAGATCCAGGAGAACAACATTGGACTACTGTTAAGGCTATCCATAAGTATCAGAGAAGAAAAAAGGATATGTTCCTGGTGTATTGAGTAGATGAGGATCTTGTCATTAGAGGGTATGTTGATGCTGGTTTTCAGACAGATCAGAACGATCTGAAGTCGCAATCTGGATATGTTTTCTATGTCAATGGAGGAGCTGTGAGCTGTAAGAGTTCAAAGCATCCAAATGTCGTCAATTCTATAGTGGATTCCAAATATATAGCGGCACCTGATGTAGAAAATTAATCCGTCTGTATTCAAAACATTGTCCAGGAACTTGATGTGCTGCCTAGAAGTAAACACTCTGTCACATTGTATTGTGATAATACGGCGGCGGTGGCTCTTGAAAAAGAACAATGGTCACAACAACAAACAAAGAACATACTCTGGAAGTATCACCTCTCGAGGGATTTCTATCAAAGGGTTCATGTTGCAGTGTGTAGAGTGTCTACATAAGATAATGTGGCATACCCCATGATGAAAGGCATATCTCAGAAGAAACATGAATATCATGTGAGAGGTAACATGTTAAGAGTTGATAACATTTAGCTCTAGTCCAAGTGGGCGTCTATTAGAGACAGTGGCCTAGAACCAACTAATTTGTAAATTATTCATTAAATAAACATCTTACGACATCTTGATTGTTCTTATGTGTGGAAATACATGTGATAATGTCCCATAGATAGTTGTTTCATTAAAGAGTCATAGCAGATCCCTGTTATGATGTGAACCTGAAAGTTCCATAACACTATTCATGAATATTTGTTCTATGTCCAGATGATGTTATTTAAGGGAAACAAATAATACATGCCATTAGGGGTGAAGACTCATAAAACATTGAAGCACATTCTAATGGTGTGCACCCTTGGTAATATCCAGTAGGATATTATGAGAATGAGACCCGCCAGTATGAAATCCACATTACATAGTGTCATTGGACGTTCCTATCTGCGGTCATGTGTATTGGTCCTTAGTCTTTAAGATTATTATTAATGGGTAGTACGACTAAAGAACTTAGATTTATAGATGAAAACAGTGACGACACATTGTTCATAGTGAGGTAGGATATATTGGGTGCATCACGAGTAATGCATCATTAATAGATAATGAGAGAAAGGATTTGTTCCATCTATTCGATAATGGAAGTAGATATCATAGGACCTTCGATGGAATTGAAATAGCCTAAGTAAATCCATGTCCATTGTGAGGAATGAGCAAGTTCAATTCCGGAATGTCAAAGAATGAATAATCGAGAACATGGGATGATGCCACTAGCATGCAACCTACTAGATTAGAGATATCGAGACAAAGGGATCATATTACATGGTATGCTTTCATATGAGGTAACACGTCATTGCGGCATTAAATTATTTCTCTAGGGGTGCCTTGGCGTGTTTCTAGATGCTAACATTGGAGGTTAGGCTGGCTCCACCTAATGCCACTGAGAAAGAGGCCTAGTGGTTCACACACTAAGTGTGTCCATGTATCTCAGTTAAATATTAATTTAACTAGTTAAATAAAGATTATTTCTGACTATGGTTTAATAATTATTTAAGGATCCCTGATCAAATTTATTTCGACACTAGCTATACAAGAGAATATATTGTGGATGAAATAATATATATTTATTTGCGAGTAATGCAGTTACATTTATTTAAGAAATAAATAGACATTAATCATGGGATAATAAATATGGTTAAGGTAATAAAAAAAATGGAAAATAAAATTACATGCCATGTATGTTAAATATACATGCCATGTAGTTTTATGGAACATAAGTCCATGCCGTGTACTAATGATTACACGGTGTATAGTTTTTTCAGTCGGGATTTTGAGGATATAATATTGTTTTATTAAATGATATTTACTATAATCAGCATGGGAACATGTCAAGGAATTAATAATTCGACATGGGGGTATTCAATAAGATTTAAGGAAATAAATTGAACGCGTAACACGTTTATTTATTTCTATAACTCTATGACCTCAAACCTAATTTTAAATATCCTCACAACCCCAACACTTTTCCATGGAGAATTTTTGTGAACAAAAAATCTGGAAAATTCTTTCAAGAACAAAACAATTACTCCCTCCAGGAATGCTCTCAAGACTGAGAGAGATCATCCTCCATCGGTTCAAGGCGATCGAAGGCGGACATCGAAAGTGAAGGTTCTTCTGCGTTGGCACCCAGAGATCCCTTCGGTGATGTCCAGAGATACGTGGCACACGTCTGGATCACCTCTAGTAGAATCCTACACTTGGATTCTATGATGCAACGACAGATCACAATATCATGACCGGAGATATCAATGAAGAAAATAATTCCACCAAGGTAATTCTTGTGAATTAATTAAATTAATTATAACAAATATATGATGATCTTATCTCTATGGTTTTGGGACTCCCTATTTTGTATTTAGTTCTTCATTCTATTCAGAAGATCCCACATTTTATATCGTGATGGATCTCGGTTTGAACGTTGATTAATGCTAAAATCAAAGTTGGGAAAACCCACCAATGCGCTTCCGCTGCACTCGGAACCAACAATGTTAACAACAACAATTATCCTGATACTACATGATATAGGTTTGGTGTATTCCATATGTTATGATGCATTAGGTGTTAGGATGGGTACAATATAGATAAGGGGGGATACCGTTTTGTAGGGATCATTATACTCGATATATTATAAATAGAAATTCACTATGAAATATATTGGTTGGAAGAAATATTAAATTATTAGGGAATTCAGTTATATTAACTAAAAGTTGATATTGTATTATCTTTTAAAAAAATAATATCCTAAAATATATATTCATATAGTATTAATTAATCCTTTAGTAGTGATGGTGTGTAGAGTATCCACATTCTGTTATAATTCATCTGGATTGTAAATATATAAAATATATAGTGGTTGTAGATTCTTTGAGAAGGGATATACAGAAATAGGTTTTCCAATAGTATATCAGTGGATTTCATTTTATGTTTCTTATAATGTAGATGCATTTAGGTGTTTTGGAGTATCAAGGATATACAACCTTTTTATCCTAATATATTGTACCTTTTCATATAAATTGGGTTAGAGGAGGTAGTTTTATGATCTTGAGTTCTTATCCCAGAGGGGTAAAATATATTGTGGGGGGGATACCACATGACTAGTTTATTAGGGAAGATGAGATTCATCATTTTAATGGTAATTCTTTGTTTCCATTGCAATACAGGGGTAGTTTATAAGAGAGTTGCATGATTTTTTGTGGGATGTTCACCCCAATTTGACTAACATACAATGATATATGATAATACTATTGATGGTTTGGAATAATTAAATAGCTTTTTGTATTTTTTGTGTGTCAATCTGTATAATAGTATGTGAAGGATGGACAATAGTGATCCACTGGTCTTATGATGACTTTTTTTATTCATGAATGATGATGGGATGATGTTACAATGATCTTTGAAACCATGTTATCAAAGAAGTCAAGGGATTGTAACTCTATATAGGTTATCATGGATCTTATGACATATGATTATTTCCTTTTACCATTTTGGGATACCTTGTCAATAGATGGCGTGGGAAATAATTACATCCTATAAATTTTTTCATTCATTGGAGTCCCACCAATTTTTTTCGAGGACATAGATTCCCATTTTATATAATGTTTCACATAGGGATGTATAAGTTTCCTGACACACATGTGTTCATGAGTTCTTATTATCACCTATTGAGATATGGATTTATTGGAAGAACCATTTATATATAAATGTACATGTTTATGGAATTATTGTGATATTTTGGTGGTTCTTAAAAAATCATGTCTCTTTTGTTGAATTTTCTCACAATAACAGCAATCAATAGACAATACAAATAGTAAATTATGAGGCATTATCTGGTAGTTTTTGTCATTCTCTTTTATATTAATTAACGGTATGTTAAACATTGATGATTGGGAAGAGTATCATATAGGAAAAACGCAATTCTTCTCAGTAGATTATAATGTTCACAGAGACTACTCAATGTTGGTATAGGTTTTATGTGGAATTTCACTGATGAAGATTGGTGTTTGGGTTGGATGACTATGTCTTCAAATGAGTGTCACATATATTGGAAGAATAAATATTTTCAGAAATGTGAATTTAGTAGCAAGGAAATTGAGTTAATTTGATGTTATATAGAGGGTTGGTCTACTAGAGTACCATTTGGCTCTCTAATAGAATTTTCAAACTTTGAATGGTGTTTTCAAAATGACTATTCTATTTAAATATTTTCCCACCCAACTTGAAAATGAATTATTTATAACTAGTCATGTGAGACGATGTCCTATTAAAAATGACCCATTGCTGAAAATGAAATCACAAAACCAATTTTTTATGATGTCCGGTTACAGAAAAATAATTATTTGTGATGGGTAGGAATCTTGTTGGAAATAACCTTAAATGGTATATACAAATATATTGTGGTAGAAGGATTAACCTATTTTAAATAATTATTCGAGATGGTTGATTCATATCATCATAAAAAAGTAAAAATATTTAGAAAATTAAAAAATATAAATTATATTCAAAATAATATAAAAAACATTATATAAAACTATAAATATATAAATTAATGAAAATATTATGGAAATTATGGTCATTAAAATGTTTGTAAAGACAAATGTGATAAACAAATATATATCACTAGGGGTTATATAGAGGTTTTCTTGGAGGGAAATCCATCCCAAAACCGTGAGTCATCAGTCACATGTACTCTATCATCTATTCATCTTGATTCTAGTTTTGTCGATGTATCTCCTACTATTTATGTTAACTCAACCGATGAAGATATTCTTGATCCCTACACATGTTTTTTATAATAACAACAGAGAACATATCATCTCCTGGTACTATGAATAAGCTAATTAAGACACTCCCGGATCTCCCCTAGATTTGGATGACAACATCGCAGCGGTACCATAATTACACTCATGAATCATTTGAGAGTTGATACCAACAAATCATCCTTCCTCGAAGGCATACTATGTTGATTTTATCCTTGTTGAATCATCAAATCCTACTACACTAGTCATCTAATCCTTGATATCAGCATTACTCTCATCATTTTCATTGAATTTTTGGCCTCCAATGACTCCTTCGATGATAATTTAAAATTAAATTAGTTTAAATATTATTTCTAGTTAATATTAAATCTAATAAGAAATATTGAACATGATATAATGTATGTAACAACCTATAATCATTCCCATTATAGGATCAAAATTAATCCCCTTGTAAATAACAAACTCTATTATATCAATGTGATTGACTACATATATGACTATATAAAATATCTCACATTTAAATTAATATTAATTTTTAATAAATAATTAATATATTTCATCGATGTGTACTAAATGTATGACTATGAGCTTGATGTTTCACCTCCTACATCCCCTAGTTCTACCAACGTAATGATGTTGTCCTCTAAAAACAACCTACCATCTAGTATGAACATAGTCTATCTAGAACCTGAGATGAGATGTAATATGATCAGTGGGCATTGTATGACTAATAAAAATCAAAGACTCATGATTTCTTCATGGATATACTCCCCATATTGTGTAAAAACTAATAGAACCCCTCACACATTAAGACCTCTCAGGACATCAAGATAGAGGTTTATTGATGGGATACCATAAACCCTACAAAAAATTAATATTATAAAGTTAATAATAAATAAATTTTAAAATAACAACATTTTTTTATTTACCATCCAATCACTAGACATATGATGTTGAACATTAATGCAAATCAAATACCATTTCACCCATGCTCTAGAAAAATAATTCCACTTAATTCCACTCCCCTAGACAACAACTATAAGTGAAAAGATCTGAGAAACCAAAAACATACTGAAATGATTAGTATATTAATAAACTAATGATAATTAAAGAAAACAAACTAACATAATTGACTAAAAATACATCCAAATGTGTGGATCAAACTCTATACATGGACTACACTTGGGGATAGGGTCAAGAATCATGGATCTCCCAAGACCATGACCCCAATGAGTCAATGCTGAACCACCAACAGCCTGAGGTTTACATGAAGAATCATCAGGCGTGTCATCTAGTAGTGAATCCTCATCCAACAGAAAAAATAGATCATATAAATGGTTTCCATCCATATAGACCATTCAATTTTTTTGTTAGAAAATAATTAAAAATAATTATTATATATAGATATATGATATATTCAATTTTAACCAAAATTTAATTTTTTCAATATTCATCTATATAATCATCTTCACATATGACATAGAAAACATCTTCATATTCCTCCATGGAATCATCAATTTTCCAAACAGTATTAGATTCATCACCACTTTCAATGTCAAATTAATATGTTACAAAATCAAATCATTGTCTTCAAAAACCCATAAATATTGGGTATCATAATCGATATTTATACCTCTTCTTGGAAATGATGAATATTGATTTTTCACTTGAAAATTTTCAATTACAATAACATCAGTAGAACCAAATTCACTTTTGATAAATTGATTTTTGTGATATTTATTTTTTATTATGTTCGACTAATCACATAACTCTATTGACGCATCACAATAAATTTCATACTAAATTTTATGTTCATGATGAGACAATATAAAATGTTTCAACAACAGTAAGAAGAATCTTATATTTAATATCAATTATTCAATGGAACATATAAACACAAGAAAATCTATCAGAACACAAAAAATAACGTTTTAAAATCATTGAGTAATTATTTTCTAGATAATAATATTTAATTATTTCTTCCAACATTCCATAATATTCAACGTCACTTTCTCTCTGATGATATCGTCTCATGAAACACCGTTATTCAATAGTTTTTTTAATTTCCCATATACATGTGTATAAAAATAAAAACCATTCCCCACATATTAATTATAAAATTTTACCACTTTGGATTGTGGTCTAATAAATACACACAACCAATTATCAACATTATAATAATGTAGAGATATCTGAAAATTTGAAATTTTTTTTTTCAACATAACAAGTAATAAATTGATTTTATATGTTAATCTATAAACATTATACATTAGATGTTTTTGAAACTAATAGGACATATTATTTTTATGATGTAATTCAAGGAATGTTGTTTTAATTTTTAGAAAATATTAATTAATATTTTTATCATATAATCTAAAATTAAATATTATTAATTTTCTTTTAAAAAATTCCAGAATTTTTGATAATATTACTCGCAGTACAAATTTTTATATTTCTTCAAAATTGAGAAAAATATAAGTATTATTCCTTTTATTTTCATCATATAAAATCCAACATTCATGAACTCCAACAAAGCCATGTTTAGGTTGATTAAAAACCAATAATTCATGGTTCATTGCATCATCAACAATTTCCATATTATAGTACATGCAGTTATGTTTTGAGATATATTCTGATTGAAAATAATGAGATCAGAATAAAGAAATTTACTCTAAAAAATAATAATATGTAATTTATCATTCATCTAATGCTTGTATGTGTACCATATTCATCAATTTTAATGAATCATTTATATGGGTAAATCCATTGAAACAATATCATCCTTCCATATTTCTCTTTATGTTGAAAATGAAATCTCATATGTTCCTTTAAATAAATGAAATTTTAGGAATTTTTTTCCCATTTTACATAAAATTAATCCACCGTCATAATATAGTCTATATAGTGAATCAATTTCTTTTTTCACCAAAGAAATTTCTCAGAAAGAATAATATATTTATCTTAATATATCCCAAATCATATAAAAAAATCCAATAAAAATAATTATTCCAATTATAACATGAAATTCATTAGATTTTAATAATGTAATATGACTATTTCAAAATCATATAACCTAATTAGAGTCAAAAAATCTATAATCCTAAAATATAAATTTCACTAAAATAGTAATAAATAATTGTATTCAAAAAAATTTTAAACTTATATTATTTTATTTGATATCCATTATCTATAATTTTCAAAAAGTTAAAATTTTCACCACTTATAAAATTTGGTAAGATATAATCATGAATTTACTTTATCTTTGTTAATAGCAGCTGTTTCCATAACTGTGAAAAAATATATTACCAAAATAGTTCTTATCTATATTCATGACATCCAACATTTTAAAGACCTACATATTATACAAATATGGATGATCTCAAAAAATGCACCATTTTATCCAATTATGTTTTCTCCCAAAACCATATATTCTATATTGGATTATAGTTGGTCTAAAGGTAATGTGTGGTAATGAAGAGGTAATATGTTTTAACTCAATACTTGATATCATTATTGTAGATCTATCTCATCAATTATACTATTACATAAAGCTTATTTGTTCCTCACAAAAGGTTTATTTGTATAAAGAAATATTCGATGGTAGTAGAAAAATTTAGGTTTTCTTCTATTGAAGAGAATAAATTATTTTTTCACTCATACTATATGGGAATTATTTCCAACCATGTGTACTCTATCGAGATAGCATCCATATGCTAGAAAGTCTCTAATTATCTACATGAATCCAATATAAATTAAAAAAATTTGACTCGTTAAAACATCATATGTATTGACACCATTAATGAATAATAAATATAACTCATTAATCGATGGATTTAAATAAAAATAAATATTTTTTGGATGAAAATATATAAATAATCCTAAAAAGATATACAGATCATTCATCAACATCTAAGAAGGTAAATTTTAAAAATTTATAAACACAATCCAATAATTATATTGACTATCATATGAACAAAATGGATATAAACCATTATTAGAAATAACCAATAACATGTTTTAGGTTTATTAAGAGAAAGATATATGTAATTGGTCAAAATGTTTCCATGAATCACCATTGCATGGGTTATTTAAGCTTTTACCTATATAAATATTTTTTTTGTGCCATGAAATCAATATCATTGTTTTCTTAAACATTAATAAACAGTATAATTTAAGTGTAAGAGGGACATACCACAAATTTTTGAGAGTAATAAATCCCTAATTCCCTATTTAAGCCTCTTTTTATGTTGGTTTTCTATATGTAGGAAAACAAACTAATGAATCATTTTCACCATAATATACTATGAAATCTTTTGAACCTTCATAAATCTTTTGGTAACCAAAACACAAATTATTAATCAACCAATTTCTCTCATAGAAATATTTTGGCAAGACATTTCATTGATGTAACAGTTATTCTACCAAAGAGAATATATGATCAAAATAGATATTTGACATTTCATTATATGATTTAATTGTTATAATTTTTTCAATCAATTAAAATATTTTTATCTTAAAACCAGGATATAATTCATCATTATAATACATTAACATCTCATAAAATTTAAGTGGTTCCAATTCTAGAGTTAAATCAATATAATCCAGAGTTTTGGTCTCTTAAAATGATGGACTAGCTACATAACGTACTAAATTTTAAACAGTGGTGGATCATGAAACAAAAGATTAGTATCAAATCCAGAACTATGATCACAATGTTGATATAAAATATAAAAATTGTTTTAAAAAATTATATAGATTACCCCCCAACATTTTCAAATCTTTTAGACCATGTCATATTACATTTCTATATAGACACATAATTAACCCTTCTGAAGAAATCTCATGACTCGTCCCCCGGAGCCTATGTCATGACTACCCCAATCCCACCCTCCATAGGCTAGGGGTAGGAGACTAGCACCAGAAAGGAATTTCCTCAAAACCTGTACACACACCGATAGGGTACACTGAGCACAAGTAAAACACAATAGAAGAAGAAAGGTGCAACCACATATAAAAAACACCAAAGAGTGTAAAAGTATATACTGATGTAAAGGTTCCAAAATACAAGCCTACCAGAAATGAAAATACGGAAAAAAGTGAATATAGATCCTGAGGTCATCTTCCAAGGACCATCCCTGAAGGGTAGGTACAGCTCATCATTGCGGCTCTTCACGTCAACCGGCCACCTCCATATACCGTTAAGTCCTTTCTCCTCAAGGCTCACTCAATGTTGCTCATTATATACACTGGATATAATAAGGTTCGGCTGAAGCCCATACATGAGTGAGTATAAAAATACCCAGTAGGGACCCCGAGACCCCTGATGGTCACATTTAATTCCATAAAAGAAAAACCACAAAGCATGATTTCAACCACAAAGAACAAAGAAAAAGACAAATCACACTAGGTTTAAGTTATGAACATATGTACAAATATTTATTCATAAAGATAGATCATATTATTCTGCCATTAGGCTCTGCTAATGACCCACACAGGATTGGTCGGTGGTGATCCACACAGGATCGCTCGGTGCTGATCCAAAATTGATAGCTTGGTGTTGATTCACACAGGATCTCTTGGTGTTGATCCTCATAGGAACACTTTATGTTGATCCACATATGATCGCTCGGTGCTGATCCACACGGAATCTCTATTCAATTTTCACGTCTCAGTTAGCCACTGGATTCCCAGAAAAAGAACGCTTGATTCTAAGAGGATACGCTCCCCAATCCATTGGTCGTATTTCAACTAGAATTATGACCCATAGAAAATTAACCCAATGAAACTCCATGTCATAAGGGTTCTAATGCAATAGATGGAATGTCAACCCGACTCCCAGTCATTATGTTATAAACATCTTAGTATTTAGGTCCTGACTGGATTTTGATTTGATCAAACCCAGATGTACTAAAACATTCTCTAAAACTCATGTGATGACCCAGATGCCCCTTGGTCCCTTCCTTTGCCAAAATCCGGATCCTTAAGGGGTGCCGATCGGTGCGACCGATCGGTGAGACCGATCGGTGAGACCGATCGGTGAGACAGATCGGGGCGACCGATCGGTGAGACCGATCGGTGCGACCGATCGGCGGAACCGGCCGACGTCACCCGGCCTTGCCAAGTTGTTCCAGTAACGCCCCTTTTTCGCAAATAGGGTTTTAAACCCTATTCTTCCTCGTTTAAAAAAATGTCTTAAAGACCCGAAACACGCAAAAAAGATTTAATTAAATACTGAATTGACTCATGAGTCGGTTTAAACCACCCAGCACCCTTAATGATGAGTCAGGCCGCGTGGTCAACCCACAACTTCCACGTCTTACGCGGTTCAGAGTTTTTATCTCAACCACCCCCGTCTCTTATAAATTAAGGGTTAGGCCATGGTTTCTCCCTTCCACGATCTTGGCTCTTCTGATGCATCGGGCGCGCCGCGTCGTTATCCGTGAAGTTCCGCCTCCCCCCTGACATAAGCATTAATCGTCTACCAGCAGGTAGGGAATTTCTATCGTCTCTCACTTTTGTGTATCATGCGGGGTGGGCGTTATTTTGTTCCTATGGAATTGGTTGAACCGAACCTTAATGAAGATAATAAACGAAGTTCTAAAGAAAGAAGGGGAAGGGGTTGTGATCGTTGTTTATGATTTATCTTGTGATCATCCTTTTTAGTTGTGCTGGTTTATGTTTTTCTGAAAATTGAGGCTGTTGGTGGTCGTTGTATGTGCACTGATGAATCCCCTCATGATGTTTTAAATGGGTTGCTGAAATTGTGAACTACTGCTGTGAAATTGGTTAATCACGTATACCCGGCTGAATAAGTCGGAAGCACCAGGATAAACCCTACTATGTTAACTCTAGGTTAGAACACACAGGTTTGAAATCACGGAGTGTGTTAAGTCTTTTAAATCTGAATTTACCCGGTGGTTGTGTGAATTTGGGGATGGGATTCCCTGGTGGTATGGTTTTAGTGGTTGTGAGTTTGAGACCGGGTGGGTACTCGTTTATATCACAAATTGGGGAGAGATCCTCTGCTAACAGAACCGGGTGTGAGTGTTTTGGTTGATCCGTGCTTTTGACGCTTTCCTTGGTTATGCTTATGGTAGTTGCCCAGTAGTGCTTAAAATTAATTGAAAATTTTAACTGAACGTGAAACAAGAATGGGATGATGGGTTTTTTTGGCGAGAGTCGTGACTTGTGGCTCGGATATAGTGGTGTTATGTTCCGTAGGCCGGTTAGAAAAAGCTAGACTTGGGTGAGTGCTTGTTACCTATATCTATACTTGTAGTTTTGTGTTTCTTATTCGCGCCCCACCCAAGTTGAGAACTTAGTGCCGAACACCCCCATTTCATGGGGGAGGGTGTTTTTCCCAACACTATTCTTAGTGGCTGGTTATTAGCTCCTTTTCTGCTCCCTTTCCCGGATAGCCCAAGTATCTTCGGGCAGGCTGTGATGGCCTGAAGTCCATTATTAGCCCAAGAACCTTCGGGCGGGGTGGTGTGGTGGTTGGCCAGGTGTGTGCGGCAGGTGGTTTCCCAAGTGTCTTCGGGATGAGGCCCAGGTGTCTTCGGGCGTGGGGGTGGCTATTCTGGCCTAGGTGTTTGCAGGCATGGTTACATGTGACAGTTGTGGCCCAGGTGTGTGCGGGCGGGATTCAGCAGTGGGACTGCGTACAGTTGTGGCCCAGGTGTGTGCGGGCGGGATTCAGCAGTGGGACTGCGTGCGGTTGAGGCCCAGGTGTGTGCGGGCGGGATTTCGGCAGTGGGACTGCGTGTGGTTGTGGCCCAGGTGTGTGCGGGCGGGTGTGGCAGGGGGACTGCAGTGAGAATGGTGGGATTGGTCTGATGCGTAGGATGTCTCAATAACCAGTGGGAAAGTGGCGCGGGGTACCCAAACATCGATGTGCTCTGATTATATATATTACTTGACTTGCGTTATTTGGGGAGCGTGCCTTAGTGAGGCCTGGGGTGGTTAGTTTACCTTGAATAGGCGTTTGGTTTGCTCCTTTCTCACGGGACTTTAGCACGTTCCCCCACTTGTGCACGAGAGTCTTGGTTTTCCCTACTGAGTGTTCTTGTATGCTCACCCTACGTATATAAAACTGCTTTCAGGTTTCAAGGAGGACTTCGGGGATCACGCAAGACCTTACTAGCTCGGACTTTTGGAGCAGTTGCAGTTGTTGTTTTTCTTTTTGGTACATACCTTGTAGTCACCTTTTTGCACTTTGTGGCTTTTACTTTTGAAACATGCATGTGGGAATGGTTTACTTTTGGCTTTACTTTTCTTTCTACCTTGGTGTTGTTGGGTTTTCTTCTCCTTATCTCTCGATCCTATAAAATAAAAAGGGTAATGCCTTCCATTTGCGAGAATTTTATATACCCTTGGTGCTAGTCGCCACTCCGGGACCTATTGAAGGCGGGTTTCGGGGGTCATTATCTCTCCTTCAACTTAAAGATGGAAGGGGCTGAAAATCTGTTGACCCTTCCCTCCTTTTGGTGAAGGCGGGTCGTGACAACTCAAGTATTGTATCTCAAAGGGACCGCCTCTTTCTAATAGTTCTATCGCCACAGATGGTTCAACAAACAGACATCTCCTTTGTGATATATGCCAATTTTATGAGTTACTAGGCCAAAAAGGGTCCGGGTTTGGTCCGACCCGGTCTGCTGGCCCAAACATGAAGGGGCTAGCACAGTCCGTTTCTCCTAGACTCAGTCTGTCAAATTGGAAAATGAGCTTAGCCCAGAGGTCGTAGGGTTCGGCATGGCCCACCCGGCTCGGTGCGGTCCGCCGGGCTACGGAATAGCCCAGCCCACTGACCAGGCGCATGGGTTTGCTCCCCTCCCAAATAGGTATATGTTCGTTTGGTTTCAAAGTAGTGGTGCCATTTGGCACCACACCACATTTCCATTCTCATTGTAATGGTCACCAATGAAACTCGCAGCCCTTGGGTCTGCCCTCCGACATTGTGCCTTCAGGTGCCGCCATCATCTCATGGATGGCAATTGCATGACGCCACCTCCTCCAGTTGTCAGCGTAATGGCATCGACAATTCTTCCGTTGTACATCAGAGATTATTTGGTAGTCTTATTCCTTTACATTCTATACCTATGGGCATCCTGGGATGGCATCATCACACAAGTGATCCTTCCGTGGGCCACTAACGAAGCACTAGTGATCTGATTCCTTTCCCATCATCACCTATGGGCCTATAAGGATTAGGCCTATACCACGCATCCTGAAGATTCTTCTTGAATCCATATTTCTCAGTCACCCATGAAGAATGCCACCAACCCGATATCAGGGGAGGGTCTGGGCCTTGATCGGCTCGGCCTGAACCCTCCGTGTTAGCATTATAAAATTATAAGTGTTATTTAATAATAAAAACACCCATAAAAACCCCACATTTTCCTATCACATTAATGAATGAAATGCGGATGATACCATACCAAAGTTGATATGTGTTTTTCATAACATTCATCAATGGGAAAAAATGAAGAATTAATCACATAAACCCCTACCTCGAACACATTGGTAGACAGTGCAGAAGAAGAATATGGGACCGCGTTTGATGCATGTTTGTTGGTGTTCATCATTTTATTGTTTGATTCCTCTAAGGAATCAATTCTCTATTCTATGTTACAGTTAGTCATCTTCGGCAATTCATCAAATGTTTCTCTAGTGAGTTCATAAGAACCATTCCCAAGAATTATTTAAATAGATGTGGGGAACCAACCACATTTCATAATATTAATGTGGTTCATTAATGAATTTAATTTAGTTTTACATTAAAACAACCAATGTGGAGGTTACACAACCCAAGGGACATGTTATTGAATGACCTATTAACTTCACGGTTCCCCCACGTCACTCAATAGTTACAAAAAAAGATAAAATAACACTTGGAGTTATTTAATTATTTTCATTGTAAAGTACATATATTAACATTTTGTCTAACCTTTTCTAGTCGAAGTTATTCTTCACCTAAGTGAATCTTGGTGTTGTTAATTAAACAATGCCCTCAGATTTTTAATCTGAACACCAGTTCAAAAGATAGAAATCATTTGTTGCACGTTTCCAAAATGTAACTTAAAAAATTTCAAAAATTATTAACAGTCTCCCTCAACCCATGCTAGTTGAGGTTAGGCACTTCTTAAGGGGAACACACCCTAAGGAACTCAATGGTACTTTCACATTTCCAATCCGAGTTACCTTTTAGGAAAAAAATAATTTAACAAATAAATAATAGTTACATAATTATTTTATTTACATCCAATGACTAACATCCATTGTTGGATCATTCTGGCCAATGTTAGGAACTTCCTAAGGGAAGCATACCGTCATGAGTACATCAACAGTCTTGAATTATTAATCTGAGTCATCGTTCATTAGTTATAAGCATTTGAAAAAATAAAATAAATTTATTTATTTATTTTATTTACGGTTATACCATTTTTTGAGTTTTTTCACTGGAGGCCTGTGCTGAATAATCATAAGTTGCACCTAGGGTAAATCTACCATCATGAAGACAATGGTTCCCTCATATTTATGATTTTGGAAACCATTTAACAGTGATACAATATTTTTAGGAAAACTACTCACTCGCACTATTTAAAGCATATCATTTTTTGATGGATCATTCTATGCACATCAAGCCTTAAAATTCACGTGTTGTCAACATCACAGTCTTGTATTAATCCCAAATAATTAAAAACAATTACATTGAATTTATGGGTATTTACAAAAAAAATTCTATTTTTTATGATGAATATGAATAAAAAAATTTAAAGGCTCAATTTTTATAAGATTTATACCAAATCTGTTTGGATTCCTATATTTATTTGTCCAATCATGACCATGTCATAAAACATTTACGTGACATACACGTTCAAAATTTCACAAAAAATATAAAAAATAAATAGTTTATTATTAAATCCAAATAATAAAAAATGTGATCCAAAAAAGAGTGGAAAATTAAAAAATATATAATTTACTATTAAATATTATCAACTCGGTCTATTTTCCATTGATGTTCAGTAATTATTGTGTATTTTTTCTAATAATAAATAATTCCTAATAAATAATGGTACTTTTTTCTAATTATAAATAATTTTTACATATAAACATTATTTTTTTAATAATAACTCTTATTTCTAATTAATTAGTACTATTCCAAATACATTATTACCAATTAACACTAATGTGTTGTTTAAATTACTAATATATCTTTGTAATTACTGATAATCTTTAGTATCATTTAATGTGAAGTAATTAATATATAATATAAATTGTGAAAAATGTGTAAATAATATAATTTCTAATCTTTAGGCCCTAAAAAATTACAAACATGCGTCAATTATGCCCAAATGATTCATTGATCAATACCTAAAAATTGAAGGCCTATTTAATTTTCATTATCGTATTAATTTGTAATAATTTATTTTATTTCAAATATATATATAAAAAATTATACTAATGTAGATATTTTTTATATTATATAAAATTTATTATATATTTTTTTTAAATTTAGAAAAAAAATTATTAATTTATAGTAACCTATATTAATTTATATTATTATATTTAAAATTATGGTAAATTATTTCAATTCTCTATTTTTTATTTGATTATAAAAATTCAATTCTATTATTTACATAATTTTATTGATTTATACTATTTTATTACTAATTTATTACTAATTTAGAAGTAATTTATTACTATGTTATTACTCTTTTTTAGTTTATACGAATTTTAAATATTTTTTACCAATTAACACTCTTTATTTCTAATTAACACTATTTATTTCTAATTGATACTAATTATTACTATTTATATCGAACTATTACATGTTATAAGAAATTTTTACTTATTTCGCCTAATTACACCTATTTTTTGTTAATTCTAGTGATTTAATGTTAATTTTTACTAGTTTCTGATAATTTCAACAAAATATAATTATCTAACATTTTTTTAGTAATTTTTTAAAAATAATTAAAAATGATCTAAAATTAATTATATTTTTAGTTATTTATTGTGATTCAATGCTAATTTTTTATAATTTTTACAAATTAAAACTATGTTTTAATATTATAATGAATTATTACTAATTATAGCGATTAAATGATTATTTTTACTAATATGTAATAATTATCACTTATACATACTAGATTTTACTAATTACCACTAATTTTTAATAATTATAGCGATATATCAATAATATTTACTATTTAACACTAATTTTTACTAATTATAGTGATTTATCAAAAAAATTCTAATGAATAGCATTTTGTCTATACTTTTAACTAAATATTAATAATTAAAGTTAATTTTTAATAATTAAATTGACATATCCTTATTTTTACTAATTATTGATAATTTTTAATAATTATACTATTTTCTACAATGTTTTACTAATTTTTATTAGTCGCCGCAAATTTTTTAGTAATTATTAGTGATTTCTACTAATATCTTCTAATTATAACTAGTCACCATTATTTTTTACTAAATATTGTGCTTTATATTTTATTTTTATTCATTACTAATCATTGTTACTAATTTGTGTCATTACTACTAATTTAAAATAATTATAGTGATTTATCTCTAATTTTTAGTAATTACTGATATTTTTTTAATAATTATAGAGTTTTGACAATCATTTTTACTAATATTTACTAATTACCACAATTTTTCACTATGGTTAACAAATGAAATTAATTTAAAAAATATTATAATTATTTACCTTTAATGGTTAATAATTACTGCAAATTTTTACTTATTATAGTGGCTTAACATTCATTTTTATTAATTACAATTAGGTATTTAAAATTACTATAAGTTATTATTACTTATTAATAAGATCTATAAATTATTTCAATTTTCTATTAATTAATACTATTTATTTACAAATTATAAGTAATTAAATTTAATAACACACACTTAATGATAATTATATGTAATTATTTCAAATTAAAACGTTTTACTTTTAAATTAAAATATTACTGCTAATATAACAACTAATAATTATAAATAATTACTTCTATTTATAAATAATTTATTTTAATTAAATAAAATTACTAAAAACTAATAATATTTCATATTAATATAATATAAAATAAATAAAATACATATTAAAAACTGTACAAAAAACATCAAAAATGAAGTTTTTTTGTGATACAAAACTCCAAATTTCATTCCTTGTAAAAACATAAAATTTAATTTTATAATTTTTGGGAATATGAAGAAATTTACGGAAAGGATATATCAAATGGAGAATGACAGGAGATTTTTTTTGCATGTATATATATTTTAAATTTATAATGACAAGACAATTTTTTATCAGAATACTAAATCAAATAGTGTATTTGTAATGATCCCTATCGCAAATAGCACCCTATATAAATAAGCTAGGTGATGATTAAAATTTTATTTTAGATGGTTCCCATAACGAATACTAATCTTCCGAAAGATAATTTGAGATGGTTCATTAATACCCATCATATATAAATATTTTTTAATAATGTTTATATGTGATGGGAATCTTTTCCTGTCATAATTAACTATAAATGATTAAAGATATTTGCGATGTGAACCTACTCCAATCACATGATTCTTTTCCCGCATTCTGACTAGATGCCATGCCAAAGGTATTTTTGAATGTAACTATTTCTCGTTGCAAATAAATGATTATTTAATTTTATTTAGGTTGCGATTTTAATCACATTGCCAATAGTCCTCCCTCATGCACTATTTTCTATGGGTGATGGGTATGTCTTAAGTAGCCCATTGCAAAACTATTTTTTTCCACAGTTCCAATGAATCTCACATGATTGACCCAAATGATTTTTAGTATGAGGTAGAAACATCCTTTGAGAATCATATGTTTTATGTGGAAGATCGCATTGAGAAGACTCTCCATGGAATGATTGTTCCTTTGGTATGTCTATTCTGGAAACACAAAAGTATTCTAGTGGATTCAGGGGAGCGAGATATTGAAATGAAAGATTAGTGGTTGAATTTATATACTGATTAGGCTGATTGATGCTCAACATAAGACTTAATATAATATTATCATATGGTGTGTAGATTGTATGAAATTTTCATTACATATGGTATGTTTATTTTGACGTTTAATTTTAATATTGAAGGTCCTCATTTTATAACTATATTTTGATGTGTTTATCGATACCGGAGAGGGGTAAAAGTAGAGTCATGAGGGTTTGCATCCAATAATTCTAGAGGAGAACAAACATTAAACCTTTTATTTTTTAAGATGTCCATTTGCTAGGTAGTTTGTTATCTAGAAGCCATATTGGGTTTCTAGGTCTTCTGGCTAGTTAATGGGGGGACAAGAATAGAAAATGGTGCCCTATGCTATTTTTAGTGGGGATAGTTTCATATTTTCAAAAGGACCAACCCCTTTATGTTTTGTCATGGGATTTATTCTCCATTCTCAAATGTGAAAGTTCCATATTCTACTTCCTCCAACTCATTCAGGTTCTGAAGATTGTCCTTCATCTGAGGTATGTTTCTTCTTCTTTTTAGTGCATATTTAAGCATGTGGAAAAAATATATGGTTACATATTCTTTGAAATTTATTAAATTTTCTCATTCTATATCTCCCTTTTACTATAATACAACCAATATTCATATATTTTTGTTGTTTCTTTAATTTCATTAAATTTATCTCAAACTAATGTCTGAAACTAAAAAAAGGACTCCTAAGAATAAACAGTGTGTATTTTATGTTATCCACACTAATCTAGTTGTTTTATAATGATTTCAGTTTCTGTGATCATAGTTATTTATCAATTTTTGGACCTAAAAATATTATATAAGTATTCTATGGTTTTAAACTATCGTTTGGATCCTCCATGAGTTGTGATTACTATATTGGTTCCCCATAGACTATGAATTTTTTCACCCATCAATGCAACACAGGTTGTTTTCTCAGTTGGTTAATTAACATTGTGACTATATTGAATTACTAAAATCATACTGAATAGCTAGAAATTATATTTAAAATGTGAAATTCATTTTAATTCATTAAAACGAGTTTAATGATAAGCAATTTATTTTTTATTTTGATATAATTTTTTCGGTGATTTAAATCACATGATATTTTAAATTAATTGACTTAATAAATTTAATTTTTAATGAATTGGAATTCCTAGAGTATGATCCTTTGATTTATTCTTCAATATAGAGAAATCCAAGGATTTGATTGATAAATTTCGTAATCAAGATAATTAAATGGATGTGCTTAAAATATTCTATTGAATATCTAATGATTTAAAATTACATGGACGAGAACCATGGATTTTGGGTTAGACCCCATGATTAGAAATTCCATGGATGAGCTCTACATATTTGATTGGAGATCTAATGATTGGGAATTTTATTTATGAGATTCATATATACTATATAAGACATAACATGTTATAATAACATGATTGATCTCTCTGGGTTTCTTATATGACCTCATGATTAGGAATGCCATGGGAGTGCTACATGGATCAAACTTAACCCTAGAGATATTATGTGTCCAAGGATGGTGGTCCATTAATTCTGTTTTGATCTACTAAATTGGAATAGATGAGAGTTACTCATAGATTTAGCATGACCCTCTTATTGTGAAATTATGATCAGATAAATCTATCACTTCCTAAAGGGGTTATGTTTGACTTGGGTGTCACTAGAGAGTTTGATGTTTCATAAATGTTAATTTTTTATTTATATTATGATATTTTTTTTCATTTATATCATCATTAAATATTATATATTCATAGACTGGATAATCTTGTTGACACCATTGGTGGTGGACTACTCATTCATTCTCATACCCTAGTCAGACATCTGTTTTCATTCACGTAGACATCATGGATACATGTAAAGAGTAAAGGAAATTCACAGGGACACGTGATTAATTATTTGGATGGTATGGGGTGTTAGATATGTAGACTTTGATAATACTCAAATAATATTCCAGTTTCATGTAGTTTTTTATCTTCTATAATTTTTTCAATAATTTTGGATATATATATGACTTGTTGTTATGAATGACATTCCCCTTGAGTGATATATTCATGGTTGAATTTTATGGGTTGTGATATTATTTGATAGAATTCGGAATTTCTATTGTGACTTATGTGGCTACAATATATTTTCTTTTTTAACTATTGTGATATAAAATAAATTGTTAATTATCTCCCTGCAATATACTCATTAACCCTCATCACTCGTTGACGAGCTCTAGCATGTTGGGATTTTCTCTTAAGGCCTTTTATCATTCCATTCAAGTCACATATTAGTGAATCGGGCCACGGATGTTATATCTCCAAACATATTTTGGACACCAAAAAAATATTCCACATTCCAAAAACAATAGTATGACTAACCTTACCCATATTAAAAACTAAAGAGTTATAGATATTATAAGATATAATGATCTCATTAATATATTTTATGTGAAATTAGGCACCATTTAATCAACTCAATAAAAATCTTCATAAGTAATATTAGTTGTTTAAAAAATTAGAAATAGATCACCCCCTATAGTGAAATTGGTGTGAATAAATCCATTTACATTTTTTTATAAATATATTATATCATTCATCATTTCCTTTTCATCTAATAGAATAATTCTTTATCATTTCCTCTATTACCCCCAATGATTTCATTCAAACCCCTTCTACATTCTCCTGGGTTTTCTTCTACCTTTTCTCTTGCCTCATCAGTTCTATAATTTATCCATTTCCATACTACCCAACTATTATATATGCCTAAAATTTCTATAGAATGTATCAAATGTGTATGACTCTTGAATTATTCATTCAAATTATTAAATTTAAAAAAATATAAATGCAAAAAAATAATTTGTAGTTGAACCATTTTGAATTAGATAAAATATTTTGTTACCAAATCCCAAAAATATCATCTTCCAAATAAATACCAATGAGAGATAGTCAATTAAAAAATTAATTAAACTCATTTAAATAATCAATGATGGTAGTCCAATTTTTATAACCCATATTTCCCACCTCTTTGAGAAAAAATAATTTTTTATTCCCCATCATCAAAGCATAGTTGGTCCCTAGAGGTTCTGCATATTTTTCTAGCATGGGTGATATTGATAGTATGGATAATCATGTTTTATTTAACCTATAGATGAATGAAACAAATATCCATCTCATTATCAAACACTAATTATTCAGACAATATTTTGTTACCCTTTAAGGTAATGAACACCAACAAATGCAATGAATTAAAAAAATCATTCTCCACTTCTATTAATCATCAAATATTTTAATTTGGTTCATATTTTAAAATCACATCACTAAAATAAAAATCCATGATTTATAAAAAAACCCATGATCATATACTATATGTTTGGAATTATTGTCATTGTTGAACACAAAATTGATAACAAAGAAAAATCATAGAAAAAATCTTTTAAATAGAGTCCTAAAACTTACAAACATATTATTTCCAACTTGTTAATATTGTTTTCAAATAAATATTACATGAGGATTTAGATTTACATTTTCATTTATGATTATACATACAAATCCATCATCATAATCATAAAAGAATCTTATTTATTTACTGATTTATTTTTGATTTATTTATTTAGTAATTTATTTATTTATTTACTTATGTATTTACTTAATTATTTATTTATGAACTTATTTATTTACTTATTTATTAACCTATTTTTTATTTTTTTATTTATTTATTTATTTACTTATTAATTTACTTTTTTGGTTATTTGTCTGTTTATTTATTTATTTATTTGTCTATTTATTAAATTTTTTATATATTTTTTTGTTTGTTATATATAAATATTTATTATTTATATTTATTTATTTATACTTATTTATTTATTTAGTTATTTATTTATTAGTTTCTTATGTATTTATTTACTTCTAAAGTTATTTATTTATTTACTTTTCAATATATTTATATATATATTTATATCTTTATTTATTTATTTATTTTGTTTTTGTTTTTTTTTTTCGTTTATTTTTTTTTTATTTATTTCTTTATTTATATCTTCATTTTTTTATTTATTTTTTTATATATTCAATTATTCAATTATTTTTTTATTTTGTTATTTATTTATTTATTTATTTTGTTATTTATAAATGTATATTTATTTATTTATTTATTATTGTATTTATTTATTTATTTATTTAATATTTTATTTATTAATTTATTTAATAAATATATAAATAAATAAATAAATCATAAAACATTAAGAACATATGAAAACAATAGAAAAACTGAAATGACCATAAAAGATGATATAATACTTCTTTTTTAGTTCTACAATGAGTCAAATCGAAGATCAAGAAATTCGATTTGATATGATATGTCATACTGGCCGAACGAACACCTGGAAGGAATGTTATAACTATTTTAATTTTAAGAAATCAGTGTCTACAACTAAAACATTTATTCATGAGGCCTTCTAGGCCTTTCTAGTGGAATAAAAAGGTGTACCATACTCAATGATTTGGTACCCGATATAATAGGCATAAAGCTCGTCGTATGCTTCAATTTGATATGAAGTAGAGCCCAAACAAACATTAGGATTAAATGTTATGGCCGTTTGAAGATCGAGTTCGGTTTTTTACTTTCAAATTTTCTAATATATTTATTTACTTTGATTATCACAAGATTTAAATCTCACTAGTTTTTTCTTATTTGATAAAATTTTATCTGACTGGTTGTGGAGCTAAAATGGACTCTCAAATGAAAAGTTATGCTCATTTGATGATGAATTATGTTCTACTTTTTATTGATGATTTTTTTTTCAGTTTAAAAATATTATTAAATAATAATAACATATGAAAATATTTATTTTAATTATATATATATATATATTACAGATCATATTTTAATAATAATAATAATAATAATATTTATGTATAACATAGACATATATATCATTTAATACTAAACTTTTCTTTCATTATGTGTTATATTATATTTAATATACTACTTAGAAACACATGATTCTATTATACAATTTGAATATATGACCAATAAACATATTTTAGAGGACCATATTTTTTTTAAAAATATTTATGACATTAATATTTCATTTTTATATATATTCACTAAGTCATTAATTCATTCTACTTTTACTTCAAAATAATCAATTATAATTTCATATTTTTTATTTCTAATAATAATATCTTATTTCATAGTGTTATTCCCCATTATAGGTTTCATTTTTCTATTTCTAATCCCCAATGATGAATATGATCTAGAATATTTCTTATTCTGAATGATTTATTTATTTTATATCTATTTTTCTTAATCATATAATTCACTTTTAAGGGATTTATTGCATTGATGGTGTAAAATAATTTATATTGTACAAGGCCTAGTTTTATATTTTCTTCTTACAAGGTCACACTTACGAATATACAACGTGTATTTTGTTTATTCATATAATCATAAAAACATTTTCAAATCATGTTTCTATACTTTTTTATTCATATAGAAACACCCATTAAATTTATTGTAATAAATAATAGTAATAATAATAATAATAATAATGAATTTTAAAACATGATGCATTACATTCTCCCCTCCTATATAAATTAAACCCTTGAAATTTCAATTACAAAAAACCAATGAAAATATTCTAAGTTAATATAAATTATAAAGATAAAACGAGATATATTTCTAGAGATATATAAATCGTAAGAACATGGGAAATATATCTATTTTCACAGAATAAGTAATCCATAATATTGTGTTTCCATCTAATTATTTTGACTAAGAAGCTATAGTTCTTTTGGTATGAATACCATGATTATATAATTTTTCTATGAAGGATTTTTATTATTATAAATTCGTTGATATAATATTATAGAAATTTATTTTATATGTAATCCTTAATCTAGATAATTTTACCCTTTGTTTTTTACACCAATCAATCACTATAATAATTTTATATTTTTCTATAGAAGGGATAAGAATATTTCAATAAGTATCATTCCAATAAGGTTCGTCTTGGAATAAAATAATCATACCACTATATTATTTTTTTAACAATCAAATCATTTGGGTTGTTATTAATGTTCTTATAAATACTCTTAGATATATAATATATTTCCTAGAATAAAATTCCAATAAAAAATATAAAACTCTGTATTAAAGGGTATGGGAAACATAATTTGGAGTACTCTCAGATTCGACTGAGACCTCCTTGGCTCTCCTAGGGATCCTCGGCAGCCCGAACATGGCGGATCCGGAAGGAATTGGTCGTGCGGCGGGGGATGCTTGGCGATCTGTTCCAGGTCTCAGTGCACTGGCTTCAGTGGTCAATGGAGGTTCGGCTAGGCATCTGTGGTCAATGGTGGCTCAGTTCAGCTCGTGACATTACATTGGGTGTTCTTGACTGGAGACAGTGACAGAAAAGGTTGTCTTCCTAGGCTTCATTTCGCGATGGAGAGGGTTCGGAGACGGTGATCTGGTGGTATTCCTCGGCTTATTTTCACGGCGGTGAGGGTCTCTTAATCCTTATCCATTATCGATCTGATGTCTTCTTCCCCCAATACCACTGATGTTTCATTTTTGAGCATCAAATATTTTCGTTGGCATCAGCATTGTACGTGTTTTTTTTCTCCAAGAGGTAGTTGCAGATCTAATTGAGAATAGCGACCAAGGCTGGTGAAATATATAACAACCGTTTTTTATTATAGACATGGAAATGATTTATTACATAAAATATTTACTTAATACAATATAGAATATCAATAGTTATACTATATTTGGGGATGAGAAATATTACAGAACAACTTAAAACATGAAACACAAAATCGTTATCGAAAGCTTCCTTTACATGACCACTACATTTCCTCGTACTTAACATTTCATGGGATAACCTGAGGACATGCATAAAAAAGGGAGAGATATATAGCACAGTATGGGAATAAAAATAGAATAAGATGAAGAAAAAAATACATGTTAGACAATAGTAATATCAATGGAGAATAAGAGAAACATGCACATAAAGTCATGATAAATCTTGATAATCAAAACATAGAGATGTGGAAACAACACTAAACGTGGAATTAGCATGAGCCAAGGCTCATTGAACATGGATCATGAGTAAACCCTCATTTCACATAAAGAACGAGTAAAACATCATTTCACTTTAATTATCATGAATAAACACTCATTTCACATGATGTATAATGATACTATACTTTTCCCTAATAAATTGGAGCACTATCATGGTGCACCCTTCTTAAACATTTTATTTCATGCATATGGGTGACACATGTATTATATAACATGGAATAAATCAACATCATAATTTATTCCATAATTATGTAATGTGGAATAATTACATTAATGTACCATTCAATATGTAAATGTGCATAAATGTGAATACCTTTGATAGGGACATGGGTATGGTTTTCACTACACATTGATCTTGGATTGGGAAAACACGGTGTAAATTCAACTGCATTACATTGTGATATAAGAATTCATAAAAATGATTGATGATAGAGAACTTTTTGTCTCAACATATGTTCATGAAATTGAAAGTGAGGGGGTTATTTTTATATATGTCCCAAAAAATTTAATGGAATTTAGATACATAATACAAAATAATTGCTTGAATGTAAATGAGGAGAGATAAATTTCATACAAAATTTCGGCATGGTAAAAAATGTAAATGGGAGGCATTAATAAGAGAGAAATGGGATATGTCCTTCCTCAAACATGAAGAGGTATGTATGGGGGGTGTGAAGTCATACCCAAACATTTATTTTTTAAGTTAAAAGTTTATAACAATATAACAAAACATGGGAATAAACAAGGAAAGGAGAATCCGTTAGTTGGAAGTGTGATCCCAAAAGCATGGGAGAGGCTTTAGAGCAGCCTCTTTGGATCTTGGGGTTCCTTGGGATGATTATAGGGAGAGGAGGGTAGTGGTTGGACAAAATTAAAATCCTTTGAGTGAAGAGGATGTGGGAGGTTGGGTGGGTTTATTTAGGAAAGGAGAGGGAATTCTTCAATATTTAGGTTTGGGACACCACACATTAAACTAATAAAACCCTAAAACCAACCCATGTTTTTTTCCAAGGTTTTTTCCAAAGGGAATTGGAATAAAATATAATATAGGTCTAATGGATGAACTACTTAACATAATAGGGTTTCTTATGTTGAGTTGTGTCACACTCTCGAAGAAATCTACTTAAAAATCTAAAATGTTTTATATGTTTTGTAGGGTCCACTAAAGTGTAGTAAAATAAATCAAACAAAACTAAAATATCATTATTTTAATGAAAAAACATATATTGGATGAAAATAATGTTTAGAGTATTTTATTACATCACTATTGGGACATTATGATGACCTAAAACACATTATATATTTAAACGAAGTTTAATTTTTACCCAAATATTTGACTTTCTTAGAAAATTATGAAAAAATCACCATTGGATAATTTTGGTGTCCATATTTCTAAAATAGTATTAATTTTATCGAAATAATATTTTAATAGGTGAATTTTCATTTTTAATATAAAATCTGACATTTATCGAAAATTCATGGGTTTTAAAAAATACAACATTTAAACCAAAATAAAAAAATTAACATTGAATTAATATAATTTATATGATCATTTATACTTAATAAAAAGTGATTTAATAATAATATTATTTTATTTTAATATTATATAATTAAGAAATCCAATAATTTATCAAAATTAACAAAAAATACGATTTGTGATTTAAATATTTTTTACAGAGTAACAGTAATAAAATGAATGTATTTTAATTATTATATACAATAATAATGAAAATAATAATAGTTCTAGGGTCTTTTTAAATAACCCCTCATAACACCAACATAATACTGAAGGGTGAGGTGTATGATAGTGACTGACTCTTGGGGTGGCTTGGATAGCATCACTCGGGTGGTAATCTCTATCAACATCTAATTCTCTTGTAGGCTATTTTGTTCAAGATTAACATGTTAAAGCTCGGGTTGGGCTTGTACAAGAGTGAAACCCAATGATTCCACCTCCTATATAAGCTCTGACAAATGGGCGTCATACATGGCAAGTCTACTGGATGACACCATCTCTTCTTTTTTTTTTGATTAAATTGGATTTGTTAAAGCCCTATATTTATACTAATAATGTTATCACTGTTAAATGTATATATTAGGAACAATCACAATTATTAATATTATTTTAATTATAAAAAATCATAAGAACAAATTGTTGGGAATAATCCCTCAAGGTAACATTGAAGTATTTTTTGGTTAATTGTGTTTGTTGACAAAGCCGGTTTCCATGGAGAATTGTCGAGTTCCTGAGAATTTGTTGACAATCCTTGTTGACAAAGAATGATGACAAAGGAAAGGACGATCTGGAGGCAGTACAAAAGAGCAGTACAAGGTGGCACCGTTTCCCAGTGTTTGCCAAATTTTTGGGGTCCAAAATTTGGAATTTGGTGAGCATCGCGAAAGGTGGATTTCCATGAAGAGCATAATTAAATATGGCAAAGGCATGAATTTCGTGGAGATGGGATGCATGGATTGGATTTCGCGAAGACTAGAAAAATGGAGGCGGTGATTCATTGTGATTACATCAAGCTTCGCGAACGGCAGAGGCTGAATTGCATCGTGGCAGAGAAGAGCTTCGCGAGGGAGCTTCACGGCGAAGGCGCGAAGGTATGTTGATGGTGATTCTTTGTGACTAATTCAAGCTTCGCGAACAGCAAAGTGCCGCGGTGCTTCGCGATTTGGACAGAATTCCGGCGGAATGTTTGGAGCTTCGCGATTTGAGATGACGTGGCGTTGACATCTCGTGGAAGGGACGAGGGTCAGTGGAATCACCTATAAATAGAGGTCGGCCCCCTCGAGAGAAGTAGAGAGAATTTTAATAGAAAATCCATTATTCTCAGTTCGTAGAGGTGGTTCGCGAAGGCAGTGTGCTTCACGAAAGGTGAGTTTCGCGGTAGCTATTCTAGCTCTGCGAAAGGTGTGTGCCCCGCGTTGGCTCAGTGAACTTCGCAGAGAGGCAGGAGCTCCGTGACGGCCTAAGCATTGCGAAGGTCTGTGCATTGTAAGAGTGCTTCGTGATAGAGCTTCACGAAAAGGCAGGAGCTTCGCGAAGGCTTGTTTGAGCTTCGTGAAATTGGGAGCTTCGCAAAGTAGGGTTCTTTGCGAAGGTGTTTCCAAAAAAAATTGCCTAGTGTTCAGAGGCAACGAGGTATTCATCAGTGGATGAAAGTTGGACTTCAACAGAGCATCTATCAACAGTTGAAGATGCATTATTTCATGCAAATGAAGAGACTTATAGTTCTATAAACTGTGAGATGATTCCCTTCTAGAGCAGTGAGCCTAGGAAGGGGAAGCAGGTGATCCTCTCCACCGGCAGTGAGCCAGAGAGAGAAACAGGGAGTGACCCTTGGGAAAGCAGTGAGCTGACCTTAAACATTATAAGGGCAGTGAGCCTGGGCATAGAAGGGATCTAGCCCGAACCATTGTATCCACAACTAGTGAAGTATAGTGGAATTTTGTACGACCGGCAACCTGTCGACGTATGCTCCTTGGACGTAGCCCTTAGCGGTGAACCAAGTAAAATTGTTGTGTCCTGTGCTTGCTTTACCTTCTGTTTATATTGTGAAACAGGAAAAGAGAGAAGAGTTTTTTTCTTAATTGCGAAACAAGATCAGAACGGGCTTTATTTTTAAATTAGTCATACCCTGATTTACCCCCCTCTCAGGGTATTCAGCCTTGTGGACCTAACACAAATAATTTTATATTTTATATAATCATTTTACGTAATAATACATTTAATCAAATCAAGAGTAATTTTCATTAATGATTGTTTAGGATGTTACAATCTTCCCCCTTTAAGAAATTTGTCCCTTGAGATTTCCTTTTCCCACACTAAAATAGATGTGGGTAACATTTCTTCATCACTCCCTCTTATTACAACATTGCTTCTTCAAACATATAGTTTCTCCACATCACCTTGACGAGGGGCATTGTATTATTTCGTAGAACTTTTTCTCTACAATCTAAGATCTTCACTGGTTTCTCCTCGTAAGAAAGATCATAATATAGCTGTACTACCATTCAAGAGAGTATATGTGAAGGGTCCAATATGTACTTTCTTAAAAGAGATACATGAAAGAAATAATTTACTCTGTCCATGGAAGGTGGAAGTGCTAGCCGATAGGCCACAACCCTGACACGATCAAGAATCCAGAACGGGCCGATGTACCTAGGACTTAACTTCCCCTTATTTACAATCCTCATGAACATCATCCATGTATATTTTCATAGAAACACCATGTATTCATCTTTTATCCCAATGTCTCATCAATGATTATCTACATAACTATTTTCTCGTCTTTGGGATTCCTTAATTTTCGGATGAATTTTTTTTACCTTATCAACCATTTCTTCGACCATTTCATGTCCTATCAGCTTATGCTCACTGACTTCATCCGAAGATGCTGGTGTTATGTAGCTTCTCCCAAAAAAGGATTCATATGGTGCCATTTGGATGCTCGAGTGGAAACCGTTATTGTAGGATAATTCCACCGGTTCAAGATATTGGTCCCATCCTCCTTTGAAGTATATAGAACATGATAATAACATATATTCTAGTTTATGAATAGTTCATTCAGATTGGCCATCAGTTTGAGGATGATAGGCCGTACAAAAATTCATTTCAGTGCTTAGAGAATGTTGGAGACTTTTCCCAAACATTGAAGTGAATCTCGGATCACAATCAGATACAATAGATATTGGTACTCCATGCAGCCTTACCACATATTTGATGTAAATCCATGCAAGTTGATCCAATGAAAAGTCCTCTCGAATTCTGATAAGGTGAGCTATCTTTTTAATACGATCCACAATGTCCCATATAGCATTGTTTCCTCTGGATGTCTTTGGAAGTCTAGTGGCAATGTCCATGGAAATGTTTTACCACATCCATGTTGGTATGGGTAGTGGTTGCATAATCCCCTAATAGATTTTCCTATTATCCTTCACTTGCTAACATACAAGGAACTTTTATGTATATTAAGCGATCTCCCTTTTCACATTGTCCAACCAAAAGATTTATCATAGATCTCGATACATATTTTTGCTCACCCGATGAATAGAGAAGGTTAATCTATGTTCTCCATTTAGAATCTGCTTCATTATCTATGGATAGGATTCTATACAAAATCGTGATCCAAATATCACAATTACATCCCAATCAACCATGATCTCAGAGGATTTTCTATTTATGATAACTTCAACCCTTTTTATAATTTCCACATCCTTTCTTTGAGCATCCTTTATTTTCTCCAATACGGATGGTTGAGAAATAATTTGAGAAATTATTGATGATATTCATCCCTTAACGATTGACATGTACATCCTCTACAATTCTTAGAGGATTGGATCCTTCTTAATTCTCATCAATAACAGAATCGCTGGATACTTTCTACATAGAGCATATTCCACCTTGTTGGCTTTCCAAGGGTTGTAATGGATTGTGAAATCATAATCCTTGATGAGTTCTATCCATCTTCATTGGGGAATATTAATCTCTTTCTGTGTGAATATATATTTGAGGCTCTTGTGATTAGTATATATCTCACACTTCTCCGCATAAAGATAATGACACCATGTTTTCAATGCATCGATCATAACTATAAACTTTAGATCATGCGTGGGATATTTTTTCTCATTTATTGTTAGCTTCCTTGAGGCATAGGGTATCAATTTATCATTCTACATCAACACAGAACCCATGCCTTTCTTTGAAGCATCACTAAATACGATGAAACTTTCTCCACCTGTGGGTAATGGGAGAACATGCGTAGTGATAAGACTCATTTTCAACTCCTTGAGTCTCCATTCTCATTCATCACTCCAAACTAACATTACTCCCTTCATTATTAGCTTAGATAGAGGGTTGGATAATAGTTAGATATTTCTCACAAACCAGAATTAATATCTAGATAATCTCAAGAAGATACAGATATCTGTTACCGATGATGGCCTCATCCATCCCTCAATTGTAGCTATCATAGAGGGATATACTAACATCCAATTTCTGGTGATGATATGATCCAACAATGATACCTCCTTCAACCAGAACTCAGACTTGTTATACATTTCATAGAGCTTCTTTTTCTTCAATGTCTCTAGTTCTATTCATAAATACTCTTCATGATCCTCCTTGTTTTTGAATTATATTAGAATATCATCTATAAATACTACCACAAATTTTTCAACGTAATCTGAAAATACTCTATTCATCATGTCCATGAATATTGATAGAGCATTAATGAGTCTGAAAGGCGTTACTAGGAATTCATAGTTCCCATATCATGTATGAAAAAGAATTATTGGGGATATCTTCCTTCTTCACCCTTACATGATAATACCCCAACCACAAATATTATTTAAGGAAGTATTGTGGTCAACGTAGCTGATCGAACAAGTCATCAATTCATGGAAGATGATAGTTGTTCTTTAATGTGTTTTTGTGTGTGCTCACAATAGTCCATGCAAAGGTCCATTGAACCATCTTTCTTCATAATTAGGAGGAATGGTGCACCCCATGGTGAAGCAATTGGGAGTATAAACCCATTATCTAGATTCTCCTATAGTTGATTCTTTAGCTGGTCAAGCTCCACAACATCCATTCAATATAGAGTCTTGGATATTGGAAAAGCCGTAGGAATATGATCAATTGAGAATTCAACATCTCTTCTTGGAGGAAGACCATGAAATTCCTTGGGAAACACTTCAGTGAATTCCCTCACAATTTGAATGTCTTCAAAGATGGTTTCCTCCTTAGACTTCTTCACCTAATCCAGATACACGTGCTCATATAGAAATAATATCCACACTTGAGATTATGGAACTAATGAAGATTAATTCCCCTCCTTTCACTTGAACAGAATAAGGGGTTGATTCTCCACATGGAATGTTATTTCCCTCTCATGGAAATTTATGTGGGATCTATATATGGAAAATCAATCCACGCAGTGAATTGCATCAAATTCCAACAGAGGGAGTATGATGAGGTTCTCTAGAAAGTTAAATCCTCAAATTATGACATGAGAGGAGTTATATTCATAGGATGTATTGACTGCCCCATTTTCCGTACTCATCGGAATCTTTACATCCAAAATTTGTGGTGGTGTTGGGATTGTTCTACTAAACATTTGGGACTTAAAATATTCTGTAGAACGGATAACAAGAAGTAAATTCCCTATTATTTAATGAATTACTAGAGTACAAGTCAACACTTCGTTTTCGGGGTTCACTTCGGAGGTAGTGATGGAAAAAGATCTCCCTTGCATCCTTGGAGGTTGTTGTTTGCCTCTAACAATCCATGTCTTTGGGAACTGATTTGAATGGTTCCCTAGTTCTTTGTAAATGAAGTAATGAACAATGCATTGAGGTCCTAATGGAGCATTCATCTCATATGTCACAACCACAAGTTTTTCTTGTCAGACGATAACATCTTAGTGCCCTTCTCTTCCACACTTAAATCATTTCTTCATTCCTTTTAGGTAATTTCAGTGGTTCTTCTTTCTAAACCATTGGAATGTGTGGTGTTAGATTTTTTTAGCACCATTGGATTTATCCGTCAGACTATAGAATTGAAGTCCAACTTATGATTCATATCATCATGATACCCCTTAGATTTTTCTATCACCATTTCGACCTTGAGGGCACATCAGACAATTTCTTCATAGCTGTTAAAGTCACAGATCGCCAAGTATTTTCACATTCTAGGTTTCATCCCTCCAAATAATTGGTCAACAATGCATTCAGGGGTAACGACAAAGACAAAGGCATATTGTGAAAGCCTTGTAATGTTTTCTTCATACGCACCAACAAATTTGGTTTCTTTCTTCATGATAGAAAGGAATTCCTATACCATCTTAATCTAGATGGTTCAAAAAAATATTTATTTAAAAACTTTTTCCAGAAATCCTTATATTCCAACGCCACAATCCTCCTCAGGCTTCGTATTGTTTATTAATGTCTACCATTTTTTGGTTTCACCCTACATGTGATAAGCATCTAGAAGAACCTTCTCTTGTTCAGAATATTGAAGGATGGAGAAGATATTTTCAATAGAATTGATCCCTTATTCAATGATTGAGAGATCAGATGATCAATTAAAAGTAGGATGCCTTTGTCTCATGAATAAATAAACAACGACTTGTTCTTTCATGGGGGGGGGGGGTTGAACATTCCTCTTGACCCATGTTTCTATTCAAAGCTTTAGTTAACTAAGAGAGTATCATGAAAAAGTTTGCAATTACCGCGCCCATCAGATTGGATATCTCATTAGAACTGTCATCACATTTCTCTTCACATTAGTTGTTAGCCTGAGTCCTCCTATCTCCGGCAATTGGCTGGAATAAAAGGAATGTTCGGGGTAAGACATAAAGGATAATACATAGACAAAAACTGATGACATATAAATTACTTTTGTTTTCTTAAATTATGAATAAATAAGCTTAGATCTATTTTATCCATGATATACCTTCTAACATGTATTCTTAGTGGATTTTTATAAAAATTACCTAAATAATGGTTCATACTAAGATTTTTATTTTACCAAATCATATCCCCATGGTTTTTTGTAACCAAGAGTGTAGCAAGGACCATTGTCGTGTACCGGGATACCCTGTGTCAATCCCAAAACACTTTGTCGGAGTTTTCACTCTAGGTACATCTGTTCCAAAGTCACCTCTACCTGCTCGTATCCAAACATGGATGTAATTTTCTTGATAAACCACTTAATAAATACTAATAAAAACTTATGGATGTTTTTTATTGTAAGTATAGTCTCTAAGGATTCACTATGGTTTTCTAAGACAAATCGCAAATATAATTAAACCTATCCTTTGATACCAACTATAACAACCCTACTTTTTATTACACACTTATACATGATTTATAACATAAAATATTATCTTGATACGAAATAGAAGATTGAGTGGTCTAGTGTCTTTGGGGATTATGAAAATTATATAATGACTTAAAACATGAAACACGAGATCTTTATTTAAAATCTTCTTTACATGACCATTAAATTCCCTCGTACTTTTCATTGCATGGGATAACATCAGGACATGCATAAAAAAGGACGAGCTATAAATACATGTAAGGGAATAAATAAGAAATAACACGGAGAATAAAATACATATTATACAATAGTAATATCATTGGAGAAAAAGATAAACATGAACAAAAAGGCATGATAAATCATGATAATCATAACATGGAGATGTGAAAAAACACATAACATGGAATTCGCATGAGCCAAGGGTCATCGTACATGGAGCATAAGTTAACCCTAATTTCATATGAAGCATGAGTAAACCATAGGTTCACTTGAATTAGAATGAGTAAAAACTCATTGCACATGACATATCATGACACTATACAATACCTAATTCATTGTAGTGCTATCAGGGCTCACCCTTCTTAAACATTTTATTTCATGCATAAGTGTGCCACTTGGATTATATAACATGAAATCAATCAACAAAATAAGTTATTACACAATTAAGGAATGTGGAATAAATAAATGAAATTAACATTAAATATATATATGTACATAAATGTGAAAACCCATGATGGAGACATGGGTATGGTATTCACTACACAATGATCATGGCATGGGTAAATGCGGTGCAATTTCGGTAGTATAACACCATGATATAAGAATTTATAAAAATGGTTAATGAGACAGAAATGGGTGTCTCATTATATGTACATGAAATGGACAGTAATGTAGACATATATATACATGTCCCATAAAATGTTATGTAATTTATATATGTAATAAAAATGAATTAATTGAATGTAAATGAAGAGATAGAAATTCCATAATGAATTTCGGCATGGTAACATGTGTACATGGGAGGCATTAATGAGAAAGAAAGTGGATATCTTATTATTCAAACAGGAAGAGGTATGTATGGGGGAGGTGTGAAATCATTCCCCAACATTTATAATTGAAAATAAAATGTCATAACAATATAAGGAAACATGGCCATAAATAAGGGAAGTGAGAATCCGTTACTTTGAACTGTGATCCCAAAATCATGGGAGAGGATTGAGATGTGATTCTTGAGAGATTGGGATGCCTTGGGAGGATTCTATAGATAAAAGGGAAGAATATGGAAGAACTATAAAGACATTGAGTGAAGAGGAAGTGGGAGCTTTGGGGGGTTTATATTGGGAAAAAGAGAAAATTCTTTATTATTTATGTTTGGGAAACCACATATTAAACTAATTAAAATCACTAACCAGCCCATTGATTTTTCCAATGTGGAGTGGAAAAAAATATTTTATAGGGCCATTTGTCTTAATTTTTAAAATAATAGGGTTTCATATGTGGAGGTGATTCACACTCTCTAGGAAATAAATTTTGAATGAAAAAAATTATTTAGAAGTGTTGAAGGGTCCACTAAAGCATTGTAAAATAAATCAACAAAAATTACATCAAATTATTTTATTGTTAACACATATATTTTCTGAACATAATTTATAGAGTATTTTATTACATCACTATTGAGTCATTATGATGTCATAAAACACATTATATATTTAAACGGTATTTAATTTTTAACCAAAAATTCGATTGTCTTTGAAAATTATAAAAAATTCACCATTTTATAATTTTAACATCATGATTCCAAAAATATTATTCATTTTATCTAAAAATTATCAAAATATGTGAATTTTAACTTTTAAAACAAACACCGACATTTATCTAAAATTCATGGGTTTTGACATAGATAGCTTTCAAACATTAATAAAAAGTTACTATTACATTCATAAAAATTATATGATCATTTATACTTAATAAAATTCAATTTATTAATAATAATTTATTATTTTTCTAATATTTAATTCCAAAATCCATTTATTTATCGAAAATATCTAAAAATACTATTGTTTCATTAATGAATATTTATAGAGTAACAATAATATAAATAATGTATATTCATTATTATATACACAAAATATTGCACATAATAATATTTCTTGGGTCTTGTTACATAACCCTTTATAACACATGTATAAGATTGAAGGGTATGGATTGCAATAGTGACAGACTCTAGGGGTGGCCTGATAACATCCCTCTGGTGATAATCACTATCAAAACCCACTTCTCTCGTAGGCAGTTCTATTTGAGCCAAACATATTGAAGATCGGCTTGGTCTTGGTCAAAAGAAAATTCTCAATGACACCACCTCCTTTAAATGCTCTGAAAAATGGGCTTCATATAGGGAAAGTCTACTAGATGAGTCAATCGCTTCCTTTTTCTGATTAAATTGTATTTTTAAAGCCCTATATTAATATTAATCATGTTATCACTATTCAACAACTATAATAGAAATGGTCATAATATTTAATGGTATTTTAAAATTATTAAAACATAAGACCAAATATGTTCATATTTTATATAACCATTTTACATAATAATACATTTAATCAGATCAAGAGAAATTTTCATTTATGGAATTTAGGTTGTTACATAAATGTTTTTTCATGTTCATTTTTGATTTCACCATTTTTGATCGCGCTGAGTTGTTTCTATTCACAGATTTCCATATTGAATCATAGAGGTGCAGAAAAGTTTGTTACTAAATGTAGTTTGAAGTGGTTCAGTTGCAGTTGCAGTTTTTTGGTCGTGATGAAATTCTATGAAAGCTTGAGTGGAAATTTTGTGAAAGGATTAGTGATATGATGCTGGTTGGATGTATTTCATTTTGACTTTTTGGATTATGTGTTCTACTTTGAAATTGGTGGTGGAATAGGCACTATGGGTTATGGAGATGTGATTCGTCAAGGGTATTGGATGCTTGTTACACTGCTCTTGCATCGGGACTCGTCCACTCTCTCTGAGGTGGATCTGAGTGGTGGTCTTTATGCTGTTTGTGATGTGAGGGCGAGCGATCACATGCATCCTATGGTTGATCAATCTCAGTTGACTCATAGAGTATTATTTCATCGAGGATGTGATGGTTTATTATGGATTTTGATTCTATAATGAGAAAGTACCTAGAATATCTATGTGGAATAACACCAGATGAGGTGTCAGAGCAAGAAGTATTCACCATATCTTGGCCATTCAGATTTGGATGAATGGGAGGGTATGGCTTTTGTCATTGGTACTAGGCATGTTCAATGATGCATGGGATAGTTATCTGAGCGGTCATGCGAAGGTGGATTCTTGACATTACGATGTAGTTGTTGGGGAGGGGCAGTTTCTGTAGTCTCTATATGGGATGAAATTTCTTTTTATGTTTTTATTATTGGTTGAAATTGTTAAGGTTCACACTTACACATTAAAAGTGTTATTTTGAAATATATAAAAAAATGGATTTTTTGTACATAAAATATAAGGATTGTAACATTATGTTTTTTGAACTGAACGAAAAAGCAAAGGAAATTATTTATTTTTATTTGTTAGGAAATATGGTTTTAAAACCGAGCGTTCGAACATGTTATTTGTCATAGTTGACAATGTGATGCGTATCTTAAATAAATTAATTAGATTTAAATTAAGATATGGTCAAAATAAATGATGATTAAAATTTTTATTAAAACATTATAATATTAATTGAAACATTTTTAGATTTTGATGATGAGTTAGTGCTAGATTCCGAGACCCATAGACTCTCGATGTTGATAAAATAAATATATTAAATATATTTTATGAAAAAAGTGTTTGTTTCCTTTAAAAAAAATTAATTAAATATCAATAGGTTCCTTATACAAGTAATGTGAGACCATTGTTAGGTCCAAATCATTTGGTTTACCCTAGGCAATGTATATCCTTGAAGCGCATCGGGTGTTTGGAACCTTCGCACATGATAATACCCTCTTTATTTTTATTTAATTTATTATTCTGTTTTTTATATAATAAATAATTATTTTCTCATAAATGGTGCATCATATGATAAACTTGAGACCACCATTAGGTCTGGAACTCCGAGTTTACCCTACGAAGGGAACAACCTTTGCGAGTATCAGACGTTTGGTCATATCGCACCAAAAAATAATTTAATTGAGTTAAATTTTTTTTTTTGTGAATTTTAAAATAATAATAATAATTTAATTGTTAATATTATTATCTGTGTTGAATACAAAAATGAAAATGTACTTCCACGATTTATAAATTATCTTATGGTGTAAATAATAACCGGAAAATATAATAAAAGTGTTATTATTAATTATTTTAATTAAATGAAAATGTTTAGTAAATATTAATTTATTAGGTGTTATCAGTTTTTAAAGGGATTTTGTTGTTAAAATATTAATGGTTTCAATGAAAAGTTGAATTAGATAACAATTATTTTAATTATTTTTAATATAATTTTATTTGGAAAAAACAATGATTTATATGTATATTATGTGTATATATATATATGGGATTATATATATATAGTTATATTTACATGTGCGAGTATATATATATATATGAATATACAGATGTGTATATATATATAATATGTATATATATGTGTGGGTATTTATTTTTGGGTTAGATAAAACATTATTAATTGACCAAATAAAAGCTTGTAAAGTCTCGGTTTAAATCAAGATATGGACCATTAAGTTTCAGTCCATATCATTAAAGCGACCAAGGGTGTGCACCTACGCACCCTATTTCAGGTCTCAGAAAACTATTAAAATTAATTACATAATTTTTGAGTTTTTTTGAAAATTTTTACATCGCACCCTATAAATGCTTTCATTCAAAAAATATTTTAAAAGAGTTAAAAATGGACGAAAAAGGATTCAAGGAAATTATTGGTATTTAAAGAGGGATAAAAATTAATAATAAAATAGAAAACATAGAGAGAAATTAAAAATAATTTATTTGGGGTAAACCCATTTTATTTAATTATTTCATTTCTTCCACCATTTTATTATTATTATTTTATTTATTTCTCTAATTTTTATTTATTTTTTCTTTTATTTTTTTCTTTCATTTTCATTCTTTTTTTCTTTTATTCCTCTCCTCTCTTTCCCTAAGCATTTCCCCTGTAGATCCCCCTTGGTGGTTCTCCTCCTTCACTTCTCTCCTCATTCTGAATCCTACTTTGTCTATATTTCTCATCTGTTTTCTTCTCCAAAAGTTGTCTTATCAATCTCTTATTAAGGATAACCTCATGAACCATGAATCATGCGATCTTATTCCAAATCTGTCGTGCGATCTGCTATGGATGGAGTTTATTTAAGATATGGGGTTTTCTTAAAATCATTCATTTTAATATGTTTTAGGTCAAACCAAATCCTACTCTGGATCATAGGATCATATACGACAATAAGGTATGGGTTAAACTCAATTTATCCCTATTTCGCTGTAATTTATAAAAATGCATGGTTGGGTCATTCGTTAGTGCCTACTGACTTTGATCAATTTCAACCAATCTTTTCAATTTAATTATTTCACCTAATTATGGTATCCTTATTTATCATAAATCAATTTTTTTTAAATGATGTGACATGGTCAGACACCCCCATTGGTTTTTCCGATGTGCTCGATATATATATTTTTAGCCGGTGAATTTAATTTATTTAACTACATGTGTCGTGCAACCGATTTTTGTTCTGTTTACAATAAATAATTGTTTTAGAATAATTTTGAATGTTGAATTGTTTAATTTTTTGTAGTTTTTTGTGATGAATTATTTATTTAATATAAAGTGTATTAATATTCATCTGTCGATACAGTATCTTGTTTTGTTAAGTTTTTACACAGCAATATTAAATTAATACCTTATGTTGCACGAGGGTATCTTCATAGATTTCAAGCGAAAATAATATAAGCATGATATGTCATATCTGATGCTATGAAATTTTAATTAATTTCAGGTAAGGGAGATATGGTGGGTCTTGTATTAAGGTTCATTCTTGGACTTTTTGTTTCGAACTGGTTACCACTATGCGTTGGGGGGGGGGGGGTAGTGCCTTAGGCTTTTCCAAACTGAGACTTCTTTAGGATTTCAATATACTTATGAGTGATACTGGTTTTGAAAGGGACCATTGATGTTGGATCTGTTGGAAATGTGGCTACTCCAAACTTAGATGATACTTAGCCATTTTTTTGTGAGATCGGGTTGGACTCATGGTAAGACATGCCTCAACCGATACTTGGTCTTTCGAGAGATTTCCTTGGATGGGCTCAGTGGTATTGGGTAATTTGAAAGATTTATTGAAGTGATACCTTCAGGATGAACTCAAACAAAAAATCTCAACTTGAACATATTAATTATGATGCTCTAAAGTTTTATGTTAATGCAACTTCATTCCCAGAAGAGTTGTGATCCTTTCTGGTATGTTGGAGCACATCTGGTTGACACATAATTTATACCCCATGATGAGGCACAAGCTTGGGGGTATTCTCCCTCTATTTTACCTTGCACTTTTAGGCTTATATATATATATATATATTTTAATCCTTATCATTAAAAGTGCATATTTCAGACTCTCAGATTATGCCGACATAGGTGATTAGGGACGCGTGTCATTGTGAACCCGTACCGAGTTATTTTATTTTGGATGTGCTTAATTCATTGTGTACATTTATTATATAATGACAGATATCATTTAATTTCTGTGTGAAATGGAAAGGTTTAGACACTATGGGCTCTAGACTACTGGGATTTTATCTCACCCTTTTCTTGGGCGTCGTTCACTTATGAGTTGATTATATATATTCGGGTATTGACAAAGGGAAGTGTGCTGCTTCTGATGATTGAATGTTTTTTACTATATAGGATGGAGACTATATAAAAGGACTGACCAATTATCATGATGCATTTATTACTCTTTGTTTCTTTTCTTTTTAGTTGATAATATTTTTGGGTTTCTATTTTCCATGCTTTCATTTTTGCACAAACATCATATCATGACATCATTTAGTGTCTGGTTTTATTTATCAAGTTTCATAGTTATTATGTATTCAGTTGAGATTATTTATTTTCTTATACTATAGTTTTTTTATTTATATGATTTGTAATTTTTTTATAAATTTTTGTTTCTTCCACTGTGTATTACCTATTACAAATGAGGTTATAGTCTCTCCCAAAAACATGGTAAAAATCCCCTCGCTACTATTAAGAAGCCTCTAGAGTTCGGGGAGATCATTTGACCCCCCACTCTTGCCACCATCTTAGAGTTGATCCTTGTCCAGTCTTTAAAAAGTTTTATCAATGGGGGATATTTTCTATTTTATTGTTTTTTTGGGTTGGTTGACAAGTGACTAGGAATTTTTCGGTGCTTGTTTAATAGATGGTCCTGGGATTGATCACCTCATGTACGGGAAATAACCAAGTGGCCAAGGATGGGAATTGATGTTCATGCTTTTCAATATTACAGTTGATATGATTTTACCTAAAGTGATTGGTGTAATTTCTGCTACCTATTATTTTTGAACCTTATAGTGTTTACCCTTGGCCTGTTAAGGTAAGGATGAAGCATTACATGCATCATAATAGGCACATAGGAATTCACATTCCATACATTGTGTCATTCCATATTGTTTCATTTTAGGATGCAAGTTGATTCCAATGGTGTTCCTTGAATGTATACCATGTCTTTTAAATATTTAGCTTTCGTTTTTAGATACCATGATTCAGTGATATATTTAGCATGCTACCCAGTTTTTGTGCTGCCTGTTTAATACCATGTTTTCTGTTTTTCATTATTTTGTCCCAATTATCCTGTCTCTATGATTGAAATGTTATGCTTCTATGATTACAACATATCTTCATCTATTATCTACTTGTAGTGACATTATATCTTATTTTATATTGAATTTCTTTCATTTCAAAATGTATTTCTTGCAACTAAATGGGGGTCTAGTGACTTTTCTGTAGGCATGACCTAGGGATATGGTTGACTTTTTTTGCTTTCGTAAGGGGATAGCCCATAGTAGGTATCACCCTGAGGAAATAATATCCTTTCTAATTCCATGAGATTTCAATTTTTTTGCCATAATGGGTTATTTTACCTTACCATACTTCATATCCTTCTTAATGAACCCCTTATTCAGTTGGGTGGTCATGGTATTCATGTATTTTGTTTCAGCTTCATTATCGGGTAATGTTTCTTTCAATCAGGTTTGGCATGCCTTAAGAATGGGTTGTTTCTTCATAGTTCATTCGAATATCTATTCTTTGCATTGAAGGATGACTCATTACACCGTTATTTGAGTTAAAAATTATGATTCTTCTATATCACCTTGGCATAGTATGTGTTCACATATGTGGTGTCATCAAGTGCTTAACGTTGTAACGAACTTATATAGTTTAGAGTAATCTTCAAGTCTTAAGATGCTAAATATGTTTCAGTTCATCTCTTTTGTATAGTGACTTCTGTGTTAAATGAATCAGGTTCCTCTCAATGTTTGAGATGACTTCAAGATACTTGGGTGTTTTGACACACCATCCAGTTTGGTTGGTCATTCATGCCAATAGTTTAACCTTTTTTCATTTGGTAATCTCCAAATTCATTCAGTGTACTCTTCTGTAAGTCTCAAGCATTTCCCCTATGATTCGTTCATCCATGATGCACTAAGAGAGAATCGGTATTACTCCATGCTAAAGTTGTAAAAGTTGTTGGGTCTATTTAGGGTGGTTTTCTCAGTGTTGTATGCCGACACATTGTTCTTATTAGGGATTTTTTATTCTTGAGTGACCTTTTGATTTTTGTGTATGAATTTGTGATGAAAACTTGTACAATAGATATATCATCTAACATGACTTCCATGATGATGCCACACTGGGCTCGATCAATGTTTTGATATGGGCATCATGTCCTTGTACCAATATCTTACTCGTAAACATGGTGTATTGACTTCCTTGTGTTAGTTCCTTTCACTCTTATTGTGCCAATCCATGGTTACCCAGATTTTTTGTTGGGCTCTGTGATGCCTAAATCATGGAATGTCACTGGATTTCAGGTTTGAATTTTTGTGTTAGTTTTCTTGGTGAATGTGAGATACCTTGGAAGAAGGAATTGTATTTCAGTTCCTAAAACCCCGACTTTCTAAGATGATCATCATCATAAATGGTCAACCAGATTGTATTGAATAGTTCTCTAGCTTTCTCAATGAATTGGTCAAAGTAAGACCTTTTTATTCCACATCATCAGGTGAGACGAGTGCAATTTAGGTCTATAATGGATTTTAATGAAAAGATTACTTCACTTGGGTTTTTAGTTTTGTGGGAATCACTACTACAAAAATGGTCTTTAACACTGCTAAAAATGGGCTTTAACAGCGCTAAAAAAGTGCTCTAAAGCTCGGCACTGATAAAGGGGGGTACCCTTTATCAGCGGTAACTGAGAGCTGATAAAGGGGTACATTATCAGTGCTGATAAAGGAAACCTTTTCAGCACTAAAAACACGCTGATAATGGTAGACATTATCAGCGCTAAAAGATATCTTATAAAACAACCCATTATCAGCGCTAAAAAAGAACAGATAAATGAGTGTATTATCAGCACTCATTTAGCGCTGATAAAAGCACCATTTATAAGTGCTAAAAAAGCGTTGATAAATGCCCTATCTGCTGCTATGAAAAAAATTGGAGCAGCACACCCGAACACCTGCAAAAAAAATCATCATCTCAATAAGCTAATTAAAGAATGTATACCCATACAAGATTTACACATAAATCATAAGCTAATTAGACCAAGTATACCCATACAACAAGTATACCCGCACATAATTAACACATTTTTCATAAGTTAATTAAGTACATAATGATTTCAATCCAAAATTCTGCGGGTTGGGGGTTGTTTAAGGGTTTGGGGTGGTGGTACAAGTGGGGTTAGGGGGTGTCTGGGGGGTATTCCATGGGGGTGGGCTGGTGTCGAAGGTGCCAAGGTGGGGGGGCTTTACATGGGTGGGGCTGTCCAGAGGGGTGGGGGTGTCCAGGGGGTGGATTGGTGTCTAGGGGGGCGGTACAGGGGGTTAGTGGGGTTGACTCGTACATGTCACCAAGGACCCTTGGATCGTTCTTATAAAAGATAGAGGAAATCCGATTGCGTTTGGTTAGATTTTCATAGGCCAGTTGTTGTTTTCAATAAAAATTGTGTCCATTTAAAAAAAAGAGAGAACCTTTGAGAGGTACCGGACACACTGTGACTTGGATTGAGGCGGGGATTTCTGGTACACATAACCATGGACCCTTGGATCGTTCTTATAAATGATAATGTAAATCTGAATGTGTTTGGTTGGATTTTCATAGGTCAGTTGTTTTCAATTAAAATTGTGTCCATTTTAAACAAAAGAGAGACCCTTTGAGTGATAGTAGTCACACTGTGCCTTGGATTGAGGTGGGGATGACTTTTAAACGTCAAAAGGGACAAGTGGATCATTCTCCTAAAGTATCAACACAATACAAATTCATTTGATCTAATTTCCGTAGGTCAGTTGTTGTTTTCAATTAAAATCGGGTCCATTTTAAACAAAATAGAGACCCTTTGAGCGGTACCGGCCACACTGTCCCTCGGATTGAGGCATTGATGACTCGTACATGTCCCCAAGGACCAATGTATCATTATCATAAAAGATCAATGCAATCCGAATGCGTTTGGTTGTATTTTCATAGGCCAATTATTGCTTTCAATTAAAATTGTGTCCATTTTAAACAAAAGAGAGACCCTTTGAGTGCTAGCGGCCACACCGTGCCTCAAATTGACGCAAGGTTGACTCATACACATCAAAAAGGACTCGTGTATCATTCTCCTAAATGATCGAGACAATCCAAATGTGTTTGGTTGGATTTTTCTACATCAGTTGTTGTTTTGACTTAAAATCTTTTCCATTTTAATCAAAATAGAGACCCTTTGAGTAGTACTGGCCACAGCGTGCCTCAGATTGAGACTGTTATGACTTTTACATGTCAAAAATGACTCTTGGATCATTCTCATAAAATATAAAGGCAATCTGAATGCTTTTGGTTGGATTTTCATAGTCCAATTGTTGTTTTCAATTAAAATTGTGTCCATTTTAAACAAAAGAGAAACCCGTTGAGTACTAGCGGCCACACCGTGCATTGGATTAAAAAGGGGATGACTCTTACATGTCACCACAGGACCTTTTATCGTTCTCATAAAACATAAATGAAATCCTAATGCGTTTGGTCGGATTTTCATATGTCAGTTGTTGTTTTCAATTAAAATTGTGTCCATTTTAAACAAAAGAGAGACCCTTTGAGTGATAGAGGCCACACCGTGCCTTGGATTGAGGTGAGGATGACTTATAAACTTCTCAAAGGACCCTTGTATCGTTCTCATATGGATAATCATATTATTAATGAATTTGATCTAATTTCCATTGGTTAGTTGTTGTTTTCACTTAAAATTATTTCCATTTTAAACAAAATAGAGACCCTTTGAGTGGTAGCAGCAACACCATGCCTCATAATGAGGTGGATTTTACTCGTACACATCACCATGGACCCTTTTATCGTTCTTATAAAATATCAAGGAAATCTGAATGCGTTTGGTTGGATTTTCATAAGTCGGTTGTTGTTTTCAATTAAAATTGTGTTCATTTTAATCAAAAGAGAGACCCTTTGTGTGCTAGCGGACACACTATGCCTCTTCTTGATGCAGGGTTAACTCTTAAACTTCACAAAGAACCCTTGGATCATTCTCTTAAATGATCGGGACAATTTGAATGTGTTTGTTCTGATTTCCATATGTTAGTTGTTGTTTTCACTAAAAATCGTGTCCATTTTAAACAAAATAGAGACCATTTGAGCGGTACCAGCCACACTGTGACTTAGATTGAGGCGGGGATGACTTTTACACATCAACAAAGACCCTTGGATCATTCTAGTAAATGATCAAGGCAATCCGAATGCGTTTGGTCAGATTTCTATAGGTCAGTTGCTGTTTTCAAAAAAATTATGTCCATTTTAAACAAAAGAGAGACCCTTAGAGTGGTACCGGCCTCAACATCACTCGGATTGAGGTGGGGATAAATATTACAAGTCACCAATAACCCATGGATCGTTCTCATAAAATATCAAGGAAATATGAATGCATTTGGTCAGATTTCTGTAGGTCAGTTGTTGTTTTCTCTTAAAATCGTCTCTATTTTAAACAAAAGAGAGACCCTTTGAGTGGTACTGGCCACAACGTGCCTCATATGAAGTTGGGGATGACATTTACATGTAACAAAGGACCCTCGGATTGGTACCCTAAAGGATCAACACAATCAGAATGCGTTTGGTTGGATTTTCGTAGGTCAGTTGTTGTTTTCAATTATAATAGTGTCCATTTTAATCGAAAGAGAGACCCTTTGAGTGGTACCGGCCACACCGTGCCACATATTGAGATTTGGATGAATCGTACATGTCACAAAGGACCCGTGGATCGTTCTCCTAAAGGATAAAGGAAATATGAATGTGTTTGGTAGGATTTTTGTATGTCAGTTTTTATTTTCACTTAAAATCGTGTCCATTTTAATCAAAAGAGAGACCCTTTGAGTGGTACCGGCCACACCATGCTTCAGATTGAGGTGGGGATGACTCTTACACATCACCAAGGACCCTGGGACTGTTCTGATAAAATTTCATGGAAATCCGAATGCATTTGGTTGGATTTTCAAAGGTCAGTTGTTGTTTTCAATTAAAATTGTGTCCATTTTAAACAAAAGAGAGACCCTTTGAGTGGTACCAACCACACTGTGACTAGTATTAAGGCAAGGATGACTTTTACACGTCACCAAGGACCCGTGGATCATTCTCCTAAAAGATCAACCTAATCTAAATGTGCTTTATCAGATTTCTATACGTCAGTTGCTGTTTTCACTTAAATTCATGTCCATTTTAAACAAAAGAGAGACCCTTTTAGTGGTACCGGCCACACCGTGCCTCGGATTGAGGTGGGGATGACTCATACATGTCACAAATGAACCGTGGATCATTCTTCTATAAGATCAACACAATTCTAATGTTTTTGGTCGAATTTCCATCTGTCAGTTGTTGTTTTCACTTAAAATATTTTCTATTTTAAACAAAATAGACACCCTTTGAGTGGTACATGCCACACTGTGCCTATGATTGAGGATGTGTTGACTCTTACACGTCACTGAGGACCCTTTTATTTTTCTTATAAATGATCAAGGCATTCATAAAGCATTTTGTAGGATTTTTGTGGGTCAGTTGTAGTTTTCAATTAAAATGGTGTCCATTTTAAACAAAAGCGAGACCCTTTGAGTGGTACCGGCCACACCGTGCCTCATATTGAGGTGGGGATGACTCTTACATGTCACAAATTACCCGTGGATTTTTCTCCTAAAGGATCTAAACAATCGGAATGCGTTTGGTTTTATTTTCATAGGTCAGTTGTTGTTTTCAATTGAAATCGTGTCCATTTTAAACAAAATAGAGACCCTTTGAGTGGTATTGGCCACACTGTGCCTCAGATTGAGGCAGGGATGACTCGTACACATCACCAAAGACCCTTTTATTGTTCTCATAAAATATCAACACAATCAGAATTCATTTGGTCAGATTTTCATAGGTCAGTTGTTGTTTTCACTTAAAATCGTGTCCATATTAAACAAAAGAGACACCCTTTGAGTGGTACCAGCCACATCGTGCCTCGTATTGAGGCGGGGATGACTCTTACACATCACAAAGGACTGATGGATCATTATACTAAAGTATCAAGGCAATATAAATGCATTTGGTCTGATTTCCGTAGGTCAAATGTTGTTTTCACTTAAAATCGTGTCCATTTTAAACAAAAGAGAGACCCTTTGAGTGGTACAGGACACACCGTGCCTCAGATTGAGGCTTGTATGACTAATACACTTCACCAATGACCCTTCGATTGTTATAATAAAATATCAAGGCAATCTTAATGTGTTTGGTTGGATTTTCATAGGTAATTTGTTGTTTTCAATTAAAATTGTGTCCATTTTAAACAAAACAGAGACCCTTTGAGTGGTATCGGACACACCATGCCTCAGATTGAGGTGGGAAAGACTCATACATGTCACCAAGGACCTGTAGATCCTTCTCCTAAAGGATTAACCCAATCCTAATGTGTTTGGTCGGATTTCTATTCATCAGTTGTTGTTTTCACGTAAAATCGTGTCCATTTTAATCAAAAGATAGACTCATTGAGTGGTACTTGCCACAACGTGCCTCAGATAGAGGAAAGGATGACTCATACAGGTCACAAAGGACATGTTTATCATTATCCTAAATTATCAACACAATATAAATGTGTTTGGTAGAATTTCTGTAGGTCAGTTGTTGTTTTCACTTAAAATCGTGTCTATTTTAAACAAAATAGAGATCCTTTGAGTGGTTTCGGCCACACCGTGACTCGGATTTAGGCGGGGATGAATCATACACGTCACCAATGACCATTGGATCATTCTTATAAATGACCAAGGAAATATGAATGCATCTGGTCAGATTTCTGTAGGTCAGTTGTTGTTTTAAATTAAAATGGTGTCCATTTTAAACAAAATAGAGACCCTTTGAGTGGTATCGGCCACACCGTGCCTCATATTTAGGCAGGGATTACATTTAAATGTCACAATGGACCCATGGATCATTCGACTAAAGTATCAACATAATAGGAATGCGTTTGGTTGTGTTTTTATAGGCCAATTGTTATTTTCAATTAAAATCGTGTCCATTTTAAACAAAAGAGAGACCCTTTGAGTGGTACTAGCCACACCTTGCCTCAAATTGAGGAAGAGATGACTCTTAAATGTCACCAAGGACCCTTGTATCATTATCATTAAATATCAACACAATACTAATTCATTTATTCAAATTCTCATAGGCTATTTTTTGTTTTCAATTAAAATTGTGTCCATTTTAAACAAAAGACAGACCCATTGAGTGGTACCGGCCACCCCACGCCTCGGATTGAGGCCGGGATGACTCGTACACATCACAAAGAAACCTTGGATCATTCTACTGATGTATCAAGGCAATCCTAATGCGTTTGGTCAGATTTCTGTTGGTCAGTTGTTGTTTTCACTGAAAATCATGTCCATTTTAAACAAAAGAGAGCCCCTTTGAGTGGTAACGGCCACACCGTGCCTCGAATTGAGGCATTAATGACTCGTACACATCACTAAGGACCCTAGGATCTTCCTCATAAATGATCAATGCAAATATGAATGTGTTTGGCTGGATTTTCAGAGGTCAGTTGTTGTTTTCAATTAAAATTGTGTACATTTTAAACAAAAGAGAGACCCTTTGAGTGGTACCAGCCACACCATGCCTCGGATTGAGGCATGGATGACTACTACATGTCACCAAGGAACCATGGATCATTCTCCTAAAGGATCAACCCTATCCGAATTTGTTTGGTCAGATTTCCGTACATCAGTTTTTGTTTTCACATTAAATCGTGTCCATTTAAAAAAAAGAGAGACCCTTTGAGTGGTAACGACTACACCGTGACTTGTATTGAGGCGAGGATGACTCGTACATGTCACAAAGGACTCGTGGATCATTATACTAAAGTACTAACACAATAATGATGTGTTTGGTCAAATTTCTGTAGGTCAGTTGACGTTTTCACTTAAAATCAGGCTTATTTTAAGCAAAATAGAGACCCTTTGAGTGGTACCAGCAACACTGTGCCTTACATTGAGGATGTGTTTACTATTACAAGTCACTAATGACCCTTGGATTGTTCTCCTAAAGGATCAAGTAATTCTGAATGAGTTTGGTCATATTTTCGTACTTCAGTAGTTTTTTTCACTTCAAATCGTGTCAATTTTAAATAAATTAGAAACCATTTTAGTAGTTCAGCATTCATGCATGTTGATAGTGCATATCATATGTTAAAATGGGAAAATTAATCATTGGATAAAGGATGTTTTATTTAATCACAATTAATATTTCCCTACGAACATTTACATACAATAATGTTTCATCTTTTGATCCCCTTAACCCCTCCCAAAAATGACAACCAATTGTACATGTCCCCAAGTCAGATCTTCATTTTATTTCTGTACAATCTTCTATCAGGTATGTGGCCCACTCATTTCTGAACACATCTATATTGTCTTGTGAGTATGAGGATTTTCGGTAGTTAGAGTAGTACTGGAAAATATAAAAATAAAGAATTAATAAATAACTTAAAAAAACAAGTAGTTGTTTTTGAAAATACCTTTTTAGGGATGCTAGTTTGTTGATGAAAAACGATCTCTTTCATAAATTTAAAAACATAATAACTGCAATCATTATTTTTTGTTTGTTTTGGACACTACAAAAAAATTGATCATTAGAAGAACAAGTAACTTTTGTTGATATGTGTTTGGATAGAGAAATTTCATTATATATACCCTGATATTTGTCCAAACATAGTACTTGATCACCTCCTTATGCTTAGCGCCTGTCCTCATTACTTTTTTTAGACAATAATGATACACCACCCTATAATAACAGAATCCTCAATAAAATATAATATAAGTTATATTACTTGATGTTTAGACCTAAAACATAAGATGTAGTGTCTTACAGATTCACAAACACCATCATGTGTGGTCGGATTGATGGATATCCTTGGTTTGAATCTAGAAAATAAATATTTATAGTATCCAAGTTCATCGAAATTAGCAACCAATGTTGCCTAAAAACACAAAAAGGAATAAGTAATAAAATAAGGGAAAATATAATTGATATGGTTTAATCATAGAATATTACCCCTGCATGGTTGGTATTAGGAAAAGTCTATCATCTGTAATCTTGATTTCAAATGTTTTTAGAAATCCATTCAATATTGCATCTCTTTTTGATGGATCTATTTTTATTAGGAGTGTTGATGTGATATGATACTAATGATTCCAAATCTTGGTTCATGGGAAAATTCCATCAACTATTTTTCATAAATTCGTCTATCAATAATATAAAATACATTTATTCATAATTTTCACAATAGATCATCTTTTTGAAAATCAATTGATGGAAAAATACCTCATATATACATTTACAACTGTGATTCATAGCCAACCATTTTCAAGGATCTCATTTACATTTTCAGCAACAACGAAATCTTGACTTTCCTCTACGTATATATTCTCTTAAAAAACCACTATATGACAATTACCATATTTTATCTTCGTATCAACATGAGTATTCAATGCTAGAAAATGTTGATAGAGAATAGGAGGTGTTATTGTGATTTTAGTAGCTCCTTGGGATCGATTGGTTGATCCTTTAGATGGTTTTGAGTCGATGTTTGTCACCCCCTTCACTTTCTCCATATATAACAACAATCATTGGTTCAGACACTTTCTTCATTAATTGTTAAGGGTTTAGCTTAAAAAAAGGAAATAAATACCTCTTTGTCTGCATGTACTCTTAGAAATTGTGATTTCGATGAAATAAATGTCCCAATATCCTTTTCGAAAATTTTAATATAATCATCATCAAGTAGAATAGGTAGCTCTGCATTTGCCTCATGATCTACAGTAATCGTCACATTCAAAAGATCTTTGGGAAGTGGTCTATTATGCAGTGTGGCACTAGGTTATTGAACACTGTAGCCCTTGCTACAAGGTGATAGGTGGGTGTTGACAGATATAAATCAAAATCATTATCACCCTGTAGAAGATCAGTATAGAAAAATTATCATTGTTTTCCTGATTCACATTTCATGGGAACAATTATTAGAATATTAATTACCACAACTAAGACAATTATTTGAGGCGAATGGCTAGCCTCAAAACTGGTGGGGGGTGGGGTGGGATGTTCATGCGCTAGTTGTTATTGATTTGTGTCTTCCCTTTTCTTCCCACCCATGAAAGTTGCTAACAACTCTCCCTGACATTGAAATTGTTCTTCAAGGGTTGCTATTATTTCACTCATTTGTTCCAATTTTTCATCAGTATCATCCGTTTTTTTTCTTCTTCTCAAAATATACTCGGGGTGTCACCCCAAACCCTACACCTCTGACACGACTTTATTTTTCTAGCTGCTTCAATGCCATCGACAAGAGGTCTGTATCCGCTATATGAGTAGCTGATTCCTATGACTGTCGGATATAGGAAAATAATTAATTATTTTTATGTAATAACAATTTAAAAAAAAATATTTTTATATTCTTGTCATACTTACACATATTTCCCACATTATCTGTGTGTTCTCATCTACTAACTTCCCTTCTTTGTTCACACGTGCCTCCTTTCATAGAACATGACATGGGATGGAAGTGCATTTGGTTTCAGACTCATCAATCTACATATAAAAATAGAAACATAATTATGATGTTGTTTATAGGAACCTAACAATATTACTGTAAATTTAAAATACGTACCATTTTATTTTCTAATGAAGCATACCCCATCCTTACTTTACGATATGGGTATTGTGGTTTTGATGCATGCTCCTTATTTTTAGTACATAGTTTCTGTTTCATAAATGAAATATTGATAATCAATGTGATGAATACATGTATCCTCAAACAATTTATTATCACCCACAATGTACCTGAAACATTTCATCCCCACGGTGGCAAATAAATGCATCCCATGATTCTTGGGATATCTGGTGAGTGTAGACAATGGGTGGGTATGGGATTCTTTTACCTTTGGAATATTTCAGGTGAAATCTTGTTAAAATAGTTATAAAACCTTGATAAATCTTTCCTGTAAGCCTTAGTACGTAATCCTTGTGTGAATCATCTACTATAAATGTACTCTGCAAGAGATAGAGAAGAGTTAGAGATTGTTTAGTTGTTTTATTTGCTAGTAAATTAAAGAAATAAATTCATAATTTTACCGTAATTTCTTACCAGATCACAGATTTCAGCCCAGACACAACATGGTGCCTTGAATCTATGTCAATCATAACGTGTTTCCAAGTGACAACTCTAATATAGCTGCTAAACATATCATTGTTTGGATTCACATGTTGTCCTCGTGCATTTCGTCCGACATCAAATTTGATTCCTTTCCTTTTCGCTTTAGGAATTTTGGCAAACACTGTCAAACTACGACGCACCTATTATTTCTGTGAATTTGGTCCTTTATTCCTAATCATTTCATCGATATCAACATCATTTATATTTTTATCTGAAATGGTATCAACGGCATGTACTGATGTTTGTTGGACCTCAACACTAGGAGTAGCAGGAGCTACAACTGTAGGAGCAGGAGCAGCCGCAGCAGGAGCAATAGGAGCAGTAGGAGCTGCAGCAAGAGGAGCAGCAGGAGCAACAGGAGCCGCAGCAGGAGCAGAAGGAGTAACAGCAGTAGGAGCCGCAGTAGCAGCAGCTTGAGAGACTTGTTCAGCCTCAAATTTTGGAGCACCAGAATGTGCAGAAGTCATTATAGGCAAAAATAGTCGAATAGTTAATTTAGATTACATAAATTCTGTAATGATAATATAATAACATGAGATAACAAGATCTATATTACAATAAAAATATAACCTGTTTATTGAACTCTCTTTCTTTTTTCAAAGGTTGAAGGGATTTGACACCACTATCGATTATCCAAATACCTTCATTGTAGTCTCCTATAACATACAAAACATCATCTGCATTGGGACCACTCTGAAATGATTGCACCATACAAATAAAAGGATTGTACTCAACTAAATTTTCATCGAAACCTTCAGTAATTTTGGATGATAACAGAACAATCGACCACTTTCAGTTTGCGGGATCTGGAACATAAAAAACATGTATTGCTTGTGATTCCATTATAAACTATTTGTCTTTGTACCCTTCTTTACTATAATCAAATTTCACAAATCCCCATTCATCTATTTTAACACCACTTTTGTTATCAACATATTTGCATTAATATATCTGAAATTGGAATGTGGTATAATCCAACTCCAATATTAGTTTGATAATGCCAAAGTATGACAAATTTTCATAAATTAGATTTCTGTCCTTACTGCCAAAAACATGCATCGCTTCATCCACAAGTGTAACTCCACTATTTTTCATGGTACTATCTTCATCATTTTCATCTATATAGAATGTATAACCATTAATTACAGAACCACTGTAAGATAATATATACACACTTGGTCCTGTGGCTAGCCATCGAAGTCGTTCGGAAAGTTGAATTTGATTTTCATCCAACTGCATATAAATATGGTCATGAAACCTTCCTATAAACTGGTGATTATGTATATCTGATAACCATTTTTCATCCCTTGATGGATTCAACTGTCTAAGAATTTCATTGTGAGTTTCAATATATGGAGAAACCTCCCAACTGTTATACAATACATAAAGATGGACCTGCTCCTGATCAGTAATACTGATTGTCACAACTTCTCTTCCAGAAATTCCCACACACTCAATGCGTCCAGTGTGATGAGATTTCAGGAGACCAATGCTTTCCACATCAGATAGGTATTTAGTACAAATTTCAGTGGCTTCCTCAACAATATATCTCTCTACTATAAAACCCTCTGGCCAACTTCGATTTTTGACATACCCTTTCAAAATTTTCATATATCGTTCAACATGAAACATCCATCTATAGTGCATAAGAAAACAAAGTCGAATCTCTCTCACCAAGTGAATAATCGAATAATCCATCATATCAAAGACTGTTGTCAAGAAGAATATTTCTAATTCACATAATATGATGACAATTTCTTTTTCCATAGCTGGTAATTTTTCCGGGTCTAAAACATTGCTACATATAGCTTTGAAAAAGAAACAATGTTTGGTTAACGTATGACGAACATTCTTTGAAAAAATGCAATGTAAATCTCTGTGAATTAGATCATGCATCAAAACTTGTAAATCATGTGATTTCAAACCTTTTAACATCAATTCATTCATTGACACAATGTTCTTGATATTTTATGAGTACCCCTCTGGAACCTTTACATCATTGAGTAAGATGAAATACTGATATCTCTCCTCCCTAGAAAGAGTATAAATAGCTAGAGGAAGAAACATTCGATTTTCACCCTTCACAAGAGCCAACTCTTCTCGTATTCCCATGTCAACTATGTCCAACATTGCCTTAATTCAATCTTTTGTTTTGCTAGAGGCATTTAGAAACTTTCTGATGACACTGCCACATACATTTTTTTCCACATGCATCACATCAAGAAAATTTCTGACGTACAAACAATTTTAGTATGGTAATTCAAAAAAAAAACGGATCTCATTTTCCAACCGATTTTCCTATGGATTTTCAAAATTGGTTTACCAAAAATAGTGTTCAGATCTTTTATATTCTCAAATAGCTGATCTCCTGTTAGTGGAGATGGTGTTGCGCATTATTCTGAACTTCCATTGAATGATGTCATCCAAGATTGGTAATTATGCTGAAGAGGTAGAAATCTATGTTGTCCTATAAAAAGAGATTTCAATTAAAGTTTAAACCTAATTTATTTTTTATCTTCTTCGCACATGGGACACCCTTGAGGTCCGTTAATGATATAGCCTGACCAATTTCCATAAGTAGGGAAATCATTTATTTTCCCATACAACATCACTCCCAACGTGATGTATTCACTTTTATAAGCATCATACAACATTACACCTGAATCACACAAGAACATCAAATCCTCGATCAAAGGATACAGATAAAAATAAATATCGTTACCTGGTTGTTTTGGTCCTGATATAAGCATAGATAACATGATGAATTTCCACATCATGCATAACCAGGGTGGAAAGTTATAATTTACCAACATAACAGGCCATGTACTATGGGTGCTGGTTTGAAAACCAAAAGGATTCACTCTATCTGTAGGTAACACAAGACTAAGGTTTCTCGGCTCTTTTCCAAATTCTGGATAATCATGATCAATTTTATTTTATTGAGGATAATCGGCTGGATGATTTAATTTCCCATCTTTATTTCTTTTATCTGCATGCCATGACAATTGTCTTACAGTTTTTCTTCACTTCCATATAGACACCTAAACCTTGGAATGATTGAAAAGTACCATACATCATTAGTAGGATTGGAATTATCTTTCTTGTATTGAGAAGCACCACACTTTGGGAATTTTGTAAGTGATTTTTTCTCCTTGGGAAACAATATACAGTCTTTCGGGCATGCATGTATTCTTTTAGAAATCATACCCATCGAGCGTAGCATTCATCTAGCTTCATATGTCCGGATTGGGAGATCATTATCTTTCGGGATTATGTCATTCAAGTGAGAAAGTAGATTTTTAAAAATAACATCACTCCATCTGTTTCCTACTTTCAATTTATAAAACTTCAGTACATGTGACAATATTGTATACTTAGCGCAAGCATCATACAATAGCGTCTTTGCACAACTCTTTAATTTCTCAAAAATTTTTGTGCAATCACGGAGTTCATCTTCAATTGTATTTATCATTTCCTCAATACGATATTCATCATCATTGACATCTGTAATCACATCCTCCATATGGTTTTCTTCATTATCCATATTTGTATTCATATCTGATGATCCATAAAATGCAGTTTTATCCTAGCTAGTAGCTACATTCTCTTTTTATCCGTGTTTATTCCAAAATTTATAACTCCGATCTATTCCGTGACATATCAAAAGTTCTTTAAACTCCTCTAGAGGAAGTAGTATAGAATAAAAACAACATAAACATGGATAATGGATTTGAGAAGGATCTTTTGCGTGATCCTTTGCAAACTTGATGAACTCTTTCACTATGTTCTCGTACTCTATTGTCAAACGATTACCATTCATCCAATATTTATTCATCCTCATCCTATTTGAATCTCAAATATTAGTATTTATGGTTCATGTACACAAAACAAGACTTCCAAATATAGTATAATATGACCAAATCCTTATAAAAATACAGATTAATAGAGGCTAACCATTAGTATTTATTTATCTTCATTAAATATAATTACTTTAGATTCATTATAGTTTCCTCAAATCACCCCAGACCAAACACAAGAATAATCAAGAATGATACATCTACAACTCCTAAGTCTCTTCCCTACATTAAATATCAACATTACTAACTACCCATATATCCACACATACACATGTCACAAAAAAATAAAAAACTATATCCACATCATAACCAAAGTACCAATTTAGATTTCAATCAGGTTACTCGACTCAAGTGGTGGTGTGTAAGAAATAATAAGAAAATATAATAATTATATATTGACACATCAATCTAAAACTGGTGTTAGTAATCCAATAAACCAAATGTATCATTCTATCTATCAAAATACTCTAAAGGATCCCATATGCGACAGTAGTCCAAGGTGGTGAATGTTCCTGAGGAGGAAAGGGTGAAAACGCACCTATTGGGGTTCGATGTCAGTTCACTGAGTTTGATGCTAGCCCGATACTCCTACAGGGGTTCATTCCATATTTCACAAACCACGTCCTGGTACCTTAGGATGTTAACCCATTGCTGGTGGAAGTGAAACTGTTCCTGTTGACAATGCCAAAAATAAATGGAAACCAAGGGGGGTGGTTGAATCAAAATACCTCAAGAAATATGAAAAAACATGGCATTTGAGAACAGGTTAGTAGATTTCATGTTGTCAATACACCGATCCAATAGGATCCACAAGCGGTGATGGCCCCTACAGTTGTTGATCCATGTGAAACTCTCACATGAGATGCTGAGATCAATGAGGACCTTCCCATCCATGAACTGAGCAAACTCCATGATGGAATTCCTCTGAAAAGGGATTCTACCTTTCCTTTCCTTTGGGATGGAAATGAAATTAATGTCACCCCAAAAAACAATGGATGGTGGCCAATATTGAAGGTATTTTGTTCAAAAGGAAAATCAATCCCCCTGAATTTTTTAAAATACCAATACCATTAACCATTTAAAAAAAGACATTTTAATTTATTTTTGAAGTCATTCCAAAAAAAATCAAAAAACAAACACATTCCAAAACATTTCAAATTTTATTTAAAGAATCAACTAATCATTATTTTAAACCATGATTTTCATTTATAATATCAAATCCACCAACGGTAGAAGGAATCCTAATTTATTTCAATGAAAAAGGTTAATTCACAATAAGATACCATCCATTCCATATATTATTTACATTAATAGGGTTATTTTGTGCTTCAAAATGATCAAAACATGTCTAAACAACTTCAAATGGATAAAATATGAATTCATGAAACACATGAATCCCAAAAAGAAGATATAGTATAGAAACACCCACTTGGAATATTTGGGATCAAAACACAATGAATCTGAATGAGTATACTCAAATAAAGAACATTGAATCAAAAAAAAGGGATCTCAATAAAAGGTTAAAGAGATACTATAACCATAATTCCCCATGAAAATTATAGGTATAGCAATTACCAAGGCTTCTATAGCCCCCCAGAATAGTTAATCATGTGATGGAGAGAGATTAAAGTTCAAGAAAAGATATAAATACCAAAATAGGATCACCATTTCGAATGAAACTTCAATCCACTACGTGACGAGGATAGAAGAGTCAAACTATCCATAGAGACTCCCAAGGCTTGAGTGGGTTGAGTTAAACTATAGGGAGAGGATAAAATAAATAAATGGGGGTATGAGGGAGCAATTAACCTACTACCTCGATGCTTTCTCACATACAACAACACCATTGGCTAGATAGTGGCCCTCACCAGCTAGACAGTGGTTATAGAATAAATGTTATAACCATAGGTTATCCCACTGACTATTCACTACGGACCCACCAGCTAGCTGATGGCTATAGAATTTTTTTGTATCCATTGTGAATCACATTTCCTAGACAATTACCCTCACCGGCCATTCGGTGGACCACATGATGCTTTTCAACCTACATGTCCACTTCTACACCTTCTATGACAGTCTGGGACATCCTATGACCCCTCAAGAAACCCGAAAATACTCAAAGATAATTGCTTTGATGAAAGAGATACTGAGATGTTACAATTCTCCCCATCATTCCACTTTTTATTTGAACAAATATTTTAGTACTAAGGATTGAAAATTATAAGACAAAAATAAATTCCACACAATAATTATTGTGTAGATTATTCACATAATATAAGAAGGTTTTCCGAATAGAGGACCAATACGAAAAAATTAAAATGAATAGATAACCAATATTCCCATGAACCCTTAATGTATATCCTCCAAGAACATCATACATCTTCAAATGACACGTCTAAATCACTAAGAAGGGAGAAAAAAAAATAATGTCCATATAACTAGCATAGGTCACCCAACCATTTAAATTTTCACTAAAATGGTGGGACATGTGATGGAAATATACTAAGAACACATCCCTTCTCCAAAATAAAAGACTACAACCAATAACCATGAAGAACAACTAAGAGAATAATTTGAAACCTAAGGAAAGGTACACCCAAAACATACCAACGAATCCAAATGAAATAAATCAATCAATATTGGTTGCTCCCAAATTTACCCTACTGGTAAAAGCGGTCGTTGAAGTACAAGTAGGGATCGAATCCACTGGGACCGAAGAAGTAACCTTGAGACGCTATGATTTGGTGCGGGATGGGATTTGAAGTAGCCAACTTTGGGTTCGATTTTGGATGGTTTAAATAACACTAAGAAACCTACGTGAATTCAATTTAATGAAAATGGGTTGATCTAGGATTATGCTCGGGGTGGATTGAATGAATTTTAATTCTTTAAACAATTTTGGTTTTATTAATTCTTGATGAATCCATTCTTCAAAAATAACACTACCTTCATCATTTTCTGGTTTGGTGCTTACTATACACAATTACTAATCCCTTATACACTTAGAGAACTAAATTAATGATCTCTCCGAGGTATATGGTCATTTAGTAATTGAATTTATTTTGCTCAAACACAGTAAAGATGAAGAGTAGAAATAACTGAAGAATGGATGTCTTAAATTAATTATCCAATTAACAACAATTCGTTCATAAAATAACAACCAATCCAGCCTTTGAATCATCCTAAGATCAACCCATTAAGGGTTTAGCCCTCCATTTATGGTATACTCTCAATGGTGGGCGGAATATGGCTAACAAGAATTGGATTGAAGAAATTAAAACCGCAGAAATAACGAGCACTCCTCCGTTTGTGTGAATGAAATTCACACCTATGTGTGAACTAATTCACAACAACCCAGAGATATCACTTTTCTTTGTGATTATAAAGTATTAATAAATGAAATGGAAAATATAGAAGATAAATAAGTTGATTAAGAACATAAAGATAAAAAAAGAAACTTACATGGAAATGGAAAACATTACAAATGAAATTTGGAAGCATAACCTTACAATGAAACAAGCAACAAAAGATGATATGCAAAATATCCACCCACATTACCTTCACCAATAGCTCCTTATATAGGCATATTAGGAGCCTTAGGTACATCCCCCAAAAATTAATTCACCCCCCAACAATTAATATAGTCAAATGGAGGGTGAATAATCAAAAGGAAATTGATGTTTTGAATTTGACCCGGAAAACTGTCCAGATTCGTCCTCCATTTTGACGTGTGCGTTTGACACTTCATATTGCCGAATCCGAAGGTGTCTTAAATATAAAATATCTTTGTACATTTTTCTTATAGAATCTCTAAAAATTTTAGGACATTTGGCTCAGCCGTGTGAAAGTTATGGTCGAAATGGTGGGACGGATTTCTGTGCATTAATGACGAGTCCTCCATTTAAATCTCAACTTCAGATCCCTTTATCATCATGAAAAAATCCGAATTAGCTCCGGCGACAGTTGAATAAAATGATCCTCATATTTTTATCTTTCTACTGTATATATTTGAGCTTCATTTGACTTGGTTTATGGGCCCCAGATTTGTTTGATGGGCCTTAGGCCCATTATGCTTTTTCCAGCAAGTTTCTGCCTTCAGGCGCAAAATTCTCCATCTTCCTTTGGGATTCATCCATCGGATATAAAAGATAAAATGTTCCAACCAAAGTGATAAATCATATCCCAAAATGTAAAATTAAAATGATGAATATTGTAATTTCCACAAGCAAACTATTGAGTGGGACCAAATTGAAATTTTAAGCATGAATTGCACAATGATGGGAAATGAAGTTCAATTTCTGAATTGGACTAAAATTGATGTTTATGAACTTTTAAAAACATTAATATTAAGATATTAAAAATGAATATTAGCCACTTTCAGTGACTAATCACACCCCCCAACTTGAGTTTTGCTAGTCCCGAGCAAAATAAAATACAAATATGAAATCCAAATCCCTTTTTCCAAAAACATTTAAATACACATTGCTCACTCAAAAGACCTCATATCAAAAAAATTATGGAACCCATCAAAATCATTTAAAACAAGATAGGTCCATAAGCATATCCCAATCCCAAGCCCATTCCTTTGTTCAAATTCATTGCCACATTTCATCCAATTCCAATTAAGCATGATAAAGTGTTGTGCATCATAAAAGATATGGGGCCCATTTTATTGTTCAAGGGGAAAAAATGGAAGCGCTAGGTGGGAATCACATTAAACCTTAATATGAGTATCCATTTTTTTTTTGATTTTTTTTATTTTGAATAAAATGATTTTTTATCCACAATAGATATGAAAAGACTAACTCTGGGCAAGACAACTATGGAGTCACGATCCCCAAGTGCCGGATGCAACACATATTGTCAATTTCATGCTCTACAATAGAGATATAAAGCCTAACTCTGGGCAAGACAACTATGGAGTCACGATCCCCAAGTGCCGGACGCCACACATTTGGACAAAACATTGCTCTATGTGGTCATTTTTTTGTTTTTTTGTTTTTTTTGTTTTTTGTTTTTTTTTGTTTTTGGATACTCAAATTAAACTAAAAGTGACCCCAGAACCCTATGCTATAATGATAGGGACCCATGAACTCAAATTTACACCCACGATCCAGTAGACATGCATTGTGGCATTTTTATTAATAGGATGAAATGGTAAACATTGAAAAATCACATCGGGAAACCGCACTTTCCAAAAACTATGCTCATGAACTTAAACATGCATTAAAATCAGAATCAGGGAATGCAAAATTTATTTGATATCCAATTTTAGAGTTTGCAATGTGTGTTTATCATGTTTAAGGTTAATGGAATTTTTTTTTCATGCATGTTTTTATTCAAAAAAAAAATCATTTTTATCCCCCCCAACTTAGAATAACACTGTCCTCAGTGTTTAAAGAAAAGAAAAGTTAGAAGGGGGTAGGATAGGAGTTCAAAGATGAAATTGAGAATGATAAACATGGAACAAATTCACCTGGTTTTTAAAGTTGAGGTTCATGATGCTCCAAATTACTCCTTTTATCTCTTTGGGGATGTAGGCACCTCCTTGATTGAACATGTATCACCCAAAATAGTTCCTGAACCATAAAAAGAAGGACAAAGAAGACAAAACAAACAACACAATGATTTATTTAATTCCAAGTACCATCATTTTCATTTTTTTTAAATCAAACTAATGATACATTGTCTTCTTTAAATTTCTGGGTAAGGTATTACTCAGGGATCACACCGCGTGACACGGATGAATACGGTGCTCCCCTTTCATACCCATCCATACTCATAAAAGAAGAACAGGTCAAGAGTCTAATTATTTTTAACCTACAAAAACATAAATAAAATAAACTGATGATACATTGTCTTCTTTAAATTTTTGGGTAAGGTATTACTCAGGGATCACACCGCATGACACGGATGAATACGGTGCTCCCTTTTTATACCCATCCTTACTCATAAAAGAAGAACAGGTCAAGAGTCTAATTTAATTTAATTTTTTTAACCTACAAAAACATAAATAAAATAAACTGATGATACATTGTCTTCTTTAAATTTCTGGGTAAGGTATTACTCAGGGATCACACAGCGTGACACGGATGAATACAGTTCTCCCTTTTCATACCCATCCTTACTCATAAATGAAGAAAAGGTCAACAGTCTATGGTAATTTAATATATGAAAAATAAAATGATTCAAAATGATTAGAAAACATGAAATCCATGGGTTGCCTCCCATGCAGCGCTTTTGTTTAACGTCGTTAGCTCGACTTGAACCCCCCAACTTATCCAATTCCAACTTTCAAAATTTTAATTAACCCATCTTTCTCCACTTCAATAATATTGAGATTAATTATTTGTTTGAAATATGTTTCATGTGAAATCCTTTGTTCTATAATGAGCTGTAAAATCCATGTAATATCAGAAACGGTTGATTGAATTGAATATCTAGTATTGCCTAAGACATCAATAAACATTCCCAATTTTTTAGTTTCAAGAGGATAATAAATTGAAATTTCATGGTATTGGTTATCCACATTTAAGAGTGGGGAAGAAGGGAGAAAATTTTAGAGTTCAGGTTGATAAAAATTTACAAAAGAAGAATGGAAATTTGAATCAAAAACAGTTTCTTCTCCATGAAATTTAAGAAATAATTGGTTCCTTTTGAAATTTTGATTCCTCCCAAAAATTTTCCTTTTGAATGTTGGGAGTGGGTATAGACTCAATATTTTTTAACTCTCCCAATGTTTCAATGATTGGTGATTCTAAAAAATCATTTTTGGTGCAATATTCTGGACATTCAATCCTTGAAGAATAATTTCCCTCTTGTGAATTCATGAAATCAATTTCATCCTGATTTAAATACCCTTCAACATTTCTTTGATCTTGTTAAGTTATCCCATATCCAAAGGATAGTTCTTTTTTCAATTCATGGGAGGTTTTTGGGATAAAATATTCATCTATCAATGACGAGGAAAGAACATCTTGAGTGGGAACGGGTTCCTCAAAAGTCTTAAAGCTTTGTAATTCTAATCTGAAAGATGAAACTTCTGAATTCATTTTATCCATTTGTTCACACAATTGTTCAAGAATTTTTTCTGGATTATGGTTGATATATGTTTTTACATCATTTAATTCCTCATTATTTATCTTTTCAATCATTCTTGATAGGTATGGAAATCGATCTTGTAAACATTCAGCATCCCATTGATTGTACATCTCATCTGGTGTGGTGTATTCAATTAAGGATTGGTCAATAAAATTCCCTATGTGAGGTGTTTCGCAATATTTATTTCCAAATTGATTACAACATTGATTTATTAAGGGGTATTTTGGAGTATAATCCATTGGAATTGATTGAAAATTAGTTTTGGGGTTTTTTTGGACACATAGAAATAGAAAGGGGAAAAGGGAAGAGAAATTAGGGTGAGAATAGAGAATTTGAGGTGAGAAAAGAAGATTTGGGTCTAAGGTAATTACTTGGGTCCCTGGAAATGGCGCCAAAATTTGGTTGCGCCCAAATTTACCCTACTGGAAAAAGCTGTCGTTGAAGTACAAGTAGGGATCGAATCCACAGGGACTGAAGAAGTAACCTTGAGACGCTATGATTTGGTGCGGGATGGGCTTTGAAGTAGCCAACTTTGGGTTCGATTTTGGATGGTTTAAATAACACTAAGAAACCTACGTGAATTCAATTTAATGAAAATGGGTTGATCTAGGATTATGCTCGGGGTGGATTGAATGAATTTTACTTCTTTAAACAATTTTGGTTTTATTAATTCTTGATGAATCCATTCTTCAAAAATAACACTACCTTCATCATTTTCTGGTTTGGTGCTTACTAAACACAATTAGTAATCCCTTATAAACTTAGAGAACTAAATTCATGATCTCTCTGAGGTATATGGTCATTTAGTAATTGAATTTATTTTGCTCAAACACAGTAAAGATGAAGAGTAGAAATAACTGAAGAATGGATGTCTTAAATTAATTATCCAATTAACAACAATTCGTTCATAAAATAACAATCAATCCAGCCGTTGCATACTCCTAAGTTCAACCCATTAAGGGTTTAGCCCTCCATTGATGGTATACTCTCAATGGTGGGCGAAAGATGTCTAACAAGAATTGGATTGAATAAATTAAAACCGCGGAAATAACGAGCACTCCTCCGTGTGTGTGAATGAAATTCACACCTATGTGTGAACTAATTCACAACAACACCGAGATATCACTGTGCTTTGTGATTATAAAGTTTTAATAAATTAAATGGAAAATATAGAAGAGAAATAAGTTTATTAAGAACATAAAGATACAAAAAAGAAACTTACATGGAAATGGAAAACATTACAAATGAAATTTGGAAGCATAACCTTACAATGAAACAAGCAACAAAAGATGATATGCAAAATATCCACCCCCATTCCCTTCACCAATAGCTCCTTATATAGTAATATTAAGAGCCTTAGGTACATCCCCCAACAATTAATTCACCCCCAACAATTAATATAGTCAAATGGAGGGTGAATAATCAAAAGGAAATTGATGTATTGAATTTGACCCGGAAAACTGTCCAGATTCGTCCTCCATTTCGAAGTGTGCGTTTGACACTTCATATGGCCGAATCCGAAGGTGTCTTAAATATACAATATCTTCGTCCATGTGTCTTATAGAATCTCTCAAAATGTTAGGACATTTGTCTCATCCGTGTGAACTTTATGATCGAAATGGTGGGACGGATTTCTGTGCATTAATGACGAGTCCTCCATTTAAATCTCAACTTCAGATCCTTTTATCATCCTGAAAAATTCAGAATTATCTCCGGCCACAGTTAAATAAAATTATCATCATACTTTTATCTTTTTACTGTATAAATTTGAGCTTCATTGGACTTGGTTTATGGGCCCCACATTTGTTTGATGGGCTTTAGGCCCATTATGCTTTTTCCAGCAAGTTTCTGCCTTTAGGCGCAAAATTCTCCATCTTCCTTTTGGATTCATCAATCTGATCTAAAAGATAAAATGTTCCAAACAGAGTGATCAATCATATCCCAAAATTTAAAATTAAAATGATGAATATTGTAATTTCCACAAGCAAATTATTGAGTGGGACAAAATTGACATTTTAAGCATGAATTGCACAATGATTGGAAATGAAGTTCAATTTCTGAATTGGACTAAAATTTATGTTTATGAACTTTTAAAAACATTAATATTAAGATATTAACAATTAATATTAGCCACTTTCAGTGTCTAATCAAATATCCATCAATGATACAACCTACGACAAGAAAGTAAAAAAATAAAAATAATTTATTCCTCGATCAAGTACTCGATGGAAAAATTGAATTCCCACTATAGAGTGTCACCCATCGACGGTCTCATTGAAGTAGACACCAACACCTCCTAGTTCTTGATCCATCAAGAGTGTAACGCCCCGACCCCAGCTACCCAGAGTCGGTGCATTACTTCGTAACATTGGCATGATCACAAGAAAGATCAAATCTCGAAAGACCGATTGGTTTAGTAGCCTTGGAAACACTAGATATATTCATAAGTTTTACATTACATCATAAAATGAAAAACTACTACAACAACATAATGTTTCCACAGTCCACACTATAATCCCCTCATAATATCCCTGCAGGTCATTCATAACTTACAACTTCACTTCCTGGGAAAAATAAAACATAGAAAAGGGGTGAGCTCAAATGCCCAGTAAGGATAACAATATAGCGGAAACTTTCATCAATAAGAATAAACATTTAAGGAAATGTATAACTAAAAAAAAGCCTTTTAAACATGAACTTTAAACATGGTATGTCATAAATAAAATGAAATAATGCCATTTAATTATTCACATGGATATTCTACTAATCGAATAATCACATGCAAAAATCAATAACCACTTTCATAATGTTGGAATGCATAATGTCAGACTATCATAACCACATAGCCAAGGCCTCGTGCCAAGACTACAAATAAGATTTTGTCAAGGCCTTGTGCCAAGACACTAGTTTGTCTCATGAGACCTACCTATGCATCGAGGAGCTATAGCGGGCTCCACCCGTCACATATTAAGTCCAATTCATTCCCATATGAAAAGGTTTAAACATAACATAAACATTCGTATTAAAACTAGCATACGAAATGTCAATACTTTCACCATAAACTATGAATGGTATAAAAATAGCACATCCACAGTCAAACATATCACAAAACCTTCAATACAATATAGAAGTTTTGTATCATAATAAATCAACTTCAAATAATCTTATAATCCATCAAAGGATGTTGACATAGATGAAATCAAAATTCTTTTTAAAGAAATATCTCCTTTTAATTTGAAATAATTTAAGATCCATATAAAATAAAACATTTTCTTTGAAAATATTCTTATAAGCTTGTAAGGGAAGTTTTGAAGATTTTATAATGGTGGAAATTAGCCGCACCCGCCGTATAAGTTTAAAAAAAACGTTCTTACCTTAATTCTGTCGAAAAGGTTAAAAATGACCTTGTTTTGAAAACGACGGAAAGATTCCTTTATAAACCTCTTATAAAAAGTCAAACAAGGGTATAAATTACTTTAACCCATATTCTTGTAAATAATAAAAATGTTTTGAAATACATTTTTAAGAAACATGGATGTGGATGATAAAGAGATCCCAATAGATAATTACGTATAAACAACCTCAGATAATGAAGAGATTGTGAAATAACCCTTACCTTGTACTTTTCCTTGGTTGGGGTAGGTTAACCTCCTGTATAATGGTGAAATAATTTTTATTAAATTATACAAGAATCATATATATTAATATGATATCATATATGATCTTTTAACATTGATTTGTTAATAATATCTTAGAATTATCGTCGTTTCGGGTGTTAACTTACTTGTTTTCTTTTATATGTTTTGTTACGTAAGACATGTTTGTAAAGGATAGGTTGTATATTATTCATATCCATAATGATATCAAGTCCTTAAATATCATTTTTAAATCATCAAATGATAATTATACTTGAATGGATACGATGGAGAATGAATCTCATCGCGTTCGTGGAGACGGTAGTCCGTACGTACGCACGAGCGACAATATCATTCTTTTGATATTAAAATAATATATAAATTGATGGTATATCATATATACAGAATCATTAACATGTTATATTTATTATTTACATGAGTTACATATCATTATTATACCCATCCAAATAATAATATATTGAATAACAATTACACCACGACGTGGAGACGGTAAGCCGTACGTACGCACGTATGGTGACATGTTATTCAAAGGGTGGATAGAATACTGAATATGGTTGTACCATATTTATAATAACATCACAGTATATGTAATATACTGGAGTTATTATTTTAGAATGGTAAGAACAAAGGAAGAAGAAGTGGAAGAAGAAATGAACTTGGAGAAGGGTGGTGAAATCATTACCTCTTCTTCGGGTTCTTCCTTTTGATTTGATCAAAAGGGATCCTTAGGTTGGCTTTCTGATCAAACTAAGGCCACTAGGTTGTAGTGAGGGATGTTGGGAGAGTATTTGGGCAGAGTTTGGCCGAACCAAAAGGCTTTGAAGGTGTGAAGAAATGAGAAGGAGGAGTGCCCTTTTATAAGAGGGGTGAGGGGCACCTTTGGAAAAGCTAGAAATATTAATTTATAATAAATTCATATTCGGTTTCTAATGGATCCAAAGTTGATTATTCAAAGGTTAAGGTGGGGATAGATCTAAAACCACTCAACCAATAGAATTTATACAGGTTTGGGTACTTATATTAACCTTATCTTTAAGTATTAACTCTAAGTTAATTAGTTTCAATTTTACAATGTCTCTTTGTATTTTTATATAATATGGTTAATAAACATACTATATACATCCAATAGACCCCCAAGTGGTCCATTAATGATGAAACTATCATGATATAAGTCTCTTGGCCGAACCTTAGATTTTTAGGAATTTAATATCAATTAATAATATAATATTTGTTTTAAGAACTCTTTTATGTCAATTTTGACACTATTCAATAGTTGATTTTTGTGAAACTCATAACAGATTGATTACTTCAAAAAAAGTCAATTAAATCAATACTAATATATCATATTATCCTATAAAATTAGTTTAATTCATTAAAAGTTTCATATTATATTTTTTTGGGTATTTATAATATCAATTATTTTAATTTTTCACTATTATAGTAATTACTGCATCATCATTGTGTCATAAATAAAATAAATTATTTAATGTCTAAAAATTATAAATAAAATATAATTATGTAGGAATTCTTTTTAGATTTTTAATGAATATTTATAATCTAAAATCCAACTTATATAACCTTATGTAACAATTGTTTTTCTAAAAGATATATGCTTGTGTCATTTTTGTATTCATTTTGACTTAATTAAAATAAAGTGTCATTATCACTTACAAGTGGATCCATGGGGTCCCAAAATCGACCCAAAGATGCCCATGGTCGACCATGTATCAACCAATAGGGTTAAGACACGTTTTAGGGTAATTTAGTATTATTATAATATTATTTGTTTAACCCTTATTTACAGGATTTACCCTTAACCATGGTAAATAAAATATTTACCGCAGTAATTATTCAAAATGTCTAAAAATAAAAGTTACCTATTTACAAAATTTGAAAATCCTGATTCCAAATATGGAATCCATTTTTCTAAATTCAAAACACAGAAGTGGCAGAAATTAATTTAAAATTAATTCCCGCTGTCAAAACAAAAAGCGTGTTTTTAAGAGATAATAACTATCAAAAGATTGACACTTGTTTATGTTCGGTTTAATTGTAAAATTATGTCCAATGACCAACATTATATTAAATAGTAAAAATATATTCTAAATATAATTTAAAACAACTCAAATTCATAATTTATTACTATTAATTATTTTGATTAAAAAAGTTGTTTTTAATTAAAATTTAGTAATTTTCACTATTAATCAAAATATGAAAGTTATCCGAAAAGTACCAAAATTTCACCTTAGGCTAAATTTGATATTCCGAATCAAAAAATGAAGTCCATTTTAAAATATAAAATATATATAACTTCAAAAAGTTGTTATTACTATTCATAACAGCTAGTTTGATTGGTTACGGTGTGTTAGAACTCGAAGTTGCGTACAACACACGCTACTGTTTTATTCAAAGGAAAGCGTACCGTGGAAGCTTGGGATGTTTCATTTTAAATTTTTTGATGTCTCCATTTAGTCAAAAAGTTTAAAATATTGTATTTAAAAAGGTTTCACTATCAAAAGTTGATAAAAGTGCAATACTGAAAATGAATCTGTTCTTGCATTATGACTAAGAAACTCATAATATGGATTCTAAAATTATAAGGATTATATAAAGTTTAAAATTTAGTTAATACTATTCATGACCTATTTTAATGGCTTTTTTTTGGTAAGTCATGATGCAATTGAACTCAGTGTTGCGTGTAGTGCAAGTTATTGAATTATTTTGAAGAAATAACACACTATGAAATCTTGGGGTGTTACATTCTCCCCTCCTTCAATAAATTGCGTCCTCGCAATTTGAAATTGTTCTTCAAAAATAAAAGGTTGAAAGTAGAAAATATATTTGTGGGAAAACCCACATCAGAAATTGGGTTACTAAATTTTAGTCTTAATATGAGGAAAAGAGAAATCAAAGGGTCACCACCAAATTATGATCTCGATTAGGAGAACATTGGTGGAAATTAGAGACATATAATCGGAGGAAAAACGTAAATATTTATAGGTAGTGATTGAGGTCATCAATCACAAACAAGTGTATAATTGAGGTCCTTAAATTCATCAATCTATGATGATTTGAAATACCATCGGTTCAACAAAACATAGGGTATTAGGATAACACATTTTTGACATTTCAAAATATTCTAGTTGAAATCCCACATCGAAAAATGAATTAATGAGGCCTCTATTTAAAATAAAGAGTGGAAAGTATGAAGATTACCGAAAATAACACATACTAGGGTTCCATGTAAGAAAATATGGATATGGAAGAAAAATCTAGCCATCAATTATCTGATGGAGAGTGGTAGAGAACATGGCTATGAAAAGGACAACAATCACAAAGCCATAAATTAGTGATGATTTAAGGTACCATCTAGGACAAAATTTTTCTTCTAAGTTCCTTTTATTAATGATGAGGAATTTATTTATGATATTTGCTAAGATCATAAGGAGATATACTTAGTTTATAATTAGAGTTTTATCCATTAATAAATTTCTACCAAAACTAATCATTCACTCGTAAAAAAAATTCTATTTATACTATTCATAGAGGGTTCCAAAATAAACGAATTTATAATTCATCTACTAGATATTTTAAAAAACTACTTTATTTAATCCAGGACATCTCGTGGGATAGTGGTAGGTGATACACCCTTGTCACCCTTTGGTTGCGGGTTCAAGTCTCACAGCCTTGCCGGATGCGACGGGTTGCCGCCCGACCTCCGGGTTGTCCTTTTATGGCAATCCAAAATAATCCAAACTAGAACTATCCAAAATACTTCTGTCCAAACTCACAGTCCAACATTCATAAGGAAGGTAAACATAATATAGATCCTTTTTACCCCGTAATAGCATATGAATACCTTCATCATGTATTACCATATTCCTTATTGATTACATTCATGCTCCCTTATTCCATATAGAATGCTGGATATACTTCATTAATCCAAAAATGTTTTAAACCCCAACAATGATGGAATATACAAATCATTAATCAGTTCCAAGGTAGTCAAGAATATCTAATATAATTTATCCAAAACAATCACATATTATTCCAAAATCACTACCTCAGTATTAGAACTATATTATGGTTTATCATTCTCTCAACCGTATATTTTCCAAAAATCTATCCTGCTAATGAGTCACTTTTCTTTGTTCCACACAATCTCAAGTCCTTAATGAAATAGTACTGCAGTACAATCCTTATATACTCCATAATTATTATAACAAGTACATTGTTGATACAACACTCAATTGACATAATCAACATAAGAACTCTAATCATTCCTCTTCATCTGTGGTAGTATCATAACTTGATTATTATCCAATAGCATCATTTGCGGCATAGTCTGATGACTGGGACATAGGTTCGCGTAGTGTCCAAACTCCTTGCAAATGAAGCATTGTACATTTAAAACCATTTTCTTACCCTTGCAGTCACGTACTTTGTGCCCTTTTCCTCCACACTTATAACAAACTCCCATTCCTTTCAGGCAAGTTCCAGGGTGTTTCTTTCCACAGTTACCACATATGGGAAAATTCTTCTTTTCCCTCTTACTTTTATCCATCTTTCTCTCTTCCATCCTTTTCTTCTCTTGCTTCCCTTCAAAGCCATAGGACTTAATAAACTCTTTACTTATCTTATCAACACATGATATTATTTCTTCATATGATGATAATACATGGGAGAATATTTCTCTTATAAATTCTAGCTTAAGACCATGAAAGATATGATCCTTCCTTCTCTTTGGATCATGTGCATTTCTGGAGTTCTCATTCCTTCTACTGGGCGCCATTTCTAAACAATGGCATACACTAGATCAGTTTATGAATCAAAATACATAATCCCATACTTATAAAAAACTTAACATAAATTGAACTATTTATGGATATAATCCATAATCATAAGAATGTTTTCTTTGAGGAAGTATATACTCATAATCCCTTCAAAATGATTTGTAAAGAAAATGAGAGTTATCCTAAGCATATCCCCCGGGAGTGTCGTAACCAAGAGTGCAGCAAGGACCGTTGTCGTGCACCAGTTCCCGTTCGAGTCTAGCTCAAAGCGGTGTTTTCGGGTTTTACCCCTAGGTACATCTGTGCCAGAGCCGCCTCTACCTGCTCGTATCCAGACAGGGATGTATTGCTCGGAAAACTCACAAAATCTCTACAATACCAAAATTCTAGGAAGTTCTTCTATACTAATCCTCAAAGTTAATCTTAGGTCTACGTGCTCTAATCAGAGTTTATCTAAATCTAGCTTCCAAGGTTTTTACTAAACTTCCTCTGATACCAACTGTAACGCCCCGACCCCAGCAACCCAGAGTCGGTGCATTACTTCGTAACATTGGCATGATCCAAAGAAAGATCAAATCTTGAAAGACCGATTGGTTTAGTAGCCTTGGAAACACTAGATATATTCATAAGTTTTACATTACATAATAAAATGAAAAACTACTACAACAACATAATGTTTCCACAGTCCACACTATAATCCCCTCATAATATCCCTGCAGGTCATTCATAACTTACATCTTCACTTCCTGGGAAAAATAAAACATAGAAAAGGGGTGAGCTCAAATGCCCAGTAACGATAACAATATAGCGGAAACTTTCATCAATAAGAATAAACATTTAAGGCAATGTATAACTAAAACAAAAGCCTTTTAAACATGAACTTTCAACATGGTATGGCATAAATAAAATGAAATAATTCCATTTAATTATTCACATGGATATTCTACTAATCGAATAATCACATGCAAAAATCAATAACCACTTTCATAATGTTGGAATGCATAATGCCAGACTATCATAACCACATAGCCAAGGCCTCGTGCCAAGACTACAAATAAGATTTTGTCAAGGCCTTGTGCCAGGACACTAGTTTGTCTCATGAGACCTACCGATGCGTCGAGAGGCTATAGCAGGCTCCACCCGTCACATATTAAGTCCAATGCATTCCCATATGAAAAGGTTTAAACATAACTTAAACATTCGTATTAAAACTAGCATATGAAATGTCAATACTTTCACCATAAACTATGAATGGTATAAAAATAGCACATCCACAGTCAAACATATCACAAAACCTTCAATACAATATAGAAGTTTTGTATCATAATAAATCAACTTCAAATAATCTTAAAATCCATCAAAGGATGTTGACATAGATGAAATCAAAATTCTTTTTAAAGAAATATCTCCTTTTATTTTGAAATAATTTAAGATCCATATAAAATAAAACATTTTCATTGAAAATATTCTTATAAGCTTGTAAGGGAAGTTTTGAAGATTTTATAACGGTGGAAATTAGCCGCACCCGCCGTATAAGTTTAAAAAAAACGTTCTTACCTTAATTCTGTCGAAAAGGTTAAAAATGAACTTGTTTTGAAAACGACGGAATGATTCCTTTATAAACCTCTTATAAAAAGTAAAACAAGGGTATAAATGACTTTAACCCATATTCTTGTAAATAATAAAAATGTTTTGAAATACATTTTGAAGAAACATGGATGTGGATGATAAAGAGATCCCAATAGATAATTACGTATAAATAACCTCGGATAATGAAGAGATTGTGAAATAACCCTTACCTTGTACTTTTCCTTGGTTGGGGTAGGTTAACCTCCTGTATAATGGTGAAATAATTGTTATTAAATTATAAAATAATCATATATATTAATATGATATCATATATGATCTTTTAACATTGATTTGTTAATAATATCTTAGAATTATCGTCGTTTCGGGTGTTAACTTACTTGTTTTCTTTTATATGTTTTGTTATGTAAGACATGTTTGTAAAGGATAGGATGTATATTATTCATATCCAGAATGATATCAAGTCCTTAAACATCATTTTTAAATCATCAAATGATAATTATACTTGAATGGATACGATGGAGAATGAATCTCATCGCGTTCGTGGAGACGGTAGTCCGTACGTACGCACGAGCGACAATATCATTCTTTTGATATTAGAATAATATATAAATGGATGGTATATCATATATACAGAATCATTAACATGTTATATTTATTATTTACATGAGTTACACATCATTATTATACCCATCCAAATAATAATATATTGAATAACAATTACACCACGACGTGGAGACGGTAAGCCGTACGTACGCACGTATGGTGACATGTTATTCAAAGGGTGGATAGAATACTGAATATGGTTGTACCATATTTATAATAACATCACAGTATATGTAAGATACTGGAGTTATTATTTTAGAATGGTAAGAACAAAGGAAGAAGAAGTGGAAGAAGAAATGAACTTGGAGAAGGGTGGTGAAATCATTACCTCTTCTTCGGGTTCTTCCTTTTGATTTGATCAAAAGGGATCCTTAGGTTGGCTTTATGATCAAACTAAGGCCTCTAGGTTGTAGTGAGGGATGTTGGGAGAGTATTTGGGCAGAGTTTGGCCGAACCAAAAGGCTTTGAAGGTGTGAAGAAATGAGAAGGAGGAGTGCCCTTTTATAAGAGGGGTGAGGGGCACCTTTGGAAAAGCTAGAAATATTAATTTATAATAAATTCATATTCGGTTTCTAATGGCTCCAAAGTTGATTATTAAAAGGTTAAGGTGGGGATAGGTCGAAACCCACTCAACCAATAGAATTTAGACAGGTTTGGGTACTTATATTAACCTTATCTTTAAGTATTAACTCTAAGTTAATTAGTTTCACTTTTACAATGTCTCTTTGTATTTTTATATAATATGGTTAATAAACTTACTATATACATCCATGCGACCCCCAAGTGGTCCATTAATGATGCAAATATCATTATATAAGTCTCTTGGCCGAACCATAGATTTTTAGGAATTTAATATCAATTAATAATATAATATTTGTTTTAAGAACTCTTTTATGTCAATTTTGACACTATTCAATAGTTGATTTTTGTGAAACTCATAATAGATTTATTACTTCGAACAAAGTCCATTAAATCAATCCTAATATATCATATTATCCTATAAAATTAGTTTAATTCATTAAAAGTTTCATATTATATTTTTTTGGGTATTTATAATATCAATTATTTTAATTTTTTACTATTATAGTAATTACTGCATCATCATTGTGTCATAAATAAAATAAATTATTTAATGTCTAAAAATTATAAATAAAATATCATTATGTAGGAAATATTTTTATATTTCTAATGAATATTTATAATCTAAAATCCAACTTATATAACCCTATGTAACAATTGTTTTTCTAAAAGATATATGCTTGTGTCATTTTTGTATTCATTTTGACTTAATTAAAATAAAGTGTCATTATCACTTACAAGTGGATCCATGGGGTCCCAAAATCGACCCAAAGATGCCCATGGTCGACCATGTATCAGCCAATAGGGTTAAGACACGTTTTAGGGTAATTTAGTATTATTATATTATTATTTGTTTAACCCTTATTTACCGGATTTACCCTTAACCATGGTAAATAAAATATTTACCGCAGTAATTATTCAAAATGTCTAAAAATAAAAGTTACCTATTTACAAAATTTGAACATCCTGATTCCAAATATGGAATCCATTTTTCTAAATTCAAAACACAGAAGTTGCAGAAATTAATTTAAAATTAATTCCCGCTGTCAAAACAAAAAGTGTGTTTTTAAGAGACAATAACTATCAAAAGATTGACACTTGTTTATGTTCGGTTTAATTGTAAAATTATTTCCAATGACCAAAATTATATTAAATAGTAAAAATATATTCTAAATATACTTTAAAACCACTCAAATTCATAATTTATTACTATTAATTATTTTGATTAAAAAAGTTGTTTTTAATTAAAATTTAGTAATTTTCACTATTCATCAAAATATGAAAGTTATCCGAAAAGTACCAAAATTTCTCCTTAGGCTAAATTTGATATTCTGAATCCAAAAATGAAGTCCATTTTAAAATATAAAATATATATAACTTCAAAAAGTAGGTATTACTATTCATAACAGCTTGTTTGATTGGTTACGGTGTGTTAGAACTCGAAGTTGCGTACAACACACGCTACTGTTTTATTAAAAGGAAAGCGTACCATGGAAGCTTGAGATGTTTCATTTTAAATTTTTTGATGTCTCCATTTAGTCAAAAAGATTAAAATATTGTATTTAAAAAGGTTTCACTATCAAAAGTTGATAAAAGTGCAATACTGAAAATGAATCTGTTCTTGCATTATGACTAAGAAACTCATAATATGGATTCTAAAATTATAAGGATTATATAAAGTTTGAAATTTAGTTAATACTATTCATGACCTCTTTTAATGGCTTTTTTTTTGGTAAGTCATGGTGCAATTGAACTCAGTGTTGCGTGTAGTGCAAGTTATTGAATTATTTTGATGAAATAACACACTATGAAATCTTGGGGTGTTACAAAGAGACTTCATAATCCTAGTTATTTGAGTACAAACCAAAATCCTATCTATGTCAATCCGTAAATAGTTCATATAAAATGGTTTTTGCACAAAGATGGAAAACTAATATCTTAAAAGATAGAGCACCCAACACATGAAGATTGATCTCTAACCATGAAGTTGTGAATAAGAGGACAATAAGGAATAATATCCACCTTAATGGTCTCAATCACCCACCCAAAGAAGACCACCATGGAAGGAAACATAAGGTATTTTAAATTGAAATAACCTAAAACATCCTTAGGTTTCTAGAAATGGATGAATCATGTAGCATACAACCATCACAATATCAAATATCTATTAAATATATCATTCCAAATCAACATATGGTTATGTGTGATGGGAGAGGAGAAAAATATTAAAAAGTTATTTGGAAAGCATGCCTTAAATGGAGGTCCGACAAACCGAAGATCAAGGGTGTTGCGGGGCGACAGAGGTCCGACAAAATGAAGCTCGAGGGCGGAAGAGTTCTGGCAACGCAAACTCAGCGGGCGACGGTGGTTCAGAAATGAGAAGTGAGGGCAGTGGATGTCTAGCAACGTGAACTCAGTGGGCGGCGGTGGTCCGGAAAATCGAAGCTCAAGGGCAGTGGAGGTTTTTCAACGTTAACTCAGCAAGCGGCGGAGGTCCGACAACGAGATGCAACAGCGACGGTGGTCCGGCAACGCGAACTCAGTAGGCGGTAGAGGGGAGTTTCAGGTTTCCAGTACCACGAGAGCTTTAGGTCGCGATAAAACAAGGGCATTGTGTGACTGACATTATATGAAAATGGACTAAGGATTTATCAGCTCTAACAAAGCGCTGATAAAGACTACCTTTATCAGCGCTAACATTTTAGCACTGATAATGATATACTTTATCATCACTTTTTAAGCGCTGATAATGGTACTCTTTATTAGTGTTATAAAATCATTGATAAATCCTTCCTGCATCAGTGCTAAAATTTTAGCCCTGATAAAGGGTAATTTTATCAGCACTTGTTTAGCGCTGATAAAGGTTACCCTGTATCAGCACTAAAATTTTATCCCTAATAAAGGGATTGTTTATCAGTGATTTTCAAGCGCTGATAAAGAATCTATTTATCAGTGCTAAAAGTTTAGCATTGATATAGAATCCCTTTATCAGAATTTCTTCTTAGCGCTAATATAAGGGGGGGGCATACCTTGCTCGGAGTTTTCACTAAGAATCCTCAGGGGTTTCACTAAGGCTTTATTGTCCTAATATTAAAAAATAACTATTCCTCCATTTTATAACAACCATATAAACCTAATATTTAAGCATATATTATTTCATAATTCTTAACATTCTTTTTCAATAGATACAATATAAGGATCTAGAGGTCTAGTGCCTTAAAAATATTATACAACAAAATACATATAATTAACCATACATGCTATAACATTATTTAAGACTCAACATAGTTATCCTAACTCTCAAATACCTTCTAAAATGACGCATGATATTATGGGAAAATACATAAGTAAAAGTGTTAAATAGAAACCCGTATAATGGAATAATCAGGGAAATAAATAATAACATGTGAATCCAAATTCATAACATGATATCATAAATAGAATAATCATAATCATTGATAAATGAAATAGATAAATTATATCATAATATCACAACCATATATCAATAAAATAAAACATGATATCATAAACATAAGTCAATTTTCAATACTAAGACAATCATCAAAAAGTCAACAGAGTCCAATAGTGCAATAGTTTTACTCCACATTCCCTTGTATAACATCAAATAATATATAAATCATTACACAATTCATTAGAGGGACATATAATTAAAGTATCTCAATTAATATCAATTAAAAAAATAATTATGTATACAACATGAATGAAATAAATCATAAATAAGTCATAATCATGATCAAACACATGGGAAGGAAGTTGAAATTATATTTTTGAATCACGCCATAAATGAAGGTTAAATCATATGGATTTACAAGATAAAAAACGAACTAAATCATTTGATTTCTCATTTTATAAAATTTCACATATTTCATAATCATTGATATAAAATATTGAGAAGTCATGAGAATGATTTTGGAGAATAAAAAAATAAAATCCTGACACTATGTGAATCTTTATAAAATGTATCAAGAATAATTGTAAAGGAAGAAAGAAAAAATAGTTTTCTGTATTTCGAAAATTATTCTAATAGGAATATTTATAAAATTTTTATTATTTTTATAATATATTCACAATCTAATAATTTTCTATGGGTATATAAATGATAAGAAAATAGGTATAAATAATTTATGTAATATAATGGTCACATAAAATAGTGTATTTTTAAGGAATAAAACAAATGTATTATCCCCAATCAAAATTTTATATATAGTATGTCTATATTTAAAGTGGAAATATATATAATACAAATATGATATACGTGAGATGAATATAAATTAAAAGAGTGAAATAGAAATAGTTCATGTAACCAATAGGTAAAATAGGTGGTTCATAAGATCCATTTCTATGATTTAAAACACATTTTCTCAAATCCCACAACATAAAAATAAAATATTAAAACAATATTTATAAAATATAATAAAGTATATATTTATTCTAGATGTTTTAAAAATTAATTTGTGACTTCATTAATATGTTTAACATTTGTGGGAAGAGTAATTACGGATCAAAAGGTGATACAATTTCTTAAGAGTATGAAATTATTTTTAAAATAATAGAAACTTTAAAAATAAATGGAAATCATAAATTAATATGTTTAAAAAAATTGATCTGTAATGGAATAAATAAGGGATACCTTTTAAAATAGAAGAAAAAAATCACGAAAACACATTATGACTTTTGATATAAAACTCTGTTATGAACGATCATTATATTCTCAAGAGGGAATCAATCATTTCTCACAATAATAAAGAGAAATAAATAAGTATAATTATAATAGATAATTTTTTTTGATATTACAACCCAATTTGGATTTAGTAACACCATTCAAATGAATATTGGTTCATAATTTCGTTGAAAATCCCAATGAATGGATATTGAGACCAAAAACCAAACATATTTTTTGAAAGAATTCCAACAAGTTACTTGAAAACATCCTGGATGAAACATAAATATGGGAAGAAGATTGTTCCCTTAATCCAAAGAGAAATAAGGTCTTATATGGATTTCTGAGACCCATTTACATTTCATTCTTTGATCTATTAGAGGTAAACTAATTATGGCCATCTAAGAACTTTTCCAATATAGAAACTTACCCAGTGTTACCTATGCTTCAACCATGGTCCTCATCCCGAAGGTGAAAGATCCTTACTCCATAAACCATTACAGTCCAATCAGTATGTGTACTTTTCCTTACAAGGTCCTAGAAAATGTTATTAATAGATGTCTCCCTCTTTACCCCCATTACTGTGTCTTAGAAAGCTGATAAAGATTTATCAGGGGGAGATCTACCCAATCCACTATATAAATGGTTCATGAAATGGTTGGGGATATAAAAAACACTAGGGTCCAATGTTGTGGTCAAGGATTATATCCACAGATCATGTGATAACATGTAATAGATCTTCATTAATAAGGTTTTGAGCAACATTGTTTCCTCCTATGGGATGATTGAGCCCTTGTTTATGGATTTTAGTTCTCATTGGATGGATACTATGTTCATGGGAAGGATTTGTTGTTTCATCACATCTAATTGTGGCATTAGTTAATGAGACCCACTTTCCCCTATTATATTTTTCCTTGGTTCAGCATACTCTTATTATATTTCTAGATCATATCATTTTAGTGGTACTATTCGATCCAATCATGATAACGAATACTCAATGATCTTTTCTCATATTTTCATTACAGATGATATTATTTTCTTTTTGAATGGTAATATAATGGAAATTAATGAATTTAACAATATCATGGATATTTATTATAGGTGGAGTAGTTAGACAATCATCCAAAAAAAATTAGTATTTTGTTTTCAGAATGGTGTTCATAAATAAGGAGGAATAATATCATGGTGGACCTGATAATGAAATGAAGGTCATTTACCATTGATTAAAATAAATAAATTTCTACTCCGAGAAGAATCATGTTCCTCAATTTGGGGGTCTTATTGATAAAATATTTTCTAATATTACTAATTGGAAAATATACATTATATCATTTTGGGGTTGAATAACTCTAGTTAACTACTTCTTATAATCAATTCTGAAAAATATCATGTTAGTAAAAAATGTTCCAATGTTGGTGTTATATAACATTGAAAAAATTATGTAAAATTTCATATGAGATTACCATATGGAGGGTCACTATCATTAGGCTTATATGGACAATATGGAAAAAGGATTTCATGCGGGTGGTATTAACCATAGAAACGTTAAGGAGGAAATCAACAACATGGAAGCTAGGTCAGTGTGGGACTTCATGGAGGGTAAATATATTTGATGATGGTTTATCACCAAAAAATATGGTAACAGTACTAGAAGATCTTAGGAGTTAATTTCTTGTCATTGTATTTTTATTTCGAGACATATTTCCACTCTTTGGAATCACTTGATGTCGATTATTAGTTACAGTTAAATTAATTTTTGAAATCAAAATTCGGTAAAATCCATGATTGGATTTCCTGGTTTTTTGACTCTAGAAATCTCCTTTTCCCATTCATGAATTTTCAAAACTATCATTCACACCATTCTTATAATCACCCGGACCTATCGGGTCCATTCATCTAAAAAAATAATTTCATTAAGGTGTTCTTGTAGGTCAATGTGACTTATCTTCAACACTTCCAAATTTCTAATTTTGTGAACAGTTCAATCGGTGGTACCGATGTGAACAGTTCCACCACTGAGACTAGCGTGAATAGTTCCACCATTGAGAACGGTGTGAATAGTTCCACCGGTGAGTCCATTGGGAATAATTCCACCAGTGAGGTCGTTGTGAATAGTTCCATCGGTGAGGTAGATTTGAACCATTCTACAGGGGAGTCTAATTTTAACACTTCCACCAGTGAGTTGGTGTGAACAGTTCGAATAGTGAGACCGCTTTGAATAGATAAACTAGTGTTGCTTATGTGAACAGTTCCACCAGTGAGGATGTTGTGAATAGTTCCATCACTGAGGCAGATGTGAATAGTTCCCCATGTGAGTCATATGTGAATAGTTCCACCTGTGATCCAGTGTGAACAATCCATCATGTGAGACCAGTGAGAATAGTTCCACCGGTGAGACCGGTGAGAACAGTCCCACCAGTGAGACTGATGTGAATAGTTCCACTGGTGAGTCCGATGTGAAGAGTTCCACCGGTGAGTCCGATGTGAACAATTCCAATGGTGATGTAGATGTGAACAATTTCACCAATGAGGTTGATGTGAATTTTTCCATCGGTGAGGCTGATGTGAACAGTTCCCCTAGTGATGCCGGTGTGAACACTTCCACCACTGATGCCGCTCTGAACAGTTCCACCGGTGAGGCCCAAGTGAACAGTCCACCAGTGAGGCTGCTTTTTACAGTTCCACCGATGAGGTAGATGTGAACAATTCCTCTAGTGAGTCTGATGTGAATAGTTGCACCAGTGAGACCAATGTGAACAGTTCCACCGGTGAGACCTATGTGTACAGTTCCACTGGTGAGACTAGTGTGAACAATTCCACCAGTGTGACCGATGTGAATAGTGTTTCCAAAACAACAGCATTCCAACAACATACATCAAACTACATCTTTCCAACATAACCCTTCTTTCCTTTTCCATATTTCTAGTTCATAAACAGTATTTCCACCTCCCTACAACTTTACCCCTTTGAAATTTCCTTTGAAAAAAATTGTATTTAATGACTCGTTTAAATGAATCTAAGGACAAATCAACGACCATAACTCCTATATTAATTTTTTCTAAGGCTCAAAATTTCCTTACATAATCAAAACGTGTAGTTTAATACGATTAACTATTAATTGAAAATCTTTCATATCTTAAACATACTCAGTTAAATCTTCTAATGAGCCGATATTTATTATTTATTATTCTACCTTCATGTTCCTTCGTTCAAGATTCTCAATGTTTTTCTTCTTTCCTTTGGGGTTGTGTGATTGAACCTTAATCTCAGGCTTGTTTCTCCTTGAAGTTTCTTCGCGCTGTATGCACACCACCTGTGTTGGTATAAGTAGCGAGTGCTGATCTTTCATTAATATAAGGTATGATCTACATATTTTCTTGTATTAATTTTGATCCTTCTCCTTCTATTTCACCTATCCATGCTATGGCATGTGATCTCCATGCTTCTAATGCATTTTTATTCGATTTTGGATAGTGCAGTCATGTCGTAGTGTCCTCGGGTGGATGCAATTGTCATTGGGGGTGGATATCACAATCCGTTGGATGGATGGTTCTTATATAAATAACGTCAACAAACTTTTGGGGTAGGGAATTCTTGAATTTTCTATTCTTTTACATGCAACTATATAGTTATCATGTTTTATCCCACTAGATCACAATGGAATTGACATAAAAATATTTGATCAAGATAAATATATTGATATAGATTGTATGTTATTACCTCTTGTGTTACTTAATAGTGTGATATCTATACTTGTATTGTTTATATTTTCATTCTTGATTAAAATTGGTAAATAATGAAAACTGAGATTAATTATAAATTACTTTTAAAATGAAAAATAAGCATGTAAATGAAGCTGGTAATTCTTGTTGTAATTTTATGTTAATAAAATTGATACAGTAAGAATGTTTAATAAATTTCATGATAGATTACTATTTAGGTTGCTCGTATTTGGTACCTAAAAATAATAAATTGGGTAATTATAGATGGATTAAATGACTGGTTGTATGATAAAAGTTAATACCTCATAGGGTTCTGAGTTACCCTCTAACTTGATTATAGTTTAAGATCCCAACTGATATGATGTTTGCTTTCATGCGTCTTGTGTTGTGATGTGTTCCTAGATGGCAATTGTGATATGTGGTGGTAGGGAGGTCCATTGGTTGTGGCAGCAGTTGATTCCTAGAGTGCAGAGATGCATCATTTTATGCATATGGGTGTTGGGGAGGACACCAAAGATGATGAAATAAGTCAGAGGTGAATGTTTAGATACATGATGAATCTGTTTGGTTTTTTATTTTCATTACTTTTCCCACTTCTCAAGGCAGCTGGTCTTGCTCACCCATCATCAAAAGGGGGCGAAGACGCATGTGGTATTCCATGTGCTTTCTATGTTTAGCTTCCTGAGGGAGGATGTGTCTACACTCTTGCAATAGGAGGAAAAGACTCGATGAGTAGTTCATCCACTCACCTTGTTAATCCCCCCTGTGTTTAGTAGCATTGAATGTTTTTATAAAAATCGTGGGTATATTTTAATGTACTAGTTTTTTTGATAAATTATTGAATAAGTGATGTTATCCTTTGGGGTTGGAGCTTGCTGGGATGCAATTTTGAGGTTCCAATTTAATAGAATAGTGGACCTTGGGTGTGATCCTAAAGAAATATATTATGGTTTTTTAAGAGTTAATTAATTTTTAAATAATTAATTAACCTAATGTTCAATTGAAAAAAATGTAATGAAGTAATGTAATAAAACTCATTAAATGGTTTTGTTCATATATGTTACATAGTCACAAAAGTGGATGTCAGGAGTCTAATAGACATTAGCTGTAGTTGAGTCTAATACTAGGTTATTCCTATTGTGTGGTTGTGAACTATAATATATTCTCTAATTTTTGTGTTTATGCACACTCCTACACCCTATAAATTTTGAAAACTGACACTCTGGGGATTTTGATCCATGGGTGGGATGTTTTCCCCGACATTCTGGTGGCATGATTGATGGATGATTAACCCCTTTGGCCCCACTCTCTTCTCTCAGTAGTTACTTGTCCTGGTGGGAATAGTGGTTAGTTTTCCCCATATATGTGTGTAGATAGTGGTAATGCATTTTGGGTTTTCAAAGATATATTTTATATATAGTTTACTATGGACTTATTTAGGTGTAACATGTATAGTTTGTGATGGTTTGAGGATCCCAACACAGTGTGTTGGATGTAATGGATTGAGTAATGCTACCCGACATATAATACATGATATGTTAGTTGTGGTGGATCCCAAAATATACCCGATTATGTTTATTATTTTAACATTGGATAGTTTTGTATGATTTGCATGTTGTGTTGGTTCACCCAGGTGTTTGTGGGCAAGCCTTTTTTAAAGATAGATGCTTAGGACGTGCATTGATGGATAAAAGAAGCAAACCAATGGGGAAGTGGTTGCGGGGTACCCTTGATATTCATTATCACTTTATAAACTCTTGTATGTGATACTTGGTGAGAGTATCCATTGTGGGGATGGGAACATAGTACACCTATTTAAGTGACTATTTAGTTTCACTTGTTTCTCACTGTGTTGTAGCATGTTCTCTATAAAATTTCAAGAGAGGTTTTGGGGAGGATCCTACTAATTATACTATTATACTTACCCTATGTATATTTAAACTATTTTTTAGGTCACTTGTAGCAAGTTTGAAATAAATCTAGTTTCAAATATCCTAGGGTTATAGGAGCTGTTTGGGATTCTGGTTACTGCTGTTTTTACTTTTCTTTGGTACATATAGTTTTCCCCTTTCAGTTTTAGGATTTTATTATGACAATAATTATGTGTACTTGAGATTTATTTTATATTACTATCTGATTAGTAATTTTTTGGTGCATGTATTATCTCTTTCTCTTTCACATGTGATCTCTTAGAGGGGAATTCCTCAAATTTGTGTGTTTAATATACCCATGGTGCTTGTCACCAACCCGGGGCCTACGAGAGGGGGGACTCGGGGGGTCGTTATCACCATTCTCACATTTCTAACCTAGAAGGGGTATAACATGGGGGAGGGGTCATGACATAGTGGTTTCAGAGGTAGGTTGCGAAATAAGATAGATTTTGGTGTTAAAAAAAGGTGAGGATCCATGGGTTGGTAGGGAAACAATTTCTGTCATGTTTAGCAATTGATGTAAACACTGGAGACCGGCTAAGACAAAGTCATTTAGGGGCCCCTGTGATCTGATGCATAGACCATTAAGTTTACAATGGGTACAAAATGAGGTGATACTAGTTGAAGGGTAGAGACATAGGGAACGATCATGCATAATTATTCTTTGTGTATATCTTTTAATGGGTGGACCATGGAATATTTTAACCTAAAAGGAATAAAAGAATAAAATTAATTAATTAAGGGAGAGTCTTCTATATTCCAGGTTTAGGAGCTCTAATTATTTGTTATTTTGCAGCTATAGCTCTTAGTCGGCGTCCATGTTAGGTCACATAAAATATTCCTACCAGGTAGTGCCAGCAGATCGTTGCAGGGTAGATGTTGACGATGTTGACACATGGATGGGGACACTCCGGGAGTCTCTATGACAGATATTGTAGAAGTATGAGGTTTTCATTTTAGATGTAGTTATGAAAGACCTCTTGGGGGTGGTCAATATAGGCATCAGTTTGATCAGTGCTCAGAAGAATAATTGTGTGTCTTTGGTTGTGATGATACTACGTAGAGCAGTGGGGTAACGATGGTTCTCGTTCATCGGGGATCATGAGCAGTTGACGATCTAATGGTAGGAGTTATGAGGAACGTTTAAGGTCTATTTTCTTTCTTTAAGTACAAAGGAATCCAACCACCATGAGCACTTACCCTTCGATATGAGAGATCAAGTTTACGGGAGTTTGGAATCTATTTTATGAACCTTTTACTATATGCTTCAGACCTATTTCCTAATGAAGAGGCCATGGAAAGGCATTTCAAGGGGGCTTTACATTTAGATATCTAAAAACAGGTCACCCCATTTATGTTGGAGATAAATATTGAGGTACTATAGAATGTAGCGGTCATCGATCGGACATTGCCTAGAACCGGATCATCATGATATGGGAGTCATCATGATTACTCACAAAGTAGAGAAGGGTTCTGGGGTTCCCTATTTTCAGGGTAGAAGAGTTTTTGTTCATTCGAGGGTAGGTCTCATCCCTCAACATCTCGTATCTCTGGGTAGATTTGGCTCTTAGGCCTATGTCAAGGGATCTGGCACTTGTTTTTCTTATGCTGGTTGAGATTATCAGCAGCTAGAGTGCCCAAACTTTCAGAGAAGTCATTGTGCACAAGGTGTGTAACACCCCAGGTAAATAAGGAATATGACATTTTCATATTTATCCATATTTGTGAATAAAATAATAATATGACTTTAAAGGGGACGCTATGCTCGATGGCGTACCAAACACGCAACAACGAGTTTCTTGGGAATCTTACGTTGCACTCTAATAATAAAATAATATTATGTTAAATGGTAGTTAACATGTAGCCGTTGTAATGGCGGGAATGGATAGAAATAACTAAAATATGATTATATATGTTCTTAAATATTTTAACATTTGTACAATAAAAGATAAAGGCTTAAAATACGGAAAGAATTCAATTTTAGGCGTATATGCCCTAGTTTTCACTAAAGGTTCACTTATCACCTTTTGATGGAGAACCGTCATTAAATATAGTTTTGTTCACTCTTAAACATTCTTTTGGACCAAATAAAACTCTTATTAAGAATTGGGACATCAAAATTTACTTTGTGTAAATTTTTGGTATCTTTCCGATAAAGTTCATTTTTTTTAATGAATAGTGTAAAATGTTATATTTTAATTCAAAACCACTTTTTAATATAATTTATTTATATGATTAGATTATATTTTGAATTGGTTTTCAAGTGAAATTAGAAAATATTTTTACCATTAAATCCAATAGTGGTCGTTGGAATCAATTTCACTTTGAAATCAGACTTAAACTAGTGTCAATCTTTTGATACTTATTGTTTCATAAAACACGCTATTTGTCATGACAGCGGGAATTAATTATTAAATTAATTAATGTGACTTATATGTTTTGAAATTTGTAAAACGGACTTCATTTTTGAATTCAGAATATCAAATATAGCTTAGGGTGAATTTTTGGGATTTTTCTGAAAAACTTCAATTTTTGATGAATAGTGAAACCACTAAGTGGTACTTATAAAAACTGATTTTCCGTTTAAATGAAATTTTGCCATAATTGTATTTTGATTTTAAAAAATCCGACATAAATGGTTGTCATTAAGAAGTAAAATGTGGTTCAATGAGATGAAAATAATTTTTTGGTGAATAGTAACTTATTAAGTTTTTAATCGCGATTAGAGGTAATTAGTGTAGTTTAAGGTAAAAATGATATTATAAGAATGTGAAAACACCATGAAACTTGTCCTAAACCTATTGTTTGTATCATGGACGACCAAGACAAGCCATGGGTCAACTTGGGGACCCAATCGATCCACTTTGGTTGGGAAATGACATAAATAACATTTTATTTAATGTAAAAGTAAAATTGACACAAACATGATGTGTTTTACTAAAACAATTTTTAAGTGTGGTTAAACAAGTCATATTTTTGATTATAAATATTCATTGGAAATCTAAAAAGATTTCCTACATCATAGTAGTTTTTTTATAATTTTTAGACATTACATAAATTAAATTATTTATGACATAATAATGATGTAGCGATGACATCATTATTTGACGATTTAAATAAAATGGAAAGATAATGTAAAATATATGAACTACACATGTCGAAAACTGATTGGATGAGTTGATTTCGAAGCCTTATCACCTTATCCACGAATTATATCAATGTGGGACCTTTTGAAACCGAAACACATTTTCAAATAAAGTAATATTTCATTACTTTCCAAAAGTGCCCCTCCTCTCCTCTTATAAAAGGCCCCCACCTCTACCTCATTTAACACACTCCTCAAGCCTTTGGATCGGCCAACCCCTGCCCATTTACTCTCTCCACATCCCTCTACTCATCCTAGAGGATCCCCTTTGGGCATAATCCTTTCAAAGGAAGCCTTTAGGCTCAAATCAAAAGGAGTTACACTTTTAATGGTAATTCATTCTCTTATGTTCATTTGTTTTATCTTGCTTATCCAACCCCCTAAACTATTTTTATTTACTTCTTTTGTAACAACACCAGTATCTTCAATATACTAGTATTTTTTTATAAGATTTATTCGAGCTACACTCTCACACAACTACATCAAATGGTTAAAGAACATACGGTTTCCGTGGATGGTGAAATTCTGCCTCCCGAAACGATGATTGTTCAATACTCATTTAACACCTTCAAAGGTGGCCATTATGATGTCACTATTTTTATATATGATATATAATATGTTTATGTTTTATTTATGCTTTTGTATTTTTCATTTTTGTCTTACCTTTATGGCTTCCATTATGGGTATACGCGATATCTTCATTTAAGGAAGTGCGGACTACCGCCCCCTCAAAGTGATTTGATTCGTTAAATACCATATTTGGGATGTATAAAGGATGTAAATATGATATTATATATTATATTATACTGGAATTATAATATACCTTTATATCATTATTATTCCATTCTATAAAATACGAAATAGAAATGAAAGTAGCGTTCATGCGTATGTACGGCTTACCGTCTCCATGAACGGTGCATTTCATTTCTTACCTCTAAATGATTATGTAATGTTATAAATGCATGAATGTACTGGATATATATGACATATATGATATCTACATAATGAATACAATTCTGGATATAATAAACATTTGGCCACATGAACAACATGTAATTGTAAGAAGTCCACTTTCGACTTAAGAACCAAATATCGGCAAAACAAATATTATTAACTTAAATGATTACATAATGTTTATGACATGGTAATAAGTGGTATAAAAGTAATAATGAACTTGAAAAAGGTTCTTAAGGAATTATAAATTAACTCAAGTTTATTATTCAGGAGATTAACGAACGATCGAGTCAAGTTGGACCCGAGGTAAGGGATCCTACTCCTCTATTTCTTTTTAAGTATACACTTTTATGTCATTCCTTTTAAAGCTCATATTTCTTGTTATTGGGATGATCTTTTATATTACACTTACTGTAATTTTTATGTTCATGTGATGAGAGACCCTATTCTCTCTCATCAATCCATTTTGGAAGTTTTATGTGGCGCCGTTAGGCTGCCGAGTTTTCATAAGGGATTTTTCACCTCACTTTTATTCCCGTGAGATTTATGCTACATTCGCCACAAATTCCATTGAGTGGTGTATGTACTGCCCATTATTCTACTATTTGTGTAATATAATTTCGTTTATGAGTATTTACATCAATGACCTATTGTCTTTCTTTCATGGGGTGTATGTTTTGAAAGATACCCAAGTCGGTAAGGGAACCTTTCACCCTCCTCTTTTTTAAAAGACTTCTTTTATTGGGTCTTTTAATTTACATATTTTTATGTTGGGATATGTTCTCATACATCCTTATTGATGTAAATTTTATGTCCAAGTGATGAGATACACTTTTTATCTCTCATCAACTCATTTTTGATGTGATGCCGTTAGGCTGTCAAGGGAACTTTTTAACTCAATTTCGATTTCTTTGGGTTCAACTTGTAGTCATTGAATATGTCATCCATTGAATATGTGTGATTGAAATTTTATTGTTTTACACTTAATATCCACTTATATTGGGTGTATATATATTTTTCACACATATATTTTGAGATTTATTTGTCCTTAATTTAAGGATACGTTCTTTATAAGGGATTTCATCACATTTGACATTTCTATTGAGGGTTCATTGTTGTTATGCACCAATTCACTCTTATATGGTGTATATACTGTCCTTTGGAGTATTATATCATGAATCCTTTTATTCTAATGATATTATAAAGTTATGACTAAATGTTATTCCTCTATTATAGTATTCAAGTGTCTCTAATTTTGGTAAAACCCATTTAACCAAAATATCATTTTAAATGTTTTAATTATTTGTTCTCATTAATATCCATGTTTTAAAAATGGTTTAAAGGATTTATTTATATGGATATTAATGGTTTAAAATTTTAAAAGCTTCAATGTGGTATGGGACACTTTGATTCAACAATCTCTTTATTAAATGTTTTAAATGGTTTTGGAAATGGTTTCTTTTTGAATGGATTCATTATTTCAATATCCTAAAATGTTATATTGTGATTGAAATATGGAAATGTTATGTTTCCTTTATTCATGTTTATGTGATACGATTATGTTATGGTTCTTGGGCATTGTTATGAAGAACGGGTGGTTCCGTGATAAACTAAGGGCGGGTGAGCCCGATATAGCTCTCCAATGCATTGGGTAACGCGAAGGAGTGAAACGTTAAGGTTTCTCCGAAGAGATTTAGGGAATATACTGTGATGGGTATTCCAAACGTAACCAAGAGGGTTACTCCCTACGTAAGAATGTTATGAATGCCTCAAGTAACCATTATGTCTTATGTTTTCTATGATTTATTCATGGTTTGATGAGGTATGTTAAAGTGCCTATGTTTTATGGGTAAAGTATGATTTCATTCTCATGTATATATGAACTCATGTTTCCTTTCCATATATTTTATAACCCTTACTGAGCTTTTTATGCTCATCCCAAGTTTTTGAAATGTTTTTCACAGGTCAAGGGAAAGGTACATGATGTGATGATAGTGTCAAGGATGTGTCAAGTAAGAATCCTTGTTATATTTTAAATATGTTTCCTTGATGGGAAGAATGAATACTGTCTTTTATGTAACCACTTTGTTTAAATGTGGAATGTAATGCAAGTTTCATGATCTAATTCTCTAAAACTCTAAACCTGAAAGGATCCTCAATGTTTAATCTTGTAATAACTCAAGATTAAGTAATGTTTAAGGCTGGGGCCTTATAGTTGGTATCAGAGGTCGGTTTAGATAACTTTAGAGGTTAGGGTATTCTTTAAGCATAAGTGGCATTACCATAATGGTTAGGATTTCAGAAAGAGTCCTAGTTTTAGATAAAGTGAATGAGTAAGTATATCTTAGTGTTTATCTTACTCATTAGTACATGATGGTTTTTTTTGATATACTCACACTGACCTTTTTGGTTTTAGTAAATGGCTGGATCTAGCAGGCACCAAAGTAACAGTGGATGTGAAGGAAACTGTGACAGTTTTTTGAGCAAGCAACTGAATGATATGGGAGCTGCAATGAGAACTCTTGTGATTATCCTCAACCAACTATCTGGAGTCATGATTGACCACCTAAACCTTGGAGATTTCTCTAAGACGTCATATATGCAAGAAACAAATCCCTACGGAAGTACATGTAATAATCATAAAGGTAAGTGTGTTCAAAAACCTATGTGTCAAATATGTGGAAAGAAACACCTAGGAAAATGTTTCAATGGGACATAAATATCCTATAAATGTGGAAATGAAGGTCATAAAGCAAGAACCTGCCATGGAAAAAGGAAGCATCCAGTTGACTCGAGGAAAGGGAAAGAAGTTCTTTCTGAGGGATCAATTGAATGTTTTAAATGTGGTGTGCATGGTCATTATGCAAACACATGTCCTATGAAGAAGTTTCGTGAATGGGGTCACCAAGAGCGTACCAATATTCGTTTACCAATACCTAATGCCATTCCGATTGAGGATGAAGAAACTGACAATGACCAATCAAAGGTATGTACTATTTCATGACTATTGTTTTCTTATTTTGGAATCTTAGGATATGATTCATGATTTTGTTTGTAGGAAAGAGGTATTTCGGAATAAGTTGGAAAGGAATGGATAATGGATCATGAAGAATGTTGATTGAGTAAGATGTCAACATATAAGGGCTTCAAGAGTTAGGGTGAAATTCATAAGAGTATTAAGTCTCTTTTGATGATGGGGTTACATTAGAATACTTTTTATATTATGTGTAACCCTGATGTTTAATATAGGCAAATTTTATTCAAGTAATAGTTATCTTTTCTTTTGTGGACATAGTTATAAAGAACCATTTGGGTTTATATGATCCTTACTTTTGAGGTAATTATGGGTTACCATATGTTATGATTGAAGTGAAAGGCATGAGATAAAATTGAGGTTAAATTATGTTATGGTTATTTTTGATGATTTTATCCCTTTTTGGGTAATGATTTGAGAATTATATAGTTTTGGAAAAAGGACAACACGCAGACCGTGTGACAACCCGTCGCGTCGGACAATGCTGCGGGAATCGAACCCACAACCAAAGTGCGACTGGTATATATCGCCTACCACTGGACTACGTGAAGTCCCTGGTTAGTTTGACTGATTCTTTTTAGTTATATGATTTTATGAATTAAGAGTAAGTTGATTTTGGAGGATATGTGATTAGGATAATTACTTTTCAATGTGAGACTTTAGGAGCAACTGATGTTGTTTGGAGATAAATGTTACGATTTAACTTGGAAGACTATGTGACTAAATCCTTCAAATATTTGGGTTTCAATATTATATTGGTTTAATTTGAAGAATTTTATGGACAAATTGTTTATCGGATGGTCCTCGTTGAACTTTGGGTTTTGTTGGACAAATTTTGGAGATTAAGAATAGATTTTCTTTTTATAAGGGGTTATCCTTTTCTGGATTATCTGATCTTGTACTAACCTTTTTGGTTTTGGTTTTGGTTAAAGCCTAAATACATGGGATGTATATAGATCTCTTTTGGGGATTAGGTGATTCTATAGAAGTTGATTATAGTACTCTTAATGCGAAAAAGTCTCCCTAAATACTCGTCTTTTGGAAAAAAATATGAGTTTGACTAAGGAATCTAGTAAAAGTTGAAAGTCAACATGATAAGTGATTATGCTTCCTTATGAATAAATTCCTCAATAAAAAGTAAATTAATACAAAAATGTTGTCTATTAACTTTTCCTACTGGGGAACCCAACACCGTTTAACCCATCACAAGTTTGTGATTTTCTTATTGTTAACTTTCTCCTAAACATGTTTTCTATCACTCTCCATCAGAACATGACCCTATGTTTTCTCCTCCATGTCCATATTTTCATACTTGGAATCCTAGTATGGGTTAACTCGGGTGACCTCTGTGCTTATCTTTCTTTATTTTAAGGAGATTGTTTTACCAACTCTTGTTCCGATGTGGAACGTTCAAGGATGTTTCCAAGCGCAATTTTAAAATTGCGAGGACGCAATTCCCAAAAGGGGGGAGGGACGTAACACCCCAGGTAAATACGGAATATGACATTTTCATATTTATCCATATTTGTGAATAAAATAATAATATGACTTTAAAGGGGACGCTATGCTCGATGGCGTACCCAACACGCAACAACGAGTTTCTTGGGAATCTTATGTTGCACTCTAATAATAAAATAATATTATTTTAAATGGTAGTTAACATGTAGCCATTGTAATGGCGGGAATGGATAGAAATAACTAAAATATGATTATATATGTTATTAAATATTTTTACATTTGTACAATAAAAGATAAAGGCTTAAAATACGGAAAGAATTCAATTTTAGGCGTATATGCCCTAGTTTTTACTAAAGGTTCACTTATCACCTTTTGATGGAGAACCGTCATTAAATATAGTTTTGTTCACTCTTAAACATTCTTTTGGACCAAATAAAACTCTTATTAAGAATCGGGACATCAAAATTTACTTTGTGTAAATTTTTGGTATCTTTCCGATAAAGTTCATTTTTTTTAATGAATAGTGTAAAATGTTGTATTTTAATTCAAAACCACTTTTTAATCTAATTTATTTATATGATTATATTATATTTTGAATTGGTTTTAAAGTGAAATTAGAAAATATTTTTACCATTAAATCCAACAGTGGTCGTTGGACTCAATTTCACTTTGAAATCAGACTTAAACTAGTGTCAATCTTTTGATACTTATTGTTTCATAAAACACGCTATTTGTCATGACAGCGGGAATTAATTATTAAATTAGTTAATGTGACTTATATGTTTTGAACTTTGTAAAACGGACTTCATTTTTGAATTCAGAATATCAAATATAGCTTAGGGTGAATTTTTGGGATTTTTCTGAAAAACTTCAATTTTTGATGAATAGTGAAACCACTAAGTGGTACTTATAAAAACTGATTTTCCGTTTAAATGAAATTTTGCAATCATTGTGTTTTGATTTTCAAAAATCCGACATACATGGTTGTCATTAAGAAGTAAAATGTGGTTCAATGAGATTAAAATAATTTTTTGGTGAATAGTAACTTATTAAGTTTTTAATCACGATTAGAGGTAATTAGTGTAGTTTAAGGTAAAAATGATATTATAAGAATGTGAAAACACCATGACACTTGTCCTACAACTATTGGTTGTATCATGGCCGACCAAGACAAGCCATGGGTAAACTTGGGGACCCCATTGATCTACTTTGGTTGGGAAATGACATAAATAACATTTTATTTAATGTAAAAGTAAAATTGACACAAACATGATATGTTTTACTAAAATAATTTTTAAGTGGGGTTAAACAAGTCATATTTTGGATTATAAATATTCATTGGAAAGATAAAACGATTTCCTACATCATAGTATTTTTTTTATAATTTTTAGACTTTACATAAGTTAAATTATTTATGACATAATAATGATGCAGCGATGACATCATTATTTGACGATTTAAATAAAATGGAAAGATAATGTAAAATCTATGAACTACACATGTCCAAAACATATTGGATGAGTGGATTTCGAAGCCTTATCATCTTATCCACAAATTATATCAATGTTAGACCTTTTGAAACCGAAACACATTTTCAAATAAAGTAATATTTCTTTACTTTCCAAAAGTGCCCCTCCTCTCCTCTTATAAAAGGCCCCCACCTATACCTCATTTAACACACTCCTCAAGCCTTTGGCTCGGCCAAACCCTGCCCATTTACTCTCTCCACATCCCTCTCCTCATCCTAGAGGATTCCCTTTGGGCATAATCCTTTCAAAGAAAGCCTTTAGGCTCAAATCAAAAGGAGTTACACTTTTAAAGGTAATTCATTCTCTTATGTTCATTTGTTTTATCTTGCTTCTCCAACCCCCTAAACTCTTTTTATTTACTTCTTTTGTAACAAAACCAGTATCTTCAATATACTAGGATGTTTTCATAAGATTTATTCGAGCTACACTCTCACACAACTACATCAAATGGTTAAAGAACATACGGTTTCCGTGGATGGTGAAATTCTGCCTCCCGAAACGATGATTGTTCAATACTCATTTAACACCTTCAAAGGTGGCCATTATGATGTCACTATTTTTATATATGATATATAATATGTTTATTTTTTATTTATTCTTTTGTATTTTTTATTTTTGTCTTACCTTTATGGATTCCATTATGGGTATACGCGATATCTTCATTTAATGAAGTGCGGACTACCGCCCCCTCAAAGTGATTTGATTCGTTAAATATCATATTTGGAATGTATAAAGGATGGAAATATGATATTATATATTATATTATACTGGAATTATAATATACCTTTATATCATTATTATTCCATTATATAAAATGCGAAATAGAAATGAAAGTAGTGTTCATGCGTACGTACGGCTTACCGTCTCCATGAACGGTGCATTTCATTTCTTACCTCTAAATGATTATGTAATGTTATAAATGCATGAATGTACTGGATATATATGACATATATGATATCTACATAATGAATACAATTCTGGATATAATAAACATTTGGCCACATGAACAACATGTAATTGTAAGAAGTCCACTTTCGACTTAAGAACCAAATATCGGCAAAACAAATATTATTAACTTAAATGATTACATAATGTTTATGACATGGTAATAAGTGGAATAAAAGTAATAATGAACTTGAAAAAGGTTCTTAAGGAATTAGAAATTAACTCAAGTTTATTATTCAGGAGATTAAGGAACGATCGAGTCAAGTCGGACCCGAGGTAAGGGATCCTACTCCTCTCTTTCTTTTTAAGTATACACTTTTATGTCATTCCTTTTAAAGCTCATATTTCTTGTTATTGGGATGATCTTTTATATTACACTTACTGTAATTTTTATGTTCATGTGATGAGATACCCTATTCTCTCTCATCAATCCATTTTGGAAGTTTTATGTGGCGCCGTTAGGCTGCCGAGTTTTCGTAAGGGATTTTTCATCTCACTTTTATTCCCGTGAGATTTATGCTACATTCGCCAAAAATTCCATTGAGTGGTGTATGTACTGCCCATTATTATACTCTTTGTGTAATATAATTTCGTTTATGAGTATTTACATCAATGACCTATTGTCTTTCTTTCATGGGGTGTATGTTTTGAAAGATACCCAAGTCGGTAAGAGAACCTTTCACCCTCCTCTTTTTTAAAAGACGTCTTTTATTGGGTCTTTTAATTTACATATTTTTATGTTGGGATATGTTCTCATACATCCTTATTGATGTAAATTTTATGTCCAAGTGATGAGATACACTTTTTATCTCTCATCAACTCATTTTTGATGTGATGCTGTTAGGCTGTCAAGGGAACTTTTTAACTCAATTTCGATTTTTTTGGGTTCAACTTGTAGTCATTGAATATGTCATCCATTGAATATGTGTGATTGAACTTTTATTGTTTTACACTTAATATCCACTTATAGTGGGTGTATATATATTTGTCACACATATTTTTTGAGATTTATTTGTCCTTAATTTAAGGATACCTTCTTTATAAGGGATTTCATCACATTTGACATTTCTATTGAGGGTTCATTGTTGTTATGCACCAATTCACTCTTATATGGTGTATATACTGTCCTTTGGAGTATTATATCATGAATCCTTTTATTCTCATGATATTATAAAGTTATGACTAAATGTTATTCCTCGATTATTGTATTCAAGTGTCTCTAATTTTGGTAAAACCCATTTAACCAAAATATCGTTTTAAATGTTTTAATTATTTGTTCTTATTAATATCCATGTTTTAAAAATGGTTTAAAGGATTTATTTATATGGATATTAATGGTTTAAAATGTTAAAAGCTTCAAGGTGGTATGGGACACTTTGATTCAAAAATCTCTTTATTAAATGTTTTAAATGGTTTTGGAAATGGTTTCTTTTTGAATGGATTCATTATTTCAATATCCTAAAATGTTATATTGTGATTGAAATATGGAAATGTTATGTTTCCTTTATTCATGTTTATTTGATACGATTATGTTATGGTTCTTGGGCATTGTTATGAAGAACGGGTGGTTCCGTGATAAACTAAGGGCGGGTGAGCCCGATATAGCTCTCCAATGCATTGAGTAACGCGAAGGAGTGAAACGTTAAGGTTTCTCCGAAGAGATTTAGGGAATATACTGTGATGGGTATTCCAAACGTAACCAAGATGGTTACTCCCTACGTAAAAATGTTATGAATGCCTCAAGTTACCTTTATGTCTTATGTTTTCTATGATTTATTCATGGTTTGATGAGGTATGTTAAAGTGCCTATGTTTTATGGGTAAAGTATGATTTCATTCTCATGTATATATGAACTCATGTTTCCTTTCCATATATTTTATAACCCTTACTGAGATTTTTATGCTCATCCCAAGTTTTTGAAATGTTTTTCACAGGTCAAGGGAAAGGTACATGATGTGATGATAGTGTCAAGGATGTGTCAAGAAAGAATCCTTGTTATATTTTAAATATGTTTCCGTGATGGGAAGAATGAATACTGTCTTTTATGTAACCACTTTGTTTAAATGTGGAATGTAATGCAAGTTTCATGATCTAATTCTCTAAAACTCTAAACCTGAAAAGATCCTCAATGTTTAATCTTGTAATAACTCAAGATTAAGTAAGGTTTAAGGCTGGGGCCTTATAAGGTGTCCCTCTCCAGGTTCCTCCACCGAGGTAGTTCCGAAAGAGGTAGTAGCAACTGATTTCACTAGCTTTGGGTCTGTATAGAGAATATGAAGTAGGAAAGGGACAATCTAGTGATTCTCCCCTTTATGAAAATTTTGAGCGCGGTTGTGGTGGTGGTCGTCATCAGGGTCAGAGAGGATGGGGAGGAGGTCTCAGTAAGCTTCATGCTTTAGCATTTCCATCTCTAGGAGATCATGATGTCATTCGTGGTACCCTTATCTTTTTTTCTTCCTAATAGTATTCCTTGATTGATTCTAGAGTGACACACTCCTTCAAATCACCAAATCTTGTTCATTTTTTGGTACTCGGGGTAGAGAGGTTTTTAGTTCCCTTAGAATTGACTACGCCAGTTGGAGATCGAGTTGACTTGTTTCTAGTATATAGAGACTGTGAGCTAGTTGTGGGTCAACATTGATCTTGTGGAAATTTTCTATGTTTACAGATACAACCATATGATTTCATCCTCATCATTGATTGGTTTTCTTTGGTGTGGGATATCATATATTTTTTAGGAAGAGAGATGTGGTGTTCATCGATGCAGATAGAGAGAAAGCAATGTTTGTTTATGAGCGAGACACTAGTATGGGTATGAGGAATGCTCCATCCTTATCATCCATGATGGGTGAGTTGATGTTGAAGTCTTTCGTTGTTTAGAAGTTGGCATTTTATAGGGTCGTAGAAGAGTACCCTTAATTGTTTTCTTGAAGAGGTTGTAGCATTACCCCGTCAACGAGAGATCGAGTTTGGGATCTAGCTACTAATATGAGCATCTCCTATCTCTATGTATTCATAAATTATGGCCCCTTTGAGTTATGAGAGCTTCGTATACAACTTGATGGTCTGTTACAGTGCAGTATTGTTCAGGTGAGTGTGTCACCGTGGGGCGCACCAATTTTGTTCATGAAGAATGCTGGTGGTAGTTTTCATTGGTGTATCGATTATCACAGCATAAAAAGTGACTCTGAAGAATTGATATCATCTTCCACGGATTGATGATTTATTTGATCCAATTAAGGGTACAATTTGGTTCTCAAATATTGACTTTCATTCAGGATATCATCAGATGCATGTAAAATATTAGGATTCCTAGAACATTACTTTATGTTGTCATCATGCGAATTACAAGATAATTGTATTGTCTTTTGGTGTGACAAATGATCTTTTTGTGGTCATCAAATTGATGAACAATGTGTTCTGTGAGTTCCTAGAAAAGTTCATCCTGGTTTTGATCGACGAAATCCTTTTATATTCCACATCTGAGGAGGAACATGTGGAGCATCAACATGACATTTTGGGAGTTCTTTGTCAGCATTAGATATTTGGGTTGGTATTGAAGTTTGAATTTTGGTCTTGAGAAGTCTATTTTTTGGGGAATGTTTTGTCCTACTAGGGTGTAGGTATAGATCCACCAAATATTGAACCAGTTGTGTCTGAGGAATCCCCCATGACAGTGGTAGAGGTGGAAATTTTCCATAGACTTGCAGGGTACTACAGGAGGTTCGTATCTGATTTCTCTCCGGATGTGACTTATCTAACAACATTGACCATGAATGATCATGTGTTCATGTGTGCTGATCAGTGTCAGAAGGCCTTTGAGTATATGAAAGAGAAGATAGTAAGTTCTCCAGTTCTTTGTATTTTAGAAGAGGGAGTTCAGTTTGATGTTTTCTATGATGATTCACATCTGGGGTTAGGCTACATGATGATCCAGTAGTGATTAGGTTTTTCTTATGGGTCTTGGTAGTTGTGTCCCCATGAATGTAACTATTCCACCCATGATATAGAGTTGGTTTCAATGGTTCTTGCTCTAAAATTTTGGATACATCACCTCATTGGAAATCTCTTTTTGGTTTTCAACAATAATAAGATCTTGATGTATGTTTTCTCCTAGCATGACTTAAAAAATTGTGACAATGTTGGTGGATGGAGTTCTTAAATAAATATGACATTGAAATATCATATACCCCTAGAAATGGGAATGTGGTAGCAGATGCGCTAACCAGAAAGTCACGTAGTTATGCTGTGTGTACATCTGGTGATTCATGGATAGTTATGGAAGAAATTTCCGCATTACATTCCACTATGGGAGGATTTGGGGGCACAAGTTCTCTTTTTCATATTATGGGGGAGTTATATCTGGTGTATTAGGTGGAAGAATCTCAGTTCGAGTATCTATTAGTCGATGTCGGGAGAGACCGAGTTGTTTTTGATGAGGCCCTGATGGTTGGTACGAGGATGAACAACACTGAATGTTGTATCACATAAGGATATTTGTTCCTTTGGAGACATGTGAGATGGTTCTCAGAGATTTACATAGTTCTCCTTTAGCAGTGCATCCTGGCGTGACAAAGATGTACGAGCCTTGAAGAATCAGTTTTGGTGTCCTGGGATAAAGCATGTAGTTGTGGAGTTTATGTCTCGATGTTTCTTCTACCATAATGTCATGGCCGAGAACCGTGTCCAAGGTTGTTTTCTATTGCAATTAGATATTCCTCAGTGAAAGTCAGATAACATCTCAATGGAATTTGATACTAGTTTACCTCGAGCTCTGGGAGGACATGATGATATTTGGGTGGTATTGGATTGTTTAACAAAATCAACCAAATTTATAGAAATCAAGGAGTCATGCTCAGTGGATGTTTTGTCAAGGCATTATCTGGAGGATGTGGTGAGACTCCATGGAGTCCTGAGGATGACCATTTCTGATCGAGATCCTCCGTATACCTCTAGTGTGTGGAGATGTATCCAGAATTATTTTTTCTCCCAGTAATGCCATAGCACTGCATTTCATATGCAGAAAGACGGTCAGAGAGAGAGGACTATCCAGACTCTTGAAGACCTGTTATGCTCTTGTGTCCCGGATTTTTGAGGTTTGTGGATGAGGAACCTACCCTTACTGGAGTTTGCTTATAACAATAGTTTTCACTCAACTATCATTATGGTGCCATTGGATACATGTTTGGTTACCCATTCCATTCTCTGTTGTGCTAGACTGAGGTTAGAGTGTTAGACATTCTCAGACCATAACTCGTTCAAAATACAACAGATATGGTTTAGGTGATTCATGGGAGGATAAAGATAGCATAATATCATAAAAAATCAAATGTTGATCAAAGAAAGAAACCTTTATAGTTTGATGTTAGGGATCATGTGTTTCTAAAGGTGACTTCCTATTTTGGGTTGTTATGGTTTGCTCGTTGAAATAATATTTCTCTCTGGCTTGTTTCACCTTTCACACTGTTGTCTCATGTTGGAGGCATGTCATATCCAGTAACACTTCACCTATAGATGAACCAGATAGATGATGTTTTCATGTCTCCCAGCTCTCTCATTATCGTCATGATGACTCTCATGTAATCTATTGGAGAGATATCGATGATTATGATGATGATGAATCCTTTGAGGAGAGGCCTGTGGAGATACAAGACATCAATGAGAAGGTGTTTCATGAGTGTTCAATCCCCTTGGTTCATGTCTTGTGGAAACACAGTGGCACATAGGAGAGTACATTGGAATGCGAGTCGAAAATATGTGCTCATTACCATGATTTTTTTATGTTTAATTCTTTTCATGTCAACAATAGTTCTCTTTTTGATTATATACTTTTTGTGTTTATGATATGGCCTTCCATGGTCTCTTCTTGTTGATTTCACTCTTTTTAGAGGTATCTCGATGGGTGGTTGTTCAGACCTGATTTCTATTTCCCTTTAGGTGGGTTTTGAATTCTCAATGATTAGAATGTTTAGAATGGTATCTATTGTAATGGCCCAGACTTCTCTGATCCATTCGTCTGTAAAAATCTTGTTTTTGAGGTGTATTGGGAGGTCAAGGAGACCTGTCCCAAAATATTTTCCTAATTTCCAATTATATGAAAAGATCCATCAATGAGACTAATATCAAAAGTCCCACTGATGATACTGGTGTGAACAGTTCCACCTGTGAGACAGGTGTGAACAGTTCCACTAGTGTGGCAGATGTGAAAAGTTCCACTAGTGTGTCCGATGTCAATAGTGCCCTGGTGAGTCGGTGTGAACAATTCCACCGATGAGACTGGTGTGAATAGTTCCACCAGTGAGGATGATGTGAACAGTTCCACCGGTGAGGCTGAAGTGAACAGTTCCACCGGTGAGGCTGATGTGAATGGTTCCACCGGTGAGGTTGATCTGAATAGTATCACCGGTGAGGCCACTGTGAATAGTTCCACTAGTGAGGCAGATGTGAAGACTTCCACCTGTGAGGCCGATGTGAACAGGTCCACCGATAAGGACGATGTGAACAGTTCAACTGGTGAGGCCAATGTGAACAGTTCCACCAGTGATGCTGATGTGAACAGATCCACCAGTGAGGCCACTATGAATAGTTCCACCGGTGAGGCTGATGGGAAAAATTCCACCGGTGAGGCCGTTGTGAATAGTTCCACTAGTGAGGAAGATGTGAATATTTCCATATATGAGTTCGATGTGAATAGTTCCATCAGTGAGACCAGTGTGAAAAGTTCCACCAATGATACTGGTGTGAACAGTTCTACTGGTGAGACAGATGTGAATAATGTTTCAAGAACATTACCCTTTTTCTTTTTCCAAATTTCTTGTTCATGCATAGTGTTTTTTTCATCCTATAGGTTCACCATATTGACATTTACTTTGAAATAAAATGCATTTGAAGACTCTTTTTAAAGACTCCAAGTCTGATTTAATGGCCATAACTCATATACTAGTTTTTCCTATGGCATGGGATCGTTTTACTTGGTCAGAATGTGAGGTTTTATGTTATTCTATTTTGAAGAAAAAATCCATCATATCCTAAACCTACTACATTAAATCATCTAAATGGGTGAGATATATTCCTTCATTATTCTACCTTCTTGTTCCCTGGTGCGAGACTATCGAACCTATCCTTCATTTCATAGGGGTTCTATGATCAAAACCTAATCCTAGGCTTGTTTCACCCTGAATTTTCATCCAACTGTATGTGCACCCCCAATTTTGGTGTAAGAAATAAGTGTCGATCCTTCATCAATATAAGGTATTATCTACCTCTTTTCTTGTCTTTTCTTTGATCCTTATTCTCCTATTTCTACTTTTAGTTCTATAAAATGTGATCTCTATGGTTCTAATGGTTTTTTCTTGGCAGTCAGATGGTGTGGTCATGCCGCATCTTCCTCGGGTGGATGTAGTGGTCATGGGGGGGGATTGTAATCCATTGAGTGGATCGTCCTCATATAATGAATTCAAAGAACTATTCGAGGTATGTAATTCGTTGTTTTTATATTATTTAACATGAAACTATAGTGTTATCATGTTTTATCCCACTCAATCACAATGGAATTGACATAATAAATATTTTTACCAGACAAATAAATTGATATTGATTGTTCGTTATTGCCTCCTGTGTTTCAAGATAGTGTGATATCTATGATTTCATTTTTTATCTTTCAGTTCTTGATAAAAATTGGTAAGGAATGTAAACTAGTATTAATTGTAAATTAATTGTCAAATTTAAAGAGGCATGTAATAGAATTTGGTTCTTCTTGTTGTAATTTGATGTCAATAAAATTGATGCAGTAAGCATGTTTAATTAATTTTTTAATATCTGACTATTTAGTTTTCCAATAGTTGGAACCAAGAAATAATAAATTGGTTAATACCAGATTCAATAAATGATTTTTTGTTTGATAAAAGATAATACCTCATAGGGTTATGAGTTACCCTATTACATGCTAAATGGCTAAGAGCCTAGTTGATATGATGTATTTTTTTCCTATTTCTTGTGTTATGATGTGATTTTGGAAGGATGTTATGATATGTGGGGGCAAAGAGGCCCATTGATTGTGGCAGTAGTTGATTCCTAGAGCTGAGACATGCATCAGTTTATGCATGTGGGTGACGGGGAGGACACTGAAGATGATGAATCCGGTTGGATGTGAAGGTTTGGATACATGATGAATCATTTTGGTTTTTTATCTACTTTAATTTTTACATTTCTCAAGGTAACTAGTCTTTATTACACTTCTTTATAATGGGGTGACGAAATGTGGGTATTGCACGTGCTTAAGGTGTTAAACTTCTTAAGGGAGGATGGGTCTACATTCTTTCTATAGGAATAAGAGACTCGAAATATAGTTCATCTGCTCACTGTGTTGAGCCCCCTTGTGTTTAGTAGCTTATAATTTCATTCTAGAACACCTAGGAATATGTAAAAATTAGTAATGATGTTAATAAATGATAGAATAAATGATGTTAATCCATGGGGTTAGAGCTTCCTGGGACACAATGCAGAGGATTCAATTTACTATAACAGTGGACCTTGGCTATGATTCTAGAGAAATATAATGTAGATTCATTAATAGTTAATTAATGTTTAAATAATTAATTAACGTAAAGTGAAATGGGTAAAAATAAAATGATGTAATGTAATTAAACTCTTTAAATGGTTGTGTTATTTTTAGGATACCTAGTATTAGAAGTGGAAGCTAGGAGTCTGAGAGACATTAGTGCAGGTGAGTCTAATACTAGGTTATGCACATAGTGTGGTTGTGAGATATAGTATATTTTGTACATTTTCTGTTTTTTTTATGGTAATACACACCGTTAGTTAGGTAAACTGGCCCCTAGGAATTCTGTTCCATGGGGTGTGTTTTTCGCAGCATTCTGGTGGGAGGATGGATGGATAAATACCCCCATTGGCCATGTTCTCTTCTCTTGGTAGTTACTTGTTCTGGTAGGAACATTAGTTAGTTTTCCATATATATGTGTGTAGAGGGCTATAATGGATTTTTTTATTCACACACATATATTCTAGATATAGTTTCCTATGGACTACAATAGTTGTAACGTGTATTTGTTGTGATGTCTTGAGGATTTTTACACGATGAGTCGGTTGTAATGGATCGAGGTATAGTGACCAATGTATGACACACAATATGTGAGATGTGGTGGCTCTTGGAAACTACCTAGTTAATTTGCATACATAGATATGGTGGTTTTGTTGTAGGATGTGCATGATTTGGTGCTTCACCCAGGTGTCTGCGGGAATGCCTTTTTGAGAGAGATAATGAGGTTGTACGACATTGGGAAAAGAGGAAAACTAGTGGGGAAGTGGTAGAGGGGTACCCTTGATATTATTTATTATATTATATAATCTTTTTTTGTGATACTTGGTGAGAGTATCCATGTTGAGGCTGCGAACTTAGTATACATTTTTAGGTGATGAGTTAGTTTCATTTGTTGTTCGCATTGCTTTAGCATGTTCTCATCACTTTTGCACAAAAGGCACTGGGGAGGATTCTACTTATTATACTGTTATACTCACCCTATGTATATATATACAATTATTTAGGTCATCTTTATTAGTTTGGAGATCAAGATGGTTTCAACTATCTTGGGGTTGAAGGAGCTGTTCAGGCTTGTGGTCGCTGTTGTTTTCACTTTCATATGGTACTTGTAGTTTTCTACTTTCAGTTGTAGTAGTTTTGCATGACATTAAAAATTTTTACATGGTATTTATTTTTTATTTATGTCTGAATTAGAGTTGGTTGGTGTCATTATTATATATCTCTCTTTCTCATGTGTTCACTGATAGTGTAATGGATCCCATTTGTGTGTTTACTATACCCTCGGTGCTAGTCACTAACCCAAGGACTACTGGAGGCGAGACTCAAGTGTCACTATCTACCTTCTCACATTGATGTCCTAGGTGCGGTGCACCTTTTGGGAGGGGGTAATGAAAACATTAAACCCACAACAAATAGATATCATCAATAACATTGAATAAAATTATGATACAGATAAATTCATTTTCAAAGGGACAACATCAAGTGAATTCTAAGCGAATAGATTTTTTTCCACAATCATAGTTCAATGAAACAAAGGAGGTATTGAATGAGATTATTGTATGAAATGACATATGCTCTACATATAACTTATAAGTATGTATTTGTGTTCACCACTTCATGGTTTCTAACTAAAATATTAGGAAGTAGGGTATTTCTTTGGATTCATAATTATTATGTTGTTGAAACCACAATTTTGAAACTGATGACCACCTATAAATTGAGATTGATTAGGAGGATGTAATGTGATATTTCATGGGAATTTTGTTTGGAATGGTTATCCATGGAAATAGTATTGAATCCATTATAGAGTCTTAGTTTTGGGAGGTGGAACAAAGTGCATAGGAACATAAGGCAACATGTATTCTCATGTAGGGGGGGGGGTTCTAGAGAATTTGGTGTAGAAATAGTGGGTGACCTAGACCCAACTATGTAATACTTTTTTATTACCATATCATGTGTACAGTTAGCTATGCATGTTGTTATCTGACCATTATATTACAAACTTTTATGTTTCCTCTACAATATTGGTAATTTCCACAGGTTAATTGTTGTATCGAGAGGTTATAGTAGATCTCAGGCTATAATGAGAACCTCAAGATACAATGAAAATGACCTTAAATATATGTTCTATAGTCTATATACATCTTACAAACTGGATAGAATAAATGTTTTACTATTAGGTGCTGGGGGATGATAAGAAATGAGACTTCTTCTCATGATATTCAAACTTGGTGATCTATAGTAGTGGGATCCTTAGGACACACCCTCCAATAGGAACAACACATATTTTCGGTTTCATTGGCTGTTCCTATCCACTGACTTGTGTATTGGTCTCCTGATTTGAGACCATTACAAATGTATATCAATTGATTATGTACTTTGATGAAAGGCGAAAACAATGTCACTAATTTCGTGGCGAGGTAGTTTGTGTTCTGTGCGTCATTGGTGCTATGACGTTTGCTGAATGGTTAAGAAAGGATTTGTCGCTTCCAAGTTTAGGAAGTTGTATATCTCAGGCTTGGTTGATCATTATAGTGCCACATTCATAAGTATATGGAAAAATCAGTAGAAAGGAAAATCCATCAGGATAGATCAACAAATAATAAAACAAGATAAAGACGATGACACAAGAGTGTGTCCTGCTTTATGAGATATTTAATGACAAATAGATTATAGTGCACAGTCAGTGTTCGTAGGATGGTAGTCATTTCCAGGACTATCCTTATCTTTTTTGGGGCCATGATGTGTTTCTAGACTCCACTCTTTGTCTGTGAATTTTAGTCACTACTATCGAGATGAGGGCCTAGAGGGTTAATCACAATATCTTATTCAAGAATCCACCCTATTTAGTTGAATAGGTATATGGACAGAGTGTGCCCCACCACGGGGTCTGAGCGTTGTCCATGTTATCGGTCACCAAAAAAATTAAATAAAATAACTAATATTGAACTTATGAATATTTGGGATTGAATTAATTTAATTTATTTACATGTTTAAAAAACATGAGAAAATATCAATTGAACGAATATTATTTTCATATTCGAGGTTCATTTAATATTAAGAGGGACAACGAGTCGAGTTAAATAGATCGGATTTTATCACGTAATGTATTATATATATAATACATGTATGTGATAATAATAATAGATAATATTGGCGCAGTTGATTTCTTCAAAATTATTTATTAATTGGACATTGAAATAAATGGGGGCCGAGGAACCCAACCAGGTATTTCCAAACGTCTCTATAAATAAGAGAGGAGGCTCTCTCTATTTGGTGGGAAATTCACTATTCATTCTTTTGCATGGAATGAAAATTGGGAGCCTCTCTATCCTGCCACTTTTTAGAGAGAGAAGTGCTTGATCCAAGATGCTCGGATTGTGATCTCTCTTCTGGATCAAAGGCTCCTGGATGAGGTGATTATCGGGACATTGAAAGCATCATCAGATCTCCGTGCTTGCACCTAGAATTGTATGATCGACATTCCAATGGATTTTTGAAGCATGTGAGGATGATCTAGAGGGATCCTTCATTGAATCCTTCAAGCGAAGATATCCATTGGCTAATAGCGGTCGACTGCACCTTTGGATTGGAAATGGGTATGTTTTCTTTTTAATTTTGTTCTCTTAATAATTTACGCGAGATCCAAGGACCTCTCCAGGGATCAGATAGTTTCTGGCGACATATTTCGTCGTCCTGAAGATGAAAAATATTGAAATCCCCATCCTACTGGCTTCTATTGCGGGACCCAGAAACCTAACAATGGTATCATAGGGATCACATAAATTTTATAAGCCAAATGAAATTAATTTGTATAAAATTAAGGAGAGTGTTCAAAGACGGTCCCAACTATTCAAATAGCGCGGTGATCCGATACCGAATGACCATGTTATGGTCAGTTTTATTTTCTAGATGGGATCTAATTCATGGTTTGATCTCGGGTATTTAATTTTTCCATCCTGAGGAACAAATCATGTTTTTGAATTGATTTAGTTAATCTAAGTAAAAATAATTTTTTTTCAAATTATATTATAATTTTATTTTATAATTTCCTTACTAATTTTATTATAATAATAATATAATAATAAAAAATTATTATTTCATTAAAATAATTATATTATTATTATATTAAAAGGCTATAGAGTAGCCTTTGGATGTTTTTTCTGGAAACCAAAAAATAAATATGAAGACTTGACTCAAAAAAAAATTAAAAATGGGGGAAAACAATGACTTCAAAGGAAGTCTTAAATAAATATAAGAAAAAAGTGGAAGGGGGGTCAAGCAGGAAAAACAAAAAAAACATCAAGGGGTATGAGTGGACCCCTTCATTCCAGCAGGGCCCATGAAGAGCCGTCTGCCCATATCCTAATAGACGAGCCCCCCCCCCCATTGGGATTCATGCAGAATCACCGTAGAACCTTGCTATGCACCACTGGATCGTCTTCCTAGAAAGGTGCAACTAGATGGGGGTGTACCAAGCGCGGTGCACTGTATCCCACCGGAAACCCTGCTGCAACCACACCCAATATCCTGCCACCTATGCTTCTCTACTGTGGCACAACATAGATCCACCCAGGGCTGCACCGGCCGCACCCCACGCTTAGCCAGACTCGCATGCCTGACGACCTCCTGTAGTGCGGGAGCACGCCGCAGCACAACCAATGAGACCTCGGCCTCCTCCCCACTATAGCTCACAGACATCGCTTCCGCCTCCCTTGCTGCAATGTCTCGCTGCTGCAGCAGCCCCCCGGACACCTCTGGGCTCCCTCATTCCCACATACAATATGTTGGCCTCCTTCAACTGCGAGCAGCACCGCTGGCACACCCGAGCAGTCCACTTTCTCTTCCTCCTGCCGCCGCAATGTGAAAGGTGTCCCCCCTTCCTAGAGCTAGCCTCCCTTGCTCCACCGCTGCTCATCCACAACATCCCAGATGCCATGCACGTGGTCGCCGATGTCATGTAACTCGCAGGAGTGGATAGCTGCCATCACCCGCTGACAGAACGTCTCTCCACTGCCCTCACACCGATGGACTCGGGTGCATGTAACCCTAACGCATTTTCGCAGGGTTTTGTTTTGTCCCAAAATAAGACCAGACAGATCTACCCGACCATGTTTGTGTCTCGGTAGACCTGCCTGATGCAGTTAAGCCAAGAACGGGCTTTGGCCAACCCGTTACCAGTCTGCACAAGTTCAGCATGACCCATGACGAGTCATAGTACTATTTCGAGACCCGAGTCAAATTTCAATTAATACAATTAATTAATTTAATTACCGAATTAAATTAAACTAATTAAAATATTAATTTTGGTTGAAAATAAATAAATTATAATACCCGAGCACATAATTTAATTTAATTTGGAAATTAAATTTAATTAATTACTTAATTTAATTTTTGTCAATAAAATTAAATTAATTAGTGGACCGATGATTAATTAAATTATTTGAATTTATTATTTAATTTAATTTAATTAAATAAACCCTCATACTTATTTAATGCATTTTTATTTTTATCGCGCTTATTTTTCTTACCATCTGGTTGTGAGCATCGAACTTTGTATGTCTGCATTTAATTAATTATTTAATTAGTTATTTAAATGCGTGTGATGCATGCAAATTAATTAAATAGATGGTATTTGCATCATTTTTATTTTTCTGTTAAAATGTATAAGGGCTTGTGTGCCCAATTTTACTAATGTAAATTAAAACTTCAGTCCCCCTCTCATGCGCGTGGGTATATTTTTACATTGGAGGAAGATGATGAGGGATGTGGACCCCACCAAGATGAGGTAAAACACTTTGATCAAGACAATTGAAGAAGACACGTAGACCTCACCAAGAGGAGGCAGTACTCCAAGATGTGACATGGACCTCACCAAGACAAGGTAATGTTCTAGAAGTGAAGAAAACATACAAGACAAGGGGAAAACTACATTTTGAGTCAAACTTCGACTCAGGTACGATGCCCTTAGGTCGTTTAGATGTCCAAGACCAGTCCGGAAGTAATTTACCATTATGCATATATTTATTATTTTATGCATTTTTGAACAGCGGGAAAATACATAAAATAGTAGAAAATAAAATGCATGAAGAAGTGGTGTATCTTTTTCTATTAAATCTCAGTTGTGAGTGAAAAAACATAGTTGAACAATTTTAATAGAAATAGATTACATCTGTCAAGAGTTGAAACCAATAAAACCCTCAATGAAAATATTAAGTCACTAAAACCCTACAAAAATCATGTTTAAAAAAACCAGGTGTTCGAGGTGTCATTCATGCCTTAGCTGAGTGTGCCTCTTATTACTAGGAAGGTCTAATTCATGTGGTTTTCTGACATAACTAAAATTGTAGAAATGGAATAGCATTATCTAACTTGTTGTAATTTTAGAGGCAAGCATTGTGTAAATCAGTGAATGATTTTTGAAGATGGGACTTCACTCAACAGATCAAGGAACTAGGAGTTAATGTTGTTGGATAGCCAAAATCCTACCTTGGACCCTCTGAGTAGTGTCTTAGACATATCTTATAGAATAATAGGGAGGATCAGAGATCCTTGTCACTAGAATACACAAGAGTATTCCCATTATAGTAGAGAGGGTTCCTAGAATTCCAAAAATTAATGGGAGACCTTTAATGATTAAATTAATCAATTATGTCTAAAATGGTAATCACATAAAATTAAAACATGCTAATGTATTTTTTTAGATAATGAATAGTAATTCCATAATAATACTATGACAAATATTAGATAAATTTAATGTATAAACTAAGCCTGAATTTTCAAAGATTAGTATAGTCGCTCACACACATTACTACCCTAACGGAAATTTAAGGTGCTTGTGTCCCAACCTATTAAGCCAAATTTAGAAGAAAGGGTGTAATACTTATTACAGGAGACTCATGAGTCATGGATACGATGGGATTGTAATAATTCTATCATATATGTCTGATGTTAGTTGTGGTCTCTACATCAATACATGGATGATGTTACATGTAGTCTAATCTCCAAGAATTTTCCAAGGAGAAAGTGAAGGATGATTTGAATGTGGTGATTTCACTCAGTTTGTGTAAAGTGAAAGATAATTCACAATATTTCATTTCATCCCATTCTTATAACTTTTACACTGAATTACTCTTTTTTTGTTTCACTATACAATTGAACGATATAGAGTAAGCGCTTTAGTACCTCTAAGGTAACATTCACCAAGTAATTAGAATGTTATAGATAATACCATCTCGTATTCTTATGGAGAATAAACTGAATGACTATGCTAAGAGTATTATGGAAATTACTCCAAAGGAATCTTCATCATTTCCTTAAATAAAAAGCTGTTGGTTATTTAGCAGGAGGTTATTTTCATCGCATATAAATTCATGAATGTTTAAGAATTGAAATACACGAAGCATGTACCCGCTTCTCATTCAGTTAATATTCACCAAATAAAAGTGTTGGTATCTCACATACATCTTGGGTATTAATGTTCAATTTGATTTTCACATATATCTATTAAAATACAATAACAAGGTATGTTGAGACACATTACAAGAAGTATTGTGTCTTCTCCGAGCAGCTTAGAAAGGATGATTCCTAAGTCAGCAGTGGGAAACACATAACATCTAATTACGAAGTGATTGAGTCAAACTGAACATGTTGTGGAGTATAAAAAAACAATTATCACATGTGCCCATTTGTACATGATGATGCATTATTCCATGTTTTGGAATGAATGTTTTTTTTGAAACAAACTCACCAAATAGTTCACTGCTACTTGAATAAATGGGAATACACAATGAATATAAAATATAAGACCTACCCAGTTGTGGCCATATGATTATTTGTCAAATAATACTATAAGTGGTTGTCAACTATATACCCAATATGATATTTAGGCTCAGCACAGCTAAACACCTTGTGTATTATTGACATCCTTAGTTTAGACAAAGAATCCTTTAGAAATAAAGGTGTGCCATAAAGCTTTCTGAGGATAGTTAAATAAGACAATGTGAACTATTCCCAAGAAATCAAGAGGTAAAGATATTTCATATGATTCATTTATTTCATTAATGAATAGTGATTTATATGTTTTTTAAGAGGATATGAGTTGCTTCGGATCAGCATGCCAGAGAATATCATGAACAAACTATCGTCGATCATGGTAATGTAGTGTGGAGTAATTCCTAAACGAATGTTTTCTTATCTACATCACCATATTTATGTTCATAAGTATGATTGATGATTAGTCAAACATATTAACATTTATCAACAAAGTTTATCATGGAGAAATTCAAAAATCGCATTTTATACATCCAAGTTATGATGAAAGTTATGTCAATGTTATAACCTATAGAAACTTCCATTATATTTCATGATGTGCATTGAAAATAATAGCTTAAACCAATAACCAATATGCCAACTAAAATGACTAATGGATATTGTACGAGTCATAGTATTATGGAAAATCCATTACGTCATAGGACATGTTTAGATGCAATTCATTTGTTAGGATTTAAACAAACATTCTTCAAGTTAAAAACATTTTACATTTGAGGTAATAATCCAAACAGTTGCTTTAGATATTACCTAAATCACTAAGATATAAAATATGTAGTCATGTATTAGAATAAATTTCTATAAAATGGTGAACATAAATATTAGAGATAGTGGGAGCTGAATTGACTTGTACTTAGTGAATGCTCGAGACACATAAATGGTTGGCAGAGGGAACATGTTCCACAAGTACATGTGGAATAGGCATGTTCCAGTGACAAATACTACATATGAAGAATGAAACCATGGTGATGGTTTAATAATCACTGCGTTTGGTGATATATTATTCATTGAGAATAATAAATCCAATAAGTATTCAATATGTGGAAATGAGAAAATATTGACAAGATCAACTAAAATTCAATAATGGATTTTGTGTATCAAATTGAAAAGGGGATTATGAATTCAATACTGCGGTGGGTATTCAAATGAAATAATACATGGATGGTAAAAGTATTGTACCAATAAGGCTCCATTGGTTATACCAAGTTGGTACACCTAAATATATTTTAATTTTACTTGTCATAGATGAACATATATGATCATTATATTGGTCATTGGATGTCAAGATCATCTTTTGTGGATGGTGTCTATAAGACGCAACCAGAAAGAGATGATGGCGTCAAATTATGCCAATAAGGGTTGAAAGTTACTAAAATCCAATTCAGGATTAATATAAGAAACAATATCTTAGATCATTAAATATAAATTATTTTTTGCCTTGTGTCTACAAAAGGTTAGTGGGAGTGCCAATTTTTTCCAAATGAAATATGTTAAGAAACATATGAAAAATAGATTCTGATCTTAGAGTTAGATAAGATCAAGTTAAAATCAATTATACAATGATTTACTACAAGTAGAAACCTACATTCTTGGGAACAGGCTCCACTACGGTAGATCAAAATTGTGCTTGGTCCTAGTCAATCATATATATAGTGACATTGTGTTGAAAAATACAAGTTGGAACAATTCAAGTTCAGAATTGTGGCCTATGTCGCATGGCTTTATCTATTCAAGTTATCATGTTCGAAAAATAGTAAGAGATTAAAGATTTCAATTGATACCACATGCTTTTGCAATGGATCATTCACATTTGTCATAATATGATAAATAGTTGATAATTCCGTGATATAATTTATTATACACAGATAACAGTTATTTCCAGGAGCACTGCCAGTGATGTCGTCCGAACTATCAACATGTACTTCAACTAATACAAATGATATGTATTTGGAATATGGAGAAGAAGGTATACTAGTTATGATGGCACACAAACTAGTAATCCTTCCATCAATTTGATCTTGTATCACATGTAGGAAAAGTAGATGAGCATGTCAAGCTCATAAAAGCTAGTGATAGCCATACTTACAAATACATAGTACGTTGCAGCTTCTAAGGCAGAAAATTAGGTGTTATAAATTGCAAGGATTTGTTCCAATTCTTAGATTCACACATACTGAAAAAATTATTATCATAATTAGAATTATGATATTCTTACTATCCAAGTTGTCAAGTTATGAAAATAGAAAAAAGTAATATACTAGGAGATACCTTATCATGAGAAGTTTTAATCAAGATAATGAGGTTGCATATAGCAGATATTCCACTCGGTGAAAACATGGTAGGCCCAGTAGTTAAATCCATTTCACATCAGAATCATGGTATTAATCATGTGAGTAGCTAACAAGTTTAGTTAGCAGATTGGATCTAGTGAAACTGGGAGTTTTAAAATAGTGGGTTCCCTAGACCCAACTATGTATTACTTTTTTATTACCATATCATGTGTACAGTTTGATATGCATGATTTTATCTTACCATTATAGAGTATAATTTTCTTCATCCACTATAATAATGGTAATTTCCAAAGGTTAATTGTCATATTAAGAGGTTATAGCAGATCCCAGGCTATAATGAGAACCTCGAGATACAATGAAATTGATCTTATATATATGTTATATAGTCTAGATATATCTTATTGACTGGACACAGTAGAAGTCTGACTATCAGGTGTTGGGGGCTCATATGAATTGAGACTTCTTCTCATGAAGTTCGCACTTGGTGATCTCTAGTAGTGAGATCTTGAGGAAAGACCTATCAATAGGAACACCACATTTTTTTGGTGTCATTTCTTGTTCCTATATACAGACATGTGTATTGGTCTCCTGACTTGAGACCATTACCAATATATATAATTTGATTACAAAATTTGATTAAAGGAGAAAACCATGGTAGTAATGTCATGGCGAGGCAGTTTGTGTTGGGAGCGTCGTTGGTGGTATGATGTTGGCTGAATGGTCAAGAAAAGATTTTTCAATTCCATGTTTAGGATGTTGAATATCTCAGGCCTGGTTTATCAGGATGGTTCCACCTTCATAAGTCTTTGGCCAAAACAATAGAAAGGAAAATCCATTCGGATAGATCAAAAAATAATAAAGAAAGTTAAGGACGATGACACAAGAGTGCGTCCTTCTTTATGTGATATTTAATGACAAAGATATTATAGTACATAGTCCATGTTCATAGGATGGTAGTAATTTCTATGACAATACATATCTATTTAAGGGCCATGATGAGTTTCTAGAATCCTCTCTTGGACTGGGGATTTTATTCTCCGATATCGAGGTGAGGGCCTAAAGGGTCACACACAATAGCATATTCAAGAATCCTCCATTTTCAGTTGAATATGTATATAGACATTGTGGGACCCTCCATGGGGTCTGAGCCTTGTCGAAGTTAATGAGCACCAAAAGAATTAAATAAATTCATTAATATTCATGTTATAAAAATTTGGGATTAAATTTATTTAATATATTTACACATTTAGTAAATACGAGAGAATATTAATCGAAAAAATATTATTTTAATATTCAATGTTTGTTTAATATTAAGCGGGAGAACATGTTGAGATAAATGGCTCATATTTTATTATGTAATGTATAATATATATATTACAAGTATGTGATAAAAATAATAAACAATATTGGCGTAGTTAAGTTCATAATAATTATTTATTAAGTGGACATTGAAATAAAGGGGGGCTAAGGAACCCAGTTTGGTCCTTCTCAACATCTCTATAAATAAGAAAAGTGGATCTCCCCCATTGATGGTCAATTCACTATTCATTATTTTGCAAGGAATGAAAATTATTTCCTCTCTCTCCTCCCACTTCTTAGAGAGAGAATCTCTCGATCCAAGATGCTCGGTTCGTGATATCTCTTCTGCATCACATGATTATCGATATGGTGATCGTTGAGATGTTCAAATCACCGTGATAACACCTGGAGTTTGATGATCGACATTCCAGAGGATTTTTGGATCGTGTGTGGGAGATCTAATGGGATCCTGATTTGGATCCTTCAAGCGATGATCGCCATCAGCTAGTAGTAGTCGACCATGCCATTGGATTTGAAATAAGTATGTTCTCATTTTAATTTTGTGCACTTAATAATTTAATCATTCCCCTCGGACCACTCCGGGGCTCGGATAGTCGGTGACAATAAGTTCCGTCATCTCGCCGATGAAAAATATTAAAATCCCAAGCCAACTGGCTTCCGCTACGGGCCTCAAAAACCTAACATTTAGAATATATGAAACTAGTGTAGATAAGAAATAATAATATATCTAGTTCTTAGTTGGGAATATTGGTTATGTCATGGATTTTGGTCGATGATTTGATTTTACTATGTAAATTTTCGGAAGGCTCAACATCACATAGATGTCTTTGAGATGGCTCCAGCATTTCGTCTAATCCCCAGATTTAGTTCTTTCTTGTAATGTGGGTGATATAAAAGCCTCCAATCAGTAGTTATAAACTCAAAATAGAGGGGCATAATGTAGAATCTTTCCCTACCTCGGGGGTTTCAAATTTAAATCAATGATTTGTTATTTTTAATCCTCGGTTAACATCCTCATTAGTGTGGTATCTTTGTTAAATTATATTTTCTTATTCTACATTTATTCAGAACAGGGTGAATTTTTTTTTCATGACTCGGTATATGCACATTTTAAATAAAAAAATTACGTTGGATGGAAAAAATGGAAATTTTTCAGAAATTATACTTTTTATAAATTACAGAAATGTTTTATTGAACCCATGTTAGTTAATATATAAATGAAATGTGAAAAATAAAACATGATATTGGTAATATTCAGGTACAAGCAAATGATGCTCCAAATTATAGATAATATAAGCAATTTGGATATTAAAATGAAATAAAATTTTAAAATCACTAACACGTTAAATATATCTTATTATCATATTAAATAATCTTTTTTATCATCCATAAAATTAGTTGATAAAAATTAGAACATTTCATTCCTGGTGGTAGTAATCTAGATGTACGCATGAGGACATCATTATTTTTAGAATGACTATTGGGAATGGTATAAAAAGGATATATAATTATTATATGAACAAAATTTGGTATTGATAATAATTGTTTTATTATTCTATGTTGTATTGAGTAGGTTTTGGGTGGTAGAATTAAAAAAATAATTAAGAAGGTGTGGTGGAAAATTTTACCACTCCCATTGGATTTTCACTATTAGTCACCACCTTATGTCACCTTAGCATATTATTTTGGAAACATAAAAGACTATAGTGTAAGTAACCGGTATTAAAATATTATGTAATACCAGTTATTTAGTAAATAATTCTCTTTCAAACATTTTGATGGTATTTTCTCATTAGTGTTTTATATAATTTGGTCAATAATCTTACATAATAATCCCATTAGATAGAAGTTGTAAACAACACAGTAGAATCCATTTATCCCATGATATAAATATTTTAAACGGAAACAATTTTTATTTTATTTAGAAATATTCACAACTTTAATATTGACTTTTTATTTTTTTTTCTTATGATTTTATAATCCTTTTGAAAAACATTTTAAAAGGTGGTATGAGAACAAAAGTCATGATATGGGACATAAAATAATGATGTTTATTAGTACAATGAAAAGCAAAAAAATCCAATATATGTTATCCATTTAAAAAAATTCTATGATAGTATCAGAAATATCATATCCACAAGAAAAACATAAACTTATTGTTTATTTAAAACCATGAAACCCCTTAGTAAGAAAATTAAAACAATTTTTGGAAAGATAGTGTATAGAGATCCTATATAATTATATTCATAACACATGATAATCCCATTTTTGGAATAACAAGGGAATAGTTAAATATATATCATAAAACATCTTAGTTTACTATTTTATTAATGCCTTTATGAATAAGAAACATTACCAAATTCATTATAGATCAATATTGGGGAACATCTATTGTATAAGCTATATCAGGGTCACCAACCCTATTGTATCGAGATCACTCATAATTTCATATAATTATCATGTACCATATCATATTTTTTTAATGATATTACTTTCATATCATATAAACATTGAAATAATCCTCTAAAAACATAATAAAAAAACCTTCCATTTTCATATAGAAATTTGGATAAATATATTTATTTTGGAAAAAAAATTTCTCTAAAAAATCAGTAACTATTATGAGAATAATTTAAATATAAAATATCAATAAAATAATATAATTAATTCATCAAAACAATTAAAATTCATGAATATTAGAAATTCTATTCATTCAGTATATGATAAAAATAAACATTAAATTTCTTATTTGGAATAAATTACAAAAGACTATATGATATAGGTAAAAGGATTCTGTTTGTGTTTTTTAGTGACATTTAATATATTCATAAAGCTTAATGTATAATTTAATTATTTAATTATAAATACATATATAAAATAATTTTTGTAATATGTATATGGTATTAAATATATGTTAATGTATAATAATTCTTTAAAAAATTTAATATGATTTTTTATGGTAAATTTCCTCTTACCTTGAGTATAAATCATCACATATGTTCAATATCATCCTAAATAAAAAAATAATATTAATTATTGAAATTATTCAGAACCCTTTTATAGTATAATATTAATATATTTCTATTTATTAGTATGTTATATTCAATTTCATAATAAATTATGTTCACATTAAATATTTTGATGATATTCGATGAATATGTAGAAAATTACTTTAGAGGGTTGAAAATGGTCAATGAAGACATAATTCAATAATATCGAGAGCAATAATCCTCATATAATAACAATTTTTATACAATAATTATACTTTCAAAAAAACATTGATATTTTTTTTGAAAAAGGTACTACATTACAATCATTGAGAAGTTAAGACATACATACACATGAATAACATTTCCATTTTTCGACGATCATTATAGAAAAAGGTAATTATTAAGAAATATTTCATAATTATAAATATATAATTAATATCATTTTTACTATTTTAAAATACTTATATATTTTTTCCAATGATGTCTCGATAAGAAAAGAATCAAATTTCTTTGTGAAGGTCGTAGTCCACACATACACATGAACAATTTTATAATTTCCAAATGGATGTAATGGTTAGAAATTAAAGTATATATTATAATTAAATAATAATAAATATATCATTATCATCATATATAATAAATAAATTCATTATTATAAATATCAATGCTATTTTTTGATAGAAAAAATTACGTTGGATCGTGAGGTGGTAGTCCACCAAACACATGAACAATTGATTCATTACGCATTTGAAGGAAGCAAGAGATGGATATAATTTATTAGATTAATAAAATAACACACACACATATATATATATGCGTGTGATATTTTATTATTATATCATAACGTTTGAATAATATTTTAAGGAGGATGAAATTGAAATAAAACTAATACATTTGGTTAAAATCTATACATATTTTTTTAATCCACTAATGAATTACACCTTAAGCCTTATAAGGTTGGTATTCTACCCAAAATAATACATATGGAATGTGGGGAGAGAATTGAGGATGTTATTTGGGTATAATATTTCCAAAACTAACGTTTATTTAAGTGTGAATAAAATATGACAAGAGGTGACCTTTTATAAGAAATTGGAGTGGCATTCTAGGAATTTCATAACATATTAAATTTATATAAATTAATATTAATGAACAAATAAATCCTAAATGATATTATTTTATGATAATATGTGTACGATTCAAAATAAAATCATTCTATAAAAATTTTACTATTTTAGGCGATTCTTTCACCGTTAACCCTTTATATTAATCTCGGGTTACGTCATCTCAATTATGGTGGAATCAATGTTTTTTAAAATAAAATAATCAAGAAATATGATATAAATGAAAAATGAACCACAAATGGAAAATTTATGAAATAATAATCTATATATAGTTCACATGTATTCATATAATATTTAAATAATTTTTAATCATTAAATAATATTTTTTTTAAAATATAATTTATGGCATTTTATTGAAATACCATAAATATTATAATATAATACGTACCGAACACGATTAAAATGGTTCTAAAATGAAATTATATACAATTTAATGATGATATATTAATTTAAATACCGAATAATATTTTTATCCATTTTTCATCATTATAGATCATAAATTTTAAATCCTCGTTGGTTATTCAATTTTACCTTTTACTATGGTAATTACATTTATAATATTAAAGGTTTATTATTTTACTTATAATTTGTATATTAGAAAATAACTAGAAATAGTTTTAAATTTTCAACCATTTATAATCATAATTTTCCTCAAGAAATAATTTATTATTTTAAAATGATTTGATAATATATTTTTAATAGATTATAAAAAAATTATATTCTTTTTATCCTTATATAACAAATTTAGAGATATTGATGTAAAGAAAGTGATATTTTAGAATTTTTTATACATAAAATCGTATTAATTTAATTAACAAGGGATAATTGAATAAAATTTTCATATATTATAATTTATTATGTAAATGGACTAATAAATCAATGATAACTAAATTAATGAACATTTTTGGTTTTATTTGGAGAGATCAATTCTGGGTTTTGACCACGGTTTATCTATTTTACCCTTACTGAGGTGAAACAATTTACAACAGTTTCAATTGATAATGTCCTAAAATATTGGATAACTATTAATAAATTTTGAAAAAAAAATTAAAATATATAATTATTTTTTCAAGATTCAGTTTATATAAGTGATATAATATTTTTCACTATGAAAATCTAAAATTCAATGAAAAAATTGTTTTTATAAAAATGTCTTTTTATTCCAATAAATAAAACTATACTAAAATAAAAAATAATTCCATTTAAAATGTATTTAGTTATATTATATCTAATTAAACAATGCTTTTTTTAAGTTAATATCAAATTAATATAATAATGATACCTTTAAATGAATATAAAATTTAGTTAAAAAAATATTTTTACTATTCGCTGAAAAATAAATGTTTAAAAAATTCTCATAATTTCACCAAAATATAATTTTGATATAGTGATTTAAAAAATTATTTCTTATTTAATAAATAAAATTTATAGAATATCCAAAAATTATTTATTATATTCCACCATATAATATTTAAAAATCTATTGTTGAATATAATAAATTTTTTGAGGAATAAAATGAAATGACTAAAAAATGAGTAAATATTTACTAATAATTATTCAATATACTTATATTATGTAGTAATTTTTTATATATTTTATAAATAATTTAATATTATTCACACCCAAAAATTTAATAGTTATGATATTATTATGAAAATTGAAATATAATATTTTGTTTTTTTATGATTTGTTTTGTGTATCCTGAATGCTATCAGACAAAATATTTTTAATATCTAAATATTTTAAAATATACTCTCACATAATATATTTAATACATAGAATTTAAAACTATTCATGAGAAACAAATATTTAAAATATAATGAAACCATTTTTTGAATCCCACATTATAAAAAAGGTTAACTAAACATCCCCGTGAAAAAAAGGAAAGGGAAAAACAATGTTCATCTGGAATAACACATACTAGGATTCAAAATATGCTAACATTAGTGGAATGTGAAAATATGGGAATATAGGAAAAAATAATTTCTATTAATGATGTATAGTTATAGAGAATATTGATAAAAATAATGTCAATGATCTTGAGATATTTAATTACTAAAATAAAAAAATAAATTAGGTTTGAAAAAGACCATTGTTTTTTTAAAAATAAAGAAAATATGAAAACAAATTTCATTCCATGTCATTTTTCATGATTTAGTGAATTACATTACCATTTTCACTAATAACATAAGTAAATATTCTTACTATAATAGTATAATTTTACCACAATTTATTATTTCTCTCCAAATGATGAGTATTGAATATTAATTTTTCATTCTTAAAGAACTAAAATAAATTAATATCAAATAATTTAATCAATAACAGTATAATAATATATTCAAATTATATTTATACATTAACAAAAACCGAAATAGTTAGGACCAATAAATATAATTCCCAAAATGAATTAACAATCATAAAAAGAAATAAAACATTAATCATCAAAACCTGAACAATAAAATCCAATGTTCAACTAAGATAATTTGATGAGTAACTAACAATAGAATTCTTAAAAACACTACCAATAATGTTTAATACCTAAAAATCAAAATTATTTGATCACATATTCTTATAATATATGTTATAAATTTATCTCTATATTGCATCGATCAATATTCCAGGATTGTACAAAAAATGTGTATTCTCTAATAATATAATCTTAATGCTATGATAATGATTTTCCATAATGAACCTAATCCACCATAATGCCAAATTAAAATTATATATTCATAAAATATGTAATATAACCATTTCTCCACAAATAAAATCCCATCATGTCAGATAATATTTTTTTTCCAAAGTAATATAATGTTCCCAAAAAATATAATGATCTCCTTTCAAAATAAAAAATAATATCATAAACACAAAAACATTTTTCACTATTATAGTTATCCATATTATAAAATTTATATAATAAATTTTAATTACCTCTAATTAACTAAAAATAAAATATCATATGAACCCTAATTATTTTAAATATCTTTAAACCAATGTCAACAAATTAAAAAACAATCATTCCTAAAATAATATTTTCTCTAAAAAACATAATAAAAAATGGGTTTTATTACCATATATTTACACCAAAATAGTATTTAATATATTAAAATCCCACAATATAAACCCACAAAAGGCAGTGTTAAATAGTTTTAACTTATGATCAACCTTAAACTTATAAACCAATGATGGGGTCCATAACTCTTATTTTAATCTCACATTAAAACATTCTAATCTTCAAATTATTATAATCCATTTCTATGATTCCAACTATAATGATATTTATTTAAAACATTATATATTATTTAGTTTTTAGTCGTGAATTCCCTATTTTATATTTTTAGAATCTTTTTTTTTGTATTGTGTTTTTAGATAATTCCAATAAAACTCTTGAGTAATAAACAAATACATTTCATGTTGTAAACATCCCATTAGTGTCCATTTTTTTATAATATTAAACATTTTAAAGAATTTTTTTTTTCTTTTCATGATGAATCATTTTTATTTTTATCAAAAATTATTTTTTAACCCATCCTTATACAATTAGAAAAAATTTTAAAATATGTGATGATAATAAAATTTATTGTAATGGTCATAAAAGAAAAAAATGCATTTTTTCAGAGAACAACAAGAAATCCCCAAATATTTTTACCCTTTTATCAATATTATTTGATCATGTGAAATAGATCACATACATATGGAAATAAAACAAATTTTCTCATTAAAATACACTAAACACATTGTATAAAAATAGAATCATTTTTAGTAAAAATAGAGAATATTAATCTTAGATATTAATATTCACAACATATGTTAAACTTGTGTCAGAGATAACTAGATTGTGATAAATCTATTTGATTGACCACCTCAATCAAGTCCATCATTCATTCCTTTGAGTATAAGTTACAATATACAATGTATTAGAGAGCTCTAATGTTCCTCATCCTTAATAAAAACTATATTGGGATCACCAATCGTATAAGCTGTATTGGGATCAACCATCATCATATATATTTATCATTTACCATATAATTAAAAAATATTATTATTTTAACATTTTTTAAATATAAAATAATTTAAATGATCTATTTAATCCATAATAAAAAACATTCCATTTTCAAGTAAAAATATTGACAAATATATTTTTTGATCCCATTAAAATGAGAAATTACCTATATAATATTAGAATAATTTTATTTGAGAAAATACATGTACCAATTTAAGTAAATAATCAAAAAAATTATTATTTATGATGGTGGAAATTCAATTCATGTTTTATATGTTAAATAAATAAAAAAATTACACATTTTTTAAATAATATAAACATGTTATGTATTAAATAGCTAAAAAAATTAATTTTTTAAACATTTATAAAAATAATATAATTTAACTAAAACTTTATTTATAATTAATTTATTTAAATACAAATTTAGCATTTAAATATTTTTTCAATATTTACATCGAAAAAAATTATTTAGAAAATAAATATTTTAAACAATTAAATTGAGGTTTTAAATGTAATTTTTTCCTCAGACAGAGTGAGCATCATCACAAACATTCTTTATCATCCTGAATAATAAAATTTTGATAATTATTTACTTCCCAGAGAAAAAATTTCAATTATATTATTCAATATAATTTATTTATTATAATGTTATATTCAATTACATAATCAATTAAGTTCATGTCAGATATTTTGAAGATATCATGACAATATGTATAAACTGACATTAGTAGAATGACTCTGGAAAATGATAAAATTAATCTACCTTTTAAACAATAATAATTATTAAATATTTATTTTTTTATAAAATAATTATATGATTAATATAAAACATTATCGATGGTTATGAATAATTAAAAACATTAAAATCATGGAGATGATATGTCGTACGTAAGCATGAGAAACATTTAAATTTTTGAAAAAATATAATAGAAATAAGGTAAGTGTTATTTTATTTTAGAATAATTATTAATATATCATAAATATAATAATATATATTTAAATAAACTTATATATATATTCCGTGTGATTTGGTGATAAAACAAAAATCCCATTGCTTTGTGGAGGTGGTATTTCTGACGTACGCATGAATGATGATATTATTTTTAGTGGATGTAAACATAAGAAATTATATTATTTATAATTTGGAAATAAATAATGATAATTCATTTATATAGTATATGAACATTAAATCCATCATTATATCCATCAGTGAGAAGTGTTGATGAAAACGAATTACCTAGGTTTGTGAGGCTGTAATATTCTATATACACGAACAACGGTTTCATTTCCTATTTTATGGGGGACAAATATTAATATAGGTTATGTCAAAACTATAATAAAATTTTATATTTTTTATATATTTAAATTATTATATAAAAATAATTTAATAATATCTTAATGATGTGTGAGAAGAAATAAAACTTATGCATTCAGTTAAAAGATATATGTATTCTTCATAATAACCCTAGTTCATTACCATATAAGCCATCAATATTCGGTATTATTCCAAAAATAATACCTAAAAATGTGTTTAAAGATGTTATTTAAGGATTTTTATGAATAAATTATACCTGAAAGTTCTTCAAGTGTGAATAAAAAAAGATATGGTGTTCTCTTTTATAATGGTGGTGATGAGAATTCTTTGAATTTCATAAATTATTAAAATAATATAAATTAATTTTCATGGAAAATGGCTCCCAAATTTTTTTGGAGGATATTATTAGTATTTTTTATGATACTATCATAGAAAAAGATTCTATAAGGTTAGGGGATTCTTCCACTCTTATCTAAGTGTATCAATTCCTTGTTATCTCTTTTGTCTATTACCATGGTAACAATGTTTTTCACAATAATGAACTCAAGAACATGACTGTAAAAGAAAAAATAATCCCAAAATTTACCATGATTTATATTCTAAACCAAATACCTTTTTCTTGGGTTAATATAAAATTTTTAGAAATTTAGAATCAATTAATAATGTTTTTTTTATAAATTATCTATGATGGGATTTGTAAATATGTTAGATATTATAATATAATATTTCTCCAACTCATGTAATAATGTTCTAAAATTACACGTATTAAAATATATAGACATTATATTCATAATATAATTAATTATTCATGTTTTAATAGGTATTGATATCATTTTTACCATATATTGTTTCCCCATTTGTTATCTAATTTTATGCTTAACTATTATATTGACTTTAACAATGTTAATGGGTGATGATTTTATATATAATGTGATTATTAGATCATAAATAGAAATTTGATGAAATATTAGGTCAATTTAATCCAAAATTTTTACTTTTAATATTTGATGATATATAAATAATTAGAAATCTTATTATTTAACATAAAATATTATTAATGAATTTTTTAAAACTAATCACATAATTTGACATTAAAAACATCATGAAATTAAATGGATTAAAATATAAATGTGGCACCCCAACTAAATAAATCATTGAGCCAGTTTCTTATACAATTATATTTTTTTAAATAAAAGGAATGAATCTTGAAGGACCTATTAGTTTAGTAGTCATGGTAAACTAAATACAGACAAGGGTCTTAAATTATAAATGAATACAGAAAATACAATTAATTTTTTTTGACAATATTGTTATTCACACATAAAATATCGTTGCATGTATTTCATAGTAAACTTCATGTATTTATGGGTATGGAAAACAAAATAAGGGTGAGATAAAATTCTCATTAAATTTCAATTATGGAAGAAGCAATAATGAATCAATGAAAATAGTTAATATGTAAATGTAATATCTAATGTTAAATGGCATGAAATAAATAAACTGAGAAGTGTGTAAAAAATATAAAAATGTAAGTATGTGAAAAAAAATAAAATTTAAATAACTACATAAGTAATAATAAATATGGCATAGAATATAATTGAAACACGTCCAATTTATTCAATGAAATGAGAATTGAATGTATCTATATGTTATATCATCAAAAAAAATCATGGATAATAAAATCTTAAGAAAAATAAATTATTAATTTTTAGACATCACATTCTTAGTTACGTGATACCTTTAAAATCATGACATATTATCAACGTTGTTTAATTATATAGGTATTAATCAATATGATCTTCTTAGAAAAAATCTCAAAGGGTTTTCACCAACTGATTTTTTCTCATGATACTACTGATGAATCAAAAGGCGTGTATTAATAGGTCCATAACTGTTATAGTTCTTATCCAAATAATTATACATATATTGAATTATTTATTTAATTAATGAAAAATGTGACTCATCAAAAAATTTTATTGAGTAAAGAATGTGGATTTATCAATATTTCCTTAGATAATAAAATAACTATAAAAATAGTTTACATAAGTCAAAATGATAAAAAAATTATTCAACGAACATATACATGATAAATGAGATGGATAATTAAGTGATATTCAATTTCTAATGATCAAATAAAAGTGAATACATCAAGGGGACTCAAAAATGAATCAATGAAGTGATTTTCAATAGTATCCTTGAAAATATTATTCAAAAACCATACAGCTGGATAATACAGATGATATTAATACAATATATCAGATGTTGAGTAAAAATAATGTGTTTGTGTCATTGATTAGTGAAAATATAATAAAATCTATCTTTTAGAATAGTTCATGAGAAAAATAAAAATTTTGTTATGGAAGAAAATTTGAAAATAATATTCATTGAAAATCAATTTTAATGACCATTTTGTTCAAAACATAATGAATAAAACATGCATAGTAATCATTAATGAATCGATGGTACGTAAATCTATACATGTCCTATAATGTAAAAAGTCCATTCCATTTTAATTATGAGAATATTATAAAGTAATATTTTTTTAATGAGAAACACGTACAAATTTGAAAACATTTGTCAAAAAAAAGTAAAACATTATTTAACAAATCAAATTTTAATGGTTAAAATATTTTTTTTAAAATGTTTTAAAAAAAGGTTTTTGGAAGAAAACATTTTCCATTAATTAAGGGAGAAATGAAGTAGGTTTTTAATAAGAAAATTTCAAAAATTTTATGCACCAAAGAATGTAAAATTATACTATAATATGAAAAATGGCATTAAAACCCATATGAGAATTATGTTAAAGGGTTTATAGAGAAATTATTTTATAAATTTCATTAATGTTTTTACAGTAATAAGAAATCTTGATTAGAATGATATTGTGAAATAAAACCTTAGAATATTCCGTATATCTTTATTTATAATAATCCATATAGTTTTCTTATAGGAAATTAAATACACCATTCATGGAGACGGTAGGTCGTACATACACAAAAACACTACTTCCATTATATTATCATATTTAAAAAAATGAAAAGTAAATGATATATATTTATATATTTTTAATATATTTCTATTATCATATTTATTTTATATATTACACATATTTTAATTCATATCAACTTTAATACATTAAATTTATAGCTTGAACGAAACAGATCACTTTGAGGAGACGATAGTCCACATGTTCAGAAACGAAGTTGTCTTATTCCCACATATTGAAAATCATAACGTTTTGTTTTATATAATAATTAAAGAGTCAAACATGCATTTAAAATACTATATATATGATATATAAACTATAAATCCATCTTTATTTCCAACATTTTATGGGGGTATTGGAACACAAATGGCATTAGTTTTTGAGGCGTTAGTCCACCGTGAACACGAATGTTGATGGTGTATAACATTTTATGTATGTGTGTAAAAGTGTAGGTATAACTCCTATAATAAAAAAAAATTAGAATATTGAATATAATTAGGTTATTATATATGAATAATATCAGAATAATTTAATGGTGGATGAGTAAATGAAACAAAAGTGATCATTGAAGAACATTGCCTCTTATTCGAGAAACTACTTTTGGTTTATAGAAAAATACATCCTTGGTATTCATTATAACCAAATATAGGATTCTAAGATTATGATAGGTTTGTTGGGAGATTATTTTTTAATATTTTGGTTGATAAATATGGCTTGAGAGGTGTGAACTTGTAAAAGGGGTGAGTGAATTTTATTGTGGAGGAAGAGTGGTAATCTCATAAATTTTTTAAAGGGGGAATTCCACTCATTTTTTTTTGATGTCATTTGGATCCAATAAATAATGAAATAAGATAAAAAGTATTATATAGTGTAAATATTTCCATAAAATGTATTTTTGACATTATTATATGTCATTTTGCCTCTTACAATTAAAATTTATTCCATAATCAAGATTATTTTTCACATAATCGCATTAATTAATATAAATCAAATTCATAAATAATTCTAGTAAAAACATATTTTGAACTTATTAAAATTTGTATATTATTATGATTCAAGAAAATGGAATCATTTTTATAAAATTATAATACTTGATGTTGCAAAAATTTATTTATAATTAATCCAATAAAAACGACGACCAAATAGGTTTTAAAGTAAAATTGTTCAAAGGAGTGCATAGTTTATATATACAATTTCAATATTAAATTGATTAAAAAAACTATATTATGTTAATAAATATAAAATTTATCAAATTATTAATTAAAACCAAATAAAAATATAATTTAAATATATAAATAAACTAGATGAAAATGTAGTTTCCAATTAAAATCCAATATTTTTCTGTATATATAAATAATGAAACATTTCATAAAAATACAAAAAAAATTACCATATCATAATTTTTAAATTCCATATTTTAAAATGATTTTTATTTTTATTTATTTAATTTTGAAAAGTATCAAAATTTATATTTTAAATATGTGCTCAATTAAAAGGGGAAAACCACCTTTATAAAAATATTGTTTTTATGCATAATATTGGGATTTTTCTTATACAATGTGTACCAAATATATTGGATGAATGTAAAAAATATTTAATTGAATATATAATATAAATATTCAACTAAATTCATATAGTAATATTAATTATTTTAATTTCATTATGATAAAATTCATTCAATATATAAAAATAATTCTTTATGAAAACTTATCCTTTATATTAAATTGGGTTTTATATTCCTTTATAACTAATTGGTAACCATTCAATTCGAATATATATTATTATAAATTATATAATTCTATTCATAATAAATAATTAAATAACTAGGATATATATTATTATAATAGATAAAAATATTTTAATAATATATTTATGTTTGGTAAAACTCAGTCATACACGTAACAGAGACTATTGATAAAAGTCGGTCTTACATGTAACTGAATCTATCTCAATAGTTCATTCATTACAGTGTATATAGTTTTCTATTTAAAAATATTAAATATATAAAAAATTCATAAGTTCTTATATTCATTAATATTTTTGGTGTTTCTTTTCACACATACAATTAAACACAATATTCTTACATTAGAATAGTTGGGATGTTACATTCTCCCCACGTTAATTAAATTGATCCCTCAAAATTTAAACATTATCTTGGTAATCAGAAGGTTGATATTTGAAAATAAATTAATGTTTTAAAACCCCCATCATTGATAGTGTTCATAATACATATTATTAATTAGAGGGAAAAGGAAATGTGAAGTTCATTACAAAACAAGTCTTTTGAATAGAAGATGATTAGTATAAAAAAAGATATTAAAGTGAAATATATACATCATGTTATCATGGAGATTTATAGAAATTATTTTGATGAGAAATTTTTTGACAAAAATTACAAATACTAGAGGTTTACATAACAATAATTAATATCATCGATGATAATAGGATAAATTCTTTTGTTTCATGAAAATTTATAACAATGTTGGCAAATACATTCATTATAAAAAATAAAATTTGATACACTAATTTGATACATTTTTTTAAGAACAATATTATATGTTGGTCATTACTTGATATATTTATTCACATTTTCTTATAAAATGTTCCATAATATGGTGATGTAATATAATAATCTATAAAACCTCATCCATAGTTCAACATAATCAATTTCCTAAATGGTTAACCTTATAAATGTACCATCTGTCTTGGTCAAAAAAATTATAAGAAAATATAATGTTGTTATTAGTATATAATATAATTTATCTATATTAATCATCTCATTATCCAAACATCTTTTTCTCAAAATTAAGAACATATTAAGAGTTACCACTACCCTACCCATGGGTTTGTTAAAAAATGTTTTACTTTTTAATGAATCTATTTTCTTATTATCATTCAAAATATGATCTCAAATACACCTTGAAATAGTACTATAATACAATCCTTATATATTTCATAATCCATAAAACTAGTATATGATCGATAAAATACTCTTAAAACATTATTCAAGGAACAAAATATTTGATAAAGTTTTTCCTTCAACATTACTTATATCAATTTCATATGATTTTCCATTTCTCCTTGGCCTCTTTTGTGGTATACTACCCTATCTTTTGAAAAATTCATTAGAATAGTTCCATATATCCTTCTCGTTGTAACATTGAATACTAATGTTTTCATTTTTCCCTTTAAACTAACTTTCTTATTGAATCTTTTTAAAAACATAAAAAATACCCCCCTCCACGAATTTACCATGGTGATTCCTTCGAAAAGTATAACATGTGGTGAAATCATTATTTGTCACCTTCCATTTATCTATTATTTTATATTAATTATCCTATTCTCCTTCATCCCATTAAAACAATAAGACATGTAGATTTCTATTTCTATCTTGATAGAACGTAAAACTATTTTCTCATATGAATAAAAGGTTTGAGACATCAGCACCCTTCGAAGACATGTATTAATCAATATGAAGATGGTTTCAATCATGAACTGTATATTGAGTTTTAAATCTATAGAATACCTTACTATCCTTGTAATGGTAGATTCACACTACACAAAAATTAATACCTCTTTTTATCATTAATATAATCAAAATTATTATTTATATATATATTTTTCTCATGAGGGAAATATTTTTTCACTGAATGTATCCTCAAAAAATTCTATTCCATGAGTTCGATTTACACTTTATTTCTTGTGTTGTGGATCAAACACACCCATCGATCTTCATAGACATTGATAAAATACATTGTAAGGGTAACCATTTTCTTTTGATGACAACAAAATTCAATGAATAACTTTTCTAAACCCTTGATCCATTTCATATCATCCATTCGAATAGTAGTCCCATTAAATGAAAAGGGCCTCTTTCACATAATGTGATCGAACATTGAAGAATATCATTGTGGAACATGTTTCTCCATCAATACGAGGTTATGTGTTATACCATGATTATGATTCCCTAATATATCCATATATTTATCAGCACCAATAACAGCTATATCAAATTTCTCAGTAAGTAAACCTCAACATTAATATTTAGTATTGATAAAATTCTTTATTCTAGGAATCATTTATAAAAATTGTCATATACTAGATTAGATCATAATGATTTGTAATAAAATTTATATTCAAAAAAATTGTGTAACTCTTATAAAAAATTAATGAACTATTCAATAGATAATATCATAATAATAAACATTTTTCTTTTGGGATATCATTATATTCAAATCCATTATAATTATTTTTAATGAAATTATGAATTGTATTAAGAATATCCCCTAGGGGTGAAGAAACTAGGTGTATAGTAACTATAATTTTCATGTACCTAGTTATGCTTGAGTCTGACCCGACATACCTTTTTGAAGTTGTTACCTGTAGGTACACTATGCCATAACAACGTCCACATGTAGTATCCAGAAAGAGATGTATTTCTAATAAGGCCCAAATAATCTCTACCATACTAATATTCTTGTATGTTCATCTATACATACCTTTAATGTATATCTTTGGGTTATTTTTTCTAATATATGAAATCTAAATCTACTTTTCTATGTTTATACTGAACTTCCCTTAAATGAACTGTAGATCCCTAACACTATCTGTGTCATCCCTACCTGGCTTACCCTTAAACTGCTACCCGGTCCAGTCAATACATCACCTCATGCACATCTCCTCCTATGATAGAGGCTGCAGACTTGCAGCGATAATGTAAGGATAGTTAGACGGGATACTATACCCACATAACATAGTTTGCACAAAATTAGAGAAATATATAAATATATAGAAACAGTTGAAGAAGTATAATGAAATAAATAATGTAGAAGATATCAATTAAAATATCAACTCAATAATTGAAAGGGAAATTCTGGTTTATAAAATGAATGGATGTCATGATGGTACATATCTGAAAGAAGTAAAAAACTCAACATACTTTACATCACAGGAGAGAAAAAATTTAAAGACCCCAAGTCACATGGGAGATCTCCAAATTCATCCCAAGATCCTTCTTGGCCCTTTTCCCCTAACTCCCTGGTACATGAAATCAATAACCAGAAAAGTCCAAGGTCCTATAAACAAGTAACATATACTCAAGTACCCTCGTGTAGTGGTGGACCGACTAGTGTGGGAGATATAAATATTAGTACACTAGGACAATCAGTGTCTGCCTCAATATAGAAAATTTAATAAAATTAAACAGTGTGAAAGTATATCAAAAAAATTATAGAATTTAATAAATAACCAAAAGCCCGTATAGGTTCATAGTGACACCTGACATCGATAACTACTTTATCACATGACTGGTATGTCTGATAATGTCAATTTGTATTTATATGGTAACACTATATATATAAATATATATGATTATCATCCGCATTTATGAACCAATGACATACCAAAAAAATGACACGTACCCTAAATACTATTTATTGTTGGGCCAAAACGTAATACACAAACATTTTTTAGCAGTGGCAGTGCTCACAGTCTTTCCCCTAGTCCAAACACCAAGTTCTCTAACCGCCTCATAGAAATAATTATGGAATATAACATAATCTTCCTACCTGAGGCACTCATGGTCCTTTAGAAAAAGATTTTGGATGGATTGAGAAGTAACACAGGTACATCAATCACCCCAAGTAGCACAATCGGTCTATCCACTGGCTCCACTACATGATATCTCACGGTCTCTGGAGGATAAAAAAACTAACAAATTCTTTCTCTATATGGGCTCTCATTGAATCTTGGCTCCCCTTACTATACAAGGAATAACCTTTTAAAACATAGAATTCATGAAGCATTTATCTTGTAATTCATTTAAATAGACCATATCAATTACAAATAAGATAGCTTGTTCACACATATCCTTTAGAAAAATGATAATATGAATTTTAATTAAAACATTAACACGAGCTTCACATTAAAATAAAATACATCTTTCAAGGGCTTCTCATTCATTTCCATGGTAAAACTCAAATCTATTATTTAACTTAACAATTATGTAGGTATATAAAACACATTAATTAATTCATCAATTAATTAATTAGCAACACAATTCATATCTCATTATTAATTTCCCAGAATTAATTATCTCATTATAAATATAAACTGACCATATTAAATTACACACCTATATATCTTGTTCATAACATCAAATGCACATAATTAATTAACATTTAATTATTTTAACTTGGTTCAATTTCATATCTCATAATTAATCTCCTGATTAATTATCTCAATTATAATTCTCAAATCACATAATAAATTCACAATTAATTATGTCAACTTTTCCAGTTTAATATCTCATAGTTAATCTATATGATAAATTTTCACAATTTCAATTCTTAATAAATATAATTAATTAACAGTGAATTATCTCAACTTATCCAATTATATATCTCTTAATTAATCCCTCGATTAATTATCTTTATTAAAAATCTCAAAACAAAAAATTAATTTAAAATTAATTATCTCAACATAGCAAATTTAATATCTCAAAATTACTCCCAGATTATTTATCTCAATTAAAAATCTCAAAATAAAAAATTCATTTACAGTTATTTATCTGAACATAACCATTTTAATATCTCATACATAATCCACCAATTTTATATCTCAATTATAATTCTCAAAGAAAAAAAATAATTCAAAATTAATTACTTAAACTTATCCCACCCAAAAATTATAATTACCACATAACCCCAGTGAGTCAACATATAAGGGCAGCAATTGGAAAACACATATCAGCCAACTAAAAAAACATATCAATCTAAAAATTATATGTTTATCTTGAAATCAACGCATGTCCATCGGCAGTGTTTTATTACAAAAATGTGATTTTTTAATCTCATAAATTATTTTATACCGATAAATAATTCATTGAGAATTTACATTTAAACTTCCTAACAACACTAAGAAAAACACTTCAACATTTTATTAATTAAGAAAATTTGAGGACCCTACGTTAATGAAATTGGTCAATCCAAAGCTTCAAAACTCAAACCACGACCTACTCATGCATATGAACTTCTACATTAATGTGTTAAAAAACATGGAATTGATGGAAACACCTGACAACAATAACTGGCTGTCAAAAGTATTGTGGTTGGGACCAACGCACACCAAAATAATCAATCACAACCCTATTACACCATAAAAACATAATTCAAGGGTGTGAAACCATTAATCGGATATATAGTCATACTCGAATATGACGGTGGTGAACCAAATAAATTAGAGTCACTTCACCTTCAACAAAGATCATCAGAATACAGATCAATGGGTCATGAGACATCATTCACACCACCCAGAATCAGAAGAAACAAAGAAACCAAATCAATCTCGGACCTTAGTGCTTCTACCAAATAGAGATTGGGAAAAGGAGAGGTGAGATGGCCAATGCCAATCACAAAACATGAGGAAAATTTATTACCTCGACGATACAGAAAACTTCAATGAAAGAACCCCCACGATCCGACATGCGGAGAAGGATTTAGGAGATGATAGTGGTGTTCCATCCATAGATGTTGCACCATGGGTTTGTCATGCCACCTATAGAGGGAGAGAGAGGTGTACCTCCCTCTTTTATTATCCCTCAAATAATATATTAAAAAACTATAAATATTATAAGAATTAATTTAATATTATTCATTATAGTAATTATGACATCATGTTGTTATTATTAACTATTAATATTATACATCAGAGATAATTTCCGACTCCCCAATTACACATCATTTAATTAAATTCTTTTCTGGTGAATATAATAAAATAAATTGTCCAATTATTCATTATTTAATAAAATTATATTAACATAATTTTATTAAAAAACCCCCCATTTTTCTCAAAATTTTTAAATTCATCTTAACTTTGAATTTAATTAGATAAAAGACAAACTCCGGATTTACCAAATCTTTTGATTATATTTCTTTCAAAATGAATTTTATTATTTAAATTTTCTAACTCATTATTAATTAATTAAATTCTCTCTACATAATTTAATTAAAAAAATTAACCCCTCATTAATCATCATTTAATTAAATTCATTCCAACATAATTTAATTAAATAATATCTCCAATTCAGGTTATTTAATTAAATTCTATAATCATTATTTAATTAAATAATAACCTCATTTTTAAAAAATGATTAAATTCATGTTATCCTTTTTTTTATTTATATCAAACCATGAATCTATATTTAACACATCATTAATTAATTTTCATTCCAACAAAATTTAATTAAATAAAATTTCTAACCCATTATTATTTAAATATACACTCTAAACATATTTTAATTTAAAAAACCCAACCCCTCATTAATCATAATTTAATAAAATTCATTCCAACTAAAATTTATAAAATAAATTTTCTAATTTATGTGATACAATTAAATCCTCTGGACGTAATTTAATTAAATTAAAAGCTCTAAATCATCAACAATATTTAAATAAACTTTCCTAACATCAATTAAATAAAATAATATATCCCATTTCTCAATGACTAATTAAATTATTCATAATCATGATTTTAAAAAAATAAAACCTCCATTTAACATTAATTAAACAAACCCCACTTTACCATGAATTTAATTAAAAGAAAACTCAACTCCACATATACACATCATTTAAATTATACCATTTCATATTACCATTATTTGATGACCCCCAAGTCCCCATATATAATCTTGTTAATTAAATTCCTCTCATCTCAATTCAATTAAACCAACACTTCAACTCATCATAATTTTCTAAAATATTTTTAATTCTTCTCGTATCACTGTAATTAAATAACTTCTCTACGTCAAAATCATTTAATTAAAAACTCTCAATATAATTTAATGAAATTAATTCACATATTAAATGTGATTTAATTAAACTTCATTCAATATAATTTAATTAAATGATTTTTCCATTATCCATCTCTCCCTAGTTTAATTATATTCTATCAGCATTAATTTAATAAAATAAAACGCTCATTTTACGTCATATAATTATATTATTTTCAAATGAATTTAATTAAATAAAATCTCCAATTCATTATAATTTAATTAAATTCTCTAAAATTCAATTTAATTATATAAATCCCCCATTTTACATTAATAATTATATGCCTTTTAATTTTTTATATAATTAAATAAAACCCCCATTTCACATCATTTAATTAAATTCATTTGAATCTGGAATTTAATTAAATTAATTATATCAAAACATAATGAAGGGTATGTTACACAGTTTCACTCAAACATTCTGATAGATCGTTCATAGACCGTGCATCTGCTTACAGACACCCACTTTAACACACATGACTAACCCATATGGTTTGACTAACCGTTTGCAGCCTCTACATACACCTACGCTGAACCCAGTGCTCCCGAAACCCATCCACCCATTTGGGAAAATCCTTGAGACTTTAACCAAGCCCGATATAAACACGTTTAAAAATCCCAACTCAAAAAACATTATAATTTATGTTGGTTTTAAAACCAGCTAGTCATTACAATAACAATGATTCAAAAAATTTCATGTTTTAACCCAGTTCAGAAAAATATGGGACCTAAAAATTTACCATCCTTAAAAACTTATCATCCCCATGAATCCATAAAAAGCTAATAAAACACTGAAAAAACCCACCAAGGTCATGATGTATCATTTGAATGATCACGTAGCATTCCAAAATTCTCAATTCACCTTTATTCAGTTCAGAAACCCAATACACAACTCTTTCCTTAAAAGAAATTATCAACCCAAGAAACCCATACCTGTCATTAAACTAGAGACATGACTTTAAAAATAAATCAACACCAACCTTAAGTAATCCAAAGTCTTTACATGACTTCTAGTGACCTCTCCATGTCAATCCATCTCATGGATACAATAAATATATCATCTATCTGCATGAATAATAGCATAACACAAAGTTACACACATCCCTCATACAACCTAGATAACAACCATTTTTTTTCTTTAGAATACCTTTTTCAATTATTAAAAAATGCAGGCCACCATTTTTTTAGTTATAATGAACCAATGTACCATAAAACTGAAATTGGATTCCCTTGAAAATGATATAAATCAATTTCCACCCATGAAACCATTTACACATCAAAACATCTCTAGTATGTTATTATAAACAGTAACACAACAACATGTTATAACACATAAACATGGAATATAATCATCTAAACATGTTATGCAAGAAAGAATGATAAATAATGTCAAAACATTGCATTCTACTCAAGGAACACTATCAATATTAGTGGGCATACTACTAACGCAACTACATGGAATGTTATATGCATAGATTCTGAATCTTTAAGTGCCTAAGATAATCCATGTATGCAACTTCCATTATATATCAGGATAAGAAAAAATTTCAAAATTCTAAAAATCAATAATCATTGGAAAATACAGTAGTCACATAAGGTGGAATCCTATCAATTATAACATGAAAATGTATAAAAATCAATTCCTATCCTGGGCCACTTGGTGATTTCCAATTCATGGGTTGATTGGTCCCAAGCATGAATATTAACCGAGTGATTACCCTTTTCTAGTCACTTGTCTACCAAACCAAAACATAACTTCAATAGAATATGAAAGAAAACATAATACTTTGATACCACTTTGTGATGTCCCGTCCTAGAAAACCTTCTAACTGGTATCTAGACCTGTCGCCAAAAGACCTCAAGTGGACCTCCTCATACGCCTGAGGCTGCTGAATAATAGCGAGGGTGTAGGGATAGTTAGTGGGGAGACTATACCTCATATCATTGTTTTCAAAATAGTATAAAAATATATAAATAGATGACAAAAACAATAGAAATATTGTAATATAAACTCAATAAAGAAGGTAAAAACTCCAGTTTTTATAATGTATCCATGTCATTGTGATACATATTTTAACATAGTAAAGAAATTATCATTCGTTATATCTCAGTATAGAATAAAATGAATAGGCCCGGTGCCCCAAATGTGATCTTAATAATAATCTAGATCTCTAGATCGGTCCTTTCCTTCTATCTACCAGGTAAAAGTAATGAACAATAAGAAATGTATAAGGTCCTATAAGCAAGTAGAGTCATGTTTGGTACCCCAATGCAATGGAATCACGAATAGGGTGTGAGATATAAATCTCAATAGGCAGGGACCACTAGTGTGTAGATCAATCAATAAAATGCAATAAAATAAAAGAGTGTAAGTTTATTGATGAAATAATAGAATTAAATAAATAACCATAAACCCATCCAGGTTCTTAAGGGACACCTCACGATGATACCTGCTTCATCCCATGACTAGTATGTTTGACCATATGCATTATGTATATATATAAACTAATAGTGTTTATATATATATATATATATATATATATATATATATATATATATGCTGAGAATAATCCAAAATGAACCAAGCGTGTACTAATTCCAAAATGACACATACCTTAGATAATATTTCCCCTTAGAACAATACGTAAGTCACATTCATTCATTTCTAGGGGAAGTTTTAACTATCTTTCCCATGTTCCAAAGTCCAAGATCTCTCATGGTCTCATGGAATTCATCATGGAACCTCACACCTTCTTCCTACCCCAGGACCTCACGGTCCTTTAGAAAATGATGTTGTATAGATCGGTACATAACACACATACATTGATCACCACGAGTTACACAGATAGTTTGTCCCATGTCTCAACTCCATGATCTCTCATGGTCACTTGAGGATCAACAAATTTTTTTACATATTTATTCTCTTTAAGGGCTCTCACAATCCCTTGGATCCCATTCCTATACAAGGTGTAACAAATCACAACATAATATGCATGAAACATTTAACCTCACATGCATTTCATTAGCCCATTTCAATTATATATAAGAAAGCATATTCACATTCAAACTTAAGGCAAACTATGTTATGTATTTTAATGAAAAATTAACATGGGATTCACACTCAACTCAAAAACATATGGCAAGGTCCTCTCATTCATCACCTTTGTCATACTAATATCAATTTTTTTACTCAAAAATAAACTATGTACAGAAATCCCATTAATTAATTCATCAATTAATTCATCACCAACATAATTCATATATCCTTATTTATTTACATTAACTAATTATCTCATTATAAATCACAACTCTCTATATTCAATTCCATAATTTAATATCTAGATTGTAATATCAATGGCACATAATTAATTAACAATTAATTATCTCAAATTATAAAAATTTTATATCTCATAATTAAACCCCTAATAAATTATTTTAGTTATAATTATGAAGGAGATTAATTAAGTTTCAATTAACTATCAAAACATTGCCAATTTAATATCTCATAATTAATCCCCATGATTTATTATATAGATTAAAATTATCAATGCACATAATTAATTCAAAAGGAATTATATCAACATAGATAATTTTATATCTAATTATTAATCCCACTATTACTTATCACAGTTACATATCTCCAAATAAAAAGTAATTAACAATTAATTATCCGAAATTATAGAATTTAATATCTCATAATTAATCCCCGGATTAATTACCTCAATTAAAAATCTCATCACAAAAAATTAATTAACCATTAATTATCTAAACATAGCTAATTTAATATCTCATACATAATACCCTGATTAATTATATCAATTAAAATTATCATAGCACATAATTGATTCATAATTATTATCAAAAAAAATCCACCCAAAAACTTGTAATTACCACTTAACCCAAGTGTATCAACTTGTAAGGGAAATAATAAAAAAACACATATCAGAATTTTAAATTAACATATCAGTCTAATAATTATGTTTTTTTAAAGGTAGAACACCTCTTTTGGATGTGTTTTATTAAAATTATTTGAGTTTGTAATATAATAAATTATTTTATACCGATAAACAATTTATTCATCATTTTCAGTAAAATTTCCCAACAATAGTAATTAAACAACTACTGTGTTTTATTAATTAATAAAATATGAGGACCTTACCTCAATGAATTTGATCGATAGAATGCATCCTAACTCAAAATGGGACCCGCTCACACAAACACACTTCCATAATAATGCACATGTGTAATTGGAAATGATCACATAACCTAACAGAAAAAAACTAACACTCAAAATTAGTGTGTCGTGGACCAAAACACACCAAAATAATAAACAGAAACCTTATTACACCATAAAAATATAATTCAATGTGTGATAACCCATTTATCATGTATATAGCCTTACCCAAATATGACGGTGGTAAAACATTTCACGATGAGTCTCTTCGCCTTTGATTGTGGTCGTCAGAATACAAACTGAAGGGTCTGGAGACATCATATTTACCACCTTGAATTAGAATAAATGAAGAAACTGAATCAATATTAGACCTTAGGGTTTCGGCCAAACAGAGACCCAGAAAAGGAAAGGATGGATGGTTGATGTGATTAACGAAACATGCATAGAAGGACTTACCTCAATGAGATGGACAACATTAATGAAAGAGCCACCATGATCCAACATGCGAAGAGGGATCTAAGAGAGGAGGGTGGTGTTCCACCCATGGATACTACACCATGGGTTCTTCACACCTTATGTAAGAAGTCAGAGAGGTGTGCCTCCCGATTCCATTCTTCCTCGTGTAATAGACTACAACTATAAAGAAATTATAAAAATTAATAAAATAATAATGATAATATCAATAATAATATCATTATTAATCATTAATATTACACATATTCGATAAAGTCCAACTCTTTAATTACACATCAGTTAACTAAATTCTTCTGCAATGAATTTAATTAAATAAATTCCCAAACTCGTTTTTATTTTATTAAATTATCTTAACATAATTTAATATAAAAAAAATTTCTATACATTACTTAAATTATTTTTGACCTTGAATTAAATTTGTTAAAACCCAAACTACACATTTAACACATCATTTAATTAAATTCCTTTCAAGTAGAATTTAATTATATAAATTTTCTGACTGTATATTAATTAATTAAATATTATGCACATAATTTAATTAGAAAACACTGAAAGCTTATAAATCTTCATTTAATTAAATTCATTCAAAATGAATTTAATTAAATAAATCTTTCAATTCATGTTATTATGTTGAATTTTTTAACACAATTTTTTTTAAATAAAACTAACATTTTTTATCAAATAATTAAAATCATCTCATTATTAATTTAATTTGATAAGACCCCAATTATACATTTAACAAATCATTTGATTAAATTCATTTCTAATCTAATGTAAATAAATAAATATTTCAACTCATTGTAATTTAATTATATTTTCTGAACATAATTTAATTAAAAAACCTGACACCTCATTAATAATCATTTATAAAAATTCATTCCCACTATATTCGATTAAATAATTTATCCAGTTCATGTTATTTAATTAAATTCTATGAACACAATTTTATAAAAATAAAAACTCCAACTCATCAATATTATTTAATTAAATTCACTCAACCTCAGTTTAATTCAATAATAACCACCATTTTTAACCACTAGTTAAATTTTTCTTAACCATTAATTTAAATAAATAAAATTTTATTTAAAATAAATTTATTAAATTAGTCATTACCATGAATTGAATTAAAATAAAACCCACTCCTCATTTACACATCAATTAAATTTTACCATATAATAATACCCATCATTGATAATGGACTACTCCTCATTTACAAGTCATTTAATTAAACTCCTCTCATATCAATTTAACTAAATAAATACTCCATCTCATCATCATTTAAAAAAATAAATTTAATTCTTTTCTTATCTATTTAGTTAAATAACTTCTCCATCCAAAATTCATTTAATGAAGAAACCTAAATATAATTTAATTATATTAATTAACCCATTAAATTCTATTTAATTAAATTATATCAAACATAATTTAATTAAATGAATTATCCATCCTCTACATCACCCTAATTTAATTATATTCTCCTAGATTTAATTTAATTAAATAAAACACATGTTTCAATTTATTTTATTAAATTCTATTCAACTGAATTTAATTAAATAAAATCCTCAATTCATCATCATTTAATCAAATTTTGTCAGCCTCAATTCAAATAAATAAATCCCACATTTCATATCTGTTAATTAAATTCCCCTTAACCTTGTCTTTATTTAAATAAGAAATCTCATTAAATTATTAAAATAAATTTAATAAAAAATTTAATTAAATAAAGTAACCCAAAACATAAAAATATAAATGCCACACAGTTTTACTCACACAATCTAATAGACCATGCGCCGACCATGCGTCTGCTAAAAGAAACCCATTTTAACATGCATTCTTGGCCTGTATGGTTTGACTAAACATGTTCAACGTGTGTATACACCTCTATAGTGATCAATGCTCTCAAAACCCGTCCAGCCGAAAAAGAAAATCATTGATCCATTACCCATGCCTAATATAAAAAAAATTTAAAATAACCCAACTCATGAAACTTCATCCCAAAGTTTGGTTATAAAACTGACCTGTTGTTACAACAGAAAAATTTAAAAAAACATTTGTGTTTTAAACTGGTTAATAAAAACATGAGACTTTACGATGAAAATCCCATAGATGGTGTCTAATACCATTACATTATGTTGATTATGAATAATTTAAACTGAATTATTGATTAGTTTAGTATTATTTGAAAACTAGATATATATATGCATCTTACATTATAAATGAATTTACTAATTACAATATAATTGTTTTTGTAGTAAATTTATCCCCACATAGATTATCAATGAATATATTTTTTTGTATAATTCATGGATTCATAGGTAATTTAAATAAAATAATAGTGATCTCAAATACTTAATAAAAATTAAGTATAGTTGAATAAATAATAAATCAATGAGATAAATCAAGATTGAAATGTAATAGCTAAAGAAACATTCAACGAAATCCATAAAATTTGAAGTATGTGTGTGAACAATTTTGGAAGATAAATAAATGAAAAAAAATTATTTTTATATTAATATATAAGGAATAATAAATGGGGAAATAAAAATAACTGAAAAAAATTACATTTAATCAGTAAATTGAAAATGAAATACATCCATATATATGGTTAAGTAAAAACCTCATGCATAATAATAATTGAAATGATGTAAATGCATAATTACTAGACATCATGTTTCCATGGAACATGATTCTTTTACCATCACGAACTATTTTCAAGCTAGATTAAATATGTGGGTCGAAATCCATCTATTTTTCTTAGAAACAAACTCAAATGGGTTTTCTCAATCAAATTTTGATTCATGAGACTATAGATGCATCAATGGGATTTTATTAACTATTCTGAAAACCAAATTGTGCATGTCCAAAGAATTACTTGTATATCAAATATTCAATTTAATTAATGAATAATGTTCCTTAAAAAATATCTATATTACTTAAAGGATAAATATTTATCAATATTTCCACAGATAATAAAATAACTGATAATGTAAATACAATATGTAAAAATGGCATATGGGTTTGAAAATAAACATATCTAAAATAGGTGATATGAATAAATAAGGTATATTTGATGTACAATAATCACATTAAAAGGAATATTTCGATGGAAAAAACATAAATTAATCAAGGTCATGAATATCAATACAATCATTGACCAAATAAATAAGAAAATATCCAGATGAATAATAATAATGGTATCTACACAAAATATCACATGTGGTTTAAAAATAAATGGCATTCATTATAGATTAATGGAAATTCTGTAAAAAGATATTTAAAATATGTTTTTGAGGAATAAATATTTTTCATTTTGGAAAACATTTTGAAAATAATTTTCATTAAAAAACCCTTTCAAAAAACAATTTATTTAAAAATAATCCATTTGAAATTGAAAAGGAATCATTAAACCAAATAAAATAGGTAAATCCATACCTTATATACAAGGTAAAAATAACCTGCCTATAGCATGTTGGAAAAATTTTAAATGTTCTTTGTTCTACTAAAGAAATGAATATTCCATAGAAAAAATTTGAGGAAGAAAAGAAGGGTAAAATATGATTTAATAAATCATTTTATTAATGATACATACATTTTAGAGAACTATTTTGAATAAAGGGTTTTTAAAAAAAATATATGTTCTCTGTCAAAAAAGATAAATGATATCAAGTTTCGTAAAAAAAAATCCTAAATCATTTTGATTACCAAATAGTGTAAAATTCGAATTATTACATTAAAATGGGCTTGAATGAAAAAGGAGAATAAAATAAAATGTATTATTAAATAATGATCACATAAATTAATTTAATGGAATATAAAGAATAAGCAATCAGTGTTATAATTAGATTATGAAATAAACCATTCAAATGATTATAATATTGAAGGGAGAATTGATCACTAAATTTATTATGTGCATCAACAGTAATTACACATATGAGATGTGTAATTTAATAAATGGATAGTCAAATTCTCTATATACATAGTCAAATAATATGTATGACAATGAGGAAGTAATCAAACCCAATGAAAAAGGAATTCATTTAGGAAATTTAGTTATCATTTGGTATCATTAATTTGAAATCCACTTATATTAAATAATTCATATTAAAACTCAGAATTCCTTGAAAAATATATATTAATGATATTAAATACATTAGAGGTAGTATATACCGAACCAAAAATATGTATGATGTCAATATTTAATATGGGTCATGAATGAAAAAGAGAGACAAGAATCTCTTAACTTGTGTTTCCTTTTTAATAAACATCCTTTAACATCCAGTATAAAGGGTTTAATCATTTCAATAACTCGTTACTGAAAAAATAATCATATTTTTAATGTCATATATGATATATTTATAATATCATATTATATATTTATTAATAATTTTTCATTATTCTTATTATTTCGAATGTTAATTTTCCAGTTTTTAGAGTTTGTTTTGACGTGTTATATTTTTCTTCTCTTGTAAATAATAATGTCATCATCTTCAGTACGTAAACCATGATTTTAAAATAATATATATTCATAATATATGTATTTATAATAATCCCTAATTTTTTTAGATAGAAAATTAAATTCACCATTCATGGAGACGATAGAATGTTCATACACATGAATGCTACTTCCATTACATTTTCGTATTTAAAAAAATGAAAATTAAAAGATATATGTGTGTTTGTGGGTGGGTGTGTGTGTTTGTGTTATAATTATAGTATAATTTTTATTTCATATATGTATCTTATTTTTATTAAGACCATATTTAAAACATTTTGGGTGTAGTGTGAATGAATCACATCACTTTGAGGAGGGAGTAGTCCACACATCCACAAATGAATTTGTCGTATACCTCTAAAATGGAAACCATAAAATTATGGGTTAAATAAAAATTATATAAGGCTAAATAAATTATAAATACTATATATATATCATATAAATATACTTTAAATCCATCATTATTTCCAATTGTGAAAGGTGTTGATGGAAGAATGAATGATATCAGTTCATGATGTTGTAGTCTGTCGTACAAACGAATGGGGATTGTGTATCCCATTGTATGGATGTTTGTGAATGTGTAGGTTTAAAATTAACAAAAAAAAATCTTATTATATTTAATATAATGATATTATTATATAATAATTATATAAATATAATTTAAGGGGTGCACAATTAAATGAGATAAAAGTGATCATTGAAGAACAGTACCTCTTATTCAGTCAATTATTTTTAGTTTCTACCAAATGAATTCCTAGGTTTTTATTTTATTAAAAAAAGTGAGGATTATAGGATTATTATAGTTATTTTGGGATATTTGTTTCATAATTTGGATGATTCAAAAGGATTTATAGGTGGGAATAAGTGGTAGGGGTGAGTGACTTTTTATAGCGGAGAAGGAGTGTCATTCTAATAAATTTTTGAAAGAGGTAATTCCAACGAAATTTTTTCTATGTAAAGTGGCACCAATAGTCAACAAAATTCCATAAAATGAATTATATGGTATAAATATTTTCATAATTTTTTTAGAAAATTTTCTAAGACATTTGTATCCTTAATGAGTAATATTTAGTCCCTAGTTAGCTAATTTTTCTCATAGTCATTCTAATTAATTTTAATCACATTCACTATTCGTGTTTGTTGAAAACAATTTTGAAATTATTATAAATAATAGTTTACTCTTAATATAAATATTGAATTAAATTCAAAATTATAATGACATTATTATAAGAAATTAATATATAATTAATCTTGTATACATGCTAACAAGGTGGATTTTTAATGTAAAAATGTTCAAAGGTTTTCCAATTTCATATATACAATTTAAATGTAAAATTAATTAAAATGACATAAATTTTATTAAATGATATAAAATTTGTCTATTTATATTTTAAAACCAGATAATAATATAATTTAACTATATAAATGAACTAGACGAAAATGATGTCTTCAATTAAAATCTAGTAATTTCTATTATTATCAAAAAATATAAATTTTCAGAAAAATACAAAAAAATAAACATTATCTAAAGTTAAAAGTATAATATAAAAAATAAATTTTATTTTAATATATAAAATTCAAAAAATATTCAAAATTAAGAATAAAAATTGGTGTAGTATTAAAAGGTAGTAATATTGTCTTCTTAATAATACAGCTTGTTATGCATCATATAAGTATTTTTCTTATATTATTTCAACAATATCTATTGTATGAATATAAAATATTTTTAATTCGTTATATAATGTATAAATTTAATTTAAATTATCCACTAATATTAATTTATTTAATTTCATTAAGATACAATCCTTTTTCCACATATTAATAGTTTTTTATAAAAAAAATATCCTTTATATTTAACTCGGTTCTGTATTTATTTATAACTAATTAGTAACTTATGAATTCAAACATATATTTTTATAATTAAATTCATCTTATTTGTAAACATAGATTTAATTAATATACTATATATTATTATCTTAAATAAAAATATTTTTATAATATATTATTTTTTGTTAAAACTCGGTCTTGCATGAATCACAAACTGTTGTACAAAGTCATTCTTTCATGTAACACATGATAACTCAGTTTTTAATGCATTAAATTATATAGAATGTATCTGTATAAAAAATTAAATATATCTTCAAGTCTCGAGATGTTACATTCCATTCTATGTTGGGTAGTGTGTGTCACACATGTTGTTCAATACAATCGTCTCACTTTATAATTATGGGTTGTTATAATAAGAATTTAAGAAATCTACATTATATTATATTTATCTTAAAAATTAATGGGATAATTTGAATCACCTGAAAAATTATAATTTTAGTGTTTTGTTAAAATAATTTACATGAATTTTTTTAATCTTTTTTCGATCACACTATAAGTATTTTGTAAGTAATTATGGATTTTTTTTAAGAAAAACTAAAAATTAAATGAATACAGTGAAAAAATTAATTAATATATGACATAATTATTTTTAACCAATAAAATCATATTTTTATCCATATGTAAATTTTTTCGAGGAATTGATGTCATGGGAGTGACATTTTCAAAAAAAATACTTAAATTAAAATAAATGTAATTATAAAGTTGATGTAGTACCAAATTTTCATATATTTAAATTTCTGATGGATGTGGATATAGTTAGAAAAATAATAGAAATTGAGGAATTTGTTTGGGTTATTTTGAGACCTTATATCACGGTTTTAACATTTATTTACTCATTTTAGCCTTACTTAGGTGACAAAATTTACTACAGTTAATATTCACATTGACCAAAAATAAAATGTAAATATTTGTCAAATTTCATCATAATAAGTACAAATATAAAATAAATTTTTAAATATTAACTTACTTGTATTGGATGAAACATGTTTTTATATATATTGGTTATATATGGGTATAAATATAACAAAAATCACATGCACACACAACACACCCAAATAATCGATGAGAAGGACATAAAACCCCCATCCCTGGAGGGGTATCAGACCCATAAATATATTTTTATAATATATTTAAGGAAATAATGTCATGTTATATATAAAGGAAAGAATACGAAATCGTATCATGACAAAAGGCCCTAATTTATTATTTCTGAGGTCCAAGTTGTGCATGGTGGCCCTTGACTCTACTAGGGACCATGACCAATTGGACCTGGTCACCATCACCCCACCAATGATGTCTTGAAAATGCCAAGAAATGCACCCTCAATCTCAAATAAAACCAGATAATATATTTTTATTATTATCAATTCTTAAACCCCCTCTCTGTTGCGCTATGTTGTCTGACACGCCATCTAGACACCATCGAGCGACATAACCATTAGATCCTCAAACATCATGTTTGGTCGGCCATACACGCCTACACCATTTATTGATCACCATAGATAGAACATAACCTAAATCACTATCATAAAAAAAATAATTTATCTTATTAACATCTCTCTTGAAAAACCCCAGATATCAGGAAGGGACAATTTTTCTTATACATATAGTTAATGCTAGGGCCCCATCATCACACCCAAGCATTGACAAACCAACACAAATAGTCCCCAAATTTAATTTGGTGCCAAATACCTAAAATATCTATGATTTAAAACCATATTCCCAAATTTATTATTTTATGGGATGTAATATACCACATATACCCTTCCTTGTATATTTTAAGATAAATGTGTAAAATTCAATTAAAAATAGTTTTTAGAAAATTGTGTTTTTAAGCAAACAAATGAAAAAATATAAAATCAAGTATAATTCCGATTCATATTTATTTTATAAAATAATAGTCATTTAAATAATATATTTTTTTATTTTAGATAAAATTTATATCTTAATTATACTTTTAAATGAAATTAAAATATTGTTTACAAAAATCATTATTTCAGTTATTCACTGAAAAATCAGTATTTTCAGAAAAATCCTAAAATATCACTAAAACAGAATTTTGGAATGAGGATTTAAAAAGATATAATTATTATAAAATACTATTTTTCAATTTTTTTAAAAATTATTATATTATTTTTTCATAAAAAATTATTAATTACATTTTTAATAAAATATATTTTTTGATGAATAAAATGACATTACTAAGAAAATGACTTCTTATTTATTAATAATTAATATATATATTTATATATATATATTAATTAGGTTATTTATATATTTTTTATAATTTTTTTAATAATATTTATACCTATTAGTTCAATTTATAGGTCATTAATGGTCCTATTTGAATAATAATATTTCATGTTGTATCTAAGCTTTGTGTTGTGTAAATTATACACTTTAAAACATAATATTATTTGTAAATTCATGGATATTACATTTATTATGTAATATGGGGTTTATTATATACTATATAAGATTTTTGGGTGAGACTACGGGGGCTTGGAATTCTGGATAGGTTAAGGGGCGTTAGTTCATTTAATAATAACAATGATCATCATTTTTGGAACATGTAACTCTATAAAAAAAATAACATATTTCACCAGTAATGTGGATAAAAATTAGAAAATAAAAAACATATTTAATTTTTATTGAAAAGAAATAAAAATCCACAATTTTATATACATGTATTATTCGTATTTTTATTACACTTACTAATATATTTTTTACTTTTACCAATTCTGGTTGTTATCATGGTAACCAATTTCATTGTGATGTGATTTATTTTTAATTAATATAAATTAAATGTGACTTATTATAAAATTTTAAACTGCTTATTTGAAAAATTAATTACAATTTATCAACGAAAATTTCTGTGTGTAATGAAAATAATGTTTAACATTAGCTCAAGTACCACACAAAAGACAATATTTTAAAAAACTATATTATTAATAAAAATAATTTGTTTAAGATGTAATTATAAATAATATTGATTATAAAGATATTAAAATTGTTAAAATCATTCATGAAATATTTGATTAAAATTCAATTTTGATGAAAACAAAAATTCTACCATGGGAAAATTATATTAACTAAGAGAAGAAAAATATTTTTCAAAAAAACATTAACTAAATTTTGTAAAATGTTAAGTGTGAGTTTTAAATATAAACATATTATTTTAATATAAATCATTAAACATTATAAAATATATTATTGTATTGTACAACATGTTTTATGAAATTTATATAATTTTTTTAAATAGCGTAATTACATTTAAATTATTATTAAAATAAGTTTTTTTTCAGTTTTACCTAAAAATATATTTTTTTAGAAACATATAAAAAATTAATGATATGTAAATTATTATATAATAAATTCAAATATTATGTTATTTTTAACTAATTATTATTAAATATATTAATTAAAATTTTAATTTAGTGTATAATATATAAAAAATGCATTTATCGAAACCTTATCTTTTAAAACATTATTTGTTTCAAATTTTATTTCATGTCATTATTAATTTAAAATATTTTAATATTTTAGTTCATATATATAATTTTACTGTGTTATATTTATTCTATTATCATAAAAATATACGATACAAAACAAAATTTTTCATTGAGAAAATGAAATATTTCTTTTATAAGTTATACACATTAACAAATACCAGTAAAAAAAATTGTTTATATCCTAAATTTTTATTTTACATCCATTGATACTAAAATAATTGTCCTAATTATATTTTTAAATCTAAAAATATGCTAATTATAATTATATTAATTTTAAAAAAAACGTATATATATATATATATTGTTTTATAAAAAATATTTTTATTTCATTGTGAGTTATTATATTTAAAATTTTGTATTTATCAATACATTAATTTAGTATACATATTGGATATATTACATAGGATAGTATTTTCAACCCATGTATTTATAATGGCCTTAAATAGTTACTATATACACAAACACACACACACACTATAATCATTCCTTAATTCAACTTTCACATCCCAAGTGGCATTTCTTATTTCATATTATATATTTTTCATAATTATTTCTCCTTTCATGGTTTTCTTTAACATAATAGGTTTAGTATGGATGTTGGTGAACATCATAGTTCAAATTGTTCTAGGATAATTCCTTGTGTCATGATTTTATTATTTTCCATCTAATGTGTAATATATATTGATATAATTTTATTATATGTACTTCATCAATGGTGATTTATAATCCATGGTGTGAAGTTCATAGTTTTATGAGCATAATTTTTAATTCCCTACTTATGAAAAATAATCCATGTTTAGATTGTTTCATTCTTATAGGGATCATTTTCAACTCATGTTTGATATCTTTTGAGTGTATGGAGAGACATTCTTTAATATATTAAATATAAATATAAATATTAATAATAATATATCCAAATATGTAGGTCATTAAACTTTCCCTTCCTAGAAATACTGATATGATAAATAAGATGTGAAAAAATTAAAACAAATATTTTTGAAAATAAATATACAACAATAATTATTTTTAACACCTAAAATAAAATTTCAAATTACAATCAGACCTTTTACAAAAAGTAAAAATAATTTACAATCACAATAATATGGTATAGACTCATTAATATGGTTGGGATCTAAATAAATAATATTATGATAACAGATGAATAATATAATTGTATTGATCTGTAAAAAGTGGTTTTAAAAAAAAATCATCCCAAATAGAAGAGAAATGATTAATCGTACCATATGGATATTAATATTACTAATGAAATATCCAAGTGTATAAAAATAAACATGTTTAGATGAAAAATTGTAACAAATAAAATTGGATCCGAATGTGAATTCTTCTCTTTTCATTGAAGTCTCCCACACACTGAAAAGCTAAGCCACCATAATGAGAGAGTATTGAAAACCCACTCAAATAAATATTTGCACCGGAAAAAAACACAAATCAGTCTCAAAATATTTTTTTCTATATTTTCTTATGAAAATCATTTGCCCACACTTAAGGATGACCCAAGAAAACTCAATACATAAAGAGTATAGAGATTAAAATAGTAACATACTTTTACCATAAGAGTTTAATCATGGAGGTGAGACCATGATTCAGAAAATTCTTATTACAATAAAAGTCAAGAATATAATAAAGGATAAAAATTTCGGGTACAAGTGATGAACACCAATGTAATCCAAACATAGTCAGCCTATGGCCCTGCCTCCTCTCCCGCCTCTTCCACAATGACCACCATGTCCTCTTGGATTTCTGCCTCTTTTCCACTAATTCAGAATCTTCAAATCATCACCCTGGTCATCTGAACCTCCATCATCAGATCCATCATGATGAGAATCAGGTAGATTATCTGTAGTGTCTTCCTGAAAGAAACCATTATCTGTTCCATCTCCACCTTTATCCCCCTCCTCCAACCGCTCTTCAGTATTTGGCTGCCCAATCTGCTCAGCACTATCCTGTGCAACCAAAGAAGGTGCATTAGCAACAAGACTTTTCATGGTAACCTGACGCTTCCTCTAACAGCACTCCATATAGAGCAGATCAAAATCAGGAGAATACGTTGAGTCCGTCATGTAAAAGAAGTTTGTAGCACCAGTGGCAGCTGTCATGGGAGTCACTACCATCTTGATGGCAGGTTCATCCAAAGAAGTCCGACGATAAAGTTGTTAAGAACATACATCCAATGAATTAAATACCTTTGAATCTGAGGAAGGCAGAACAAAATCCTGCATAGCATCAGCCTCAAGTGAGGTTGACATAGAACTGACAGGTTCAACCATAGAAACAGAAGCAAGTCCACTAGGGGCCTCAAAACATACTGCTTTATTATTAGGGGAATTCTGCCCAGCTTTCACCTCCCCCATTTTCCCAGGGGACACAACAGTTATTGTGAGAACAGTATTAGAAGAACCAGAGGCCTCTGAGTCCCCTAATAAATGAGAAAAATTATGAGAATCAGAATCCTTAATGGAATTATAACCATGCACACCCCTTTGTGCAACATAGTGATCATTAGAGCATCTCCCACCAGATGTCAAACTACCCAACTTACCTTTGTCAATGTATTTCTCCTCCAACAAATACGTTTGATACATCTCATTTTCACTATCAGCACCATCAGAACAAATATCACCCCATTTAGAGGGTTCTCCATGTTCAATTGTAGGCAAGCTAATAGGGAGTGTACTATCACCCGAGGGATTAGACCGCACACCCCTGCCTTGCTGATTATTCATAGGCCTCTCATTGGGGTTCTTACCAACAACAACATTAGAAAAAGAAACAAATCACACTTTCCTAGAATCAGGGGAATTGTTTTTCACCAAATCCACCTTGATGGTCGAAGGTGAGAGACCCTTCACACCATCAGAGGTAGACCAAGTAAATGATGACCCATTCATGACACCCTTCCCCCCATCATGTTCCCCTCCCATCCCAATTGACAGAGTAGGATCACCTAGGGATTTGAACTTATAGCTTTCAATAAGATTCCCATACCATTTACAGTTGGAGCAGCACAATCCTCGATTACATTTTTCTTTAACATTCCCTATAACTAAAAAGTTTATTCATAATGTAGGAACATGTTCAAATTCAATCTCAAGATCAAACATAAAATCACCAGGAATCAATAGAACCTTCTCAACAAAGGGAAAAGACATATCAAACACAACTAGAATGTAAGGACAATGGCCATACCAAACTGATACGGTCTCCTTATCATGTTTAATAGGAGTTCCTAATACCAAAAAAACATCCCAATGGATATTTGGATGAAAAAAATACCTAGATCACTCCTTCGATCCTGATCCAGAATTGAGCTATAGTATTCTTGGCTGTAAAGGGATCGAACCAGGGGTCCGAGTTTTGAAATCGGAGAACCCCAGGCTTATGATTCACAAAATCGTGACTCGAGGCCCGCATCTTCAAATAATTGGAGCCAAAAGTAAAATGATAAAAATTCATACTGATGGAAACTATCTTCCAATCGTTAAAACCCCATATCTCTTGAAGAAATTTCCAAAGGTCTTCAACCTTACACGTAGAGTTCATTGAGCTTATCCGGGCAATGATCGATTATTTTCAAGCATCAATTCGTTCTTGAACGAATCAAGGATTCAATTCAGAAACCAAAAGTGCACTATAACGACCCATACTTTACATACATTTTTATTACATCATAATTTAAGCACACTTATTACAATATATAACAAAACCGGGAAAGGACCGTATAGGTATAGAGTCTTTAGAAACTGGTAATCATAAACAACTAGTTCATAAAACATCTACTTTGCCTCCAATTTATTTCATCATATCTAGAGCCCCTTTTGGTATATCTGACTTAATAACCTTCTTCCTGACCAGGGAAATAAAACATACAAAAGGGTGAGCTCAAATACTCAGTAAGGGTAAACAAAAGAAATATCAATCACATCATATACATAAGAATATAACTTTTGGATATCTTAACCTGCAAAAGAGATCATAATTGCATAACATGGTATAAATCATAGTAGTGAAATGTAATCCCAATAATCATAAATTAAAACATGAAACTTTTTGGCATACACAAATAATCATAGAGAATCATTTCTTATTAGTCAAGACTCATTGCCAAGACTATCTTAGTGGACAAAGTCCATTTCTGGACCGAGTTCACTCCTCGTTTCAGTCCTGTTTCACTGAACTGGTTTAACCTGCCATTCTAGCCATGTCTATCTCATGAGATATAAAATCATTACCCAATGTATTGGAGGGAGATATATGTCCCACCCATCTCATAATGATACCATTATTATGTGTGCCAAAAAATCATAAATCATACATCTTTGCATAACAATGTAATAAAAATGGGAATCTTAAACATCATGACATCATAAAACAATTCATATAAGATAAAGGAATTCATAAAAATATTTCCATCACAACATAATCATGTCAATGTAATAATAGGGATATAAACAGAACCCTATATTATCTTATATAGAAAATAATTTTGATAAAACACTTGAACTCCATTCTTGAGGAAAATATCCTTTCTACTTCAAAAACATTTTTCCTTTCTTAACAAGTCATACAATTTTAATCTAAAATAAGTTGATTAAAAATAATCTTGAAAACATTTAAAGGAAGATTATGGGAAATAATGTTTTAAAAATCCATTCATGTCATATAAGTTAAAAAAACATTCTTCTCGTACTTTTTTCGGAAAAGTCAATAAGTACCTCGTACGAAAAATGACAAAAGATTCCTTTCATATCATTTAATAAAAACACACCGAACGGTAAAATATGATATAAACTATTGTAGAAGGATATAAATATTATATATTGAGGAAACATGGATGTGGATGATAAAATACACCCCAGTAAATTCCAAAGTGTAAACAATCTCGGATAAAAATGAGATTGTGATATTTCCCTTAGCTTAGGTCCAATTTTCTTCGTAAGTGTCCAAACCTCCTGTATAATTATTTAAATAATGTTATTGAATTATTCCAGAATCATAATTATTTTTATGATATCATATATGGTCATATTATTAGCTTCTTATTGGTAATATTTCATTTCTACTTGTTATTCGGGTGTTTATAACGTTTTGTTCTTATGCGTGTTTTGTCGAATAAATTATTATTCTTATTTATAGGATATAGATACATCATTTATAGAATGGTATTAGTGTAATATATATAATATTAATTCATTAAATTCATTTATATATTCATTATTCAATTAAGATCATATAGAACGAGTCACATCACATCGTGGAGACGGTAGGCCGTACGTACGCACGAGTGATGATATCGTTCCCATGACCGTGGAATCGTATTGAAGTGTATATATGATATTTCAGAATAAATATAACTTTAAAATAATTATATATAGTTACTCTTTACACCATTATACCCATCCAAGTAAGGTGGTTGTGGAAAACAGATTACACCACGGGGTGGAGACGATATTTCGTACGTACGCACGCGCGATGATTTCATTTTCCATAGGATGGATAAGAGGTGAAATAGGGTTGTTTCATATTTATAATAACATATCATTATATTAGGGATACTGATGTTATTACCTCATAATGAAAAAACTAAAGAAGAATAATTGGAAGAAGACATAAAGATGAAAGAATCGGTAACATGCATTACCTCTTCTTTGAAGCGCCTCTTTGAGATCTCCTCTTAGGGCACTAAAATTGGCCTTTGAAGAATAACAGGACCTCTAGGATGTTTCTAGGGAATTGTAGAGGAGATATTGGTATGGGTTGGCCGAGCTGGAAGGCTCAATGTGGTGTGAGGAAGAGAGGGAGGAGGTTCCATTTTATAAGGAAGGAGAGGGGCACCTTTGGAATAACTAAAAATAATATTTTATTATAAAGTAAAATTCGATTATTAATAGGTCCAAATTGATATATTTCGAATATAAGGTGGGGATGGGTATATATCCTCTCGTCCAATTGAATCTAGACAAGTTTAGGTATCAATTTTAACCTTATCATTTAGATTTAACTTTATGTTAGATAATTTAACTTTTACCGTGTCTTCTTGTTTTCTTACACTATAAGCTTAATAAACATACTATATCAAGCCAAACGAACCCCAAGTTGTTTATTATTAATATATATAACCTTATCTAAGTCATTTGGACGAACCATATATTTTTAGGAATAAAATAACAATTAATAATATAATATTTGTTTTAAAAACAATTTTATGTCAATTTTGACATTATTTGGAAATTGATTTTTGTGAAAATCATAACATAATGATTAGTTCGAAAATATTTAATTAAATCAATAATAACATATCATATTAACATATAAAATTATTGGAATTCATAAAAAGTCTCAAATTACATTTATTTGGTTATTTATAACATCAATTATGTCAATATTTGATTAATAAGATAATTACTGCATCATCATTGTGTCATAAATACATTAACTTATTTAATGTCTAAAAATTATAAATAAAATACCATTATGTTTTAAATCTTTTTAGCTTTATAATGATTATTTATATTCGAATTTATATTATTCATAACCCTATTTTAAAAATGATTTAGTTATTAAACATTGATTTTATCTATTTTAACCCTTCTTTAAATAAATTGATAATAAATTCCCTAATCTAATCCAAGTGGGCCTAAATGGTCATATTTTATTACTAAGGTTGTTTATGGTCGAATTAAACTTATCCAATAGAATTAGGACATGTTTTATGGTAATAATAAGAACACTTTTACCCTTAATTACCCTATTTACTTTAAACTGTGGTAAAAAAAGTAAAAAGTTACTATTCACAAAACATTATTTTCATCTCATTGAACCACATTTTAGTCCTTTATATTAACCGTGTCTCTCGGATTTTCAAAATTCTACTCACAGAAGCGGTAAAATTAAGTTTTATGAAAAATTCAGTTTTTTTTAACTACCACTTAGTGGTTTCACTATTCATAAAAAAAATGAAGTTTCCAGAAAAATACCAAAAATTAGGCCTAAGCTATATTTGATATAATGAATTCAAAAATGATGTCTATTTTACCAAATTTAAAACATATCAGTTACATTAACTAATTTAAAAAATTAATTCCCGTCGTCAAAATAAATAGCGTGTTTTTAAGAGATAATAACTATCAAAAGATTGACACTTGTTTATGTCTGGTTTAAATGTGAAATTTCATCCAATGAAAAAAATTGTATTAAATTGTAAAAATATATTCTAAATATACTTTAAAACCACTCAAATTAATAATTTATCACTATTAATTATTTCTATTAAAAAAGATTTTTTTAATTAAAATTTAGTAATTTTCACTATTAATCAGAATATGAAAGTTATCCGAAAAGTACCAAAATTTCACCCTAAGCTAATTTCGATATTCTGAATCCAAAAGTGAAGTCCATTTTGAAAAATAAAATATACAAAATTTCAAAAAGTGTTTATTACTATTCATAACGGCTAGTTTTAATAATATTTTAATAACATACCGTTGTTTAGTGAAACTCGGTATTGCGTACGACACAAGCTATCGAGGAAGGCCAAGGTTGCGTGTAAAGAAATCCAAGATAGTGTTGTGTGTAGTGAAAGATTTCTTTGATTATTTATATAACACAAAAACAATATATTTCTCATAAAAGTTTCGGGTGTTACATTCTACCCCCCTTAAAATGAATTTTTCCCTCAAAATTCATCACTTGTAATAAACAAATGAGGATACCTCTCTCTCATCATATTCTCAAGCTCCCATGTAGCTTCTTCTAATTTGTGGTACCTCCATTAAACATTCACCAAGCTAGTGGTCTTGTTTTGTAGGACTTTTTCGCTACGATCCAGAATCTCTATCGGTTGTTCTTCATAAGAAAGATCTTGCTCCAGCGGTACAACTTCTGACCTGAGTACATGTGAAGGATCAGGTATGTACTTTCTCATGAGAGATACATGGAACACATCGTGAACTTGAGAGAGATTCGGTGGAAGTTCCAATCGGTAAGCTACCTTTCCAACACGATCAAGTATTTCGAAAGGACCGATATATCTAGGTCTCAACTTCCCCTTCATTCCAAATCTCATGACCCTCTTCCAGGGAGATATTCGTATGAACACTTCATCACCCACTTCAAACTCTAGGTATTTTCTTTGGTTATCGGCATAAATGTTTTGGCGAATCTGAGCTGCTCTTATGTGTTGTTTAATAGATCAGACCTTTTCTTCCATCTCATCAACAATATCAGGTCCTAATAGATTTCATTCCCAAACTACATCCCAGCAAGTTGGAGTCCTGCATTTCTTTCCATAGAGATATTCATAAGGATCCATCTGAATACTGGAGTGAAAGATATTATTATAATAAAATTTCACCAAAGGTAGGTTTTGATCCCAACCACCATTGAAAACCATAGAGCAAGCTCTCAACATATCTTCTAGATTTTGAATTGTCCTCTCAGACTGACCGTCTGTTTGAGGATGATAAGCAGTGCTGAAACTCAACTCTATATCTAGATTATGCTGAAGACTTTTCCAGAACATTGAGGTAAATCTAGGATCCCGATCAGATATAATAGAAAGTGGTACTCCATGAAATCTTACCACTTCCTTTACATATATCCTGAAAAGCTGATCTAGAGAGAAATCCTCTCTAATAGCAATGAAGTGTGCAAACTTTGTAAGACGATCAACTATGACCCAGATATCATTATTGCCTTTGGATGTTTTAGGAAGTCATGTGACAAAGTCCATAGTGATGTTTTCCCATTTCCATTCAGGTATGGGTAATGGTTGTAACATCCCCTTAGACATCTCTCTCTCAGCTTTATCTTGCTGACAACCCAAGCATCGAGAGACATATTCAACAACATCTCTTTTCATGACATCCCACCAGATGTACTCTTTCAGGTCCCTATACATCTTCGTGCTTCCATGATGAATAGAGAATGAAGAACAATGAGCCTCATCCAGTAGCTCCTTCTTTAATTCTTGAATGGGAGGAACAGAAACCCGATTCCTGAACTGTATTATCCCATCACAATCAAGGTTGAATTCAGGAATATTTCTCACCTTATTTTGTAACTTGAAATGTTCTTTCTATGCCTCTTTAATCATCACATGTATAGATGATTGAACATTCATTTGAGGATGATATGATTTTCCCCCTTCCATTAAAATTCCACGATCCATCCTTTGTAAATCCATAAATATTGGATCTTTTGTGATCCTCATCATGGATAAACTGGCTTGGTCTTGTCGACTTAATGCATCTTCCACCTTGTTTTCATTCCCAGGGTGGTAATGAATTGAGCAGTCGTAATCCTTAATCAGCTCCAACCATCTTCTTTGGCGCATATTCAGCTCCTTTTGTGTGAAAATATACTTTAATATTTTATGATCAGTAAAAATGTCACACCTTTCTCTATAAAGATAATGCCTCCAAATCTTTAATGCAATGATTACCGCAGCTATTCCAAATCATGAGTTGGGTAATTTTGCTCATGGATTTTCAACTGTCGTGAGGCATAAGCTATCACCATATCCTTTTGCATAAGAACAGACCCCAATCCCTTAATGGATGCATCACTATAGATCACAAACTTTTCTCCACTATAAGGCAATGTGAGCACGGGTGCACTGGATAACCTTCTTTTCAACTCCTTGAAATTCTCTTCACATTCCTCCGTCCAAACAAACTTAAATCCTTTCTGAGTCAACCTGGTGAGTAGAATAGATAATCGTGAATAATCTTTCTCAAAACGTCGATAATATCTAGCCAAACCAAGAAAACTTCGGATCTCAGTTATTTCTGTTGGTCTTGACCATTTTTCTATAACCTCTATTTTTGATGGATCCACAGATATCCCCTCTTTTGAGATTATGTGACCCAAAAATTCAACTTTTTGAATCCAAAATTCACACTTGGTAAATTTGGCATAAAGCTTCTCCTTTCTCAGGGTCTTCAATAAAATTCTCATGTGATCTTCATGTTCTTCCTTGCTCTTGGAATATACAAGAATATCATCTATAAAGACTACCACAAACTGATCAAGATAGTCTGTAAAGACTCTATTCATCAGATCCATGAAGATAGCAGGGGCATTAGTAAGACCAAATGGCATCACTATAAATTCATAGTGTCCATACCTTGTACAGAAAGTCGTCTTTGGTATATCCTCCCTTTTGAACCTTAATTGATGATACCCTGAATGAAGATCAATCTTAGAAATGTTTTGAGCTCCGCGTAGTTGGTCAAATAAGTCATCAATGCGTGGGAGAGGATATTTTTTCTTGATAGTGATCTTGTTAAGTTCTCTATAATCAATGAAGAGTCTAATTGATCCATCTTTCTTCTTAAGAAACAGAACATGTGCTCCCCAAGGTGACGCACTAGGGCGTATGAATCCCTTATCAAGATTCTCTTGGAGTTGCTTCTTCAATTCCTACAACTCAATTGGGGCCATTCTATAAGGTGTCTTTGAAATAGAAAAAGCACCTGGTATGAGTTCTATTGAAAACTCAACTTCACGATTTGGTGGAATACCCGGAAATTCCTCTGGAAAGACATCATCAAAATCCCGTAAAATGCGCATATTATTAATCGCAAGTTTATCACCAACCATTTGAGATAAATAACCTTCATTCAGTAGAATCAAGACCCTTAAGATGGGAGAAATTTTCTACTAGAAGGTTATGTTCATCCTTGCATCGATAGACGATCGAAGATTGATCTAGAATATGAAATGTGACTTCCCTTATTTGGAAATTGATATGAGCTCCATATAGATAAAGCCATTCCATGCCAAGAATCACATCAAATTCCACTATAGGAAGGATCACATGATTTTCAGGAAGCACTTTCCCAAAAACTTTAATCAGGGAAGAATTATAAACTTTTGATGCAATTGTTGTGCCATTAGGTGTTGTCACAGCTAACTCAACATCTAATTGTTGAGGTAATATGGTGATACCCTTAGAAAAATCATCAGACTTAAAAGAGTGGGTGGATCCAAAATCAAATAAAACAATTGATACTTTAGAGTGGATGGTAAGTGTACCTTTCACCACATCGTTATCGTACTCCACGTCGCTGATAGAAATTGAATGGGACTTTCCTTTGTCTTTAGCATTAAGATTTTGCTGATGTCGATCATCATCAACAACCCTTGGATTGGGGAATTTATTGTCATAATTTCCCATCTCCTTGCACTTGAAACATTGAAGTGTAGTAGGTTCATTCTTTGTATCCCTTCCTTTGTTTGCATCATTATACATTTTCTTCCCATCATTGCGGCATTCAAATTCTTGATGAACTTCCTTTCCACATTTTAAACATTTACCTGTCCCTTTAAGACAAATCCCTCCATGTTTCTTTCCACACTTTGAGCATAAGGGAAAGCTCATCTTTTTTTCATTGTGCTCCTTAGATTTTCCTTTGAATTCCATTTTCCTCTTCTTATCAAACCCATATTACTGATGGGTTTCTCAAATCTCCATCTCAACTTTGAGAGCACATCGAACAATTTCCTCATAGCTATTGAAGTCCCTTATGGCTAAGGCCCTTCAAAGACTTGGTTTTAAGCCACTAAAGAATCGATCGATCTTACTCTCAGGTTGGATAATAATACCCAAAGCGTTCCATGCAAGTCTTGTAAAATATGCTTCATAGGTACCAACAGATATATCATCCTTTTTCTACAGTTCAAGAAACTATTTCTCCATCATTGTTCGGAGAATACGAGGGAAGTACTTATTGAAAAATAATTTCTTGGACTCATCCCATTCCATGGACTCAATTTCATCCCTTTGCCTCGTATTCTTAATAATATTCCACCATTGATCAGAATCTCCTTCCAAACAATACACTATTAGGATGAATTTATCATGTTTGGAACATTGAAGAACTGAAAATATATTTTCAGTAGTACTAATCCATTGTTCAGCAACTAATGGATCAGTAGACCCACTGAAAGAAGGTGGACACTGCCTCATGAAGGATTCAATAGAATGTTGCTCCTTCCTTTGCTCGTTTGGAAGTCCTGCATGATTCATAGCTTGAGAAAGTTGTGTGAGCATGGCTACAAGATTTTGCATTACAGCTCCCATAACGTTTGGTTGCTCAATGGGACAATCATTGCATTGCCCGTCTCATTCCACATTAACATGGTTCATTCGGGTTTCAGACATTGACTAAAACCAAGAATAATAGTGTGAGCAACACTAATTATAACAGGAAAACCACATAATCAAAAATAAAATTTCACACTTAAGGTCTTATCCTAGGTTATTCATGGTCATTTCTAAAACACAATGATTGTGTTCTATTCTTAGAATTATCCTTAGGGTTCTTACTAAGGCTTTCACATCCTAGTTTCCAAAGGTTGACTATACCCTTCCTCTGATACCAACTATAACGACCCATACTTTATAGACATTGTTATTACATCAAAATTGAGGCACACTTATTACAACATATAACAAAACCAGGAAAGGACCGTATAGGTATAAAGTCTTTAGAAACTGCGAAACATAAACAACTATTTCATAAAACATCTACTTTGCCTCCCATTTATTTCATCATATCTAGAGTCCCTTTTGGAATATCCTACTTAATAACCTTCTTCCTGACCTGGGGAAATAAATCATACAAAAGGGTGAGCTCAAATACTCAGTAAGGGTAAACTAAAGAAATATCAATCACATCATATACATAAGAACATAACTTTTGGAAATCTTAACCTGCAAAAGAGATCATAATTTCATAACATGGGATAAATCATAGTAGTAAAATGTAATCCCAATAATCATAACATAAAACATGAAACTTTGTGTCATACACACATAATCATAGAGAATCATTTCTTATTAGTCAAGACTTATTTCCAAGACTATCTTAGTGGACAAAGTCCATTTCTGAACCGAGTTCACTCCTCGTTTCAGTCCTATTTCACTGAACCGGTTTAACCTGCTGTTCCAGCCATGTCTATCTCATGAGATATAAAATCTTTACCCAATGAATTGGAGGGAGATATATGTCCCACCCATCTCATAATGATTCCATTCTTATGTGTGCCACAAAATCATAAATCATACATCATTGCATAACCCATGTAATAAAAATGGTAATCTTAAACATCATGACATCATAAAACAATTCATATAAGATAAAGGAATTCATATAAATATTTCCATCACAACATAATCATATCAATGTAATAATAGGGATATAAACAGAACCCTATATTATATTAGATGTAAAATAAATTTGATAAAACACTTGAACTCCATTATTGGGGAAAATATCCTTTCTACTTCAAAAACATTATTCCTTTCATAACATGTCATTCAATTTTAATCTAAAATAAGTTTATTAAAAATAAACTTGAAAACTTGTAAAGGAATCTTTTTGGAAATAATGTTTTAAAAATCCATTCATGTCGTATAAGTTAAAAAAACATTCTTCTCGTACTTTTTTCGGAAAAGTCAAAAAGTACCTCGTACGAAAAACTGCAAAAGATTCCTTTCATATATTTTACTAAAAACTCACCGAAGGGTAGTATTGGATATAAACTATTGTATAAGGATATAAATATTACATATTGAAGAAACATGGATGTGGATGATAAAATACACCCCCATTAAATTCCAAAGTATAATCAATCTCGGATAAAAATGAGATTGTGATATTTCCCTTACCTTAGGTCCAATTTTCTTTGTAAGTGTCCAAACCTCCTATATAATGATTTAAATAATGTTATTGAATTATTAAAAAATCATACATATTTTTATGATATCATATATTGTCATATTCATAGCTTCTTATTAGTAATATTTCATTACAACTTGTTATTCGGGTGTTTATTACTTTTTGTTCTCATGCGTGTTTTGTCGAATAAATTATTATTCCTGATTATAGGATATAGATACATCATTTACAGAATGTTATTAGTGTAATATATATCATAATCATTCATTCAATTTATTTATATAATCATTATTCAATGAATATCATATAGAATGAGTCGCATCACATCGTGGAGATGGTAGGCCGTACGTACGCATGAGCGATGATATCGTTCCCATGATCGTGGAATTGTATTAAAGTGTATATATACTATTTCAGAATCAATATCACTTTACAATATTAATATATAGTTATTCTTTACACCATTATACCGATCCAAGTATGGTGGTGGTGGAAAACAGATAACACCACGACGTGGAGAGGGTATTCCGTACGTACGCACGCGCGGTGATTTCATTTTCCGTAGGATGGATAAGAGGTGAAATAGGGTTGTTTCATATTTATAATAACATATCAGTATATGAGGGATACTGATGTTATTACCTCATAATAAAACAACTATGGAAGAAGAATTGGAAGAAGAAAAAAAGATGAAAGAATCGGTAACGGGCATTACCTCTTCTTTGAAGCGCCTCTTTGAGATCTCCTCTTAGGGCACTAAAATTGGTCTTTGAAGAAGACCAGGACTTCTAAGATGTTTCTATGGAAGTGGAGAGGAGATACTGTCAGGGTTTGGCTGATCTTGAAGGCTCAAAGTGGTGTGAGTAAGAGAGGGACGAGGTTCCCTTTTATAAGAGAGGAGAGGGGCACCTTTGGAATAACTAAAAATATTATTTTATTATAAAGTCAAATTAGGTTTTTAATAGCTCCAAATTGATATATTTTGAAGCTAAGGTGGGGATGGGTCGAAATCCTCTCATCCAATAGAATTTATACAAGTTTAGGTATCAATTTTAACCTTATCATTTAGATTTAACTTTAAGTTAGATAAAATAACTTTTACCATGTTTTCTTGTTTTCTTACACTATAAGGTTAATAAAATTACTATATCAAGCCAAACAAACCCCGTGTTGTTTATTATTAATATATATAACCTTATCTAAGTCATTTCTCTGAACTATTGATTTTTAGGAATAAAATAACAATTAATAATATAATATTTGTTTAAAAAACAATTTTATGTCAATTTTTGACACTATTTGGCAATTGATTTTTGTGAAAATCATAACAGAATGATTAGTTCGAAAAAATTTAATTAAATAAATAATAAGATATCATATTAACACAATTTGGGTATTTATAAAATCAATTATGTCAATATTTCATTAATAAGATAATTACTGCATCATTATTGTGTCATAAATGAATTAAATTATTTAATGCGAAAAAATTATAAATAAAATACCCTTATGTTGGAAATATTTTTAGCTTTCTAATGAATAATTATAGTCAAATTTATCTTATGTATAACCCTATATTAAAAATGATTTAGATATTAAACATTGATTTTAACTATTTTAACCCTTCTTTAAATAAATTGATAATAAATGTCATAATCTAATCCAAGTGGGCCTAAATGGTCATATTTTATTTATAAGGTTGTTTTTGGTCGAATTACACTTATCCAATAGAATTAGGACATCTGATAGGGTAATAATAATAACACTTTTACCCTTAATTACCCTATTTACTTTTAACCGTGGTAAAATAAGTAAAAAGATACTATTGACCAAAAATTATTTCCATCCCATTGAACCACATTTTAGTCCTTGATATTAACCGTGTCTCTCGTATTTTCAAAATTCTACTCACAAAAGCAGTAAAATTAAGTTTTATGAAAAATTCAGTTTTTTTTAACTACCACTTAGTGGTTTCACTATTCATCAAAAAATGAATGTTTCCAGAAAAATACCAAAAATTAGGCCTAAGCTATATTTGATCTTATGAATTCAAAAATGATGTCTATTTTACCAAATTCAAAACATATCAGTTACATTAACTAATTTAAACAATTAATTACCGTCGTCAAAACAAATAGCGTGTTTTTAAGAGATAATAACTATCAAAAGATTGACACTTGTTTATGTCTGGTTTAAATGTGAAATTTCATCCAATGAACAACATTGTATTAAATTGTAAAAATATTTTCTAAATATACTTCAAAACCACTCAAATTAATAATTTATCATTATTAATTATTTCGATTAAAAAAGTTGTTTTAACTAAAATTTAGTAATTTTCACTATTCATCAGAATATGAAAGTTATCCGAAAAGTACCAAAATATCATCCTAAGCTAATTTTGATATTCCGAATCCAGAAGTGAAGTCAATTTTGGAAAATAAAATTTAAAAAATTTCAAAAAAAATGGTTATTACTATTCATAACCGCTAGTTTTAATAATATTTTAATAGCATATTGTTGTTTAGTGAAACTCGGTATCGCGTATGACGAAAGCTATTTAGGAAGGTCGCGGTTGTGTGTAAAGAAAGCCAAGATAGTGTTGTGTGTAGTGAAGGATTCCTTTAATGATTTATATAACATAAAAACAAAATATTTCTAATAAAAGTCTCGGGTGTTACATGCACCATTTCTCGAAATACGATTAGTAGAAGTATACTCATCATTTAGAGCAACAGAGAAAAAATGGCCATAACTCCTTACCTTGAGGGCGTTCGGCCGAGAAGCCCTACCCGAATCAGAGCTCGCAGGTGCTTGAGGCGGCCTCAAACCAGAACCTCCATCTACCTTTTTGAGGTAAAAAAAGAGATATGGAGGATTGAAATATTCGACTAAGGTCATCACTGCGAAACCCTAAAACCCATTTCTGTAGAGAGAGAACCTCACAAGCAGCCCTATAACGTGATCTAGTAACCAGATTTTAATGTAGCTTAATAATTATGAGATATTAGTTAAGATAAAATAGAATAATATAGACTGGTTCTTCAACTTCATCATTTCACTTTTATTTGAATAGTATCATTGTAGTGGTACACTCAGATCTTTCTTCAATTCTTCTTCGCATAACAGTAATGTTTACTATAATGAATTATAATTTCAACTAGTAGTAGTAATTGATGTCTTGAATTTCATTAAGTTTTTCCTTCAATATAACTTAATAAAATGTTATTTTAGATAATTTCTATTTATTGATTATTTACTAACAATGATTTAGTATCTACAATTCATGAATATACTTGAAAATAATAGTTAAATTTTTTCATGTCAAATTAATTGAATTTTTCATGAATAATTTTTTAAAATTAAATTTATTATATATGATTAATATCTCATCACTATCATATCTTAAGGTATTTATAAAATTTGATTATGATTTCTAAATTTCACTTTTCAACACAAGTGTCTAGATATTTATATAACACTCATTATTTAAAATTTTGATTCATCGTATAATAAAAAATAACATAATTACCCCATAATTATGAATTTAATATGAAGGATTTAAATTTATTACATTTATAGGATCTTTCAGGTATATTGTTTTAAATAATTAATAAATCTAATATATAAAATTTAAAATTTTCACAAATTATAAATCTTATCAACACAAATTGGTTCTTAAATTTACATTGTTGTTTAATTCAAGTCTCATTTTTTTAGTCAAGATATATCACAATTATCCATTATTTAATTCCTATACATCCATACACCAATTTTTTTTTCAAAATGTGGATTAGAAAAACAAATCCCTATAAGGGATATAATAATAATAAAAAATAATAAGCCATTCATAAAAGATTAAAATCCCTCAGGATTTCCTCCTTTTTCCAAAAAAAATAATAATAAGGCCAAAAAATTAATTACTCATGAAAATGACTTTATTTCCCAAATTTATCAAAGAATATTTCATACTAAAAATAATGTAAATGATATTAACAATTATTGTTTCTTGAGGAAACATTATAACTCAATAAAACTACTTTCATGGAAAATAAAACATTCACATTTAAATGTTCATAAAATTTTGATTAATAATAATATCATTTTATTACCTTGTGAAATCTATGTATTTAGAAGCCATAAAAAACTAGGTAATCATATTGGGATATTATCAATACAATGACCCTTACAAGCACCCTTGTAAGCTTAAAACCTTCTCATTGAATTTCAAAATTTCTTGTCTCATGAACATATCATTACCTGATGAATTTTAAAGTTATATCAGACTCACTCATTATCATATAAAATATACAGGATCTATATGTTGACAAAATAGATAAAATCATAAATTCTTATCGTAAAAATCCAAATATTTCTTTTTTACATGCCATAATAAAAAGCTCATTAAATTATCTCATAAAATTTTAAGAAATGTTATTTTCATTTCAAAACACATAAAAGTTAAATAATTTATAAAAAATTAGAATGATATCTTCTTTGAAAACCCATATAAACATTTTGATTAATTGTGATAAGGAAAAATGAAAATAATGATAAGAAAACGTGCTCATGTGTTTAATGTTATAAGAAAATTAATATATTGATTTTTTAATGAGTATATAAATGTATCCAAAAGAAAATAATTAAAAATATTACTATTTAAATAATTTTAAATTATTAAAAAAGTTTAAATGATTTTTAATAATTTTTTAATTATAAAAAATTACATTCTTGAAATATTAAAAACCCATGGATATGAAATTAAAAAATATAGAAAGAAAAAATTGGAACAATGTTTTAAAGAAAATTATTTTAAAATGAGTCATCATTAACCTTTTATGTTCTCTACCACTTAATTAAGAAAATTATATATGTTATTTTCTTTAATTTTATAATTTCTCATGTTCATTACATTCTTATTCTTATTATTTCATTTATTATAATGTTCTTTTTTAATTACAGAATCTGTTTTGTTTGTTTCAGATGTTTAGAGGTGCATTGGTTGGTGGAAGAAAGTCAATTTAGACTTGGTTTTAGAATCTTAATGATGTAATATTTTTTATTTTATATATTAAATTTCATTTTTTTAAAAATTCCATGAATATTTTTTATGTGAAATGAAATACATCATTTAATAGAGGCCAAAGTCTACATGCACACGTGAGCATCGTTTCCTATTTCAAATTAATGGTAATGAATGATAATATATAATAATTAATCTTTTTAGTATCATAATTATTAAATAAATATAAAATATATTATTCAAATCTATATTTAAATTTGGAAATGTGAGGTAATGATGAAAAATGAGATGTGTTTTCCATGGAGGGGTTAGTCTACACATACACAATAGCAATGTTTTCATTTTTCATTTAGTAATTAATAGAAAGGATATGGTAGTTATATTAACAGAATTTTTTTTCATAATAAATATACATATTTCAATATTTTAGTATGGTCATAAAATATTTTAAGGATGATTAAAAAAAATTAAGTTTAAAATAATATAGTTAATACATTTACTTATTCCTTATAAATCAACCTTTAATTAAGACCATAATCCATAATAGTTATGTATTAGAAGGTTTCCAAGACCTATATAACGTTAATAATAGTGTTTATGAGGGATTTTATCATTATAGGTTTCTCAAAGACCATAAATACGTCAGGACATGAGGTTCACTTTTATATGTTTTATGAGTGAAAAACATTCAATTTAAAGAACATTAAAATATAAAAAATTAATTTACAAGGTAATAAGGTTCATATTTAGTTCTATGTAACGAATAAGGTATCCTATGTTCTAAATACAGTCAAAAATAAAATTAAATATATCATTTTCATATATTTTAATCCTTATTCTATATAATAGAACAATATTTTACCTATTTAACTATTACCATTATGACATATTATTCCCATAATAATATCTGAATCTGAAAAAAATGTAAAAGATAACATATAGATATATAAAAAAATTTATTTCCAATAAAATAAATTTTAATTTATTAAATTTACTAATATATTCTTGTGTAACCCAATGAAAAACAATTTATAAAAAAATTTGTTTTCCATATGAAAAAATAGAATTACAACAATATCATATTTATTATTGATAGCCATGGAATTAATATGTTTATTTTCAATTAAATGATATATATTTTACTTTCAAAAAAACAAAAAATGAAAGAAAACGTGGTATAATTTTTCTAAATCTGAGAAAAAAAGATTTTATTTTAATAAAAACATTACATATATTTCCAAAATTTCAAACATGTATTTCCATGGATAACATTATATATTTAACTTCATTATATTAATTATTAATTATATATTAAGTCTATATATATTTTTGAAACACAATAAATTAGTTATTATATCATGATAATATAATTAATGTGGCTCTATTTTCAAAATTTATAGTTTTTTTATCCACCAAAAAATAACCCTTTTTATAAAAATCCAAAATACAAAAAATTTGATAATATATACATGATTAAATAAAAAAATGAAGTTATTTTCATCAAATTAAATTTATAAAATAAATATAAATATCTTTTAGATTAATATAAAAAATTTTAATAAAATATTATTTTATAGATGAATGATCATTTTAATCATTCTTTGTTTTTCACCTTATTTCATGTTAGTTACCCATGAGTGTAAATTTGTGAAACATTTTATATTAAAAATTAATTCACGTTCAACGTGAATTTTAATAATACATCATTTAATATAGTTCAATGTTTCTTGAAACACATTCTATTTAACATTTAATTATTTAATAGATAATTATATATTGAAATATCAAGGTGTTTCATTCTCCCCCCTTAATGAAATTATGTCCTAATATATTTTCTTTTTCTAAAAAAATTAATGTTTATGGGAATATTAATAAAATTAGATGTAAATATTATCAGGGTTTGTAATTTCTATTTAACTACTAAAAAAACATAGTATTTCATAATTAATTATTTCATAAACCATGTATATTACATTATAAGACTCATTATTCTGAATGAGTTTCCAAAATAATTCCTTATCAGTTGAGTGATATTCCCACATAAGACTCGATAAAATTATCTTCTTATTTTCATCATTTTTATGAATTTATTTAACATCAATGCATAGATTTAGATAAAAAAATTGTTTATTTACTAATAATCCATAAGAAAAATTTTATAATTTTGTTATATATCCACCGGTTTTCCATCTCTACTTCATCTCAAATTTTAATTGATAAATAACCACGATGATTTTTTCTTTACAAAGTCACAAAAATAATATATTAAGGGATCCTAATAATCAAAAAAGGGAAGATATTTTATTCTTAATGGAAAAAGATATATAGTAAAGAAAAACAATTGTTAGCTTAAATGGTGATAATACCCAAATAAATATGAATAAAACATCATATAAAAATTTAATACATTAACCATGAACACCAAAACAATAACTCCAAAATGTAAAATCAAATAAATTAATAGAAAACTGTACTTAAATAACATAAATGTATGCATGGCCATATTTGGAACCCAAAAATCAGAATGATAAAACATAAATTTTATATCCAAATTTCATTAGTCACTAATTATGTATCATAACAATATTGTGCATTCTCTAATCATATATCCTTAATAATTTCCAAAAATAACATAAATCACCATAAAAACAATATAAATCATATGTAGATTATATATTTATCTCAATATTTATTCCTAAAATATTATCATATATAAATATTATATTTTTTAATTATTTTTATTTCACCATAATCTTATAATGTTACATAAAATTTGACATTTTTTATCCAAACTAGCCATAACTACCTCGCCATCAGATAATGTATTAACCCTTATGGTTTTCTATAAATTTTAATATATGTTACCATGAACATAATTACATTCTCCCAAAAAAACTATATCAATAAAGCATATGTTAATATATAAGGGCTATCTATAACTCAATCATGTATTAAAACCCAATAAACATCTCTTAAAATATTAATGGACACCATAAAATACAATCACATAAAACCTAAAAAATGTTATCTATTCCATTGATCTCATTATTATTGTTAATACTAGAAACCATTAAATAAAATACATCAATATAAAATATGCCCAAATATTATATATAGACACTTCAAAAATTCAACTCCTATCATAAATGATATACCAAATGATCGATAAGATGCAAAAAAGTGGGGCTAAATTAGTTGTATACTATTTAAAAAATATTAATTCAACCTCTATAAGTTATTGATGTCTTGATCTGGTGTATTTATTTATAAGCCACACCTTACAAGAAACAATAATATATAAATCAAAACTGAAGTGTATTTATAATTTTCTTCCCAAATATATACTTTTTTTCATGTTGGTTAGTCCCCCACCTAGAATTTCATCTATTATACAAGTTTTTTACAATAGTAAATATTTGGAACAACAACTAAAAGTTGGTTATACCACCAGATCCAATTAAAAATCAATAGCTTGTTATACACCCAACTTCATGTTCTTCTATAGAGAATGGTTTTAAACCGCAACCACAATCTTTCAGTATTGGATTCGATTACCCTCCCCCCTGTTTCACCCTTCTTCTTCAGATGGAAATATCCAATACTGAATTATATACTTAACCAACCCTCCACCATGATATTTCTAGATAAAATTTCATCATGTAGATATTTATTTACCTTCTTAGCTTGATTGGACTTCTCATAAAAAATTCGGATCAAAGTATATAATTTGATTCCTATGTATAGTCTAGTTATTAGGAAATAATTATTTCTTTTGATTGATAATGAATCGGTCTCACGAATTACTGAATATTCTAAAATAAATTCATTCTGAAATACTTATAATATTTTACCACAAATCACTGCACACAATTCATGAAAATCTTATTCCATGTGTTTCCATCAATCCTCACGCATGTAAAATCTAATTCATATTCTTCTTCATTTTTTGAAAGAATTAGATGCCTGAAAATACACAAACATTATGTATTTCCATTGAACAAAGTATTTCAATCAACATGAAAATTCACATGATTTTTAAAATGAATATAAATGATTTATTATAAGGATTTATATGAACATTATTTCATGCCTTCATATTTTATATATCACAAACAACTTATTCTAAAACCACTATACAAATCAGAATCCTTTTATAGTATTCTTCATTTAGCTAATCATTAATCCTTTAATTTTTTCATATATCTCACCTAACTATATGTTTTAAATGTGCCTTTATTTAATATATTCACATGATATATTTTCCAAAACATTTAACAAAAACATCATTTATTATTCATAAAACTAATATAGTTTATTAGATCATTTTTATTCTTAATGTATCAATGTAAATGGTATCTAATTCTCCCCCTTCTCATAAAAATGTTAATATATATGCACTATTTTAGATAATCAGTTCACTCTAATCTGAAAATATTTTTGTAAAAAAAATATGTTAAGTGCATATAGTCTCTTCATGAATAGGTATATCTTCCACATCACTATTTTACTCAAGAAATTCACTCTGAAATAATATTTTGGTTAATATTGAGAAAATGAGATTGTTGGGTTGTTTATAGAAAATATCCCCAAACAATGAAATCTAATATTCATGAAAAAACATTCTATTCACCAATATACTCCACTATAGTTTTTATCCACCTCAATTATCTAGGTATACCATGGCTCAACAACCCATTAATTATATGATTTTACGATCACTTTTCTTGGTCAAGCAATTCAACCATTATCATAATTTTCAAAGCATTTCTTAGCATGAGATTTATTCCACTGTTGATGACCAACATATTAATGGGCTAGGTTCCGTCATGAAGGATTATATTAAGTTGAAATCATATTTCAAGCAAAACCCAATCAGTCAAAGGTAGAATACAACATTAGTTCTGATGCCACTATCTTGAGAAAAAAATCATATTTCATATTTTATGTATATAACATTTTCTTTGTGGCTACACAAACTATCCCTGTTGAGTACTATATCATTTACTAGAATTTATGAGAAATTATTTTATTAATAATTCACAACCTGGAATGCTCTAAGTGTATCCTCATCTGCTATCCCTTATCAACACAAGTCATCTCCTCATATCATATGTTGTGCTACCACATGTTGTCCTATCATTCTTCTCATGCATTCTCACACAAGATTTCTCTTATGGGGACTCTATTCAACCAATATAATACCTCCATAACACCATATAATATTTTATTTAGTTATACTTCCAATATAGGAAGTGGATGTGGTCACTTTGGTTGGTTAGGTATTCTAGACATATTGTTTTTGTTAAAGTCCAAAATAAAAAAGAGAATACAATTTTATCATAAAATATATTAAAATTTCAACATACAAATAGAAAATTTCAAAAATTACAAAAAAGAATATTTTAAATATTCCTCATGAATATTATATTATTATTATTTTAATGGCTTTCATATTGAAAGAAATCAAAAAATGATTAATATTGTATTTCTTTCAAGGAAATGTCAAAAATAATGTCCTATTCTCATTGTCTAATTGGAACATGTCATTGAGATTAATAGATATTAAAAAATTTATATAATAATCAAAATTATGTTTTCATAATAATATAACATGATTTATTACTTACCTAAATACAAATTGAAATTTTCTCAAAATAATATTTTCCATCCTTATTAAGAATAAATATAATTCATTCGAAGAGAACTTCAATAAAACATTAACTATGAATTTTCATGTTATTCATCAATATTTACATACTATAATTACAAATATGAATCATTCCACATGAATCATCATTCTTTATATAATATTGTTTACAAAATTAATCTTACGAAAAAAATATAATTTCTACCATTTGTATATCTTTCAATGTTTTTTCATTTTCAGATGTAATAGAATATTTCATTTTAAAATGATTATAAATTCAATCAGGTCAACCCAATTCTTGATTATTCATAATAGGAAAAGACTCTACATAAATCCCCATTTGTTTCATTTAAAAAGTTTCATAATAAATTAAAGATATTGATAAGGATACTTTTCATCCTTGTTAGTCTTTAAATTCCCTATTTTATTGTAATCCACTATTTAGTGCCTCAATTAAATACACATGTAACACCTACATACACTATATTAGAATAACCCTAATGATTTTCACTACCTTTAGAGTATAAAATAATTTATATTCTCTTACTGTTATATTTTGGATTCATCCTTCCATGGATTCCAAAATCGTTAATTTTCTATCCCCATGTCTCATAGTTTTACAAGAGTTAATAAAATCCATCTATACCACCTTAACAGAATGAAATATTTCATATTTACATTAAAATTCATGAGTTACCAATCCTTATCATAATCATGGATTCATGCAATGGTAAAATATTTCGATCATACATAAAATGTTAAGAACACAATTTGGTGCATAGCTATCTAATTTGGTAAAATATTACTCACAAATATCTATAAATTCCTTTTAATTTTTATTCAACTCATAAAATTGTATTTATTTTCTATGTAAAATCACATTAGGAAATATTTTCTAAAGAAAATTATCATTAATTATTTTCCAATCCACTGTATCAATTTTATTTTTCTCCATTGAAATCATAATTAAATAAAATCATTTATCATCTTAATTGTTATATGTATATACTACAAGAGATTAATTATAATGCTTCAAAAAAAAGATATCAAATATATTTTTTAATGAATTTATCCATTCATCAGCTTCCATTGGGAATGAATATCTACCAATTTTTTGATGGTGTTGTTTCATTACATGTTCCACCATATCCAAGTTATTTCTTAGATAATTTGACCATTTTCATTCTTTTGTTCCATCATTTATATCCATTTTTAATTGAGATAAAATATAGACACACTAATATGATATATTTCCAACCATTCAATGATTCTAATTATGATGGATATTAACCCCAAGTTAGTTTCGTAACTCATACAAACTATTTCCACTATATAATACCATTATAAAAAAACATAATTTAAATTATGTAACATGTAAACCCTCAAATATAAACTTATAATAATATAATACATAGATTAGAATACATTAATTATCTTTTCATATTAATATTCAAATCTCAAATGATATGTAACACATGATCTATTACAAAGAATAACAACCCATAACAAAATCATCTAACTAATAAGAGTTTACTAGAAAGGGTTTTAATTTCATGCTTCTCTCTGATATTTTAGGTTTAGAGTCTTATAGTGTTTGGAAAAAAAATTCAAAATAGTGTAAACATTTCCCCGAATTGTAAATTTCCCAAATAAACTTTATTCATGATAAAACTCTTATTCTATTCATGAAACTACATACATAATTCAAGTGGTTTCAATGATGTCATTAGTATAATTTTTACACATCCTTCAGCACCAATAAAAAATTGAAAGGATAAGATTGGAGAAAAAAACTTATTAGGTGTTACCAAGAAATTACACCCTTTATACATATGAAAAAACTTGAAAATCTATAAGTAATATTTATTTATTAACTAAATAAAGATTTTCCTGAAATAAAAAATAATTTAGTCGATAATTCAACATTATTACACAATGATTTGTTAAAATATTTTATAAAATAATAAAAAACAATCACCTTAATAAATTCTTGAGAAATCCTAATAACTAATGAATTCTAATTATTTCAAAAAAATCATATTCACATTTAAATTTTCCTAAACTTTCATTCAATCATACTCTATTTTTTTAACTTCTAAAATAAAAATATTTCAAAATAAAATTGATATGAAGAATAATAATCTATCTAGGAATATTCAGTAATTATCCTTTAAATCCTCTATAATAAACTATAAAAATTTAATAACTATTAATTTAAATTATAACATGCATACTCCCAAGAAAATATACTTACCAAATGAATTAGGTGGTTATATTAGACCCATTCCTCATTATATAATATTTCTGTTAATATATCATGAAAAAAGTAAATAAATAAATTACATATATGAAACTAATATAATAGTTATGTATCTAATCATCATATAAAACCCCAATATAACCAAACTAATTTTAAGATGATTAATATAGAATTATAAAACATTAGAAAAAATATAAATTATTTATTTATTTTTTGATAATTTAGGATCAATATGTGGTAACCCCAATAAATTCTCTAAATATTATCATAATCTCTAGAATATGAGGGTCGAGTGATATACATAAAAAAAGAAATTTATATTGAACAAAAAAATTAATATATGAAGAATAAAGAGATTAATAAAAATACTAATTAAAAATTTAACCTCAATTGAAATTTAATGAGTCATTAATAAATAAACAATGCAATTTTTTAATATGATGTATATCCTAAAAATATATTTTTACTCTCGTTTCTTATCATATATATATATTTAATTACACCATGAAAATATAATTACCATATAGAACTACTGTAGGTTGGAGGTGATTTGAAAAAAAAATCAATTTTTTGGTACATAATTTATAAAACCGGTAAAAAACTATGATTTGGAACTTATATACAAAAACATCAGAATCATCAATAGAGGATGGTAATGAAATCATTTTAGATCAATAAAAAATTATTTTATTTCTTAAAATTTCATTGAAATACACAATCTTTCTCTTGAATAACCTATTTTATGAACTAACCATTCAAAATATCACATTTGAATAAATCTTATATCTGTAAATAAAAATATGAAATATATCATATTTAACAAATTTAAAACCATTAAATATATAAAACTATATAAAATTAATGTATAAATAAAATTAGAAAAAGCTGTTGAAAAAATCACATTAGGGTTTTTCATTAACCATTTTCATTCAGAATAATATCTGATTATTCATGTCAATGGATACTTTTGAGAATAGGTGATTCATATACAATTTCATTGGATTCATTAAATACATAAGTTTTTTAGATGATAGAGAAGAAATATATTTGATAGAATGATTCTCTTCTATATTGTTTTATATTTGACTATAGGCTCTATACCACAACAACACACTACACCACCGCATTCTAGATTGTGTTATAAAAATGAATGAATGATTTCAATGCTATAGTTTTGGGTGATAAAATATAATGGATTGATAAATAAGGGTAATAATGTTCTTTTTAAGAGTTTTACAATTTAATTTTGGGTCTTCATATATTCTAAGAGTTCACATAATTAAATAATCAACATAAAATTGACTTATGTAAATATATAGGAGAAAATCATCGACTTGCATAAAATTGTAGGAGAAGAATTCGTACATGAATAAGGGTGGTTTACTGATCTATTAATTCTATATCATCATACCTTATTATAGAATAATGTATTACACTACAATGGTATTCATACAATTATCAATGAAATTAAAATTTTTATGAACTTCAAGAAATAATGAATTGGTTTCACCATATTAATGTTGTTGTGATGAAATATACATCATAGAAAAACCATCAAACATGGGGGAATATTTTTGACATTGAGGATGGTTTGATTATTTATAAGACTATAAGAGATTACACACAATTTAAAAGAATATTCCATAACTATTTTAGTGGATCAATGTAATTTGAAGACATCCTATAATGATTTTGGGATCATTAAAATTATGTCATATATTATGGATCTTTCCAACTGTAGGAGTATATTCAATATGTATGGTTTCTATGCCACTATTTTTTATTGATAAGTCATTTTAAATCATATATTAAGGTGTTAATACCTAGTAAAATAATGGTATAAAAAAAATTCCCCAAAATAAAATATAATACTATAATCAAAAAAATTAGTCCCCTAAAAAATTCATTAACAGATTCATGGAATGGGATTCAATGGTTTATATTTTATTTAAATGACCCTTAATCAGAACATTGAATATTAGATGAAATATGGATCAATTATAGAATAAGTGTGGAGTATAATTTCATCCCATTTCATAAATCAATAATGATGGATAAATTCACTAAAAAATAAAAATATGTTTGATTAAAAACAGACATGATTGAGTACAAAGGAATAGAGAATAAAAAAATATTGGATTTATAGAAGGATTAACATTATAGAGAAGAAGAATGGAACATTATGCATACTATAATATAGTTAGTGTTAGGGAAATGATATATTTTTGGTATTCTATACCATTAAAAACTCATCATTCTTATATTGAAATGGCTCATCATCTCATTATTAAAATATAATCATTGTTTTTTAGGAGAATAATTTTACCACAAAAGGATCAGTGAAAACATGTATATGTAGAAGATAATTGAGTTATTTTAAATTGTTTTGTAAAGTGAATGTAGATAACCATTTTAATCCTTAATTATTATAATCAAATGTTATGTACTATTTTTATTATCTCATGTGCATGGGAACATTTTTATGTACTCTCCTTAGATTATCCCCTTTAGGTGAACTATGTAAAATAACTTGTGTTATATTATTTATTTTATGTTTATATACTTCTTATAAATGAAAAAATGTGTCCCTCTTATTGGGATAAAAAATGCACAATCAATGAAGGATATGGATTTATAACATACATAATACTATTCAACCTTGTCTTAGTGTTTTATTCTTGTTAGGGTCCTAAAAGTGATATTGAATGTGAGGTTTTGGGGTGACATATTCTCTCTATAAAAATCATGGATATGTTTGATGTTTTTTATCCTAAATCCATAAAAAAATTTGAATTCAAACATTTCTTATTTTTGAATAAAATGACATCGCATTACAACAAGTCTATAGTAATAGAAGTATACATGGAATTAATTCATGTTATCTTAGTGATAATCAAATTTATAGACATATCATATTGATAATACAAGTTATTCGATGAAAAATATATAGAAACCAATTAATAATAATAGTATCTAGAAAAACCTATGTATTCCTTGGAAATTTCATGAAAAACCACTCATATTATGCCAAGAATGCTTTTGAATATTTATAATCATGACACAAAATTTTGTGAGGAAAATCAAAAGGTGATTTTGAATAAATATAATTATTTATGGATGAGGCTAACTAAAATATTTTATTAATTATTTTATCTTGTAAATGTTTTTTTATAGAATATACATGATTTTAACGATAATATTCATTATTTTAAAATCACTAATATAATCATGAGTAGACTACCAATATGTTCAAATAGAATGGTATCTATGATTTAATACAAATATATGAAGATATTACCTCTATAAAATATACATAGTACTATTTTCACATTTGAATGAGTAATATTGATTAAAGGAGAACTCAAAATAGAGAGCATTTAAATATAAAGAGAAAGCTTCTATAAATGATGATCAAGGTGAAAAAAATGCTGATGAAGAAATTTCATTATATTACTATATCCTTGAGAGGATAAAAAATAAATAGAATAAACATATTCTAATCATATTATATAGGTGTCATATAGGTGAATACCATATGAATTGATGCCCTAAGAAATATCAAGACACCTATGAACATGATTTTCCCTCTATGAAAGCCTTAAAATATGAGATCTAGAATAATGGACCACAAAATAGGTTCATCCAAAGTATAAATTTCAGAACACTAGAATACTAATGTGTAGAGGAAATCGAAGCATAAGTGGTTGAGGATTTTCAAGACTTTTTTGAAGGTTTTTTAGTTAATATTATAGATTGGGAATAAGATGCTGACTATGGTGATGGAACTAAAAAACTTTAGGGAATGACCAGTCTACATAAAATTTTTTATATAACCATGAATATAATGATATATGTAGGTAAAAAACAATGAAATAAAATTTGTTTTTTCATGAAGAATATAAGAAATTAGATGTAAATTTTGTTGCAATATCTCATTGAAATAAATGGATAGCATTTACATATGTGTCCTACATTGTCGATTCACAAAAAATATGAATGTAAATAATGATTTTATCATTAGTATCAATATGATAAATGGGGAGTGGTTCAATTTACCTTTAATTAGGGACTACATATTTCATTAGAAAATATATAGATAATAAAATAAATCTTAGAAAAATAAGTGTTCTCATAGTTAAAATTGATATCCATAATATTAAATCATTCATAAAGATTAATGACTCGTGATATGTAGTTGAATTTGGAAAGAAATGATTCAAATTCAAAGATACAGATGATATAATTGAAATAAAAATAAGATAGACAAAACATAAACATAAAATAATTTTTCAGAAATATTTTCGTATGCTATTCAAGAAGGGAAAAAACAAGACCTGAAATAAGTGTCATGGTAAAAATCACTGGTTAGTATAGTAAGTTATGATGTTTCTCAATATTTCCACAAGTTCATTTTGGATTACATTCGTACATGTTATTTTTTTCAAAAAGGGCTGATTATTAAGAATACTTATAAGCCAAATAATGGAAAATCATCATGATTAATTGACATTTTTCATGTAGATATTTGTGGTATAGTGTCACTAGAATCATTATATTGGGTAAAATATTATATTTTTTAATTGATTATTTTTTAAGGAATATTATTATTTTAATTATGGTTACTCCAAAAAAAGATGAATTCAAGTGTATTTATCAATATTGGAGAGAATATAAAATGATGCAGGGGTAAAAATTCATAATTTTCATATTGAAAATATTATTATATATATTTAAATACCCCAATTCTAATAGGCCAACATTTGTGTCTATATTATTAAATTGTCAAAAGAAATCGAGAATCACATTCAAAATGGCCAAATAGATGATTAGTCATTGAAAAATAGATAAATATTTGAAATTTTCATTATATTTTATAATTTAAAAAACATTATTTTCTTTGATAATTCTATTATTCTGATTCGCATACCCCTCCATATCAAACATAAAACACATCATGGTATCCCGATAAAAATAAGACATAAGAAAGTCATTATCAAATATGTTAACTAAGAAAAAGTGTAGAGTGTAATCTATCATGAATAAATAATAATAATCAATATATAATGGTAATTAACTGAATCACATTCCATGTTATCACTAAATTAAGAAATATATGATAGGAATAAATTCTTGTCAAATACATTCATATTAATAATCACATGAGATGAAAAACTGTTCACATATATTTTAACTAATCAAATAATCATATGTAAATCAATAACTGATCTTATAATGATGTAATGAATCCTGTAATACATATGAAACATTCTTTTAACACTATTCACATGCCATTTTAAAAATGTAGGTAGAAACCCCTCTAATTTGGCTAAATTATTTGGTGAAGGAGGTGTGTCAATGCATTAAGGGTATTTTAATAATTGGGTTCCAACCATTAGTTAATATGTATAATTAATTATATATTTAAATGTGTTGAAACATAATAAAAATAAAAATAACTATTTAAAAACTTATATACAAAATTTGCACACCGATCCAAATGAAATAAACATAATTTCAAATAACCCAATTTAATATTAGTAGAATAAAATTGGTACAACCCTTGTAAAATGATTTTAATAAGTAAAAATAAATAATAAATATCGTTTGATTGAAATATATCCCCATTGATTCATAAGTACAATAATGGTTTAATTCCATTGTTGAATATAATATCATAAATATTTCATTAAAAACATTATCCTGAAAACTAAAATTTTTAAATTGTACATATTTAAATACGTAAAAGTTCATAGGGTATTATGAAAATAATTTTGTTAGAAAATAACATTTTAAAATTATTAATATTTCTTTAAATTGTGGATTCGTTATGATGGTTTAAATTTTGTATATGTTATACACTTTAATACAAATATTACATTAACATTTTTGGTACGAGAAAAAGTTTCATTGTTTGGAAAGTAACCTGAAGATTACTTTTAAATCAATGATAAAAATTAAAACATGGTTTAAAATTTCTTTTTCAAATCATTTGGTTAATTTTTAAAAAAAATTATGATAACATTTTAGATAATCGGGATTTTTATGAAAATATATTTTCGAAAGAAGAGAGAAAATTTTAATATTTTATTGAAACAATTTTTTCAATCATTTGTATAACAAAAGTGTAGAAAATGGAATTAATATATGAGAAAGTTATTTAATTAACATTAGATGAAAAATTATATTGATTATAAGATATAAATATAAAATTATTTTTCTATGATACAATTAAACAATAAAAATATAGAATAATGACGAGATTATGAAATAAACACTTACCACCTTGGTATCATTTGAATCATAAGCCCAATTAAATTAATAAATTCACATGGAACATTAAATACCATGAATATAAATAGGTTAATGATATATAATATTGAAATTGGTATAATATACACTATATAAAGGAATAATCTGTGAATATGGCATATGTCTTACAGAAGTAAAAGTGGCACAAGAAACCCTTACCTCAAGATTGGCTTCCTTACTATGTGTTCGAACCTCTTATGCACTAAATATAGTTGTATTTTACATTAATTAAATAACAATAATCATATATACCATATCATATATTAGTTACTTACATTATTTCATTACCATTTTTTTAAAAAATTCTTTTCCAAAATCATTGTTTCGAGCGATAATTACTTTGATTTTCATGTTTTAGTTAGTTTGATAATTTTTGTCCTTTAATGTTATTATGGTTACATAATATCCATAATTTTAATAATTATATATATGTATATATATATATATTATTAATTATATATTTATTTATGTTAATCTATAAAATATAGATATTTAAAATGGATTACACCATTGATGGAGACAGTATGTCATATGTACACATGAATGGTGTTTCTATTTTTTTCATACAATGGATTGAAATAAAAATAAATATTAATTAATATTTTCTAAATAATTTATATATATATATATCATATATTTCATTTATATTAATCAAATAAACTTTTATTACTATCCATGTAAAAATTAAATTTAAAAAATTTCACATCTCTATGTGGAGACAGTAGTTCACACATACGCAAGACTGGCATTATAATTTTCCCAACTGGTTGTAAGGTAAAAAGTTATATTGTATTTTATATTTACATAAGTATTATTAGTTAATAAAAATCACATATATTAATTAATTATAATCTTTATATCATCTATGAAATGTTTAAATGAAAAAATGTTTCATCACTTCACGAAGAAAGAATCCACTATACATATGGGTGGATTTATCTTATCCCCCATATAAGTGAATGTAACAAGGTAAAAGTGACATAATAATTACAAAAATATTATAATTACATAATTATTATAATTACATAAATATAATATTATTAGGTTCAAACAATCATTATATCCATCCATGATAGGTGGATATGGGAAATGAATTACATTGATTTGTGAGGTAATAATCCCCATTACACAAGATTGATGGTTCTGTTTCCCATTTGATTGATGTGGAGATGAATCTGGATTATGAAAATAACATAATAATAGATAATTATATATTAGATATAGTTTTCATAGTTTTATCATATTTGGATAAGGATAAAAATATGTGTAATAATAAACTAAGAAATGAACATCTATCAGTTTTACCTCATCTTCAGAAATCCTCATTAGATTTATACATAAATAATTGTTAGGATGGATTCGTAAAACAATAATGATATGTGTATGTGGGTAAGGAAGTAATTAAGGTATTTTTTCATTATTTGATAAACTAAATGGTTTTAGAATTGTGAAGAGAGGATTAGATGTGGTTGTCTTTTATAATTAGAGGAGGGGACATACCTGAAAATCATGAAATTACAATGTGGTAACCATATTTTCCTATTTCCAAATCCCCCAAAATGGGAAATTTTCTAACTATAGAGATAATGGAATCTAAATATGTCGATAAAATTTGTTTGGGGAATGTTTTATGTAATGTTTAACCCTTAACTCTAACTGACCCACAATAAACACATTTTTACATTATTTTTAGAAATTAATCTGTATTATTATCAATTTTCATTGTGGTAAAAAATAACATATTAGATAATATATATTATTATAATTTCAAATGTGTAATATATTTTTCAGAATTCAATTCACTTAAGTTGAATAATTAAATTTAAAATCATATCATATATGTGATCAAAGTGTAGTTTCCCTAAGAAGAAATTTTCATAAGTCTTGATTGTTTTATTATAATATTAAATATTAAATTGATTAAAATAAACTAAATTTGTTCAATTTTAATATTATATAACTAATTAAAATTTCAAAACTATTTTAATATATTATTTATCTTTATAGATAGTTTTAATGAGAAATTTTTATAATAAAAATTATTATTTCTCACTATTCGTAAAATGATTATTCTTTTAGGAAGATTCTAACAAATTTAACCAAGTATAATTTTGATATATATATTTAAAATATTAATCTTTTTTTTAAATATATTTTATATATGTGATAAACTTTTATTCTAATATATGTTTTTGTAGCGCTACTAAACCTATTTTGAAAGGAAATGATTTTTTTAGAAAATATTTATTTTCCTTTCAAATAGTAGTTATGTTTCATATATGATCAATGGATATAAATTTAATTTATTTTTTACCTTTGTAAACCCTAAAATTTTCATGATTATTTTGTTACTACTCAGACCCAGCAACATAATATCTATGTTATAATGGTTATGTATAAATAATTAAATTTTAATAGTGTTCAGCATTATTTTAAAACTAGGCGTTGTGTGATTTGAACGATATATAAGAGAGTTAATTTATTTAAAATTAAATATATCATATATTCTTGGATTTATACATTATCTTTTATTCATTAGTTTATTCATATATGTTATCAAATATGGTGTTCCTTCTATAACAACTTCGGGCATTACATTGTACCCCCCCAATAACCTCACAATTTAATATTGATCTCAATAAAGAATGGTTTGAAATTTAAAAATAACCATATTAAAATCCCACATAGTAATAAGGGCTTATAAAAATTCCTCTTAATAATAGTGGATGTGAAGTATAGATCAACATAAATAACAAATACTTTTTTCCAAATAGGATAATATTTGTGTAAAGCGAAGAAATATACAAGGAAAATAATAATAATTAATTATGGGGATAGGTAGAGATAATTAATCACAAGAAATTGAATGATATATAAAATTTAATTAACATAAATCCATAAATATATGATTTGTGAAAATGAGATTGGTTCAATAAAATAGAATGTATCAGGGAAAAACATTCTCAAGAGAATATACATAATTATGAAGGATTATGTTTCCATTATGATAGAGAACACAAAAAAATATACATAAAATTTCAACATTTGGTTATTCTTAGATCAATTCGTAATTCATCTATGACTCCATGAAATTAATTTTAAACCTGAATTTTAATTCTTGGATCATTAATTTTATCATTATCACAATGAAATAATCATATGATTCCCCCAATGTCACGATATATTCCATGAACAAAATGGTTACCACAATTTATCAAAAGAATCTAATGTTCAACAAAATCAATTTCAAAAATAGTTAACCATATTACTCATCCAAGTTATGTGTGACCAAATTTAATGTCCATAAATTTATAGGGGGGTTGCTAAATAAATATTATATTCTATAAACAAAATAACATTTCTCATAATTTAAAATTCTAAAATATGAATACCATGATCAATGTAAAATTTTAATTGAAACCCATGTGCATCCAAATTTAAAATATCATGTTTTGAAATATATTCTATAAAACCAAAATTTTAGTAAACTATAACACATATAACACAAATCAATATCCAATTTCAAGGATACTAGTACTATCCTATAAAAATAACATTACCATTATTATCTAAAAATATACCACATATAAATGGTAATCTTACCTCAATCTTGAATTTTAAAAAAATGACTAACATTATATAGAATTAGTATTCTTGGAAATCGTTACTAATCATCATATAACTCTATATCCTCAATGAGAAGGTGTTTCCATATAATCCTTATACATTTTTTGATTTCTATAATGAGATTATCATTGAAAAAAAATACATTGATAACATATTCAATAAATTAAAATTCAATCAATTTAATCATTCCACTTAAGACATATCAATATCATAATCTTTTCCTTGATAACTAATATTTTTCTATGATATATTCACTTAAATCATATGGGTTATTTTTTTAGTTCAAATTATTCTTATTGTTGAATAATTGAACATTGGAAACTTATTTCATTCCTATGAAATAATTATTAGTGTTGAATTTCTCTCCACAATCGTAGAAAACTCGCATTCCCTTCATGAATGTATCGGGTTATTTCATTCCATAATTATAACATGTGGTAAAATCCTCCATTAACTTCTTCCCTTTATTTATATTTTTATATATCATCTTTTTATAGTGTTTATTTATTTCAAAGGCATATGACAAGGAAATTTGTTAATCTATCTTGAAATCACATGATTCAATTTTATATTATGGTGGGAATGTTTGGGAGACATATTCCATTAAAATAATTATATTTAAAACTCCAATAAAACTGTCAAACATACTCATTTTACTGAATACATTGTCAATAGATTTCATTGATGAACTTATAAAATTTTCATCATACAATCCAACATTTTCTTCTTCCTTTTATCATTGAATCATGTGTTTTATCTCGAACTATGCATATTTATTAGGAAGAAAATACATTTACAAGAGGAGTAAATTAAAATACATGTATTCCATGTTTCTTATTTCTTCTTCATACTTTGTTTTTTAATTTATTACCACCATTTATCTGAATATCATAAGAGAGAATAAACTCCAATTAAAACCTTATCTCTTTAATTACATCCCAAAAGTGATAAATATCATCTCTAAGAAACATGGCCATTTCTATGATGAAAAGGATTTATAACCCATTTCCTGATAGAGGTTGTTGGTGCATAAATTTTTATAAAATTGTTACACCATATTGTGGATCAGTAGGATACTCCATATGATAGAGGTTATTTATCATAACCTCATTCAACTTTCAAAATATTGTTATAATTTATTCAGTTCTAGTTTTATATCACGACCCATATTCATTTATTATCCTAATAAGGAAATCCCAACATATGTTACATGTATTGATATGGTTCACATTTCATCCACTACACTCCATTTTGAAATACTAAAATAAAAAATATTAGATCATAAATTATTGAATCATAATGTATAGTCCCAATAATTTTTAAATAGTTAACATAAATTGAAAATTTTATTCATGGATAATCTCATACCCAAAATTTTTTAGGAATGTTTTTAAATCATAAAAATATAATCAAATACTTCATATTTAAATGTAAATAAAAAGTGAAATATCCTAATAATATCGTCGAAGTGTCTCAAACTAGGTTCACAATAAAGACCATTCTTTTAATAGGTTATACGAATGTCATGACAACCATTTTTGAGTTATTACCGGTTGGAACACATATTCTAGAAGCATTTCCACATGTAATATCCAAATTGGGATGTATTTCAAGAAATATCTACACAATATCTACCTTACAAAATTTTAGAATATAATTATATAATTTTCTTCAATTTTTATCATTTGGTTATACTCCATACTCTATGTATTTATATATCTAATTTTCATTGTTTCTACTAAAATTGCCATTATATAAATAATCAAGACCATCACCCTAGTATCCTCTTGTCACTACTATATTTATTACATTAGGATAAGATAGAAATAATTAAATCATAAAGGACCAAATATTTTAATATTATTTGTAAAATAAATACACAATTTAAATTTAAATGATATTTTAAAACATAAAATACATTAATTTTCTTCATAGAGAAATATTATATTACCCTTTTCATATCCCTTCATATTTATCACAAAACACTTCACGATATCCTAAAAAAATAAAAAATAATAATGTGGGGATATCAAATTCTCGTCTAAGGTATGAGTGAAGTAGAATATATGATTACTAGATAATAATAAAAAATATAGTTAAGTAAATAATCGAATCACATTCCATTTTATAAATAATTTGAAAAAAATATGGAAGATATAAATAATGAGAATATAAATCTATATAATAAAACACATGACCTTGATACTTATCCATAGATATTAACTAATAAAATAGTTACATGGACATCATTAATTGATCACATAATAAGGGAATGCATAATAATGGACATATAAAAAATACTGTTTAGATATTTCAAAAGATAGTTAAAAACTGTGGGTATAAACCTACCTAATTTGGCCATCTAATTTGTCCCATTATACCTTTAGAATCTTTGAGGAAATATCTATAATCATTTCCTAACGATCACATACTATTTATAATGCATTACTCAAATTAATGTGATAAATCATAATTAACAGAAACATTCATATTCGAAATATAACATATTAAATTTCAATATATTTCCAATATAATTAACATAACTATAGATCATCTAGAGTAATTTGAATGGTATTGATCTGGTTCAGCCCCAGTCAAACTAATTATAAAAAATAAATTTAAATAATAAGGATATAATCAGTAAAATTTACCCTTATTTGAGAATAATTCTAATAAATTGTTGACATCTTCGATGAATAGAAAGCCCATAAAATTTCATTCAAAACATTGTTGAGGAAAATTATCGATTTAAAATTAAAATTATTTTTAAAATGATGTGTTCATATAACAATTTGAAAAGACTATTTTTAGAAAATAATCATTGAAAATAATAATAGAATATATAAAACATTGAGTGGTAATTATGGATGAAATTCAATAAATGTCATAACTGATGAAATAAATATTTGTTTGGTATTTTCTATAAAAGTGATAATTTCATTTAAATTGGCATTAATTTTCCTTTAAATTTTTTTTATAAAGTAAAACATTTGTAAAATTTTATTAACAAATCACTCAGATAATTTTTAACGAAATTTTTGAAAACATTTTTAAAAAAAATTATTTCTATTGGAAAGTATTTTCGACTGAAAAGGGAAATAACGTAAATTTTTTTGTAATAATATTTTATAAATCATTTTAATTTTAAATGATTGGGAAAGTGGTACTATTACATTAAAAATTTCATTAATAACCATCGGCTAAAAAAATATGTTGAGTTTAAAATAAAAATATTTATAACTCCCCTATGTGAGACATAAAAAAAATCCATTATAATGATGATATTGTGAAATAAACCATAATCATATTACTAAATTATGAATCAGAAAAACAATAATAGAAAAAAATAAATGAAAATATAAATACTAAGAGTTAAATATTTTTCTTACATATCATATCAAATGGGTTAGTATATACACCAAAAAACAAATTTCAATATGGGGCATGTCTAATGAAACTAAATGTGACATGAGAAACCTATACCTCAAGTTTTACATCAATAATATGTATGAAAAATACTATATAATAAATATATATTTATTATAAATATATTTAATAACCATAATAATATATATCATCACATATATTATTTATTTATATTATTTTATCATACCATTATTATCAATTTTTTGTTCAAATCACTATTTCAAGTGATAGTATATTTGTTTTTCATGTACATTTTATTTTTTTATTTTTTTTTACTTTTAATATAATAATTTTAAAATAATATATATATATATTATTAATCATTATATATATATATCATATATATTTGTTATATATATATTTTTATTAATTCATAAAAGTTAGCAATACAAATTGGATTACCTTGTTCATAGAGATTGTATGCCATATGTACACATGAACATTGTTTCTAGTTTTATCAATTGATATAATGAATGGAAAGTAAATTTTCACTCATAATTATAGAATAATTATTATTTCTTATATATAATTTATATTAATAAATAATTATATATTATTTTCAATGTAAAAATATAAGGAAAATAATTTCACATTACTATGTGGAGGCAGTAGTCACCACGTATGCACGAGTGACATTATTTTTTCTATGGGATTTTAAGGTATTATATTAGTTGTAATATTATATTTTTATATTTATAGATATGTAATAAAAAATGTATTAATAAATTATATTTTTAATGATTTCCATGTAAATCATAAGTGAAAAATGAATCACAACGCTTCTTAAGGATGTAGTCTGTCGTACACTTGAGTTACATTATTATATCCCACACTGAATGAGAAGTAATAAGGTATATGTGTTATAATAATTAAAAAAGTATAATAATTTCATAAATATAATATCAATATAAAACTTCTACCATTATATCCATCCTTTAAAGGTGGTGATGGAAAATGAATTACATTAGTTAAGAAGGGAGTTGTCTTCCATACACATGATAGACACTTTCATTTCCCATTTTGTAGAAGTGGATATGGATTTGAATTATTCCAGTATCATAACACAATATAATTATATATTATATATTTATGTTATTATATTTTAAAATTTTAATAATCTTTGATGTAGTTGGAAGAATAAATAAAACAAATACTGATGTCTAAAAAGTTTACTTCTACTTAGGAGAACCTATTTAGGTTTATTCATAAATCCTTTTTATGAAGGATTATTAATAATGAAATAAGGAAAATATGATATTTGGAGGAAATAATGTAATTTATTGAAGCAAGTATCTTTTTATCCAAAAGGATTTTTATTTGTGTTTAAGGGAGGAGATTTGGTGGCCTTTTATAATTGTGGGAGTTGACAAGTAAAGAATTTTTTTTAAAAAAAAGTGATACATTTTTCTCATTCTAAAATCCTACAAAATGGGTCATTATTGAAAATTATAGATCATATAATGATTTTTTGACAATATATTGGTCATTTTAACCCATATATTATTCGTTTAACCCATTGTAAACCCAATTTTCCTTAACCACGATAATTATCTTGTTTGGATTTCTAATATTCATTATTTTTAAAACTTCAATTGAAATAATTAAATAATATAAATTATGAATATTCCAAATACAGAATATATATTTCCAAATTTAATTTAAAAAACTAGCATAACTAATTTTAAAATTAAATTGTTGATGTGATAGAAGATTGATGTTCCAAAGATAAAATTCTCTTATGAATTGAATGTTTTACTACAGAAATAAAATATGAATTTAATTCCAAGGAAATATAAGTAAAATTTTAATATAATGGAACCAGTTTTATATTAAAAATAATTAAGTATATTTTATACCATTTTATGAAATTTTAATGAAATTGAATATATCAATAAGATAATTAGTTTTCAAAATTCATGAAAAATATCATTTTTTATAAAATTATCTAATATTTACGCATAGATAATCATGATATATAAATTTAGATGAATCTTTTATTTTCTCAAAAACAATTTTAATGGTTTCAAAACCAATATTTAAATTATGTCATAAAATCAAGATAAAATTTCTTTAAAAAAAAAATTATTATAAGACAATTAATTTTATTTTAAATGGTACTTAATCTATTTATAATCAATATATAACCATAAAAATTATTTTATATATGTATTGACCAGATAATTTTCATAATTTCATTATTAATATTCATTATTTCTTTTTTAACATCTTTGATATAATATCCATGTTTAAATATTAGTATTTTAATAGAGTATATTATTTCATTCAAACCTGTTGTTGAGTAAATTGCAATTTATCACTGAGATTGAATTAATTATAAAATAAATATATCAAAAGTTACATGGTATTTAATTAAATTCGGACCTCAGTGTTTCATGTCTTATATGCTATCAAATATGATGTTCCTATTTCAAAATATTTGGGCGTTACAAATTATTCTAATTCCCAAGTGGAATAATATGTAAAAAAATGGTATTTAGTAGTCAGTGTCATTGTTGAGAATTTCATTTAGAGAATAGATTTATTGAAATGTGGTGCCACATTATAAAAAACACCAATCATGTTAGACTTATTGAAATTTCCATCAAAATTAATATCATAACGAATCACTTATTATAGTGTTTTATATCTCTAACCAAGTATGGTTATTTCCATGTAAATAAAATAATATATATATATATATATATATATATATATAATATGGACATGTTCTAACACTCAGGTACTCTTGGATGTTTTATAATATGTATATCATTAATAATAATGAAAAGAATAAAAATCATAATGAAATCAGTGTTAAAAAGTATTTTTCTTAAATAATAATCCCATATTAATGAATATAAGAGTCATTATAAAAGTAATGGTAAAATAATATAATAATATATGATTCCATTAATAAATATGATTTTATTTATAATATTTTTGATCTATGTTTAAAAATATATTATTATAATTTACAATAAAACAACCCAGTTCAAGTGGAAAATTTTGTAAATATGTGTCTAGATTAAGGGTAATTTAAAGGGCTCTAAAACAATTTGATGAAAAAATTGATGATGATCGAAATAAAAAAGAGATAATTGGTTCAACTATATGATCTATAAAAGTACAAATTACTAAAAACAATATCTTTTGGGTTCTAATTTACATTGGTGAAAAATAATGATGAAGGAAAATAAAGAAGTTCCTTGATATCTAATGTTTAACAAAAATACTATTATAAACATTCCTATGATATAAACTTGGTTTAATACATTCTTGAAAATTATAAAATGTTTTATAAAAACAATAATTTATAAATTTTATTGAGTCTAGAAAACAATAATGTGATTAAAAAACAAGTAGGACTTCTAATATCACAATGAATATGGAAATGTTAATATGAAGAAATCACTTCTACTATGAAAATGCTACTCTCAAATTATAGGTATTAAAGTTGATGATACATTTTCAATGGTTTCTTGACATTAATCTAATGTATTATTTCTATAAATGTATATGAAATATAGATTTAATGTGTCATAAATTATTGTAATATCAGTATTACATAATGGAGTATTATTACTGGGAGTATATATTGAAAACTAAATGGATTTATAATTAATTAATATGAAAGGAATTTTAACAAATTAAATAATGATTTCCCCCCAAAAATGAGTTCCATTTTCATGATAATCATGGATTGGATTGTATTTTAATAATATATTATTGATAATAGTAGGGGGTTATCATAAGATATACATTGATAAGTATAAATAGAATCATGAGTTAGTGATTTTATATTTATATGACATCATATTAAAAGGGTAAAATAACACCCATGAAAAATAGTTCTCTAAATCATGAGGTTTTAATTAGAGATGTTAATAATTTGTGAATTTCTATTTTCCATTTCTATTTAGGTTTCTCAAAGAGAGGATGTGAATTTCTTTTCTATAAATAAATATTCCATGAGGACCTGAAATGGTTTCAAATTAATAATTATACATATATTACTAACTCATCAGAGACCCAAATAGAATATCACAAAATTTTGATAGTAATGAGGTTGATGTGACACTAAATAGTAAAATTATTGGTTTTTTACTCTATTATATGGCCACCAAATTGACTATTTTATTTTCCACAAGCCAAGATTTCTATTGTCCATGTTTTTAAAAATATTATCACAGATATTCCATGAGGCTAATAATATATTATATCATTCAAATAGAATATTTTATTCTTTAATTATTATTACAGTAATTCATTGTATAAAATTATGGGCTTTATAGATGTAGATTTTAAAGTACTAGTTTATTAACATAAGTCTAATTATAAATATTTTAACTGTCTTAGAAGATCCATCAATTCTTGGAAATGTAAAAGAATCAATACTTATAATGATAGAGGATTATTATATTATAATGAATGATATTTATATTGAGTTGATATTGATGGAAAAATAGATGGCAGTAATTTTCATTTGTAACGACCTGACCTTTTATAAATAAAATTCACTTTATTTTTTAATTAAATATCTAATTACATAATATGGTTATATAAACCAAATTCACTTATTTGGTTTTTTATATCATATAAATTTATAAATAATTTTAAGATTCATTACCACCAATAATATAGATGTCGAAAAATTTTCAAATGATTATTATAAATATAAGGTTTCAAAAAATATAAATGACATAGAAAAAGGATGTGATGGCCTCATACAATAGGATTATACACCATGAATCCCAATTATCAAATGTTTTAAAGGATATAGTGTTATTTTTATTTTCTCCAGATCAATCCAATGATTATATCCAATAACATAAGTATGAGAAAAACCAGTTAGGTGAGAAGTTCAAGATTATCTACATCACAACCCAAACCATGTACATGAAACCACCGCATGAAAATCTTACCATCATGCACCTTACCAATATGGAATTTTCTATTTTAGTAAAGGGATCTATATCATGACCATAATAATATGAATATGTATATTGTACTTTTAATATAACAATGTATATATTAATTTTTTATCATTAACATATAAATGATTTTGATTGTTATGATATTGAAAAAAAAATATTTATAATTATTATTAAATTTAAATTATGAAATATTTTTGATTAATTGATGGATTTTGGAAATAAATAATATTTTAATAAAATAATATTTTTTTAAATATTATTAAATTTAATTGAACATAATTTTTTAAAGATAAATTTGTATGTTATAAGGGTTACAAAACTCTTATTATCAAAAAAACCCAAGAATTTTTCAATGAAAGTAAATTATTTTTGAAAATTTATATCATAGGAAAAATATTTTGGTAAAATGAATATTTATTGGAATCATCGTGTTAAAATCATCCAATGGGAAATTTCTTATAATTTTTTATGATAGAAATATTTTCCATAAAAAATCAATATGGTATAATTAAACAATGTCTATTATGACATCATCATGATAAAAAATGTTTTAATAAAAAAAATAAATGGTATCCAAAAAAAATTAATGTTTTCCCATTAAAATACTTTTATTTAATTAATTTTCTAATTTATTTACGAATTCTCCAAAACCAATAACATTCATTAATATTATTAAATTATTTTTTTATGATTATGCATCAATTTAATATCATATAGATAGTTATACTAATATGATCAGACCTTGTCTATAAAAAAATTTAATCCCACTAATCGTTCGAAAAATCCATGTCTAAAAACAATGTGATGGATTGTGGTTCTGGTTATTTTATTATATAGTGTCAAAATAATAAGTGTAGGAAACAATAAAAAAACATCACTACATTTTCTATACATAAACTCACACATGCTCTAATTTATATTCACTAATGATACATGGAGGACATACTTAATCATTACTACCCTCTTTATATGACTATCATGGTTACCCATGATCTTAATTAGCCCCCACCATGAATTTTGAATCACACTATCAATGTAAGGTTTGATATCCTTATCATCTTTATTCAAGTATCTTTTTTATATTATTCCTTTTATCTTTGATTCCTATTGCTGGGATATTTTCATCTATACCCAAAATACTGACAATTTTATGTATAAATAATGACATACCAATTTGAAATTCGAAAATTCCTCCCTTGAACATTCAAACTCTCACGTGATGATGCCAAAATATCATTGTGATTTTCCAGGACAAAAAATTGTATAGAGAATACGCATACCCATTTCCTATCGTGGTTGTTGATGTTGATGATGTTATAAATATATAAGGGGGAATGACATGTATTATTTACACAATCCATGATTCTGTAATAAAACATTATGATGAAAACATCCATGTGCATGATCTATGTGGAAAGCTTAATCATGAGAATGAAATAAATGTGACATGTGCACCAGAAATTGTATTATAGTTCAATTCATTGGGCAAATATTTAGTCTCGTGATAAATCATGCCACAGATTATATATTGAAACTAATCCATAACATGAATTTGTAAATATTTATATCTTAAATGTTATCCTTGACTTATATCTATAATGCAATATTTTAAGTTGTTTCCCCAATTACCATGTTTTATTTATGATTATTATGTTATATCATACCTCATTATTCTGGTTTATAATTATCAATACATTTATAATGGATTTGTATGTCTATTTAATAAAATTTATTTCATTCTTCATGTTATTCCATATTTATTCCATTACTGAGCTTTATAGATCAACCCATTATTATGTATATCCCCATGTTATCCCATTCAGTTTTAAGTATGACCATGTTAAGTAATTTTTCAATAAAGTTTATATATTTTATTTTTTATATTAATAATTAGTTTAACTAACTCTAAAATACTGTACACTACTCAATTATAGAAATTTTATTATGTGTAATATTTTTTAATAATTAATTAATTAATGTTTAATAAAGATTAGTGTTTCTATAGTCAATATCAAAGTAAAATATTTGTTATTTTTGGGATTATTATTAATAAAATATTGCAAAATCATTAGGTGTAAAACTATATAATAAAAAAATCCAAAAAATTATTAAATTATTGAGTATGTTTTTTATCAATAAAATAAATCCATTTCTAGGTACTACAAGTGGATGTTGCTCTAGACCAGACATGCATTGTTGTAAAACCTAAAAACCACATGTCAAGATGGACTTGACCGGGAATTGGTGCCAGATAATAGGCCTTTTTCACACTTGGTTTTACACTCTTATATAATACGCTATGGTAAATTTATACCCCCATTTGGACTAATTATTATGGAAACAGAAAAATTCACATAAGATTATATGTTAGGAAATATATCATGAAAAATAGAAATTAGAGCCATAAATTCATCAGATAAGGAAGTATACATAATTTATATGTTATATCAATAATGAAACTCAAATCTTGTTTATGTATTTAATAGTTTTAAATAATTATTCCTAATTTTCCTTTTATTATATCAAATATCTAAAAATTTGAGGAATCAGTGAAATAACCAATGTGAAAGGAAATGTGGTGACTGCCCCTAACAGGATTCACAAAACAATGGGAGTGGGAATTGTGAACATTTTGAAAATACTCTCTCATCTAACTATATTTTAAAAAAAACACAGATAAAGAGTATTTTGAGAATCACCCTAAGAAAGGACAAGATGAAGTTCTGAGCTTTTTGCAATAAAGCTGTATGAATTTCCACGGATCATCTAATCCCTTAATCATAGAACAATATATCAAATCCAATGAGATAATAATCTCTAACATTCAATGTAAGGGGCATGTAATAACTGCACTAGTTATTTATCATATAGAGGAAAATTATTATAATTGGTGGACATTGATCAGGAATACAAAGCCTAAGAAAAGGATCATATTAATAGGGATGAAGGAAATACAGAAATTATTTTTTGAATTATATTTTTCTCGCACTCTCTTTTTTATAATGAAAAGAAATTTTCTAATCCTCTAAAAAGGAATAATATATCAAGGAGTATATGAAATACATCATAAGACTTTTTTGATATTCTTATGGCTTTTTAGTTACTCATGAATACATAATTTACCAGTTATTTTGTGGGGTAAAACCTAGTTTACAAAATACACTGGAAATCTATGACTTTGAAAACTATAAAGAAATTGTTTAAGGTTCCCTCAAAGTCGAAATGTATATTAGAAAATATAAAGGGTATCATGTGGTTAATAATTTGATATTAGAGTTTAAGTTTATTGTTCTAATGGATAAATCTATCAGAGAAATAAAAATTCAATATCCCACTGAAAGATTTACCATAGAAATTTACTATAGGGAATGTGGAAATTATTTGGGTGGAGGACGGAAGGAAACCCAATTAGAGATTTGTAATGATTAAATCCCATTAATTAAATGGAGGAAAAAAATTTTCTAGGAAAACCTCAATTTATTGTTCATTATTTCATCTAAAAGGATCCAGGGAACTTTTCAAACCAATTCACTAAGCTAAGGGTTTTTTGAGACAACTGACAACCTCTATGGAAGTAAGAGAGATCTTATTCTATAACAATTGTTGAGTTGGATCCTAAAATAATGTGGTGAATGGAATTCTGGTTATTAATTCAATAATAGTGAGTTTAATTTTTTTTTTTTTTTTTTGAATTCCTTCATATCATGAAATATTAGTATAACTATTCAAATACAACTTTAAAAAATTTAAGTTGAGTTATTTGTGAAAATGTAAAATGGATAAATTATTGATTCCCATGTATATAAATCATACCCTATCATGATTTAAAGTATGAAATTCCTACAGAACCATGTTATACTAAATTTGGTGTAAATTGAAGCAATTATAATTATGTATTATCTTTCCATATATTGATTGAATATAAATTTAATTCAGAAGAAAAGAACCCTCTGAATCCAAAATTGTCCTCTAATTATATAACAAAAAAAGGAAATGGATGAACCTTATTTTGAACCATCACAAAAAATTATGGATATTACTTCCCTATGATAATGAATATATATAAAAAATTATTTCACCTATTTCAATGATCACCCTTGAATACATGCCCATTGTGAGGGAATATGATGAAGTGTTTTCCGAAAAACTATATAGTATTCATCCTAAATTATTGGTTGAATATTTAATTGAGTCTATACGTGGGAGTGTTACTATTATCCATGACTACATATATAATGGATTTACTTGAATATTATGATCCAGAGAAATAAAGTATAGGAGAGTTTTTATAATGGTTTTGTATTCCCAAGTGCTTCAACATGGGGTGAACCAATCCTCTTAATAAAGATGTAGAATAGGTAAATGTGAAATAGAATTGATTACTATGAGCTAAAAAGATCATGATAAAGAACAAGTAAACTCTACCATATATTAATGACTTGATTGATCAGCTTTGGGGAGCCCAATACTTCTCCATGGTGGATCTATGGTCAGGGTATTACTAATTTATGGTGAAGAAGGATGAAATCCCCAAGATTTCTTTTCATACATGGTAAAGGTGCTATAAGTTCCTAGTAATTCCATTGATACTCACTAATGATCCATAAACATTCATGGAATATATTAATATAGCTTTGAGGTATTACCTTGATAACTTTTAGGTAGTCTTGATATATAATATTTTAATATACTCTAAAAGAATGGAAAATCATGTGAAGTAACAGAGAAATTTTCTAAAGAGCATATGAATGGAGAATCATTATTCTATGTATAAAAAAATGTGTGTTTTGGTTAATGGAAGAATCATTAATGGGGAATATTATCATAATTAATGGTATATCTAGTACCCTTCAAAAATAGATGTACTTTAATGATGAATAAGGCTAAAAAATTATAGGAATCAATATTTTCCTTTGATTATCATGGTATTATCATTTATTTGTGATAAATTTATCATTATTTTCAAACCCTTTAACTAATATGACCCATATGGGAATAAATTATTTTGGGAATTATGATTGTGAAGAGATATTCAAGGAGTTGAAAAAAATACTTATCAATGTACCTATACATATGCTGCCCAATTGTTTGAAAATTTTCATAGTATTCAGAGATTCTCCAAAGAAGTGATTTTATTCTGTCTTAATATAGAATATTAAAATGATAACCTCTAACTCCGGGAAATTTAATGTTCATGAATATAACTACCAGACACTTGATATGAAGTATGATGTAGTAATATTTTATTGGAAAATATGGTGAGACTGTCTCTTTCGAAAGAAGTGTAACATATATACATATCACAAGATACTCAAATATATATTTATGTTAAAAAATATGAATATGAGAAAGAAATTATCTTTAGAGATAATCAAGTATTATGACTACCCAATCCACTACCATTACGAAAATTAATATAATGTGGATGAATCTCTATGTATATAGGATCTAACAATTTTTTCATTGCTAATAATTGAAACATATATGGTATATTTATACATAAATATGATGGACATGGTAACATAATCAAACCTTTAACAAATGATTTATCAACCTTCCCTTTGATAGAAGGTAATGATTCTCAAATAGATGATGTGAGAATCCATAAAAATGCTGATGCTATAAAAAAAGGGAAATACATCGAGGTCAATATTAATAAATATGGTCTAAGGTGTGAGTCTCGGCTATGTGTACCATCAAATCTTTAGTTAATGGGGCCTTTAGATGATGAGCATAGATCAACAGTATCCAACCATCCATGACTCAGAAGGATGTATCAAGAGATTTGAGAGAAAAATGGTTTGGAGAATATAAAAGAGGAGATCACATAATTTACATCAACATGTTATTTATGTTAGAAAGTGAAGGATAAAAGTCAAAAATATAATGTAAATAAGAAAACATTTCCTATAACTACATGGAAATGGGAAACATCACCATGTAAATTTTAACTCATCTTTCGAAGACATAAAGAGGAAATAATTCCATATGGGCTATGGTGGGGTGTCTTATATGGATTTCTCAATAAATTATAATTCTATAGGAATTATCACTCGGTCAACTTGAAAGGATATACATTATAGAAGTGGTGATTCCTCAAGGAAAATCACTACAGATTGTATCGGATTAAGACCCATGATTTACATCAATGCCATGTTAGAGTCTCAAACATTCTCTAAATAATATGTTTATCACCAGCACATATTATCACCGTCAAACAAATTTCCAATATTAGATGACTATCAGGAACCTCGTGGTCATGTTGATATCATACTCAATATACATAAAACAATTATGGGACAATCATATTCTTCTAGTCGAGTTCTCATGAAATAACAGTTTCCACTCATGAATTAAAATTTCTCTCTATGAATACCCTTATGGGATGTAGTATATAACACATGTATGTTGGGATAAAATTGGGGAACAAAATCTAGTAGGTCTTGGAATGGGCTAGGAAATGGTATAAAGGGTTAAAACCATCCGACAACACATCAAGTCTTCTTAGATTTACCAGAAGGGTTATGTTGAAAATAATCAATGAGACCTATATTTTGATATTAGAGACATGGAATTCCTCTATATATCTCCATATAATATATTCATTTGATTTTAGAAGAAATTAAATTTTAGCCCAAGATACATTATTCCCTTCGATATCCTTGACCATATTGGAGTGGTGGACTATTGACTGGAACTCCAACATAACTTATCTCATGTACATGATGTATTCTATCTATCCCTCTTTAGGAAGAACATACTATACCACTCATATGTATTCAATCCATAGGTGGTACCATTTTAGAATGATCTATCATATGAGGAGCATACAGTGATAATATAAGATTATAGGGAAATGTTTTATGGAAAAAGACAATTCACCTAGTGAAATTGATCGGGAGAATTCGACATATTCAAGAAGAGAAGTGAGAATTTAAGGATATAACGAAATATAATTAAAATCATATATTTTAGTCCATGAAATGAAAATTTCAAGTGATAAATTGATGAATGGGGAATTATTGAAATGACCGAAACTTCTATTAATAAAACCCCCTTATGTTTTACATAAATTTATTATTATATATTATGGTTAGGAAAAACACACACAGTAATTTGTTTTATTATATCATATCAGATTTAAAATACCAATAGGAATCATTTCCCTAGATATGATAACCTTTTAATTGTGATAAAAATATTAGTATAAATATATTGTTTTAAAAAGGTCAATTGACCTAGAAAAAGGAAGTTATGGCCTGAACCTTTAAGATCATACCCTATGATGCCCATTTATCAGAGCCTATAAAGGAGAAATAATCACTGTAATTTTCCTCTAACTGTGCCCAAATTGATATACAATAACTTATGTATTACTGAAACTGTTAACATGTGATATTTAATTTCATTAAGATCACAACCCAAACCATGGATGCCAAACCACCTAATGAAAATATCAACATTGTTCACCTTATACTTAGGATGTTTATTTGTATGTTAAAGGGATATGTATCAAAAAAAATGATATGAATATTTATATTCTATTTTCAATAGAATAATATTTATATTTTTTCTTATCATTACATGATATATTATTTAATTTTTAATACAATAAAACAAAATTTTATTTTTAATTAATATTAGACATCAATTAACATATATATTTTAATGAATTAATGATTTTTTTAAAATAAATAATATTCAATAAGATTTTATTAAAAAAATTAAATTTTATTAAATATAAATTATTACATAATGTTTATGAAGTTAAATTTTTTTTTTATAAGGGTTGAAAAAATATTATTGTTAAAAAACCCATCATATCTTAATAAATAATTATTATTTTTTAAAATTGATATTTATATAAAATTATTTTGATAAAATTAATATTAGTTTTGGAATTGTCATTTCCAAATTTTCGAATAATGAATTTTTTAAATTTTTTTGAGACTGTCGAATTTTCTGGTAAAATTTAAATAAACTAGAAATATAAAGTGTCTATTATGGGATAAAAAAATCATATAAAAAATTATATAAATGGTAGTAATGACCAAATATATTTTTAATTTTTAAATAATTTGATTTAATTATTATTTTATTAATTATTTAAAGGCATTATAAATTCTCCGAGACCTATAATATTTTAATGATTTCAAAATCATATCATTTAGAGTATTACTCACTTCCACATCATCAAGGGTGTTAATTTAATAATTTAGGCCCTTGGAATTATTAAATAAAAAAAATTAGACAACATGGTAAAAAATCGTTTTATATTCTTTGGTTTTGGTGATTTTAATATATCGAGTCCAAAACCTAAGTTTGCATAAATAATAAATAACTCTCCTCCATTTTCCTTTAAAAAACACACCCATTATCCAATTTATCTTCACTAAAAATATTTTTAATAGTTATTTAAGCTTATCTCTCCTCTATAGAGTGTTCCCAAGGATCCCCCTTGCTTTGAATAAGATTATCCAAATAATTTTGAATCAAAATCTAAAGGTAAGGGATCCTCGCCTTCTCTTATTTATTCAAGTATATTATTTATCTTATGTATTTTGTCTTCATTTACTACTATTTTAATAATTTCTTCTTTATCATCAATAATATCCATTTAATTTCTAAATTATGGAAGTCCCATTTCAGTCTCATCAATCTATCCCATGAATATTCATGTGCCCCCAATTAGCTGCTGAAATTTCATCATGAATTTCCATCCCAATCAATAGTGTAGCCAATAGCCATAACCATTTTATATAAAGGGTTTTCACATTTATACAATTGTACTTCTTGATTTGGGACTTATATGTATCTAATCCACAATCCTTGAACATGGAATAAAATATGATAAAAAATATAATGTCATTACCTATATCATTACATAATCTATTTAATTAATCTAGAATACACTAATTATATTACTATTAATCATTTAAATTTTTAGTTTTATATATTTATTAATTTATTCATTACTATCATCCCACACAAATAAAAAGTGGGTACAAAAATTCCATTTTGTTCGTAATTCAAATATTTTTAATAATACATGAAATATTTTCATTAAAAAATATTCAGCACATTCATCTTGGATTTTACCTTTCTCATAACTAACCGTAAACCATTTAATTTTTTTTTGAAACTTGCAATGAGTGAAAAAAGATTTGATAAGGACATAAAAATAAAGAGAAAACATGTTATTCCATGAATTCTTATATATATATAAAATAATTTTAGTAGAGACATACATCTCACCTATTAAGTATCATATATATTGTGAAAAAATTATATTTCAATAAAATAGAGAAAAATAAAAAAACCAAAAAAATTATCATGGGGAATTAATTACATTGAATTTTAACCCCTATGGATACAATATAATTTGTTACCCTCATAGATACCTTATAATATAACACTTACACCTACCTTATGATATGACCCTCAATACTACCTTATGGTGTAACCATCACAGTCATACTTGGAATAACCATTACGCCCAACCTCTAACATAAACATACCAAATGCATGGGTTGGAGATATAGATGCCACACATAATCAATTTTTTTTTTCATGAAATAGAATATAATCCAAAACAACTATACTTATATCATAAAAATCTTTTTTTGGGATTTTGTAAAAATAGGAATTTAAAAGAAGAATTTTAAAAAACAAAGTCATTTACATTGGTTCATCTTAAATAAAATGATTGAAAAAACCCTTGTATAATGGATTAAATAGAGGTATTAACCTATTATAAAACTACACTCTGGTTTACAATACCTTATATTCCGATAATATAACAATATTCCGCCCATTTATTAATAATATTTAGTTATTTTCCTTCGTTTTAGGTACGTTTTTTTTCATGGTTTCCATGATCGGTTAAAAATGTTGTTTCTTGTCAAATGGATGAAAAAATACAGAAGTTGAAAGATATTTTATTTATATATTTCTTTAATATTAAATTATACCATATATTTTTGTGTTTTCTGATATGAGGATGATTCATTGGATAAAACATTAATGAAAAGGAATTAATTTTTTTATGACTATCAAAAAGCTATATCAATTTATTGGATATTATGCTTATATATCAATTCCATGATATTATATAACTAATAATAGTTTTAATAAAATCTCTATTTACCATAATAATGGTTATATGACCGACTTTGAAGGTGTTAATGAAAAATAAAATCGTATCGTCATGATGGCGGTAAATTGACACATCACAAATGATTTTCTTTTTTTAAAATAAAAGTGATTGGGTAAGGTTTTTGATGATTATTTTTTCCCATAAACATGATAAATTTAAATATATATAATATAATATAATATTATTTATAAATGGGTTGGGGTAGGGGATGGGAGAATATGAATAGAGAGAAAATTAATGGTAAAATAAATGAAAATTAAAGTGGATTTTACCCCTTGAATTCTTCTTCTTGAGAACCAATATAAAGAACTTTTTTTAGATATTTGGTTAGACCAGTAGGTCATAGAAGCGGGGAAGAGGATTGGGAATGGAATTTTATATAAACAAAACTATCTACAAGGCTTGGAGTAGTGAAGAGAATTGGTGGTGATAGGTGGTATTTATATTAGAGAAGAGGAGTGTTTTCTGATTATTTTATTTATTAGATCATTATTTCGGATAAAGACATTAAATAGTTTGATAATTATCTCTAATTATATTGAAAAATTTAATGGATGTTTGATATTAATTTTTTATAACATGCATGATGTTTTTAATTCAAATATTTGGATTTTTATTTAAATACCGTAAATTACTGTATTTCACTATTCACTAAAGTCAACTATTTTTGAAAAATATCTACAATTCAAACCAACCATTTTATTGATGTGTAGAATTAAAAAATTAAATCCATCTTATAAAATTAATTTTAAATATGTAAGAAATCAATTTTCCTAATTAAAATCAAAATTAATTTTCAAATTACCAATTTTAAAACTATATCTAATTTCATAAGACATGAAAAATTAATTAAGCTGTTGTATAATTAAAATATAATAATATTAAAATAAATTATAAATTTAATAAAATAATTTATGAAAAATAGTATTTTACACCATTAATTTATTTTTAAAATTATAAATAAACACTTATATTCATAAGAAATTACAACACATAATTTATCACTTTAAAAACATTTATTTACTTATTTCATGATATAAATATATCAAATTTCTAATATTATGATACTTTAATTTTATATATACTTTTATAGGTAAAGTTACTATTTTATTAGTATAGATTCAGTAATTTTTGTAAATACGACTTATTTCATTATGCATATATAATGAATTTTTCTATTTAATTTCAACATGATTTTTTTTTTAAAAAGTTCCTAGGATGTTATAATGAATGAATCCATATTTTATGATCTATATGTAACCCTTACCTTGATAATTAATTGAAATTGATGAGTTAACATTAAATTATATAGTTCTCCAATACATTGGTTAATTTTTTAGTCTCATGAGGCACCATGAAATGGATTAGAGAGTGAACCCAAACCATCAAGGGACTTTTTCCATCACGATATCTATAAATTCAGCCTTTACATATGTTTATAATGAATTGTTTTATGTTGTTCTCACATTTCACATGTTGGATTTATTATTATCATGATATATTATTCGTCATTATTCATGTTTATGATTCTAGCACCTTTTATGAATAACTGATCTACATGTTGTTGAACATTTATTAGTTTCTTCATGTTTTTTCATGTTTATTACCTTACTATGCTTTATAGATCACCCCTATCTTTTATTTCTTCTCAAGTTATCCCATTAATCCTTATGTACAAGAATTTTAAGGTAGTTTTCAATCAATATATTGTGTTTCATGTTTTATTTTGTTATATAATGTACCAAATTACCAAATAAACCATATATATTAATATTATGAGTTGTATTATGTATAATATTATATAATAAATCATGAATAAATGTGTCATAAAGGGTAACTTTTTCATATAATTAGTGCGGTATATGAAATTTTGATTATTTATGAAAACTAATTTGTTATATACATTATTCATATTATTATTCAAAACTCAAATAAAACACACATTGGGATATAATACTATTTTTTATAGAGAATACTGAGAAACAAATAATAAAATTAGTGTATGTGTATAAAATGAATCATGTAGATAAAAAATGACCCAAAATATACCCTATATTGATTCTTAATGATATTTGATGGTCTTAAAGACCAACTGGATCCATCTCTTTAGATGTGTTAAATATGTGACCCTTAATCTCACATGGTCATTTATTTTTATAAAAGAAATTATTTCTTTCGTTAATTAATTAATTTTATTAATATCTCTAATTTATAAACATTAATGGAATTTCTCATTAGGTATATTAAAAGGCCTATAAATGACACATGTTCTGATGGTATGGAAGCAATTTGTTCTTTCTCACTTCAAAAACAGAGAACATCACATAGGGGGGAGCGTATTTGATATAAAAATAGAGGAAGAAAGTTTGGAAATTGTTGTTTTTAATTGAAGATAATATCAATCGTATGAATTAAAATAATTTATTTCCAAGAAGATAATTTCATCTAAATCTAGTTCCTTACAATGGTCTACTCCCACATGAGCTTTGTATTTCATATTTACGAATCATTCTTGAACTCCTAGAAGGATAAAGTATATGATATAGGTTCTAAATTGATTTATTGTAATATAATACATTCTATGAAGACATTTGGGTTCTTTTTAGTTATCCACAAACCAAAAGAGTATGATTTTTTCGAAAATATCAATAATGTTTTTCATATTTTATGTTTTTTGAAAATTATATATAAGAGTTGAAGATGAAAGATATTTTTTAGAATAATTGATTCATAAATGATTTATATAGATTAATAAAATAATAATGGATTATATATACAAGAGAATAAATATATATATAAGATAAATTCTTTATAGAAATTATTTAGATTGCACCATAGTTTGAATTATTTAGCTACACACTATGTCACATCTTTTCTGGTAAGTACATAACTGAAAAATAAATTCCAGGGTCATTCAATAGAATATATTTTTTCATTTGATAATATTTTATTTATATTTTCAAAGAGGTTATAATATGGTTGTCAGTTTATTTAGGGAAATATGTGTACAATAGGTGATTCCTTTTTTCATAGAAAATAAAAAATATTAATATTTAATATTTTTATTGAAGAAATTATACATAAGAATTCATGTAACTATGTTTTTGATGAATGACATAGAGATATTAATGAAACCTAATGAAATATACTAATATTGAATATATTTTCAACAATAGTGGAGAATGTGTATGAAAATTTTGGGATTTTTTTGGAGAGTGAGGAAGATAAAATCAAATTACATACTTGATAGCGTGTTTGTTAAATAAATGGAAAATATCACTCAGTTTAAGGAATATTATTCATATGTAGTTTGAGGTGATTTCAGTTGATTATGAAAGAATATTTTTGATTAAATAGGTTCTGATTAAATTATGAGATTCTGAATGTTAGAAATTATACAAATTATTAAATCATAAAAATTTATGTGTGGTGTGTAAATCATTAGTGGCATGATAAAGAAATTGAATACATCTAGTATAAATTAGAATACTTTTACAAAACCTTGTATCATAAGGAGAAATAATTGAAAGCCAAACAATTTATATAATTATGTATTGTGACTTTTATTTTTAGTATATTTGATTAGGAGTGAGAGAAAAAGAGAATAGAGTATTAAGTCTTAAATCATACTGAATGGCTTAATCATGCAGTAAATCATAAAATAGAAAAACATTTATGTTTCACCCCCTCTCACTATCCGTGTTCTCACCCAATCCTTGTTATAATATTTTTATCATGGAATAGGTTCCCTCTAAAATATCATACTATGGTTGAATCATAGTGAATATTATCTCAATAAAAATCACATAAGTACCCGTATATGATGTAATTGTCTTTTATGGATGGAAGAAAATGATGATTCCATGTCTGATATAACAAATTACTTTGGTAAGTGATGTTGTTATTGAGAGATTTAATCCCCTATGAAATTATGCATCAATGGTTCACAAAGTCAAGAGAATATTATAGTGCATGGTAAATTATGTAATTAAATCCATTGAAGTATATATGATAATGTCTACACTATGGAAATTTTTTTTAACACTCTAAATGGTATATAGAAAAAGATGAAAATATATGTGAAATAATTATAAATATCAAGTAATAAATAAATAATATTTAGAATTAAATGAATTAATATATTCAATTGGTATATGATGGTAATATTATTGATTATTTTTCCAGATATAAGAAGTTAGTAATACATATCATATGTTTGGGTGATAAATTTTAGGATTCAAATGTTGTTAGAAAGTTTTAAAATAATTTTCTTGTATCATTTGATCTGAATAGGAACAAACATAATGAAATTTTATATTTATATCATCATGATCTATATGATACAATTATAAATATCAATATGATGAAATCCTTAGATTTCAATATGAATGAAAATCATGAAAGCGTTTTTAAAAAAATGTTAAAATTGAATGTGAAATATGAAGAAAGTAAGGAAACAAGTTGGTATAAAAATTAGAAGGCGATAGAGACTAAAAAACTGTTGTAACTTCTATTTCAATCATATTCAAATGGACAAATAGAATGTATAATTTAAAAAATGCATTATGGTGTTATAAATGTAAATATTTTTTGAAATTTAATGAAAATTAAAATATTATAATAATATTGAATATGATTCTAAACAATAATTTTAATAACCCATTAATTTTAAGGAATAATCTATAGGAAGGCCTGAAAAATAAAAAGAAATTATCATTCTAGAAATAAAATAATATCATCAAGAAAAATGATGAATAATACAATGAGTATAAAAAATTATTAAAATTCAAAAACATGGATTGAATATAAATAATTTAGTACTTCATCCAAACTATAAACCATCATGGATTAAGATGGTAGACGTAAAGATAATTTATGAAGTAATAATGGGGGACAAGATACATATAATGAGTACATGTTTATGTTTAAAATTTCTATTTTTATTAATTATATCATGATGCTAAATAAATTATTTAGGAATCTTGAGAAACAGAGAAGAATGGTTGTTAAAAACGATAGTGATTCCATAAAGGATATTAGGATATATATGGATACTACTTCTAAAAATATAAATAATGCAAAGTGATCTAATGAAAATTATATATATATAGTATGGGGAGTTAAATATGTATTAGTATATTTTTATTAAATCTAAATAAATATTGAATAAAATGAGATAAATTTATAATAAATAAAAGGATTCTTAATTTTAGTATTACCAGTATAAATAGAGGACCGTCTCAAGAGAATGTTACTTATTGATTTAATTTCTTCAAGTGGAACTAATTTTTTTCATTATCAGAATAAATTCTAAAAACAAAACTGAAGGTTTTGTGAATGAAATAAATCCTAAGAAGGTAAATCTAACATCTAGAATGATTATAATTATTGATACGAGGAAATAATCACCAAGAAGAAGGATAAGTTAAGTCTAGAGATATCCCTGACAAAAAGAATAATATTTTGGACATATAGACAAATATACTGAAATACTAATCCTCAAATAATACTATATGTTTTTTGGATATTTTGGGTATAAATACAAATTTAATCAAAATAGGTCATTACTATATAACTCAGATGATATAGGGGTTAGCTATCCAAGAAAAAGAATAAGAGATTGTATGATAAAAAAAATTTGTTCAAATATTGAAATATACATCTCAGATTCCTATAATGGAGAATCCAAAAGTCGATATGATATTTGAGGACCTGAGAAGATAAAATATTGTTTTTTTAAATCATATATTATTAAAATGGAAATCTAAATGTTCAAAATTAAAGTGTTTTTCTCAAAAACAATAATGATGAATCTTATAAAAAATAATATTATTGTAGATTATGGAAGAATGAATCTGAAAAATTTTATTTATAGATATCACACATTCATGAGAAGAGAATTTAAAGGTGAGTAAAAAAGTGCAAATTACTTCATGTTCTTTAAGGCCTATGTTAAATGGAAATTCTATTTTGAGGAATGAGGTTATAATATCCCGGACATTTATGGAGTCCACTAAGGCATGTATTTTGTTAGTTTTTTAGGGTTTTATTTAATATTGTTATGGAGTAGTGTCTTAGGGTGATTTTGAGTGAAATTTAAGAAAAATTAACAGATATTCATTTGCGAATGGTTTGAAGATGGTTTGACAATAAGTGTGGCTAAATTGTGCTATCCATGAAAAAATGGACTAAGGGGTACACACAGATTTCCCAGGCCTAAAAAAAGCTTGTGACTAAACTATTCCAAATGTGAAAACCTGAATAGAGAGGTCTGCAGGGTTGGTTCACGGCTTTCCCTAACTATGTTCCTCTTCCCAAAAATTAATGAGCGCGAAATTTATTATCAGAAAATCCTTTTAAAACCCACATAAACCCCCCAAAACTACCATTTTTAGACCACATCATTGTCTTTACAATTTATAAGTGATCTCATACCCTTACAGAAAGATTCTAAGGTGAATATAACATCATTCTTTCGAGATCAGAAGCCTGGATTGAAGACCCTCTCTCTTCCTGCTAAGTAGAGTTCATCCCTTTGCTTCTTCTGTTCATTCCTCTATCATTCCATGATCTTTTTCTATATGATATCCACCATATTAATGGATATAAAATTATTATTTGAGAAGTAAATATAGGTTAATATATCGATATATTGTTTATCATGATCCTAGTGCCTTTTATCTTAATTTTGGTTTAGGGATTTTGACTTGGAAAATGAGTGACGACGTTGTACCGCTCGGATTTTTGGGATTTCCATAACACTAACATCCATCATTAATCCTAGGTAGGTGGCCTAAATAGAACTCCCATATTCATTGATTAGATATGTGAATGTGAGTTTATGAAATTTATAGCTTCCCATGAAAATTAATTTCCTAAATTGGAGCAATTAGGAATGTCGAATCTTGACTTGTGATTTCCTTAGGGATTGATTGACAATTGAATCACATAAAAAATTAATGGGGGTAACCCAAAAGGATATTGTAATTGAGATATTTAATTAATTGATTTAACATAAATAATTAGGGGAAATTAATTGTGATATGATGTTTGGATATGTAAGATAATTAATTATGAGAATTATTTATGTGCCATATTGTTGATCAAAGATAATTAATTGTGAGAAATAATTATGATAAGTTGATATTTGATATGTATAATTAGTATTTAGGAATTAATTAATTGATAAATTAATTAATGGGTTATGTTCTTAGTTATATAGTATGATAAATAATGGCCTTTCAAATGTTAAACTATTTGTTTGATTAGTATTGGAATGATGTGTCCAATTCTTATTAATTAAAAAATGATTAAATGGATGAGTTTTTTTTTGTGGTGTTACACATGATGTTCTAGTGGGATTAGATGTTGGGACACAGATATGCTTTCCCTCTTCAACATTTATCCATGCTTGAGATTATGGGGTTATAGGCAAGATGACCTCCAACGAATGTGATTATGGGGTGCTAGGCATAGCGACCTTCACTGAATAAGATGTTGATTGATAGGAATAGCGAACTACCCATAATGAGATTTGGTTTCTAAGCATGAAGACTGACACCGAATGAATGATAATGATGAATGCTGATTCAAATGGGAAACATGAATTGAAATAGGGCTTAATGTGATGGTTTAATATTAAATGACAATGTGATAACTATTTAATTATAGACTTTATTTATATCTTTATAAAACTACATACAATATCTTTTTAATAATATTGTTTTATACATCGTTGGTGGTGGTCTATTTATTTGTACTCATATCCTCTTCGAGCTTCCTGATCAGCACCTGAGAATATTTTGTTTTTATAGGATAGGATAAGGTCACGGCCCTATGATAAGTTTCTATTTGGGATTGGAGCACGGGTCGGGGAACCGGACATTGTTCGAGACTCTACTATAGTTGTTATTTCTTTACATTGAGTTTCATTATAGACACATGACATTAGCATTTTGATACAATGTTTTACCTTTTAGTTGAGTGTTTAATTTTATAGTTTTGACTATCATAAACCATTGTATTGTCCTAGTTATTTATATGGTTCCACACATGGTTATTTTTTCTTCTATTAGTGATTTTTCTGATAAAATAGGGTATATTCTCCCCAACAATGACATATCAAACCGTCACTGCTAGTTGGAACCCTTTGGTGTATGGGGAGCCACGCTTGAGGGATGTGGACAACCAGCTCGGGGCACCGTTTAGTGGATCCTATATTAGGATGTCCCAAAGTGGTATCAGAGGAGTTTTTTTCTTCTTCTTATATTGTCTTACTATTTTGGGAAATGTATATAGAACAATATTATGATTCAAATCCTAGTAATGAGATCATGAATGGGAGTTGAAAACCCATGTATGTGGGGAATTTGAGTACTCAGGGTGGGGTGGATGTGATTTTTGTTTGTTTTTATGATTGGATATTATTTCACCATGTGTTATGTACTTGTGGTGTGATGTGGTATTTGTTTTGAAAAATATTGAATTTATATTCTTAGCCTAGAGAGGCATTTTTTTAGCCCATATACATAATTCTACGAACTCAGGGTTGATGTGACTTTCATCATTCTAGGCACTCATGGGAAAACGGGTTATTGGTATGTTGTGGAACATGAACTATTTTTCCCTTGTATTGATATTGATATGATGATGAATAATGAGAATAAATGGGTTTATAAGGATAAAGGTTATTAATTAAATGAGTATGATTAATTAATTTATTGTTGAATTAATTAACTTGAGAAAATGTTATTAATTAATGGTTGAATTAATTAATAAGAATATATATATCGTTGTTAACCAAGACCTATGTGTAGGATGGTTAGGCATAGTGGTAAGGCCTCAGTGTTGACTGTGAGGTGAATAAAAAATGAAGTACATGTTGAAACTTGTTGTGTTAGTTTATATTCTTATGTAAAAGTGATATGGTTTCATTATGAGACTTAAGACACGTGGTTGGCCTTATAGATGTATTTGTCCATGATTCCTGTTGAGGGAGTGACTAAGGGGTATGGTTCAGAACAAACATATAGACAAGGAAAATGAGGAACCATTAGTGAAAGGTAAGGAAAAAGGGGAGAATTTCTAATAGAAATTTTCTAATTTATGGAAATTCATAGAGATAGACCTCGGGCAGGTTCTGAATTGCATTTTTAATTTGAAAAGGGATTTTTAGCTAGAACACCATCATACAATAACTGGAGTGGGTTGACATGAGGGTAATAAAGTTTGGATTTAATTCAGAGAGGATAATTGACCATTTGGAGTATTTGGTTGAGAGGAGGGTCATGTTGGCTTCTTATATGCTGCAGGGGTCACTAAAGCACTGGTGGGACATTTAGAAACGATCTGGATTGACTGATGATATGTTATGTAAAAATATTATGTTGAAGTTTATGGGGAACGTCTATCTAGATACCTTGATACATGAGAAGGATTCATAGTTTATACATATGAATCAAGGAAACATTTCCATAATGGATTATGTTGGATGTTTCACAGATTTACAACATTTTGTTTTAGATTTGGCAGCAGATAATGCTTCTTCGGCGAGCCGATTTCAGTACGGTCTTAGGTGTGAAATTACGTCCCAAGCAAATATCAGTAGGCTAAATAAATTCTACGAAGTTTTTAGTCAGAGTAACATTTCAAAGGGGAACCTGAAAGAAGATTCTAGTACTGGATAAGTAGAAATCACTAAACAATCAGGGGTTCTGCCTTCTGAGAGTAGGAAGCGTCGTTACGAGAACCTTAGTTTGGATAATGGAAATCAAGGTGGGAAGTCAACAGGAACTATTTCCTTGGATCTTACACATGTGAATTTACACCATTGAGGTATGTTGGGACACTGTCATACACATTTTTCTCAACCACCGGTAGAGTATCGTTTTTGTGGTAAGATGGGTCACCTATAGAAGTTCAGCAGGGAGCAGTGGAAAAATGGTGTTGAGAGAGAAGCTTCTCAGATTCAAAGTGTGGGATGGGGTTCTTATACACCATATAGGTTTTGAATTTAGAGTTCTATAGGATGACGCGATATAGGTAGTAGTCATGGTGCTTGAGGGTATGAGTGCACATATCAGTAGAGTGGTGCTACTAAATAGAGTCATATGACACCATCGGGAAGAGGGGAAGTAAAATTGCATGTAGTTCAACCTACACTTGTGGATAGTGAGGCTATTCCATTGATAGTGAGAGGTACTGTTATTTTTACTTCTACATTAGGTACTGCCTTGATTGATACTGATGCTTCCCTTTCCATTATATTTAAAAATATTGTTAATGTCTTGAGCCTAGAGGTTGAGTCTATAAGAGGGTGATGAATATAGATAAATTATTGGGAACATGGTCTAGGGATATCTATTTATGAAAGGGATGTCCTCTTGAGATCGGAGAGTATCATTTTCTTTTTGATATCTATGTCCTTGATATAATGAGATTCGACTTAATTATGGGTATGGACTGGCTAGTCATATACCGAACCCACATATATTGTTACTAAAGGAGAGTGTCCATTGTATCTTCTAAGGGTGACTAGTATGTTCATTATGGAGAATGAGATATCCACGATGGCTGAGATGGTCCAATTACTCAGCATCTAGGAGAGTTTATATCCCATGTTTCTAGTCTTTTATTGGATTATGGGAGTGGTAGTAATAATTCCTTCCACCTGTGGTAGACTATGTAAGGATGTCCTTTCTAAATAATTTTTAAGTTTTACACCTAAGAGAGATGCGGAATTAACTATTGAGATCATGTTTGGGGATGATCATGTATCCATTCCACCTTACAGAATGACACTGATTGAACTTCATGAGCTCAAAAACAGTTCAGGGAGATAGAGGATAAAAGGTTTATCTGTCCAAGTACATCACATTAGGGATCATCGGTTTTGTTTTCAAAGAAGGACTACATGAGTTTACGCTTGTTTTTTGATTACTAAAAGTTGAATAAAATTCCCATGAAGAACCGATATCCTCTTTTATGTATTGATGATCTGTTTGAACAACTGAATGGGGATAGTGTGTTCTCAAAGACTGATCTAAGATCAGGGTATCATCAGGTGAGTGTTCGTGCCTCTAATATACCAAAAAATGTTTTCAGGATGATGAATGGACTTTATGTGTTTTTTATAATTCCTTTTGGGTTAAAAAATACTCCAAAAAATTTTTGTGGACTTGATAAAACAGATATTAAATCAATACATAGATCCATTTATAGTATTGTTTGTGGATGAAATCTTGGTGTACTCTAAGACTCATGAAGATTATGCCCAACAACTGGAAATTGTCTTGAGTACACTGAGAGAGAATTAGTCATAAGCCAATATATCTAAATGTCAGTATTAGATTCGTTGGGTATCGTTTTTGGGGAACATCATCTCAGAAGAAGGTGTGTAAGTGTACCCAAGATAATGAGTACGTAGTGGTTTCTTGGCGGAGGCACAAGAATCTTGTTTATATCCGATGCTTTTGGGGATTAGCTGATATTATAGGAGGTTCATCCAAAACTTTTCCTAATTCAAATCACTAATTTCAAATTTAAAAAATAATAGGATAATGTTTGATTGTATATAATCATGTGATAATACTTTCCAGGAGTTTTAAAATTACTTGACATTGACACCAATTTTGATCATACCTAAGATAGGTGAATAGTACACTGTGTATTGTGACACTTCTGGGATCGAACACAGAGCAGTGGTGATTAAAAGGGATCAAGTCGTTTCTTGAGGGTCTCGGTAATTGAGGCCACATGAACTAAATTAAACTACACATGACCATGAGTTGGTAGTAGTTGTCTATGCTATTAAGTGTTGGAGACACTTTATTTTGGGGAAAAAGTTTATATTTTTTAAGGATCACAGAATCATGATGTATATCTCTTCACAATGGGACTTGAATCATTGGCAGCGAAGATGGGTAGTGATATGGAGTCCTTTTTTTGAACTAGCATATACACCCAGTAAGGGTAATAGTGTGGCTGATGCCTTGAGAAAGAAAAACTAAGACTTAGTTGGAACATGAGTCAACTGTAGATTGTAAAATAATAACTTTCTGGAAGAAATTCATGTTGTAGTTTGTGAGAGTCATGAGAGGATGACTCTGGTTTCTGTACTAGTGGATTCTACACTCTTGAGATGGATAAGGGATACGAAGTATGAGGATATAGAGTGTTTCTACTTAAGGGAAAGCCTTGATGGTGGGGAGACACCTCCAGACTGGATAATAATTGAGTATGAGATCAACAGTTTGAAAAATTAGGTAGTTGTGCCTCTGAATATGTGGCAGTAACTCATGTGATAATATAATGCCTTAATTTGGGAAGTTCATCCTGGGGTGACAGAAATATATCAGGACCTACATGGACATTTTTGGTGGCCATGCCTGAAAAAGGAGATAGCAAGGTTCATAACGAGATGTTTCACCTGTTAGTAGTTAAAGGTAGAAAATTAATGACCTGGGGGCCAATTACAACAATTAACTATGATATAGTGGATGTGGGATGAAGTGACTATGGATTTTGTGGTAGTACATCCAAATATTTTTATTAATAATGATTGTATTTGTGTTTTTGTGGATTCACTAACAAATGTAGCACATTCTTTTCATATCAAGGAAACCATTATATTAGAATATTTGGGAGAACTGTATGTTTGAAAGATAGTTCATTTTCATGGGGTGTCACAATCTATAGTTATAGACTACAATTAACACTTTACTTCATGCTCCTAGAAGGGCATACAAAAGGATTTTGGTACAATGGTTTTGTTATGTATGACCTTCCATCCATGGAATAGTGTGTATTCAGAAGGATCTTGGTACACAGGTTTTGTTATGTATGTCCTTCCACCCATTTATGTGTAAGTGGATATTTTGTGATAATGTGTGCTTGAATTTGGTGGTTATTGGGAGAATCACATTGCATTAGTTTAGTTCTCTTACTAAAATAGTTATTCAGAAACTATAGAGATAGCACAATATGAGGCTCTTATGGCTGATCTTTTAGATTACTGCTATGTTGGTTAAGGGTTTGTGAGTTAGAGATATTCAGAACAAGTCTCATTCAGGAGTCATTAGAGCCTGTGCTATTGATTCAGAATAATATGTCAATCTATCAAAGTAGGGAGAAGTCATATTTGAATAGACAGAGATGACACCAAGAGTATAAAGAGGGTGATCATGTATTCTTTCAGGTGTCACCTAGATTGGTTCACCCCAGCTTGCGAAGGCTGGGAATGTTGGCTCCCATTTTTGTACGACTGTTTGAAGGGGTGGAGAGAATTAGTCTTGTGGCGTACAGATTCACACATCCATAGAAATTCAGTGTTATTCAAGATGTTTTCCATTTCTCACAACTATTGTGATTTCACTGCAACCATTTTCATGTTACTGGTGTGTAATATGTTGGTCTCGAGATAGATGGGTCCTTTGAGGAGCATCTAATATGTGTACTGGGTTCCAGTGAAAATGTGTTATGGGGAAAGACCCTGATGTTAGTTCATATGTTATTCAAACATGCAAGTGTTCAAGATAAAACATGGGGATCAGAATCAGACATGTGGGCTTAATGACCCAATATTATTATCTTGGAATCTTAAAGAAGTTCTAGAGTGAAGCTCAAGGATAAGATATTATAATGTGGGAAGATTTTAAGATCAAAACTTTTATAGAGTCATCTTGAAAACGTCTTCAAGTAATTCATGAGGTTTTAAGTAACTTTTTTTTGGAGTAGTGTCATTGGGTTTATTCAGGTGAAATTTTTAGGAAAAATAATGGGCATTGGGTTGTCCACAGTTTTTGCACATTTTGATAAACTATGTGGCTAAACCATGGCACTAATGCAAAATTGGATAGAGGGGTCTTCTTGATTTGTGAATGGTTTGAAAAACTATGCGACTAAAATGATCCACCCATGAAAACATGCATATAGAGGTCTGCACAGTTGGTTTTTTTTTCATCTCTATGCATACCCAGGAAACGATGCACACTAAATGTAATATCATAAAATCCATGCTAAAACCACACAAACCCATTGAGACTCTCATAATTTGACCTTTTCTCTGGCTTGAAAAATTATAGGTGATTCTAGAGGCTTTTAGATGGATTCCAAGGTGAAATTAACATCGTTCATTTTGATTGAAATCCAATATTGAATATCTAATCTCATTGTGGTATATGGATTTCATCTCGTTGCTTCATCTATTCATTCCTATATCATTCTTCGATATTTTCATATAATATATCTAACATTTTTGTGGATCTAAAACATGGATCTATGATCAAGGATATAGATATATATTTCCATGATTTTGATGAAATAGATCTTAATTTTGGTTTAGGTATTTTGATCTAGAGTTTGATCAATGACGTTATGCTGCTCAAATTTTGGGTATTTCTGTTGAGATAACATCCATCAATAAACTAAGGTAGGTGGTCTAAATTGAACTCACATACTCATTGATTAGATATGTGAATATGAGTTTATAAAATTTCAAGATTCCCTTGATAATTTATTTCCACAATTAGATTAATTAGAATTGATGAATTTTGGCTTGTGATGACCTTGGTGATTAATTGATAATTGAATCAAAAAACAAAAGAAGGGGGATACCCAAATAGATATTGTAATTGGGGTACCTAATTTATTGTGTTACAGAAATTAATTGGGGGAAAATAATTTTGAAATAATGTTTGGCTATGGAAGAAAATTAATTGTTATAATTAATTATGATTCATGATGTTAACCAAATATAATTAATTGTGATAATTAATTATGACATGTAGAGATTTGATATGGATAATAAATTGTGAACAATTAATAATAGAAAGATAATTATATTTCTTGATTAATTAATTGATGAATTATTTAAGGAGTTTTTTGCATAGTTTATTGTTGAGTTAGCTAATTTCAGTTGAAATGTTTATATAGTTATTGGATTGGTAAAGGAATTATGTGGATAATTATTATGAATTAATAAATTATTAAAGGGATGAGAATTGTTTGGTGCAATACATGATGTTCTAGAACTATTAGATGATGGACATGGGCATGGCATTCCTCCCAATTAGTTATCGAGATTTAGATTATTGGGTGATAGGCATGACGACATACATTCAATGAGATTATGGGGTTATAAGAATGAATTAAACACTAAATGAGAAATAAATTGATAGTCATGGTGACCTACACTTAATGAGATTTGGACTTCTAGTCATTACGACCTACCCCAAACAAATTATAATGATTAATGACGATTCAAATGGGAATCACAAATTGAAATTGGGCCTAATGTTATGATGAAATATTAAATGATAATGTGATAATGATCTAATTATTTATTGTATTTATTTTTTCATAAAAATGCATAAACATCTTTTGACTGGACTTGTTGTAGATACTATTGCTGGTGGCCTACTAAGTAATACTCACACCCGATTTGGGCTGCCTGATCGGCACCAGAGAAGAAATTGTTGTTGCCAGACATGATAATGGTAGGGCCTTGGGATATGTTTCTCTTTTGGATTGGATCATGGGTAAGGGAACAAAATGTGGTTTAAGACCTAATTGGATTTGTAATGTATTTATTTTGAGTTTCATTATAGACACTTGAAATTTCCGTTTTCATAGTATGATTTACCATTCAGTTTTGTACTGTATTTTCTTATTTTTACTATCAATTTCTCAATTAATGTTCAGGTTAGTTATATTCATTTTCACTTGGTTGTTTTTTTCTTTCATTGGTTTTATATTCTGATAAAATATTTTATATTCTCCCCAACACTGACTTTCCAGACCCTTGCTGCTTGTTGGAACGCTACGACATATCGAGTGGCACGCTTCACGGAATGTGTCCAACCAGCTCAGGGCACCATTTAATGGAACCTGAGTTGGGATGTCATAGAGGTTGAAGAAATGAACAACACATATTAAGAATAAACTATCATCCATAATGTTTCATATAAGAAGTAAAGAAATATCATCATCATTCCTCTGTTGTTGTTTATATGTGATAACATATAGAGAATTGATGTATATGAAATAAAAGGGTACATTGAATGAGGGTATGAATACAAGAATGTTTTTTAAGATAACTTATATTTACCAAAATCAATTCAATGATAATAAATATGCGGAATAAAACCCTTAAGGGGGATAAAACAAGATGAAATTACATGACGTATGATTGTAATGTAAAACTATAATTATCTAGATAACTCTTAAAAATGAAATAAGATGTATTATACTCAAATTTATTCTTCATATTTTAAATATATAAATTATTTTTATAAAAAATGCAGTGTTGGTTAATGTTCTTTCAATAATAAATGTGGAATTTTATTCTTTTCACCTATAATTTTTTTGATGGATATGTTCAAGTGAGTGTATGTTTAAATATTCAAGGAAAACAATTTAAAAAATATTAAGAAGAATATTAGGATATCTTTATCATGTTTATAGTATTTATGTAAAACAATGATGTATTGTTGTAGAATCTCTTTTATTTTACAAGGATCTAGCTTAGGTAAACATAGAATATATAAAATTTAGACATAAATGTTAAGGAATAATGTGAAAAGATTCATCACCAACATATTGTTTGAAATGGAATTCATATTATAAAGAGGAGATGATGATGTTAAAAAAGGAAGGTAAAATATATGTAATCCTTCACCTATATGATCATTTTTATTTATTATCAATCAGCGGAGAATATGGTTGGTAGACATATTTATATAAATGAATTTATATGTTATTAATAATAAGTCTATATGTAGACATTTTTTTATTCCATTTGATAATGTTGTTTTTTCTATAAAATTATAAGATGTTTTTAAATATGTTATGGTGAAATATGGTAATGGAGAGATTCCATTATTCATAAAAAAAGATAATAAATTATGAAGTATTTATTTGAATACGTTATTTTTGATTCAAGTAACCATGGATTTCTTGATTGATATTCTTATCTTCTAAGAAAAAAAATGAAATGATTTGGAATGTACTATCTACAATAGTAGCTAATGAGTTTGGAAGCATCCGACTAGTGTTGGAGTTTATGCATGTTGGAATTGGATGAAATGATTGATAAATAAGATACAAATTAATGTTAGAATATAAATACATTGACATAAAATACACTATACGTTATCTGAGGTTATTTTTTATGATTGAGAAAACCATATTTTGGTTTAAGGAGGTTTCATTTAATGTCTTAGATTATGAATGTTAAAAAAATTTAAAACACCTACTACATAATACATTGAAATAGGTTTGTATAAAAATGTTGGTTTTAACAAAGAATTACAATTTATGCATGAAATTGTAATAAATTATTTTATTTAATTAATCATTTGATATTATATATGACTTATAATATCATATTATCTATTGTAATCTATAATTATTTGAGAAGTGTTGTAAGACTTCATGTGTATAAGAAATTGGTTATGGTCACATATATTATTAGTGATTCTATGACTTATGTTAAATGTATGAATTTAAAATTAATATGAATTAATTAAAAACACTAATGTATAGCTAGAATTATAATTCTAATGAATGAGGTAAAAAATTGATAATGCTTCATGTGATGATATATGTGGATTAAACATCATTTTTATTTGAATGAACAAAGATTGATACAGAGAACTAGTAGAGAAATCATAATAAAATAATTATGATGATATAGAAGGAGAGAGTATAATACTAAAATTGATAACAAAATAACACCCCTATTGTTGTGCAGTTCATGGTGATGGGAATATTAAGAATATGAAGAACACGCCAAAAAAGTTATAGCTATTGAGAAATTATCCAACTCATGGAAGCTATGACCTAGTTAATTTTATGTAGTCTATTGTGCTTTATTTCATGGGATGATAATTATTGGAATAGAAATAGATTGGACTACTATATGGTCCGTTTCATGGGGATTTTCATAATTTAAACTAGATGATAGAAGTAGTTAGAGTTCTAACATAGTGATATCCATGCGGTATGAGATTTCATAGTGTTTCATGTCCTATTAACACAATAAATAAATCCATATATGTCGGATTTTTTAGGATAAATGGATGTGAGGTTTTTAAATATTTCTTGATGGAAAGATGATTGATTCATAAAAAATATTTTAAGAACTTGTATTACATTGAAGGAGTTTTTAGATAAGTATAATTATATCATATTTTAGAATAATTTAGGGATGAATATTATGAGAAAAATATTCTATATTTTTAAAATAGGTTTATTTTAGATATATAAGATTAGCTAAAGAGGTAAAAATTTTGTGATACAATGGTTTTTTTATTTAAATTCATTTAATAAATATACTCACTTGGAGACTTTGAATTAATTAGGTTTATTTGAGATATTGTGGGATGATGTAATAAAAATAATTCATAGGATATTCATGTATCATAGAAAAATATTGTAGAAAATAATAATATCTAATATGATACAGTATCTAAATGAGTTTTAGAATTTCAAAAAAGATCTACGTGAGCCAAAGGTCATGAATTGAAGAGAATTGTACTAATACTATTTTATATGAAGTGACAGAAGTAGAAGTCTTATTCGAAGAAGGTTTATGAAATGTTCCATATCACCATCTTTTTTAGGTAGTGAATAATATTTTGGAGGGTTGAGTTATGTGAGACAAAATAAAGAATTTAACGGAGGTAGGTAAGTGTGTCATTTAGTATCAAAATCCACAATCCTATAAAATTAATTAACAAAGGGACTAATAAATATAAAAATGGATCACTGATTTACCCATACTCATCTTAGAAATCTCACTAGATCTTGGTTCCACAAATTAAATGAACACTTCATAATGACATTTAACAATATATAACCACTATTAATGAAAAATTGAATTTATATAGCAGTAAATATATAAAATTGAGAAACAAAAAATCAAAGTGTTTATACTTGATAATGAGAATTTCAATTGGTATAAGTGAGTATTAATAAATAATTTAGATTTCTCAATATAGTAGACATGAGTAAAAATATATTAAAATTTTCAATGAATGTAAAACATTCAATGAGTAAAACCTAAACAAACACTAGAATAAATAAAAATATAATTTAAATAACCAATGATACTATATCAAGACAAAATAATGAATGGAAATAAACATACCGAACATTATTAAAAATTAAACACACTCAATATTTTTTATTAAATATTCACATTAATAAATTTGTTCAGATACTGATATAAATAAATTAAGAAAAATAAAAAAACTCATGGAGGAAAAATATTCCCTTAAATTATCTAACATGTAATCACCCCAAGAAATGAACTAATAATTGATATACTAAAACGTGTTAAACAAATATTATCTGTGGATAAAATATAATTTATAACAATAATAATAACGGTTGAATTCCTTTTTATGTTGATTTTTATAACTTCATTTATGTAAATTTAAATCCAACCTGAATTGTTATTCAATTTTTTTATGATCATATTGATTTTTGACATCTATAACCACTTTAATTTTCTATGAATTTAAAATTATACATATTATCTTGTTGATTTATATGTAATATAAAAACCAAATGAAAATATTATAATTAAAATTAATATTCTCCCACCAGTGTTTTATTAGTGGTTAAAAAAAGGAATGCTTATTTTGATAACATTTAAAATTAAATGATTTAATCTCAAAAAAATTATGAATTGTTCATTGTTTTGTGGTTGTGTTTTTATTGATTAAAAGTCTTGAATTGTCTGAATCATTTATACAGAATGAATGAGTAATTCAATTTTTTGTGGTAAGGGTATCATAATATTTCACAAAATAATTGAAACTAGAGGATTCATGATTTTTCATAGAGTACCACCTTACATTGTGAGATAAATTATTTTTTATTGGCTGTTTGGATAACATTGAAATACTAAAATAATATAGAAGGAAAAAATTACCATGTCATCATGTCATAATATGTCTCAAATTATAACATTTGATTCAAAATATATAGAAGATATATAATTCAAAACCACTAATTTTAATCCTAAAATAAAATATGTAGTAGATATAAGTGTTATGTTATGACACAAATTCTTGCACCATCATTTTAGAGTTTAAAAGAGACTTGATGTATTATTATCAAAATTCCCTTTTGGAAATTTATGAATTAATTTTGGGGGATTCATTGCATAATTCATTAAATTGTTAATTACTAACTATAAATTTTTATGGAAACTCAATTAATATAAAGATACATTGCATATATAAAGAGATAATGGGAAAAATATTTTTCTACTCATGGAATTTACAATTTGAATACATGGGAATTTTTAATTTGGAGGATAACATATTAGAATTATATAATGGATTCTTTACCTTGTGTAGACATGATTTAGAGAACCACGTTAATGTTTATAATAGACCAAACCCATGGATACTTTTGAAAAATTGAGTAGGTAATCATATTCTACTGAAATTTCTATCGAATGGATATTTATTATTTATGTTTTTGTTTTAAGATATAGTTTTTGATGGGTTGTGAATTTATTATTTTATAGCATTTTTTATATCCTTAATAAGGACTTTTTTCTTATGGATTTTGTAATTTGTTTCTATTTAATAAAATATATAATTGATATATATATTGATTATAAATTAATTTTGAGTTACTATATTTATATATGGTATTTGATCACCTAATTATTGAAACAATTAAAGTAAATTGTCAAAAAGAATGGGATTTTAGTATTCAGAGAGTAAAGATAAATACCAAGGGTTTAATAATATAAAATTTTTATACGAACATGTATATCCATTAATTTATTTTAACAATTCTTAGTTTCATAATTCTTAATCTAAAAATTCATTGTTCACATTTAACATTCAATATTTTTTGAATTATATTTATATATATTTTATCAACATTATATAATAATAAATTTTAGTAGATAATCATAGAATATCCACATAATATTCCTTAGTAGATAATTTTTATAGAGAGATTAATAATAAATTTTTATTTTTAATCTCATCAGAAATTAATTATTCCTCATGGGAGGACATCATTTTTAACAATATAAATAGATAATTTTGAATTGATTGGAGATACATGATATGTTTATATGTTTATATATATATATATATACTGATGAAGTACTATAATTTTTCCAACTATATATATATATTATTCATTTACTTATTTCTTGTTCCCACATTATATTGTTTTTAGAATGTAATTTGTGGATTTATGTGTTCTAAAATTGGAAAAATATTATTGAATCAAGAGAATATATGTTTCAGTATAAACACATGTTATATAAATGATTGTGGGAGCACAAAGAAGATGAGAAATATATTTTTATGAATCAACAATATATATTGGATCAATATACAAAACAAATTCCACCAAGGTAATAAAATTTTTTTGAGTATAATTTAGATTCAATGATTGGAAGATTATAATTTTTATTCCATAGAGGGGATAAGAGATAGATAAAAAAAATAGGGTATTTAAGTGTTGAGGAATTAGAGAATCCAATCATACAAATTCATATAATTCATGGTTAATGTACCGTGACATGGAAAAAACTATTGGGACCCTCTATATGATCACATTTAATGGAAATAATGTTTTCAACCATATTTCCTTATTTCCAGGATTCCAGGATATCAATATATTTTATATTCATATTTTTATTGGGATGAAAAGTATTACGAATAAAATAGAGGCTCTAAAAGCATTATTATAGAGAATTACCCGCTAAATACATGTCACATTATCCAAAAATTTTGATTGAGATTATTATATATATAGATCATGATACTAGTGATAATTTCATAATCTTAATCTTGCATAGAAGTTCCAAAATGAATGAAGATTATAAAATCTATCATGAATGAACCCTATGAGTACTTAATAATGAAACCTCTTTATATGATGCAATTTATATATGATCCAATTATGGATAGATTAAAGAATAATATTAGTTATTTACAACACACATAGGATCCCATACTCCACTCCAAATGGTGATTGTGTGGATTAAAATGGTTGATTAAAACACCAGAAATAGAGATTAGTCTATTTTCAATACATATGCAAGAAATATTAAAGGTACATGAAACTATATTTTATAGAAATTTGGTTATTCTTTTGATCCTTATATTTTGTTGTAAAATGGGGCCCCTATTTTTTTAGAAACAAGAAATATGAATTATATAGTTTATATTTGTTTCAACACACATAATAAATTGAACACCATGGTATGATTATATAAGTATTCAATGGGGTCATGGTTATCTTTGGATCATATAAAATCCCTAGTATGAGTCCAGATGAAATAATCCCATTTAATACCGAAAAAATATGGAACCCTATTTCAATATAAGGATTTACATGGAATATAATCTTTCAGTAAAGGGGAATTACATTATATTCAATGATTTTTAAGTAGGAATAAACTTTTTTCTATGGTTCTGAATAACATAAATTGATATGGGATAATGATAGTTATAATGTATTTTTAAACCAAAATAGTCTCAACACTATTTTTTTTGAGAAATATTAGAATGATAGAACAATTTTAATTTCTTGAGGGAGACAATGTTAAAATAAATCAATCAAGATGAACATCCAACTTGATTCTGTGAAAAGGAGATATGTGATCATCATGAATTATATATTCAATTAAATAAAATATTCAAATGGAATTAGTGAAATTATTTTTAGGGACTATATGGGTAAATTTTAGTTAAAATAGGTGATCATATAAATGAAAACAAATTAACCCCATTTTCTTTAGAATAATGACATCATGTTTGAAACACACATTTTCTATGTTTCAGTATAATCTATGATAAATTTAATTTTGAAACTTTTTTTGAATATTCTATATGGATTTGATAAATTTTATTAAGATTCATATCCAATGAATGGATCAAAATTTAAGTATATTATTCTATCACTACATGGGATTAGATAGACAATCTGCCTAACTAGATTACTTTCCCTTTCAAAAATAATGATCTGATAACATAATATTATAAATTTCAAACCATTAAAATTGTGGTAACATTAAACTAAATGAGATATATTAATTGAATTATTATAAATTCCCACTAATAAGTGTTGTGATATGTGGTTGGTCGTGCAAACAGTTTATAACACTTTTTCTAAAAGTTATAGTTTTGTCTTTGAAATTAGAAGATGTGGATCATTGATAAATAAGATACTAATAATTACTTATTACTTGTTATATTAATTTTATTTAATTGTTTTCAATTGAAAGGTATGTAAATATTAAATCATTAAACAAATTATAAATTGAACACTAATGGGGAATGAAATAATATTTACTCTATAAATATTATGATTTCATAATCATGATCAATGATAAGTTAGGTTCACTAAGGATCCTAATGTTTCTAAATTTATACAATAAATTAATATTTTGGGATGGATCTTATAAGACAACCAAAAATCGAAAAAATGGGTTGAAAAATTGGGTTCTTAAAATGAAAACAAATATTATCAATATAAATAAAAATAATTACATTAGATTAGTATTTATTGACATTAATTGTAATAATTTTGGTTTCCCATAATTATATAAAAGTATGTTGTGATGATAAAATATATTCTATGATAAATATTGATTTTTATATTAGATAAATATAAAACTGAATCATGTATATGAAAATATTATTAAATTATTTTTTCATCAATAATATCATACGATGGAAATCAATGATATAATCATTAGGAGTAAAAAACCATATATGATATAATTAAAACAAGGAATCTATATCAAGAAATTAATGTGGGAAAATATAATATTTTTTAGATAATATTGTATAAGGTAAATATAGGATATAGTTAAGAAATACATAGAAGAAGCTCCACAACCTAAAAAAAATAGTCGGACTTCATTATGCATAATATAGATAATGATATAAAACCCATCTTCCCTTGAAGGCCATTTTTAGAAATATTATGTAATTTTATTAATGATTAAAGCATGGATTAGTAATTTAGGGATGTTTTATAACATGTAATGTTAAAAATTCTTTGAGAAATGAAAATAAAAAATTGTTTGGATAAGGTATAGAGTACAAAAAAAATTTAAAGTTTGAGGATCATCATTCCATTTATGATAATAAAGAAAGAAATTATATGTGATAAAAATAAATATATTGATATTATGATGATGAAAATAAAGTTAATTAGTAGGGATTAGAATGATGGAATAGTTTTTAGGAAAGATGAGATGAAATAGGGCTAAGAGGTAATGATAGTTAATGAATTAAGATTTGAATTTTTATGATTAACTAAAAAGTTTTTGATTAATCCTATTAATGTGGAAAAAATTAAACATCAAGGTATATAAAATACTACATCAAAGACTGTCATAAATATTATTTATGTGAAACAATCATAACCTATACTATTTAATGATATATATTGGGCAGAATTTTCAATTCTACTAAAACAAGAAATGGACATGTCATGTCAACATAAAAAAATTTAAATATTGTAAAAAAAATATTGTATAAAAATATATTTCAATAATAATAAGTATTTTAGTAATCTATTTTATGATTTTTTGTGATGTAGATCACTCAAATGGAATAGATTATGTATGTCAACCTACATATTTTTTATTATTTGATCGATGAATATGGAAAAAGAACATGATAATAATATGAATGATAGATATATATTTGATAAATGTGATAGTATGTATCTTTTTAAATTAATTATATATTATTAATTCATAAAATTTAACACATAAATTTTAGGGTCGATAATTTCATAACAGACATTGATTTTTTTAGTTATTTTTTATATGTGAAAGAACGGTTTTTTTATCCTACCATCATACGATGGATAAAATATCATTTTTAAAATCTTAAATTCAGAAGGTTATGTGGGATTACTAGTGATTAATAATTCGACATATATTTCATAACTATTTGAGTTGTTAATATAAACGTTCATTAAATAAATAATTTTCGTTATATCATTCTCTATAACAAAATATGAAAATAAATAATAACTATGGTACATTATGATTAAAATATAAATTTAAAATGTGACCATTGAAACAATGAAATTGATTTTTTAGGAAGTAATATGAATAAACAAATAATAAATAATTTTTATAATGTAAATGAAGTATTCTTTTAATATAAAGGATGTTGAATTAATATATCTAAACTGTAAAATAATTTTATTATTAAAAATATATTTTCATAAAATTAGATTTATATTTATATTTCCAATAAATATAATGATTAGATAAAATAAATAAATTTTACCAATATTAATACCATATTAATACTATATTAATTTGTAATCGAATATAAATTAAGATAAATAAAATTTATTATTTAAAAAACAAAATTATCATTTATGAACATTCTTCAACTATATTTGAATATATTATTTAAATTTTGAATTCTGAAATTTTAGAAATATAATATAAAAAAGTAACATCATTTTTATATTAATCATAAGAGTATAATGTTAATGTTAATTTTTAGTGTTTTTCTAAACAAATTATTATAAAATTAAATATGGAAAATACTATTTTTAAAAATAAAATGACTTTTCTGAAATAATATATATTAATATATAAAGGGTAAAATCACAAAACTATTCTTTAAAGACTAAAATTTTATATTATATGTGACTTTATAAATTTAAAAATGGTTTGTTAAAATTATAATCCCATATTTAAAACTTTAGAACTTATGTTATATTTTATAATATATATATATATATTATATTTTAATTAAAAATAGTATCAGAATTAGAAACTTAATATAATAATATTTATTTTAAATAATTAATAGTTAATTCCAAATTATGTAATAAATATCAACTTTTTTCAATCATAAAGTATATATTATTTCATTCAAAACTAGTTACCTTAGTAAAAATCAAATGGGAATGAATTGTTTTGCCAAGGGTGAACATAAAAAAATGTTTAAAAGATGTGTGGTAATGAACTCTTTAGGAAATTAATGCCAATATCACATCCCATTCCTTTTATTTCCCAATGTTGGAACTACATTCCTTGAGATCATCTTCAAATTGTTAATTTTTTTAGTTATCTATAGATAAGCCACCTCTTTTCAATTATAAAAGAGGCACTCCCCTCATTAGTTCCCCTCAAACCAAAACAAACTTATTTTAGACCTAAATCTTACCAATACTCTTTTATAAATTTCTATAAATAGTAAATATATTCTGTTATTCTGAAAATATCATCCCTCAAAGGCAAAAGTCCTATCAATAAGAAGATAATAAAATAAGTCTTCAACAAATTTATTACCACTCAGTTTCCATTTTTATTTATTTATATGCATTTATTATTCATAGAATTATATTAAAACGCGTTTAAATGATAACATAATTATAATTATTATAATATTATGATATTCTTATGGTGTTACATTCATTAACCACCTTTCCATTATCTATTATTGAAAACAAAACTATCATTCCTGTTTCATGCCTAATGCCATCTCTAAAACAAAATATATTTAATTTTATATAACATAATTACATGTATGTTCTAAAAAAATCTCATATATAATTTTTGTGTTTACAATATATTTATGTTCTTAAAAAATATACCATATTATTACTTTTCCCCATTCAACAAAAAAATAAAATCACTATTCTGGTGAACATGTGAACTACTACATCCATATAACGATTGATTTCTATTTTTATTTTCATAACTATGTTACAAGGATGATTAAGATAATGGAATTATTTTATAAATTGAATTTTTATGAAATCATTAAAGGTTCGGTATGAGAAATAGGAGAACATATTAAACATTTGTTCAACAAACGTTTATTATTAATTGAACCATTTTAAACAAGAATTTTAATAAAGAAATCTATTTATTCATATTATGCAATATTTTAAAATACATTAAATATTATTTAAATTCATTATAATTTTAATATATCACACTAATAAACACTAAATAAAAAACTTATGCTTCCACTATAAAGATAGTACAACTAAAACACCACATTATCTTCTATTAATCATGTTATGTTCCAATTTTTGTCGGCTTAATCAATTATTTTAACAAAATATATATTTCTTTTATAATGTTAATTATATTTTTGAACTCATCAATTAATAAAAAATATTACATTCATTAAAATTCAACAAATCACGAACACCATCAATTTAATCATCATGAATTATTACTAAAACAACCATGGAATAATATATATCAATTATAAATATCATTGAAATAATTTTATATTAAATTAAATTTCATATGTATCACTTTATATTAAATAATATTTAATAAATATACCTTTTAATGAATCGAGTTTGAAATGATCATGATTACTTACAAAAGATGTTAAAAATATGTAGTAACAAACTAGAATTCATATTAAGAGTGATTATAAATAATTTTTATCAATGGAGAAGATATTATTAATGATATAAAAAACTTATTTATAAACAAATTTTTATCAAACAAGAAATTATATTACATTATTCAAATATAGGTCAAAATTTAATGGTTTCTCGTTTTATTTTCCATCCCATTAGAATAAATTTTTATTGTACACAATTTTATTGGAATACTGTATATAATTCGCATTTAATGTTTTTTATCATTATTATATTTTATTTAATCATGTTTGATATTTTATTCTATGTTGTTTCTCTCATTGGTATTTAAAACAAATAAAAAAGTTATATGCTATTTCTTGGTCTCAATTCGGATTCATTGAGACATAATACATTTATTCACCATTCTCTCCTAGTATGGAGTATTTACTACCCATGGATATGATTTTATGATAATTTTTTCTTTATTTCATAAAATATATTTGTATAAATAAAACTAAATTTTCAGTTTCTTTTTTAATAATTTGTTACACCAGTCACAAGAGTCTTAATAGCTTAATTTTTATTTATTGAGTTATGATTGTTGTTCTAAACACATTTAAAAAGAGTTGGTTACACTCTACTATTTATTTTATTATGTTATATTTTGTCGTATACATATTTTTTTACATTTCTACATCATAAATCCTTATCATAAATTTCTTACCTTGTTTAGTATGTTTCTCATAAGGGACATTGATTGCTCAAATTATCTTTCTTTGAGTGTTAAATATTTATCGTGAACATTATTCTTCAACTATTAGGTTCTCTGACATGAAAAAAAATTATTATATGGTATTTTATATTCTAATTTAGGAAAATTGTTATTTAATAAAAAGAATATTTTAACATACTTTTTACAATGTGTGTTTTTAGTAATGGATATTTCAACGTATTAAAATGGTCCTTTTATAATAAAGATGTTTTATCTTTTATCTCTAAATATCCTATTAAATACATCATGCCATATTAAAGAAAAAATTATTAGAGATTATTTTTAAAATAATATGTTTTCATTGTGGTTAACTTTACATTTTGAAAATTTACTTTCTGAATTATCTTTTATGTTTTTATTCAACATCATTATTAGAAATGTTTTATAAAATTTCTTTAATGATTTCACCACCTTATTTATTTTCATATTAAAAATGATATACAATCATGGGATATATATTACATGATCTATACTAAAATAAATAAATATATTATTAATTTATTGAACTGAAATTATTGTATCAAAAAATTATATTCATGACCCCTTCATGTGTTACACCATTTTAGGAATTCTTTATCAATGATGATTTTCATGTTTCTCAACATTATTATGATTTAAATTATTACAATGTGAATATAAAATTTTGAAAATATCCATATTATTTATATAGATGGATTATTTAACATTATTCCATATCAAATATAAGATCCATCAAATCTTTTTTCGTTCCAAATCATCCTATTTTATAGGTATGGATTTCCTTCTAATTCCTTTCTTATTTAATGAAAATATATTTTCATTTTCAAATTGAAGGGAGTTCAACTAGATGAAATAAATTTATTAATGGGGAATATAATTGACTTTAGAGTATACCCCTTTCCCAATAATATATTATTCTAAAATTTGTTTACCTTATATGATAATCCATCTATTCATTGGGAAATTATTAAAAATTCATACATATGTCATTCTGATAGGGGTGTTTATTGATTACTCAAGAAATATAACTAGGTATTGTTTAACTATACACCTTCATTATATTTTTGGTTATGATAATGTTATCCATTATTTTAAATGAGTTAAATTAGTATCATTTTGTTTTTGTTCATTGTAATACATATGATTAATTGAAATGTTCATTTTGTATTAATTTTTATTCATTATATAGTATGCTGATTTCATTGGCCAAAAATAATTTATGGGTGGGACCCAACATTATATATTCCATCAATGCATTGGTAGGTTTCATAATATAAACATGTTTGGGTATTTTGGAGTATTCATACCCATAATATGATATTCTATATTCATACGACCCTAAGAATATGACTATGATATATAAGATCATGATGTTTGGGATTAGTAAATGGAATTGGTAATCTGATGTTAACCATTTCTTCTATAAGAAAACAGTTATTGTTATCCATGTTATTTTACATTTCCATTGTTATCAATAGATATATTATTCATTATGTCTCATTATATATTGATATTATATTAGTTATCTATTCCCACTATATTTTTTATTCTTACCTTATGCTCACATATAATCCTTGATTGTTATCTATTATATTTACCCTTACATAAAATTTGATCACACCCCTTACTTTGTTTCTATTTCACCATGTAATTGGGAAAACTGATGCACTTTATAGGTTAAATAAAGTAGATTATTTAGAGAATTTTTGGGAGATATTTGATGAATTAATAATAAATATCTGGTTTCTAATATTGTGTAAAAAATAAAGTTTAGTCGAGAAAGAAATGAGATTGACTAGTTTGTGATTTATTTGAATTATATAAAAGTCTAAACATAAACATCAAGTGAATGTATGTTATGAAATAATTTATTTATTAGTCCAATACATAATATGTGTTTTTATGGAACTTGGATCATGAGTATTGGTATATATTGTCAAAGAGAGTATCAGAGTAGCATTTAGATAACATTATATATTTGGATGTTATCAGTTAAGGATTATTTAGGAGTTATAACATTAAAAAAATTATCATAATTTATGGTTGAAATTTTCTCTATGAAATAAATATATCATAGGTTAGTTGAGGTAATATTATGGATTTTGGGATATGATAACCAAATTTAATACTCAATGGATAAGTCTAAGGGATAATTTTATGTATGAGAAAACAACTTGATATTTTGGTGAAGTAGAGATTCTATTGTTTTCAAAGAAATTAAATCATTAACATGATATAGTAATGTGGAAGAGGTTGTGTTACAAAGTAACCTCGGGATAATCACCCTAAAAAGGTTGTTTGAGTTTGAACTCAATATTTACTCTATTGCAAAATGGCTAAGGAAAATACTACTCATATAGTTAGACACACCTAGTGAATATTATTTCTTTGTTATAATTGTCTTTTGAAAACCATTATGAATAACTTTATATAGATTACTCGTTAGTATTCATTATTCATGTTCATGTGATGTTTCATTGTGATTTTATTGATATAAATTTTGAGTTTTTGTATATGGTTGATATAATCTCATGAAAATAAATACAAGATTTGTATGTATCTAAAAAAACCTACATCTTATAACCATACAAAGGATAATTCATAATTGTATGAGAATATTGTTATATTCATATTATTATTGAAAAGTGACTTTCCAATTATTACCTATATTAGTGAGGCTTCTATCCTAATAGATATTAATTCAAAATGCACATAGAAACTATTATTACTAAGAGTTAATTATTGATAATAATATGTTATATTCTAAAAGTTATAAGGTTAATGTAAATAACATATGTATTTCTCCTTGTTATAATATAAATATCTAAAAATTTATATTTAATTGAAAAAGAAATTATTAAAAGTAATTTTATGACAAGTTATATATATGCTGATAACTATTGTTGGAAATATGATTGAGGTACTATTAACTATTTGGAGTAATATATTCATGATATTGATTTAATAAAGTGATGATTTATTTTGAGAAAGGTGAATGTTATTTTGTTGGAAATTAATTATTGATGAAATTAAACTGTAATCCATTATATTTTTAGTGTTACTTATACAATTTTTTGGATTAGTATATATATTTAGTAGTTTGTGGCTTTATACTAAAGTTATCAAAACATTATATAGTTAAATATATTGTTATTTCTTGTAATAATTTATATTATAAATTTGGTATAATTAATTGGATATTTGAATGGTTTTAGGAAATTTATTTTATTTATAATATTATGGTATATACATACTTGGGTATATTATTGTATTAATGATTAATTTTGTATTGGTAAGGATATATAATTTGATATAGCCTAATAGTGTAATGTATATGTCATATTATGAGATATATCATAAATAAAAGATATAATAGTAACACTCACTGTTACCTTAATCAATGGGAAACAATTAAAATTACAATGAAATAATTTATTTATTGAGGCAGAATGTAATGACATGATATTTTACAACATGAAATCCTTAAATAAATAATATTTTTTATAGATTTCTTCCCATGAAACACTTAATATGAACAAAAAACATTAAAAATATAGTTAAAAATATACCTATATTATATGAAAATTAAAACTTTTTTAGTTATATTAGAGGGTAAAAATATTTTTAACCACAATATGAAATATTTTTCAAAAAAAATATTTTACTTTAAATAATAATAAATTAAATTATTATTGTTAATTTATAATTAAAATGAGTTCAAACTTAAAATTAAATTTTATTAAAATTGAATTTCTATTTTAAGTAACTATGTATATCAATATTGTAAAAATAAGACTATACTAGTGATACTGATAATATATTAACACAAAATTAATAAATAATTTAAAAAATAATAATAATAAATAGTTAACATAAACATTTAATTTTCTTATATGAATAGTTTTCCACTGTATAAAATTATTTTAAAAAAAATATATTTCTAATATTTCAAACATTAATTTAATAGAATTAGTTTAATATTTATAATAATAATAATAATTTATTCTCTATATGTCTTTTTTGAGGTTTTCAAAGAATGATATTATAATTGAATTATTCAAAATATATTTTCAATAAAAAGAATGTATTTTGTGACAATTTTAGTATATGAGTACAAAATATAAATTTATGAATTTTTATTTCAAAAACTAAAGTTTTACCTTATAAGTGAATTTATAAATTTAAAAATGATCATTTTAATTTAAGAACCCATATTTTAAATTATAGGACATGATTTATATTTTTTGTAATTTTTTCAAATACATTAAACATTTAGTATTTTAAAATTTATTTTTTTTACTTAGAGAAAATTACTAAAATAAAACAGATTTTTATTTTGAATCAATTTTTATACCTTATTTGAAAATTACCAATTGGTTTTCAATCATAACAGATATATTACATTGGTATGAAGTAGTAACCTTTTAAAAAATAAAACGGTGTAATAAGGGTTTAAACAGGAGGGTATGAACATAAACCATTATAAAATATGTATCGGAATGGGTAGTCCAGGTCTATATCTTAATTATCACTTCCCATGACAATTATTTTACAATTTTTGTACTAATTTTATTACACTTAACATTCCAATATTAAAATGAACATAGTTTTTATAAAAATTTCATTCCTTTTCATTTATAAAAGTTATAATACCATCCTTACACCCTAAGACATTGAAACCATATTATTTCATCCAAAAAATTACCCAAACCATTCCTCAACATCCATATCCACCTTCATGAGGTTTTGGTATTCTCAAAATATCATCCCTCAAAAGATTAACCTTGTTTGTAAATTCAATGATCCATGAAATGAGTTATAAATTTTTTATTTCTCATTTCTCATTTCTATTTCATTATTTGAATTTACTCTTTACAGGATTACTTGAAAATTATTAAAGTCTTAAAATAGGAATAATTAATATATTGGTATATTTATAAAATAATGTTATGTCCATTAACTACCATTTCATTATATATTAAGAAAAATGAAACCATCATTTGTGCATTTAGTGAACTACCATATCCACAACACAAAAAAAAAATTATTATCCTTCCCCTCAGAAAAATGATAGTCTTAAGAGGGAATTTAATTATAAATTACAATTTTTATGAGCAATTTTATACTCTTAATTGATAAAAAATATTAATATTTTTTCATGTTCTGTGGAAAATGATATAAATATCCATGAGTATGTGTGTACTATCACCTCTAGGAATTTTTTGACTTCCATTATTCTTTTGACATCCACCTTATATTTTTGGTTATGAGAATGATTTTAATATAGAATATGTGTTTTACGACATAATTAATTCCCTATAATCATATATTTTAGAACTTATTAATGATATGATCAATAAACTATCATCCTTAATTAAATCATTTAAAATAAGAGTACTTAGAAAAAAATATTTTTATTCATATATAGTAATATTTTTATATCCATTATTTATTATTATATATCATATTTTTTAGTATATATTTCGCTAATATATACAAAATATGATCATTATTTTTCTTATAAAATGATTTAATAGCTAAAAAAAATATAATCATACATTTGTTAGGGTATGTTCATGTTCGGGTTATTTTGACCACCTTCCTGAAAATGATATGAATTTATATCATGGATGGCTATGTAAACCAAAATATATCATATAATATCATATTAGTATGGAAATTATTAATTCTTTTTTATCTAATGGTATAATTATTTTTAATATAAATATTTAATGAAAAAACTTTTTTCTCATTAAGAATCATTAAAAAATTGATTATCATCAATTTATTATTCATATATTATAATAAAAACTATATTAGAATGAAATTTTAACATTATAATTATCATGGAAAAAATTTATTTTATTTTCTGATATTTATATTATGAACATTTTAAAAATAATTATTTCCAACATAATTTTTATGAAACTATTTTAAAAATATCTATATTATTAACACAATTTCTCGATGGAGAAAATTATCTCAGACATTCCATTAAAAATTTTAGGGTTGTTCCTGATGGATTTTACCTCTTGGATGAGTGCCATATGGTATGGATGGGATTAATCCGAGTGTTCTTAGAGTTTCATGTTACCATTAGTACTATAGAATAAAATATTGGTTCTAGCTATGAGGTCACAACCTCATGAGACATGGAGTATATGATGAGTATATATTGGTGATTATGGGATCCTTTTGGGGTTTTTACAATTGAGGATGACACCCCCTTGGATACTGAGTATTCACACCCTTTTCCATGACCATGGTTTAGTTTTGGTTTCTCTCTTTCCATGATAGGTAAAGTCAATCCGGATATGTCATGGTCTTTCAGTTTAGATTCTCAATGTTATATGAGATCACACTTCATCTAGTTGTTAAAATGAATCTACGCGTAGTTCTTTTACTAACCATGTTATGACCCCTTTACTTGGATGAGGTTACTCATTTCTAGGTTGATCTATGTGACGATGTTTTTCCATACTCATTTTTTGGGGGCTCTTTTGACTTACCTGACTTATCATGTATGGATGGTGATGGATCGACATGCATTTTCTCTCTAAATGGGTTTCCCTATAGATAGGTCATGAAAACTATCACCTTTAGTTGTTACCCTTTTATTTTGGGTTTTTTGGTTTCCTACTGAGTATTTTTATACTCTCCCCTACATGTGATTTTCTCGTACATGTTGGGACTTGTGAAGACCAAATTCCATTAAATATAGTCGATTGAGGACCCTAGGTTGGTATATATTAGTGATCTAGACTGAATGATGTGTTTACCGAAGCTATACCAATGATAGTCCTGTATTTTACCATTGGAAGTAACCCCATCTTTCTAAGATGGTAGGATTCTATTAAATTTTTTGTTTAGTGGGTTTCTATTATTCCCATTTCAATTTTAGTACTATTATTGTAATTTAGTTTGGGATTTATGTATAAATGAATTTTAGTTCTAGGTTTCTATATCTCTTCAATGTTTCATTGATGTGTTTGTGGGTTCACACATACAAGTACATTAGGGATGTTCAACACAGAATTCAGTTTTTCCTTAGTGACATGCTGCCAACTTTAGCATATGGAGTCAGGCCTGTGGTAGCTGTGGCTCGATCATGGAAATTGGTTGGGTCGTGATATATGTGTATTAGAGTGAGGCGATTCCATGGGCTGTCATTTGAGAATTCCCTTTAGAAGGAGTTTTATGGGATACATAGGGAAATTGTCCTGGTGTTTTGAGTTTTTCACTCAAGCCATAGGTTTTATTGTTGGTGTGGCGGATGATGTATACATTTACCAGGACTACAATAACATTATTTTCAACTATATAAATTAGTTCACTGGATAGAGTGGATATAAACGGTACATTAATTATGTAGGAAAAGGATCTAGTTTTTACTTTCCCATTTGAGTCATCTCCATAGATATAATCTTCGACCATGGGTCATCATGATTCTATTTTAGGATGCCTCTATGACAATAGAAGAACTTGGTTTGAAGATAGTATTATGATGAAAATCTAAACCATGAAGAGGATTTTTTGTAAGTAACTTGTTCTGAGTCATTACCCCTAGGTGGACCGCCATTTTTTACACAACCCATTGAGAATCCAGTTTTTCTTGGTAGTTCAGGTCAAAGATGTGCACAGGCTGAGTTTGTTACACGAGTTCCAGAGGTTTTAACCACTATGTTTCTTCAGTAATCCATAACTCCATGTTGTAGATGACAATCTCAAGGAATTCATGGGTGTTTTCTATCTATTGAGGTAACATCCCAATGAAATGGTTGTTCTTGTAGAGATCCTTCTGTATTGTTTGGCTAGGAGATGGTGGAATTTAGTGACAGAATACCATTATATGGTGAAACTCACTTGGGGAGAGTTTGAACAATTATTAAGGGTAGATTTATACCCATAAACATTGAGATCAGTTCGTATTGTGGAGATTCTTTATCTTTGGATGGGTTCTATAATGGTGGAAGAGTCCTCAAAAAGGATTATATATAAGTCACATTACTCCCTATGTATTGTACACCACCTTATCTACAAGTATTAGTCATTTGAGTAGGGATCCCACAAAATACGTCAATGTAGGAGTGGTATCATTATTTATTCCACCTTATGTGGGTGTTCTAGAGAAATATATAGTTGTACAGAACTTCCTGGAAGAGGAGCAGAAGGATGTGGTCTATAGTGGTGTTCAGGAAGTTGAGGAATCTATAGTTGTTGGAAGGATACATATTACAGGATCACGGTATAGAATGGGTACCCATTCCCAAACTCGGGCATTTGAGCCTATGGCATAGATGAATCATTTAGAATCTAGTAAAACACATGAGAGGTAGTGTTACACTTATGATAGATGGTAAAATTTTTCTACACATTGTCTAATCCATCGTGCTGCTGAGAGAGAGCCAGCAGACATGCTGCCTCATCAGAGGTAGCATCTGGAGCTCGAACATCCGCAATATGGAGTATGAGGTAGAAGTGATGGGAAATTGGAAAGAAGAGGAAGGCGGTTCGAGGAGTTTCTACTACCACCACAGGTGGTCCTTTCCATTATCAGGAATCTAGAGCTCACATTTGAGGACAATTTCAGTATGTATAGGACTTTGACCCTAAAGATTTGAGGATAAATAATGCTACTCTTTGTGTCAATTGAACAATTTAATAGTAGTAATAGTTAGACATTGTGTGATGTACTCTTTTCATTATTCTTTTACCTTGATGATTGATATGGTTGATGCAAAACAATGGTATAACCCTATGTGGTTGTGGTTCTATGTAGCTTAAAATGCATGAGAAAGAGGGGACTATCCCCCACCAAGAATCTTTTTTTTTGTGATGTGATAAAAACATGAGAGAGATCCATTTCCACCCAAAGTTCATAGTATCTAGGTGTGGGGGATGATTTCCTCTGACTTGGGTATTCTAGTCTAGGTTATGTGTTATTGGTTTTTAGATAAATAACCTAGTAAGAACTAGTATGAGGATTTGGGAAGCCCTTTGTTGTTTGTTGGTACCTTTGTGTTCTTGGTTTTAGCTTAGTACATGAGACACTCAATAATTGAAATGTTTTAGTATGGAATAGATTTGGACTCATAAGGTATAAAAAAAATTTCCCCATTGAGACATGCTTTTTTAATGTAAACAAAATGGTGAGGTTGAGTTAGTGTCACCCAATGTGAATAGTATCGAGGTGGGGAGAATGAGTTCCATGGAATTCTGTGTTAAGGTCTAGGATGATTAGTGGGAATACTTAATTAAACTATTACATAGATGAATAGTTATACCCAATGGTGTTTTTGTATTATTTATTAGTTAAAAAACATCTATACTCCACTGGGATTCCACTATTGTGTGTGGATCTATTCCAGGTTATGGTTACCCTCCATACAAGAGAGGAAAATATGTGTGGGGTAGCCTCATCCATTCTATGTCTAGATTCTCAAGGTTGGATGAGTCTAACCACTTGTCTTATACATTTTTACATCACATGATCATCATATACCTTGATAATAGTGGACTTGAGGAGGTTGAAGTGTAGTTAATTCAAATGTGGATAAGAACTACTGGGTTCAATCAATATTTGTGTCATATTAGTGAGGTGTTTTTCCATTAGACCCCATGATCATAGATTTTCCATGTAGTTTTGTGATTTTTCACCTATCACAAATGAGAAGACATGTTCCCACTTTATGCACAATGTTGACCTGATTAGAGATATATATAAGTTGTTATTGGCTTTCTTTTTTCCCCTTAGTTTTTTCATTAAAGTGGCACAAGAAACCTTGTTGTGCTCGCTGGTGGGGGTGTTCTAGTGGGGAGTTATGTTTCTTTTCAATGTTCCTAGAATTCTTATTTTCGAGAAACGAAATTCATTGAGGGTGTTGGTGAGGTATAGAACTAGTTTTTAACATGAAATACATTCAAATATCTTGAGGAATATGTTTGGAACTGGGCACTGAGTCATCTAGGTAAATTGGGGCCTGGAGAGCCTCGGTACAATGAGTATGAAAATATTAAAATTATTTTATCATGAACACATTGTTTCTCTTCAAACATGAATAACTCCCAAGTTGAGTCTCAGATCTGATTTAGGAGACGACAGTTGTGTTCATAATGTCAGGTTTACCCTAGTCAGGGCATAAAGTAATATGTGCTAGGATATTGGATGCAATAGAATCAGGTGGGCGTCGAGTGGTTAAATTATTAATTAAATTTATAATTTAATTAATAAAATATAACCCTAACCAAATAGTATACCCATATGCTCATGTTGGTTCTTAAAACTCAACGAGGATCCCACTACACTCCTCATATTCTACATTTGGCTATGAATGGAAATAAATATGAACCAATATAGTGAGGTGCATCTGATCCCTATTTATGATATAGATCATCATCATATCGAGAAGATGCATAATCTAGGCTTTGTTATACACCAGAATCATTGTATTTTCTACATCAAGATGGGTAGACATTAGATTTGGTCATGATACTCATTCGTTATGCTTTGTTATAAGGTTTTAGTCCACAATATCAATTGTTAGTGATCCTTTCTAGCTAGATCGATGTGTTTTGATTTGAACTGGGGTAAATCAAGTGCTTTTTCATATGATTATTGACTATAATTTCAATCTACATAGTGTGTAGTCCAATCATACATTCCATGAAACCTTTTTTATTTTGGGAAGATTAACATTGGTGTCTACGTGTTGATTACTCTAGTCACCCTCCATCCAGTGACCCTAATATGTTTGGACATGGGACATGTCTTTTGAATCCGTGTGAAAAAACATATTTATGTACTATTAAATGACCAAAATACATGTATAAGGGGTCTGGTGCATGGGACCATCCAAACCACATGCCCAGGTATCAGGTGAAGCAGGACACATGCGTACCTTTTCAAAATGTCATGTACCCCAACATGGGTTGTCAAACTGTGCAGACATGATACGCCACCAGTTTCTTGGGTAGGTTCACACATAATGAGGATGACAATAAACTCTAGGGACTCCTTGTTAATCTTTGTGATATCTTCAACCTTTTGTGTCTTCATATCTTTAAATCTTATTTATACACATGAGTAGCCTATCCTGATAGTTTTTTTGTGTATATCATCATGGTTTCCTACGTATAGACCATCTATGTGTGAGGTGGTGTGAATAGAACAAGGTGATTGTGTAGTAGGGATTAACTGAATCTGAATATTTGTTTAGTTCATTAAGAGAGATGATAGGACTGGTGCTCCCCTATAGAATTAGGGAAAATATTTTAATTACCAACATTCTCTAGTAGATGTGGGACTCCCTATGCCATAGTCACAAGTTCATTTACCATGGTTATTTCATCTAGGATAGTAACTCCCCTAAATGATTAGGCCACGGTTTCCTAGTAATGTTCGTATAGTCAGACAGTTCTTCCCTTCCTTTATTGGGCTTGGGCCTTCCATACTCACTGGTCTAATAGAGTATGTACTCCCTATTTGGATCAAGGTAAGGGTCCTCTATCAATGGAGTCAGTAATCCCCTATCATTATTGTGTTCATTTCCTCTATATATGACATGAATATGGAGTCTTTTCTCCCCTCTTATGTTATGGTAAAGGTCCTCTATACAAATATTTGGAATTCCACTCATGTTATATGGCATGGGATCTCTATACATATTGTTTTGGTAGAATTGTTACACCCATTTTGTACTGCGGAGTGAGTATTCTAGACCATGGTCAATACTACCCTATTGTGTTTGTGGTTTGGGAAAACCATAGTAACCGAGATGGTTGAGTCATACTGCCCTATCTGACTAGGGTGGATGACCTCTATCATTTATGATGTACTACCCTATTATGGAAGGGTGCAGATATTTATCTATGGAGTAGTACTCCCTCGTCACTATATAGCAGTGAGGACTGGATCCTCCGTCAGAGTATTCCTCCCTCATCTACTAAAGATAATACAAATAGCGGGCCCGTCCACTAGATTTTTGTGATTCCTAGTTAGGATTTAGTGGTTTCTTGATAGGCTAGGGAGTTTTCTACTCCACTCATGAGTGAAAACACATTAACATGTAGGTTAAGAGCTAAAAATCCCTCGACAACAGGGGAGTGGGGAGGTATGGGACCCTCAATTCTCTATCGTCATATAGGATGCATGTTGGGCATATTCTGGAGTACTTCTCCCACAACTGTGTCTACTGGTGTGGAGTTGGATTATCCATGTGCATTTATTTAGCATTACATTGGGAAATGGTTAGCAACAAAAGTACCAATGGTTTTGGGAACTATCAATGGAAATAGTACAATATTATCATTGGATCATGTTCCCTCAGATACACTATTATGAATGGTTGGGTTGTACCCGATATAATTTACCTATTGGACATGTGACAAATGGTATGGATGAGCACATGGAGTGTGTTCTCCAGGTTTCATGTTATAATTAGATCCTTTAGATATAATCATGTTTCTAGATAGAGGTTATAACATTATGAGACATGGAGTCTGATATGAGTATATTGGGGTGATTTGGGCATCCCTATGGTGCTTTCACATTTTTTTGTAGAAACCACCTTCTGAACTGAGTATTGTCATTATTTTCCTTTCAAATGATTTAGTTTTGGTTAATCTCTTTCCATGAGAAGTGAAGACCAGTGTGTTATTCCACAAGCATTGTTTTTATCTTCTTATTGTTATATAAGATCACTCTCTTTATAGGGGTATAAAATATATGATGTGTCATTCACCTACTCATCATGTTGAGCCCCTTATGCATGAATGAGTTTATGTGTTCTTGGGTTGAGGTGTGGGAAGGTTTTTTCTGAACTCCCTTTTGGGTCCTTTTTGACATAGGTGACTTGTATTATATGGACAAGGATAGATAGAGATGTATATTCTCCCTTGATAGGGTTACATCTAGATAGGTTTAGTGTATTATCTCCTTTCAATTAATACATTTTTATTTTTGGTTCTTGGGAGCCTATTAAGTATTTTGATAATCACCCCTATATAGTCTTCTCCCATGAATGTTGTGTTTTTTTGAAGAATAAATGCCTTTCACTGATTTCCACAGAGGACCTGAGGTATGTAGAGCTTTGTGAGCAAGACCAACTGAGCTATTCACCAGAGTTGGACTAAGAAGCATTCTAGTAGTTACTTTTCGTAGTTATCCTCTATTTCTTGAGCCAGTTAATTTCTTTTATAGTTTTATTTTGGTGCACATTTGTTTTTACCTTTTCACTTTTAGTATTTTTCCTATTCTATAGTATAGGACATATTAATGCATACATTTTATTTCCATTTTTTAGTATCTCTTCACTGTTGCATTAGGGTTATTGTGGGTGAGTTTGTACAGTTACATTTGGTAAAGGATTCCCCTAGTTTAATTACTCATCCAATTATTTTTGAAACCTCCTATCCTATGTAGGTGGGGATGGGGTGGTTGTGGTTCAAGCCTCGACTAGGGTTGATTGATGACATTTAAACCATTATGGAACTTTAATCGGATCCTTAAAATAGAGATATTGACATTTATGATAGTAACTATTTATGGAATCTTGTGTAATCTAGTTCATTTTTCATTTTAATACTTTATCTAAAATCAATATGAAGATTTATATTATTTAAAATTGTAATTTCAAAATCCTAATACTCAAAACACAATTATTTATTTACACTCTTGAATAGTTCTCACTTGATTTTCCATTTTTATGTGTCTTTTTTTGGGACGATTAATCAATTTTCAATTTGGAACATGTTATTCAATTTTCAAAATTTGTATTTTGCACGAATTTCAACATCACAATCATCTTTTTCATTACTATAAAAATTGTATGGTTGTTCATTAAATTTCTATAGGTTTGAATGCCTGGCCTGATGGTTATGGAAAAGAAATTAATTTATGTGTTTAACATGGATATGATGGGTAACCGACATTTTTCTATTCGACATAAATCCATTTCCATTCAACCCAAATAAACAGAAAAAATCATATTAGTTTACTGTGAATCTAACTTATTGATCTATTCATAAAGAAATTTTCAAATTAGAGAAAGAATTTGATGGTCTAGTATTTCATTGGGATTTTGTGTTGGGATGATTTGAGTATCCATGGAAGATATAATGTTTTAACAAACATTGTTCACCCCATTAATGATTATGGAAAAGTTTACATAAATTATTACACTAATTAGAAAATGGATCACTTACCCCTTAATAACTAGAAATTTAATAAAAAATAGACACTCTCCTTAGTATAATAATGTTGGTCAATATTGGGGACATATTGCTGAGAATTACCAAATATCCCATAATGAGATCATGGCACCCTAAAAGCATTATCATCAAAAATAGATACTTAATTATTTGTCTCATCTCACATAATAACTATCTTCCATGTGAAATTTTGTTTGATCTTTTTTGAGAGACAATTAAGGACTTGTATGACCTCATCTTCTATCACGTCCAAGAAATCCCTACTAAAAGATTGATCCGCAAGATTTTTTTTGTAATGGATAAGACTATTATATAATTTATTCAACAATAGATTAGGTGAAGGTTGGTGATTAATAAATTGTATATGTAGTTACCTAACGTATCCTAATTCTCCAAAAAATGATCACCCTCGTATTTAATGAAATCAGAAATTTTATGGCTTAATTTGATAGTGTTTTTTCGTGAATAAATTAAAATATTAAATTAATTAAGGTGGTAATACCTAGTATAAAATATTTCCTCCTAAATGTTCTGGAAGGAACAAAGATTCATACTTTTAAAACAAAAAGGGATGAACCTCTATCCAAATTCTTCCTCATTCATCCTATGTAATGGTAACTATTTTACTAACCACTAAAAATATCAAGTGAAATAACAATAATTCTTACTTGGATTCCCAATAAAGGATGGTAGGATACAAGGGTAAGAATTATTCATTTCAAAATTTGTAGAAACAGGGAATAACTAAATGAAGGATGGATTGATGTAAATGATTGAAAGATATAAATCCCTAATCCTAGGCCTCTCATCATTTTCATTCCAAGAATCTAGAAAAACTAGAATTTCATTTTTCATCATAGCTTTCACCATTTCATAATTTGTATTTTCCATTTTAGTATATTTCTTTTTATTAAGGGAAATTTTTTTTTCATTTTTAGTATCAGTGGTTCTACATCATAATTATAAATCCCCCTTATTCTACCACATATATAATTTTATGTTCAAATAGATTTAAAACAAAACCATTTAATAGTGAAATAACCGGTTGTTTTCATCCAAATTATTATTGATAATTTTAATAATAGATTTATATATTTTTTAAAATAGTTTTATTTTTATTTTTAAAAAAATTTATTAGTTTCATGAACCCTCCCTTAATTAGTTTCAATATTTTATTCCCATTGCACTCATTGAAATATTGGCCAAATTAAATTATTAAAAAATGAAAGAACAACTATAAAATTTTTAATTAAGAGTATTGAACCACACAATATTCATGGTTGCAGGAAAAAAGTAAAAAATTAATAATATGAAACTGAAATAGTATAGGTGATTTTATGATGAATTTTTTGAAATAAAAGTGGTGAGGGATAGAGAGATAAATATAAATAGAGACTAGACATAGATGTATTTAGTTGAATTCAACTATCATAAACTGATTATAAATGGGTTTCTCTATTAAATTTACAATGAAGGTATAAAATCTATCAAAATAAGGTCCCCAAAATTTATCAATAAAATTAAATAAAATTCTGGTTCTACCAGAAGTTTTAAAAAATTCAGAATTAATCAAACTCCACATATCTTTCTCCACTAAGATACACAAAAATACATGGTTTTTAAAGAAAACATAATTATAGTATCCCTGATCTCCCTGTTTAAAAAATAATTTTCCTAATGATTTGCTTTTGTATAAACATGAGAAACAATCATATTGAGATGTTTAACCAGATTAATGGACATAATCTAATGAGGCAAGATCCTCCCAAGAACATAAATGGTTCATTACTTTAAGTACCTCACTCCAATTTTGGAATAATACTCAATCCATAAATAATTCGAGTTATGATGGACATCATGCTTAATATACTTTATCATATCCTGATTCAAAGAAATTAAAAAAATCCAATAAAGTGATTGAAGCCCCTAATGGGTACTAAAGGCACTTCCACAACCTATAGTCCTAGGCATTCCGGATGATGCACTATCTACATGGAATTTAATATACATGTTAAATGGAGTAATATAATGTAAAAAATTTGAAAAAAATCAATTTTTTACCTTTGAAGTATAAAAAATATACTGAAGAATTATAGTTATATCATTGCGCAATGAGGGTGTATGGTTTCCAAAAGTCCATGTATTTATTTCCTTCCACAAAATTATATAGAGGGAGGCAACTTCTGTAAACTTCAAATTGGAGACTTTTTCACATAGCTCAGATGAGCCTATTGAAATCATGATGTGATCCATCAATAATTATGTGCATATTTTGAATCAAAAAACACAACCAATATATATAAATAGATCGTGCACAAACCCACATTCCATAAATTGGTTGCATTTTTTCTTCCTCCATCGAGAATAAATTATATATTGACACAACATATTTTCCAAACCCCTTAATTGATCATGTTTTGGACGCATATATTTCTATATCCTCCTTAGAATAATAAATATTGAGGATTGAATAAAATGTTCCTTGAATTTTGACATCCATGATGTTAGTGGAGTAGATCTATCACACTATAGCTTCTAAAATTTATTTACATTTATGTGACCATTTCTTATGGGTCTATATAAAATTTTATACACATCAATAAAAGTGTAAATTTGAATCTATATTTTTATTTTATGGGGAATCATAAAATCAAGACTGTTTGCGTGCACCTGTAGATCTGTAACTGATGTATTAGCTATGTTTACTAGAATAGTCCTGAAGTCATTCATTAGGATTTTCACCATATTTTACTCCTACAGTTGATACTAGACTATCAACCCACCATCCAAACTATATTCTTCATAATATGATTGAAGGATATCCAAAATTAAGTCCAAATAGATGAAGTAGGGAGATTATTGTATCCATACATAGACATCATTTTGAACCTTTTTGAGAGAAAATCACAAGTAATGTCATTATAACTCATGATGTTTAATGTAAATTTACCTATAATCCCATAATTTCATAACCATATGTATTTATTTACAAGTCTACCATTTTCAATAGGATTTATTCATTCAATCCATGCAATAGTTATCAACATTATATCATAATAAGATCTATCCCATATGAAATTCTGAATCAAACATTGGAGTTCAATGATAATACTTATTGGACACATGTAAAGAGATAACGATTAACCAAATTTAGATACAATAACCATGTTGACAAGACATACCCTAAAATCTTGATATATGGATTTATTTCCATCTATATGTTATATTAATAATTTTAGAGCATGTATTACAAAAATATTGAATCCTCATCGAACCCCAAAAATAATTGGATACTAAGATTATTAAATGTCAGGGAACCCTCCTTCACCACAAACATTCTAGTGATCATATTATTCCTTCTAATAGTAATTCCCTATCCAAAAAAATTATTTATTCCAGTTGATGGAATATCCTACCCCATCTTTAGAATGTATAGAGAGAGCATTAATTAGATATATGGTACCCTGAGAAGACTAACCATAATGGATGATGACATATGCATATAAAATTTTAGTTACTCGTATTTGAGATTAAAAAATTATTTTCAAGAAAAAAATTAAAAAAATGAAGACATATAATAACTAATAAAATTAAAAGAGAATCATTCTCTATCAAAGTGGATTGTCTCTCAATTTTTTGCATCTACTAATTTTTCATCATTTTACTCCTTATCTTCTTAGAATAATTCCCCAAAAAATGTTTTCCTATATATATATATAGTATTTTCTATCAATTAACTTCTTTAATTTTAATATTTAACTGAGTAAAAAAATCTCAACATCATCCATGTAACAACTATGAATTAGAAAACCTTCCATGTAATGTGGTCACTGAAATAAAACTAATTTATAATTCTTTAACCACATTTCATATTCAATAGAAATTAGTATTTGAAATAGAATTTAGTTAATTAAATTTTTTCCCATCTAGAATGATAAATTTTATTATCAACATGGCCATATCAAACACAAATTTTGCACTATTTTCTTTCTCAAACTTAGTTCACATGCAACTCAATAACTCGACCATAGTTTGAAGTCAAACACATGAAACCTAAAATAAATGATTGAATGAAATCATATTTTAATATAAAAACACCATAAAAATTTATAGGTTTGAAAAAAATCTAATTGAACTTTAAAAAATGATGTTAAAATTTACAACTAAAACATTTGATCAGGTATTTTTTCTGCACCCAAACATAATAGAACAACATCGATTGAATTGAAGACAATATTCCCCTTCAACGACTATGAGAAAAAATCTAAAAAATTGTTAAAAATCCTACAATAAAACATAAATCATTCCTGACTATAATAATGATCACACCCTCACTTTCTTCTTCCCCAAAATCAAAATCATTGTAATGAATCTTGATCAATAAACGTATATGAATCATCAAACATTGGGTCATCATTTAATTTAAATATTATATGATACATAGACTTGAAACATATTCATCAATATTACATTATCATTAAACAATTTTATTTTGATTTTCAATGATTGAATAGGCATGATCATCATATTCTCACATCATATACTATGATAAGAGGTTTCTTTTATTTTCATCATAATTAAATTAGTTAGAGAGACCAGAATAGAACTATATTTGGAAATAATTATTTATCAACAATCTCTACAGAGTGGGGTTTGTCTTCAACAGTTTCTTGTGGGTACTCAGTGTTTGGGATCTATTGGTAAGCATTGTCCTCTCCCACATTAGAATTAAAAATTCACTAATAAAACGATTCCAAATCCAATCAACTTTTAGATTCACTTGAAACATTCCCCCATGTAGCTTTTCTATCTCAATCATTGATGAAGAACCCCTTCAGTTGAAAGAGCTCAGACTAGGATTCTGATTCTATTTTATGTCGGTTGAATAAGCTTGTACATGTTTCTACGATGTTAATTATCCATGTCCCATCCTTGGAAATAAATCATCCAAATCATTGTCCTTCTAATTTTAGATACTTTATTTCATCAATAAATATGATACATGATCCATCATAAAATCGTCTACTATGGGTATTCTTTAAAAAATCACCATAGTAATATAGATACATGAAAAAAACCATAAAATTTAATTTTGTTGCCCATTTTTGAATTACTAGAAAAAGGAATTAGAATCCACAAAAAATATGAAATTACGAAATAAAAAATCCAATAAAGAATAAAATTTAATTTCACCATATAAATAATTAAAAATGTATCTAAAATTTTAAAGGAAATAAATTCAAGAGGTTTATTTTGTTAAAAATAATAAAAAATAAAAAATATTAATGAAACATTATTATATTAATTAACTAATTAATAAATTATCATAATTTATTAATGAAAAATGTTATAAATGATTTGAATTATAAATTATTGTTACCAGTTATTAAATTATTTGCAGAATGAGAATAAAAGTTTTATATAAATTAATTTATTAGAATATAAATACTAAAAAGAAAAAAGATAATTATTTAATACATATAACATAGAAATAAATAAAAGGAATAATAAAATACTAAAAATACAATTCCAAATATATTTAATAAAATATTTTAAGGGTGAAAATGATTTTTTAGTAAATTAAACAAACAATATTTTAATGATCTCATTATTTTACTAAAACTACTATAAAATAAACATAAATAGGTAATTAACAAATTAATCTTTAATAAATAATTAAAAATTCAATAAATACATGATAAATGTTGTGGAAGAATACCTCATTTATAGGAAACATCAAATTCTTCCACACTTATGACTTTTCATTTCATAAAACAATCATTAGGCATGTTTATTTGTTGAAAAGAAATCATAATGTGATAAAGATGAAATTACTATTAGAATTTATTTTGAAAATAATTTTTTAATAGATTTTATCATGTATAAAAATATGAATTACCTCTCGAATTGAATTACATTATTAAAACATTATTTGTTTTTTAGAAAATAATATTTAAATTGAAAATTTTATAGAGTATTTAACAAACATGAATTTGTAGCCAACTAAAACTCCAAAATTTCAATTACTTAAATTTGAACATACTCACAAAATATAATAGTTCATAATAAATAGACACACTATTGGATGAGGTGGTGTGAAATTCACTTAGTGGACTAAATAAACCATAAAATATTTAAAGAATAATGAATGATAAAAATGAATGAATTGGTTTAACAGATATTGTAATTATCATTTAAAATCCATATATATATATATATTATGAGTTAAATTATAATTAAAAATTCATTGTCAATAATTATCATATGTCATTATCAGAAAATATATTGAAGATAAATTTTTTCCAATCGGGAATGAAAATAGATTTTTCCAAATTAAATCTAAGAGTTGTTAAATATTAAACTCCTCAAAGTGGGATCACAACTCTCAAATTTTAAATAAATATTCACTATTTAAAAATTTATATATTACACTAAAAACAGAATTTCATAAAAAATTATGTGTATATTGAATGGATCACATTATATATATTTTATTATGATTTTATAGACCCCTCTACAAAACATAAAACCCACTATTGTCTTTAATGTTTATATTCAATGTGGAAAACAATTATAAAAGTTAAAGTTCAAAAATATTTTCAATTAATTAGTGAAAATTCAAATAAATGGTTATAAAAAAGTTATAATGTAATTTCTACAAAAAATAAACAATCACAGAATGAATAAAAATTTACCTAGATATAAAAAGAAGTTCATAATAAAACAGATAATTGAATTTCATTCATGATGTCACACAATAAATTCTGTATTTATTTATAAAAAAACTCATAAAATTTCATGCATATGAAATAATTCATCATACATAAATATTAACCAAAAAACAGGTGAACATTAGAATGAAAAATAATTATCACTTTTATCACATGACTATAATAATTTATTTTTCATAAAATAAACAATTTACAAGGATTTGTATTAAAATATAGTATTTTAAGAATAAAAATTAATCAATTAAAAATGTAATCCCTTAAAATAAATAACCTTTTATTGTTTCTTATACAATAGTCTCCCTTAATTACAAAATAACTATCAATATCTCTAAAAATTATGATGTTCCCATAACATAGAAAAATAAATCATGTTAATACAAAAATATAAATCAAAGAAAGAATAAAAATAGGAAAATAGGAAAATAGTGCTTGAAAGAAGGTTGTTCACTCTTGAATCTTATATGGAAGTGAATTGTAAGCCTTCATCCGGACTCAATCCCTCAACTGTCTCCCAATGATCATTGAGAGGTAAATATTCGTTAATGAATATAACATCATTGTTATTTGGGAAAATATTTTTACACTTCTCTATCACCTTTACAATACTAAAGTAAAGAATATATTAAATAATCTCCATTAAGAACAAAGAATATAGGTTTCTATAAACATTTTTTATTATGTGTAAGTTATATAAATCAAGACCAAAAAATGGTGATAACATTTTATATAATGTTCCAACTAAACTATAAGTGTTATCAAATATTTCCCCCATACCTTGGGCTTCCAAAAAATAAATAATGGTGAAGAACTGGTCGTATCCTATAAACAACCATATAGAAATGTGAATAAATTATCTTTTTAAAATGAATATATATATTACCCCCACCTAAATGTTAAATATCGTGAATATGTAATATATTAATAATATTTTTAGAAGAATAAAAGTTATATTTTTAAAAAATTGGTGGGAAATCATAATTCATAGAATAATTCATCATATATGAAAAATAATACAAAAATAAGCTTGTTTACGTTTACATATACTGTTTTTAAAGGGACTTAATCTTTTTTTTATCTAGTTTTTGACACTTTAAAACTCAAAAACATACCATAAAAAAGTCATACATTGTCCTTGAAAATAAATTAACAATAACTTGTATCTCTTTGTCTAAATTTTCATCTTGGGAGAGGTCTGCCTCAATTAAAATAGTTATAATTAGTGGACAGATATCCTAAGTGAGACTCTTTATAATATTGTTTTTCAAGTTTAATCATATATTGGTTCTTGTCAATAATTTCCCCAATACTTCTCACAATCCCACATATTATTTCAAGCTAAAAATTATATTTGGATTCAACATAATTCATTTAAAAGTTTTCATCAACAAAATAAATGATTAATTAATCATAATGGAGATGATATTCCTTTCAAATATAATCTCAAAAAACATCATTATCATTATTAACCAAAACAAAACTCACAACTAGGGGGAATCATTGAAAATTTTTAACACCTCTTGATCCGCATTGTCTTGAAGTGCAATATTACCCATTGAAACAACAATCAAATAACTAGTAGTGGTTAAAAATGTACTTTCAATAATGGATATAACATTATTATCACTCTATGTTTTAGTAATGAGAAACTAACTTGGGATTGTGAGGTTTGAAACATTAAAAAATTCATATACCTTTTTAAAATATAAGAAAGTTACATATCAACTAATTATAGTGAAAATGATTTTGATATCATCCCTTAAAGAACGAAATTTCATTGAAAATAGTAGAAGATAAGGTTTGCACTAGAATCTAAATCCCATGGTAAACTAATTTCCTAACCTACCTTAGTTTTGAAAGTGATTAAAAAGGAATTCAGATTTTTCAATTTGGGTGATTTGTTTTTGAACAATAGAACTATAATCCACAATAAAATTATTTGTTTAACACCCTCAGGTAATACAAATGATATTTTCACATATTTTTATAGTATTTGTTATAAGAAACATTCTTCCTTCTCTTAAACCTAAATCCAAATCCATATAAACTTGTAGAACTTGAAAATTATTGATTTTGTGATTTTGTGACTCTAACATTGAGATTAATTTCATAACCAATACCTCTAAATTAGGGTTGGAATATGATGGTCCAAAACTCAATTAAAATTTATTTCTAGGATAAATTTTTTATCCTTCGAAAAAACAAGGTTTCAATAGATAATTTTATATCCTTGAATGAATAGAGTTATTTTTATATCAAAACTTTTATTGATGATATAATGAATTTATTAACCTTTGATTCCTAGCCATATAATCATAAAACTAGAAACACTCCTCAGCATGAACGTAGAGTTAAATATTGGGGAAACATCATTGAGAATGACCAAACATCCCACAATGAAATCACATCTCCCTAATAAATAAATCATTAACAACATCTACATGTGTTTTTGTTTTATATAGATCAACAACCTTGTTCCTTTTAAATTAAGTTTGTAAATTTCATGAGTTTTTATTAATGTCTTAATTTAGGTTAACCACTATCATTTTTGATAAATCGCCATAAAAAATCAATCTATAAGATTTATATTGAATGGAATGAGATTATTATAAAATGTATCCACAAAGATATGAAGGTAAAGTTTATTATTAAGAAATTTTCTGAGAATTGGTATAAACCTATCTGAATTATCATGGAAATTCTAATCCTCAACTAGGATGAAACAATAATTTTTATCCATCACACTTATAGTGGTGTTCGATGGAAAAATTTTCCCAATAAAATAATTAATAATTTCTAACCAAGTATCAAATATATCATCATCTAACTTATAGAAATTAATTTTCCCATTACACTTTAAAAAAAGTTAATACATTGTACCTTTATTCCTCCTCATTCAACCCATTAAATTGTAACAGTTGTACTGAACCCTAATAATATATAATGAAATTAATAAATTTCACACCGGGATGACTAGTAATTTAGGTTAACCTAAAGAGTTGAGATTTTAGAATATCATATTTTTTTGGACCAAGAAGATAAATTAATGTAGTATGGTCTTTTTGTAATGGATGGAAGATGGAAATCCATATTCTAAAACTACTCAATATTCTTATTCCTTGTTTGGTAAGGGACAAGAATTTCATTTTTCACTATAACAGTCTTATTTTTTAATATTTTGATTTTCCATTTTTGTTTCTTTATTTTTATTATAGGATTAAAAGGGTTTGATTATTTCTAATATAAGTGATTCATTATCCTAATTTTAATGTTACATTATTCTAATTTACATGTAATTTTAGGTTTAAATAATTTTAAAATAAAAAAAACCATGAACGGGGTGTGAATTATATATATATTTTTTTCTACAAAGAGATTTAAATAATTTTTATGATATTTTATTTGTTTTTTTAAAATTTATGTTGGTCATATGCTCCTTCCTCAAAAACAGAACCAACATTTGATAGCTCATGTGGTCAATGATTTGTGGGTAAAATTTAATTATATAAAACATATATACTACTAGAAATATGGAAAATAATAGTATCAACCCATAGTTATGAATTAATTATGTGACCAAAATAAAAATGTAAATACAAATAAAAATAATCTAAAATACAATAGGTTATGTTGTTGTGGGAATTTTGAAATAAGATATTTGAGGGAGAGAGCGAAATAGAGACTGATAATCAAATATTTTGGTGTTTCTAACTATATTTAACTCATTAAAAATGATTTTCCCTTTAAAAATTCAATAAAAAATTGTGCTAGGGACTATGAAGAAGGTGTGTTAAGAGGCATAGCTATTATCTATTTATTCTAAATATAATAGTGAACACTCGTAAAAATGATTAGAAATGTAAATTCCAAGAACATATCTTTTCATTGATTGAAAATATAGATATCATCCTTTTCCAATATTGAGTACCATGGATGATTCTCATGATTGGAAATATTTTCTATCATCACCCATCAGTCTTCATAATAGAATATAAATGATTCTCAAAAATAAAAGGAGAAGATATATATTTTTAATTTTTCTGACATGATTATGTATACATAATCAACAGATGGAATATTATCGAAACATTTCAGTCTAAAATCCCAAATAAATTATTCAGTCATTACAAAGAAGAAAAAAATAATCATTTTCAATAAATAAACCAAATCTGTTGAATAAATAAAAGAGTTGATAAATTAGATAGATAAATCATTTATATCAAATAGGATCTCCTATCAGTAACAATATTCTACAAATACATTATAATCTTGCTCTTTGTCTACTAGGCCTCCATTCAATGAAAAAATCACTCTATCTCTATCCAAATTATGATCTCTATTGTCTTATTTTATTTATTGTTTTATTTTAATGTAATAAATCCCCAAATAATCCTTTCAATTTACAATTATGGAAAAAATAATTCCAATATTTTTTCATTACACTCTCTGTAATAACATTATTTACCAAATTTATAGATTCATGGGAAAATATAAATTAAAACTAAAATCACCCAATTTAATTCCAGTTGAGATGGAATCATACATTTCTTTCTAAACATGGAAAACTCAAATATATTATATATACCATCTTCTTCCTCAGACTCAATCCACATAAAATTCAATAACCCTATAAAAGTTTCAGATTGATCTTTGAAACCTTGATATCTATGGTTTAAGAATAGATCCTTATAATATTGAACCTCTATTTTACATTATTTTATTTAAAATATTAAAATAACATTCAAAAAAATTATTATAATAATTATAACAATAGCATTCTATTTCTAATAACGTGTGCACCAAAAATTGATACAATGACTCTATAATAAGATAATTCATGCATACCCTTCATCATATTCAAATCAAAGACATTAAAATCGAGAAAAATCAATCCCATAAATTTATATATTAAATGCCTAAAAATCATCCACACATCCCCATCTTCTTCAACCCTGAAATTTGAACCCACATCAAGACACTCACATGAATCATGCCTATGTGGGACTGGATAAAAATTGATACGCAATTTTTTTTATACATATCCAAAATATGAAAATTCCTTCATGTATCCTTTTTTTGAATTACAAAAACAAATGAAGCATAATCCAAAAACAATATAAAATAACTAAATTAAAACTCATAAAAATATTGAAATAAAATTTACTTTATTATATAATTAAAAACATAGATAAGAATTAAAATTTAATATATTCAAATATATTTAAAAAACAAGAAATAAAATATTAATAATAAACTGATTAAATTAATTTATAATTTACTTAATTAATAGAATTACTAAATGATAAGAATTCAAAAGAATTGAATTATAATTGATTTTCAATAATTATTAAACTATTTATGGAATATTAATAAAAGGTAAAAAAAATTAGTTCATTAATATATTAATACTAAATAAAAAAGTGACAAATAATTAATAAATATATCACAAAAATTTATTATAAAAAAAACATAAAAAAGTACTCAAAAAATTCTAATTAAAATTTATTAAAAAATTAGAAATATTAAAAACTAATATATTAATAAATAAAAGATATATTAATACTAATAATATTAAAATATTACTAAATTTATATTAACCTAGTATTAAATACTTAATCATCCGAATTAATTTTAAATCAAGCATCAATACAATAATTAATCCCTAATAAATTACCTAAAAAATTGATTCAATTAAAATCCACATCCATAATGATATATTAATGAACATGAATAATATTCTTAATAAATTAAATTACTAATATAACATTATTAGTCTGAAATATAAATATTGTATATAGTAATTCATATTTATGGAAAGGGACACAATACCTTAAAACCCATTATTTGATTGATTTAAATATTTTATTACTAAATTGCTTTATCCCAAGAACTTTTTCATAAAATAATTTAATTGATTTAGTTATATGTACATGAATGAATTTTAAAAGGAACTCCTGAAATTATTTTGAAGTGTTTGAAAAGATATATGTTAATGGAACATTTTGACAATGGAAAAAAAGGAATCTCCCTTTTTAATATATACAGTTTCAATAGTTTTAATTATCATCATGATGATAATTTAATGTATGGATTCCATTTAAGGATAACATGTTTTATTATTATATAATATTTTATGGGAATTTTTTATGATTATGGGTGAGCCTGATATAGCTCATAAAGATGAGTGAGGGTGACATAACTCTCCAATTCATTGAGTAAATGGATGGATTTAACCAAAAACGTGTTTAATAATATATAATTTATATTTAATAGGTAGTTTATTTCATTTTTATGAGTTATTGTGGGAGAGGGTTTTATGGCCTTATACCTGCCCAACTCTTCATGTAGGATTTCAACCTCCACATTGATAAAGGAGGTGGAAACATGGACGATCCATCTTTTCCCCTCCCCATATATTTTGGGAGATGTTATTTCTCAAAAAATATCTTCTCTAAGTAGTTCTATTTTTACCCCATCAATGAATTCTATCTTTTTCCCACCTTCTCTGAATGTGTCGTGTACCCTATAGTATTATCGCACGTCAATGATTTTTCTTATCTCCTGATATCTTTCTGGGAGTCTTATGTGATTCTACACTATTTTATTTCTCATTTTTGGTTATTTTTGGCTAAAATTGTCCTTTTTGTGACGACTTCAACATATATGTATCTCAAACATGGGGTATTATTGATTAATTGCTCATTGTACTTCATGGTTAGTTCCATTTTTTTCGTTTTTTCTACGAAGGAGGACTAATATTTTCCTATGAGATATATCCAATATCTTTTTCCAGTTTCTTTCTATTTTTATTTCATTGTTCCTTGGAATTTTACCTGAAAAATTCCCCCCATGTCTATTTATATTTCATTTCATGAGATTCCACTCTTATAAAAGAATCTGGTGATTTGTAGGATGATTGGAAACTTGGTCAGAAGATTACTATGTTCAGATGTCCGCACTCAAGTTATGTTCTCCATATATTTGTATAAATGTTGAAATGTTGAAGGATCTATTATAGTTCTTTTGAATCTATATTGATGATCATTATTACTAGAAGAATAAGGTTTTCTATTAATCATGGGTTTTTTCTACACATCATATAGTGGAATATCCACGAATCCTCAAAATTATGGAAAGGGGAAAACACTATTTTTTCTAAATGATCTATCAGTTGATCAATCACGTACCTTTTTATAATCATTTATAGCCTCCAATTATAATGTGCTGATGTGTTTTAACCTAGACCCTTCGGTAGATAGTTTATCTTCAAGAATGAGGTGAAACCAAGAAGACCTGATGTCAACTGTGCAGGTGTCTAAACTAATTGAGCCATGTTTTCCTTTTTCATCATCATCATCAACTCTTTTTTATTTACATTTTATTGAAGCAAAAGGTCATTAACATGAGGTTGGAACCTACCATTAGAATGTTTTGACAATAGGGATAACTATAATGTGAAAATTTTAGATTCTTTCATTCTTTCTCAAATTCAGGTTTCTCCTGATCACATTTTAGGGCCTTCTCAAATGTGGGGTCTTTTATCTTGAAGAAACCACTAATATCATCCTTCCTTTGAAAACAATTATCTGCCTTAAATGACAATGGCGATGAGGAATATAATCCATAAGGGTAGAATCCAATAATCCAAACAAGGTATATAAGGCATACCAAGTCTAGTATATAGGTGGATCCCAGGAAAATTGACAATGACATGGACACACAACCATTATTTTAATGTGAATATGATCACCATGAGATAATAGTTATGGGGTGCGACTCGAAGAATGGGAAGCAATGTAATATTTATTATTATAAATTTTCTATCTACAAAGGGGGTAACTGTTGACATAGAAATGACTATTCAAATATACGAAAGCCCATGTTCACCAGGTTGGTAAAAAAATAATGTATTTTTATATTGAAACAATTTCATTGGTGGTGAAAGTTGTAAGAGGAACTGTTCCGGATCTAGTCCAGACCAATAGAAAAATTTCAACTTTATTTTATACGGTATAGGAGTCTAAATATGGAATGATAGTAGAACCACAAAAATTATTTGGAAGGGAACAAATTGATGATTCGCATGTAGATCTATGGAGGGGGAGGATGGAAACACTAATGGAGTGGTGTTGCTTCTTCAGTCCAAGGAGGATATGTTGGATAAGTCATTTAACATCATCATTTCTAAAGGGGGTGTTAATTCAATGTATGAGAGATATATCAGAGTGGATCTTAATGAATATAAATGATTTTGGATCAAAACATAGGATATGATAATTGATCTTTGAATTAATGAGGGGGGAAAATGGAGGAGTACATTCAGGCTCGAGATAAGATGGCTTATCATTTCAAAGACATCATAAAGGATGATCCAAAAAATGAATTTTTCGCCATCGACTAGAGAATTTACAATGTAATGGATTCATCCATTTTTAAATTCCTCTAGAATGGCCAAATAATTTATTATATGGATTTATTTTTTTAGACCGGTTAATTTTTTATTAATTTCTCACTTACCTCATTTGAAAATTGATTAAAATAAAAAATTATCATTGATGATGATGATGTGTGATTATTGGAGTAATATTGAAATAATTTTTCATGTTTCCTAAATGACATTTCTATTCATTAGATGGATTCTTATGATAATATTATCATTCCAAAAAGTATGATTATAATTTTTTAAAAGATGTTATTTCCCACTCCTTAATGGTAAAATGATTATATTTTTTAAAAAAATCATAACTTTTTAATTATTTCAAATAAACTTTTATGTTTTTTAGTTTTACTTTTTAAATTTTATAAAAAATATATTTGGAAATCATTGGGGAGTTTATTTGATTTATTGAATATTAAAATGTACATTTTGGACACAATGTGCATCAAAAAGATGGAAAATTTTTAGAATGTGTATTAACACACTAATTGGATTGTTTCATTCTTTTTAATGTTCATTAGGGATATTTTTTCACTCATACAACATTTCTAAAATATTTCCATTGGGTTCATAGATTAATAATGATAAAAAATATGTCATGTTTAAATTCATGTTGATTTTGATGAAAATAAAACATGTTTCATTATTAATGATTTATATTTTGGAAAAAATGTATGCTGAGTGAAAGTGAACACATTGTTGTATATGGGTTTTATTTTTAAGAGTTATAATCTAATTATATAAAACTCTACATCGAAAATATCATAAAAAATTAATGGAGGGGAATAATTTTTGAAATAATTAATTTTTGAATTATATAATGTCAGGGAATTATTTTTAAAATTAAAAGAAATTATTATATGTATATACATATTAAAACTGAAAAACATTTATAAAACCCATAGAGATAAGTCTAAGATAATGAAAACACATAATAATTTTGTAAATTATATATTATTGAGTTTCCTAATAATGAAACCTATATATTAATACTAGAATGTGTATGTGGTCATGTCACTATTACGCCTAATGTTATTTTTTATAAAAGGGGTAGATTGGGTATTATCTTGATATTCTCTAGTGAAAAATGATTGGGCCTAAGACTGCAAATCTATCCAAAAATTCCCAAGGGGTAATTATTTTTCAATTTCACATTACATTTATAAAAAATTATGATTAATAGGAGGATGAAACAAATGGAAACATATGATAAGACAAAATGATATAGGGTAACAGGAATTTATAATGTGTTGATAACTCTATGGTTGAACATAAGTTTAATATAATTGATACCCTTTTGAGGTTTTATGTCAAGGAATACATTAAAAGAAATTTATTGAGCTCTAATAGATTCTTGAGCTATATATAAATATTTTTTAATATGTGAAAATTTTATTTGAGGAAGAACTACTTTACATTGTGTTGAAATATGTTTCATGTTATCGATAACCTGGAGGGTTTATATTATTATGAATGTTAATGAAATTATTGTTTATTACAATTTTGATATATAAATTTTATCATATAGATTACAATGGAATTTATGTCATGAACTCACATGGGTACACATATAACTCGATAACCCAGTTGGTCCTGTTATTGCCCGAAGGGAGTTCCCAATACTCATAGGTCAGCGACTAGCACCATACAAAATTCATGTGAGATTGAATTTACCATAAAAAATTTTGAAGCAAAAGAAAGAAGACAGTGTGCATAAAAAATGAAACTCTATTAGAGAATAATATAATAAAAGTCAACAAGTCATTAAATCCCAATATACTAAAACCCATGTACTAAAATATAAAAAATTTGCAAGTCCCTAAGAACACAAATCAATACATAAAAAATTCAACAACTAGATCCACCTCTAGCGATCCTTTTCCCTATGGAAATCCCACATAAAAGGTGGAGGAGTATGAAAACCCCCTTTATAAGAGAATATGGATACCTCTCCCATAATGATTCCTTTTCTACGGGGATTAATGGGGGATAGAGTCCAATGAAAGAAAAATCTGTGGGCTATTCCCAAAGTTGAAAATATCATGATAATGAGATGAGATAGGTCATCAAAAATGTTATCAAATCCATAATCCATTTGATGTGTCAACATGGATGTTGGGCCCTTCTTTGGGTGGGGGTTATTTTAATCCAACCTAGAAGGTGGAGGAGCAAGAAACACCCCTTTATAAGCAGGTTTGAATACCTCTCCCATAATGAGGATTTTTTAAAAATATTCTTGAGGGACACATCCCAGATAAGGAAAAACAATGGGGGCTAGGCCTAATATAGACAATATCATGATCATATACTATAAAATACCATCACATTTTAAGGGTTATTATTTGATTATGTAGATAGTGATAATTCATAAGAATAACACAATATTTGTTTTGTAATAAATTCTATGAATAAGGTAAAAACAATTATTATATAAATGAGACTTTATCTATGGGATAAATTTTGAAATTAATTCTGGAAGAATATATTATTTTAATGTGGCTTCTTGGGGATTCATGTTATTGATGGATAAGATTTGAATATAATTTCTGATTACATTATTTGAGAATATACATTTTTTGGTATAGAAAATTTTTAGAGACTAATGTTTTTTGAAGAGAAATGATAAATTCATATCAAAATAATTTTTTATGAAGTCCCTTTGATAAAGATGTTTTTAATTTAGAGTGTTTTGTAATGTTCAATGTTTATCTTTAGTAGTTAATGTCATGGATTTTAAAATTAATGTAGAATTTCATCATTTTGGATATTATCATTCCTTATGTTGAACCTTTAGTTTTTGGTTAATGTCTAATGAAATGATAAATTAGTTGTTATCCTTTTTTGGATTATCTAATCCATTAAAATATGATTTTAGTATTTTAGGAATGAAATATTCATCTTGAATACTCATGGTTTGTAGAAAAATATTATATTTTGGGGAAATTTGAATAAAGGATGAAATTATAATTTTTAATTAAGTATATTTATTATTCTTTATTGTCTATATGGTAAATTAATTACTCAATTATATTAAAAATGTATTGAAATATAAAATTTTAATCAATAACCATTAATTAAAAATCAATTGATAGGCGTTTTCCCACCTTGCTGATTTATTATTATAGGGACCTAGCCTTATAAATTACATAATATTATGTCTATAGAACATATTTAATTTTTTCATTCCTTAATATAATTTTGGTATAAAATTTTAGTGATTTAGGTTCTAACAATTACATTATAATCCCATATATTATAAAGAGGTAACTTCTAATTCGTATTTATTTTTAAAATAAAAAACATTAAAAATAAAACATGATCTCCATTTATAAAAAGTCTTCATGAGATTCAAATTGAATTAAAATTTTCCATTAATCATCATTATTCCAAATGGAAAACATTTTAAAATGTTGGATGACGAACAAATCTTAGTAAAAGACATAAAATGAAGTAAATGAATGATTAGTCATTGAATACTCAAAAAAATTACCATTTTAATATAACCATTGTGCATTAACAAAAAAAAATTGAACCCATAAAAACAGATTCCCTTCCCAAATAAATATATTAAACATTTCATAAAAAAATTAAATTTAATAGAAAACTCATATAGTTTCATTCAAATTACAAAAAAAATCACTTTTCACACATTTACAATTTTCTACCCTACGAAGTATGAAATTGTTTCCTTTATCTTGAGAAATAATTTGATTCTCAAAATATCTATATAAATTATCGATGAATCATATAGGTAACATAAGGCATCATTTTCAAATAATTTTTTCATACACATATAATAACAATTATGGTTATACTTGGATTGAATATTTCAATTATACTCAAAATATTTATCATGGTTATGCATTGAATAACAACCATAATATATACCCATAATCTCGTAGGAAAAAACATAATTTTTTATGTAAACACCTTAACCCCATGAATTTTAGATCTATAACATGATCAGATAACATTGATTAATAACAATTCACCTTTCATCATAGGAAATTCCCTTGAACCATAAAATAATAATAACACATCAAATATTGCATCTGTAATGTCTCGTATTTTTAATTTATTATTTTTAAATATTATATGGAATTATTTCGAGACCGAGCGCGAAGACGGCACATCATTCCGAACTCTAGTGAGCTCGGAATGGTGGTTTGAACTTTTTTTTAGTGAAGTGAGTCGGCACTTCTGCGCGGTTGTGGCAGTTTCCCAACGGATGCCCGGATTAATAATCTGAGTAAATTGTTGCTTCCGAGACGACGATATTACCTAAGAATGAGGCGAACCTCAACCGGTAAGGGACAAGGGAAAAATTTAATTTCATGACATTTTAAGTAAAATAAAATAAAATAAAAAAACCAGTTTATTTTATTTCATTTATGGAAACAACTACTGCACTGTAGCGATGCCAAAAATGTTTCTTAAATAAATTACGCATCATAATAAATTCAAAATGGAAAGTCAACGTCATTAATGTTGATGCGTAATTAAATGATAGCATGTTTCCCTTTTTAATGGGTTAAGAAATTGTTGATCGTTGCCAACGTTTTAGAGGAATCTCTGCCAAATCCAAAAGGCGTTAGAGAGAATTCTCGGCGACGAACGACGATAGATCGAGAACGAGGATCGTTGCACTGGCATTGAAGGATCTCGACGACAACGGCAGCGCGACACCTTTATCAACGATCGATCCTTTTAAAAGGTAGGGGTTTGTTATTTCAATTTATTTTCCTCCGTATTTGAGTTTAAATGACGAACACGGATCAACTATGAACAAGTTGACCCGCGGATTCGTGCGTTCTTGTTTGAGGGTTTTCTTTTGGATGATTTTGGGGAATTGACTCATGCATTATGTTGTTATTGATTCTTGCTCTGTTTAAGCCTATTAATGTGAGCGAATCAATGTCGTGACAAATGAAAACGGAGGTTTGTTCCTCATTTTTTTTATTTGGATTTCTTCCCCCTTCTTTCCTCGCGTTATTCTTCGTTTTCTTCATGGGGAGATGAACAACGGATTGTTGCGCATCCATTCTGCGATGCAACGATCCCAAAACAATGGTTCGACACTCAAAAGACCTTGTAGAGGTGTAGCGATGATGGCGGATGATGAATCGGACCGGATCAGAAATAGCATTATTCGAGTGTTCTTCATGCGAGAAGATCATAACACTTTTTCGGAGCCAACGGGAGGCCCGAAAATGACTGAAGCGGCCTCGTGGTGTCGAGGTGACCAGAACCTGGAAGTTTTGCGGTGATCAGATGGCTAGATCAATTATCGAAGAACCATGGGAGGCGCGCTAGCGAAGGGCGTCGTTTCCAGAAATTTCCAGATTACATGGTGTGTACATCTGAAGAACACGCCATGTAGTTCTGGCAGTGGAGGCTATGGTTATGGGGTCAAAGAATAATCACACTGCATGTGACCACAGTCACACGGCGTGTTGGACCATCCCCGAAGCTCGGCGTGTACTTTGGGTAGTACACGGACACGGGATGATCTACACGGCTTCAGGCGGCACGGCGTGTACAGCTTGGCAGAGTCGGCTACACAGAGCTCAGAGTGTATCTCGGGGATACATGGCAATGGGATGGAGTACACGACCGTGTACTCCATCACCTGGCCAAGCGAGGTCAACAGCGCGGGTCACCCCATGTGCAGATTGCATGGGTTGGAGTACACAAGTTGGTGACTGTGTACGGGCACATGACCAGAGTACATCAAGCCAACCCCAGTGACCCATACACGGCATGTACGCCGTACTACATGCCGTGTATAAAGTTTTCTTCATGACCAGCCTCATGAAATGAACCATTGTACACGGGTAGTACCCAGGGTCAGACAACACGACGTGTATCATTTCCACACACCGTGTACATTTTGTATAATGGCTTGGTCCTTTTGTTTACAGTGCATTGAACATCTTTCATTTGGGTTAGTGTCCCTTTTTCTTGTTCCCCTGAAGGTCTGACATCATTCCCTCATGCAGGATTATGATCACTTCAGCAGGACTTTCTATGATAGAGTCAGGCATCCATCTGAGAGGCCCAGATCGAGATCCTCTATCCATTATAGACCCTAGGTAGATTTAGGCATCGACGTGACCAACTCTATCGGGTATTGATCCTCTACCTAGCAGTTGAATTCCAGATGAGTCGCAATATCTTCCATTGCCCGGGCAGTGATCCTCATCTGTGTATCGAATTTATTCCCACTCAAGAGTGTGTCTCCCATAATGAGTGTAGCTATCTCTCGTGAATGTTCCCGATGAACATCACATCCTGGACGAACGTTATCAGAGCTATAAGACTCGTGGATTGTGTTCTCCCGGAATGAACGCATCACTGAATCTTTGAACGGAATCCCTTGCGAGGGTATGCGGTTGCGTGACTTGTCTTTAGACCATGGGTCTGGGTTTTGAGTATATCTGGTTTGTTTTATATGTTCTGTAAACATATACTGTGCATAGATGATTGTACTTTTACACTGTATTGCTTTGTGGTTTTCGGGGTCCTCTACTGAGTATTGTTATATTGACCCCTGAATTATCTTTGCCCGCACGTCTGGTGTCTTGTGCAGATGAACAGCCTTTTGACAGAATCCAGGGCAGACCAAGACAGGACCGAGCTTTCTATGTTCCCTACAGGCCAAGGCATTTCGACGGCTACGAGTGGTAGTCCCAGTAACTTTGTGCTTACAGGTTGGACATTGCATTTTTTTTAAACTCTTGCTTTTGGTGGTCTTGTATTATGGCCCAGTTTACTTTTACAGTACTCTACCTTTCATCATACTCTGCTGGTTGGGTTTAGTTGTATGCATGCATTTTTCTTCCTTAGTGCTTTACATTTAAACATTTTTGGGCTTGGAGATGTGTGTGTTTGTACAGGTACTTAGGAAATGCCTCCCATGTTAGTGAAATGCCTACTCGGTGCTAGTCACCAGCCCCTGGCCTGTTAGAGGCGGGCTGTAACGACCCAAAGTTTCATTAATGGAAAATCCCTCTTGATCTAGATAAATGTCTCATTATGAAAAATATTTTTATAAGATGTCAACTTTTTTAGTTTTATGTTATGAATTTTGATCGTGGCTAATATAGTCGTTGAACAATAATCACATCATCAGTATAAATATAGGACTTTAACAAATCCATTTTACTCAGACAAAGGAAGTGATGCCCTCATCCAGTAGAATTTCCCCATAGGAATCCCTTTTGTCAGATCTCGGAAAAGAGGTGGCATCTTTGGGCTTAACCCTTGACCAAGCCCAAGCTGAGCTTCATCATGTCAAGCTCAAACGTGACCGTCTACGGGAAAAGTGGAATTATATTGAAATTACCACTCGAGTGATGTTTTCTGAGCCACCCCAAGAGTCTGTCACAATCGCACACCGTACCCTTAGGTCTTATGCAGCTATTTTAAGGGGTTATGTAAAAAATAAGTAGTACTATGTTCATGTACATTATTTTTGTATATAATAATGAATATAATTTCTAGTCATTTTTTATACGTTGTAAATATTTTTTAAATTACAAATAGTGTTTTTAATTATTATTTAATTAAGAAATCCATTTTGTTAAATTAATGGATTTTTGAATTTAAAAATATTTTAATAAAATAATATTTTTATTATTAAATTAATTTTTATTAAATATAAATGATCTTATTTTTTTATTAATGCAATTATAATTTTTATTAAGGTTTGAAAGCCATTTCTGTCAAAACCCGTGAATTTTCGATAAATGGATGTTCTTATTTTAAATGTGAAAATTAACATATTTAGAAAATTATTCAGATAAAATAAATGTTATTTTTGGAATCAGGAAGTCGAAATTATCCAACGGTGAATTTTTCATAATTTTCTGAGATAGTCAAATTTTTGGGTAAAAATTAAATACCGTTTAAATATATATTGTGTTTTATGACATCATAATGACCCAATAGTGAAGTAATAAAATACTATAATCTTTATGTTCAGCCAATATATGTTTTTCCATTAAAATAATGTTATTTTGGGTTTTCTTGACTTACTTTTCAAATCATTAATGGACCCCTCAAGACTTATTCAACACCTTGCCTTTTTAAATTAATTTCCAAGGGAGTGTGACTCACATCCACATAAGCAACCCTAATATTTTAAGATGTCTGGACATTGGGCTTATAAAATATTTTTTTCCTCTTCCCTTTCCCAAAAACCATGGGAAAAAACCATGGGATGGTTTTTTGTTTGGATTAATTTAATGTAAGGGGACCCAAACCTAAATAATAAAGAATTCCCTCACCTTTCCTATATAAACCCACCCAAGCTCCCACTTCTTCCTCTCTAAAAGCACATGGAGTTCGTCCAACCTCTGCCATACTCTCTCTAGAATCCTCCCATGGTGCCCCAAGCTCCCATGAAGCCTCTCACAATCCTCTCTCTAGCCTTTGGAAGCACACTTCCATGTAAGGTTTTTTTCTTCCTTTCTCCTTTTTGTCAATTTTCTTTAAGTTGTATTTCAATTTTTAATTTCAATTATGAATGTTGGGGTATGGTTTATCACCTCCCCCATACTGCCCTCTTATTGATATAATTATGTGATACCCCTTTCTCTTTCATTAAATTCCTCTCATGTACACCCGTTACTATGCCGAAATTCCGAAAGGAACTTCTCTCTCTTCTTTTACATTCAAGAAATAATTTTGTATCATGAATCTATATTCCATTACAATTGTTGGGAGATGTATCTATATGACCTACCTACTTTCCATTACATGTAAATATGATGAGTAACCCCTTTCTCTCTCATCAACCATTTTTATGAATTCTTATGTCACACTGTTACGCTGCCGAAATCGCACCGATTTTCTAAGCCAATGCCATTTTGTAATGGATACCATGCCCATTTCTCCATCAAGGGTATCCACCTTTATGCACAATTACATATTTATTACAAAGTTTAATGTATGAATTCCAAATTCCTTTATCGTGGAATAAATTTTTATGTTTTATGAATCCATGTTTTATGATCCATGTGGCACACTTATGCATGAAATGAAATGTTCAAGAGAGGTGCACCCTTATAGCGCTCCAATGCATTGGGTAAAGTATAGTATCAAGATATGTCATGTGCAATGAGTGTTGACTCATGCTAATTCAAGTTCAATGAGGGTTTACTCGTGATTTATATGGAATGATGATTTACTCATGCTCTATGTGCAATGAGCCTTGGCTCATGCTAATTCCATGTTAAGTGTTGTCGCCACATTTCCATGTTATGATTATCATGATTTATCATGCCGTTATGCTTATGTTTCTTTTATGCTCTGTTGATATTTATATTTTCTAACATGTGTTGTACTCCTAAATTATTCCATGTGTACTCCTTTACTAGGCTTTATAGCTCACCCTTTTCTAATGCATGTCCTCAGGTTATCCCATGCAATGCTAAGTACGAGGGAATGTAGTGGTCATGTAATGAAAGTTTTCAATAAATATGTTGTATTTCTTGTTTTAAGTATTTATGTAATGATCCTATGCCCCAAAGACACTAAACCTCTCGATCTTATTTGTTGTATCAAGTGATGTTTTATGTAATAAACCATGTGTAAGTTTGAAATAAAAGCAGGGTTCTCATAGTTGGTATCAGAGGATAGGTTTAGTTATTTTTGGGATTAGGAAACCCTATTAAAGCATTAGATACAAGAATAGGTATAATAAATACGTCCATAAGTTTTTGTAAGTACTGATTAAGTGGTTTATCAAACAAATACATCCCTGTCTGGATACGAGAAGGTAGAGGCAGCTCTAGCACATATCTATCTTGGGGGTAAAACCCGAAAACACCACTTTGAGCTAGACTCGAATGGGAACTGGTGCACGACAACGGGACTTGCTGCACTCTTGGTTATGACACTCCCAAGGGATATGTTTTGGTAAATTCATAAGTTTATTATGAACCCTTATTAATGGAATTAAAAAAATGACCCAACGAATATATGTTAGAATGTAGATCATGAAAAGCCTAGATTGAAGCATATAGACTCATGAGTAAGGAAATAAAAGTTTATTTATAAGTTATCAAATTTTTTCTTTGGATTACCCTTTATGTGGTACCCCTAACATTCCTTTTATTCCATAAAATGGCCGGTAATAGGAGGACTCAGGCTAACAACCATTATGAAGATCAATGTGATGACTGTACTAATGAGATGCCAAATCCAATGGGAGTGGAAATCGCGAATTGTTTCATGCTTATCTCTCAGTTAACTAACATTTTGAATAGATACATGGGTCAAGAGGAACGTTCAACCCCCCATAAGAAAGAACAAGTCGCTATCGAGAACTTCATGAGACAAAGGCCTCCTACTTTTAGTGGATCATCTGATCCCACGATCACTGAACAATGGATAAACTCCATTGAAAAGATCTTCTACATCCTTCAATGTTCTAAACAAGAGAAGGTTCTCCTGGATGGTTATCGTATGGAGGGTGAAGCTGATCAACGGAGAACGTTGATCAAAAATATGAATCCTGAGAAGGAGATCAAGGCATTTGAATGGAAGGATTTCTGGAAGATGTTTTTCGATAAATATTTTCTGCCCACCCTCCGTCTTAATATGGAGAGGTACATCCTTTCCCTCAAGCAAAAAGATGAATAATTTGTTGGAGCGTACGAGCAAAACTTCACAAGGCTTTCACGATACGCTTCCGGCTTTGTCGTTACCCCCGAACGCAAGGTTGACCGCTTATTTGGTGGGTTGAAGCCTAGCTTGCAAAAATAACTAGTGATCTGTGACATCGACAGTTATGAGAAAATTGTCTGATCTGGCCTCAAGGTCAAAATGGAGATCGGGGAATCACAGTGGTATCGTGGGGACAAGAATCGTAAGTCGAAATTCAATTTTGGTGGTCCGATGGATAAATCCAACGGTTCTAAGAAGATCCAGAACCCCACTTTCCAAAAGTGCGAAAAGAAGCACCCTGGAAATTGCCTTAAGGGGACGAGAAAATGCTTCATGTGTGGAAGAGAAGGGAACCTAGATGTTAACTGTCAGCAAGAAAGACCCTCGGCTGCGATAGAGAAGAGGAACGCTCCATTAGAACCTCAACAAGTTGTTCAATGCTAAAAATTCAAGGAACTAGGTCATTTTGAAAATCAGTTCCCTAATCCGAGGGTTTTCGGAGACATCCAACAACCTCCACGCTAGTAAGGAAGAGATTTTTCCATCACTTCCGCCGAAGTGATCCTCGACAACGAAGTGGTGACAGGTACGCTAGTTATTCATTAAAGAATAGCGAACGTAGTTTTTGATTTAGGTTCTACGCATTCATTTTTATCTCTAAATTTTAGTAGAACAATCCCAACACCACCACAAATCATGGAAGTAAAGATGTCGGTGAGTAAGGAAAATGAGGCAATCATTGCATCCCATGAATATAAGTCCTCCCATGTTATAGTCTGTTGATTTAATTTCCCAGCGAACCTCGTCATACTCCCTCTGGTGGAATTTGATGCAATTATTGGAATGGATTGACTTTCCTTATATAGAGCCATCATAAATTGGCGGGAGAGGGAAATCACACTCCATATAGAGAATCGACCCCCGATTCATTACAAGTGTCAGGATGAAGATGAATCTCCTTTAGATCCATCATATCAAGCATGGATATTACTACCTTATGAGCATGTGTATCTGGCTCAGATGATTGAGTCCAAGGAACAAACCATCTATGAAGAAATGCCTATTGTGTAGGAATTCGCTGAAGTGTTTTCCGAGGAACTGCATGGTCTTCCTCCAAAAAGAGATGTTGAGTTCTCAATTGAACTTATACCTGGGGTGCAACCAATATCAAAGACTCCATATAGAATAGCTGTTTTAGAGCTTTAAGAGCTTAATAAATAACTACAGGAGAATCTGGATAAAGGGTTTATACGCCCAAGTACTTCACCATGGGGTGCACCAGTCCTCTTCGTCAAGAAGAAGGATGGGCCAATGCGGCATTGCATTGATTATCATGAACATAACAAAATCATGATAAAAAACAAGTATCCTATCCCAAGAATCGATGACTTGTTTCATCAGCTTCGTGGAGCACAATACTTCTCCAAGGTGGATTTGTGGTCGGGATATTATCAAGTAAGGGTGAAGAAGGAAGATGTCCCCAAGAATGCTTTTCGTACAAGGTACAGGCACTATGAATTCATTGTAATGCCTTTCAGACTCACCAATGCTCTAGCAATATTCATGGACATGATTAATAGATTCTTTAGAGATTACCTTGACAAATTTTTGGTAGTCTTTATAGATGATATTCGAATATACTCCAAGACCAAGGAGGATCATGAGGAGCAAATAAAAACTTTACAAGAGACTTTGCGCAAGGAGAATCTCTATGAAAAGTACAGCAAGTGTGAGTTCTCGTTGAAGGAGGTCTCATTCATGGTCCATATCATCACAAGAAATGGGATATTTGTGGACCCCTCCAAAACAGATGCAATTGAGGGATGGATGAGGCCATCATCGGTAACGGATATCCGTAGCTTCTTGGGCTTAGCTGGATATTATTGAAGATTTGTGAGGAATTTCTCACGATTGTCCAACCCCCTTACCATGATAACTCGAAAGAGAGTAAAGTTTTCCTAGAGTGATGAATGCGAAAAAAGCTTCAAGAAGTTGAAAATGAGGCCTATCATTGCGCCCATTCTCATTTTACCCACAAGTGGGGAACTTTTTGTGGTATTCAGTGATGCTTCAAAGAAGGGATTAGGCTATGTGCTGATGCAGAATGATAAATTGATATCCTATTCCTCAAGGCAGTTGAAAATCCATGAGAGAAACTATCCAACAAATGATCTGGAGTTGGCGGTAGTGATCATTGCCTTGAAAATATGTCGGAATTATCTCTATGGAGAGAAATATGAGATATATACTCACCACGAGATTCTTAAATATATATTCACACAGAAAGAACATAATATGTGCCAGAGAAGATGGATAGATCTCATCAAAGATTATTATTATTCAATACATTACCACCCTGGGAAAGCGAACACGGTGGCAGATTCCCTAAGTAGAAAGAACCCAACAATTCAATCAATGATGAGAATTAAGAAGGATCCAATCTTCTTAGACTTGATAAAGATGGACGTGGGAATCATAAAGAAGGGAACATCATCAATCCTTTCACAAATGATTGTTCAACCATATCTTTTGGAAAGGTTAATGGATGCTCAAAATGATGATGTGGGAATTCAGGAAAAAGTGGAAGCTATCAAAAAAGAGAAATCCTCAGAGTCTAATGTTAATGAAAAAGGAATTGTGCGGTTTGGGAAAAGACTATGTGTTCCATCGTGTCCGGAGCTGAAGAAGGAACTATTGGATGATGCACATAGTTCAAATTTCTCTATTCACCTAGGGAGCACAAAGATGTATCAAGATATCCGAGAAAACTTTTGGTGGGATAATATGAAGAAGGAGATCACTGAATATACATAAAAGTGCTTGGTGTGTCAGCAAGTGAAGGCAGAGAGGCAGAAGTCTAAGGGGATGATGCAACCATTGCCCATACCAGAATGGAAATGGGAGAACATCACCGTAGACTTTGTCACTGGAATTCCAAGGACATCCAAAGGCAGAAATGCAATCTGGGTTGTTGTGGATCATCTTACAAAGACTACACACTTCATTTCTATTCGGAAGTATTTTTTATTTGATCAACTGGCACGAATATATATCAAGGATGGGGTAAGGTTGCATGGAGTACAACTATCTGTTATGTCTGACCGAGATCCAAGATTCACCTCTACATTTTGGAAGAGTCTTCAAAAAGCTCTGAATACTGAACTGAACTTTAGCATGGCCTATCATCCCCAAACTGATGGCCAATCTAAGAGGACTATCCAAACACTTCAGGATATGTTGAGATCATGATCAATGGACTTTAAAGGAGGATGGAATCAACATCTTCCTCTGTTTGAGATCTCTTATAATAACAGTTTCCACTTGAGCATCCAAATGGCACCATATGAAGCCCTGTATGGTAAAAGGTGCAGAACACCGGAATGGTGGGATGTGGTCGGTGAACGTAAGCTGCTTGGACCAGAAATGGTCGAGGAAATGGTGGAGAAGGTAGAAACCATTCAGCAACATATCAAGGTAGCTCAGAGTCGACAGAAGAGTTATGTAGATAATCGTCAATGAGACGTTGAGTTTAATGTTGGAGACATTGTTTATTCTATGCATATCTCCGTGGAAGAATGTTATGAGGTTTGGAAAGAAAGGGAAGTTATGTCCAAGGTACATCGGCCCCGTCGAGATTCTTGATCGTGTCGGGGTTGTGTCCTATCGACTTTCACTTCTACCTACTATGGACAAAGTACATGATGTCTTTCATATATCCCTCTTAAGGAAGTACATACCGGACCCTTCACATGTACTCTCTTCTGAGGTGGTACAATTAGAAGATTATCTTTCTTATGAGGAGAAACCAGTGAAGATCATAGATCGTAGAGAAAAAGTTCTACGAAATAAGACAATGCCCCTCGTCAAGGTGTTGTGGAGAAACCAAAAGTTTGAAGAAGCAACATGGGAATCAGAGGATATGATAAAGCTGAGTTACCCACATTTGTTTTAGTGTGGGAAAAAGAAATTTTCGAGGGTGAAATTTCTTAAGGGGGGAATATTCTAATGACCCAAAGTGTCATTAATGGAAAATACCTCTTGATCCAGTTAAATGTCTCTTTATGAAAAATATTTTCATAAGATGTCAACTTCATTGGTTTTATGTTAATAATTTTGACCGCTTCTAATATAGTCATTGAATTGTAATCACACTATTATTATAAATATAGGACTTTAACAAATACAATTTACTCAGAAAAAGGAAGCGATGGCCTCATCTAGTAGAATTGCCCCATACGAAGCCCATTTGTCAGAACTCGAAAAAGAGGTGGCGTCTTTGGGCTTCGCCCTTGACCAAGCCCAAGCTGAGCTTCATCATGTCAAGCTCGAACATGAACTTATACGGGAAATGTGGAATTTGATTGAAATTACCACTCGAGCGATGATATCCAAGCCACCCCAAGAGTCTGTCACCATCGCACACCTTAACCTTAGGTCTTATGAAGCTGTTTTAAGGGGTTATGTAACAAATAAGTAATACTATGTTCATGCAAATTATTTTTGTATATAACAAAGAATATAATTTCTAGTCATTTTTGATACATTGTAAATAGTTTTTTAAGTACAAATAGTGTTTTTAATTATTATTTAATTAAGAAATCTATTTTTTTAAATAAATGGATTTTTGAATTAAATATTATTTTAATAAAATATTATTTTTAATATTAGATTAATTTTTAATAAATATAAATGATCTTATATTTTTATGAATGCAATTATAATTTTTATTATGGTTTGAAAGCCATTTCTGTCAAAACCCGTGAATTTTCGATAAAAATGGTTTTTATTTTAAATGTGAAAATTAACATATTTAGAAAATTATATAGATAAAATAAATGTTATTTTTGAAATCAGGACATCGAAATTATCCAACGGTGAATTTTTCATAATTTTCTGAGACAATCAAATTTTTGGGTAAAAATTAAATACCGTTTAAATATATAATGCGTTTTATGACATCATAATGACCCAATAGTGATGTAATAAAATTTTATAATCTTTATGTTCGGCCAATATATGTTTTAACGTTAAAATAATGTAATTTTGGGTTTGTTTGACTACCTTTTCAATGCCTTAATGGACCCCTCAAGACTTATTCAACACCTTGCCTTTTTAAATTAATTTCTATGGGAGTGTGACTCACCTCCACATAAGCTACCCTAATATTTTAAGAAGATCGGACTTTGACCTTATAAAATATGTTTTTCTTCTTCCCTTTTCCAGAAACCATGGGCAAAAACCATGGGATGGTTTTTGGTTTGGATTAATTTAATGTAATGGGACCCAAACCTAAATAATAATGAATTCCCCCACCTTTCCTATATAAACCCACCCAAGCTCCAACTTCCTCCATACTCAAAGCCCTTGGTGTTCATCCAACCTCTTCTCTACTCTCTCTAGAATCCTCCCAAGGTGCCCCAAGCTCCCAAGAAGTCTGTCATAAGCCTCTCTCTTGCATTTGGAAGCACACTTCCAAGTAAGGGTTTTTTTCTTCCTTTCTCCTTTTTGTCAATTTTCTTTAAGCTGTATTGACCTTTTTAATTTCAATTATGAATGTTGGGGTATGGTTTGACACCTCCCCCATACTACCCTCTTATTTTTTGAATTATGGGAGATCCCTTTCTCTCTCATTAAATTCCTCCCTTGTACACCCGTTACTATGCCGAAATTCCGAAAGGAACTTCTCTCTCTTCTTTTACATTCAAGAAATAATTTTTAATCATGAATCTAAATTCCATTAAAATTGTTGGGATATGTATCTATATGACCTCCCTACTATCCATTACATGTAAATATGATGAAGAACCCCTTTCTCTCTCATCAACCATTTTTATGAATTCTTATGTCACGCTATTACGCTGCTGAAATCACACCGATTTTCTAAGCCAATGCCATTATGTAGTGGATACCATGACTATTTCTCCATCAAGGGTATCCAACTTTATGAACCTTTACATATTGATTACAAAGATTAATGTATGAATTCCACATTCCTCTATCATGGAATAAAGTTTTATGTTTTATGAATCCATGTTTTATGATCCATGTGGCACAATTGTGCATGAAATTAAATGTTTAGGAAGGGTGCACCCTTATAGCGCTCCAATGAGTTGGGTAAAGTATAGTATCATGATACGTCATGTTCGTTGAGTGTTTACTCATTCTAATTCAAGTGCAACAACGGTTTACTCATGCTTTATGTGCAATGAGGATTTACTCATGCTCTATGTGCAATGAGCCTTGGCTCATGCTAATTCCATGTTAACTGTTGTTGCCACATTTCCATGTTATGATTATCATGATTTATCATGCCTTTATGATCATGGTTCTTTTATGCTCTATTGATATGCCTATTGTCTAACATGTGTTGTACTCCTCATGTTATTCCATGTGTACTCCCTTACTAGGCTTTATAGCTCACCCTTTTCTTATGCATGTCCTCAGGTTATCCCATACAATGCTAAGTATGAGGGAATGTAGTGGTCATGTAAAGGAAGTTTTCAATAAAGATGTTGTATTTCATGTTTTAAGTTTTTATATAATGATCGTAAGCCCCAAAGACACTAAAACTCTCGATCTTCATTGTTGTATCAAGTGATGTTTTATGTAATAAATCATGTGTTTGTTTGAAATAAAAGCATGGTTGTCATACGGGATTTGGGAGTCATGACGCGGGCCCCACATGGACGTGTCTATTGAGTAAAAAGTTCCCTTTTGACTTCTATATCATGTTTTGGAAATCACAAATGTCTTTTTAATTGTACTGACCTTGTCACTCGTATCGTACTGACTCTGTCAATCCTATCATACTGACTCTTTCAATCGTATCGTACTGACTCTGTCAGTCGTATCATACTGACTCTATCAATTTTATCGCACTGACTCTACTGCTCTTACATTCATTACTTTCTTGTTTTGGTACTTAGTCAAAAACACATGTTTCATATTAATCGTACCCTTGTTTATCATCTTCATATGTCTTTTGTTTTAACCAATACGATGTCGTTGAGTTTGTTACAAACTAATCAAAACAATGTCATTCTTGCTGTTTCAATATGACCATTATAATACTAGGTGTCCAAGTCCCTCTGAGTTTTTCAGAGAAATATGATCATTTGAGGAAATGTGTCCATTGGAACCTGAAGCCAATAAATAGGAGGTCATTTGAAGCCGAGAAAGTAGGACTGTGAACACGTGTGAACTATTGTGATACATTACTTCTATCATGTTCTAGAGGGAGACGTTGTGACTTCTCTCATGCTTTGTGCTTTGTGCGTCCGATCATCGTATCGAGGGATTTCAAGTAATTGAAAGACAGAGGTGCCCATTACCTATAAAATCGAGGGCTACCAGGGATAGGCAGACAGACGTTCTGATCATCCTATTGAGGGCTGTAGGGGATAAGTAGACAGACAAACCAATCATCGTATCGAGGGCTTACCAAGGTGGTGGTAATACATACCTCTTATCCTAGGTGAAAGTATATCCCTTCTCTTTGGGTAAAAAGAATTGTAATACTTTTACATTTTCACTGTTGTTTGTATTAGAAAGGAATTTTTATTTTTTCTTTTCTTCATTACACTTTCAATTGTAATTGTATCAATTACAATTATTCTATTACATTTTATATCAATATATTCTATACGCTTTATGGTAGAATCTCTCACGCTTGTTTTACTCTGATTATTGTATTCCTCTTGAATAAAGTTACTGTACTTTTCTAATAGTATTACATTTTTTCATACCTTTATATTCAATACAATTGTGGATGTTTTAATTGTATTAGTTTATGATCTTTTAAACTAATCTATTTAAGTGTTTAAACTAAAAGTTTTTAAACCTACAATTCACCCCCTCTTTTATTTCTCCATCTAATATACATATACATCTACATTTTCGATCCAACAGGTTCGTGATAGAGTGGTATCAGAGGTGGTCGGTTCTACCTTAGGACCAAGAGTCTGTGAATTTGGTTGGGGGAAACAGTGTTGAGTGTTTCGGGTTTGGTGTTCAGGCCAGAGACTCCGGTGTTGGTGCGGTGGCCGATGTATCCATACACCAGGACTCTGATAACCTCCTTTTCGACCAGGTTCATGAAAACACTGGTTGCGGGGAAATAAAAGGTACATGTATCATATAGGAATGGGTTTTGTCTTCCATATCCTTGGTGTCAGCTATCCTGATATACTCATTGACTGTGACACATCTTGTTTCTTCATAGGATGCCTCCTCTATGCGTACCCGCTAGGATTCATCAGCACGATCACGAGGATGAAACCCTCAGTGATGATGATTCGATATAGGGACCATCTCCCCAGGCGTTGCCCCCAGGTGGTGCACCTGCTATACCGCCAGTGGAGCAGCCATTGGTACCTGCAGTACCGACCGGTGAGGTGCACAGGCTTAGCGCACTCCACAAGTTTCATAGACAAAGACCCCTTAGGTTCCGAGGCGTGCCCAACCCTCAGGCGGCTGAGGACTGGCTTGAGGCGGTGACCAGAGTTTTCTGTCTAGTGAGGACACCGGCAGACCAGATGGTGATCATAGGAGTGAGCCTTCTTCAGGGTTCGGCGGGACGATGCTGAAGTATGACCACACAGACTCACGACACGGAGACTCTTTCATGGACAGAGTTTGAGCGACTCTTTAGGGAGGAGTTCTCTACAGTTACGCTGAGAGCTGTGCACATCCAGGTGCTTATTCAGCTCCAGCATGGCAGTATGACGGTGGATTACTATTCATCGAGGTTCACCAACCTCGCCAGGTACTTGATGGATATGGTAAGAGATCAGTACTTCAGAGCTCAGACCTTTGAACGAGGTCTATGGCGTGACATTTGAGATAGTGTCGTGCCTCTATGCATTTTGACTTATTGTAGAGTGCTCGAGTGGGCCTTGGTGATCGAGAGATTCTTGGTGGTGCAGAGACAGACGCCGGCAGTCAGCACCAGGCAGACAGGTGCAGAGACACTGGCAGTAGGGAGCTGACGTCAAGCACAGAGATCTGGGCATGGGAGACGTCATAGGAGGTCCCAGGACAAGGGATCGAGAATACAAGGCTCTCATGATGGATCCATTTAGCCTAGGGAGAAGCGATGCTATGCATGCAACGGTAGGGGGCATCTCACTAGAGATTTCCCGACACGTCGAGTTGCTGACAGGGAAGTGGTGGATGGACCACCGAGGTAGAGGTAGGGAATAGAGCTGGTAGATCTGCCAGGTGGAGGATGTGGCAGAGGATCAGGGAGAGCTGCGGTTGGTGGCAGACGCTCGACTTACTTCCACCACCACCCCTAGGAGGTCAGCAACAGGCTCAGGGAGCTGGGGGCAAGGACGGGGACAACTGCATGCGGTCGAGGCGTATGACCAAGGGGCTCTAGGGATGATTCGAGGTATAATCTGTGTCTTTTCTACCATAGATTATGTACTCATAGACATAGGTGCCAGTCATTCCCTTATATCCACATGTCATGTACAAAACCTCGAGATTCCGGTAGAACTGTTGAATCGATCTTTATGCTTGTAGACACCTACAGGAGGAGACTCGACGATCACACACCATTGCAGATAGTGTGATATTACCCTTGGAGGCGAGTGTTTCGATTGGACCTTCTTGGTGGTAGCGTCGAGGCCTTACGACATCATTCTCAGTATGGATTGGTTATCTTCGGTCCATGCCTAGATTGACTGTTTTAGGCGAAGAGTGCGGTGTGTCCGCCGTGATAGAATGAGGTTTTCCTTTATCGTAGAAAAGGAAACCCAGGCAGCACAAAATGGGCTCATGCATAAGATGGTGCAACCGATCACTCACGAGTTGGCTAGCCTTAACCTCGGGGCAGTAGATGTTGTGAGCTCTCAGTTCCCAGCAGTGGTGGCAGAGTATGAGGACATCTTTCCCAAAGATGTTCCATGACTACTTTCCTGCCGGGAAATCAAAATCTGCATCGACTTAAACCCCAGGATGACACTGATTTCCTCATCATCTTATCAGATGGACCCCGTAGAGCTTCGGGAGCTGAGGGTGTGGTTGGAGGATTTGTAGAGAAAGGGTTTCGTAAGACCCAGCGTCTCACCCTGGGTGGCCCCAGTCTTGTTTGCCAAGAAGTCAGATGGGAGTCTTAGGTTGTGCGTAGATTACCAGCTCTTTAACCAGGTGATAGTGAAGAACAAATATCCACTGCCAAGGATCGATGACCTCTTCGATCAGCAAAGAGGGGAACAATAATTCTCAAAGGATGACCTTCGATCAGGCTATCACCAGCTGCGAGTACGGGAAGAGGATATACCGAAAATAGCTTTCTGATGTCGCTACAGTCAATATGAGTACTTGGTGATGCCCTTTTCCATGACGAATTCCCCTGCTGTGTTCATGGGACTAATGAACTGGATCTTCCAGCCTTACATAGACCGGTTCATAGTGGACTTCATCGACGACATCCTTATGTACTCAGCGTCAAAGGAGGAGCATGCTATACACCTGCAGAAGGTTCTGGACGTACTTCGGGAGCACCATCTTTATGGGAATCTCTCGAAGTGTCAGTTCTGGATTCAGGAAGTCCACTTTCTGGGACATGTCATATCATCAGATGGAGTGGTTGTGGACCCAGCCAAGGTGGATGCTGTGTTAGCATGGGAGCCACCTCAGAGTGTAATGGAGGTGCGAAGCTTCCTTGGGATGGCAGGATATTACCGGAGGTTTATTCCTAACTTCTTTCGGATATCAGCATTGATGACAACCTTGAACAGGAAGGGAAAACCCTTCGTATGGAAAGAACAATTCCAGCAGGCTTTGGAGTAGCTAAGATAGATTTTGACGAGCGCCCCAGTCTTTAGATTGTCGGAGGAGGATGTTGAGTACATATTTTTCTACGACGGATCAGGGACCAGGCTCAGCTGTGTCCTGATGTAGCAGAATGCAGTGATTGCTTATGGTTCATGCCAACTTAGACCGCATGAGAAAAACTATGCAACCTAAGATCTCAAGTTATCAGCGGTAGTCTTCGCATTGATGATGTGGCAACACTACCTTATGGGCGAGCGGTTCATTTTCTACTCTGACCACAAGAGCCTCAAGTACATCTTCTCACAGAAGGATCTGAATTTGAGGTAGAGGCTTTGGCTAGAGTTACTCCAGGACTATGATTTTGAGATCATCTATACTCTTGGGAAGGGGAACAAGGTGGAAAACGCTCTTAGCAGAAGGTCGAGATCACAACTATTGAGTGAGGTGACACAAAAATTAGCCATTTTCCAGTTACCCTTCGTGGATGGAGAGAATACAGCTTACCTACAGTAGATGGTTGTCACCCCTCCACTCTTATAGTGATTTAGGGAGGCACAACTTGGGGATGTCGACTGTGTGACCTTACGTGCTCAGTTATCCACAGGACATGCTCCTGATGGATATTCGCAAGGTGGAGAGCACATAATTGTTTTCAGAGGATGCATTGTTGTAATAGTGGTATTGCAGGAGGAGGTCCTGAGGGAGTTCCATAAATCCCATTTGGTGGTACATCCCGGAGTGGCAAAGATGTACCAGGACCTCCGACGTCAGTTCTGGTGGTTAGGCATGAAGAAGGCAGTGGAAGAGTTCGTTTCTCGATGCCTCAAATGCCAGCAGGTGAAGGCTGAGCACTAAGATCTAGCATGGTTAGCTCACCCCTAGAAGTTCCAGAGTGTACGTGGGATGGAATATCGATGGACTTCGTGATGGGCTTACCACGGACATCCAAGGGGCATAATTCCGTCTGGGTGATCGTTGACCGACTCACCAAGTCGGCCCACTTCCTAGCTATCAGGGAACAGAGTTCCGTAGAGAGCTTGGGACGCCTCTACATACAAGAGAAAGTTCGGCATCATGGCGTCCCCTCGACTATAGTCTTAGACCAAGATGCCCACTTCACATCCCGGTTGTGGAAGGGATTGCATGAGGATTTTGGGAATTAGCTAAGATTGAGCACAGCGTTTCATCCCCAGATAGATGGTCAGATGGAGAGGACCATTTAGGTTCTGGAGTATATGTTGCAGGCCTGTATATTGGACTTTGGTCGCAGCTGGGAGGACCACCTAACACTGGTGGAGTTTGCGTACAACAACAACTACCAATCCACTATCAGTATGGGACCGTTCGAGGCCTTGTATGGGAGACCCTGCCGGTCACCGCTTTTCTAGAATAACCCCGGAGAGTCAGCACTAATGGGTCCAGAGTTAGTGCGAGCTACTACAGAGAAGGTGCAGATCATCCGGGAGTGGATGATGACTGCACAGATCTGGCCTAAGTCTTATGCTGACAGGTGACGGAGACCTATGGAGTTCGTAGAGGGAGACCACGTCTTCCTTCGGGTCTCACCTCGATGAGGGTTGAATAGATTTGGCCGAGGCAGCAAACTATCTCCAAGGATCATCGGACCATTCCATATCCTGGGTAGAGTTGGCGAGGTGGCGTACCGCCTGGAACTACTTCCAAAGTAGCATCGGGTACATGATTTCTTACACGTGTCGCAGCTAAGGAGGTACGTGCATGACCCATCGCACGTCATCGACTTGGGCGTGCTGGACATCGAGGATGGAGTGACCTTTGCTGAGTACCCGGTGGAGAACGAGGATCCGCAGGAGAGGATCCTTCGTGGGAGATTGATTCCCTTAGTGCGCGTTCGGTGGCAGAACGATAATCTTCAGGAGAGCACGTGGGAGCGGGAGGCCCAGATCCGTGCCCAGTACCCTCATCTTTTTTAGTAGCATTTGTTTTGGCTTTTTGGGGATGTAAATCCTCAAGGTGGGGAGAATGTAATGTGTCATATTTTCCGTTTATTATTTTAAAATATTATATGGAATTATTTCAAGACCGGGCGCAAACATGGCACATCATTCCGAGGTCCAGTGAGCCCGGAATGGTGGTTTGAACTTTTTTTTAGTCAAGTGAGTCTACACTTGTGCACGGTTGTGGCAGTTTTCCAATGGATGCCCGGATTAAAAATCTGATCACACCGTAGCATCCGGGACGATGACTTTACCTACGAATTAGGATAACCTCGACCAGCGTGGGTCAAGGGAAAAAGTTATTATTCTGAAATTTTAATTAAAATAAAATAAAATAAATTAACCAGTTTAATTTATTTCATTTAAGGAAACATCCGCTGCAGCGTGGCGACAGCGCAACTGTTTCTTAAATTAATGATGCATCATAATAACTTCAAAATGGAAAGTCAACGTCATTAACGCTGCCGCGTAATTAAATGAAAACATGTTTCCCTTTTTAATGGGTTAAGAAATTGTTGATCATTGGAAACATTTGAGTGGAATCTCTGCTGAATCTTCAAGGCGTTAGAGAGAATTATTAGGGATGAACGAAGAAAGATCAAGATCGAGGATCGGTGTGCTAACGTTGAGGGATCTTGACAAGAATGGCAGTGTGACACCTTCTTCAATGATCGACCCTTTCAAAAGTTAGGGGTTTGTTATTTTAATATACTTTTTCCCGTCTTTGAGTTTAAACGACGAACGCGGATCAACAACGAACAAGTTGATTCGCGGATTCGTGCATTCTTGCGAGAGGGTTTTCTTTGGGATGATTATGGGGAATTGATTCAGGCGTTATGTTGTTGTTGATTTTTGCTCCGTTTAAGCGTATTAACGGGAGAAAATCAATGCCGTGATAAACGACAACGGAGGTTCGTCCCTCATTTTGTTTATTTGGATTTCTTCCCCCTTCTTTCCTTGCGCGTTCTTTGCGTTCTTCATGGGGTGACAAACAAAGGATCGTTGCACATCTGTTCTGAAACGCAACGATCCCAAAACGAAGGTTCGACACCGCAACGACCTTGTAGAGGTGCAGCGACGATGGCGGATGTCGAATCTGACTAGATCGGAAAGATCTTTTTTCGAGCGTTATTCATGCGGGAAGATCAGAAAACTTTTTTGGAGCCGACCGGAGGCCCGAAAATGACGGAAGAGGCTTTGTTGTGTTGGGGCGACCAGAACATGGAAGTTTTGCGATGATCGGATGGCCGGATCGATGATCAGAGCACCATGGGAGGCACGCCGGTGAAATGCGTCGTTCTGGAAATTTCCAAAATACACAGTGTGTACTTCCGAAGAACACGCAATGTAGTTTCGGCAGTGGCGGCTAGTGTTTTGGGTCAGAGAAGAATCAAATGGCATGTGACCCCAGCCACACTATGTGTTGGACCTTCCCCGAATCTCGGTGTGTACATTGGGTAGTACACGGACACAGGATGATCTACACGGCTTCAGGCGGCACGATGTGTATAGCTCGGAAGAGGCGGCTATGCGGAGCTCGGAGTGTATCCCAGGGATAAACGGACACGGGATGGAGTACACGGCCATGTACTCCATCACCCGGCCAGGCAAGGTCAACAGCGCAGGTCACCTCGTGTGCATATTGCACGGGTTGGAGTAGACAGGTTGGTGACCGTGTACGAGGACATGGCCAGAGTACACGGATCCAGCCCTAGTGACCCAGACATGGCGTGTACTCCGTACTACATGCCATGTATAATGTTTTCTACATGACCAGCCTCATGACATGGGCCGTTGTACGCGGGTAGTACCCGGGGTCGGACAACACGACGTGTATCATTTCTACAGGCCGTGGAAAACGGCTTGGTCCTATGTTCACCGTGCCTTGAAAATCATTTGTTTGGGTTATTGCCCCATTTTCTTGTTCCCCTGAAGGTCAGGCATCATTCCCTCATGCGGAATTATGATCCCTTCAGTAGGACTTTCTGTGATAGAGTCAGGCATCCATCCGAGAGGCCCGGATCGAGATCCTCTATCCATTCCAGACCCTAGGTAGAGTCGGGCATCGACGTGACCAACTATACTGGGCGTTGATCCTCTACCTAGCAGGTGAATTCCAGATGAGTCGCGGTATCCTCCATGGCCCTGGCAGTGATCCTCATCTGTGTATCAACATCATTCCCACTCAAGAGTGTGTCACCCTTAATGAGTGTAGTTATCTCTCGTGACAGTTCCCGACGAACATCACTTCCTAGACGGACGTGATCAAGGATATAAGACTCGTGGAGTGTGTTCTACCGGAACAATTGCATCCCAGAATCGTCGAACGGAATCCCTTGTGGGAGTATGCGGTTGCGTTACTTGTCTCTAGACCATGGGTCTAGGTTTTGATTATATATGGTTTGTTTTATATGATCTGTAAACATATACTGTGCATATCTGACTGTACTTTTACTCTGTATTGCATTGTGGTTCTCGGGGTCCTCTACTGAGTATTGTTATTCTCACCCCTGCATGGGCTTTGCCCGCACGTTTGGTGTTTTGTGCAGACAAGCAGCCTTTTGACAGAGTCCATGGCGGACCAGGACATGACCGAGCTTTCTGAGTCCCCTACAGGCCAAGGCGTTCCTACAGCTACGAGTGGTAGTCCCAGTACCTTTGTGCTTACAGGTTGGACATTGCAGTCTTTTAGACTATTGCTTTTGGTGGGCTTGTATTATGGCCCAGTTTACTTGCAGAGTACTCTACCTTTCGTCGTACTCTGTTGGTTGCGTTTAGTTGTATGCGTTCATTTTTGTTCCTTAGTGTTTTAAATTTTAGTATTTGTGGGCTTGGAGATGTGTGTGTGTGTACAGGTAATTCGGAAATGCCTCCCATGTTAGTGACATTCCTACTCGGTGCTACTCACCAGCCCCTGGCCTATTGGAGGCAGGCTTGGGGAGTCACGGTGCGGGCCCGACTAGGACGGGTCGTGACAGCATCATAAAGTAATTAATAGATTCCATAAGAAATCATTTTCAGATACTTATTTATCCCTTTTTTATTAAACCCAATTTTAAAACAATAATAATCCTATAATAATGTTAAATATGGGTTTTCTTGGATTAAAACATTAAATATTGTAATGAAAACAAAAAAATCAAATAATGAATTTGGTGGTGGGAAGGGTTTTTGTCATTATTAATGTTAAAATAGAACATTACATTTTTCCTTTTTGAATGAATTTCAAAACATTCCCTAAATGATACCTTATTAAAATCATTTAAAAAAAGTAAAAGTTATAGAATTTTTTTTTAATTCACTTCTATAAAAATAAATATATCTATAAACGGATATTAAAAATTTGTGTATGGAAGAAGTAATAGTTTCTTAAAAGAAACAATAAAATATAATTTTTAAAATAATAACCCTTACTTTGAATCTGTCTCATCATGTACATTCTTTATATTCATAAATAATAAAAATAATTTAATTATTTACATAATAAAAATAATAATATTATATATTATTAATTTTATTTTTTCATAAAATTTTTAACATATTAATTTAGTTAATTAAATTATTTTCAGATGTTTTGAAGTTATTCGTTTCCAAAATGTTTTCAGTAAGTTATCTATAGTCATAGAGATTATTATTACATCATACACATTATAATAATTATGAATTAATTATAATTTAAATACATATATTATTATAGTAAATATAATAATGAGTGGTGTTTATGAAAAATGAACTACATTATAATCACGGAGATTGTAAGGCGTACACACACATGATTAATAGTTCTTTTTTTCCATGGTCATTGTGGAAAAAAGGTGATTAACATAATTATATTTATATAATGATACCAATATCCTAAATTTAATAATATTTTGTTAATTATAATTACATATATCATATATGCGAATTTATGATGAAAAATGAATCCCAACTCTTCGTTGAGGTGGTAGTCCACACATACCCACAAATGACATTTAGATATTTCAGTGAATATAATGTAATGAAATAAAATAATATGGTATTATTGAGAATTATTAATTTTTAATGAATTATATATACATATATATGTCAAATATATCATTATAACCATATTTTAGAGAAGTTATGTATAAATAATTTCTTCGGTTTATGAGGTTGTAGTTCAACCAACAAACAAATGATGGTATCATTTCCCATTTGATAGAAACTGATATGGATATAAGTTGTTCCATTAAAATATAATCACCTGGGTATATTTATTATTTAAGTGTTATAATATAATTATATTTATGTAATAACACAATGATTTGAAATAAGAAAAAAAATTGGGTTAAAACCCATACATCTCTTATGGAAATTCTTCTTTTATTAACACCTTATGACCTCTAGGATTGGTCTTCTACCTAAAACAGCACCTATATATTGAGGTTAGGGATTAAAGAGCTGGATTTTTTTTAATTATTGGACAACCCAAATATTCTTTTAAGTGTGGTTAAATTAGAATAAGTGGATACATTTTATAATAACATGGAGGGAAACTTTTCAAATTTGTAAAATATGAAATTAATATGAATTATTAATAAATTAAAATTGGATCCAATGTGTGTATGGATCAAAATAATATCATCCAGTATAAATTATATTGGTTTTTACTATGTTTTCAGCCTTCTCATTTGGCTTTAACCCTTTCTAAATCCATTTGGTAATTACTATAATATTAAACATTATTACAATTGAAGGGTAAATAATGATACTAGAAAATAATAAATTACACATAAAAGGATAATAGATAATTAATTACCCACATACCATTAATTTATATAAATCATATATTTTTTCAAATTTTAAATCATTTAATAAAAAATTATTTTCGAAAAATATTAATAATGTTGATTTTTGAACTATGCATTTAATTTGATTTTTTATAACATCAAAACAACCAGTTAATTAGAACATAATAATTTAAAATGCCCAGAAAATTGTGTAGTGATCGAAAAATTCATGGGTTACATAAATTATTTAACATTATATTGCTTTAATTTTTTTAAATATCATTTTTTATACATTTCCTTAATTGAATAATTTCTACGTTAGTATTGTGTAAGAATATAAGATAAATATTCCATTACTAAATATTAAAAGTATACAAAAATGGAGAAGATAAATTATTTATCTTTAAAATTATTATTTATAAATGTTTATATCCTCATTTTATCAACATGAAAAAAATATTATTATAATTTGAAAAAAGAGTGTGACATTTATGACTATTCGTTAAATAAAATATTATAAGGGCTATACTAAAATAATGATGGAAAAAATTACCATATAAAAATATTCATTTTTATGCAAGAATTATTATCATAAAATAAAATTAAATAAAGTGTTTGGTTTATTTTATAATACTTATTACTTTCATTTAGACTTTAATTACCTGGTTTAAATTTTATTGTGGTAACATAAATTACTATGGTTACTATTCATATTGGATAAAAACTAAAAGGGATATATTTACTAAATTTAGACTCACTAATTCCAAATATGGAATAAATTTCTCGAAGATCAAATCAAATTAGTGGAATAATTTAATTTACAATTAAACACATAAAACAATTTGAAAAAATGGTTATCCAAAAAAAATATCCCTCTTAAATAAAAAATGTTTTTATACTAAATTCATGTATAAATTTAATTTCAAATACCATAAATGGATGAATATAAATAAAAAGGATAAAATTAAGTACTATATATAAGTAAAAAAATAAGATTTTCGTTTATAAAAATTTTAAGATAAAATATAGATTTAAATTATAAATGAGTAACATTCCATGTTCATTGAAAATTCCATTATTTCAAAAAATTCGAAAAAAACATCTTAAGATAATTTTTACATGATTAATTAAAAATCATACTTAATAATTTCAAATTAAAATTCTATAAATTGAAAATCAATATTTTAATTCATTATTTATAATTCATGAAAACCATTTTGGTTTGGAACAATACTTTTTTTGTTTTTTTTAAGAATTACATAATATTCTTATAATAAAAATATTTAAAGAATATATAACAACATAACATTTTAGTACATGAAAATGATTTATTCATACTTTATCTACTTGTTTTTATTCTTCCCCCATTTTGGAAATTTAATCCTTTAAATATTATTCACTTACGTAATAAGTGGGGAAATCATTCCTTCGTAGTATTTTCATAAGTCCATGCTGCTTATTAATCTTTTTTTAAATGTAACAAATACCTCTAGAATTAACTTATTATAAAATAAATTAACTCTATATTCATGAATATAAATATTAAACAACTCATAATAAATTTTCCCCCCTAACTAAACTACTCCAAGGGTCGGAACATGAGATTAATTCTGCACATACTTTCATAACATTAAAATATTAAAAATATTGTCTCATGATATTTTCTATATGATTATGGTTTCAAGGTAGAAATAAAATTTTATTCATAACTCAAGGACTTCTAAAGTCCATTAAAAAAATCTAATGTAAATCTGGGATCTCATTCAGATAAAATTGACAGAGGAACTACATGTAAACTATATATCTTTTTAAGATACAATGGAAATTTTTATTTAATTATAGAGTATCTTATTGGGAAATGAAATGAAAAAAATTAAAAAATCGATTAAAAATAACCCAAATCAATTTATAACATAAAATATTTTTTATTAATCTGACACCTAATTCCATATATATGTTTTCCTACTTCTACATTGAGACTATAAAATGATGAGCCACCCCTTTGGGATATTTTTATCTTCATTAAAATGTTGAGAAGTAACACATTCCATGGTGATGCCATTAATATATATTATATTCTACCCCACCAATAATACATATAAATTGATCAAAATATATTAGAACCACCATGATTATGGAAAAATGTGAAAATATGAGAATCAATAAATAATTATATTATATTATAGGAATCATAAGGAACATATATTCTATTTTCGAATTTCTAAACACAACATTTATCAATATTGAATTCAGAAAAATACCATTATTAACCAATTTTACCTTTTCCATTAACTCATAATATTCAATATAATTTTTATTTATTCATTTTGATATAGAAAATTGTGCTTCCATGAGAAAAAAATAGAGGATGTTCCTAAATAAATAACATCTGGACAAAAATTCATCCAATTATTATTCAAACTGTTATGTTCTAAATGTCACATGGTTAATATAATACTACTTTTCTAACGCAATTCATTTGCTTATTTGTTTTATTTTTTGTGATGATAATAAAAATTTTAGTCATGATACATTATAAATTTCATATATATCCTCTATTATATTGTTAGATCTTTATCAGTGAATATATACATAAAAATTATAAGATTAGTATACATTTCAAAATTTGATCCATATAAATGATATCTAAAAATATTTAAATAAAAAACCATTGAATTTAATTCCATATCATGTTTATGATAATCTGAATCAGGATGTTATAGTTTTCATGATGCATAACAAATTAGTGGATAATTTTGAATTAGGACCCAACCATGTCCTTTTATATAATCATCACTATATATGGAAAATTAACAATTTCTATAGGGTAGGGCCAAAATTTGATCATTCAAAAATCCTATTTTTAGTAACTAAAAATTATCATCACACTGTTTTTTCCATAATAATTTCACTCCTTTTCTAGTTAACATATCATGTACTCTATATAACTATACAATTCTATCAAAAAAAAATTTAATACTATCCTATTAAACAAATAAAATTACAAATATTTTATACATTTCAATGTTTTATTCATTCATCAACAACTTTAGTTTTAGTATGATGAATTATTATGAAATATTTATTTATGATGTGTCCATGGAATGAAATCTATTGTAACCAAAAATCACATTCTATAAATTCTACATAAAACTACTTTTCATTTAGATTTTTTAGAAAAAAAATTTACATTTTCATCATCATGATATCATATTAAATAAATTAAAATATAATTAATAAAAACAACTATAAATAAATACCAATATTTTTTGAAGACACAATTCAGGGGATCTATAAATATTATTTTGGAATTTGCTAACTCAAATGGAATAATCACAAAATCATATTGAATTCATATAGTCTTAAACTATTTTTGGAATTTCATCCTCTATCACCTTTAACAGGGTGTTCTTACACCTTAGTTAATCATGGGAACACTTTTATGATCCACTAATCTAATCAAATAAAACATCAATAAGGGGAAAAATAATTTTTTATAATATTAATATTATTCAAATATCTATAATTCCAATTAAATCCATATTTCAATTTTACATTTAGTAATGGAGAAAATTGTGTTGAAGTTATAGGATGAAGGAATCATTTTTCATGAAACTCCTACAATTGATTTTTCAATTGCAGGAGTTCTACTTGAGCAATTCAAAAATAGGATTTGGAAATAGGATTAGCATCAGGAGCTAAATCAATAGTAAAATAAAATTCATAATCAAGTATATGATAAATAAAAAAACAAGAATAACATCCATGTATTATTTTACAATAGAGCTTCATCAGTCATTAAAGATCATTAATACTCCAAAATATGAGCAAGATAAAATTATTTTCTATCTTTTAGTCATTTCCTAGATTCATGATATGTTATAAAAGGTAAATTCCCCCTAAATATAAACATTTTTAGCTCTAAAATCTATCTTAGTGTGGTAAACTAAGCCTTAATCCATACATATAATAACCTCAAACTCTACTATGGTCAAAAAACAATGTTTGCAGGTAATGTATTTTCATATATAATGACATAAAGATTATTATAATTTCATTATTGTAAATAAAATATCTTATGTTACTATACCATAAGTTATGTATTCATTTCATGTGGTGGGATTTCCAATTTACAATAAAATTTACCAAAAAAGAACGAATGTTTCGACCATGAATCAAACAATATACTAGTATAATCTTAAAAAACAATTAATATACTTGATTCAACACTGTGTGATGTCCCATAATCTACTAAAGGGGTTCCCAAGGACATTACCACAACTTTATACATAAAGTCTTGATGATTCCCATTATTTTGGATCTTCTACGTGAAATCATGTGAATAATGACCCACCACATTACATTTAAAACTTTTTTACATTATATTTATCAAATTTTTTATTACCATTACCATGATAATTTTCATTACAACGACGATCCATATTCTCCATCTTAACACATTGGAAGAACATACAAGACGTTATAAGTAATTACATAGTATTATTTTTACCACAACTCTCTGAAACTGAAAAAATAATTTTATTACCATTTGGATTCATTAATATATTCATACATTTTTCCTTCAATCTAAACCTATTTATACTACTTTTCTAAGTTTTCATGACCATAAAAAAATCCTTTTCCTCCCTCATATAACATTTAAAAAATTTTCCAAACATTTTAATGCATGAGAAACTAATTCCCTCTAATATTGTTTCCTCAATCAGAAATAAATTTGATTAATATTACCATTAAGACCATGGTTAATTAATTTCTCAATCCTTTAAAATTCGGTTATGTTTTATTTACACATGACCACTAATTCACCATACATTTCATTCAATTAAAATTAGTTATTTTCCAACCTATATTAATCATAATTAGGATAATATTTCTCAATAAATATATTCAAAAAATAAACCCACTCTAAGATATCAATATCATCAATTTATTTATCATTCCTAACCATTTTTCCATATTAAAAAAACATCCCCTTTAAAATGGGAAATATTAACACAAAAAATTATTATTATTACTATATCATGTGTGATAAAATATATTTTATTGGTATTTACTTCATTATAAAGCTTCCACTGGGTTATAGTATCTAGTAAATGTAGGAGGGGTCACCTCATAAAAAATACAATATCAACATGTTTCTTTTTGGTTGATCTAAAAAATCTCAAGTATAGATATAGCCATTTTTTATAACATGTGGTAACTCATCAATCACAAAAAAACTTAGTTCCAACTCCAACTATTTATTTTTGTGTATTCAGAAGGATATCATCACTATGGTGTCTTCCTACGTCAACATACCTATTTCATCTATTGAAACTCATTCAAAAATAATATAGATTATATGAAAAAACATATGAGTTTTAAAATTAAATATAATTTTAAATTAACCACAATTTAAAATAATATAAGACATTTATTTAAAAATTATCATAAAATATAAAGTAATCAAAAACATGCTATAATACAAACTTTAAGGAACCTAATGTGTACATTACGTAACATATTGTCTTTAACCTATATTTTATTTTATTTCATTCCAAAATAACATTTAGGCCTATAGTTATATAGTCAATGTTCATAACTGTTATATAGTAATCCATATATTATATGGAAGAATCTTCTTAAAATTATAATATTTTTTAATATAATAATTTTAAGGTAAAAAGTGATTTATTTTCACAAAAAATATTAAAAAAATTCAACATGAATTGTTAATTTCAATTAACTATACAAATTCCCTATGAAAAACATTCTAAACAAATTAATTATAAAAAAATAATTGACAGACATACAGAAAAATAACAAAATCATTAGTCCATTATTGCATATAAAAATTTACCTTTTTCAAAATAAACATTGTGCTCAAAATATAAATTTTCATTCAAAATAAATCACCAGATCTTCTTAAATATTGTCATAAAATTTTCATAATAAGTATTAAAGGAAAAAATAAAAAACCTAAGGTGTTTTTTATATCATGAGAAACTATAAGGATATGACCTTAAAAAATTACATCATCTATAATTAAATGAATAATTTGCATTGATGACCTTTTCATTTTTAGGGTTTTAAAGAATTATGCCATAACTATTAAATTATATCTCAAAAATTAAAGAGTAGACACTTCTACTCAGATTCCATTTTTTACAGAAAATAAAAACTCCTAAAAATGAGTCACGTATATTTCCATGTTTTAGACATCATGTCTATTTATTGATCCCATCCTTGAACCTATTCAAATTTATGTCATATGAAAAAAATTTAAAAACATGGGATGAGCATAAAAATCTCATTAAGGGTTATAAAACAAATAAAGAAAAAATTAGTTCATCAATAAAAACATAACATAAGATATTTAATATACCTCATGAAATCATAAGATATATGAATAACACATATAAAACATAAATCACAAAGGTAACTTGTTTCATCCATAATATACTTAAGTTGTAGTTTTCATAGCTACGTAGGGAGTTACATTCGGAATACCCATAAATTAATATTCCATAAATATCATAGGAGAAACATTATCATTTACCTCTATCACATTACCCAATGCGTTGGGGAGCTATCTCAGGATCACCCGTCGTACGTTTATCATAGAACCACCCATATATGTAAACAATTCCCAAGAACCATATCATATTCATAAAACATAAAACAAGCATAAAAGAAATATAATATTTCCACATTTTAATAAAAATATTTCATTTAAATATATGGAAAAAAATACATTATCAATACCATTTTCAATACCAAAATACATAAAAGATTATAAGGTATTTATTTTCTTTTTTAAAACATTATAGCTTTTTAAGGAAGTTAGAGATTGAATAGTACTCACAGTGGAGAAAAGGCATTGTCACCTCTAACATTAAAAATAAACATTCCATTTTTTTAGTAAAACACTTGGTAGAAAAAGATTCCCTTTTAACGAAATTAATATTCAAAGGGGATTATACACCATATAAAATAAGTTTGTGTATAAAACAAAATATGCCACAATGAAAAGAGATTGAGACGAAGTCCCTTACCTCGTGTCTGATTTGACTCATTCGTTCTTTAATCTATTGAATAATAAACTAAACTTAACTTATACATGAATAAAATCATTTTTCATGTTTTTATTCAATTTATATCACATATTACCATGTTATAAATATAACTTAATCGTTTATGTTTATAATGGTCGTTTCGTCGATATTTTGTACTTGTGTCAAAAATGAACTTCTTATAATTACAAGTTATTCATGTGTTCAAAATTATAATACATCCATAATGTCATTAATTATTTAGATATCATATATATCATATATATATACCGTGTACATATGTATTTATAATACTACATTACATTTTGAGATAATAAATTTAATCCATTGTTCATAGAGAGAGTAATATGTACGTACACATGAACGCTACATTCATTTCTATTTTGTATTTAATGTAATTAAAACATAGTGATACATAGGTATATTATAATTCCATTATAATAAAATATATATAATTTCTGTAACTCTACCCTTTATATTTTCCACATATGGCATGAACGATTCATATCACTTTGAGGGGGTGGTAGTCCGCACTTTCTCAAATTAAATTATCACGTTTACCCATTATAGAAAACATAAAGGTATTCCATAAATTGAAAATAAATAATCATAGAGACAATATTAATATAATATATATCACATATGAATACAGTTCCATCATAATGGTCACCATAATAGGTGGTAGGAGAAGATTGAACAATCATCGTTTCGTGTGGCAATAGTTCGCAGTCAATAGAAATAGTTTGTTACTTACTCATTAGATGGAGGTTTGTTTATGTTTAGTTATAATAATTCACAGAAAAAACATATTATATTTAGGATAATATTGTGGTTATAAAATATTGTAATAAAAAGTGTTTAGGTTGTTGGATAAGTAAAATAAAAGAAACGAATTTAAGAGAAGATGTTACCTTTAAATCGGGTAACTCCCTTTGGTTTAAAGCAAAAGGAGTTCTTGAAGTGGCTTCAGCCTAAGGTAAGGCTTATGAATGTAATATAGGGATGTATAGAGCTTAATTGGGTATATTTTTGATGAGCCTAGTGGAATTAGAGGTGTTAATAATGGGAAAGATGTTATGGATTTTTATAAGGGGGAGGAGGGGCTCTTTATAAAAGTTAGAAAATATTATATTATTATATAATTATTTTCTTTTTATAAAGGTCCAAATCATATTAAAGTAAAATATAATATGACTCTTGTTCGAAATAAAATCATTTTATAACAATTTTATAGGTTTTGGATATATTTTTAATCTTTATAATCTTATTTATTTAAATAATTCATTAACGAGGTAACACTTCATCAATATTGTCTCATAAATAATTTTATTTATTTGATGTCTAAATATAATAAAAAATATATCATGATGTATGAAATATTTTTAACTTTCAGTAAAATATTTATATTCAAATATATAACTTATATAACTTCATGTATGAATGGATTATCTAAATGATATATGTTTATGTAATTTTTGTCATTACTTTAAACTAATTTATATAAAGTGTCATTATCACAATTATTTGGATTCATGGAGTCCCAAAATCTGCCCAAGGATGACCATGGTCGTACATGACTCATCCAATAAGATAATTACAAGTGTTAAGGTAATTTTATATCATTATTTTATTCTATTTTCCTTAACTTACACTATTTACCTTTAACTGAGGTAAATAAAAGTCAAAAGTTACTTTTCAAAAAAATTATTTTCATCTTATTGAACCACATTATTCTTACTGATAACAACCATGTATGTTTTAGTTTTGAAATTAAATTCACAAAAGCGGTAAAATTTCATATAAATTAAAAATTCGGGTTTTTAACAACTACATAGTGTTTTCACTATTCATAAAAAATTGATGGTTTTCAGAAAAATTCAAAAAACACAGCCTAAGATATTTTAGATATTTCGAATTAAAAAATTCTGTCTATTTTACAAAATTCAATACATAGAAGATGCATTATTTAATTTAAAATTAATTCACATTGTCAAAACCAAAAAGCGTGTTCTTATGAAATAATAATTATCCCAAGATTGATAGTTGTTTATATCTAATTGAAAAGTGAAATTACTTCCAATTACCAAAATTGGATTAAATGGTAAAAATAAAATCTAATTTAAATTTAAAACATATTAAAAATATAATCAATCCATATAAATAAATTATATTAAAAGGTAGTTTTAAATTAAAATTCATTATTTTTCACAATTCATAAGAAAATGAATTTTATGAGAAAAAAACCAAAAATTTACCTAATGTAAATTTTGATGTCTCAATTCTAAGGAATAATTTTATTTTGTAAAATGTAACATATAAAAGTGAAAAAAACTATATTTAATGAGTGTTCGCCATCAAAAGTGGTAAATAAACCTTTTAATGAATAATTGAGTATTTATGCTTAAAATTGGGTTCATTCAGATTATAAGACTCTAATTTTTACTGTTTAAACGTAAAAAAATCATAAAATATGTGTAATCATATTGTAGTTAGTCTTGTCTATTCCTGCTATTATAATGGGTAGTTGTATACTAGCATTTAAAATAATATTATATAATTATTTTTCAGTATGATCCAACGTTTTGTGCAATGTAAGATTTCTAAGAAACACGTTGTTGCATATCTGGTGCTCCATCGAACATAGCATCCCATTTAGAGTAAAATTAATTTTCAATTCACAAATATTAATAAATATGAAAATTTCATATTCTTTATTTACCTGGGATGTTACATCATTCCCCACTTTGGGGAATTGTGTCCTTGCAATTCTATTCACTTATCAAATAAGTGGGGGTATTTATCACTCATAGCATTTTCAGATTCCCATGTTTCCCCTTCAACCATATGGTTTCTCCACAAAACCTTTACCTAATTAATTACCTTATTCTACACCACTTGTTCTCTTCGGTGAAGAATATAGATTGGTTTTTCTTCATAAGAAATATTCTCTTCCAACTGATCTACCTTTGGGATCAAAACATGATATGGATCCGGCAAATACATTCTGACCATTGAAACATGAAACACATTGTGAACATGGGATAAACATAAAGGTAAATCCACTCTTTAGGAAACTGATCCAACATTCACTATGATTTCATAAGGTCCAATGAGCATCAGACTCAACATTCCATTATTAGAAAAACAAATCACAATTTTCCATGGAACAAATTTGTGAAAGTCATGACCACCTACCTCAAACAAAATATTCTTCCTCTGGTATCTGCATAATTTTTCTGCCTACTCTGAGCTGTAATCAAGTGCTTCTGAGTCAACTAGAATTTTTTTCCATCTCTTCTAACAATTCTAGTCCCATAAACATTATTTCACATACTTCATCCCAAAAATCTATAGTTCGACATCGTTTCCCATATAATAACTCAAATGGAGCCATCAATATACTTGAATAAAAACTGTTATTATAAGAAAATTCAACCAGAGAAATATATTGGTCTCATCATCTGATGTAATCTAGGGAACAATCCTGTAGAATATCCTATAAGTTTGGAATTTTTTGTTCTGAATTCCCATCTGATTGAGGATGAAAAGCGGTACTAAAATTTAATTCAGTACCCAAAAATTTATAAAGTCCTTTACAAAGGTTATAAGTTAAACTTGGATCACTGCCAGATACAATGGAGAGAGGAAATTAATGTAACCTGACTATCTCTTTAACATACAACCAAAAAAAATTATATAGAGACAATGTATCTTGAATAGGAAGGAAATGAGTTGATTTAGTCAATCGGTCAATAATAACCAGGATTGCATCATTACCTCGAGATGTCTTTGGTAATCCCAGAATGAAGTCTATGGATATATTTTAACCTTTCCACTCTAGCACTGGTTAATACTGAAGCATCCCTTTAGGTAAGGGTCGCTCTACTTTACCCTATTGACAAGTCAAACACTTCACAGTACAGTCAACAATATCTCTTTTCATTCCATCCAACCAGTAATACATCTGAATATTAATGTACATCTAAGTAATTCCATGATGAACTAAAAATAGAGAACTATGATCTTCACATAATAACTCTTTCTTCAACTTTGAATCCCATGGCACAAATAATATCTTATAAAAACTCAAAACCCAATCATTATCAATGTTAAAATCATCCAAATTACCCTTCTAAAAAAACTCTACATTTTTCCAAAACTCAATGTCCAACTTCTATGATTGCTTAATTATATATAATAGAGATGATTTGACTAACACCTAAAACAAAATAGAGTAATTTCTGGAACCAAAAACTTATATGCAAAATTTAATCAAATAAAAAACCAAAGGATATCATTCCAAACATAGCATGGTTAATGAAGAATTACTTTTTTGACTCAAAGTATCTGTGACTTTATTTTCCTTTCCTAGATGGTAATGAATTGTGCAATCATAATCTTTGATTAATTCCAGCCATCTATTTTGTATAATGTTCGATTTTTTATGATTGAATATATACCTAAATCTTTTGGGATGAGTATATCTTTCACACTTTACACTATTCAAATTATGCCTCCAAATTTTTAAAGACAAAGCAATAGAAGCTAATTCTAAATCATTTTTAGGGTAATTTAACTCACGAGGTTTCAACTAATGTGAAGAATAAGCAATTACCAGATAATTTTTCATAATAAAACAGCCATTTCTTTTCAACAAATAATCTCTATAGAGTAAAAACATACAATTTTTTAAGGAATTTCCAAAATTGGGGCATTCACCAATCTTATTTTAATTTCATAAAAACAATCATCATATTCATTTTTTCAAATGAACTTAACACCTTTTCGAGTTAACATAGGTAATGGGATAGATAACCGTTAAAAATTTGCATGAAACCTATGGTAATAACCTATCAAACTAAGAAAACTATGGATCTTATTTATATTTGTGGGTCTTTTCCATTCTTCAATAGCTTTTGTTTTAGCAGGATCAATAGTTATGCCATTTTGTGAAACAATGTGACCAAGGAATGAGAATTTTTGTAACCAAAACTAACACTTTTTGAATTTCTTAAATAGTTTATTTTCTTTTATGGTGTGTAATACAACCCTTAAATGACATTAATGTTCCTATTTACTTTTGTAATAAACCAAAATGTCATCAATGATCAAAACTAAAAAATTATCCAAGAACTCACAGAAAGTTCTATTCATACAGTCCATGAATACAACAGGTGCATTGGTAAACCCAAAAGGCATCACTACAAATTCATAATGGCCATATCACGTGTGAAACACAATATTCATAATTTCTTCTTCATTTAAATTAAACTGATGGTTCCCTAAACTCAAATAAATCATCAAAAATACTATCCTCTCTATAGCTAATCAAATAAATTTTCTATATGAGGCAATGGTTACTTATTCTTAACATTGATGTTATTCAATACTCTATAATCAATGAAAATTCTCATTGAACCATCTTTCTTGTTAACTATCTAGATAAGAGAAACCCATGGTGAAGTGTTATGTCGAATGAAACCTTTATCTAATAACACCTATGATTGGGTTTTAAACTCTAAAAGTTTAATTTTAGCCATTCAATAAGGGGGTTTTGAAATTGGCATAGCATCAAGAACTAAGTCAATAGTAAATTCAATTTCCTTATCTGGTATAATACCAGGAAACTCATTAGGAAAAACATCTAGATACTAATTTACCACTGGCACACAATTAATCTGAATAGTTTCATTGTTTTCAAAAATATGTTCAAGGTTATATTCATTTATATATATTACAAGTTTTTCAACTTCTAAATATGTTACCAAAAGTAAGCGTTCATTCTTGTACACAAACTAAAAATCTTTCTGAAAAGAAACCTCTTTACCTCTATAGCCAATCTTATCAGGATAAACAGAAAGACAATCCAAACCCAAAATAACATTAAACTCTAATAAAGAAAAAAAATATGTTTTTTAAGTAGATTCTTTCCACACACAAGGACTTGAATTTTTTATTATTTCTTTTTGTCTCAAAATTTCCTCCCGGTGTTTTTACTATAATTTCAAAATTCATATATAGAGATGGAATTCTTAATTTACTAGAAAATTCTAAGAAATGAATGTGTGTGTAAACCTTGAATCAAACATCACATTGGGATAATATGAATAAAAACACAGTTTACCTTATACTACTTTATTTGATGGCCCAATAATTGCTGAAGTATTTGCAATGGATTTCATCACCCCTTTCTACATGTATTCTGGATGATTTCCCTTAGTTGAGTTCTTAGTTGGACACTCATTTCATATGTTCCCATTTCATTACACTTAAATCATTTTACTGACTATAAATCATATTTTGTATTACCATTAACTTGATCTTTTTCAGTACAATTAAAATCCTATTGTCCCATTTTAGCACTTCATTAGCACTTACAAAATTTCCAAATACATTCCCCAGCATGCTTTTTACCATAATTTTCACAAACTATAAACATAATTTTCTTACCATTAGTTTTTTTTTGAAGAGTTCTTCCATTTCATCTGCAACATTAAGATCTTATTCTACTGCTTTTCAAAGAATATATGATCATTGTAAAACTCAATTTCCACCTTCTCCACACATAGAACATGTTTTTCATAACTTTTTAACTCATGAGATGATAAATACCTTCGATATTTTGGATTTAATCCTATGTAAAAATGGTTTATTTTACTATCAAGATATCGTATGAAATTTTTAGCATACCTTTTCAGTCATGTGAATTTTTCTTCATATGAACCACTAACTAATCCTGCAACCTTAATTCTAGGAATTGTTTTCTATCCATAGAAAAACCACCTTAGGAAAGTATTTCACAAGAACCATACCTTTGAATTCATCCCAATCAAGATCATCAATCTCCTCACTATCCCGGATATTTTTCACCATAGAACACCAGTGATCGGCTTCACCTTAAAAATGATAAATAGAAATATTATCCTTTTGATGTTTTGAACACCCCATGATATCAATAATATTTTCCAATGCTTTAATCCACCCTTCCTCTAGCATTGGGTCAGATGATCCTATGAATGTTGGGGGTGTTTTCCCATGTAGTGCAACACTACTAACAAGTTATTTTATGGATGATTTGAATGATATCGTTCATGGATACCACCACAAATTATAGCCTAAGTCAATATTTCCATCAATTCAACAATATGTTCAGTTCCAATTATGACCATCTCAGGTTGATGATTTGGAAGGTTGTCTTCCTCTTGATGTTGTCCCATCATAGCTTCCATGTTTCTTCTGCTGAAAACCATTCTAAACGTAGAAATATCATAGTTGAATAATCAATGGTATATATACATTATATATATATTTATTATTACCATAAATTAATGGAATTAATTTAACATTATTCTAACTCCTACAGTTGTCTAAACCAAACTTTGATACTAACTATAAAGACCCAACCTTAAAATATTACATAATCTATAATTAAATGAATAATTCACATTGAGGATCTTTTTAGGATTAATGTTTTTAGAATTTGGCCATAACTATTAAATTACACGTCAAAAACTACAAAGTACATAATTCTACTCAGTTTATATTTTTTGGTAAAATAAAAACATAAAAAAACAGTCATTTGTAGTTCTACGTTTTAGACAGCATGAGTTTTCCTTGATCTGATCCTTGACCCCATTCATCTTTATGTCCTATTATTTTTTTTTACCATGGGATGAGCATAAAAAGCATAGTAAGGTTTATAAAACAAATAAAGAAAACATTAGTTCATTGATACATACATAACGTAAGATCCTTAACATATATAATGAAATCTTAAGATTTATGATTAACACATAGGAAACATTAATATAAAGGTAACTTGTGGAATCCGTAAAACACATACGTTGTAGCTTTCACAACTACAAAGGGAGTTACATTTGGAATACTCATCATAGTATATTCCCTAAATCTATTAGGAGAATCATTATCGTTTACCTCTGCCAGGTTACTCAATTCATTGGAGAGCTATTTCGGGCTCACCCACCCTAGGTTTATCACAGAACCACCCATATATGTAAACAATTCCCATAAATCATAACATATTCACAACAAATAAAACAAGCATAAAGGAAAGATAACATTTCCACATTTCAATCAAAATATATCATTTAAATTTATTTACATAAAAAATCCATTATCAAAACCATTTTTAATTCCAAAATATGTAAAAGTGTATATGGTATTTGATTTCCTTTTTAATACATTACAGCTTGTTAAGGAATCCAAATATCCAATAATACATGTGGCAGAGGTAAGGTCATTATCACCACTTACGTTAAAAAGAAACATTCTAGTTTTTCATTTAGTAAAACGCTTTATAAAAAAATATTCAATTTTAATATAATGAAAATTCAAAGGGGTTTTTACCCCATATAAAAAAAGTCTTGTATGAAACAAAATATGCCTCAATGAAAAGAGATTGTGATGAAGTCCCTTAGCTAATGTCCGAATTAACCCATTCATTCTTTAATCTCATGAATAATATACTAAAGTTAATTTCTCATTTCTTAAGAACGTTTTTCAAGTTCATTATTCCTTGTATATCCCTTATTACCATGTTATAATCATTATGTAATCATTTACGTTAATAATGGTGGTTTTGTTGATATTTGGTACTTTATTCAAAAATGAACTTTTTATAATTATAAGTTGTTCAAGTTTTCAAAATTCCATTATCTATAGAATGATATTCATGATTTAGATATCATATATATCATATATATATTTCCTTTATATTTATTTCTTTATAATAGTACACAACATTTGGAGATAAGAAATGAAATGCACCGTTTATGGAGATGGTATGTCGTACGTACACATGAACAATACTTTCATTTCTCTTTCATATTTAATGGAATGAAAACTCAATGATACATAAGTATATAATAATTCTAATATAATATCATATATATAGTTTCAATAACTCCATCCATTATACATTCCTCATATTTCATGTATGAGTCATATCACATTGAGGGGGCAATTGTCTGCACTTCCTCAAATGAAATTATCACATTTACCCATTTTGGAAACCATAAAGGTATGATATGAATAAAAAATAAAGAAGCATAGAGACAATATAATTATGATATATATCACATATAAATATAAATCCATCATAATTGACACCATAAGAGGGGGTAGGAGAAGAATGTACAATCATCATTTCGTGAGGCAGTAGTTCACCCTCGGCAAAAATAGTATGTTCTTTACACATTATATGGAGTTGTGTGTATGTTTAGTTCTAATACATATCATAAAAACAACATAGTATATTAAGGATACAGTTTTTGTTATAAAATAATCGAATAAAAATAGTTTATAGTTTTTGATATGTAAAATAAAAGAATATAATTTTACAAAATATGTTACCTTTAAATCGGGTAACTCCCTTTGCTTTGAACGAAATAGATTTTTAAGTGCCTTATGCCTAAGGTAAGGCTTATAAGTGGAAGGGAGGTATATAGGGAGATTAATTAAGGGAGATTTTGTTTGATCCATGGGTCTTGAGATGTGTTAGTAATGGATTAGTGTTTATTTCTTTTTATAAGGTGGGAGGTTCTCTTTATAAATGATTGAAAATATTGTTTTATTATGTAATTATTTTCAGTTTCTAATGGTCCAAAAAATATTAAATTTTAAGTTAAGTTTAATATTTTTCTAAATGAAACCATTCAATAAGTATTGTATAGGTTTTAGATATTTTATTAATCTTAATTATTTTATTTATTTAAATCATTCATTAATGAGGCATACTCTGCATCATTATTTGGTCATAAAAAATTTTATTTATTAGATGTCTAAAAAATATAAAAAAAAATTATTATGTAGGAACTAACTTTATATTTTAAATTAATATTAATAGTCGAAGATATAACTTATATAACCCCATGTTTTAATTTAATTACTAAAATATATATAATTTTATGTCATTTTTGTCATTACTTTATATTAATTAATATAATGTGATGTTATAACTCTTAAGTGGCTCCATGGGGTTCCAAAATTCTCCCAAGGATTACATTGGTCGTAAATGACTTATAAAATAAATTAGAAAAATGTTAAGGTAATTTTATATTATTATAATATTTGTTTACCTTGAATTTCCCTATTTTCCTTTAACCGCAGTAAATAAAAGTCAAAAGTTACTAATCACTAAAAATTATTTTCATCTTTTTGAACCACATTTTACATACATATAAAAACCATGTATGTTTTATTTTAGAAATTTAATTCATTTAAGTGGTGAAATTTCATTTAGATGAAAAATTTGGTTTTTAACTATTACTCAATGTTTCCACAATTAATAAAAAATGTAAGGTTTTCAGAAAAAATCAAAAAATTCAGCCTAATATATTTTTGATATTATTTATTCAAAAATGATTTCTATTTTAACAAATTCAAAACATATAATATGAATAAATTAATTTAAAATTATTTCCCATTTTCAAAATCAAAAAGCGTGTTTTTAAGAAATAATAGCTCTCAAAATATTGACACTTTTGTATGTCCAATTTCGAAGTGATATTACTTTAAATTAAAAAAATTGGATTAAATGGTAAAAATATAATCTAATTATGCTTTAAAACCAACTAAAATTTTAATCTATCCAAATAAAAAAATTATATTAAAAGGTAGTTTGAATTAAAATATAGTATTTTTCAATATTCATTAAAAAATGAATTTTTTCAGAAAAATATAAAAAAATTTCCCTAAGTAAATTTTATATCTTGATTCTAAAAAATAATTTTATTTTTTCAAATAGAACATATAAAAGTGATCAAAAATATATTTATAGATGGTTCTCCATCAAAATGAATAATATCTACCTTTTAATAAATATTTGTGTATTTGTGCTTAAAATTGGATTTATTCACATTTTAAGCATCTAATTTTTATTGCATAAATATAAAAACAATTAAAAATTATTTATAATCATACTGTAGTTAGCCATGTTCATTCCTTTTATTACAATAACTAGGGGTTAGCTACCATTTACAATAATATTATATTATTATTTTTCAGTATGACCTGACGTTTTGTGTAATGTAATATTTCAAGGAAACATATTCTTTAATATTTGGTAATCCATAAAACATACAACTCCTTTAATGTAAAATTAATATTAAATTCACAAATACGAATAAATATAAAAATCTTTTATTCTTTATTTAACTGGGATGTTACAAAAACTCATTATAATTTTTTCATAGAGTTACTATTTTCAATCTTATGAGGTATTATATACATTCCTTTAGCATGTGAAATCATAGTATTTCCATAAATAACAAAAAAAAAGAATAGAAAAATAATATAGGTTACATGATCCATATTTTTTATATCATTCACAATTATACACGGAATAACCTTAATAGTAATAGTTTGAGTAACCATCATAGTTACACTTGAAATAACAACTATATTTATAACAGAATAACTATCATAGTATATTCCCATAGTCTCTTAAGAGAAATCAAATATGTTAACTACAACCCATTACCTATTGATTTAAAGATCTATAAATGGATCAACTAACATTTGTTTAAAACACAACCAAAATTTTTAATAAACAGTACCCAAGATCCATAATATATATATATAACTTAAATAATGCTTTATAAAAACATTCTTCTCGCCCATAAGAAATCATTTTCAATTATTGATAAGAACCTTCTCATTACAACACATTTTTAAAAACTAATATTCTAATAATAAATGAAATTATTATTTTTCATTGAGTAAAAAATAAAATATTGTAAATGAATCAAAAGATCAAATAATGGTAATGATGGTGGGAAAAATCACCTTCATTTTTTATATTAAAATAGAACATTTATTTTGACTTTTTGAAAAAAAAATCAACATATACAATAAAATGATTCCTTTTGAAAAACATTTCAAGAAACCAAAATAGATATAAAATTATGTCTATAATTTAATTATATCCACACAAATATATTGATAAAACAATTTTAAAATAATGTATACAGAATAAAAAAATGGTACATTAAGGGAAACATTAAAAGATAATCTTTTTAAAAACATTATTTTGTTACCGACTCCAAATGTATATTCATCAACATCATGAATAATAAAAATTGAATATTTATTTACATAGTTTATAAAAATTTTCATTTTTATTATTACTTTGTAAATCTTTTACAATCATATACTTAATTATTTAATTATTGAAATTCACATTGACTGTTTGAATTCTATTCGGTTCCAAATTGTCTTTGGTAAGACGACTATGGTCAAAGAGTTTATTATTCATCATTTCTAAAATATTAATCATGATATAACTATGATTAAAAATAATTTAACCAATCATGCATTATGGTTATGAAAAATTAACAATGTTATAATCATGGAGATGGTATTCCATACCTACAAATGAGTAAGAGTTCAATTTTTCAACAATAATTTGGGAAAAAAGTTAAGTATCATATTATAATTATTATTATTTAATAATATCATAAATAGGATATTATTTATTTTATTGTACTTACATATATAATCCACAAGTATTTGTTATTAAAAAACACATCTCTTTGTAGAAGTGGTAGTCTACACGTACAAAAGAACAATATTATATCTTTTCAAGGAATTAATAGGTAAAAAATTAAAACATATATTATATTTCATGAAGGAAATTTTTTCAGGTAAATAAATAAATTTAAATATATATATATATATATTAAATAATTAATAATTACCATTATTTATAGTTTTTAGAGACCCAAATATTGACGTAAATGGAAATTGCATTTCTTTTGCGTAATATATAATACATAACAAAAATAAACACCAAAAGACCGTATTAGTTTAGTGTCTTTGGAAACTCAGAACAAAATCTTCTAATCAGGGTGAATGATCTTCAACATCTCCCATAAAGATCTTCCCCTTTTGTTTTCTTACCTAAAACCTTTCTTGAAATCATGGGGAAAAGAAAACATAAAAAAGGGTGAGCTAAAATGCTCAGTAAGGGTAAGCATGGAGAAAATATAACAAATCATGTACATTTGAACTTAAAAACATGAACATAATGTTTAAACATCAAAATCTTGAGCAAAGACATAAATATTGGAAGTACGTAAGGCATGTATCATAATGGAACATCAATATTGATAAAATAGAATGGAAATAAATAATTTAATTGTGGAAATCATTAGGCACTTGTTATGATTTCCATAGTAGCCAAGGCATTGCTGCCATGACCATCTTAGTGGACAAAGTCCCTTTCTGAATCCTGTTCACTCCTCGTTCCAGTCCTGTATCACCGAACCAGATTAACTTACCATTCCATCCATGTCTATCTCATGAGATATAAATCTTTACCCAATTCATTGGAGGAAGATATAGGTCCCACCCATCTCACAATTAAATCATTCTTACTTGTGCCACAACATAAACATAAATTATTCATAATAACCCAAAGAATAAAAATGGGTTTCATAAACATCATCCCATCATAACAGAATCCATATAAAACAAATGGATATCATTTCGTCATATGAAAAGTGAAACCATGTAAATCATAGAGACATTTTACTTGAAACATATTCATACTGAATAATGTCATCTTATATGGGAAATTATTTTGATAAAACACTTGAAAATAATTCTTGAAGAAAATATCCTTTCTTCTTAAAAATCAATTTCTTTTCACAAAATGTAACTAAATTTTAAAACATAAGGATTTTCTTGAAAATAATAATGAAATATTGTAGAGTATGATTTATGAAAATAAGGCATTATGAAACTGAAAAAATCTGTTCATTCCTTATATGTTAGAAAAAACATTCTTCACGTACTTTTCCCGGAAAAGTCAAAAAGTTTCCCGTGTGGTAAACAAAAGTAAGATTCCATTAATAACTTGTGGTAAATTTAAAAAATCGTTAAAAAGGACATTAAATGTACATTAAATGTTTTTAGAAAACATGGGCAAGGATGATAACAATAACCCCAGTAAATACTTACGAATAACAATCTCGGATAAGAACGATATTGGAATAGTTATCTCTTACCGTAGGTCTGATATGCTTATAATGTATCCGAACCTCCTGTATAATGATTTAAATAATTTCATTTACTTATTAAAGAATCATATTCATTGTTATTATGTCATATGTGGTTTAATTATGACTTTATAATACCTGTTCTTTTGTAAATTACATGTTAAAACAGCGTTTTGGGTAAAATCGTTTCATTTATCGTACGTGTTTCGATTTTTTTATTTTGATATTATTATGACATATATCATTATTTACTTAATTTAAGAATGTAAATAATGATTTATATACCATATATATTCATTATACATATATCTAATATATAGATGAATGAAATTAAATACACCATTCATTGAGACGGTAGGCCATACATACGCATGAACGCTATTTTCCTTTCATTATTGACTTGAATGGAATTAAGTAGATGAAATACACAAACACACATATATATATACCTAAATCCAGTATCATTATTATGTCATATATCTCATTATTATTCGTTATATATACTTTATAATCATTCATGAATGGTTAACATGGAGAATGAATCTCATCGCTTCGTGGAGACGATAGTCCGTACGTACGCACGAGCGATGATATCACTCCCATGATCGTGGAATAGTATTGACGTGTATGTATAACATATCATAATTAATATAAATTTACAATAATAATATATAGTTATTTATTTACACCATTATACCCATCCATGTAAGGTGGTGGTCGAAAATAGGTTACAGCACGGCGTAGGGACGATATTCCGTACGCACGCACGCACGGTGATTTCATTTTCCGTAGGATGTACATAAGGTGATATAGGATTGTTTCATATTTATAATAAAATATCAGTATATAAGTAATAATGATGTTATTACATTATAATTATACAACTAAAGAATAAGAAGTAGAAGAATAAAGACACTTGAGAAAATCAGAAGAAGAGATTACCTCTTCTTCAACGCACCTCCTTTAAGCCTTCTCTTAAGGAAGTAGAGTTGGAATTTTGAGAAGACCATAACCTCTATAATGTTTATAGGGAAGTGTAGAAGATAAATGGGCATGGTTTGGCAGATATTGAAGGCTCAATGTGGTGTGAGGAGAAGAGGGAGGAGGTTCCCTTTTATAAGAGAGGAGAGGGGCACCTTTGGAAAAACATAAAATATTATTTTATAATAATGTCATATTCGGTTTTTAATAGCTCCAAATTAATTTATTTAGAAGATAAGGCGGGTATGAGGCTAAATCCTCTCAACCAAGATATTTTAGACATGTTTAGGTTACTATTTTATCCTTATCATTTAGATTTAACTCTAGGTTAAATAATTTACCTTTTACCGTGTCTTTTTGTTTTCTTACACTATATGGTTAATAAGCATACTATAAAAAGCCAAAAGTACCCCAAGTGGGTCATTATTAATATATATATATCCTTATCTATTTCATTTGGACAAACCTTATATTTGTTGGAATAAAATAACAATTAATAATATAATATTTGTATTAAAAACTATTTTATGTCAATTTTGACATTATTTTGTATTTGATTTCTGTGAAAATAAAAAAAAATGTTTAGTTAAAAAAAGATAATTAAATAAATAATAACATGTCATATTAACATATAAAATTATTTGAAATCATTAAAATGCTAAAATTACATTGGTTTGAGTATTTATAATATCAGTTATTTTAATATTTCATCATTTAGGTAATTACTGCATCACCATTGTGTCATAAATTAATTAACTTATTTAATGTCTAAAAATGATAAATAAAATACCATTAGGTAGGAAATATTTTTATATTTCTAATTAATATTTATAGTCTAATTTAACTTATGTATAACCATATATTAAAGATGATTTAGTTATTAATCTTTGATTTTAACTATTTTAACCCCTCTTTAAATAAATTAATAATAAATAAACTAATCTATTCCAAGTGGACCTAAATGAACATATATGATTTTTAAGGTTGTTTTTGTTCGAATTACACTTAACCAATAAAATTAGGACATGTGTTAGGGTAATAATAATATAATTTTTACTCTCAATTACCCTATTTACTTTTAACCGTGGTAAATAAAAGTAAAACGTAACGATTAACAAAAAATTATTTTCAAATCCTTAAACCACATTTTAGTCCATGATATTGAACGTGTCTCTTGTATTTTTAAAAGTCCCCTCACAGAAGCGGTAAAATTAAATTTAATGTGAATTTCAAAATTCTCCTAGGAGGTGGGTAAAAGACGGTCAAAAGTTCAATAAAATTATTATATATATAAAATTATTATAAAATGAATCAAATGAATTACATTGAAATTATATAGGTACTATGTAACTATTTTGACCTAAAATAAATTTAAATAAAATAAATAATTATTTAAAGAAAAATTCGGTTTTTAAATAGTAACCCAGTGTTTTCACTATTCATCAAAAATTGAATGTTTTCAGAAAAATACCAAAAATTCACCCTATGCTAATTTCAATATTCCAAATCCAAAAATGAAGTCCATTTTATAAGATAAAATTTCAAAAAGTGGGTATTACTATTCATGATGGCTAGTTCATAATAATATTATAATAATATCTCGTTTAGTGAAACTTGGTATTGCGTACTACACACTATATCGAAGAAGGTCTTGATTGCGTGTAATGCAAGACAAGTCAGGGATGTGTGTAGTGAATGCTCTGTTTGGTGTTGTGTATAACATAATCAAAACTTATTTCATTTATACATTAAACAAAATCTATACTTAATGTTGTTTAGAATAATTTACACAAAATGAACTTGAAATTGTGTGTAACACGAGCCAAGAATAGTGTTGCGTATACTGCAAGCTAATACATAGTTGTGTATAGCAAAATATAATCTTTGTGTAGTGTAAAATAGAACACATCAATGAAATTAAAAAGAATAATCCTCATAAAATCTCGGGTTGTTACATTCTACCCCCCTTAAAATTAATTTCACCCTCAAAATTTATCGGGGTTATAAATGGTTTACTACTTGAAACTTTCTTTCATAGAATCCCAAATCATAAAAAGGAATACCAAAACTTTATTTTAAAAAGTGAAGTCAGAATCATAACGGTGACCCAAAGTAACTCAGCATTGGGTTTCCACATAGGACAACATAGGTTAAAATATGGATATGGAAGAGAAATCCAATCATCACGTTCTGATGGAGAGTGGTAGAGAACAAGGCTATGAAAAATACATCCATCACGAATCCAAAATTTTTTGATGATTTAAGGTACCATCTAATTCACCAGATATGAGAACATTAGGACAGCCGTTTTTTGTATTTAAAATCATTTTTCTAAAGTTTAAGAATTGATGGATTAAAAAAAATACTTACTTGATTTTGGTACAATCTTACTGTTGTTTGTACCTTGAACAATTTCCACATCATCTCTTAGAGAAATGAAGTTGAATTTGTCTTTCGTGAAGTGTTAGCAGATCATGTAATAGAATGATAGGTCATTCCATCAATCTCAAACAAATGGATAGAAAAAGATATTAAATATACATATGTCTATCTACAGTGAGATTAATTTTATATGGTTTCTAAAATGGACTTATAATTCATATATCATACCTCTTAATATAATAAAACCAGTTTCTACTAACCAGGGACTTCTAGTAGGCCAGTTGTAGGTGATAAAAGCCTGTCGCACTTCGGTTGTGGGTTCGATTCCCACAGCCTTGTCCGACGCGATGAGTTGCCGCCTGTCTTACAGGTAGTCCCTTTTTCTAAAACTACATTATTATAACATTACTACAATAATATCAAAAAAATTATAGCCTTAAACAATACTATATAATGTCCAACATAATCCATTGTAATATTTAGGATTATCTAAAATACTTCTATCCATTCTCATAGTATAAAGAAAACCATTACTTGAAATGTCATCTACTGAGCATTTGAATACCATCATTTATAACCCACATATCTTACGATATATCATGTTGGTCACATGTTAATACCTTAATAATCTATTCTCTTGAAAAATGAATACCCATTGAACCTTAGTGAAAACATGAATGCTTTTAAAAGTAAACTATTTCCACATTCCAAAGTCCCAAAATTTCTATATACTCAAACCATGATATCACTTTGTCCTTATATCAGTCATGAGCACATGAATACTATTAAAAATTTCATTTTCTCCTTTTCACTTCATTATGCGTATATCATCTGCTTTCCAATATCACTTTTCATGGTTACCAGTACCATATCCTTATGGAAAACCACAATGGAACAATACCTAGATATTTCAATATACCATAAAAGTATCTCGAACAACATTATTCTTTAATTCCAATACATAAACCATTCAATCCATCATCTTCAATGATTGGCAAGGAAAAGGTCATTCCTGGATTTAGAAGTAACCTCTTAGGTCAGGGAATTGAGTTGAGTAATTCCCATGTTCTTCACAAATAATACATTGAACTCCATAATAGTCTGTCACTCTATGACCCTTTTCTCCACACATATAACATCTTCTTCTCCATTTAAGGTATTCCTCAAGGTTCTTCTTCCCCTCTTTAGAAATCTCAATCTTCTTTTCTCTATGCTCCTCACCATGCGAACATGCCTAAAATTCCATCTTCATCTTATTCGATGACTTAGGAATACCACCAAAGTTCACCTTTTTAATCATATATCGTGATGACTGATTTGGAATAATCACATTATTTTTCTCTCAAGGAATTACAAAATTTTGTTGATCATAGTAACCAATTTTCCAGTCAGAATCAACATTAACTAAATTTCTTCTCGTTCCCTCCATTGACTAAAACCAGAAACCATAGTCCAAGAAATAGTTAAAATAACGAGGAACCAAATAATCATTAAAAGTAACTTATGGGATGTCTAACTTATCACACATTCTTTAATCCATGACACCTTAGGTTCACCCAATGTTTTCATGATCGTCAACAAAACTCTAGGACTGTAACCTATAGTTATACTAAACCTTAGATACATCCCTAGACAGACCTTAGAAATATCTCTAGGGATTTCACTAATGTTTTAGGATCCTAGTTTCTAAAGGTTAACTAAACTGTTCCTTTGATACCGACTGTAGAGAACCAAAGCATGACGTACATGGACATTACATTACTTTTGTGGAATAATTAATACATAACAAAAATAGTCACCAAAGGACCTTATTAGGTTAGTGTCTTTGGAAACTCAGAACAAAATCTCCTAATCATGGTGACAGATCTTCAACATCTCCCATAAGGATCTTTCCCTTTTGTTTTCTTACCTAAAACCTTTCTTGAAATCCTGGGGAAAAGAATACATAAAAAAGGGTGATCTTAAATTCTCAGTAAGGGTAAGCATGGAGAAAATATAACAAATCATATACATTTGAACTTAAAAACATGAACATAATTTTTAAACATCAAAATCTTGAGAAAATACATAAATCATGGAAGTACGTAAGGAATGTATCATAATAGAACATCAATCTTGATAAAATAGAATAGGAATAAATCATGTAATTGTGGAAACCATTCATCACTTGTTATGATTTCCATAGTAGCCAAGGCATTCCTGCCAATACCATCTTAGTGGACAAAGTCCCTTTCTGAATCGAGTTCACTCCTCATTCCAGTCTGGTATCACTGAACCGGATTAATATACCATTCCAGCCATGTCTAGCTCATGAGATATAAATTTTTACCCAATGCATTAGAGGTAGATATAGGTCCCACCCATCTCATAATGAAATCAATCTTACTTGTGCTACAATATAAACATAAATCATTCATCATAACCCAAAGAATAAAAATGGGTTTCATAAACATCATCACATCATAACATAATCCATATAAAACAAATGGATATCATTTCATCATAAGAAAAGTGAAACCATGCAAATCATAGAGACATTATAGTTGAAATATATTCATACTGAATAATGTCATCTTATATGTGAAATTGTTTTGATAAAACATTGAAAACAATTCTTGAAGAAAATATCCTTTCTTCATAAAAATCATTTTCTTTTCACAAAATGTCAGGAAATTTTAAAAGAAAAAGATTTTTTTGATGATAATAATGAAATCTTGTCGAGTAAGATTCATTAAAATAAGGCGTTATGAAACCGTAAAAATCTGTTCATGCCGTATAAGTTAGAAAAAACCTTCTTCTCGTACTTTTCCCGGAAAAGTAAAAAAGTTCCCCGTGTGGTAAAAAAAGTAAGATTCCTTTCATAACATGTGGTAATTGTCAAAAATGGGTAAAAATGAATTTTAAATTACATGAAAACATTTTTAGAAAACATGGGCATGGATGATAACAATAACCCCAGAAAATACTTACGAATAACAATCTCAGATAAGAACAAGTTTGGAATATTTATCCCTTACTTTTGGTCTGATACGCTTCGTATGTATCCGAACCTCCTGTATAATGATTTAAATAATGTCATTTACTTATTATAGAATAATATTCGTTGTTATGATATCATAGGTGGTTCAATTATGTCTTTATAATACCCGTTCTTTTGTAAATTCCATGTTAAAGTAGCGTTTTGGGTAAAATCATTTCATTTATCGTACGTGTTTTGATTTGTTGGTTTTTATATTATTATTACTTATATCATGATTTACCTACCTTCATAATGTAAATCATGATTTATTTATCATATATATTAAGTATACATATATATAATAGATAGATGAATGAAATAAAATACACCGTTCATGGAGATGGTAGGCCGTACGTACGCAAGAATGATGTTTTCCTTTCCTTATGGACTTGAATGGAATCAAGTAGTTGAAATTAATATATATATATACATAAATACAGTATCATTATTATGTCATATATCTCATTATTATTCATTATATATACTTTATAATCATTCATGAATGGTGAACATGGAGAATAAATCTCATCGCTTCGTGGAGACGGTAGTCCGTACGTACTCACGAGCGATGGTATCATTCCCATGATCGTGGAATTGAATTTAAGCATACGTATAATATTTCATAATCAATATAAATTTACTATAATCATATATATTAATTTATTTACACCATTATACTCATCCAAGTAAGGTGGTGGTCGAAAACAGATTACACCACGGCGTAGAGACGGTATTCTGTAAGTACGCACGTGCAGTGATTCCATTTTCAGTAGGATGGATAGAAGGTGATATAGGGTTGTTTCATATTTATAATAACATATCAGTATATAATTAATACTCATTTTATAGCTTTATAATCAGATAACTAAAGAAGAAGATGTAGAAGATGAAAGAAACTTGAGCAAATCGGAAGAATAGATTACCTCTTCTTCGATGCACCTCCTTCAAGCCTTCTCTTAAGGAAGTAGTGTTGAACTTTTGAGAAGATAAAAACCTCCAGAATGCTTCTAGGGGAGTGGAGAATATAAATGGGCAGGGTTTGTCCGAGCATGAATGCTCAATGTGGTGTGAGGAGAAGAGAGAGGAGGTTCCCTTTTATAAGGGAGGAGAGGGGAACCTCTGGAAAAACTTAAAATATTATTTTATAATAAAGTCATATTCTGTTTTTAATAGCTCCAAATTGATTTATTTATAAGATAAGGTCGGGATGGGTCTAAATCCTCTCAACCAATAGATTTTAGAGAAGTTTATGTTACTATTTTATCTGTATCATTTAGATTTAACTCTATGTTAAATAATTTAACTTTTACCGTGCCTTTTTGTTTTCTTACACTATATGGTTAATAAGATTACTATAACAAAACAAACAAACCCCAAGTGGTTCATTTTTAATATATATATACTTCTCTAAGTCATTTTTCCTAACCTTAGACTTTTATAAATAAAATAACAATTAATAATATAATATTTGTTTTAAAAACTATTTTATGTCAATTTTGACACTACTTGGTATTTCATTTTTTTGAAAATAATAACAACATGGTTAGTTCGAAAAAAGTTAATTAAAATAACAATTACATGTCATATAAACCTATAAAAATAATTTAATTCATTAAAAGTCTCAAATTACATTTATTTGGGTACTTATAATATCAATTAGTTTAATATTTCATTATTTAGGTAATTACTCCATCACCATTGTGTCATATTTAAATTAACTTATTTAATGTCTAAAAATTATAAATAAAATACCATTAGGTAGGAAATATCTTTATATTTCTAATTAATATTTATAGTCGAATTTATCTTATTTATACATCTATATTAAAAATTATTTAGTTATTAAACTTTGATTTTAACTATTTTAACCCTTCTTTAAATAAATTAATAATAAATGTCTTAATCTAATCCAAGTGGACCTAAATGGTCATATTTTGTTTCTAAGGTTTTTTTGGTCGAATTACACTTATCCAATAAAATTAGAACATGTGTTAGGGTAATAATAATATCATTTTTACCCCTAATTACCCTATTTACTTTTAACTGTGGTAAATAAAAGTAAAACATTACTATTCACCAAAAATTATTTTCATCTCATTGAACCACATTTCAGTCCTTGATATTAACCGTGTCTCTTGGATTTTAGAAATTCCTCTTAAAGATGCGATAAAATTAAGTTTAATGTGAATTTTCAAATTCACCTAGGAGGTGGGTAAAAGACTGTCAAAAGTTCAATAAAATTAATATATATCTAAAATTATTATAAAATGACTCCAATGAATTACATTGAACTTATATAGGTATTATGTATCTATTTTGACCTAAAATAAATTTAAATAAAATAAATAATTATTTAAATAAAAAGTCGGTTTTTAAATAGTAACACGGTGTTTTCACTATTCATCAAAAATTGAAAGTTTTCAGAAAAATACCAAAAATTCACCCTATGCTAATTTTGATATTCCGAATCCAAAAATGAAGTCCATTTTTAAAAAATAAAATTTCAAAAACTTTTTATTACTATTCATAATGGCTAGTTCATAAAAATATTAGAATAATATCGTGTTTAGTGAAACTTGGTATTGCGTACTACACACTCTATTTAAGAAGGTCTTGATTGCGTGTAATGCAAGCCAAGTCAGGGATGCATGTAGGGAATACTCCGTTTGGTGTTGAGTATAACACAATCAAAACTTCTTTCATTTATATATTAAACAAAATCTATACTTAATGTTGCGTGGAATAATTTCCAAAAAATGAACTTGAAATTGTGTGTAACACGAGCCAAGAATAGTGTTTCATATACTGCAAGCTAATACGGTGTTGCATATAGTACAATCTAATATTGGTGTAGTGTCAAATACAATACGTCAATGAAATTAAAAATAATAATCCTCATAAAATCCAGGGATGTTACATTCTACCCCCCTTAAAATGAATTTCTCCCTCAAATTTTATCGGGGTTATAAATGGTTTACTACTTGAAAGTTTCTTACATAGAAACACAAATCGTAAAAAGGAATATGATAACTTAATTTTAAAAAGGGAAATTAGAATCAAAATGGTCAGCCAATGTAACTAAGCATTGGGTTTCCACATAGGACAACATAAGAGAAAATATGGATATGGAAGAGAAATCTAAACATCATATTCTGATGTAGAGTGGTAGAGATCATGGATATGAAAAATCCATCAATCAAAAAGCCATAAATTTGTGATGATTTAAGGTACCAAATAATTCATTGGATATGAGGGCACTAGGACAACATTGTTTTGTATTCAAGATCATTTCCCTAAAGTTGAAGAATTGTTGAATTAAAAGAAATACTTACTTGATTTTGGTACAATCTTACTTGTGTTTTTGCCATGAACAATTTCCACATCATCTATTACAGAAATGAAGTATAATTTGTCTTTCGGGAAGTGTTAGCAGATCATCCCATAGAATGATAGGTCATTCAATCTGTCTCAAACAAAAGGATAGTAAAAGTTATTAAATATACATAAGTCCATCTATAGAGAGATTAATCGTATATGGTTCCTAAAATGGACTTATAATTCATATATCATACTACTTAATATAATAAAACTAGCTTCTACTAACTGGGGACTTCCTGTAGGCCAGTGGTTGGCGATAAAGGCCCGTCACATTTCGGTTGTGGGTTCGATTCCCACAGCCATGTCCGACGCAACGGGTTGTCGCCTGTCCTGTAGGTTGTTCCTTTTTCTAAAACTACATTATTATAACATTCATGCACTAATATCAAAAAAAACTCTATCCTTAAACAATACTATCTTATTTCCAACATAATCCATTCCAATCTTTAGTATTATCTAAAATACTTCTATCCAAGCTCATAGTATAAAGAAAACAATTACTATAAATGTCATCTACCGAGCATGTGAATACCATTAGTTATCACCCACATCTCTTACGATATATCTTGTTGGTTACATTTGAATACCTTAATCATCTATTCTATTGAAAAATTATTACCCATTGAACAATAGTGTAAACATGAATGTTGTTAAAAGGTACCTTTTTCCACATACCAAAGTCCCAAAATTTCTTTATACTCAAACCATGATATCACGTTGTCTTTATATCAGCCATGAGCACATGAATACAATTAAACATTTCATTTTCTCCTTATCCCTTCATTATGCGCATATCATCTTCTTTCTAAAATTACTTTTCATGGTTACCGGTACCATATTATCATGGAAAACCACAATGGAACAATACATAGATATTTCAATATACCATAAAAGTATCTCTATAACATTATTCGTTCATTCCAATAAATAAAGCATTCAATAAATCATCTTTAATGATTGTCATGGAATAGGTCATTACTTGATTTAGAAGTAACCTCTTAGGTTAGGGCATTGAGTTGGGTAATGCCCATGTTCTCCAAAAATAAGACATTGAACTCTATAACAGTCTGTCACTCTATGACCCTTTTCTCCACACAGATAACATCTTCCCCTCCATTTGAGGTATTCCTCAAGGTTCTTCATCCCTTCTATAGAAATCTAAATCTTCCTTTCTCTATGATCCTCACCATGAGAACATGCATAAAATGTCATCTTCCTCTTATTTGATGACATAGGAATACCACCAAAGTTCACCTAGTTATTCATATATTGTGATGACTGATTCGGCATAATCACAATATCTTTCTCTCTAGGAATTACACAATTTTGTTGATCATAATCACCAATTTGTCCATCGGAATCAACGTTAACTGAATTTCTTCTTGTTCCCTCGATTGACTGAAACCAGAAACCATAGTGTAAGAAATAGTTAAAATAACGGGGAACCACATAATCATTAAAAGTCACTTATGGGATGTATAACTTATCACACATTCTTTAATCCATGAAACCTTAGTTTCACCCTAGGTTATTCATGATCGTCAACATAACTCTAGGACTGTAACCTATAGTTATACTAAACCTTAGATACATCCCTAAAAAACCATAGAAATATCTCTAGGGATTTCAATAAATTTTTTTCATCCTAGTTTCCAAAGTTTAACTAAACCATTCCTTTGATACCAACTATAGAGACCCAAAGCATGACATACATGGATATTACATTACTTTTGTAAAATAATTAATACATAACAAAAATATACACCAATGGACCGTATTAGTTTAGTGTCTTTTGAAACTCAGAACAAAAGCTTCTAATCGGGGTGAAAGATCTTCAACATCTCCCAGAAAGATTTTCCCCTTTTATTTTCTTACCTAAAACTGTTCTCAAAATCATGGGGAAAAAACATAAAAAAGGGTGAGCTCAAATGTTCAGTAAGGGAAATAATGGATAAAATAAAAAAATCATATACATTTTAACTTAAAAACATGAACATAACGTTTAATCATCAAAATCTTGAGAAAATACATATATCATGGAAGAACATGAGGCGTGTATCATAATGGAACATCAATCATGATAATGTAGCATGGGAATAAATCATGTAATTGTGGTAACCATTCAGCACTTGTTATGATTTCCATAGTAGCCAGGGCATTTATTCCAAGACCATCTTAGTGGACAAAGTCCCTTACTGAATCGAGTTCACTCCTCATTCCATTCCGGTATCACTAAACCGGATTAACTTACCATTCCAGCCATTATATCTCATGAGATATAAATCTTTACCCAATGCATTGGAGGGAGATATAGGTACCACCCATCTCATAATAAAATCATTTTTACTTGTGCCACAACATAAACATAAATCATTCATCATAACCCAAATGAAGAAAAATGGGTTTCATAAAAATCATCCCATCATAAAATATTCCGTATAAAACAAATGGATATCATTTCATCATAAGAAAAGTGAAACCATGTAAATCATAGAGACATTATACTTGAAACATATTCATACTGAATAATGTCATCTTATATGGGAAATTGTTTTGATAAAACACTTGAAAAGAATTCTTGAGGAAAATATCCTTTCTTCTTAAAAATCATTTTATTTTCACAAAATGTCACTAAATTTTAAAAGAAAAGTATTTTTTTGAAAATAATAATGGAATATTGTAGAGTAAGCTTCATGAAAATAAGGCCTTATGAAACCGTAAAAATCCATTCATGCAATATAAGGTTGAAAAAACATTCTTCTAGTACTTTTTACAAAAAACAAAAAAAGTTCGACATTTGGTAATCAAAAGTAAGATTCCTTTCATAAAATGTGGTAAATTTAAAAAATGTGTAAAAATGATTTTAAATTTACATGAAATCATTTTTAGAAAACATGGGCATTGATGATAACAATAACCCTAGTAAATACTTACGAATAACAATCTCGGATAAGAACGAGATTGGAATAGTTATCCCATACCATAGGTCTGATATGCTTCGTACGTATCCGAACCTCCTGTATAATTATTAAAATAATGACATTGACTTATTAAAGAATCATATTCATTGTTATGATAAAATATTTGGTTCAATTATAACTTTATAATACCCGTTCTTTTGTATATTCCATGTTAAAGCAGCGTTTTGGGTAAAATCGTTTCATTTATCGTACGTGTTTCGATTTGTTGATTTTGATATTATTATTACTTATATCATGATTTAATTACTATCAGAATTTAAATAATGATTTATATATCATATACATTCAGTATACATATATATAATAGATAGATGAATAAAATGAAATACACTGTTCATGGAGACGGTAGGTCGTACGTACGCATTAACGCTATTTTCCTTTCCTTATTGACTTGAATGGAATTAAGTAGATGAAATAAATATATATATACATAAATCCAGTATCATTATTATGTCATATATCTCATTATTATTCATTATATATACATTATAATCGTTCATGAATGGTTAACATGGAGAATGAATCTCATCGCTTCGTGGAGACGGTAGTCCGTACGTACGCATGAGCGATGATATGATTCCCATGATCATGGAATTGTATTGAAACGTTTGTATAATATATAAGAATCAATATCACTTTAAAATAATCATATATAGTTATTTATTTACACTATTATTCCCATCCAAGTAAGGTGGTGGTCGAAAACAGATTACACCACGGTGGGGAGACGGTATTCCATACGTACGCACGCACGGTGATTTTGTTTTCCATAGGATGGATAGAAGGTGATATAGGGTTGTTTAATATTTATAATAAAAAATCAATATATAATTAATAATTATTTTATAACTATATAATGAGACCACATAAGTAGAAGAAGTAGAAGAATAAAAAAACTTGAGAAAATTGGAAAAAGAGTTTACCTCTTCTTCAACACACCTCCTTTAAGTCTTCTCTTAAGGAAGTATATTTGGACTTTTGAGAAGACCAGAACATCCATAATTTTTCTATGTAAGTGGAGAAGATAAATGGTCAGGGGTTGGCCGAGCTTTAAGGCTCAAAGTGGTGTAAGGAGAAGAGGGAGGAGGTGCCCTTTTATAAGGGAGGAGAGGGTAACCTTTGAAAAAACATAAAATATTATTTTACAATAAAGTCATATTAGGTTTTTAATAGATCCAAATTAATTTATTTAGTAGATAAGGTGGGGATAGTTCTAAATCCTTACAACAAATATATTTTAAACAAGTTTAGGTTACTATTTTATCCTTATCATTTAGATTTAACTCTAAGTTAAATAATTTATCTTTTACAATGTCTTTTTGTATTCTTACACTATATGGTTAATAAACTAAGTATAACAAGCCAAAAGAACATCAAGTGGTTCATTATTAATATATATATCCTTATCTAAGTTATTTGGAAGAACCTTATATTTTTAGGAATAAAATAACAATTAATAATTTAATATTTGTTTTAAAAACTATTTTATTTCAATTTTAACACTATTTGGAATTTGATTTTTGTGAAAATCATAACAATAAGGATATTTCGAAAAAAGTAAATTAAATAAATAATAACATGTCATATTAACCTATAAAATTAGTTTAATTCATTAAAAGTCTCAAATTACATTTATTTGGGTATTTATAATATCAATTATTTTAATATTTCATTATTTAGGTAATAACTGCATCACCATTGTGTCAAAAATAAATTAACTTATTTAAGGGTTAAAAATTATAAATAAAACACCATTAGGTAGGAAATATTTTTAGATTTCTAATTAATATTTATAGTTGAATTTATCGTATGTATAACCCTATATTAAAAATGATTTAGTTATTAAACATTGATTTTAACTATTTTACCCCTTATTTAAATAAATTAATAATAAATGTCCTAATCCAATCCAAGTGGACCTAAATGGTCATATTTTGTTCCTAAGGTTGTTTTTGGTCGAATTACACTTATCCAATAAAATTAGGACATGTTTTTGGGTAATAATAATATCATTTTTACCCTTAATTACCCTATTTACTTTTAATCGTGTTAAATAAAAGTAAAATGTTACTATTCACAAAAAATTATTTTCATCTCATTGAACTACATTTTAGTCATTGATATTAACTCTGTCTCTCTGATTTTCGAAATTCCACTCAGAGAAGCGGTAAAATTAAGTTTCATGTGAATTTCCAAATTCTCCTAGGAGGTGGGTAAAAACGGTAAAAAATTCCAAAAAAAATTATATATCTAAAATTAAAATAAAATGACACCAATGAATTACATTGAACATATATAGGTATTATGTATCTATTTTGACCTATAATGAATTTAAATAAAATAAATAATTATTTAAATAAAATGTCTCTATTTAAATAGAAACCTAGTGTTTTCACTGTTCATCAAAAATTAAAAGTTTCCAGAAAAATACCAAAAATTCACCCTATGCTAATTTCGATATTCTGAATCCAAAAAATGAAGTCCATTTTAAAAGATAATATTTTAAAAAGTGGTTATTACTATTCATAACTGCTAGTTCATAATAATATTATAATAATATCTCAATTAGTGATACATGGTATTGCGTACTACACACTCTATCGAAGCAGGTCTTGATTGTCTGTCATTAAATCCAAGTCAGGGCTGCGTGTGGTGAAATATCTGTTTGCTGTTGCATATAACATAATTAAAACATATTTCATTTATACATTAAACAAAATCTATACTTAATTTTGCGTGGAATAATTTCCAAAAACTGAACTTGAAATTTTGTGTAACACGAGCCAAGAATATTGTTGCGTATACTACAAGATAATACGGTGTTTCATATAGTACAATCTAATCTTGGTGTAGTGAAAAACACAAGACATCAATGAATTTAAAAAGAATAATCCTCATAAAATCTCAGGTTGTTACATTCTACCCCCCTTAATATAAATTTCACCCTTGAAATTTTTGGGGTTATAAATGGTTTACTACATGAAAGATTCTTTCCTAGAAACCCAAATCGTAAAAAGGAATACAAAAACTTCATTTTAAAAAGGGTTGTTAGAATCATAATGGTCACCCAAAGTAACTCAGCATTGGGTTTCCACATAGGAAATCATAGGAGAAAATATGGATATATAAGAGAAATCTAACCATCATGTTCTGATGGAGAGGGGTAGAGAACATGGCTATGAAAAAGCCATGAATCACAAATCCATAAATTTGTGATGATTTATATTACCATATAATTCATTATATGTGAGGGCACAAGGACAACATTTTTTTGTATTCAAGATCATTTTCCTAATGATGAAGGATTTTTGAATTAAAAGAAATACTTACTTGATTTTGGTACAATCTCACTATTGTTTGTGCCTTGAACAATTTCCATATCATCTCTTAAAGAAATGAAGTTTAATTTGTCTTTCGTGAAGTGTTAGAAGATCATGCGATAGAATGATAGGTCATTCCATCTGTCTCAAACAAAAGGATAGTAAAAGTCATTAAATATAAATAAGTCCATCTATAGTGATATTAATCATATATGGTTCATAAAATGGACTTATAATTCATATATCATACTGCTTAATATAATAAAACTAGATTTTACTAACTAGGGACTTCTAGTATGCCAGTGGTAGGCGATAAAGGCGTGTCGCATTTCAGTTGTAGGTTCAATTCCCACATCCTTGTCTGACGCGACGGGTTGTCGCCTATCCTACAGGTTATCTCTTTTTCTAAAACTACATTATTATAACATTCCTGAAATAATATCAAAAAAAATTTAGCCGTAAACAATACAATCTCATGTCCAACATAAACCATTCCAATCTTTAGGATTATCTAAAATACTTCTATCCAAGATCATAGTATAACGAAAACAATTACTAGAAATATCATCTACCGAGCATGTGAATACCATCATTTATTACCCACATATCTTACGATATATCTAATTGGTCACATGTGAATACATTAGTCATTTATTCTCTTGAGAAATGAATACCCATTTAACATTAGTGAAAACATGAATGCTGTTAAAATTTAACTCTTTCCACATACCAAAGTCCCAAAATTTCTAGATACTCAAACAATGATATCACTTTGTCCTTATATCAGTCATGAGCTCATGAATACTATTAAACATTTCATTTTCTCATTATCCCTTCATTATGAGCATATCATCTTCTTTCCAAAATCACTTTTCATGTTTACCGGTACAATATTCTTATGGAAAACCACAATGGAATAATAAATATAAATTAATAAATAGAAATTCCAATATACCATAAAAGTATCTCAACAAGATTATTCATTAATTCCAATACATAAACCATTCAATCCATCCTCTTCAATGATTAGTATAGAATATGTCATTCCTTGATTTTGAAGTAACCTCCTAGGTCAGGGCATTAAGTTGGGTAATGCCCATGTTATCCACAAATAAGACATTGAACTCCATAACAGTCTATCACTCTATGACCCTATTCTCCACATAGATAACATCTTCCCCTCCATTTGAGGTATTACTCAAGTTTCTTCTTCCCTTCTTTAGAAATCTCAATCTTCCATTCTCTATGATCCTCACCATGCGAACATCCATAAAATTCCATCTTCCTCTTATTTGATGACTTAGAAATACCACCAAAGTTCACCTAGTTAGTCATATATCGTGATGACTGATTCAACATAATCACAATATCTTTATCTCTAGGAATTTCACAATTTTGTTGATCACAGTCACCAATTTTTCCATCAAAATCAACATTAATTTAATTTCTTCTCGTTCCCTCCATTGACTAAAACTAGAAACCATATTGTAAAAAATAGTTAAAATAATGAGGAACCATATAATCATTAAAAGTCTCTTATGGGATGTCTAACTTATCACACATTAATTAATCTATGACACCTTAGGTTCACCCTGGGTTATTCATGATCATCAACATAACTCTAGGACTATAACCTATAGTTATACTAAACCTTAGATACATCCATAGACAAACCTTAGAAATATCTCTAGGGATTTCACTAAAGTTTTCACATCCTAGTTTCCAAAGGTTAACTAAGACTTTCCTTTGATACCAACTGTAGAGACACAATGCTTGAATTACATTGATATTACATTACTTTTTCGGAATAATTAATACATAATAAAAGTATACACCAAAGGACTGTATTAGTATAGTGTCTTTGGAAACTCGAAACAAAATCTTCTAATCATGGTGAAAGATCTTCAACATCTCCCATAAAGATCTTCCCCTTTTGTTTTCTTACGTAAACCTTTCTTGATATCCTGGGGAAAATAAAACATAAAATGGGTGAGCTCAAATGGTCAGTAAGGGTAACCATGGAGAAAATATAACAAATCATACACATTTGATCATAAAAACATGAACATAATGTTTAATCATCAAAATCTTTAGCAAAGACATAAATCTAGGATGTACGTAAGGAGTGTATCATAATGGAACATAAATCTTGATAAAATAGAATGGGAATAAATCATGTAATTGTGGTAACCATTCATCACTTGTTATGATTTCCATAGTAGCCAGGGAATTGCTACTAAGACCATCTTCGTGGAGAATGTCCCTTTCTGAATCGAGTTCACTCCTAATTCCAGTCCAGTATCACTAAACTAGATTAACTTACCGTTCCATACACATCTATCTCATGAGATATAAAACATTACCCAATGCATTTGAGGGAGATATAGGTCCCAACCATCTCATAATAAAATCATTCTTACTTGTACCACAACATAAACATAAATCATTCATCATAACCCAAAGAATAAAAATGGGTTTCATAAACATCATCCCATCATAACATAATCCATTTAAAACAAATGGATATCATTTCATCAGAAGAAAATTGAAACCACGTAAATCACAGAGACATTATACTTGAAAAATATTCATACTGAATAATGTCATCTTATATGGGAAATTTTTTTGATAAAACACTTGAAAAGGATTCTTGAGGAAAATATCCTTTCTTCTTAAAAATCATTTTCTTTTCAAAAAAATGTCACGCAATTTTAAAAGAAAAAGATTATTTTTAAAATAATAATGAAATATTGTAGAGTATGCTTCATGAAAATAAGGCGTTATTAAACTGTAAAAATCTGTTCATGCCGTATAAGTTAGAAAAAACATTCTTCTAGTACTTTTTCCAGAAAAGTCAAAAAGTTCCCCATGTGGTAAAAAAAGTAATAATCCTTTCATAACATGTGGTAAATTTAAAAAATGAGTAAAAAGGACTTTAAAAGTACATGAAATCATTTTTAGAAAACATGGGCATTTATGATAACAATAACCATAGTAAATACTTACGAATATCAATCTCGGATAAGAACGAGATTGGAAAAGTTATCCCTTACCTTAGGTCTGATATGCTTCGTACGTATCCGAACCTCCTTTATAATGATTTAAATAACATCACTAACTTATTAAAAAATCATATTCATTTTTATGATATCATATGTTGTTCAATTATGACTTTATAATTCCGGTTCTTTTGTAAATTCCATGTTAAAGCAGCGTTTTGGGTAAAATCGTTTCATTTATCATTCGTGTTTCGATTTGTTGATTTTGATATTATTATTACTTATATCATGATTTAATTAATTTCAGAATGTAAATAATGATTTATATATCATATATATTCAGTATACATATATATAATAGATAGATGAATGAAATGAAATACACCGTTCATGGAGACAGTAGGTCGTACGTACTCATTTATGCTATTTTCCTTTCTTTATTGACTTGAATGGAATTAAGTAGATGAAATAAATATATATATATATATACATAAATACAGTATCATTATTATGTCATATATCTCATTATTATTCATTATATATACTTTATAATCATTCATGAATGGTTAACATGGAAAATGAATCTCATCGCTTCGTGGAGACGGTAGTCCGTACGTACGCACGAGTGATGATATCATTCCCATGATCATGGAATTGTATTGAAACATAAGTATAATATTTCAGAATCAATATAACTTTACTATAATAATATATAGTAATTTATTTACACCATTATTCCCATCCAAGTAAGGTGGTGGTCAAAAATAGATAACTCCACGGTGTGGAGACAGTATTCCGTACGCACGCACGCACGGTGATTTAGTTTTCCATAGGATGGATAGAATGTGATATATGGCTGTTTTATATTTATAATAACATATCAATATATAATTAATAATGATGTTATTACTTTATAATGATACAAAATTATTATAAGTAGTATAAGAATAAAGAAACATGAGAAAATTGGAAGAAGAGATTACCTCTTCTTCGATGCACCTCCTTTAAGTCTTCTCTTAAGGAAGTAGAGTTGGACTTTTGAGAAGCCCAGAATATCCAAAATGTTTCTAGGAAAGTGGAGAAGATAAATGGGTAGGGTTTGGCCGAGCATGAAGGCTAAATGTGGTGTGAGGAGAAGAGGGAGGAGGTGCCCTTTTATAAGTGAGGAGAGGGGAACGTTTGGAAAAACATAAAATATTATTTTATAATAAAGTCATATTCGGTTTTTAATAGCTCCAAATTGATTTATTTAGTATATAAGATGGATATGGGTCTAAATCCTCTCAACCAATAGATTTTAGACAAGTTTAGGTTGCTATTTTATCCTCATCATTTAGATTTCACTCATTGTTAAATAATTTAACTTTTACCGTGTCTTTTTGTTTTCTTACACTATATGGTTAATAAAATAACTATAACAAGCCAAAAGAACCTCAAGTGGCTCATTATAAATATATATATCCTTATATAAGTTATTTTGAAGAACCTTAGATTTTTATTAATAAAATAACAATTAATAATATAATATTTTTAAAAAAAACTATTTTATGTCAATTTTGACACTATTTGGAATTTGATTTTTGTGAAAATCATAACAACTTGTTTAGTAAGAAAACATTTAATTAAATCAATAATAAAATGTCATATTAACCTATAAAATTAGTGTAATTCATTAAATGTATCAAATTACATTTATTTGGGTATTTATAATATCAATTATTTTAATATTTCATTATTTAGGTAATTACTTCATCACCATTGTGTCATAAATAAATTAACTTATTTAATGTCTAAAAATTATAAATAAAACACAATTAGGTAATAAATCTTAATATATTTCTAATGAATATTTATAGTCGAATTTATCTTATGTATATCCCTATATTAAAAATTATTTAGTTAATAATCTTCGATTTTAACTATTTTAACCCTTCTTTAAATAAATTAATAATAAATGTCCTAATCTAATCCATGTTGACCTAAATGGTCATATTTTATTCCTAATGTTTTTTTGGTCTAATTTAACTTATCCAACAAAGTTAGGACATGTGTTAGGGTAATAATAATATCATTTTTACCCTTAATTACTTTATTTACTTTTAACTGTGGTAAATAAAAGTAAAAAGTTACTATTCACCAAAAAATATTTTCATCTCATTGAACCACATTTTAGTACTTGATATTAATTTTCTCTTTAGGATCTTCGAAATTCCACTCACAGAAGCGGTAAAATTATGTTTAATGTGAATTTCCCAATTCTCATATGAGGTGGGTAAAAGATAGTCAAAAGTTCAATAAAATTTTTATATATCTAAAATTATTATAAAATCACTCCAATGAATTAAATTGAACTTATATAGGTATTATGTATCTATTTTTATCTAAAATTAATTTAAATAAAATAAATAATAATTTAAATAAAAAGTCAGTTTTTAAATAGCAACCCAGTGTTTTCACTATTCATCAAAAATTGAACGTTTTCAGAAAAAATTACAAAAATTCAACCTATACTAATTTCGATATTCCGAATCCAAAAAATGAAGTCTATTTTAAAATATAAAATATCAAAAAGGGGGTATTACTATTCATAACAGCTAGTTCATAATAATATTATAATAGTATCTCGTTTAGTGAAACTAGGTATTGCGTACTACACACTCTATCAAAGAAGGTCTTGATTGCGTATAATGCAAGCTAAGTAAGGGCTGCGTGTAGTGAAAGCTCTGTTTGGTGTTGCGTATAATGTAATGAAAACTTATTTCATTTATACATTATACAAAATCTATACTTAATGTTGCATATAATTATTTCCACAAAATGAACTTGAAATTGTTTGTAACACGAGCCAAGAATAGTGTTGCGTATACTACAAGCTAATACGGTGTTGCGTATAGTACAATCTAATCTTGGTGTAGTGTAAAACACAAGACATAAATAAAATTAAAAAGTATATTCCTCATAAAATCTCAGGTTTTTACATTGTCGGTGATGTAAAACGAATTACATCTGTTCACGAGACAGTAGTTCTCCATACACATGAAAGATGGTCTTATTTCCCATTTAATGGAAGAGGATATAGAGATATATTATTAAATTAATATAATGAACCTAATTATGATTATTATTCTAGATTTATTATATAGTCATGGGTAAATAATATTCTATGGATCTCACATATAAATAAAAAACTAGCAGTTTAAAACTATACCACTTTTTTGGAAAGGCTCCTTTGATTAACACAATAATCCCTCTAGGGTTGGTATTTTTTCTATCCAAATAACTATATAATGAGGTTATTGATTATATGGATGGAATTCGTATATATATTTCAAGCCAAATTTGTTTTTATGTGTGATGAAATGGGAATAAGTGGTTTCATTTATAATAGAAAGTGGCATTTTTGGAATTTTAAAAATATTACATTTATATAAATTAATTTTATATTCAAAATGTATCAAATATAATTTATTTAAAATTTATCGTTATTATAGATCTAAATAATTACATACAATATTAATTTTACTGAATTTGAATATGTTTTCACAAATATCATTTTGTTTTAAGCATTCATTTATCCTTATAATAATTACCACAATATTAAAAATTACCACATTGTAACGGTTAAAAATATAACTATAGAATGAAGAATAACCTATAAATAGACAATGGTTATTTTCATTAACCATATCCCAACATGTTTTTAAAATATTTGTTTTTTTAATTCTATATCACTTATAAAAATATTATTTTGATAAAATATCAAATGTATCAATTTTAAAAACAATTAATTTACATTGATTTTATTATAGCGTCACTACAAAAAAATGATGAAATATAATAAATTACAATTTAATTTCCATTTTATAGTTTTATAAAATAATTGGATCACATTAATACTCTCAAATTATATTAATTCTAATATTTTTAATACAATTAATTTTTTTCCCACTATTTGATTAAATATTATGTCACAATTATGTAAGAATTTATGGTAATAATTTTTTAACAAAAATAAAAAAATAACAATGATGAAAAAAAATTATTTATATTTCAAATCAATATTTTTAACCACACATATACTTTTATAGTCTTCAAGTCAAATATGTTATAATAAATAAAAACAAGTGTGTGAATTTATTTACCTTTATTTAAATAAAATAATATAATTGTTATTATCACATCTAAATAGAACAAAATTACAGTTGAAAAAATATTGGGTGATTGTGGATGAGAACGAATCATCCAATAAAATTATGTAAAGTGTTGCGGTCATTTTATTGTCCTTATCATTTTATGTTTAAACATAATTATTCTGTTTACACATTACATCGGTAAGAAAAAAAAATTTAGTTTCTATTCATATTTTCAAAAATAAAAGGGTCCTATTTACAAAATTTGGAACAAATAATTCCAAATATGTACTTAATTATTCAAAATTCAAAATAACTAAGTGGAATAATTTCATTTATAAATGAACCGATAAAACGCAAAGAAAAGTATTTTCTAAAAAATGCCTCTTTAAAATATAGAAGTTTTGTATTAAAAAATCAATTAAAAAATCAATTGGATAATATTATATATAAGTAAAAAAATTAAAATTTAAAACTATTATAATATATAATTATAATTTAAAAATATTTTAAAAGAAAAGAAAATTTTCAATTTAAAATTATTAATTTTCATTATTTATTGAAAAATTAAACTTTTATAAAAATATAAAAAATTTCAATAATATAATTATTCATGATAAGTTCAAAAATTAATTTCATTTTTATGTATTAAAATTATATAATTACTAAATAATAATAGTTTCATAAAATAAATTTTTTTTATGAAAACCTATTTTTGGTTATAAATATTACTTTCTTTCTTTTCACCAAAAAGTAACTTAATATTATTATTATGAATATAAATATATAATATCTAACTAATTAATATTTATAAGACATAATCGGTATTAATTATTTTCAAAAAATTGTTTTTTGTAGTGGATTTTTAGACATTGACTTATCATGATTATTCTCTTTCTTTTTATCAATGTTATTTCCCATTAACCCTCATAATTTGGACATTAATTTTTTTATCCATATCGATATTTTAAATTCCAAATAGTGTTCTCATTATTGGAATCCAATTAATGTGTTATTCTAGATGAAATCCATATTTCCCGTTACTTATTTTCAAGATGATGTTTTATTAACCCTTGTCATAGTGTAGGTTTTTTTAATGGTGTCTTCAAATTTCAATCCCATGACTATCAATCTCAATATTAAATTTCAAGGATTTAATTTATAAAATAGGGTTAATTTTACACACTTAATACATTAAAAGACTAAAATTGGGTTTTATAGCATATATGACACACAACCCTAATCATAAATAAACAATGATGTATTATTATTCAATTAATATAGTTATAAAATTTTCATTGAATTATAAGGTATTATTAGAATTAACCAAAGAATGATATATATATAAAGGTCTTCATTAATAAAAATTTCTTTTTTAATTCATAAAAAATAAGAACTCAATTTTCAGAAAAGGAAATTTATGCTTAAAGAATAGTTTTTATTCATTTTTTAGGAAAAAATATTATAATTATTTTATTCTAATTTAAGAAACATTATTTGAAAAAAAAATTAATATTAGATATTAGAATATGAAAATTTTCTAAAAATGATTTTTTAAAGATTTTTAGAAAAATGTGATTTTTTAATGAATTTGGAAAAATAGGGATTTTTTTTAAAATGTAATTTATTTACATTAAATAATTTAATTTAATTTTTTTCCAAAATTAAAATAATTATATATTATTTATAAATAAGATAAAATTCATCATCATTATACATGATTTTTTATAATTTCATTATCGGTCACGAAAACACATTTTGGTAAAAATTATTTTCTTTCATTTTTTCATTTATATTATAAGTATTTTATGTTAATTACTAGAATTAAATTATTTGAAATAAAAATAATTTATTATCTATAAACTAAAATTATCCTATTATTAATTTTATATATATTTCTAAATATAAATTTTCATCTAATAGTAAAAAAGATAATTTTTATGAAATATAATTTTTGTTATGATATATACAAGACATAAATATGATATAAAAATTTATAGAACTTAGGTAATGACAAATTTTTTATGTCATACGAAAAATAGAATAAAAAAATCAAAACATTTAAATTAGAATTTATTTCCTAATAATCTAAAAATCATTTTCGAAGTCTACATAGTGCTGGTGTTTCATTGGAGAAGTAAAATTTTAGATAATATAGATGGTAATAGAGAATGAAAAATTATAAAAAAAATAATTGTTAAAATTTAATGAATAAATAATAATTTTATTAATATTTTGAAACATTAGAGCTATAAATAATTAATATTATAAAAATTCTTATATAATTTCTACATTAAGTGCTAAATGTAAAAATAAAATATTAAAATTTTTTCCTTGATATGAATGATAATAGATAATAGTAATTAATATATATAAATGATAAATAAATTTTAAAAAATATATTTCAGTTGATAATTTATTAATAATTTTTAAAACTATTGTAATTTTCTATAAACCTATTATGTGATAGTAAGACATATATAAATACTATTAACAAATAAATAAAAATTCCAAAAAAATGAATATGTTGATATTTAGATTATTTTTAGTATCCCATGAATTTTAAAAAAAATTATAGATAAATAGTGATCAAAAAAATTACATTTGAAATTTGTATTGGTCATGATGTATTTAATGTCGTACCTTGTGAATATATATTAAAAGACATTAAATAGTGTTTAATGTTTAAAATAATTAATCGTTATAAAATTATAAAAAAAATATATCATAACTCATATAGTTTTTAAATTACTGATCATACCATTATTGTTTATTTTATGGGATACATTAAATTTCTATAATTACCTTTATGAACCTTAAATATTGAAAAATTATGAAGGTGCCATTTATTTTTTCAATTAAAATGGGTCTCACTTATAAAAATTTCACACAACTAAAATTCTATTTTTCTCCCAATCCCATACAAAATACCTTCTTAAAATCCACCACCCCATGTCGTATAGGTCTTACATTAGGAATAATACCCACCTAGAGGACTTATACTGTAAATCAACGGGGTTTATCAGAATAAGTTGTATAATATTTAACAAAATGTTTGAGTTTAATTTATTCTTATACGCCCTTAAAAATACATATGATAATTCTTAAATAATAACATCAGCATCTATGATATAATAAGATTATATTATGTGAACTTTATAACTTTAATCCCAATCCATATTCAACTAATGGGAAACCAAACAATCAGTTATGTTTATGACTGAATACAACCACACAAACCAATGTAATTAATTTTCCATCACCTCCTCTTGTTAATAGACCTAATGGAGGACGTAAATTATATTTATAACATTGATGAAAAATTTATCATTCTTTAAAGATAATATATTATCTATTTTTATAACTTTTTGTTCTTTTAATAATGATTACACCAGCCATGTGTACGTGTGGACATGGGCCTCCATAAAGTGATGTTATTATCTTTCTATGTATGTCCTTCCGGGATGGTTATAAGAAATTATTTAACGTATAATAATAATTTTCACGTAGTTTTTAAGATTCTATAAATAATGTAATGATTATTCCTTTGGATGGTGATCAACATATCGAATGTTTTTTTGGTTTATGAACGGATTGTCTTCAATGTGTCTGACGTAAACTATACATATTATGTAAAAAACGAAAACAAAGAAATAAGTGAAATAAAAACGATAATGATGGTGTAATGAACATGATTAATTTTCATAAGAATTTAATTAACTAATATAAATTTATTATTATGAGTGATGAAGGGTGTATTTGAATCGTAGGACTTTGTCAAAGATACACATTAACTTAAAAACATTAATTTTAATCGTCTAAATGGTATATTTTAAAAATATTTTCCTATAAGGTTCATATTCATAAATATAATTTTTTTTGGTACTTATATTTACATGAATGAAATATAAATGAAAATTTTTTGTTCTTTATAATTATTTCAAAGGAATATATTTATGAAATATTTTTAAAAAGTGATAGGTAATGTTCTACATTAATTTTTATGTCTTCAACATTTTTCTTTCATACCTTAATATTATATGATGTATGGATTCCAATGAATTTTTTCATGTGTTATAATTATGTTATAGTTTTGGGAGTTGTTTATGATTGTTGTTATGGGGACCAAGTAATTTAATACATGGATATCAAATCTTTTTAGATGAATATTCATTACATTACACAAACACATGACTAATGACCATAATTGTTTAGTTTATTTGGAGAATAGGTACACCATAATATTATTTCATGAAATATATTCAATTTATTTAATAAAAATATTCATATTAATTAATCATTATAAAAATACCCTATATATAACCTTTCTTTATAACATATGGAAATTTAACATAACAAAGGGTGATAATAGATTCTCAATAATGGTAAAAAGGGAAATACTTAAAAATAATTTAAAAAATTTAGTGTATGAACCTAACAATAACACATAGAAACATATTATTCCTATCAAATATCAAAATATTGAGTCATGACCCAAATATTGGAAGTTCATAAGGGATAAATTATAAGTAAATTATAAAAAAATATCCATGAGAGTATAAAACTATCATAATACATGGAATTTGTTTCATATATATAATCAAATAAAATAATATTAGTATCATTAAAGGATCACCTCTAAGGCTATAATATTAGAAATAATTCACTACACAAACCATCATAGTAGTAAATGTTCTCTCCTAAGACCGTCGTAGTAGAAAAAGTCCCTTACCGAACATGGTCCACTCCCCATTATATTTTTTTCAATATCATTGGATATAAATATTTAATAAATTCATTGAAGGGAGATGAATGTATCAATCATCAAATAATGAAAATCATACATATTTTGGAAATTGTATCATAAATCCTTCATCATATCATAACCCATGAAATGAAATGGGTTTCAGAAACATTTCATCATATCATAACCTATGGTAATGAGATAGGATTCATAATGACATCATGATTTCATCTTAGAATGACCCATGTAAAAATTGGTGGGTTTCATAAGAATTATATCATGGTATAACCAATAGAAGGGAAATCAGTTAAATAAACATATTTTTTTTACAAACAATTTATAGAATGCATAATAATTATTTCCTTGGATCATATCTCTTGTAAATCACTAGTTACATAGAATTATATCATCATATAAAAATGATTTTTAAAGATAAAACAATTGAGATGTTTCTTTATGAAGATAAAATTTCATTAAAAATATCATTTGAAAAATAATAATCAATAACATATTATGTAAATATGAATATTTTAAAATAGACTAGAAAACATATGATGGGATAATTAAAAATCATTGAAAACATTCTTGGATGAGATAAACTTCTACAATTGAAAAATAAATTAACACATAAAAAATTGAAATTCATTTTCATTGAAAATAAAAAAGTAAACTTATAAAGTAATGTTCATAGAAATATTTTTTTGAATCTAGGAAATTCAGTTCACATCGTACTTGTTAAAAACAGTCATTTAAATTTTTTTGTAAAAGACAAAAAAAGACTTGTTTAGAAAAAATGTGATTATTCCCTTAAAAAAATTATAAAAAATTAAAAATTTGTAACAAATCATGCAAAAATCATAGGAATATAATTATTTTGAAATCATTTTATTAATACAATGCTTTGGAAGAAAACACATTTTTTACCAAAAAAAAATTCTTTTACAAATGTTATTTTTGAACTCTTGAGTTCATTAAGATAGAAAATTTTATAGAAAAAAATATTATCATGACATAAAAAATACAATAAGAAAATAAATGAGTTCATTAAGGTATGAATCATAATATTTAATCATCAGAAATATAACAAAAAACAATCCCTATAAATATAGAGATTATAACAAAAAATATATACATGTTGATAACTTTGAAACCTAAGACCCTAGAAATAGTTCCCTTCCAATTTATATGTAAATACCCATAATTTTTTGTAAAATCATCAATAAATAAATTCATGTGAATTATATAAAACATATGACAGATACATGTGGTGAATATATAATGTGTCTAACAGAAAATAAAAGTGAGATAAAAATCTCTTATCTATAGTCTTGAATTCCTTCATAGTCATTTGAACCTAAAGTATAATTTCTATTAGTTTATTATACATATATTAAATATCAATAATTATATATCATACCCTATATTATTTACATATGTACTTTAATATATGTTTAATAAGAATTTCAGTTTAATCTCACATTTTGGGAAATAACCACTTTTGACATATAAATTATTATTATTTTATATTTGGTCGTCTTACATTGATCATTGTATCATAATATACATAATAAAACTACTGAAATAGTTATTAGATTTATACATAAATTACACGTTTATGACAAATCACGAATGATGGATTTGAGAAATGATGTGTGTTATGATCGTGTAGACGGTAGGCCATATGTAAATAGAACTAACATTTCCATTTTATAACCATCATTATGATAATTAATTTGGTAATATTTTATCATTAAATTATAATCATATTATCATAAATAAAATATTATTTCCTTAAATATACTTCTATATATCATCCAAATGGCGTGGTAAAATATAGTCACATCTCTTCGGGATGAGAGTAGTCTACATGTTAATGAATGACATTATCATCATTCAGTGAGTGAAATGGTATTAAATTAAATGGTATAATATCCTTTAATAACTATAAATATTTCATGAATAAAAAATTTATTTCATTTAAATTTTATATACTTATTAACAGTATCCTTATTTTTTCGATTTACAACTTTATTGAATATACATCACATTTTTTTTTATAATTTGGTAGTCTCTTGTACACATGAATGATTTTACCATATTCAGTAAAGAATAGAAATTTAAAAAATTATATATTATATAATGACCCAATAGGTATATTTATAGCATAAATATCTTATATATACTTCATACCCATCATCACACTCAACTATTATAAGTGGTAATGGAAAACAATGACCTCGGTTCACGAGGCTATAGTCCGTTGTACAATAAATGAGGATTTTGAAACTCATATGTTAAAATTAGGAATTATAGAATGTAATTAGAAGAATATAAATACATATATTTTTATATAATATAATAATTTTATTATATAATAATTTATTAATATGAATTTAAATATATGGAGGAAGAAATAAAATAAAAATGCTCCTTGGAAAATGTTACCTCTTCTTCAGGTTTGTTGTTCACAAAAATTCTACCTAGGATAGATTTATTCCCAAAATAAGTATTCAATGATTAGTGTTGGGAGGCTGGGAAGTGATTTAGGTAGTTTTTGGAGAATCAAAAATGGGTTTAAGTTGTGAAGAATAGGGGAGAGTGTGTGGACTTTTATAAGTGTTGTGAGTGGCACCCTTGTGATTGTTTGAAAAAAATGGTGTACCAATATTTTTATCATCCGAAAATTATCAAAATGAAATATTATCTAGAATAATAAATTATAGAGTGCAAATATTGTCATAAAATATATTTTATATAAGTTTTTAGGTCATTTTAAACATTATATTTTTAGTTTTACCCCAGGTGAACCCATTTTTACCAGAACTGTGATAATTATTTATTATTGTTCTGAATATAAATTTTGGAAGATAATAAAGTTTATAAAATTAGAAAATATAAATATGGATGATTCCAAATATGGAGTAAATTTATTTAAATTTAGTACATAGAAGTGAAAAAATTAAAATTTTAATGTGTTCATGTAGAAACGATGTGAATGAGGGTTTTCAATGTGGTAATGTTAAAAAGTATACGATGTTTTTATATCCTATATTAATATGATGTTAATTATAGTGAAATAAATTATATTAAAAGATTGTAATTGATTTAATTTTACTTTAAACCATATTTCAATATTAACTAACTTATATGTAATTTATACATAATAAAATTTTCTAATTAAAATTCAGTGTTTTTCACTATACTTTGGAAATATTATTACTTCAAAAAATTCTCCAAAAATTATGCAAATATAATTTTTATATTATTATTTAAAAAATTATTCTTTACACATATGTTTTCAAAATTTTAAATAATTATATTTAAAATAAAACTCATAAATGTAATGAAACAGCATTTTTTCAAGAATTGTACTTTTCAAGGGAAAGATGAATTTATATTAACTCTATGTATAATAATAATAATTGTGTGAATTTAAATTAAAATTTAATTATATATAATATATCATTTAATTTTTAAACAATGCTCATTAGAAATTATTTTAATTAATTAAAATGGAGAAACCTTATAAAAATTTTAATAGTTTTCAGGAAAAAAAATCTTTTTAATCCTAAAATTAAACAAAAACTAAAATATAATTTAATTTGGATTTAAATTTAATTTTGAGGATTTAATATATTTAAATAATACTTATGTCACTTTATAACTCAATTTTTTATATCAACTAATAATTTTAGTGAAACGAAATGTAAGTTTTATAAAAATCTGTATTATTCTTTATTCATTGAAAATTAATGTTTTCAAAGAAATCCAAAAAATTTACCATATTATAATTTTGATATGATTATTTCAAAAATTAAATTCATTTTATCAAAAAAAATTATAATTTTTGTACGAATTAACTATAATATTTTCACATAAAAACAAATAAAATTCATTTTCGAAGAAAGCATATTTACAATGAATATAATTAAAGTAATAACATTTATTAATTATTAAGTAAGAATTTATAAAAAAAATTGATTGAGTGGAAAATTTAAATTTATACTTAATAAATTAGTAAATACTATTCATACTCATCTATTTAATGGCTATGGTATTATGATTATATTTAATATAAAATTATTTCATTTTTCACTAAAGATCTTAATCGCGTGTCATCCACACTATCGAAGAAACTCATTATTTATTGTAATGCAAGAAAAACTTAGTGTTGTGTATAATACAAGTTATCTAAAACAATATTTTCATCTGGAAAAAAATAATTTGAATCAATCCAAGGATTTTTCATTCCACCAACCATAAAATAAATTTCCCTATTGAATTTTTACTCGGTTATAAATGGTCTATCAAGATAAAATTCCTTCATAGATACCCACATAACTAAAAGGGTTAATAAAACACACTATTAATAAAATGTATTTTCAAACATCTTCCAAAATGATAGATACATGGTTTCCAAAGTGGATATCATTGGTGGTAATTGAAAATATTTACTTCTAAGTGTAAACTAATACCCAAATAAAAATAGAGATAGATATGGAACGTGGTCAAGAAAATGTAAACAAACTAAATTCCATAAAATAAGATGGAATTAAAACGGCCATTAATATAATAAAAAATAATGATAATATGAAAATGTTTTATATTAATATCATCTTTAAAAATAGAAGATATACATACTTCATTTCATTCTATTTCATTATTAAAATCCCATATTTTAGTTCTATTTTGATCTGTTTTAGCTTTGTCACTTTCTATAAAAAATAATGATGAATTTGATAGGCATAAATTACTAAAAGATCAAAGGATCCATAATAGAATGAAAAGTCATTCCTTCTGTACCTCATTATTGTGAAAAATAATTATACTATGGTTTCTATAAATCATTATATGGTAATTTAATACATTAATCCCTAAAACATCATCAAAATTTTAACATAAACCATTCCATAAATGGTTAACCATATTACCCATAAAAAATAATAAAATTATAAGTAATGTCACTAAATTTGTAAAAAAAATTACATTAATCCCAAAATCCTAAAAAAAATATCATGATTGTCAAATAAAAAATATGTGAATACCTTATTCCTATAATTTATGTAATCATAGTAATAACATAAATTTATATAATTCTTTTTTGAATCAAACAAGAGTATACATTTCATGAATAAGAAAATTTATTATTGAATTTATTTAAAAAATCTGAATAATTTGTAAACATCATCAATGATAACATAAAAAAATTTATACAAAAATAATTAATCATTTTAGAGGTAATAAATACTACTTAACATACTCTTCCCTATCAAACATTTCATTATAACATCATTATCTAAACATCATGAACCTATTAAAGATTAACATCCCTTAGTCCTTTTTTCTCCAAAATTATCACATTTTCATTAGATCAATTTTTAAGTTCATCATAACCATTCAACATATTCTTCCAAATACTTAATTAAAGACTAATAATAGAAAATAATTTTATATATCATTCAGAATTTCATGAATTCCAATCAATGGGCACATTAATAATCCCATTTCATTCTCAAACCATTTTCTATGATTAATCAACTTATTCACTAATACAACATTCCTTCTATATGTCATTAATTTCATTTTCATCATTAGCAATGTAAATGTAACTCATAAAACCATTATAATTTCCATAATGATATCTCTCACAAATAAATTCACAGGAATAATTCCTATACAACACATATTTTAAATTCTCATCCATTGATAATAATTTAAGGACACCAATATTCTCATCCATTACATCAAACATAATTTTCCTCTTTCCTCAGAAATTTATTTACTTGTATACTTATTTTTAATAATATATTCATCTTCATGTTCCTCTAAAAAATACTATTGGGTGATTTATTCTACATTATAAACAAATATAAAATTTAATAAACATTCACATATGGTCTCCACTAACATAACTATCAGAAAACTCTACCATTATCTTATTTGGTGATGGAATTAGTTGTTAATGGTGAACATTATTAATCATGTCCCATGAAAAATTATTTGGCATAATCACAACATCCTCCACTTTGATCGTCATCCCACTTTTCTACTTATTATTAAATTTTCCATCACGTTCAATGTTAACCCAATTACTTGTGCTTATATCCATTAACATCAAACAAAAATAATAGTTTGATCAACAGCAATTTATATAGGGAAACAAACTAAATGTGAACGGAAAAAAGATGATGTATAAATCATTAAACAATAATTTTAATAAAAGAAAAATATGTTTATTCTAAGACATCCATAGACATTCTATATTTAAATCATTTATGATGGTTCATAAAGAGTTTGTGTATTTATTAATCATATCCCCAAGGATTATCCTACCAAGTGAGTAGTAAGGATATTTTTCATGCATTGGGTGATGAATGAGTCCAGTACAATGTGAACTTTTCAAAGATATTAACAAAATGTACAACTGTTTTAGATCCACATTCACTCGTAGTATCCAAGTAGGGATGTAATTTTTAATAAATCCCATTCTCTATCTTTTACCAAATTTCAAAGATATTTTCATACACAGTGACTCATCCATAGAATTATCCTTAGAGAAATACCTTTATATATTCTTTAGAAATATCTCTAGGGAAATAACTAATGTTTTATAATAATTGTTTCCAAATTTTACGAAAAACCATTCCTCTAATACTAAATATATTGAGATGGGATTTTCATATATGGATTATATATATATATATGAATATTCATTAAATTATGAAACAGATTATGGGGAACAATAACTATTTTGTTTCATTGGAGATTAGGTACACCATCTTGTTATATAATTAAATATCATCAATTCCTCTTATAATGATCATCCACTTATGTACCCTTCAGAGACATACCTTACTATTTACATTTCTTCATAACATGGGGATATAAAACATAAAAATTGTGATCTAGTATTCTTAATAATGGTGAATAATGAAAACAATTCAACATAATTTCAATATATGTGCATTCGAACATGAGAATAACATATAAAAATCATACCCTCCATATAAAATATCATAATATTGAGTCATTAAACAAAATACAGGTAGTTCATAAGGTATTAATCCTATTGAAATCAAATAAAATGAACTATCAAAGAATAAAATTGTCATAGGAAATGGACTTGTGAAATACACATAAAAATATAAAATCACATTCATAGTATTCAAGGATCATGTCCACTGATATCATTATTTAATGGGTTCACTCCAAAAACTATCATAGTTTTCAAGGTTCACTCTTAGGATCATCATAGTGGAAACTTCCTTTAATGAACTAGGTATTCTACCCAATATTATACTTTCAATATCATTAGATATAAATCATTACCTAATAAATAAAAGTGAGATATAGGTCCCACCCATTAAATAATGAATTTTATGTTCATGTGTTCCTCAAATTAAGAAATCATTCATCAAATCATAACCCATGATATGAATTGGGATTCATAAACATTTCCTCATATCATAACCTATGTAAAAAAGATTTTTGATTTCATAATCATTTCATCATATAATAACTCTTTAAAATTTTTTGGGTCTCATAATAATTTTATTCCTTTATTAACTATGGAAGAGAAATAGATATCAAAAGAATCATTTTATCTGAAACCATTAGTGAAATAGTAGTAAATGTATCCTTGGTTCATATCCTCAATAAAGAATTTTATATATAAAAAGATGTCATATTAGATGAAAATTTAGTTTGAAATATAAATAAAATGAAACTGTTATTGAAGAAGATATGTTTTAGTAGAAAAACCACTTTTGAAGACTAAAATTTCATAACAAATTGTGTATATCCAATTAATTGAATATAAACTTGAAAAAAATAAAGTAATCATTAAAAATCATTTAAAACATTTTATGAAATAAAATATCCATTCCTATTTTAATTTTTTAAAACATAAATCATTAATAAATCCAATTATTTTAAAAATAAATTTATAATTTATAATTGATGGTTCGAAGTAAATAATGGTCATTATAGTGGGATATTATGTTCATGCTTTACATGTTAAAATAATAATTCCTTTCACATTTCCAATAACATAAAAATATAAATTACTTATAAAATGACATGAAGAATAATTTAAAAATATTTTGAAATTTTTAAATCTTGGGTAAAAATTTCTTTTAAAAATAAATATATATCATTAAAAACTTCTAATAAAACATGGTTTTGGAATAAAATATATTTTAAACTGATAATATGATATTTTTTTAAATTAATTTTAACAAATGATTTCATAATGAGTGAAATTTTAAGGTGAAATATGTATTATCTTGAAATAACAATAGAATATTAAAATAAATTATTTTTTTGAAATATGGATCATATGGTATTGTCATCAGAAACATAATCACAAACAATCCTGATAATCAATTATATTGCAACAAAAAATGTTTACTACTTGTAAACTCATAAAAACTACACCATTAAAGAGATATCCACAAATTGATATGTAAATAACTATATTTTCCAGAATTATTATCATAAAACACATTCATAGTTACTATATACATGAAATAAATGAAACATGTTGTTAATATGGTATGTGTATCATAGAAAATAAATGTGAGACAGAAATACCTTAACGTATGTATCAAATTCATTAGTACTCATTATAAACATCTATTTAATTAATATAAGTATAATATAAATATATGAAATAAAAAAATTATATATAAAATACTATATATGATTTACATACGTCCTTTAATTATCGGATTAGAAACAACTCCTTGTAAAAATAACATTTTTTTAATTACTTCTGTGTTTTTTATATATGTTTTGATTTTGATATTTTTAGACCTAATAATATTATCATGCTTCCATAAAATCCATAATAATAATATATATTTAATTATCATATTTAGACATAAATTTTAATTTCTAGACCAATCATTAAAGATTGTTTTCTGAGATGATGTACTATATGATCATGGAGTTGGTAAGCTGTACATTCGCCTGACTAACATTTTCATTTTTCTACGACCATTGTAGAAAGGAATAAATCAATATTTTTTATATTTATATATAAAATAATATCAATAATAAAATATTATTTCTCAAAATATAATAATATAAATTATCAACTTTTTTTGGTGATGAAAAAATTGATTTGCGTCGCTTCATGAAGGCGGTAGTCAACACATGTATGAATTCCTTTTTAATTTTTCAGTGAGTGATAATTATGAAATAAATTTATTATGTTTTAATAATGATTTTTATTAAAATAAAAATAATTATTATTTCATGTATATCAAACATATTTAATAAATTTCCTCTAATTATTATCCGTTTAAAGGGTCGGTAAAAACGGATCACTACGCTTCATGAGGAGGTTGTGCACTATAAACACAAACGATGTTATCGTATCCCATGTTGAATAATAATGGAAAAGTTATATATTATTTAATTATTCAAGGGGTATAATTATTTTAATAATATGATATATATATATATATACTTTATATTCATCATCATACCTAACTATGAGTGGTGGTAATCTCAAAACAAATGACATCAGTCTGTACGAAATTAGTTTGTCGTACACACTGAGAAATTTCATAACTCATTTGATGGAAGTGGAAATGTTTTTACATCTTATATATATAATAAAAAACATATAAGTGTATGGATTATATTGTGGTTATTATATTAGTATGTTTTAATTTTAATTGAAGGAGGATGAGGAAAAAATAAAATAAACATAGTCGTTCAAAAATATTACCTCTTCTTCAGGTAAACTACTTAGTATGGACCTAAATTCCATCCACGTATTGATTAATAAAAAAATGCTTATAGGATTATAGTACTGAATTTTTTATTTTATTTTAACATGAAATAGATGAACCAAAATGGTATGAATGAGTCATGATGAGAGGAGATCAAGTGGCCTATTTATAAGCGTGGTGAGTGGAGAAATTTTGACTTTTTAAAAATAAAAAAGCACATTAGCCTCAGCCCAATTGGTGAGGACTCCTTATGAGAAACCAAGCGACCCGAGATGAAACCCGGGTGGAGGAATATTTCCGCGGCACTGTCTCAGTACTGTAGCATGCACTGTAGCAGTTACTGTAGCGGGACTGCAGTAGGTATTGTTTGGCACTGAAGCAGCCAGGATTATTCCCCTATTTGGGATTTCCAGCCACAGATATTATCCCTGGGTCTATTAAGGGCTTCGGGCCACCCATACCTTCTGGTCAGTAAGGCCTTCTGGCCACCTCAAAACCATCAGGCTACCTTAAGTGCAGATACAAACCAGAAAACCTATAAAGAACAAGCTCTAAAATAAGGATGAGTAAGAAGCATTCAACAAAGAACAAGCTAATTGAATTTCAAGAATGAGAGGTTATTGAACCTGCCATCAGGAAAATCCTATGCATGCATGGGAAACCCTATCTTAACAACCATTCGAAGGTGGAGAGCTGATTTCATGATGAAGATGTTAGGGAGGAGCAGTTCCAAGTAGTTAGTCTGGGTTGTATGTAATCGTTGAATTCTATGTGAAATGAATTTTTATAAGGAATGCATGCCATGTAATACTTCCTTTTATGGGACTTATAAGGGTTCCCCTCACAACTTTAAAGGTGGATTATCAAAAATCAATAAAAAATGATAGCCTTCGGGCATTTGGAGGTGAAATAAAAATGCGCACTCACCTATTTCAAATGAATAGTGTATAAATATTGGATTATTATCTACAATTAGATATTATAGTATCGAAATATATACATAAAATTTATTTTATATATTTTATTAGGCCATTTTGATTCTTATTTGTTTCGTTAAACCCCGTTTAACCCCATTTTTACTGTAATTGTGTTAATCAATCTGTATTACTTTCAATATTATTTTAGGTCAAAAATTAAGCTAAAATGAATATATTTTATAAATAATTTGTTATTTTAAATATGGAATACATTTTTTCAAATAAATTTAATTAATTGATAAAAAAATAATTCAAAATTAATTTCACTGACTGTATGAGAAAGCGTGTTTTCAAAGAGAAAATTTTCAAAAGTTTACGATGTATATATATAATATATCAATGTTAAAGTGATTAAAGATTCATAAATTGTATAAATAAATATATAATTGATCTAATTTTACTTTAAACCCACTTAAAAAAATAATTTAACATTATAAATAGAATAAATGAAAATGTATTTTTCAATTTAAATTCAAAATTATACTATTATTCATCAAAATAATTAACTTTTTTTGAATATTCTAAACAAAATAAACACTATATAATGATGAAATTATTTTTTGAAAACATATTTATATTTTTTATAATAGATTTCTGGAAGTTTAAAATGATTAATTTCAAACAAATCCTATAGATGTGATGAAAAAATATAGTTTTCAAGAGGTGTATTTTCTATGTACATGATGATTTTATATTAACTCTATGACTAATAATACAAATTGAATGAATATAATGTAAAATTTTATGATAATATATATATATATTTTTAATTTAAAATATTATAAATTAATTAATATTTAAATTAATTAAAACAATGAAAAATTATGCACTTTAAAATAGTTTTAAAAATTAACTTTTTTAAACCCAAAAAATAAACTTATAATAAAATATTATATATTGTTGAATAAAAAGTAATTATGTGTATTAAATATAACTAAAAAATAAGTAAGTAATATGTTTAAATAATTTTCAATGAAATTCATTATTTTATTTTAATGAAATTATTTTTTAACAAAAAATCCATATTTTCACCATTCACTACAAAATAATTATTTTTCAAAAAATCCCAAAACATCACCATAAGTTACTATAGACATGCGGATTTTAGAAATGAAGTTAATTTTTGTAACATTCCAACCGTCCTCTTCGTAATGATATAAATAAGAATTGCTACTAGGCCATAGGAGGCATCCACAAGATGCTAAAGGATATTAAAAAATTCCAAGGGCTTCAATGTAGTTGGGGGATGATTTTACCTATGAAAAAAAATAACCACAACCTAGAAGAAAATAAACTAAATCACTATATGATTCATGATAAAATATTATATAACATTATATATTACAAAAAGGAAACAATACCAAACTACACCATAACCACTATTAGAGTACCATAGTGGATGAAAAAACCACAGAGCTCGGAGAGTCAAAAGACATTAATAATGAAAATACCAACATGATCAAAAATCCAGAACCAAAATACATTCACATGTATCTGAAATAATCACTAATGAAATTTTATACATTCCCTTTATTTTTTTCGTGATAAATGATATCTCCAAATAAACCAATGTTCCCAAGAAGGGTGTATGTAATGAAACTCAATACGTTTTCCTCAATTGACTTCCCTACTCATGCCACTATTATATAACATGTTAAAACATTTGTATAATTCAATTTATATAAAACAGATTTTAACATTTTAACATTTTTATCAAAACTAACCATTTTATCACCAAAAAAGCTTTCCAAAAAATTAGTTCTCAATAAATAAAACAACAATGCTTTAATCCATTTAGCATTCTTTTATGGAATACCAAATCTGTGATTCACACACACATACCCATTTATTATTTAATGATTGTTCTATACAAATGAGTTGTTTCTCCTCCAAATTTTCTTTTAAACTAGGTTAAAATTTTCCTTTTCACCAATGGAACATGCCCATTATCTAGGGGCACATCCCTTGTAACCCAATGGTACATGACCCTTATCCAGGTTCATGTCTAAAGCATGTACTTACAATAAAACTCTATATTCCAAAACAATTTAAAATAGTCCATTTCAATCCATTTCAAAAAAAAGTTTAATTATATTGAAATAAATTCAATCAATCCTTTTCCATGAATAAAAAAATTCCACATTTTAAATTTATAATTTTTAAATACATAAAAAAACTTTTCATGAAAACAACGTTTTCAAAAATCAACAAACCATCACTAAAGGGTCTTATAACATTATTTCACATAAATAGAACAATTAATTTCAATAAATAAAAAAATAAGTAAAAAAATTCTTCATGTTATATTAATTATATTGAATATGAATCCACCTACAATAGAATATATGGAAACAATGATGAATGACATGAATTACTCAACAAAACTAGGTTGAATCTCAAAAAAACCCTTCCTTATATATTATTCCCTAGCTTCAAAAAAAATATCATCATTATTGGAATACACTATCATATATATATCCCCAATATATCATATCTACAAATCCACGAGATGGAAATTGAATTGATATTAGGAAACCCATTAATCACGGAGACTTATCATGAAATTCAGCCTTCAACTCCACATGATTTTCCAATGGATCTCTTCCAGGTCAATGGTGAGAGCCTCCAAATCCATTATAAAAAATAACCCTTATTTATTGTTTAAATATAGGTAAAAATATTTGATTAAATTCCATTTCTTATGAGAGCCACTTTTTATGATATAAAATATATCCATGTATAATTAGTCACACGTTTAGAAAAATTGTGCATAAACCATAAAAATGCTTATATCCTCGAATTAATAGTTTTCATTGGGTATCCATAAGGTTTGAAAAAACAATTAACATAATTTTGTGCCTACTTAGTTCCCATTGCAACACTTTTCGTGGTTTCATAAAGGTGTTGCATGGTTTTTTCAAACCATCATCAAACCGTACACCTATATAAGAACCTGCAAAACGTATCGAAAGTCATCTACACCCTCCAGAACATCACACAAACTATTTACCTAAATAATATAAATAAATAAATAGTTAAATAATTTAATCATGGAGTACTACATTGTCCCCACCATTGGCATTTCCTTACTTGGAATGTAGAAACCCAATAATGTATTGAAGTATTTTGGCCGATTTCTTTGACATTTAATTCCATTAATCTAGTGTTTCTTCGAAAATACAACCATGTTCCCAGAAAACCAACACTACATTGGAATCTATTCCAACGCAATATTATTATTGACTATCCAAAATTTATACTAGATCTTGCACCAATAAAATATCTTTCTTCAGTACAATGTGATCCCATCAAATAACATGGCCAGGATAATGATGATGCTTTTTCAACTAAGAATAATAAAACACATTATGCACTTCATTGTACCATTATAGTAAACTGATTCTATGTTTCGCTTCCCCAACCAATTTATGTATCTCGAAAGGGCATATATATCAATGATATAACATTCCATTCTTCCCAAAATGATGATTCCCAAGCCTTGGAAAGATTCTCAAAAACACATGGTCACCCACTTCGAATAACAATATACATCAATGTTGATCCAAATATGATTTATGATGACTCTAAGAAATCTCCATTCAATTCCTTCTCAACTAAATCTTTACCCATTGTCTCTTGGAAAAGGATCGGCCCAACCAATGGAGTCTCACTTTTTTTCACACATAAAAAGTGGATAACGACAATGAAGCCTTCAAAATACTTCAAAATTATACATATGTATTTAGTAATGATAATATATTTTATATGAGAACCCAAATAATTTTACATGGTCCTCCAATAATCCAAAAAAAAATCTATTACACAATCGCACCACACATCTTCCAATGATTGTACCATCATTTCAGATTATTCCATTGTATGAGGATGATACAATGTACTCATAGTCAATTGAATACTAATTTATTATTATAAATGAATCTAAAAATAAGGCATAAACCTCATATGTTAGTATGATATTATTGATATTGGTACTACGTAGAGCATTAACACTTCTTGGAAATATATGTCAGTCATGTCATCCAATTTATGATATTAAAAAATATGGATGAAATGAGATGACCATATGGGTAGATCTACTATCATCCAAATGGAAACACATTTTCAAACCATTATTAGGAGACCTAATACAAAATCAATGGATAACTACTACCATTTCCAAATAAGAATAGGTAGATAATATAACATACCGACTATCCATTGATGATATTTTTTTACCAACTGAATGGTTATTCGTCATGAAAAAACTCATCCACATTTATTTTCATATTAACCCACCCAAATAGTTCTTTCAATTCCATATACATATTCTCTATTTTTATATGAGAAACAAATCTTGAAATGTTCTATGCAAGATTAATTTGTTCAAAACATTACATAGATAATAACATCCAATTTCAAAACCCCAATCCTGAATTCCTATCCAGTTTCCATCCCATGATTGTCTCCTCACCATTGAGTTTTTACCTCATAAAAACACATTCTAAATCAGTTTTATGTGTATCCATAACTATATTAACCAAATTAGTAATAGAAGAAACTGGAAGAAAAATAAAATATCTCCCCAGTCTTCACATTCCATGTGCATTTTGGCTATCACCAACAAACGCTACCACTATTATGAAGCCTCTATTTAAAATTGAGCATATGGAAATCATTATAATGAATCTTCCACCAAATTTACATTAATCAGTGTTTATATTAAGTATAAAAATATGTATAAACATATCGAAATTTTTTTCCCAGGATCAAATCCCATTATGAGAAAATATGTTTCAAAGTATTATATCACATAAATACATTAAATTTCTCACCAAAATGGTAAAAATTTCATGTCTTTAAAGAATTTACTTGGTAGTGAACTCCAACTAGTGTATTGCGTATTTCCTCTCATGAAACTGTATCTGTCAGGTTTTATAAGAAACAAACAATCTTAATGCATGAGAACGCATCCCTACCCTAATCCAAACACATCACAAAATAATTGTGGTACTTTACCTTTACCTATCCCTCAATAAACGATATCTTCAAATGCACTAACATGTCCAAGTATGGTATGAGTAATAAAATTCTATTTTCTATAAATGACTTTTGTACCCATGCCTCTATGATAAAACATGTTTGACCCTTTATATAAATAATTTTATATAAAACAAATAGAATAATTTTAACCATTTATGTCAAATCCAATAAATTTCACAACAATATATTTTTCCATCCTAACAATTTAGATGAATGAAAACAACACTACTTCAAACAATTTCACATTTATTTTTAAAATATATAATATGTTATTTATACACCAACAACTACACATGCATTATTTAATGACAGTTCAACCCACATGAGTGGTGTATCATCAACCCGCCATGTCATATTTAACTGACCATTATTTTTTGGACAAAATGGCCCAATACTCATATACAGGGTTACATCCCCAGTACCCCAATGGTATAAACCCCTTATTTAGGGTTATGTTGAAATCATGAACTCACACCAACCCATTTATAACAAAACCAAAACAAACCAACCATTTAAGAAAATTTAAAAAATCCTCACTTTTAGAGAAAAAATTTCAATCAAACATTTTACATAGATCAAAATAAATATATATTATAAAATAATAAATTTAAAATATATATAAAAAGAAAAATGCACAACAACCAAATTACACAAATCTACAATCCATTACAATATAGGGTTTTACTTTATTTCCTAAACCAATTTCACAATTAGTTTCACCCAATTATTATTTTTAAACAAATCCTATATGCTCTAATATGTGTTATCAATAGTGAAACCACCTACCTCATAAACTACGGTGGAAATAAATAACAATGAAAATTCTTCACCAAAATTTGGTTGAATATAAAAAACTCACCCTAGATATTGTTCTCTAAAATCAATATAGTCAAATATCACCACGATTAGCATCCAAAATGAAATATATATCCCAAATAGATTATATCTATGATTCCAATAGAAGTAAAAAAAAAAGAATATATCTAAAAACACTATCAAGGACATAGACATACTAAGAAATTCATCATTCAACATAGGAATATTTTCCTATGGATCCCTTATGGATCAAAGAGTAGAGTCTCCACAGCCTTTTGGAGGAGTAAAATCAGATTTAGGGTTGAAATAGAGGGTAAAAGTGGTTTCTAGGACAATACGACTGATATCCACTATTTTAGGATCTAAAATTTAACCATGAATGGTTAGTCACACAGTTTGGAAAACTGTGTGCTAATCGGGGAAATTACTTTCTCCCTAAAATCACAGTGTCTCCTAGGTGTCTATGTGGTTTGTCCAAACATTGTGTATAACTGTTCACCTACCAAAAACCCAATACCTCGCATATCATGGTTTCCTTATGATGTTTCTAGGTTTCTACAAATAGTGCTCAGACTGTGAACATATTAACAAGCAAAAGAAACATTTAAAAAGTACTCTAAACCCTCACAAACATCACTTACACACATTAAAAAGTTATAATACAAAAATAATGGTTTAATTACTTAACATCGGGGTGTAATGATTTTATCAAACAAATTTATAAATAAATATAATTTAATTCAAAATTTATAATAAAAATGAAAAAAAAAATCTTAAAAAACATGTTTTAGATGAATATAATTACATTACTAAAAATGTATTATTTATTTACTATGTATTTATAAATAAATTTTTATATAATAATATATTTATATTAATATTTCATAAATAATTAAATACAATTTACATATTCATATTTAATGGATAAGTTATAATAATCATATTTAAAATAATATTATTTAATGGTTTTCCAAATATCATTATCACGTGTCATTAACAATATAAAAAACTCATTATTGAATGTAACACAATATAAACATAGTATTGTGTAGAACATGGTCTATCTAAAATAAAAAATTAATTTGAAGAAAACATGTCATCAAATATTGGGATGTTACAGTGTGAGACCCAATATAGATCATAATGATGGGTATCAAGATATGCCTCTTTAATAAAGGTGATAAAGGGATTGAGTTATCCATTTAGGAATATAATATGGGATTATTATAATTTAAAAGGTATGTTATTCCATTTATAATATATATTCAAATAGTTCAATTGAAATGATGCCACATGTTTCCTACGTGATTTATCTATTATTTGAATAATTTTTATGGAAATATTATGAGTTTACAAGGTACCATAATGAATTTATGTATAAATTTAATTATAGTTTGACACCTTGATATTTTTTTAAATATTTTTTTTCAAATTAATTTTATCTTTTCAATATTGTGCATTTCATGCAACATTCAATATCTCTTATGTTATATGAAAGCACTAAGTTTGGCTTGAATTTCACACAACACCATGTTTTTTTCACTACAAACGATACTTAGATAATCTTATGGTACACAGAAATCTATGGTTTTCTTGTATTACACATAATTATTTGTTTCCTTGATAGTTATCATTACATACAAGACTGATTTTTACTAAACTAAAATATACAATGAATATTTTTTTGAAATGTTATTATAGTAATCAACCAAATATTCGAATTGTTTTTATGAACAATATTTACTAAACAATGAAAATATGGATTAAAATTTTATAAAAAATTAGTCCTTTGGTTATCAATTATTTATAAATGAATGTAAAAACTATTTAGAAAATAAAATGATTTATTTTATAAGAAAAAAATTTTATATGTAAAAACATGTTTTATCTAGATAAATTAAAAAACACTTCTAATGAATTATTTTAAAGAAATTTATAAATTATATACCCAATCAACTATTTAACAATCTTATTGTGTGTTTTGTAAAAATAATATAAGAATAAATTATTTTTTATACATAAAAAGATATATTTTTCCAAAATTTTGTTTTAACACCTTTTAATGGTGCACCTATCTTAAATAAAATATTTTAGACTTTTATAAATTATATTTGAAAAATTAAAATTATTTTTGAGATAGGAATATAAAAATTTAATTACGGATACATTTAAGTATTTTTTGGAGAAGTTTCATTTTTTTTTGCATAGAAAAAACTCTGAATTTTAATTGAAAACAATTTATTCCTATAATTTATTTATATATTTAATCGTATTTTAAATTAGAATTAGAGTTTAATTAGTTAAATTATATAATACTAAATCCAATATAGTTCATTTTAAAAAACATCAAATTGAAATTGGATATATAAAAATTTAAATATTTTACACTTTTTACTATTAAAATTTGTTGTTACATCTGGTCTCTGTGATAATTTTTAAATTAATTTTTACCACTTTTTAATTTATAATTTGGAAAAATTAATTCTTTATTTGAAATAAAAATAATTTATAATTTATAGTATGGTCAACAATGTTTTTTACCAAAAATATTATTGAATGTAAAAAAAATTAATTATAGTGATTATGGTAAAAATGCATTATTTTGAGGTCAAACATAATCTTATGGGGAAAATTCCCTTTTAAAAAGTAATAAATACATTGTATGTACTTATTTCAACTATATAATCACTTTTCTAAAATATGGAAAATCATTTTAACCTAATTATTTAAGATATAAATTCCAATATTTTTCACCAATTTATATTTACAAGAATATTCCTCATTCTTTACTATAAAAGTGAACTCACCCATTCAATTATTCCCACTAATAAAGAAATTTGTCTCCTAAAACCCCTACAAAAATAATCTCCCTACATCCCTCATATGAACCAATAATCCTCACATTTTATGAAATAAAAGTAATGATGTCCTTCGCTAAAATCTAAAAGGGGTTACTCGAAGAAGTGGTAACATTAATCAATGATAACTTTTTATCCCTTATCCCCTAGTTCAAGTAATTTTATTCGTTCATATATAATAAATAAATAATATTATATATAATTAAATTCATTAATTATATGGTTATGAAATAAACATTCACACACATCCATTAAATGGGATACATAATCATCATTTGTGTGTTTGGCAGACTACCACTTTGTGAACCGATGTCATTCATTTTTCCATTAATTCCTTTCAAGGTTGTTAATTGTGATGTAATTACAATATTTATATTATATACAACATATAAATTATGTCTTTTTTACTTCATAATTTATTATATAACACATAAATTCATTCTTTTCATTTTTTGAGAATATGATAACATCATTTTTGGACATGTGCATTACCACATCCTCAAAGTGATGTGATTCGTTCACACTTTACATGATATTAATTAATGATAAGATTAATAAAATATATATTATATTTATTAAATAATAATTACACTATAAGGATGTTATATATATATATATCACTTATTCCATTTTTTTATTTCTTTCAGTGCGATTAGAAAACAACAACAACCTTAATGCGTACGTACAACATACCATTTCCATTAACAATGTATTCCATTTCATATTTCTATATTATACAAACTATTTTAAATAAATATATTATGAAATATATATTATATTTATATCATTATTTACATTCATTAAAAATGTTAATCATTATCTTTGTGGGAGGATCAAGAATAAAAAGTCAAAACATATACAAAAAATAAAGCAAATACTCCTCGAAACATAACATTAACAAAAAATTGTTAATAAAAGTTTAATAAAAAGACCTAATAATATAATATATGTTATTATTTATAAGAATATTTTTCCTTTTTATATTTATAATAATATTATATTATTTATTCAGAAGGATTGAATTTGTATTAAGAAAGTCAATACTCAATGTAATAAGTTCCTCGTCTCACATTTGTTTCTATGAGATATATGCTATATTCACCACATATACTTTTATTATGTTTATATTTCCCAATGAAATATTATATATATAATATATTTTATGTGATGATACATTATGTTTCAATTTATTATGTTCTTGTAAGGGTCAATGATTCAAATGTTACTCAAGCAATAAGAAGAGTTCTAGTCTCAAATTAATTCTGTTAGACATTTTCAATATTCATAAAACCATTATTCTAATAATAATAATAAATACATTCTAACATTATTATCCTTAAATTTATATATATTTCAATACCCATTTTATGATCTCCCTTTCACGTGGTTTATGGATCAAAAGTTACCAAATCCATAATTTAATTTTGTCTCATTTTTCTTTCTTTGGGACACATGCCATTTTATGAACCTGTATTCATCTGTGATGTATCTATACTATACCATGACATATTATATCATGGATCTATTTTTTTCATGATATTTTATGCTTCATGTATCATTATTCTTTCATTGACATTATACTTCAATGTCACCAAAGTGGTAACAGTTTATTGCTACAATCTAATCATTTATTGTGATTGTTTATAACTATTATTCCATTGATAAACATTTATGATCAATATCTCAATAAAAATAATAATCTTTATTCTACTCTTATTATTCATGGTATCATCCTAGTGTGGTACAATATTTTCCACTATTTGATATATATGATAATTTATAAAATGTTTTTAATAAAATATGATTTTATATCTCTCATTGGTTGGAAATCATTTTTCCAAAAAAAAACATGTTTTCTAAAATTGTTTTCCCAAAATCGATTATTAGTATCCACTGGAATTTAAATTAATTTTTACCCACATTTTACGTTATTAAAATAGTATTTTTAAAAGTAATATTCTTTTTATATTATGATCAATTCACTTCTCTAAACGTTTTACGGTGAAAAATAAATACTCAGAATATACAGATTTACCCATCATCAAGACTGTAATTTCTATTAATATTCCTTTTAAATTTTACAAGGTAATTTTTAATGAAATTAATTCATGATATGCATGAAATTTTTTATTTTAAATTGGTATACAAATATATTTTTTTCATATTTATTTATATTTAAAAATATGTTTAAAACTGAATTCAAATATTACTTTATATGTTTTCAAAAATATTTTAAATGAAAATGGTTTTAAATTTTTTTTGTATACATTAAAAAGTTTTTTTTAATGTGGTATGCATATTTTCCTAGTAAAAGTTTCTTAAATTAAATCTCAATACATTATATATACAAAATGATTTTTCAAAATAATTTATGAAATGGATTTTCAAAGAAAGGATATTTTAATAAAGAAATGTTCCATTTGTTCAATCAAAATAGTTCACTATCTTATATGAAATCCTTTTTCATTGTTTATGTCTAATGGGGGATATTATCTAATTAAACTATTCTGAACCATTTTTTTAATCATTTAATTTTATGATGATAATTTTTATTAATATCATTTTTTTAACTGGTTATAACTTGATGAACAATTATGAATCCCATTTCTTTCATGGTTTTTTCTATTATGAAATAATTTCAAAACCAAAAAAAATTTCTAAAGGTTGTGATATGATTAAATTTATATGATACCCATTACATTTCACGAGTTATGATATGATATTTATGAATCATATCACTTTATTTATGTTATTATTTTATGACTGATTTATTATATTTTGTAACATGTATGTATGATTTCATTATGTGAGTGGTGTGACCTATATCTAAATCCAAATAATTAGGTAATGATAAATTGTATAAGATCTTAAAGGGTGCATTTTTTTTCTCAATCTTGAAAAATAGTGGTTACATGGGTGGTAGAAAAATCCCGAAATGAAGAGAGTACGGAGGAGGGCATCACACGCTTGTTAGAATGTTTACATGAGAGGGCATCCCAATCACATAATAATAGGCTCTATGATATGGCCTTATAATAATGTAACAATAGGATATGTAGAAGTTAATAGAACCCCTATATAAAGTGGGTACATGGGAGAGGATTCCAAGCCCGTAACAAGGGGGTACACATGAGGACACCCCAAGCCAGAAAGAAGATACAGGGGATATTTCTCTAACCATAACATGATATTAATGGCTTTGTAGGTAGCCTTTATATAATATTTTTACATGCTTATGTATATACCAAAATTCCATATATTATTCCTCTATTATGATCTCATGGATTATTCTCTTGATTTTATTATGATTCATGTCTTATGAACTTCCAATATTTATACCTTGATTCAGGTCTATGATCTTTTGTCTACATACTAGGACCTTATAATGTTATTTTCATTCTATAATACTATTATATTCATGTTATGATTAGGTATATAACTTATTTATCCTTAGTGAGAATTGAGATCACTCATTCTTATGATTCCTTTCCATAAGATATGACGAAAGGTTTTAACTATGAGTAATAAACTGGATGATCTTCGTGGAAAACATTGAAGATCTTTAACCACATTATAAGATTATGTCACATGATTCCAAATAAACGTAACTATCTTGGTATTCAAGTATTTAATTTTTTTAATGTGCCAAATATTCCTCTAAATGATGTATTTTACATGTATGAAATGTGTAAGTCACAATATATGATACCAATGAAATGGTTTAGTCATACATTGGAAACTAGGTTGATAAATCATTAGTTATATCCCTATGGATCATTAAAATTACATGTCTAGAGATGTATCAAACAATAAACCAATGGTTTTATAGTTAAAATAATTAGGTTTTATTATTTAGACATCATATAAGTAATTTTTCATGATGATTTGGTTTTATTCTATGATAAGTGTTTCTCATACTATGTATTATGTTTTTATTAAATAAAAGAAACATGAAGGAACTGAGTTAACATTGAATAGTTCAAATATGGAAAGTGTGGTCATTATAAATATAGATTTACAAAATAGAAATATAATGAATATAATCAAAAAGGTGGAACGATTATTAGTTATGCATCTAATGATGAAGATTCTATGAAAGGCATGTGATATGCATGAGATGTTCTAACAATATTTTTTACATTAAATTTAAATTGGAATGATTTAATTTAGGTATATTAACCTTAATACATTATTCATATTTTATATTCAAGGAAACAATTTTTAAGGAATAAAATGATGAAGCTTATGTAATAGTTTAAGAATATTGTTGGATGATTTAAGTGTAAATGAATAAGAATTCACGAATTATATCATATGAATAATGAATTATATTTTTTCTCTAAAGGATTTGAATAAAATATATTTACTGGTTATGAATAAATGGAAATTTTTTTTAATTGAATGGTGATATTTTGATTAATAGAAGGTAACCCTTAATGTGTTATAGATGTTATGAAAATTTTTCTTATCATAGATAAAGAGATGATTGTGGATATAGTAAATTGGAAAGTGATTATTAACATGGAAATGATTATTGATTTTTTGATAAAGAAGTCGATGTTATCCAGGATGAAGATTAAATTTTTTAGTATTTAATTAATATATCAAATAATCATTGGAATAATAAATCCTTCATGTTTTCAATAAGGTTCTATGGTAATTCATGTTATTACCAAGTTTTATGTGAAAACATAAAGAACGTATTTCCATGTATAGTATGTAAAAACCAATAGCTAAATTATGATATACAGGGGGAAAATACTAATTTATTTTTAAGAAGATTTAGTGATATTATTTATAATGTTTTATAATTTAATCTTTCAAAATGGTTATTTGGTTATAAATTTATTCAATGGTTAATGTCAAACATTAAATATAGATTTAGATATTAATGTATTATCTTGACTTATGAAGATTTATCTATATTAGATAACATTTAATAAAGATTTATTTGTGATAAAGATATTTGGAATTATCTATTATTATATTTATGGATCACATGATCTACTATTTCTTCAGGAACCACAAATTCAACTTTTTTTCATAGTCTAAGAGATGATCTTCAAATTTATCAGGTCATAACTAAAGGGTGAGACTATGATAATGGGTGGGAATGAAAACATGTAGATATATATCCTTATAAAAACAATTCAACATTAGGAAAATATTCTTTAAATAAAAAAATTTCTCATTATAATTATTTTCGATGATATAGATGACATCTTCTAAGTCTCGTTGGGTTATTTATTTTTTATCATTAATATTCTCCTAACCATTTTATATATCACTCTCTATTATAACAAGATACTTATATTTTTCTCTCATGACCATTTTTTCACTTACCACCTGTGTTATCCTATATTGTATCCTAGTTATTAGTTTCTTTCTGAAACTGTTAAATTTCCAACATTCTGTTTTTAATGGATGTTTTATTATTCATTTTTAGGATGTGGGTTTCTATAAAGTGAGCTTTCATTTATTAAACCTTCGATAATGAATATGAATTTTTAGGGAGAAATTCATTTTAAAGGATTATTATATAACAACATGATATTCATTGATATATTTATTTTAAAATTAATTTAATCTTGTTAATATTAATTATTTTATGAAACACTAAATATATGATGTGTTATATTAAATCACTATTTTCACTTACTTTTTTGGGAAAAAAATTTCAATATTTCACAACAGAGAGAAAATTTATTAGCTTGTGGTACACAAAAAACTATTTTTGGATTGTGTTACACACAATATTGAAGTCTTTAAAATCATACATTACATTCAAGACCGAGTTTTATTGAACTATAATATAAAATTATTGTTATTATTATTTTAAAAATAATTAGAGTTATCAATAATCTATTGGAATGGATGTTATCAATATGTTTATTTAAATTTTAAAAATTTGGTTTAAAGATGTAAATAAAATAAATCCTTTCATTATAAACTAGTTATAAATAATAAACATAACTATTTGAAAATAAATAGATTCATTTGCTAAGAAAACTCTTTTTTTAAGTTCAAACATGTTTTTTCTAAAAAATTATTAAAAAAACATTTTTGATAAATGATTTAAATTATATATAAATATATTATATATTCAATAAATTTTTTAAAACTAATTTTATGTAATTTATAAAAATGATATATGAATAAATCAAATTTTATGAATAAAAATAAATATTATTCTAAAAAATGTTTTAGTATCCTTTTAGTAACGTAAATATTTTAAATATAAATTTTGAACTTTTATAAATATTTATTTTAAAAAATATACTATCTTTTTTAAACTCTAATATGAAAATTTATTCTGGGTTAATTTTTGGTATTTTTCTAAGAAGTTTCAATTTTTTATGAATATTGAAAACACTGAATTTTAATTAAAAATTATATTTTCATTATGTTTTATTATACAGTAAAATTATAATTATAATTTTATTTATTTTATAATTAATTATATTATAATAAAATAAATAAAATTTTGGTTATTGTAGTCAATTTAATATTGAAATTTGATATAATATCATTTAAAACTTTTGACATTTTTACATTAAAACACGTTGTCATGACCCATTTGTGGGATTAATTTTAAATTAATTTATAATAGTTTTATGTTTTTAATTTAGAAAAGTGGAATCTATATTATTAATAATACTAATTTTTAATTTATTGAATTGTGAGATAATATTTTGATAAATAAATTTGTGATGTTTTTAAATAATATTTACAGTGATTAAGGTAAAAATTAGTATATGTACAGGTTGAACCTTAACATATGGTAAAAAATACTTAGAAACTTGTTCAAAATAACATTTATATAATATTTCGATCATATAATCTAATTTAATAAAAATTAGAAATTAATGGAGGTCTATAATGTAAGAAAACCTTTCATTAGGGTTTAACATTTTATATTTACAAGAATGACACTACCCATCCACTATAAAAGGAAACTCACCCAATCACATATTGACACCTCTAAAGAACTATATATCATCCAAAACCTACAATATAAATCTACCAACAGACCTCGTCTAATCCTATAATTTTTATTTTGGGATAAAAGAAAAGATATGAAGTCCTTTGGTTAAAGCTGAAAGGAGTTACCGAAAGAAGATGTAAAATTTTTCCAAAAAAACATTTGTTTAATATCTTTCTCCACACATTAAATTCATATTATTATATGATATTATAATAAATTCAATATCCTCAATATACATATATGGATTTATTTTAAGGTTATTACCTAAAATTTTTCACACTTCTATCAAATGTGATATGCAATCATCATTTGTGTGTATGGAGGACTACCGCCTCACGAACTAATGTCATTCATTATTCCATTACCACCATTAATGGTTTGAAATAATTATTTAATTACTATTTTTAGATTATATATATGATATATATGATTTTTTATTATTTTTAGTTATTATATAACACATACCATCATGATTTCCTATTAAAATGGGTTTTCACAGGTAGAGGATTCAAAATAGAGGAATCCTAACTGATGATAACATTTACTGAAGGGGTGTGCAGATGGATTCATGCTAATTATACTGTGAGAAGAAAAAGATAAAGGGAACATGGAATATCGTTTTAAGAAGTGATTGAGATTCCTTCGCTTGGAGCTTCATTTGAAGCATGTTGGGGTGTTCTCCACTCAGTGATGACATGGTCTCTTTTTTTTCAAGGTTCCAATGGTCAAGGAAACGTCTGAATGATGTCCATAATGGGTTTAAAGATTTTTCCTTAGTGTGGTGGATAATATATGAGGCATGAAATATGTGCATGCAATTCTTGAGTTTTACTCTTCTTCTTATTAAATTTTTGTGTTTCTCATTGATTAATTATTTGGGTGCCTTGTACATGGGAGTCAATATTGCCACATGTAGTAGCAAGTTAATCGCAGAGATGGACTCACCCAGAAGGTTTCATGCACAACATGGGAAATGTATTAAGTGGATGAATCCATATACTAGACCAAATCTAAATATGGATGGCTCATACAATCACGGTGTTATGCAGGGATGCATCCTAGTCCAGGACAACATGTGCTTGGTTTTTCTCAATTTGGATTCCTTTTATGGGACATGAAACTCCATGGAGGTAGAAATTAAGGCCATTATTAGCGAACCTTTTGTTTTATGATTTTTCGAGATTCACATTATGGAAATAGAGTCTAACTCCCAATTGTTGTTCAGCTATCTAAGATTTAATCAAATTGTTCCTTTGTCTATCGTGTATGACATTTATAAATGTAGGTCCCATATTAGCAACGACATCGAGATCTATCACACACTGAGGGAGGAGAACATTTCTACAAAAAATCATGAAAGTAAATGAGTTCCTAATGATAGTTTAATTATTTTTTTGTGAAATAGGTTCTCTTATAAATGATTTTCATCTACTTGTTACCGGTGATGCTCAAGTGATGCATCCCTATAGTCCTCTTTAATAGTTTATTTTCAAAAGAATTTAACTTTTTAGACACTATAAATTATTATGAAATTATATGTCATGTCATTATTTTACATCATGATATAAAATATTCCAATTTATTTTATTCTTTCAGGGGTATCATGATTCAAATTACAATCATGTAGTAAGAAGATTTCTAGTATCTTATTTATTTCTACAATACTTATTCCATATTTACATGTTTTTTATTTTATTTGGATTTTATACTTCCAATGAATGTATTGTATAATTCATATCTTTAAATTTATTGGTATTTAAATATCTATTTTATGATCCCCTTTTCATGGGATGTATGTTTCAAAAGTTTTCCAATTTGAAAACTATTTTTTTATCAATTTACCTTCATTAAACAATATGCCATGTTATACACCTATAAACTTATGCAATGTGTATAAAATAAAATTTGACTAGTTATATCATGAATAAAATTATTTTCATTATACTTTATGCTTCATATAATTTTACTCTTTCAGGGTTACTCTGATTCAATTTATCAAAAGTGGTAACAGTTAATTTTTATAATCTCGTCATTTATGAAGTTTTTTTATGATTATTCAAACATTGATGAGATAGTATGATCATATATTATAAAATATCTTGAATTATATTATAATCATGTTATTTATTACATATTCATATAAATTTACCATTTTCCCACTATTTTGTTATTATGATAAATAAGACAATGTTTTTATGGAAATCGGATGTTATTTATCAATTTGTTCAGATATAAGAATTCTCCAAAAATAATTTTTTCAAAATATTTGATTCAAAAATGTTCTTATTAGAATATAATGGTAATTAAAAGACACTATCACCCATGTTTTACATTTTTACGAAATGTTTTTTAAAATGAATATTTATATCGTTTCCTAATAATGATGCATTTTTAATCTTTTTACAGTGTAAAAGAAATGTTCTCCATGTACTATTTTACCTCTCACCATGACCATAATTTACATAAATATTTCTTTGAATATTTACATGGTTATTATAATGAATATTTTTTAATATTATTCATGATTTTTTTTATTTAAATTGGTTTTCAAAATAATGTTTTAAAAAAATTGAAATTTTTTAAAAATAGTTTTAAAAAATTCTTTTATATGTTTTCAAAAAAATATTCAGATAAAAATGATTTTAAAATTTTTTATAAGTTAAAATGTGTTTTTATTTAGTAGAAAGGTCATTTTAGACATGAAATGTTTTTAAATGAAAATTTAATGTTTTAGTTATAAGAATATAATTTTTGAAAATGTTTTACGCATGGGTATTACAAATATATGTTAATTTTTATAATATTTGTTCCAATGGATTGTTAAAAATCATTATCTATCTAATATTACACAAATTAACATAGTTTTTTAATTAATGAGGAAATTCTTCATTTAATCCTTTATTATCCTTTCTACTAATGGTTTGTGTTTATAATGACATGTTGGTTAAGGAAAATATTTGTATTTCATGAGTTTTACCATGAAAAAATACATATAAAACCCACTTCATTTCACGAGTAATTATATGATGAAATTATATTGAAACTTGTCTCTTTTTTATATGTTGTGATATTATTAAATGTTGATGATATATATTTTATTCATTTTTTTTTATATGATGTTTTTTAAACCCATATATTTTTATCCATTATGATATGATGAATGTTTTATTATATTTTGGAACATGTATGTGTGATTTCATTATGTGATGGGTAAGATTTATATCTCATTCCAATTAACTAGATAATTATAAATAGTATATGAAATAAAATGGTAGACAAGTATTAGGATATTAATAAAACCTGAGGGTACACGAGTTGTATCAAATGCCTGAAAACTAGAGGGTATATTGGAGGTTATCCCAAACCCATAACAAGAGGCTATAGAGGAGAGCATTACAATCCTTTAATATGTGGTAATGTGGGAGGGAAACATAATCCTATAACAAGAGGGTAAACAGGATGGAATCCCAAGCCAATTACAAGAGGGTATATAAGAGGGAATCCAAATCCCATAACAAGCTGGTATATGGGATAGAATCCCAAGGAAAAAACAATATGGTACATGGGAGGACATCCTATTCCTGAAGAATGTATATAGGTTATTATCCCAAGAATTGCATGATATTAGGGTCTTTTTAGGTGTCTGTGAAATATTATTTTCTATGATTATGTACATTATGCAATTCAATATATTATTCCTATGTTATACTCTCATGTATTATGTTCTTTATTTTATATGATTTATTTCTAGTGAATTTCAAATATTCAGGTCCTGATTCATGTTTATGATCTCCTCTATGTAGGGTATGATCTTCTAATGTTATGGTTATTCAATCATACCATTAAGTTCATGTTATACATAGTTATCATTATTTTTTACCCTTAATAAGCATCTGAACTCACCCTCTATTATGTTTCCATTCTTCATGTTATGAATAAATTTTTTAAGTAGGAGTATTAAATGATAAAATATTGGTGGAAATGACCGAATACCTTTCTCTAAATTTGAATATGGTGTTCCATGTTTCCAAGGGGAAAAACCTATTACTGTCCCAAGGCATGTAATTTTTTAATATGATTAATATTCATAGAAAATGATGTAATATCAATTTATATTAAGCTCTTTTCACTTTATATATACTACATCATAATGGTTAAATGAATAAAAATAAACAATTTTCAGGATTTATTTCTGATTTCAAATAATCCATTATGAGTTTTTTAAATTTTTTATCTATTATGAAATATTTTCTAGAATTATATTTGTAGTGATGTTTATTTCTTGGATAATAAATTATTTTTGTGCCTAAAATTTATAATGAGAAAGGATAAAATTTATAATCTCTATTTAATGACAAACAGGTTTAATCGATTCATTTTACATATCAGTTATTTCTAAAGTAAAAAAATCATTGGCTTTAAGGATGTGTAAGAAAAAATAATTATTCATGTTTAATTTCATAAAGATATTTTACGATAATAAATCATGGTTCATTATAGGAATGTTATATTATGGAAAAATAAATACTAAGTGAAAGATTCTATAATATAGTAAATGGGTTTATTTTGTATGATTTATAACAAATTCTTCTAAAACTCTTGATATATAAGATCATCAAAATAAAATAAAATGAATTTCTTTATAAATATTCAATTTATGAATATAATGAAAACAGTTGTAATTGATGAATGTAAGATGGGGTATCCATGGGCTAGGATAGGTTAGGATTGGGTAATTTTATAACTCAACCCAATAAAAAGTGTTACAGATATGATGGATCAGGTAATAGGATATTTTTTGGAATTATCTAACCCAAAATGACCTATGGTGGTTGGGTTTTGAAAGTTTGGTTCTATCAGGTCAGGTAAAAAAATTATTGGATAGATTTGAGAAAAAAACTAAAAAAATATTGATTAAATTAAATTAAAAAAAATTATCACACCTTAAATATTCCAAAAAATAATAATTCTCATTCTTTTCATTTTAATATCGTAAAACATTATTCCTATAAAACCAAGAAATAAATCATCACATAAAGCGCACAATTGATTTTATTTATCAAACAAATTTTTTTATAATAAAATCAAAATAAATTAATCCTAAACTATAAAATGAACAATAATATGTATCATCCAACAAAGTAAACATAAAAAAAATTAAAAATGAATCCAAAAAAATTAAAAAAAATTCTATGACCAAGAAAAATTAAACTAAATAAATTAATAGAAAATTATTGAATTTATTTGGGCATTAGAGTTATTTCAAGTGATCATTTTATACTATTTATGATAATAAATGGCATTTAATTATAAAATATAATAAAAATAACCAATAATATATAAAAGATTTCTCACATCAAGAGGTTTTTAGATGTATGTGGAGTACCAAACCACTAGTGGAAGTAAATTATGGACTTCTTGGGATTTATGGGTTAGGTGGTTCCTTATTTTTCTAACCTATAACATGACCAAGACTAATCTCAACCCAACCCAAATTAACATGACCTATCCATATACCTTGTGTAACCTAACCCAACCAGGTCCTGTTAGATCTAGTAGATTAGGTTGGACCTATTTTGAATTTCCATAAAATATATAAAATCAGATAATTTAAACATGGGGATCTCATTTGTTCATTATTAAAATATAAATTAAAACTAAAAAATATTGATGATTAGTAGATTGAAATAGGATAATGTTTCTATTTTAAATGTTATATTAATATTACTTCGTACACATGTTATTATGATTAAAAATGAATTTAATGTGATGATATTTCTCATGTAAAATAATAATTGAAAATTAAAGAAAAAAGAAATGTTTTATATATTATAGGGGATTTTCATATAGATGATTATTGAGGTAGTATTACTGGTAATATATACACAAATAATACTCTCTATTTATTTATTTATGAATGTATAAAGAAGACCATTTATTCCTAAATTTTTTAAGATAATGAATTAAAGTAATAATACTAGGATAAATAAGAAAGGGAATATATATTTAGTATATAGATAGATTTACAATAATGTTTTAGATTCTTTTGATGATTTTACAATATAAAATGAATTTGAAAACACATGAATTATGGATTCATTAAATAACATTATTGATTATAATTATTATTCCAATGAATCTGATTCTTACAAAATTCAATTGTGGATTAATTTGACGATATAAAAATATTGAAAATTTATTTTATTAATGTTTAATATCTATTCATGGAATATTTAAAAAGTAATAAGAATGAAGAAAAAAATAATTTTTCTTCTCTATAAATAAATATAACAAAAAAATAATAAATATAATGTTTTTTTTTTCAATGAAAAATGAAGTATAATATTGAATGTTCAAATTCATATGTGATCAATTGGACATTTAATAATATGAAAATAAATGTATCACTAAAAAATTAAAATAATAAATAAAAATTATTCCACCAGTGTTCAAGGAAACGAAAAATATGATAATATGATGATACTGATTAAAATAATTAAAATAAATACTAAGCATGTATGTGAACATTAATCATCCATAATGTACATTAATTAATTATTTAAAGTAATAAAGGAAATGTATCTATTATTAAGTGTATTCAATATTTGAAGGAAGTTCATTGTGATAGTTCATGTTTTGTATGGTTTCCATAATCTCATGGAAAAATTAGAGCTTCCATAAATAAATATTTTTCTTTTACATAACCTATAAAAAATCATGAAATTTGTTTGGGTTCTCCAAAAATATTTTATGAATCCCATTGGAACCAAATTAGAAGGGTTAAAAAAATAACATCAAAATAATTTTTCAAGGAATATATCATAGATATGTAATGAAATACTAATGGTTTATGTATAGTGTACATTCTAGAATAATTTCTATAGATTTTTCATATTTTATATCATCAAATAGATCTGATAGAATAAATGTGACATCAGAGGGAAACCTAAAAGTACATCTTAATAGTGTTGGTGATGTTTGTATTTCAAAATATATTAACATTTAAAAAATATAAATATTGAAGCACTAAAAAATAATATTATTAGTATTTTGTAGTCATGTGCTGATTGAGTGTTGTTCAAATTTCAATATGATAAGTGAATTTATCTTGTAAATAAATATTTCCTTATCCTAAATGAAAAATAAAATATGTATTCCATAATTGTTTGGACTAACAACCCATAATATCATGTGTTTAAATGTTACATAGTTAGACAATATGTTATTCAATAGAAGGATCAATCATAAATATTGTAGGTTATAATACAAAATATATTATAGCCATCAATTTAAACATAAACTCAATTTATAGTTGGATAAAACTCATTTCTATTATTTATGTATAGAAGGAAAATATTAAAAACAATTTCTTATATTGATCAATGATATTAATAATGTAAGGCTTCCACAATTGATATTTTATTAATTTAATTTTTTTATTCAAATATCATGCCTAGTAGAATAGAAATAGTTTTTATTAATAATGATTATAGTATATTTATGTTGGGTTATTTCCTTATAATTGTTTTCAATTTTATTAATTATTTTAATTTATTATATACTTGTTTAACATGTCCAATACTATTCAATTTTATCATTTATAAACAAAAGTGGAGGAGAATTTATAATTAATTAATTTCAAAAGCATTGTGAAAAATGTTATTCATAAAAATTAACATCTACTAAAATAATAAAAAAATTGTATATTTGAATTAAAAAACAAGAATATTCATGAAATGTCTATAACTATTGTATATGAATATCATATACCAGGATATTTTCATCATGAATCTATGAATACATATTGTTCTAGTTCCAATATAATTTTTCATAGAATTTTTTAAAGAAAAGTTTTTATAAACCCATAAACTTGAGGAATCCTAAATATAGTTATTTTATATTTTCATGATATATAGATTTTATCCTCAATACTAAATATTATATATAAAAATATAAATCTAAATATAATAGAGGAAAATTTTAATATACTCTAATATATGTAATGTTTATAATTCTTATAAAAAATAAACTTGGTAGTTGAACGATGTGATCATATTAATTGTTTTTCACAAAAGGGTGTAATAAATTGAATGTTTCCCAACATTCCTAGTGTCACTCACCACTAGGATTGGATTACTCATTTCCACGAGTGTTCTATTATGATTTTTGTTTATCTTATAGTAATATTTTATCTCTTATGTTCTTTTCTCCCTACTGATTTAATTCTCTCAGGTTTTTTCATTGGAATTTTTATATTCTAAATTTATAATGTGATGTTTTTACCCTATTTTTATGAAAGGTGTTATAATATATAATTTCATTTTTTATCATTTTTTACCACTAAAAACAATACTATTATCACATTGAATCATCTTTTTAAACCAAATTTAGCAATGAAATTATGTGTATATAGTGTTTCATGATGGTGTTGGTGTTGGAATTAGCCAAAACTCTTGGGGTTGTTATTTGGTTTATATTTTTGTTTTCCCTATTGTCTATTTTTATGTGATTGGGATTTTCTCACGCTTATAATTATATGAATTTTCTACCTTCATCATTGATTTCTTAATAAAACTTCGTATTTTTATTCCATATTGATCAATTAAAAATATTTTTATATAGTTTTGGTCTTACTCATATTGTTAGGATTTTGAAATTGTGTTTTTCATTGGTATTGTCCCTTAATTTTGTTCTAGTTATATAGGTGTATGGTATATAATATGATTTATTCACATGGTGTAATATATATATTTTTTTATTTTCATAGTAGTGTTATGTTTATTGGTTATTCTTTCAAGGTTTTATGATATTATAATGGTTGGTGATTGTGGTTTTTTGGATGATGATTGATTTAAGTCATGCATCTGGTATGGGAGTTATTCATTAATTTAGTTTTGGTTTCAGTTCTTATAGAATATTGTGTGGCTATATATAAAAATAGGTTGTATTAAAAAAATTTATTTCTATATGTTATGGCCATATACACTCCTAAATCTATTCAAGATTTATCTTCCATTAGCCCTTTCGTAATTTTTTTGGGGTGGTGGATAGAAATGATTTTAGGATGTGTGGTTTAAGAAGTTAATATGGTTCCCTGGCATGATTTCTATATAGTCATTATCTATTCTGTCATTCTATTGGGGCACTAGTTTATTGTTACTAAGAATATAATGTGACGATTCCTTCTAGGTGGTGATTTTTCTTTAATTTTTGGAGGAGGATCAGTTTATTCCTCGATAGGTTTCAGTGTCATAGATTTGGTTTGGTTAAATGGAAACAATGTTATGTGTTTGTATTGGGATTATCCCATAATCATACTACGGGTGATGATTGTAATCAAGTGATTGGATATGAACCATGTAGTGGATCTAATAGGTCTAGCAATGTTATGTCCAGTTACAAGAGATGGTTTCACATATGATTTAATCTTATTAATTGAATTTTATTTTTGAATTTTAATTTTGAGAGTTGTGGATATTTTTATGTTATATGGATTCAAGAATTTTTTTTACCAAAAATCTATAAAAGTTTTTTATTTAAAAGAATAAAATAAAATATCAATTTAATGATATTCATGTAATGTTTAATGAATAATTTTTTAAAGATAAAAACTATTATGAAAATCAGAATGAATAATATTTTAGAGAATATAATTTTGGAGAGGTAAAATTCGATAATTGAATAGGTCTAATTTAGGAAAGGTAACCCTCATGAAATATCAAGAAAAAAATCATATATATAACCACATATATATATATATATATATTTAGAGATGTTAATTTTTCATTGAAAACTAAAAATTCTATAATAAATTTTTGTTTTAATATTATATTTATTTATCATTTCGTTCCACATAATACATATGAAGCATTAAAAGATAAAAAATTGATTTTAGTTATGAAATATGAACTATTTCAATTTTCTAGAAATAATATTTGTATATTAGTTAAACCACCTAAATAACAACAAATTATTGGTACTAAAAGAATATTTAAAAAACAAACATAATGAATCTTATCATATTATTAGTTATAAAACCATATTAGTTTCTTATTTATATTTATTGAAGTTGGAATTGATTATGATGAAACATTATCCCATATTTCTTGTATGGATTCTATTCAAATTTTACATTCTTATGCTACTCATCCTGGATTTAAAATTTATCAAATTGATAAAAAATGTGTTTTTTTTTTCTAAATGGATTTATTTTTAAAGATGATTATGTAAAAAAGACACAATGATTTTAACATTAATAGAAACATGATAATGTTTTATAACATTAATTTTTTTTATTCACATAAACATGCTCCACAAGAATAGTTGGTAATATTTTATGTATTTATTTTGAAAATTATTTTTGTAATAGGAAAATTTTATCCTATAATAATTATTATGAAATGTTAAAAAAATATATTTATTTTTAAAATTAATGTTTGTAATATCATATTTTTTATCTTATATTAAACTTATTTATAATGAATTTTTAGATTTATGGAATTTTAAATTTTATGTGATTATTATAGGATAAATGAAATTATTTTTTCCATTAAAATCTTTCAATTTAATAAGAGAATATTTTTTAATAAGTAAAAAATATTTTATGGAATTTTTTATTGTAATTTTATTTTATTGTTGAAACCAATCCAATATCCTTAATAATATTTCATGTGACACTACTAGAAAAATACCCTATACCAACGGTTTGTAACTGTTGGTATAGGTCCCAAAACTGTTGGTATAGGCTATACCAACAGTTTGTAGGACTGTTGGCAAGTAATCCTTGACAATAGGTCTATACCAACGGTGCTGAAAACCGTTGGTATAAGTAATTAGAAAATCTATACCAACGGTTCTCAAAACCGTTGGTATATGTATTTTAAAAAAGAAACATCCGGAGGTATTTGATCCCAGGACCTCTTGTTTATAACGGAATGACATAATCACTAACCTAACATGACTTTTGTTAACATAATTTCATAAATATATATATGTAATGTTCTAATTATTTTAAATTTTGATTTTATAATGTTCTTCGTAGGTAGATTCCAAAAAAATCAAAGGACTTTTCCCAAAGGTTTTGCAAACCGTTGGGAAAGGGTGTCCAAAATTCAGCCTTCCCCAACGGTTTGGCCAAACCGTTGGGATATGATAACCTTTCCCAACGGTTTGGCCAAACCATTGGGAAAGGGTGTCCAGAATTCATCCTTTCCCAACAGTTTGGCCAAACCGTTGGGAAAGGGTACCTATACCAATGGTTTTTACAAACTGTTGGTATAGAAGCATTGGGAAAAATCATTTTTCCAGTAGTGTGAGTTGAATGTGCATATTTCAATTATATATGTTAACTATTTTTTTTGGATGTATTGTTATTTTAGTTTATTTTATCACATAAAATCTTTATTTGATGCCTATTTTTTTCGTTTGAACTATATTTTTACATTAAAAAAGCTATATTAATTGGGACAAATTTAGAGGAATTATTAAATATGTTAAAGACTCTATAAATCAAGTTTACATTAACCTGAATGAACCTATTTTAAACGAAAAAGTTATTCTAATTTAGATTTGGAGGGATACAATATTTATTTAAAAGAAAATGGGGCATGTAATATATAGACGTAAAATATGATTTTTTCAAGATCAAATAAAAAAGGATAAATGTTATTAGAACATGAATCAATAAATTAGAAATTTTATGATATCATTACTAAACTATTATATTTATTTATGATTGGGATGATTAATTCTGTACAAGGAATATCAGAAATATTATATAAATTTTTTATAATCATGGGATTAATTTTATTATAATTCTTTTTAAATTTACATACTATTTTCATGGATCCTTTGATTCCTATTTGTTATATATTTTGTTTAAGATTTTATATTTATTATAATAATCTAAAAAATTTAGTGAAGTTAGAAATATTTTAAATTTATTTACAACATCAATAATTTCTTCATGTATAGATTGTTAAGAAATTTATAAATTCCTTAGTAAGTTGATATTATATATTATAAATTATAAAATATAGTTTTGTATAAATATTATTTAAACTCAACAATTTAGTTATTAAATCTTTCATAAAATTTTATCCTAAAATGCAATTATTTCATATTTTTAGTCTATCAATTGTAATTTACATTATATATTATATTGTTTAATTAAGTTGGTGTTATCTTATTAAATAAATTACATATTCTCTGTTTAACTATTTTGGAGATAATTTTTTAATACAATATTTTTATTTTCACATACTGTTAAACCATTTAATTTATATCAATTTTAAGAGGCAAATGATTATTTTTTAAATATATGGATTATTTTAAAATCTAGTTATTTTTCAACATTTTCACTATTTGGAAAAGTGGGATACATTTCATTTGTTATATAATTTTATTGTATGTGTAAATAATAGGGAGATTATTTTTTATCATATATTTTTAATTCTATTATTCTTTCTATATTCTATATGAAATTTATTTTCACATGTTTTTTTAAATTCATGAAAACTATTTTTCAAAACATCATAAAACAACAATGGAAATAATCCCTAAGACATTAAATGTGATATTTATAAAAATTTGGTTTAATTCATATCATGGTGTTATTTAATAATGTAAACAACATATTTCACATTGAAATTCTCCTTACATTTTTTCAAATTAGCCTTATATAAAATGAAAATAATATTTATATAGTCTTAAAGTGTTCTTTATATAGAATTATGCATATATAAAATAATATTCATTCAAGGATTTATCATTACATTGAATTGATATAATCTTTATGATGTTATAAACTGATCCTTACATATAATTATTCTTTTGAAAAATATAATGACTATACAATAATGATTATTATATTGAAATTTACACTTAAAAAGGAAATTATTCTTATGTCCTCCTCCTCCAAATTAATTTTCTAAAAAACCAATTTTAAGAAAAATTGGAAATCCAATGAACATCATCCAAAACTATTACATACTGAAAGAGCTGAAAAAATGATTAAACATCAGGCTATGATTACTTAACTCAGAAACCCTCTAAAGATCCTAGTGCAACATGCTAACCTGAGTTTCCGGGTACTCTCGGATTTACTCCTCAAAGTGAGTGATCATCCTTTCCTTGATCTGAATAAATTTCACTATGTTTAATTTTCTCTGGTTGAATCCCCGAGAAAGTATTGAGATTTTGTACGTCTATCCACACTTCTTGCTCCTAATTAACATCCACTTGCTACCGATTATCATAAATTCATTTATTCTTCTCTTTTGAGACATTAGGTCGGAGGCTAGTTTCAATCATTTCTTCCTTAGAGTGAATGATAATTTTCAATCACTCCCCTTCGTTTTCATCCGTATTTCTTAAATTCCGGATCGATTCTTCAATTTCCCCTTTCTTCATATCTTTACCTTCTTTTTTTTCTTCCCTTCTTGGCCGACCGAGTCTCCATTGGTTATGTAATGTATGATTTGTCCCTGCATCCCTTTTGTTTTTTCCCCTGAGCCACAATGCATTTCCCTAATCCACACACATCTTTTTCCCCTTCTTCATTCTAGGTTTGGGGACCATTCCCTTGAATTCATTCCAAGAAATCCACTGAGGGGTGACAAAAACTATCATCATCATAAGAATCTTCCTTTTGAGATATAAGAGGATTATAGACTTCCATACCATGAAAATGGTTCCCCCACTCTATTATCGCTCCTGCTTTGGGGGCCATCTACATACTCAAAGACACCTTACCTGATTTATTCCCCAACCCAGATCCCTTATCCCAATACCCATCGTTCCCAAGACCTATTGGGTTGGTTCTGATGATGTTTGGGTCAATGAGTCTCTAGGAATTCGTACTATGCATCCTTCCATGTCCACTTTGGGATCCGGTTGCAAACGACATAAAGGGTTTTATCTACATCAACTACAGTCCTCTAGTTTGTTCTTGATATTTGTGAATAAAATTTATTCTTATATAGAATAATACATATTGAATAATATTTTCTTTTTAATTAGAATATTATTTTTATGAAAATTTTTATCCTTACACAGGATTGATATACATAAATATCAAAACATTTGTTTTTTTATTATTTTTATAAAAAAAATTATATTAAATTTTTGTTATTTAAATATTAGGAATTTATTAATTATAATTATATTTTATGTTTATGTATACATGTTTTTATTCATTATATTTATAATATAATGTGACATAATAATATTAAAATATAATTCCTTCACATCCTCACACAGGATCTACTAAATTGAGGCCCTGAGTTGATTGGTTAATTATCCCCAAGCCTGCCTCCATATATGCTATAGGTTTCCATCTAATATTATGGACCTTTTTTGTTACTTATGGAGTCTATTACCTCATATAAAAATAAGAAAATATTTTAAATAACTAATAATCATCTATTATAGTAATCAATAAAATTGTAGAAGAGATAAATATAACAATACTAAAATAATAATTGAACTGAATTAAAATCCATAATTTACAATTCAAACAAGAAACCCTGATCTCTTACAAGGAAGATACCATACACAAGAGTAAATAATAGAAACTAAAATAAAAAATTTCTTGGATCTACTTGTAACTCTGATCCAAACCACATAAACCATATCAATGTCACTATATAACTACTAAATGCCAATCATAAGTATCAACATGAGTATCTATTCTCGATTTTGAAACTTTAGTCTGTCCCCAACCTAATATATATTTTTGATGAACCATAGTTTGTTCATAAGGTCTTTGTACACACTAAGGTGCTTGTACAACAGGTGAGAATGAAATCTCAGTATTCCACCCCAATGGTGATCCTATAATTTGCTATCATAAGTGAATGCTTATGCAATATGCTCAGACTAGCCAAGGCATAACTAGAATAAAGTGGATATTATAAAATCCACAAACAATCATTTAGTCAAAAACCCTAATAAAATGGAAATCCTATGAATAGTTCCTTATGATGGATCTAATAAAACTCAATCCAAGTATTATTAAGTCAATTCTAGGCTCTATAATCATGATCGACAATACCCACGCCATCTAGTAAAGAAAATATCTCTATGAAATATATTTCACCATAAGGGGATACATTTCTTAGAAATGGGTACTCCCTTACCCACATCAAATTACTATAATTAAGGATTCAAGTTAATATCTTGAGATCTGATAAATATGGTACTGAGATAGATTTCCCTCCACTCATGTTATGTAAATATTGTTGGATGGTCATGTCCAAGGACATAGTTTGTAGGAAATAATTACTTTACCACTCAAACAATCCATGAGGTTTATTTTCCTTAGGTAATCTATATTGAATAATATCTAAATTTTTTATAAAATGAAATCAATCATTAACTACATAAACAACCTCATCCCTTGAAAAGTTTTGGATGTATTTTTAAAGTGCATCCACCTAACCCTAGATATAATCCTAAGCATATATCGAGGATATCATCATCATTTCAGAATAATATCTCAATAGGTTTATTGAGTTATATGATCAATCATTACACATAAATAATGAGGATATCCCTATACAACATCCAATTTTTATTCTGAGGAATCATAACATATAAAACACTCAAAACGGTAGAAATATATAAGAACATGGCATGTATACCATATTGCGTTAAATATGAACTCAAATCTGCAAATGGGAAGGTACGTTAGCCTGACATGGAATGTAAAACCGAGGTACACCATGTGTAAAAAAATTACATGACATTTACCCTATATGGGGTACCTTCCAATGTACCTCACATGGGTAGACCATGTGTTGATGCATTGTCATGTAATATTGCATGTCATATAACAGATAAAGGGTCTGGTAGTATACCATACCTATTTGATCTCACCAAAATGGATATCTAGCTATGTAGTCAGCTACATGGTCGGGTATTAATACACATCATGTACCCCTTGTATATATTTTATATTTTCAAAAACACTATCTAGACATGTACTTGGCTATAGGGCCTTGTACCTCCACATGGAATATACAATAAATAAATAGAATATTTTTTAAAAAAAATCTTCTTCCAAATATATTAATAATTCATGTATTGTGATCTTGAACTATATATTATGTGACCAGAGTTCCCGAAATAGAAAACCACTATGAACAACTTAAAACCCCTTTCTCTCATTATTAATCATTTTTCGCCCAACTAGGTATTCATTAAGGATATAAAAAATACATGAAAATATTATTAAATGTATGTTGAATTTTTGGGAAAACATAAAACATGCACACATTTTAGAAAAATCTAGCAATATATCTCATATTTCCATGATCTAATGTTTTTCTTGACAATTAAGCTCTTCCTGAGCTATGTTGTGGCACCTCCAATCCTCTCTATCTCCCACCCTATATCCTTATTAATTATTATTTATTAGTAAATTAAATATAAATCTCGATGGGGCTTATATAAGAATCTATGTAAGGTAGAATAATTCAAAGTGTAAAATGAAAAAAATTTAATGTAAAGTGAAGAATAATTTTTATGGTCCAGGGGTCGTCACTTGATATGTGTTTATACCATGATTAAAAAAATTCCCCATTCTAAGCTCAATAGTGAATGCAGAATATGAATATGATTATCCATTCAAATGATATATTTTCATAAACATTTTCAAATAAACATATAATTATTTAATTGATTATTAAATATTAATTGATCCATAAAAAGATGAATGACTCATATTTCAAAGAAACTATTGTACTAGTTTGAGAACATTATTTATAAAACTGAAAATTGGTGAAAAATTAATTTGAGATCATATGATTTGTTAAAATGTCAATTTTACCCCTCATATGCATCTAATAAAATAAAATTTCAAATTTCAACCAAATTTCACAGTTTGTAAAAACATGGTTTATTTCCACCTACCCATAATAACCCTCTTCTTTCCTATGAATCATTGGAGATCAAACAACATACATGATATAATCCCAACAATATTCACAAATATGTTATCATGACCATCCAATGGCATGTTCCACATCATTGAAAACTCTCCCCCCAAATGAAGGAGATTAACCATAACTGATCTGCAAGTTCCCACACGATTAGTATCCTTATTTCCACCTAAAAATGATATCCAAGATAGAGATTACACCCTATATACATCATGAAATTAAATGGATAGAAAGTATACAATCCATATATTCCAGATAATAAATACATAAGCATCAATGGATAACCCATTCCTATTCTCAAAGAATGTTTCCTTGAAAAATAATGAATTTCATCTAATCACAAGGATCAATGACCTCAAACATCCAATGGATCACTCTCAAAAAATATGGATTAATATATACCACTCATCGATCATAATTCTTATGGAGTTCATTCATCAAACCAAAAAATGATATTTAGAGTGGAATATATCTAACACTCATTCAACATACATATGATGATGTTAATATATACAACATGATCATCACTAAACTATTAGTGCACTAATATTTCATCGATGTGTGTGTATCTCCCTCATAGAGTTATTATTATATAATCTAAGGTTATATATTACTTTTACAAAAAACTAAAACCATGTATCAATAAAATATGCCTCCTGGTCTAGCCATGGGACAACTGCCTCATGATACCCAATTTATTTAAATAATTTCACTTTTCACTAAGAGAAATTTGTTTAATCTTACACAATGATCATTGTCTCCATACCCATTATCATTTGTATAAAACTAATGGTCCCCAATTCATACATTTCCACTCAATGGTAAATTATTTAAATTTTACCATTCATACATGATGTGTAATAATAAAACCCGACTCATGCTCCCAAGAGTAAATAATTATAAGGTCATATATACAAACAATGTTGAATGTTAGTCTGAGTAATCTTGAAGAACCGTTGAAAACCGTCATCAAAATTGAGAATCTCAATTGTTCCTTGATTTATTCGATGATCTCCTTTCACTCAATGTCATTTTTATAAATTAAAACATCAAATGTGAAACCACTAGTTGACTAGTACAATAACCTAAAAAGTCGTAATTATAAAAGTAGTTCGTGATAAATAATAACCCAAGGTGCTTCATTAAAAACTAGTATCATCTTCAATCCTATATATTAATACATTATATCATCCCATTAATTGGTCTCAAAAACTTTATAAATACATTATCACTAATAAAAATGGAATGTATAATCCTTGAGCCAACCCTTCTTATCGGGTGCCCTAAATCCAACTATATGTTAACCTAAAATGGTATGAGTAAAAACTATGGTTCTCTAGGTCTCCAATATTTCCTTCCAAAACAATTATCATAACATGGGAAATATTTCCAACAATCTAGTCCATATGTCAACCTCTCATTAAGGTCATATCACGTATGTTATCTTCCACACACCCATCTCAATGTAAGACTTTTATCGTGTCTATCAACCCTTTCAGATGTATATAAGGATCACATCAACCTACTCCGGTCAAAACTTGTCAACATGTATTTAATTTTATACGTTATAAATTAAATTTTATATATTAATATAACCTTAATGTTTTAATTTTAATACCATTTAATTTTGACCCATTAGTAACTACTAAAATGATGAAGGTATTCTAACATCATCACCTACCATGAATCAACCAACCAATCCCATATCATCTCCAATCATCCTCAAAAGAAACCTATACCGGGAGAGTCATGATATGAATACAATAAACATGATGAATTGACACCCACAAAGATAAAAATATAGTAATACCATCTTGATGTCCTTATTCATTACGAATTACAAAGTACCTATTTCCATCACACTATAGGATTACACTCGATATCATGAATAAAGCTTGATTAAGTAATTTATCATTGGTTGATTAATGGTAAAACACTATGTAGGTTATTTATAAAGTTATTTTAAAAAATAGTTATGTATTAACCCACAAATGTTCTATAGAAAAGAAATCAAATAAGAATGATGATCCACATTGGTAAATATTATATGCACAACATCATCTCAACAATCTATGTCATCCTACACCCATATGGATTTTTCTAAATAGTATGTCATTACAAGATTTATTTTAAAACACTATATAGATTTTACTTTCACATTATATAACAAAACATAGGAAACAACATTACACAAGGGTTCCAACACTTCGACCATATATTCCCAATAAAATTACTATGTTCAATGCACCACATGTTCATGAGGATAGAGTTATTAGGCTCACGGTCAAATTTCCCATTATATAACCACAAGAACATCCTTTGAATGGAAATATATATTATTCATCTTTATTTAGTATAAATTAACCAGCAAAATTTTTGATAAAACACCATTTATGTTAATGTTTAAACATTAAACTATTTTTCTTTTTCAATGGAAAAAATCAAACCCAATCAAGCCTATATGATGTGTAACCTACATCCCAAGTATGATCAACGTACACATACCACTTTACAATGTTAGAAATGATTCATATTAATCAGTGTCCTATATCCAATGGGTTGAGTTCTATAAATACATAATAAATCATATCTTCTCATCCCATATGCATTACTCAATTTGAAAATCATATAAAACTGTAACATCACATATCACGAACTGTAATCAAATATCCCCAAAACCAAGAAATCATACCAAAAAATTATTATCGATACACCATTATGATATCCATCAAATTTTCTAACACACACACATAATAATATATTCTAACATGTCATAAATAGTAATAAAATATAATGGTATCAAGATCTGATACCAATTTTTTACATCCCAACCTAATAGATACTAATACGGTGCCCCGATTAGGTTGGTGACTTGGCCTCAAGCTTGAATTATCATATGATCAAGGTTTTTAATAAGAATTAATGTCCTAGGTTTTTCCAAGGGGGATATTATTCCCTCACATATGAGTAATAAACCAATGAATATATCCAATAATTTTATGAAGAAGTAAATAAATTGATATTGGAAGAATTAAATACAAAAATACTATAATAACAAATGAAATGTAGGAATGGTCTGATTAGATAATTGATACATACAACACTTGTCATATATTAGGTGGATCTGATACAATTGTGTAAATAAAATAAACTAGAATAAATTTTTTTTGATCTACTTCAAACAAAGATCCAAACTACATATGTAGTCTATATAGCACTATTGATCTACTATAGCCCAATAATTAGTGTCCACCTAAACAAATCCTTCTAATCATTCAACTATGGGCTTCACACTTTCTACCATATATCCATACATGACCTAATATTAGATATAATTACATCATTCACATCATGTTTTGCGTACTTATGGTGATAAAAAAATCTCAACTGGAATCCCCCAATGGTGAACCTATAATCTACTTATATAAGACAATGATTATGAAATATGCTCATCCAAGACAAAAAAACTCAGATTTTTTAAAATAATTTGATTAGAATAAAATATACACCCAATACAGAATTCTATTATCCTAATAAATTTGAAATCCTTTGAATAAGGTCTCTATATAGATGTAATTACACTGAATTCATTGATAATTAAGTCAATCCTTAGGTCTATAATCCCTATCAATAACACATAATTTTAATAATTCTAAAAATATCTCAACGAAAGATACATCACCATATAAGGATAAATGTCCAAGCCTAGGATTCACCAGAACCCAAAAACAATCACAAAAATAAATTATTTATGTTATTATCTAGACATTATGTAAATATGTCATTCATCATGACGGCATTACAATTCTTCTGCATAAATCCAGTATGATAGCTTGGTCATAGGACATGGCTGATATGAAATCATTACATTCCAACTTGAATAATCCAAATATGGGATGGTCCTTATTTGATCTATATGTAATAATCCCTTGATCTAGTATACAACATCAAATCATTAAATAACTATCTGAATAGCCTCATCCATAAAAAATACTGGGCATTATAGTAATAGAGAATCCATGAAACAATAGGTATTATCATTGGCGTTTCTCGATAATATCATCATAAATCGCTGAGAGATTATCAAGTGTTTCATGGAGTGTCATGTACAACCATTCTTTATAAACATATATGAATTCTATTTCTAAAAACTAATCATGTAAGGCTTAGAATAAGGACTCCAAGAGGTACAACAAGGTGTCCTAATAATGTATCATTAAAACATGTTGGATCAATATTAATTCAAGGATGTAAATTTGAGAATCCCAAATTTTAATATCTAAAACAATTTCTCATTATTCATACCCTAGGATTTAATTCTAGGTATCCCCAATTAAAATTTTCATCATGTTGCGATCATCGGCCAAAATCATAAAATCTCCTATGGAAATCATAGTGGCATAAATATTAAACATCATAATTCATATGTACATGAGTGGGGGTTGATGAATTACTAAAACAACCACTACTACCACATAAACTTAGTATTACAAGTTTATTATTGGTTCTATGGTGACACCTACTACCATTTATAACCAAACCCATAACCCATTAGCTAACGTTTTTTCAATCATTAGGTAATCAGTTGGGTCTCATAAATCCAACATAAGAGAGGTATCTATGTTGGGATTCTTAAGGTCAGCACATAATTGAAAAAAACCTCTTGATATCAACTACATTAAAACAAAAGAAAAAAAACCCATTAGGGGATCCACAAAATCGGTATGTAAGAAAAGATAATATAATAAGGATCTTTATAAAAAGGAAATAATTCGGTTATCCTATACTATGTTTTATAATTTGAAATATAATCACAAGAATCCTATGAAGTATCAATAGTGACAACTAATATCACATGGTAACACAACCCATAATCTTATCTCTAACAAATCCAAACCTATTGGACTATAATTTCACATCTCATAAGCGAGTTTTCCATGGGAGAAAATATACTGACACATTATTCTAGAAATATGGCTCATGGTCCACCTCAGATCATGGTATCACCCTAGGTTGGCCCAAACTCCTTACATTAAATGTCACAGTTAGTCACATATCAGTCTTACTAACTATGGAATCATCATGATAAATCATATGAGGTTCGTCGAGAACCCATCCCATGTACCCAAACAATTATCACAACACTCCACTCGGTCTCATTTCAATTAAAATTCATTGGATACCATTAAAATTAGTTACTTGTTCAAGATCCACTATATAGATCCTACCCGCCCAAAATTTCTCTAAAAATGCCTAAAAATCAAAGGGGTCAACCATCATGATCTATGTCAAAAAACCCAAAATGGACTACTATTATGTCCAATTAAAACATCATGGTTTAAAAAAATGAAAATACTTCAAAATGGTATCAACGAAAAAGTACATTGTGAGTATACCATAGTACATAGCACAAACACACAAAATATCTGATGGGTTTGTTATTCAGCCTGACATGGCATGTAAAACATTAGTAAAAGGTGTTTAAAAAGATTACATGATATATAACATACAAGGTGTACGTTTCGATAAACCTCACATGGTTTGTACTTGTGTCTTTTCCTAGTCGTGTACTCTTACATACTGTGTTACCCACATGAGGCCTTTCTATATACCCTACATCGATTAATTCCACTACATGGCTATCTATCCATGTACTCTAATACATTTCCAGGTATTACTACATGACGTTTTCCCTTAGTATAAAACATGTATAATCGAAAAATGTATATTTCCATGTACATGAATAGATGAAAATTTTTCACTCCATGGAGTTCATCATACATACACAGCGTGTAGTTTAAAAATATTCATCATCCTGAAATAACAAAAAAACATATTGTGTATTTCTAAACTACACATATTTTGATGATACTTCTTGAATAAGAAACCCTTGTAAATGGCATGATAACCTAAGTTTCTTTTAAATAAGAATAAAACTACCCACTATAGGTCATTAGTAGTCATAATAGGGACATTAAATAAAAATATAATAAATATATATAGATTTATTATATATAAAGAAAAAAAGACTAACATTGTGTAGAATTAATTGATGCTTCAATTGTTTCCATGATCTACAACTTCTACTAGAAGATCTGACTCCTCCCAAGCTCCATGATGATGCATTCCTTCTCCTCCCTCCCTCTCCCACTTTCTCCTTATCTGTATCCCTATACCTCATTCTATGTCATTTTCATGTAGGGTAATTTCATAGGAGCATACCTGAAAAACTAGTGGGATGATAAGAAAGAAATTAGGACAAAAAATAAGAAAATAAAAGAAAAGAAAATGTGGCGTAGGCCCAACCCCAATGCCGGAAATTAGTTTATACCTCAAATGAGAAATACGCCATATTATAGACTCATTAGAAAAGATATAATGTCAACCCAAAATAACATTCAAATTATATAGACAATGAATATGTGCAAAAAATTAATTTTTTATTAATAATTAGTAATTGTTATTTATTCAATGAAAATTCAAATAACTTATATTTCCACCCAAAATCATGTCCTATATTAAACACCTTACACAAAAACCAAAAGAGTGGTTAGAAAAATTATCTAGTTACATATTCTAGAAAAAATTACTATATTTCCCTTTATGAGTATCTAAAATAAAAAAAATAAAATTTCTTCTGACTTTTTTATTCTAGAAAAACAAAAGCTAGAATAAAATTATTCATATTAAAGGATGAAAAACATCAGATACATTATCGGAGAAATCATTGGTTATTCAATTTTTATATTTCAACAGCTTTGATGTATTTTTTTATCTTTTAATTCTGGAAAATTAAATTTTAATAAATAATTATAACAACTATATTTTTTGAAATTTTTGTTCATTGAGATATATTTAAAATCAATATTAAAATATGAAAAATGGTGGGTAAAAATAATTGGACTATCAAACAAGAAATATAATGGTTCATAAATATATAAAATTGAATTATTTTTCTTATCACAACATAATTACATTTTTAGAGTGAAATTAATGTTTATATTTTCACTGTGATGTGTCTGAGGCATCCACAACAATCAATAATTCAATAACTAAATTATGGTTTTGTGGTGTTGTATTTCCATTTCTATTTTAATATTAATTATCTATTTGGTTATACATGTTCATTTAAAACCTGGTGAAATTGGATATATATCCATTAAGAGGTATGTATGGGTTCTTTCTCTAGGATGAATAAATTACCCTGGAGTGTGACTATATGTTCAAAACATTATGTTTGTAAGGGGTTATGAATCCTTTTTATAAGACAATTGCGGTGTGAGTTATTCCTTAAAAAATATATTGTTGAAATTTGGTTTTTCATCAACTAAAAATGTTAGTATTTTATTGGGTTATATTTCTCTCATAGATAAAAAGATTTTAAAAGTAGATGTATGATCACATTTAATTGAACATATATAAGAAAATATTGTGTTCTTATTTTATTTTTCCACTATTTAAATTATATCAAAATTGATAAATTTTTTAAAATTATATAAAATGTTCCACTCAACCCTATTAATCATTTGGCCATATCATAATCATGAAAAATAATTTCTAGTTCATATCCAAATTATTTAATATTATATCCTGATTCCGTTTTATCATAAAGGGAGAGTTGGGATTTATTTTTTGATTTTATGGGTTGTTTGAAAATTTTGTAGGGTATCTTATCATGGATATACGGAGAATGTGTCACATTTGTTTTTCTTATTATATACATGCCTTTATAATCAATTATATAAAAATTAAAAACCAAAAATATAAAGAAAAATATAAATGAATTTCATTTATATCAAATATTATATTCAATGCCTATGTTTTTAAACCTCTATGAAAAAATAGATGAATGACTATAGATTTTTAATTTTATGGTAAGTGTTATATTACTATTTTTTTAGAATAATTTCATTTAATTCATTTAATATAATATTTTATCTTCCTTTTAGTGCCATGAATATAATTTTGAAATCCTATAATATGAATCATTCACCTCAATGAACAAAATTTTAAAAGATATCATGAATGTTGTGGTTTTTATTTAACGTTATATTTATATATTTTCTATAAGTATATAATGGGTGAATAAACATGATATTAGGAAGAAAAAAATAATCTAGTGTTATGAGTACAATAATTTCCCACTATGGTTTCAGAAATTTTTGTGTGATTAGTCATAAGAATTTTTTTTATTTTAATGGAAAGAAAAAAAATGATCATCAATCTAGTAATAAATATAATGAATATGGTTTTTGGATTTTCTTGAAAAAAGAAGTGTTGAAAATATGTTTTTTATGATTATTGAGTGATTATTATTCATCGATAATTATTTAATTCTATGGAATATGATTTTTAATTATTTTATATGATTGATTTCTCATTAGGATAATTTTGTAGATCTATGATTAAAGAAAAAAAATTTAAATTTGGAAAGAATTATATTGATTTATAATGGTAAATATATTTATTTAATATTTTATTCAATTATTCATTCAATCGTGATAAATTTATGTTATTTTTATGAATTTATAGTAGGATGAAATGTGGATAATTTTAGAAGAGTTTGTAACATTTTTTAATAATGATAGAAAAAATAATGAAATAATTATATGTATTTTGGCATGATTTTGTGTGGAGTAAAACCATAGGATTCATATTTTTCATATATCCCCAAAATTAATTTTGATCATATAGTGTGATTATATGAACTATGTTGTAATTTTGAAATAATAGAGGATATATTAATGTGCCCCAATTTTAGACATCAATGAGACCATAATTAAGGTGGAGTTATTTTGCAAATATATATGGAATTTTGATAACATTGATCATAATTTCTTGGTTGCGGTTTATTATACATAAGATATATGTGTTGTTGTGTTATGTCAACCCTTTCCCCCATGGGGATGTATTTATAGTATATTTTTAGTTTCTATATCTCTACCCCATATTGGAAAAATGAAGGCAACAATTTGAGAGATATTTTGAACATATCATTATATTCTTAAAATCTAATTATTGATGAATTGGAAACTCAATTAATGCATTGAGGTATGGGGGATATAAGTAGATAATAAGTTAAAATTATTTCAATGGAATTTTTTCACTATTACAAAACACCACCATTACTCTTTTAGAGGATCCCTATAATGATCAATTAAAGGAACCCGAGTAACCTAATAATAGATCTAGTCCCGATATATACTGAAGGGAATTCCCAATCCCCACTGAATGGTGAAAAGAACCTAGAATTATAAAAATGAAATAAAGAATGATTTTTCTAAAAAAAAGTGTGGAAGAAAACGAAAGAAGATACTATTGAAATCAAAGTGAAATCCATTAAGAATAATTTGAAGACATAAAAATGGGCGTAATAAATCCCATGTATGAAAACCAAGTACCCAAAAAGAGGAACACTGCCCATGTCCCAACTCCAAAACAGCTCACCAAGTCCACATCTCAACATCTTGAACCAACTCCAAGTGAACCCTTTCCTTCACCTAATCATGAAACGAGATAATCATAAAACACATGAAGGAAAAAAGTATTGTTTGACCAAAATACCATTAGTATTTTACTGTTATTTTCTATAATAGATGCCAATATTAAATTAACCATGAATTTTCTTTCAATTAAAAAAATAGGTTTGGAATTTCAAAAGAATATTTAAACAAATCGTGCATTAAAATTAAAATGATGGAAATAAATTTGGAATTGATTATTTACTTTTTAAATGTTGTAAATATATTTCAAATGAATGAATTAACTTTCGAAATGGTTTTTTATGAAAATGTAAATTTTCCCAAAATGGCTTAAATAAAAAAAATTGAAGCATTGTATTTAATATAAATTTACAAGTAATGGAAAATAGTATAAAACAATGGAATATTTACATCTTAAATAAAAACAAATTTACAAACATAGTCATGTTCAAATACTTATGATAGTTCTAGTCTATAGGGACTCGAAACTATGAATTGGTAAATATGTACATACGCTACATTTGGCCTAATGAGAAGGGGACTAATCATTATTGCCTAAGGGATGTTATGTGATAATATGATGTTTTAGAATGTTATAAGTGATAATGTGCCTCCCAAAATAACACACTAACTACATGAGCCTTTCATGTTCTAATTTAAAAAAACAATGATGTGACATTTATTTTTACGTCCCATTAAAATTAAATTAAATCTCCTTCTCCATTCAAATATACAAATTTTATCTTTAATACCCATAATTTGTTTTTAATAAAAAAGCATACATTTTCTGCAATATAAAAATATATGGTTTATATCTAACAAATTTTAAATACCTTTTTTATAAATAAGGATTTGAAACCAATTTTTGAAATATCACAATCTATATTCACAGATTAAATTCACCTATTTAATTTTTTTTTAAAATCATCAATTTATTAACAAAACCGCAATAAAATCGAAATCGGGTTTTTCTCAATCATCTATTAATTCAATTTTAGACAATAAATTCCAAAAGAAAATTAATTGAATCCATTTCCATCAAAACAATAATTTTAATTAAACAATTTAAATTACCCAAATTCCTATAAACACACACCAATTTAATAGAATTATGAGTTTTCAAATTTCGAGACAATATTCTATTTTTATAAAAACCCAAATTCATTGGAATTGACTTTTTAATCAATAATTTGAAATAAATTTAATACTGATAAGGCAATTTCATTTAAATATTCAATTGAATTTAAAACAACAATTTAGGGTTTACGTGAATTGGGCATCGTAACAGAACCACATACTTAAAGCAATGGATCTCACAACACCAAAACCTAAAATATATATATACGTAAGTAATTTTGATATAAAAATTGTAAACAATCCAATATTTAATGTACCAAAAACCATTCCACATTGTTTCCCTTGAAGAGTCACATAGTTTAGTCATACCATGCAGAAGTTGTGTGCTTGTTATAAATGGGTTGCACAGTTTCTCTCAAGATAGTAAATGGTTAGTTAAACCATGAGAATTCCATGTGAACACCAATATCTAATTTTTAACATTTTTATATAGTTGGGAACACTATTTGTAAAAATATGCAGAAGTCATGTACCAAATGTACACTCAACCAAGAACATCTAATCATTTCATAATTTCATCCAATTTAACCATGAATGAAACCCAACCAAAGTATGCTCAAATTATGGGTTTAGGCAAAAGTGAAAAAATTAATGGGATGTTATAATACATTGATGAATTAATTAACTATATGATTTAGTTTTTCTTGATTTTATTTTTAGAATCTCTCTTATATTGTGGGAAAAACATCATGTCATTATATGATCTAAATTTCAAAAGGAATTTTAATATTTTGATGGGGAGTGTGGGTCATTTTGAGATGTAGGATTATAATAGAAAATACATAATTTTTAAAATCCAAAGGATATGTTTTTGTATATGGATAGAGTCTTGGTTAGGGTTTATGTGTTCCTGATTAAGTAACATGGTGGGGTTCAGGTGATCCCTTATAAAAACATTAATAGTTGTTGTTGGTCACATGATGATCCACTTTTAATACCGATACTAGAATTTATACATACTTATGACCTTTGGAATAATTTTTGGACATTCCTCCACATTTGTATTTATTGAATAATTCTTTTTGTGGAATGATAAATGGGAAAAAAACATGTATATTCAGTAGTTCTATGAAGGGTTGTCAATTTATAATGATGAATCCTGCATTGTGGGTTAAAAACTCTTATATAGTTATTCATGTTGTAACCTATGGGTAACTTCTTGAAATTTTTAGTTAAATGTTCACATTGCCCCTTGAATCCTATGGTTATAACATGAATTATTATTATTTTGGTTTTATTAATCATGGGGAATTCCTATCATTTTGTGGTTTGATCTAAAATATTTTTATGGGAAACATGAATCATTGATAGGCTATTTAGTAATATCACAGACTCTCTCCACAACTTTTGATACCCCATAAAGAGTGGATTAATTTAGTGGGAATCATGTTGAAATTTTAATTATGTTATTTTTATTTCCTACCACTTATCATCCCTTTTGTATACTATAATTTTTATGAACTATTTATGGATTTTAGTGTATACTCCAATAGAGCATGGTGAGATTTTGGGATAAGAAATGTGTTATATTCTCATCATGGATAGGGGATTTCATGTGATTATAGTCGCATTTCATTTCATGATGTTTGTATAATTTAAAATATTTAGTGCATTTAATTATGATTTTAGTGAAATTGGAATAAATTGATAATTTTATTATTCATAATAATTTAGATTTTATGTCTATTATTGGTGTGTGTTTAGGGTGGACCATACCCCACTAATCACGATTTCAGTGAGTGAGTGTCCCCAATTAGTTTTTTGAAATTTATAACTATTAAAATTAAATTGTAATGAATTGTAAATTTAAATATAAATGGGTATAATTATTTTATTTATATTATTTGGTTTCAAATTGATCCTCAAATGTAAGAGTGATGAACATTTTTCTTATATGAGATAAGGTAATAATGGTCGAGTTTTGATAAAGGGAAATTGATTCAGATGATGTAATTAATCCCTTGAGTTGGGGATTTATTTATTTGATTTTATATGTGAAAGATGATATATGTTCTCAAAACCAATGTTTGATAAATTTTTATTAAAATGATTTTTTTCTTTTAGATAAAATTCATCTCGATTGATACAAGTGTTAAGGCATACATTGTACACTACATTCATTAGACAACAATATATGGATGAAGGAATGATTATTGATATGTTCTATCACATTAAAGGACACTTGAGGAGTAATAGTGATATGAGAATGACATAATATAACATTTTGAAGTACCTTTATCTACTTTAAGTTGGTTATATTTATTAAAAATTCATGGAAAACCTCAAATGCTGTGCTAGAACCTGAGATTACACCATAAGATATCATTAGTATTACATATATCCTTGGAATATATTAATAGAGTGTGGGTAAAATGTTTTACTATAATGTTATATGAGATTATAATAACAATATATATGGTAGCATATAAAACACACAACATTGAGATTAAATAAATCGTGAAATATAATTATTTAAATGTTGTGGTTATTACCATTCCATAAAATTTTAATATATGAACATGATTAACTATATTACAAAATACATATATATATATATTAAATTCTCCATAAAACTTTATTGATTAAATCTTAGTAAATAATAACAAAACTTTATAGTAAAGCGATTTTATGCAACAAAAATATGCTTTCCCAAAAATGGGTTTCTTTTTCTTTTTAGCTAAATATTATAAATAATTTATAGAACATTAAGAAATTATTTTTTATAAAATCATATAATATTTGAATTCATAATTAAATAATTATATTATTTTTAGTTTTTTATGATTTTTCAGAAAAGATTTATTTTCTAGTTAATAGTTAAAAATGTAAATTTTTATTGAAGGGTGAACTTTTATTTAAAGAATTTAAAAATTAGTATTTTGTTTCAATTTTTTGAAAGTAATATTATTTATATAATACTTTGAATAATACATTTTTGTTCATTGGAATCAATTTTATTGTTGAATTTGGTATGAAAACAATTTTATACATAAATGGTGTTTTTCTGGAAAAAAACATCTATTGCAAATAGTGTTTTTTATGAAACCTAATTTCTTCAAATTATTGAATTTGAATCATGAAAAATGGGTTCCATATGATGAATAATGAGGTCGAGATATGGTAAATAGGTCCCTTTTTCCATTATGATTAGAACCCATAGTAAATATTTTTCACATCAGTAAGAGTAAATTTAGTAAATATTGTCAAAATTAATATGATAAAGTCTAAAAATAATCTTTATTTTCAGTCTATTTTATGGGGGTGTTAGACCCTATCTATCGATGTTTTTAATTTATTAAAATATTTTTCCATTTTTATTTGAAAACGACTAATATAATATTTTACATAAATATAAAATCAAAAATTCCACTCTATTACATACAATATCTGTAATATTTTGTAACATGTATGAAAACAAATATTATTTGTTTCTAAAATATTGTTCTACATAAAAACTATTTTTTCATTTTCATTTATTATTAATTTTTTTTATGAAATAATTAGCTTAAATTCGTCAAAAACGCCAATATAGTTCTTATGGAAATAGTAAAACAATCTTCTAAATAATTATAAAAACTCAAAAATTGATATTTATTTTCTGATTTTATGCGAGTCATATATTTTTAAAAAAGATATTATGTAATAAATATTTTTTAATGGTTTATAATGGAATTTTGTTACTATCATTTTTTTCTAAGTAAAATTATTTGAATAGTTTTGAAAATGAAATTAATAGTAATTATTTTGAATATATATTATAATATATTATAGATATAATAAAAAAATAAAATAAGGAAAATTATGATGTCAAATTGAAGAAAATTTCGTCACATGTCCAATTTTGGGATGATTTTCACCTTATAAGTAAAATTATAACTATTCATTATTGTAAAAGTCATTAACTTGGTAAACTTTAAAATTGGTTTACCAAGGGGTTAAACAAAATGATAGTATTTGAAATGATATCTAAACCATTATAAATATTAATGGGTGATTAAATCATAACACTATCAATTTTATATTATAATAAATATTATTTTTGAACTAATTTAAATTAGATATAAATAAAATAAAATATAATATGTCATTTATTTTCAAAACTAATATTAATAAATTTATATTTAAAAATATTTTTAAAATGATTTAAAATTCATAAAAAACAATTATCCAAGTGAATTTGATATGTTTTAAAATATCTAACATGGTTCATTTTCTATTCAAATTTATATTTTTTTGTGACTTTATTAATTACAAAATAAGGAAAACATTGATATCTCGTTAACTTTCAAAACTTTTAATGGGTTTGGGGGATAAAACTAAGAGATACAGATAAAAAATTAACCAAGACTTGTAAAATTTTTAATATATGTGCATATTTATACTCCTATTCAATATATATATATATATTATAATTCTTAATCTTATTTCATAAAAAAATAATTTAATTTAATTCAATACTATAAATAATTACAAAAGTATCCCTCCTCAAATTTATAAATGGGCGCTCCCTCTCCACTCATATACACACATCAAGATACATGTTTTCCGAAAATACCTAGCCAAATACCTTTTAAAATTCACTTTTAATATTTTATAATTCTTTTTTTGGTAATAATACAATCCCAATAGGGACTAAGATGTAAATAAAAAGAGGTTTCCTGAAAAAGAGTTTTAGATTCTAATCAATTGTATTAGTTTTATTTATTATTATACGTAATTTAAATATTATTCAAATGTGATATTATAATAAAATTAATATATTTTTTATAATAATATATTTTTTATTTCAATATAACAACCACCTGCCATGAATGATTATAATGATGGATTTATTATATAAATATATATACATACATACATACATTATATTCATTATATATTTATAATTTTTGGAATATAATATATCATCTACAATCTTACCATTACATCCTTTGAAAATTGATAACACGGTTCCTATGTACGTTTGGATTACACCCTCTATTAAAAGATGTGATTCATTTTTCATGAACATGAAACATAGATATTATATATTAGTATATTTAAATAAATAATATGATATTTATGATATATAAATCATTATGTACTGATAAAATGATACTTAACTTATTTTTATCATGTCCTTTAAAAGATGGAGCGTTACTCACGTGTATATATGACCTACCATCTTTATGATTGTAATGTAGTTCATTTTTCATAAATATTTTTCTAGGTAGGTATTAAAATTATATGTAATATATAAAAATTAAAATAAATTTATGAATATTATTATTCTGATAATTTAATAATTACGTCATTGAAAATATTTATTATACTAATATTATTTTGGGATAATTAATGCAACACCCACAAACACCTGAAATAGGCTTAATAGATCAAGTAATTAATTACACCATTGTAATAAATTAACATAATGGGTATATAATAAGGGTTTAATCATATAAAAAATTTCTTTATAAATCAAATAATTTATATAACTTTTTAATATATGTTTTAAAATACCTAAATTGAATGTTCTGACGTGAGGTAAGCGGTGTTATCTCAATTTTACATCAATGAAGTATATTTTATTTTTTATGAACCTAATTTCATTTATATAGTGTATATGCTACCAATTTGACATTTTATAACATTCATCCTTCATAATAAATTTAACATTGTATTTTTATATAATTTTAATCATCGAATAATATTTGACTTGAATTTTACCAAGTTCTGAAGAGTATATTCACTCAATTTACATTGTTATATTATAAATAATCTTTATATACATTTTCATGAAATTATTAGGTGCTAAATGATCACTATATGGACTATTTTTTTTTATTCAAACATGTTTTATGTGGATATACATATGTGATTATAATCATGTCATGGATTATATTTACTTCAATGAGTATGATATATACAATGATCTTCATTATCTAATTAAAAGTTTCATGAAATTTTCATAATTTCATGCACCACGGTTTCCTTGTATTCTGTTCCTACAATATAAGAAATTAAATTTTGTGATATTAGTTATGAATGTCATGGTAATTTATATTCAATATCATAATCTTTCATTCAATAACATTTTATTTAATACATGCCAAAGTGGAAAAGGCTTCAGGATTCAATATACTTAATTTTTTATATTTTTTATCATCAAGGATCATTTGGAGAAATAATATTATCTTATTTTCCTTCACTAAATAACTATTTACTCTAATTAATAATATTTTTAAAGGATGAATTTTTTTAAAATAACAAAATGAATATATTTAACCTCCATCAAGAAAAATATTTTATGTACATATTTTTTTATATGTTTACATGTTTACCTTGAATGAAAATAATTTTACTATTATTTTTTGAGTTTCAAAATTTTAATGGTATTGAAAGAAAATTTTATATTTCATTTTTTAATTAAATACTTTAAATATTTTTTTAAATGTATTTTCTTTTATGTAAACTTCATTTAATGATATGTCTTCCTCACCTGGATTTTGATCTTATCATACCATCCACATTTTCTCTCTTTGTGTGTGTATGGGAATGTATTACTATGAATTTTTTAAAGAAATTATCTTGAATCCCACTTAATTTATATGGTTAATTAATTTTATAATGGAAAATACGATGTTGGGAAAATATTGATAATGAAAATGAAATATTATTTGTGTTATATTCATGCACAACACATGGAAATTTTAATGATGAAGTTGTTTCTTGATATAGATTAAATATATAGGTGAGACCAATATATAATATAATAATTACTATGCTAAATAAATTGTATATGATCATGTGAGCAGAATATATATCTCCATTGTATTTTGTAATGTTCCTTATAAGAAAAGGTTAGTAGAAGGGAGTTATCCAGGGTTGTCTCTCTTATAGTTTTAAGTAGGATTTGATTTTTTTTACTTGGTTTCTTAAGATAACTTCCTAAGATACTAAAATGTTTTAATTATGATTTTTATGGGTATATAATGTTTTCTTTGATCAATATCAACATAAAATTTCTAATGATTATGGATTCCTCTGACTCCTTCCTTTGTTAAATCATATTTCCATGTCAAATTTTTAGTTATACATATTTTTATGGGTATGAATTATCTTATGTTATCCTCATACATATTTATTATACCATAATACCCTTGTGATCATGTTTTTCTCACTAATGATATTCAATTTCTAATTCTTATGTTTACCCTTACTTATTATTTTAGCTCAACCTTCATATGTTTATTTTATTTTGGTTATAGATAATGACATGTTGTGATTTCTATCTAAAAAGTTTTCATAGGAGGGAGATTTTATGGTATATATCGAAGATATATTATGAAATATAAAAATACGGATATAATTGGAAATGTTATCCCATGAGGAAATGAGTATTTTTATGTAAGAGTTAGTTATTATTTTATAAAACACTAAACCTATAAGTTCTTTAATTATGTAAGTGATCCGATATTATTATTTTATGTTGAAGGTTTTGTATAGATAAAACGTGGTCTCATTTTTTGGTTTCATGGCCGTAAATGTATTGATTATTTTTTAAAATTCTATGTTTAGGAGGGCGGGTTTTAGGCTATTATAGTTAGTTCCTGAGTAGGGATTTAGAAACATAGTAGATGTGGATTTTTTATTAGTGAATAATTTAATATTTATGGAAAACATTAAGGGTTTATATGTTTAATTTTTATAATATTTTAAAATTCATACATATCCAATTTTAATGTATTAATAGACTTAATTTTTTAATGACGACGGTTATTTTTTGAAGATGTTTTATTGGGATATGGTATATGTAACCCCTGGGTTTAACAATAAGGATTATTTTAAATTAATGTTGATAATTTTTTTTAATATATAATATTAAATATATGATACAATCTTGATGATAAAAAATCATTAATTTTCAGGGTATATAGGTTTATTGGGATATGTGGTTATATATTTATGGAATGATATAAAATTAACATTTTGTTTTACTGTTGAATTTTGGAGACTAATATATGATTTTTTCATATCAAGGATTAATAATTTTAGTGATTATCATACCATTATCTTACTGTTTGGGTTTTAAAAAATGTCCAAGGACATGAATATAAAAATTTATTCTATTTATATACCTTGAGGTCAATATGACTTTATTTTAGTGCTTCAGGGAAAAAAATCATCTTTATTACTCATCATTTGGATACAAATATGAAGTTATTGAGGAAAATGAATAAAGGATGAAATAATACTTATCAAGTAAGTACAATGCCTTTTTATCATAGTTTATATGGAAAAAGAATTCCTCAACTATAGAAAAATTATATTTAAAAAATAATTTTATTCAATTACCTTCATTTTTTACGTACTGATGGTCTTTTTCACACCTCATTTATTTATAGTTATGTGGCCATTAAAATTCTCTTAATAATTCACTTTATATTATTACACTCCATTATTGGGCTATTAAAATTTTTCCTCTATGACTATGTTTTCACATCCCACTACTTTTTTTCTATTTAGAAACCATGTTTTTTTGTTATTCTAGATGAACATCATATTTCATTATCCCGATTTTCAAAAGGAATTTTTATTAAAACAAATTATGATGTGGTTTATTCTTTTAAATGTGAAACAATTGATTACAAAATTAAAATTAAAATTTATAGTTTTCAACTTAGTAAATTGGGTGATAATGTAATATAATTACATATAAAAATAACATTATATTATATAGTGTATACAACATGAAACACCAAGCTTAAACAAACCATGAAGTATTATAATTTAATTCTTACAGTTATAACATATTTGATAGATTAAAAAGTATTAAGATAAATAAAAATATTATAAATTATATATAATTTTATAATTAAAAATAAATATATTTACTAATTCTTTATAAATAATCCCTCAATTTTATAGTAATTTCATTTTATCTTATAATATTACATATTCTTCAAAAATGGTTCCAATTCTTTTTTTGAGAAAATTTTATAACACAAATAAAGAAAATTTATAAATATTATTTTATAAAAAAATATCATTTTTTATTTCGTTATGAAATAATATTCCTAGGATAATTTTTTGTTTTTTTCAGAAAACATTGATTTTTAGTGAATATGAAAATAATTTTTTTTTCAAAATGTACCTTTTCATCAAGAATTTAAAAAACCAAATTTTATACAATGAATTTGAAGTAAAATTAATTATTTTATACTATTTATAACTTCAATAATTTTACTAGAACCAATTTTATTATTGAAAACTCAATAAAACATTGTTATGCATTAAAAAGAATTTTTCTTCAAAAAATATTTTTAGGTTTGTGTTTTTTTCATAAATTAATTTTTTCCATGTTTTTAAATTGAATCCTAAATATTCTATTCCATATTATTAATCAAGATATCCTAATATGTTCTATTGGACCCTTTATTTTTTGTCCATTACGAATCTTAACAATGGTAAATATTTTTCACCTCTCTATGGGTAAATCGGGTTATTCAGCATAAAAATAATAAGATAAGTACTAATAATAACTCTAAAACGTTCCATTAATCTATTATATGAGTTGGTTTCGACCATCACCATCCTAGTTTAATATTTATAAAAATATATTCCCATTTTTATTTGAAAATTAATTATCTATGTTATTTTATGTAAATATAATTTCAAAAATATCACTCTTTCATTTAATATATATATATTTTTGTTACATGTATCAAAAATTATATTAAACTACAAATGGTAATTTGAAATATAATTAGATATTTATGTAGGTAAATTTTGTTTTATTATTAGTTACGATATAATTACCTTAAATGATTACTTATCGATGACGTAGCACTTGTTCAAGTTGTAAAAAAATCAGGTAAATTATTTTAAAAACTGTGAATGATATATTTGTGTGTGAGTTGAGGTATCCTAGAAATTTTGAACATAAATATATCATATTATATATATATATATATATATTAATGTTATATATTTTAATTCAATTACTTTCATTTTTATATAAAATTTTTATTATGTAAATTGACCTTAAAATTATATTTTTTATATTTTTTGTTAAAAAAAATTATAGAATAAGATAAAATTAAATAATGATTGAATATAATGACCCATAATTCTAAAAAATAGATATTACATTCAAATTAATTAATATTAGTTACATAAAATTTCAATACATTAAAGAATAATATTGGTCTAATGCATTTGGAAACTTGGACACTTAAACTTATCACTCATAAATGATATATATAATCTCCCACTAAGTTCTTCATAACAAGAACCCTTTATAGGTATTTCATTTCAATGTAATTTCTTAAAATCTTATGGAAGTGAATCATATGAATTGCTGAGGTTAGATTCTCATTAAGGATTAATAATGGAGTTTTAGTGACCATAAAACAAAAACATGAGCACAGGGGTGGGATGACATTATCTTATCATTTGAAATCTACACCATGTATATCAGATATCATAATATTGAGTCATGTCATAAAGCAATGAAGTTAAAAAGAAATGAATTGTATAAGTATCAAAAAAATTTATCTATTAGGTAATATAATTGGTATATTAAATGATACTTTGGTACACATATATACTTATAACAATGTGAATATGTATAAATCGAAACTTGTTCACTCGTTCAATTAATGACATGAAATCTATCACTATCAAAAACTAATGTACATGAAACTGGCACCATGCAATATCATATGGACATGAAATATAGGTCCAAAAATACTCATGTGGACATGAGACTAGTTTTATTAATGATCTCATATAAATGAACTCCAATTAAACCCATAATCTTATAGACATGAAATCAGGTCAACAACTCAAATTTTGAACATGAAATATTATTCACACATAAAATATTTACCTCATGAGTTATACATGATTACCAATAAAATTGGAGAGTGAAAATATACCACCAATAACATAAAAAATCATACATGTGTTTTCCACTATATCACAAATCTTCCATCATCTCATGAATCATTAAAAGACACTAATTTAGCAAAAGTTTTACCAAATTATTACCCATGAAAAAAAGGATTGGGTTTCACCAAAGGCATTTCATCATAAAATTTATTAATGTAGATAAATAATATGGATGGTATTCTTGTATTATAACCCATGTAAATCCTAATACTAATCATGGGTCTTTTTCATTACCAAATAGAGATACATTAAAAGGACATTATAACATTATTGAGAATAATACAGATTCATATATTAAGACAACATTTTAAAATATAAAAACTAGAGATGTAATAAAGAAAAAATTTTAAAAATAACATTTTTTATGTTTCAAATGAATATTTACATCATTGATGAATCATGATGGTAGGAAGTTAATTTCATTCAATATAAGTGAAAAAATTACATTCTTACTTTTTTAGAAAAGTCACAATGTACCTTGTTTAGAAAACGATAAAATGAATCCTCTAAAATAATTTTTTTAAAATTCAATAATGTTGAAAAGTTAAATAAAAAAATTATAGGATAATTATAAGTATAATTTTGATAATATTTTTTGAAATCATAAACATGGAAAGAAAATATTCCCTACCAGAGACTAAAATATAAATAATCCCAAATAATGGTGTGATTGTAAAATAAATCAGTTACTATATTGGTAACTATTGAATTGTGAGCCCTGAGAAAGAAAACAACATATATAGATATGTAAATATGAATAAAATTAAAAAAAAATTATCATGAAAAGAATTCATGGATAGTATAAACCAAAAAATAGAAACAATTAGTGAATGTGTTATGTTTCACACAGAAATAAATCAAAGATGCATATCCCTTGTCTCATGTGTTACCTTTCATAATTCACATTCAAATACCTAAATAAAGAATATTGATATATTTATAAATATATTAAATAAAAATATACCATTATATTTCATTATTTATGAATTATTTATGATATCTTAACCCCCATTTGTAAATTATTATTATTTATATCACTCTTTTGGGTGATAACTACTTTGATTTCAATGTCTGTTTCGGTTCAGAAGTCCCAATTCTTATACATTGATTATTTTTGATTAATTTAAATAGTTTTCATCATGTTATGAAATTAATATTTTTTTATAATATACATTTTTACTTTTATACATAAATTTTGAGATAGAAATTTTTTTTACATTGTTTGTGGAATCCGTAGGATGTATGTGCACATGAGCGTTGTTTTCATTTTTTATGGACGGAAAAAAAGGAAAGATAAATAATAATAATCCTTTATAGGATAATTATTAAATCATTTATATAATATATATTCATCAAATACATCCCCATTTTCATCCATAAAAAATATAAAAAAATAATAATTCATATCACTTTGAGGTGGTTGTAGTCTACATGTATGCATGAATAAAAATATAATTTTCCATCGGTTTGAAAGGTAAGAAGATAGATGTTATATTTTAATTAGATAACTATTATTATTTTTAATTATCATATACAAACATTCAAAACATCATAACTCCCAAATACAAATGATTGTGATGAGAAATTAATTATATCCCTATGTGGTGACGGTAAGTCAGACATATTCCTGAGAGATACTTTTATATATAATTTGTTGGGAAATGGGCGTATAATGGTGATTTAATAATATAAATAATAATTAAGTATATTGTGGATAATTATATTTACATTTAATGATAAATAAAATATATTTATAAGATGTATATGCATTTGATAATTGAAAAGGGTCAAGATAGATGATCAACTATTCTTTGAGAGACCTCCTTTATATAATTATTTAAGGAACATATGGTTGGAATATTGATGAGACAGGTATACCCAGAACAAAGTTAAGAATTATTATAAGTGTAATGATAAGGGTTTGGTCGATCCATGTGTCTCAATGTGGTGCAAAGAAGTGAGGTAGAAGGTTCCCTTTTATAATTGAAGCGAATGTCACTTTTAGAATTTGTCCGAACAAATTAAAATATAATAGAAATATTTTAAATAATGATGCATAAAATTGGTCAAAAACTTAAATAAAATGTTTCTAGGGTGAAAATAAAATTAACAACTATATTTGATATAATTTTTTATATAAATTTAATCCAAATATATTTTAACTTCTTGGTTAATTTTATTTACCATGAGTTTAGTAACAAATATTTGAATCACAACGGGTTGACAATTTTTCTGTAAATTAAACTTTTTCATATAAATGGATCATTGATTATTATTTAAAACATATTATATTATAATGGTTTATGGTATAGTTTTTATTAAAATTCAAAAAAATATTTTCCATAAAAAAATTAATGTCATTTTTGACACAATTCATTTAAATTGAATTTATATACATCATAAAAATGGTAAATTTGAATATAATCTAATAAAAAAATATTTAACATGTCATATATATCTATAAATTTTTAGTAACACAAAAATTGTTTTAAAATACATTAGACTTCTTATTTAAAAAAAATTCTACATAATTAAAAATATATTATACCTACACTGCCTAAGAATTAAAGTTAAATTATAATTTATAAAATATATAAATAAATTTATATAATGAAAATAATTTCCTTAATATATAAAATTTTATTTATTTTCATTCATATCCGGATTTTGTCTCTATGTGGACACATTAAATATAATTCAAACTAAGAGAGTGGAATTTTTTAAATTTATTTTCATTAAATATAATAAATCTCATTTTCAGGGAATATTTTTTATTAAACATGTAAATATAAAACATAAGGTGATTTTGGTCTAGATAAATTCATATAGAAAGATATAGAATAAATAATTATGGACTTATAAATTCCTTTTAAACCACATTAGCCAGATTTACCATATAAAGAGGTTAAAAATGTTACAACATTTACTATTTATAATTTCTATAAATTAAAGAGACATATTTTCCAAATTTATATCTCATGGGATCATACATGGAATCCATGATAAAAAAACAAGAATTGTTACTCGAAGAAAATTATTTCCAAAAGATGATTCATAAGCATATTGAAAATCACTTCTTATAAAAACAATGTCTTTAATAAACATTCCATTTTTTAGTAAAAATGATATTATATGAAAATAAATTATAAAATTAGTTTTTATAAACCTATTTCGATTAATAATGATATAATTAAAATAATTTCACTTTCCATCATTTTTTAATAAATATGGATCATTGAAAATAGTTTAAGAAAACAAAAAAATTTCAATAAAATTATATATTTTCAATATAATTTAGAAGATAAATCCTTTCAGAAATAGCCAAAAATTTTACCCTTATATGATTTTAAATTGATGATTTAAAAATTAATATTTTTACTAAAAAGTTATAAAAATTCCAAAAATTAGTTATAATATTTTCTCACAAAAATAAATAAAATAAATTTTGACAACCAAATATTTTTTATGAATAAAATAACATCAATAAAATTTGTTTTTTTATTGACTAAGAATTAATAAATAAATTTATATTGAGTAGTTATTTTATGAATATTTTAAAAATAAATTAATAAAATTAATACTCACCAAATTAACAATTGTGCTATAATTTTCGCATTAATTAATAATATATTAATAGATTATATTTGTTTTTTTAAACTTGGGGTTGCCTATAACAAAATATATATAAGAAATAAAATTAATGACAATGAAATATATTACCCCACTATTTGAAATCATAATAATTAATCAATTTTTTTATATTTTAAAAATAATTAATCAAAAACCCTTATTATAAAAAGGGTTAATAATCCTTCTTTTTAAATTATGGAAATGGAACTATGAGGGGCGTCCGAAATAACACATCACTATGTTTCCAAATTGGAGAACATGGGTGGGAAGTGAAAACATGGATTATGAAGAAAAACCTAATCCATAAGAATATATAATGTTTGATATATAACTAACTCAGGATAAAGATAAGCATAACAAACATGTAAATTTATGATGGGTTAAAATACCACTAATTTCTTGGTTTGAAAAATTAAACATATAATGTTATTATTTGAAGCTCATTTTCTAAATTGAATGGAATATTTTGGGGTTTAGATATAACCATCATGAAAGTAAACGTACTTGATTCCATTCCATATCATGTTCATAATATCATCCTTTTTTGCATTTATATTCATCCACTTCATCTCTTACTCCAGGTAATGGATATTAGTGATGGATTTTTCCTTCCTGAAGCACTTTTAATTAACCAAGACATCCATAAGTCATTCCATTAGCATTTAAATATTACCAAAACGAAAATTGTTAGTACACATTATGAAAAATCACACATTAACCTAAAACAATAATATAAATATTTCAATATAAACCATTCGACAAGTACATATAACTAAGACTCCTCAAAAATAGTCAAACCATATTCAAAACCTATAAAGAATTTTATCTCAAATCCTAACATGATCAATATAAAAAAATTATAATTACTCATATTGTCTCATACAAAATTACATATAAATTCATTGCATATTCTTTAATTTTCTCCATTCATTTCAAAAAAGGACATGAAAAAATTATATATGATTATAAAAGATAATTTACCCATTATTCATTAAATATATCTTATATTAGTAAAAATTATTCCTACTGTATTTTTGGGTTCATCCTTTCACTGATTGATGATCATAAGTTGATCAAAATATTATTTATTAAATCAAAAAATTTATATTTAATTAATATAGGGATACCTAATCAATTTTTGTGATAACATCAAATATCATTATAGGATAATATTTTTATTAGGATTATTTATAAAAACATTAATATGAAATATCATATTTTATGATGGAGGATAATTGTTCCCTAAATATTAGGATTCAAATTAAATGTTATAATTTCTTATGATTTTAATTTTTCCTTTAACTTCAATGGTATTTATGGCTTACTATATTGATTAGCTCAAGGAATTGATTTTAATAGTTCCCAAACACTTTGAGTTTATATAACTGAAGATTAAATGTTGTATTTTTTGAGCTCTATCTCCATTAATATCATTGAATAACTTCTTTATATCAACCAGAAATTACTTTTCTCAACTGATATGATTCACTCACTTGATATATTTTCTTGTTCCTTTTCAAAAATCTCTAGATTGATCCTTCCCATCATTATTTGAAGTAGGAGGTTAAAAAAATTATTTTTTTCCACGTGAAAATAAATGGAGTGTCCATAAATCATGATGTTTCCTTATTTATAAACAGTTTTCCATATATTTTAATTTAATTTATAATGATTTAATTAAGTAATTTTAATGTTTTTACTAAATAAATTCAGTTTCTTATTATTATAATTATATTGATTAATTAGTCAATTTTTATATCAAATTATGTCTTTTTAGTCATTCAAATTATTTATTAATTCTAAATAACGTTTCTAATATAATTATTTCTTAATAATATGTGTTAACATAAATTAGCTCGAACTTTAAATCATATAACATGTTTAGAAATTGATTTTTTATTCATATTTATCTCACATATTATTTTTAATTTAATACATTAGATATCAATTTAGATAAACTAATATAAATTAACATTGCAAATTATTATATTTAATTATTCTGTTACTATTAATAAATTTCAACAATGTATGTTTTAATTTGACGAATAAATGTTTTTAATATTTAGTGTTCATTTAGTTACTTCAAAAATTAATTTAAATTTTTAAAAAACATAAATATTTTAATATCTTGTATGTATTATATTTTTGAAGTTTTTTTAGTCAGTCTGTCTCATCGATGATCACATAATAACCTTTGGAAGCAAAATCTACCAACACACCCTTCCCTTCCTTTTCATCTATTTGTAAAATAGTTATCAACTGTTTGTGACACAAGAGTTAGCAACGCAAATATTTTTCATTCTTTTTGAACATTTTATTAATTTATTAATTTTTTTATTTTAAGAATTATTTAATTATTTTCATTGTAGATTAATATATAACAATTTTATTAATTAATATGTTTTTTAATGATTTAAAATATGTAATTTGGTTGTTTTATTTAAATATTAAATAATAATCCAATTTATTTTACAGATTTGGTTAACTCTATTAACATTTTTATTTTTATTTTTAGTCTGTTTCATTAGTTATATGTTTCTAATTAGTTAATTAGTTAATAAATTTAATTAATTCATAAATGTACTCATGTTTCTTATTATATGTTGTTTTGTGTGCAGTAATTAATTTGAGTCACTAACACCCCATTGGTGCCTTATTTAGTCAACAATTTTTTAGGTTGATTTGTATGTTAATTTTGTTAATCAATTTAAATGTTTATATTAATTAATTTAGGTTTTTGTTTTAGATTAATTAATTTAAATGATTTTAGTTTATTTTTATAAATAAAATCTTATATTAGTCACCAACAATTAATTTTATTTCTTCAATTGGTGTCGGTTTCTTATCTTATTCACAACAGCGTCATTCTCTCACCCACACACCATTTATCCCCTACTACTAATGTCGTGTCGGTAGCACAATCTAATAATACAGCCTCCACTCAATCCTCCATTACACCGACATCGATGCTTCTATGATCCCATCGACGACCCCCGTCCCCTACCACTCACCGAAAGTGTGGGGGCCACTCCCAATTTGGAGAGTTTTCAGCGGAGGATTTGTCGGCAATTACTCCATGCAGCGGTCTTCTTTGGTGGGCAGTCAAGGTGGAAGCACAGCAGCTTTCATGGACAATAGCAGCCGGTGGGAGGATTTTTCATGGGGTTGATGAACCACCCCATACCAACCTTTTTGTCCATCTATTTGAACGGGATCAATCCCATGATGTGCAAGGGAGATTTGTGTGCATGATGTGTAGGTGACTTGTGTAATTTGTAATCCTCCGTCGAGTTGGATACGGAGAGAGTGAATAGAGAAACTGGCCCCCCTTCTCCGTGGATGTAGGCAGATCTGCCGAACCACGTTAAAAATTCGTGTGTTGATCTGGTTTGCTCCTGTTTTTGTGTGTTTGAGGTACCACGCACCTCCGTTGCACCCGAACAAGTGGTATCAGAGGTGAGGGGGAGTGAACAGAGGTGAACCGGCGAGGCGACATCAAATTTTCCGATGACCAGAAAATTGAAAGTGGTTGGAAAATTTTTCTGAGGGCAGATTCGGGAAGAGGACGGCGAGACGATTCCAACGGTGCAAACGGCGAGGAAAACGGAGTTGAAACGAAGGAGATATGGCCGGTCAAAGTTCGGTCAAACCCACGGGTGAATAGTAACCCCGTGCCGGAGAAGACGGTACTGTTCACGCTGCCGGCGACAATTCCGGCGAGATTCCGGCAAGAGCTCCAGCATGCCACGTCAGCGCCACGTCAGCGGGTGATCTGGACCGTTGAACGTGTTTTGACCATATCTCGGTCAATTGGTGTCCGATTTCGACGATTCAGGAGTCAATTCTGACTATTTCGACCGTTCTGGACACATCCATACAGTTAGTTTTTGAAAATTAGCACTCTATCAGGCGGTGATTAAGAGGTGCGACATCGACCGTGGTGATCGTGTTTTGCGATAACGACGATGACGGGTGGCGGAGCACTTCCAAGATTTGACATCGAGAAGTTCGATGGTCGAAACAATTTCGGCTTGTGGAAAAGCACAGTGAAGGATCTTTTGGTGCAGCAGGGCATGATCAGGCCGTTGATCGGAGAAAAACCCGAGACAACCGGTGTCGATGATTGGGAAGAGCTCGAGATGCGGGTCGTCAGCACAATTCGGCTATGTCTGGCAAATGAGGTAAAGTACTCGGTGTTGGACGAGACATCACTGAAGGAGATCTGGAAGAAGTTGGAGTAGCGGTATATGGGGAAGTCGCTGACCAACAAGTTGTTCTTAAAGAAGAAACTGTACCAGTTGCGCATGGACGAAAGAGCGAATTTGTTGGATCACACCAACGAATTCAACAAGATCCTGACACAGTTATTGGGGCTCGGTGTGAAGGTTGGAGAGGAAGATAAAGATCTTTTGCTTTTATCATCCCTACCAAGCTCATTTGATGGGCTTGTGACTGCATTGCTCGTGGGGAAGGAGACATTGAAGTTGGAAGATTTGATGGCGTCACTTCAAGATTCGAAAGCATTTCGAAGACCCACGACGCATTCAAGAGAGAAAATCATGGCGATGCGAGATGATCAGCGTGGGAGGAGCCGACATCGACAGTCAGGAGGTAAAGAATGGCGGCCAAAATCCAGGGGACGTGATCCGAGCGAAATCACGTGTTTCTGGTGCGAGAAGAAGGGTCACTATAAAAGTGATTGTGGAGAGCGCAAACGGTACGTTGCTGGGAAGAAGAAAGTTGAAGAGGAGGATGTGAACATCATAGGATTATCAGCAGATGATTAAATCTTTCTGACAATGGGAAGCATGCACTCATATGAGAGAGTTGAACGGGGAGAAGTGCAGTGTCATTTCTGCAAATGATTCGGGCACATGAAGCGGGAATGCCGATTTCTGAGGAGGAAGAACGAGCGGGCTCAAAATCCAAAAGAAGAAGGATGGGTTCTAGATTCGGGGATCTCGACACACATATGTATGACGAGAGGTACATTTGATACTTTTCAGCAGGGGCGATACTCAGTGCGACTTTGTGATGGGTCAACATGCGAGGTTCGAGGAGTCGGGACCGTGAAATTGAAGACACCCGATGGAGGAGTTCGTAAACTGGGTGATGTGAAATTCGTTCCGAGGATGTGGCAGAACTTGATATCATTGAGTAGGCTCGATGCGAAAGGGTTCAAGATTTCCATAGCAGATGGAGTATTGGAAGTCTCACGTGGGGATGCAACGATGTTTACTGGGAAGGAGTCCCAGGGGATGTATCATTTGATGGGGATCGCAGTCAACCCGAGATCGAGTGAAGATGCTAGAAGTGCCACGTCATCTGGTGTGAAGAAGCGTGTTCGATTTGATGATGAAGTTTTCAATGCCTGCAAAGAGACTGCAGGTGAAGCTTCTACCCCAAATTGGTCGTGAGGGGGAGATTTGTGGGGGCCACTCCCAATTTGGAGAGTTTTCAGCGGAGGATTTGTCGGAAATTACTCCATGCAACGGTCTTCTTTGGTGGGCAGTCAAGGTGGAAGCACAGCAGCTTTCGTGGACAATAGCAGCCGGCGGGAGGATTTTTCATGGGGTTGATGAACCACCCCATACCAACCTGTTTGTCCATCTATTTGAACGGGATCAATCCCATGATGTGCAAGGGAGATTTGTGTGCATGATGTGTAGGTGACTTGTGTAATTTGTAATCCTCCGTCGAGTTGGATACGGAGAGAGTGAATAGAGAAACCGGCCCCCCTTCTCCGAGTATGTAGGCAGATCTACCGAACCACGTTAAAAATTCGTGTGTTGATCTGGTTTGCTCCTGTTTTTGTGTGTTTGAGGTACCACGCACCTCCGCTGCGCCCCAACATAAAGTTTCTCCTCATTCCTTAGAAAGACGCAACACATCATACCAACAGCTTGCCTCACCTCTATACTGAATTTTGAATGGTAACCACCACACCCCAGTGGTATTAGATCTTCCCACTAAATCGTGTTTGGCCAATGAAGCTGGAAAGAACAAGGCCCGGTTTTTTTTCATCTCTCAAGGAAAAGAGCCACCCCCACAAGACTCCAGATCTGGAAGGAGAAGACCTAGTGTGGCACACCGTCACTGGAGAACCAGAGGAGGATCCTCCGCCATAGTCATGTCAATCACCAAAAGAATCTTCTAGTTTCTCCGGAATGAATAGGAAGATCGTATCCGAGTCAACCCGCCTTTTTGCTGGACCTCTTCCGCCACTAATTAAAAGATGCTTCCCCAATCAGATAAATCGTAATCACTATCATTGTAGATGAAGGGAGAAGTCATCATAGAGGAAGGAGTACGGAAAGAAGAGCCCCCCTTTGTGCTATAGGCACAACTTGTTGCAGGGGAATTGAAAACCCATATCCCTCTCGTTCGATGGTGTAGTGAAGCATATAGGGATAAAAGAGAAATTAAAAAAAACTAAACTAGAAACTAAATAAACAAATTTATATATATGTATATATATATAACTAATACGAAAATAATAAAAATATATAACTTAAAAATATTAATAAAATAAAATACAAAAATAATTTATCAAATTAAATATATAAAACATAACTATTAATAATAATAATAACTTATAGATAAAATTAATTATTATAATAATATTCTTAAATAAATTAAATTTAAAATAAAAGTTTCAATAATATTTACATAAAGATAATAATTATAATAAACTTTTAAGTTATTATAAATAGTAAATATATTTTAATTAACATAACAAATTAACTTTTATTTCTAAAATAATAATAATATTTTATAATGTTTTCATCTTTAATATTTTTAACTGAACAATTTATTAATTATTTTTTAAAAAGAATTATTGGTAAATGTAAATAATAAATAAAAAACATATTTTAATTAATTGAAACTAAATTAAAAAATAATACATTTATCTTAAATTAACTAAATATTTATTAAGAATTAATTTTTTATTTTAACATTGAATTAAATAATTTTTTCTTTTGTTACATTACAGATACATGAGAGAGACATAAACCCTTATAGATACATTAGTGTAACTCATTTATATTTTGTTATATGTTAAATGATAATGTGATAGGACTTACGTGAAAAAAACGCATGCGTTTAATACGCAGAAAAGAGACAAGACTAAGTCGGTGGAAAATAGGGGGTGATGCGCATCACATGATAGTAGAGTTAAAATTAGTTAGGGAAGAAGACGAAGGTGGATCTGATCATTCAACAAAATCTCACCAACTAATGGATTAAAGAAACCCTGGGAGGACCTCTTGGAGAACCGTTCTTAGTGACATGAGGACCTGGAGCAGCACCAGTTGAAGCTTGGAGATGGAGTTCTCTTCCTCTATTTTTTAATTTTTTTTTGAAATCGAATGATTTTAGTTTATATAATATATATGCTAGTAGGGTATATTTTAATAGTTTGGGTTATTTAAACTAACTGGTTAATCCACCTCATTAATTTATTTGTTTTCTTCAATCAAAGATATTGATTCAAAAAGAAAAGATGAATATCACTCGTAAATTTTAAATTGTTTTCATGCCTCATGAGACTAAATTTTAAAATTCCATGATATTTTGGGGAGAATGATAAAGGAATATTTTATTTTCAAATTTATACATCATTTTTACTAGATTAGATCGGTGAGATTTTTTTATGTTTCTTTAATTCAAAAAATATTAAAGATAGGCAAATCTAGTGGTGGTGCACTTCCAGTTTCATTTTTCATTGAGATTAATCTTCTTGCTAGAAAATTTAGTCGATCATTTCTTAGAGGTCCTGGATACAATCACGAAAAAATGAAGATGCTAGTTATAAAATGTGATAAGTTAGATTCCCTAAGGTGCTTAATATTAAACGTTTTCATTCATTTTTTCTACGTTTTAATCTTTGTTAAAGTGGTAGTCATCTTAGTTTAGTTTAGACAATGTTATTCTATGAAAAAAAATATAAAAAATTAGGAAAATTGAAAATATATAAAATAATTTAATATTTCTCCCTTCTAATGAAAATAGTATGGCATTAAAAAAATTTAATAAAGAAATGTGGTTAACTTCCTTCTCAATGGGGCTGACCCTACATGCCACTAGACATTAGTAGTGGAGAAACATTAATTTTAAACTTTGACTTGATTTCAACAAAACTGATGTCCAGTTTTTTGGAATCATTTCAATGGAGGGAACAAACCATTACTTTTCTAAAAAACAAAAAAAAAATCGCATAAAAACACGAAATAAATTGAGAAGTTTGAAAACTGTTTAAAAAAATAGTCTGTCAAATTTCATTGTGTTACTATGTTGTTGATGATATTACAATTTAATTTTCAATTATTTTTTATCTTGTTTAGTTCTAGTGTTTTCTATATTGAATTTTTGTGTTGAATTCAAATGTTGTTACACTTTTCATGAGAATAATAACCTCTGATATTAGTCTAGATCCCTTGAACTAATAAATAGACAAACACCCCACTGCACTTAAGAAGAAAAATAAATTTGAAAGGTAAAATCTAGATATCAAGGTTCCGACAAATCATGATTTAACGACGGGAATCCGTAGCCACTCAACTGGTGCCCCGTACTTGGTTCACCACATGACCTCAAGCACATTTCCCCAAATTCCAGAGGCTGTCGACTAGCAGTGAAGGCCTTGGTGAGTCATTAGGGAAACTATTCCCTCATTTGGTAAGGTATACAATGAAAAGAAAATAACAGTCAATAGTGGAAGTAGTAAACAACATAGAATAACCAAAAGTAAATAGCGGAATGGATGTATAATATAATAATGATGAAAATGATGCAGCTGATACAAGTATATAAGGAAGGAAGAAAACACAAAAACATTCTAAAATACAACTGAGAACAAAGTACTAAATGTAAGCAGCAACTCCTGCAGCATCGCAAGCCTAGGCTCGGTCATATGCTCTCCAGCTCCAACCTGACATCATGTACCTGAAGTAGAAGGTCCACAATCCCTATCCACACCTGCAACCATATAACCTATTTGGGCAAAAAATCAGGAACCAAACAGGGTGTGCGACTTATCCCAGTAGGCAATCAACACAACATTTGTTCCCTACTATTAGTGAGCAATATAACAAAAGTAAATGAAATTAATGCAACAAAGAAACATGAGTAAACTAATTAAACATTCCTAAAAATCTTCATTCACATTTATTTAGTAAATTAATTCATTCATTTAATTATTACCCAAGGAATCAAGCAATATCTCTATATTCCCAGAGCATAGAAAGTAACACAACAGGTATCTCAGTAGACTACCTAACTACAAGAAGTACAAAACAACAGCTTGTTCTTTGGCTTGGTTGACTCCTCACAACTAACCGAACAATATTCACACTTACTCTCTGGGTGGATCATACTGGAAGACCCATATGTTCAAGTAATCAAACATGGGCACATACACTATGTGATGCACTCACCGTCAATTCCCTTGTGGTATTGAAATGATAGGTATAGACACTCTGAGGAAGCACATAAGTCTAATTACCCCTATAGTCTCGATTAGTAACTAAGGACACTCTATGGAAGCACAAAGTCCAATTCCTATAGGTTCTTCGAACGATACTAATTTATAACAGACTCTCTAGGGAATCCCTTAATCATCAATTCCCTCTTTAGTCTACCACACCATGTTCACACAACCCTGAGTAGTCTAGTTGTGTGTAATCGACTGTCAACAGCCATAACTATGTTCAACAACTACATGGATAATATCTACAACGCATAAAAAGCATATAAATAGTAGGAAATAAATGCAATAAAATATCTCAAGGCAGGTAGTCAATGCAACAAGGTATGCCTCACAGGCAGCCTAAGCCAAACTGTGGTAAACATCCCAAACAAGGGAAACACAGAAGGGGTGATCCTCAAACATGATAACAAGAAATAATTTATCATCTAATAACCTCAAGAAGGAAATAAATATAATGAAGACAATAATATATGTTCAAAACCCTAACCCAAGATACCTGATACATGGGAATCCGACACTTTTTGCACAAAAACTCAAAGACATTCAACGTAGGGAAACAAACCACATACCTCGATCCTAAAATATCGATATACTTGAACATCGACCTGTGAATGGGCTTATAATATAGAAGATATGAAAAAACACCTAAAACGTTCAACATTAGATAACTCTTATAAAGAAATAATCAGGAAACATGTACAAGGAAGAACAAATAACTCACCGCTGCAATTTTATTGAAACCGAAGGCGTTCGGTTAGGATAACTGGTGACGAATCAGCGGCTCGGAGAAGAATTTTCCTCCTTAGATGCTCTGGACGAAATTTGGAGATGAAGAAGATGGAAATAGGGATTAGACATGACCCCAGTCTATTTAATGAAATAAAAAGAAAATTACACGGTGTGTACTTCTTGAGTACATGATGTGTACTCACCTTTTTCATACATCACATTAAGCGGCCTCCACATCACCCTTAAACACCGTGTGTGTGGCCCGGACACGGCCAGCACACGGCCTCGCGTGGGATCAATGTACACAGTTTGTACTTATAATGTACATGGCATGTACTAAAAAAAATTAGATCATCCGCTATTCCTCAAAAACGACATAAAAGGAAAAACATACCTGAACTGAAGATCCAGGTTCTTAAAAACTACCCCCCTTCAAGAAATTCTTTCTTGAATTTCCCTAACAATGTGGAGAAGAAGAAACTTCGAAAAACTCTGTCCTTTGTGATCGAATATAGGCATCCCTCTCCCATGACTCGTCATGTACACGGACATGCTGCCAAAACACCCGTACCAAAGGAACAGATCGGCCACAAAGTACCTTTGCACTACGATCAAAAATCCAGATAGGATTCTCCTCGAATGATGCATCCTGCTCCAGCTCAACCCCCTCAGGTTAAAAGACATGAGACGGGTCTGAGAAATAGCGTCGAAGCAGAGAAAAATAGAAGACGTCGTGCATAGCCTGGTACCTCTGAGGTAACTGCAACCTATAAGAAACCAACCCGACTCTCTCCAAAATCAAAAATGGTCTGACGTATCTCGGTGAATTCTTTCCCTCTCTCCTGATAATCTTGAGTCCCATCCTTGGGGTAACACGTAGGAAAACCTGATCTCAGGCCTTGGACTCAAAGGTTATCTCCACTGATCAGCATATGATTTCATCCGAAATTGTGCAGTAGCCATCCTTTTCTGAATCAACACCACATGTTCTGTGGTTTCTTGAACAAGACAAGGTCCAAGAATAGCTTCCTCTCCGGCCTCCATCCAACACAATGGTGATTGGCACAACCTACCATACAAAGCCTCATAAGGTTCCATCTGAATAGATTCTTGTATACTATTATTGTAGGAAGACTCCACTATATTTATATGATTCTCCAAAGAACCTCCAAAATCATGGACTCATGCTCGTAGCATGTCCTCTAGTACTTGTATCGTGTGCTCTAACTAGCCATCTGTTTGAGGATGGTAAGATGTTCTCAGAAGTACCTGTGTACCCAAATCCCTATGTATCCCATTCCAGAAATGCAATGTAAAGTAGGCGTCCCTATCTGAAAAGATAGAACTCAGAACCCCATGCTAGCGTAAAATCTCACGAATGTACAACCGTCAAAGAACATCGATATCAAAGGTCTCCTTGATCGGTAGGAAGTGAGAAACCTTTGTGAGCCTGTCAATGACAACCCATACCATGTCATTCCCTCGAGCCGATCTCGGAAACACTATCATGAAGTCTATCTCGACATCATTCCACTTCTACTTAGGAATGGGTAGCTCATATAAAAGCCCCATTGGTTACTGGTGCACTGCCTTCACCTGCTGACAGGTGGAACATCTCATTACAAACCCAGCAACATCTCTCTTCATACATTGCCACAAATACTGGTGGTGTAGATCATGATACATCTTCGTGATTCTAGGATGAACTGCCCAAACCGAGGAATGTATGTCTTGCTTCATCTCCTCGCTTATATCTGCTGGAACCTATATGTGCCCCTTGAAATGAAAGATCTCACCCTCAGCTATGGTCCTTCTAGGAAGAGGGTCATCTCTTGAGACGCTTTCATGTAGGACTAGGCCTTCATAATAAGATAGCCAACTCATTTGAACTCGGTCTAGAATTTTATAGGTAACAGCTACAGAAAAAATAAAAGTATGACCATGTCTGTCGTGCACCTCCAGATGCATTTCAGAGAACAGAGCCATAAGCTGCCACTCGCTGCTGGCCTCCTGAACTACCTATATCTGTGTCCTCTAGATCAGCACATCTACCACATCGTTTCCTTTCCCAGGAATATAATCAAGCTTTAAATCGAAATACTGTAGGTACTCAACCCACCTCCTTTGTCTCAGATTCAAGTCATGCTGCGTGATGATGTACTTGAGGCTCTTGTGGTCAGTATATACCACAAAATTCTCTCCTAGAAGATAATGTCTCCAACAACGCAAATCATGAAAAACTTCAGCCAACTCTAGTTCATGTGTAGGATAGTTCCTCTCATGTGGACTCACCTGCCGAGATCCATATGCAACAACACAATCCTCCTGCATAAGCACTGCTCAAAGGCCGATGCCAGATGCATCACAGAAAACTGTATAACACCTTCCCGACTACTGAAAAACTAGAATTGGTGCTGAAGTCAATATCCCCTTCATCTCTTGAAAGATCAATTCGCAGGATTATGACCAAACATACATCAACATCTTCATAGTCAATCTCGTCAGTGGCACTGCTAGGTGTGAGAAGTCCTGTATAAACTGCCTGTAGTAACCAGCCAACCCCATGAAACTTCGTACCTCGAAGACATTATTTGGATTCCCCCAGGTAACTACTACTCTCACATTATCTAGGTCTACTGATACTCCTGTCTCTGAGATGACATGACCCAGGAAGTGAATCTCATCCATCCAAAAGTGGCACTTTGAGAGATTAGCATATAACTGATGCTCCCTCAGTGGTACTGAAAATGATCTCAAGATGAGTAGCATGGTCATGTCGAGTGTGAGAGTACACCAAGATGTCGTCCACGAAAACCACCACGAAAGAATCATAGTAATAATGGAAAACTTTGTTCATCAGCACCATGAAAACTAATGCCGCGTTCGTGAGAAAAAAAGGCATAACCAAATACTCATACCGACCATACCTGCTCCAGAAGGCTGTTAGAGGTATATCAGATGGTCTGACAGGAAACTAATGGTAGTTGGATCTCAATTGGATCTTTGAGAACACTATGGCTTCTCGAAGCCTAACAAAGAGATCATATATCTTTGGAAATGTATATCGGTTCTTGACCATCAACAGGTTCAACTTCTGAAGATCCACACAAAGCCTAAGGGTGCTATCTGCCTTCTTCGCAAAAAACATAGGAGAACCCCAAAGAGAAGTATCGGGTCGGATGAATCCCCTTTCCTGCAGCTCCTCCAACTGCTTCTTGAGCTCATGCAACTCAGGTGTAGCCATCATATAAGGAGTAATGGACAACAGTGCCGCTCCTGGCACAACCTCGATAGTAAAGTCTACCTCTCCATCTAGAGGAAAAACTAAAAAGTCTTCTAGAATGAAATATGGAAAGCGATTAACCACTAGAGGAAAATCTATCTGAAAATTCCCATGGCCATCCAGATATAAGCTAGCAATATTGGTCGTAACACCGCCCAACCCATGGTCCTCTGGACACACTCTCCTCTCCTGGACATCCCATTCACCCTTGTGTACAAAAGATCTTCCCTCTAGTGATGTAAATCTCACCCTACGACGATAGCAATCGACAAAGGACTAGAAGGGAACTAACCAGTCCATCCTAGGAATGACATCATAGCCTGTCATTTCCAAAACATAGAAACTCCACAAAAAACGACACCCACCAACCTCAAGGGGGCAGTATAAGCACTAACACACGCTAGTAGTTCTAATTCCCAAGGGAGTGTCTAGCGTCATCATATCATCAGAAGAAAAAATAGTAAGTCTATGTCGTTCCATAGTATGCAAAAAAATAAATATATTGGAATATATTCTATGTAAATGTGCAGAGGATAAAACCGAGGCTACCAAAATCATTCCTCGAACTATTGAAGGTCCAGGATCTTCCTCCTGATGAATCTGCTCCACATCAAAAGTCTCGCATGTACTATGGCCCTATGTAGTAGCCTAAAAACCCAGAGCTGACCCTCCTTGAGCCTGAACACTGCGTCCATGGCCTCTTCCTTGACCTGAACTACCTGAAGAACTCTATCCCATAGTATATTAGGGAACTCTTAATCCTACTCTTGTACGTGGAGTCGAAACTGATCCTTATTCACTAGTAGCTGGAAGAAGAACCTTGCAGAAACGCCGCAGATGACCCATCTTGCCACATGATCAGCATTCCACTGGGTCTCTCAAAAACTGAGGCTTCATATGCCCATTTTGTCCTCACTGATAGCACACCACTTGGTTTCCAGAATGAAGATCTCATCTACTAGAAGGAATGACTCACATCCTCGAGTATGCTCGTGTAGACTCTCGGTGGCACTTCTTACCTTCTACCTGAAAAGATTCAACCCTGGAAGCTGAACTTCCCAGGTCCACAGCTCCAGTATCTCTTAGGTTTCACTCCATTATAATTTCCTGGTTGACTACCAGAGTAATAGAAGTCAACTGGGGACATTCACCTACGATCTGATGTCCTGACTGAGGTATTCCTCAAACTTCCTCGCTAAAAACAGCTCGGCATTCCCTAGAACGGGGGTGAAACGACGTACCTCTATGAAGCGAGATGAATAATCCATGACTATGAGAGTACCCTACTATAGGTTCGTGAAATCTTTGGATCTGTCAGCCCTCAGCTTTGCCGGATAGAAGTTGTCGTAGAACGTATGCTGGAACTAGTCCCAATCCATAGCCTGTTGGTGCCCTGCCTACGAAACCACATCCCACCAACTCTTGGAGGAATCTCATAGTATATAAGACGAGAGCATAACTATCCTCTATGAATGTGTATCCAGGTGCTTGAATATGGATAGCATAGCTTCTAGCCATGACTCCACTGCCTACGGTCCTCCATCCCCTGTGAACATGGGAGGATGATGCTGCTGAAAAATGTGTGTCACCTCTACCATAGACGGGGCAGGATGCTGAGCTCCTTGGAAGGGCTGCATGAACCTCATGAAACCCTCTCTGAACTGAGTGTCGGAACCAGTGTCTTGAATCACTGCAGGTTCCATGTCTGGAATGATATGTGGAACTACTGGTAGTCCCTGTTCTGCCTTATCATCCGTACGGTCACTGCCTAGTTCCTGACGTGCAACAGGAGGACGTCTTGGTTCCATTGCTATGAAAAGTCAAAAGCACACCTTCTTTAATGAAGAGAAAAGTTGAAACATAAGAGATTAAAACGAAATAGGAGGGAAAAACATTAGAATTCTGGAAAAACATCACTACATGGTTTGTTAGTACAACTACATGACATGTTTTCCAGAAATTTTACCCTGGGCGGGTACCTTGTCCATACATGGCTGTGTAAACCACCAAGCTACATGGAATATTCTCAAACTACACTACATGTACTAACCCTTTTTCTCCCTACCCGATCACTCTTACACATCTTGGAACATAGTCTATCCCAATAGGAAACTACACGATGTGTTTTTCCACTACATGGTGTGTCCATAATATTTTTCCCCTGTCTTTTTCGTTAGTCACATGGACTGGTACACAGACAACTACTACATGGTGTGTCAACATGGTATACGGCGTGTTTCCTGGCAGATTTTCCCAAACCATGTATTCAACTACACGACATGGTCATAGGGCTCCCCTATGACAAAACTACACGGCGTGTTCAATGGAGACACAATGTTTACTAGACATGTCTTACCTTGCCTATGTTGTTAGAGACACGGCATGACACACGACCAACCCTACACGGCGTGTTCCATACAGACCCAACGTTTACTTGACGGAAAACTCTGGACCATGTTTTTTGTGACACAGTTGGATACAAAAGTCATACTACATGGTGTCTAAACTAGTACACAGCGTGTTCCAACAAGAACTTTCACAACCCTGTGTCCCTTTCCACACAGTCAGTGACACGGCTAAAAACTACACGACGTGTATTTATGATGTACACACCGAGTATTCTCAGTTTTTTCTAGATAGTACCCTCAGAACTACACTAAAGCCCAAAAAAACACAGAAAAACAAGTTTTAAGGTTCCAAATTCCGATATGTGGGGGGCCATACTCCCCTCGAATCAATGCTTGGCATCATAACAATGCATATAACAAGTAAACAATATAACAAACTCAAGATCCACCAAATTCCAATCCTCGAGGGCCTATAACACCACTAAGACCAATGTTTGGCATCCATGATAAAGAATTTATAAACAAATGATACCCTATCATCATGGAAGGTATTCTATCACAGTACATATCACAACAGCATGCATCGTCTATCACGATTTCTATTAAAATCGCATGCAAATTATAATGCAACCTAAATGAAATGGAAAAATGTATGACGTGTGATTTTATAACAAGTTCCTATATGGTGCATGAGATGGAATACCCTCATATCATCGGTTTGGAACAAAATAGAACCAAAAACAAATAAATAGTAACATCACAAAACAAGTGCACCACCCAATGGTGAAATTAAGTAAAGTGTGACATTCACAAAACTCGAAATATTCCACATTCGAGGTAATCTGGAATTTTCCCTGTACACGAGTTCTAGAACTCCCGAGCATAGCTATTTACCATTTTCCTATTTCTTCCTAACCTTGTCAAATGTTGTTAATAGTATGTCAATATAAAAGTAATGAACTCCTCCGATTCCACTTTGTAACGACCCGAATCCAGAGCCACTCAACTGGTGCTCGGTACCCGGTTCGTCACATGACCTCAAGCGCATTTCCCCAAACGCCAGAGGCTGTCGACTAGCAGGGAGGGCCTTTGTGATTCATTGGGGAAAATATGACCTCATTTAGTATGGTATACAATGAAAACAAAATAACTGTCTATAGAAGAAGTAGTAAACAACTTACAATAACAGAAACTAAACAATGGAAGCAATGTATAATATGGTAATGACGAAAATGAAACTACTGGTACAAGTATCTAATAATAGAAACAAACACAATAACGTGATGAAATACAATTGAGAACAAAGTAATAAATGTAAAAAAGCAACTCCAGCAGCATTGCAAGCCTAGGCTCGGTCCTATGCTCTCCAACTCCAACCAGCAATCATGTACCTGAAGTAAAAGGGCCACAATCCCTATCCACACTGGCAACCATATAAACTGTTTGGGCCAAAAAGCAGGACCCAAACAGGGTGTGAGGATTATCCTAGTAGGCAATCACCATAAGATCTATTCCCTACTATCACTGATCAATATAGAAAAAGTAAAAGAAATAAATGCAGTAGAGAAACATGAGTAAACTATGTAAAAAATCCTACAATACTCCATTTATATTTATTTAGTAATTTAATTTAGACATTTAATTATCACCCCAGGAAACTAGAAACAACACTATATTCCCAAAGCATAGTAAGTAACACAACATATATCTCAACTGACTACCTAGCTACAGGAAGTACAAAACACAACCTTGTAATTTGGATTGGTGAACTCATCAAAATCAACTAAAAAATATTCACAATGACTCTCTCAGTGGCTAATATTGGAATACCCCTATAGTCAAGTAATCATAAAAAGGTACAAACACTCTGGGAAGCACTCACCGCCAATTCCCCTATGGTCTTGTAATAATGGGTGTAGAATCTCTGAGGAAGCACTTAAGTCTAATTCCACATATAGTCTCGATACATAACTAAGGACACATTGAGAAAGCACAATGTCCAATTCTTACAAGTCTTGAGAATGATACTAATTTATAACAGACTCTCTTGGTAATCCCTTAATCATCAATTACCTCTTTAGTCTACTACACCAGGTTCACACAGCCTTGAGCAGTCTAGTCGTGCGTAATCGACTGTCACAAGCCCTAAGTAAGATCAATAACTACTTGAATAATAGATACAATGCATCAAAATCATATAAGCAGCAGGAAATACATGCAATAAAATATATCAAGTTAGGAAATCAATGCAATAAGGTATGCCTCACATGCAGCCTATATAATAAACTATTTACTAGAGACTTCAACAATACTGTGTAGAATTCACCCTTTCTAAGACTCACATAAAATGAGCTGAGAATGGGAGTCTTTCCCTTTTTTTAAATGGAATTCTAGGAACTAGTATTATAGCGTATATAATAAATTATTTGAAAATTGGAATCACATGTACAACTCATTCATAATAAATTTTTATAAAAAACTATTTAAAGGATAACTAAGAACAAAGATAACTAGTTTTTACCAAGATAATGCAAAATATTTTCATGAAATTGAGATAGATTATAGGACCTTCTTATGAAGTGTCCCCATCATCAAATCATATGCTATATTCTCATGGATATTGTCTAAGAAGGGTTATCCTCTTCTGGACAGAACCTACTTGATCAATCTACTATCGGTAATTAAAATGACAATACAAATGAAGAGTTGTGAAATGTCTTTTACAATCTTACACTGAAGTCTCAACAAAAGAATTAAATTTGAAAAAGATTTAACAGAAACCCAAACACTAGTTCAATGGATTAATCTCAAGCCCAAAATTCTAAATTCAAAAATCAAATTCAATCTTTAATGAATTAGAGTTGAAAACAATCTTATAACCAACTGGGATTTTAAAACACCAACCAGGAACTTAGAGAACAACGTTCACTATGTGGAATGTTTGAGCACACTGAAAAAGTTTGTCCCAACATTGTGTTTATATCCCAACAACAAAGAAAAATCAACTTTGGTCAATTATGGTCGTAGAATACCCCCTAATGAAGATCCAGTTTAAAACAATTATAATCACGGATATAGGAACCATCCAAACATTTTCAAGAAATATTATTGTTTAATTAAGATATACACTACACCTAATTATCAGAACCAACAAAGAAAAAAACTCAAAATCAATAAAGGGGTAGGTCTTCTAACTCACATGGTTATAATGATAAATCGATGTAGTCTAAGATGGGTCTAATTTTGAATAAAATTAAATTTCAAGGTGAAAGATTCATGAATCAACTAAATGAACATGAAACCAAATATAAAAATTAAAAAAAATAAATATGATGTTAGAATGCAGAATATAGAAACACTACATGGATAATTAGCTATAAATTTGACTTTTAGAGACATATGTAGGTTTCCTAGTGAAACTAAACCTAATGATAGGGAGAATATTATGTATCCAGATACTAGAATTGGGCTTCACACTCAAACTGTTGCTGAAAAAGACTTTAAAAATGAGGAATATGAAAGACTATGTGAAACTACAAATGAAAATATGCTTTTTACTCAATATGGAAATCAAGAGAAAGATGCTGAAAATGATACAAAAATGAATGTTTCACCTAAGAATCATTCTAAAAAATCAGATAAATATCCAAATAATATAAGGAATTAAAAATTTCACGAACATGTGACGAAAATTCCTACTTTTAGAGAAATGATTCCCCACCCATCCCATTCCCTAAAAAAGTTCAAACCTCATTGTAACACCAAGGATGAACTTCTTTAGTTCCATGGTCTCCTAACCAAACTGCAGTTGATCATTCAATTCATCTAAGATATAATTCAAATCTCATCATACTGGAAATACCATAAAAAAATGTCAAATAAAAAAACTCTTGATGAATTTTCCAATACATCATCCCTGGAGAGTGTACTATTGTACTACAAAAGAAAATCCCCACCAGACTGAAATTCTCGGGTAGCATTTTTATTCCATTCACCCTAATAAATTCTCATCGGCTCAACTATTTTTTTGAATTAGGTGCTAGTGTTAACCTGATCCCATACTCAATGTTTCAACAATCTTGATTGGGTGATATTGAACCCACCAAATTCATACTCCAGTTTGCTGAGCTGTCATTCACTCATCTTGTGGGTTGTTTAGAACACCTTTTTTTGAGGTTGGGATGTTATTTTTACCTCTCAACATTTTAGTTCTAGATATGGAGTGTGATCAGAAGGTGACCGTAATTTTTTTTAGGCCTTTCTTGTCCACTGGTGGTGCTGTAATTGATGACTCTAAAGGTCAAATTATCATTAAAACTGGAAAAAAAAAGAAGAGTTTAATGTGTTCAAAAATGTAAAAGGACAAATTTTCCTTGAAAACTATTAAATGGTAGAGTCCTTAGAAGCTAAAAGTTCGTAATAAATTTTATAAGAATTTGAAAAATAATATTCTATTGAATAAACTCATTTTGAAGCTGAAAATCATGATTTTCTTGTCTAAAAATGTGAAAATTATTCTCAAATAGAGAATCTGGAAAAAAAATTAGATTTGGACAACTATTCATTTTCTGATGTAGGAGAATCCTTTGTTTTTTAAATCAGGAGCTTTTTGAGTGAAATTGAGGGTGAATTGGTAAACAAATACACTACTAATCACTTTCATGATATTGAGGGAGATATTTTAAGACTTCTTAATGATTCTGATTTAATAAATCTGTTAAATTCAAATCGGGAAAATTTGGATAGTGAGTTGTCCACTTTGGACAACATCACTATAAAGTCTGAATCTGATCTAGAAACTAGAGATCATTCATTTTTTATACCCCTTACAGGATATATCTTTAATATCTTGGTCCTCCTAATACCAAGAGTCTTCTTTCTAGTGAAAACTGACCCATTCATCATCTTAAACCACTTCTTAAACATTTTAAATATTTATTCATGGGTGAAAATTCCTCTTTTCCTATCATTAATTATACTGTGTTTAATGAAAATCAAGAAATAATATTTTTTAATGTTCTTAAAAATATTAAATCTACCATATTTTGGAACATAGTTGATATAAATTGTATTAGTCCTTCATTCTGCATGCACAAAATTCCAATGGATCCTTATCATAAGGAAAGGGTAGAGTATCAAAGAAGGTTAAATCCAATCATGAATGAATATTTTAGATAATAACTGATCAATATTCTTGAAATTGGAATCATCTATCCTATTTTTGATACCACATGGGTCAGCCCTTTACTAGTTGTCCCTATGAATAGAGGTTTCATTGTTGTCAAAAATGAAAAAAATGATGAAATTCACATTAGTAAAGAAATAAAATGGAGGGTCTATATAAATTATATGAAGCTTAATGCAGCCACTAGGAAGGACCATTTTCCGATTCCATTCCATGATCAAATTCTAGATATGATTTTTGTATATTAATTTATCTATTTTCTGGATGGGTGTTCAAGTTACAAAAAGATTCATGTTGCTCGAGGGGATCTTGAGAAGACAAATTTCACATGCCCCTTTAAAGCATTTTATTATCAGAAAATTCCCTTTTGGTTGTGTGGAGATCCAGATACCTTTCAAAGGTTCATGACCGATATTATTTTAGACATTATAGATATAATCATTGTGGTTTTCATGTTTTATTTGTCCATTATGGGTATTACTTTTAAAAAAAATTAGGAAATATTGAGATTGTTTTTAATAGATTCATAGAAACCATCATTGTTCTTCACTAGGAAAAGTGTCAATTCATTGTAACATAAGGTATTCTATTTAGACATAAAGTGTCAAATAGTGTTCTGAAAGTTGATACGGCAAAGATAAAAGTCATTCAAAAATTACAACCTTCAGAAAATTTAAAAGGTGTTTGAGGTTTCTTTGTACATGTCAGTTTCTACTGGAGGTTTATAAAATAAATTTCCAAATTTACTAATCCCTTTTGGTCTTTTCTTATTAATGATATACCATTCAATTTTGATGAAAAATATTTTAAATTTTTTTATCAACTGATGTAAAAACTCACTATATCATCTATCATCAATACACCTGACTGGAATCACTATTTGGATCTTCTGTTTGATTATATATATATGGTTATTGGATATATCCTTGGATAAAGAAGAAATAGGAAGCTGCAGGTGGTATACTATTCTTATATACCACTAGATGGGGCTCAAATAAATTACACCTCTTCTAAAAAAGAGTTGTTAGTTGTTGTGTTTTCATTATAGATGTTAGATAGTACCTTTTAGGCTCTAAAGTCATCATCTTTACTAATAATTCTACTTTTATATACATACTATCTAATAATTAAAAACACCTAGACTGATTAAACAGATTTTATTACTATAGGAATTTGATTTAGATATTAGGGATAAGTAGGGATCTAAAAAAATAGTTTTTTATCATCTCTATATGCTTCCTCATACTCATTCTGAAGATCCAAGATAGATCAATTCATCATTTCCTAATAAAAAACTACACACTATGTCAATCAGGTAGTCTAAATGGTATGCATATTTTGCTAATTTTCTGGAAGTAGGAGTCTTTCACAATGATCTGTCCAATAACCAAAGGAAGAAATTTATTTCTATGTTTAAATATTATTTTTGGGATGATTATTTTTTTATGAGATGTTATGATGATATTAATAGTAGGTTTTTGCGTTAGGGAGAGATACACCCTATTATGGAGAGCTTTCACTCAGCACCTTATTGAGGTTACCATAGTGGTGAATGGATAACTCAAAAAGTTATTTAATCTACATTTATAGGCCCACCCTCTTTAAGAATTCTAGGAGTTATGTGGTTGGCTGTGATAGGTTCCAAACGTTAGGCAATGTGGTTAGGAATCATGTGTTACCCCAAAATGGCATTTTAGAAGTATAGATTATTTATTTTTGGGGTGTAGACTATATAGGTATATTTCCATCATCTCATGGTATTGATTTTATTCTTGTGGTTCTAAATAATGCATCAATGTGGGTTGAGGCAGTTTCACTTACGAACAATAATGTCAACAGTGTTATTAGGTTTGTTAAAAAGAACATATTTTAGAGAAATAGAATCCCAAAATCCTTCATTAGTGATAACAGATCACATTTTATGAACTATAAATTTAAGGACTTGATGGAACGATTTGGATGTGTTTATAAATCTGATATACTTTATCATCCACAGTCCAATGGAAAAGTGGAAATTTTTAACAAAGAGATGTTTTTATTAAAAAAAATGTATCATATTCTAAAAAATATTGGTCTCTTAAATTGGATGAAGCATTAGGGGCATTTATAACTTCTTTCAGGACACCAATATGTATGTATCTATACAGGTTGTTGTTTGGGAATTGGTGTCATTAGGCTATAGAGTTTCAACATAAGTCTTTTTGGGTAGTTACATACTTAAACATTGATTTTAAAATTGATGGAGAGATAAGTTTTCTTGATATGAGTGATATGGAAGAGATATGAATAGAGAGTTATAATAATTCATGAATATACAATGAGAGGACAGAAATCTTTCATGCTTATAATATTCTATCCAAGGAGTTCAAATGTAGAACAAAGATCATCCTATTAAACTCAAGATTTAATATCTTTCCTGGAAAACTGTTGTCAAATGGTCCAGACCATTCACAGTTGTGAGAGTACTTAATAATAGAGGTGTAGATATTATATGTGATGAAAACAAACCCATATTGGTTAATGGTCAGAGAGTGAATCTATATTTTGAAGGAAAACAAAAGGGATAGGTTGTCATCACATTGATTGTGAACTGCTCCTAAATTGAGTCTATCTTAAGATATTAAACATAGAAAGTCATGGGAGGCAACTCATGGTTCTCATTTTTCCCTTGTTGTTATTTCATTTTTTTCACTTTGAATAAAGTATTATGTGAATATTTTGTTTTTGTGGAATTCATGTTGCTGATTTTTCTTGTTCTTCGTGATATATTTTTGTAAAATTCATAGTTATTGTTTTTCATGTCAGGATGTTGTTGTTGTGTCACATGGGAGTCGAATTCCCTTTATGGAGTATTATTGAAAAACATTAATTCCAGGAAGTGTCTTAATTTCGGCATTCTTTTTTCTACATCTTTTTACTTCCATTGAAATTCACTGATAAATCAAAATTTCATTAGTATCAATGAGTTGTTGACTCACTAATTAATTTCAGCCACTGATACATTGCTATCAGTTACTCACTAGTAGTGGTGTTAGTGAGTCCTGAAAACATTATGCTCTATATGTGTACTACTACTTTACAAAATCTGATGCATACCACTTTTCTAAAATATTTTCTGCAAATGTCACTATGCTATAAAATATTCTTCATGTTTCTCGTTGACTAAAATTTAATTTCATTGATTTCTAAAACCAATTCACTTTATGAAATTATGTGTGGGGTGTCCATGCATACTGGTTCCTGTTTTTTTGTTGAATCTTTTTCACTGAGGGGTGTTTAGAATGATTTCTTTCTACTTTATTATATATCCAACTGAATAATTTTTTCTGAATATCCTTTCTCTCAATTTACATTACACTTACATGAGATATATTATAGTGATTGAACTATTTTGAAAACTTTTTTCCCTTAATTAAATGTTAATAAATGATAATATGTGAACCTATTGTAAATTATACTTTCTAGTAAACACTTTCTGTTAACTTTAACGAGACTTTTTAAACATGTCATCAATCTACTCAATTGAAAATATTTTTTGAACTTCAACTGTTAAATTGTTCTTCTCCACATTTGGAGTTTAACGTTAGGGACTATGTGGGGTTTTAAGTGAGGGGGAAGGGGTCAATTCTTGACTGAGCAAAATTTTTCTGAAATCAAATCCTATCAATTCCCATTTCCAAATTAATGTTTTTGTAAAAAATGGGTAAAAAAATTTAAAATTATTTCCCAAATTTTTATTCATTACACTTGAATTTCAACTTCAATGGATTATTTCTTAAAGACGATAACCATTTGGTTGTTAAGAATTTCTTTGATTCTAAAATTGATAAGTTTGAATGATTTCTGGGTAATTATACTTAGTGATTTAATGGAAATTTTTTATTAGGAACCAATTTTGAGACTGATATGGGGTACATGTGTGTTGAATTGAGATCATAACCCTTGGAACTAAAAGTCTGAGCACTTTCCTATGGGACTCACTGGTCACATAGTGATTCATTATTCAATTCCACCCTTACACCGCTGTTATAAACTGCTTTTGTAATTAATATTCAAAATATAATAATAAATTTCAATTCATGATTTATTCAATGAATAAATGTACATCACTGTTAAAAAGGGGAATTATACTTGTATTGATATTATCATTGATGTTGAAGGTGATTTTGAGGCATGGATATCATCTAGAAGAAAAATGGACCAAACTGCATGGCATCCCATGGACATATGTCCACTATTTTGAACAGTACAATATATCTGTGCATCAAAATGGGTGAAAATATTTTTTGGGACGGTCCAAAATTTAATAATCTACATTTAATATCAAAGAACCCAATCTTGATTCGGATTTAAGGGTCCCATACGATTTGATATGTCCAAGCTATAGAATATGTACAATGTCCAAAATGGTGTTCTGTAATATGTGAATATCTAAGGCTGTGATTGTCTGAATGATGAAAAAATTACAGTGGTGATATTCAAGGCATGGGTATGCAACTATTCTGTCTTTTCAAAAAGGATATTCATCTATATAGTAGACGAAAAACATCCTCTAATTTGTTTATCAGAATCTGGGTTCCCAAAACCACTTCCAATTTTTGCTATAAAAAGGATCCCTAGGCACCCCATTTGGAGGTTGGACAAGAAGTGAAGCTATGAAATTTTGGAGTCCTATAGGAGTCTCTACTTTTTCCTGGAAGTTATGGTGGCCCCAATACTCATAGGGGGATCATGAATGAATAAAGAGTTCCACCCGAGATTCCTCCTCCAGATGTTGAGCTAAACGGTGGGCGTTCATTGTGAGGGATCTACACACATGTAAAGGGGGTTCCAAAACTTGTAATAATACTTGTTTAATGTATTTTGGGTTTGAAAACACTTCATTTAGAAGTATATTAATTTTATTTATCAGTTATTGATTTATCCGAATGAAATTCTCTTTACTTTTAACTGATCAGTGTGATGATTTCAGTGCGTGACTTGTGGTGTTTCGATTGGACAAAAGAAGAATCCTTTTCTTCCCCACATATTTGAGATTTCAATTTTTTTGGAAGCTATTATACTATTCATGTTATCATGACCTTGTCTATACATTGTTATGTCATGGTTTGGCTCAACATGCTTCGATATAATAGCTTGGATGGTAATCGGGATTCCGATTGATTTCCACCAATGAATTACATCAAACCGTAATTAATCTCCTAGAAAAATATGATTTAAATGTGTGTAGTGAACTCAAAATGAACCCTTTTATCTCATAAGTATTAAACACCACATTTTTATTCCAACTATTAAACTCTTTAATTAATTCATTTCATCGAAATACAATTTTCTAAACCACCCCCCATTTATGTACTTCTTATTAAAAACACACACTCTAAACCCAACAACGCTCTTTGGGAGAAGACATAGGGTCTGTACTATACTATAAATCAACCTTAAAATCATAATAAATTTTCCAAGTCATGAAAATGCTATCAAATATTGGTGACACTTCTGGGGAGGGAATTTTTTTTATGTGCGTGTTTTTAATAAGGATTTTGTAATTTTTGTGAATATTTATTTGTTTTCTCTTATAAATTTTCAATCCCTTTTTGTTATGATTTATTTTTTGTGTAGGTTTGGTTCCAGATGCATTCTAATCCAGAATATTTATCACTTTTCGAACCCGAACCGGAGAGGACCCTACATCGATGACACCAAGACCCACAAGAAACTATTTTGAAGGAGGACACACCGCACATTGAATCTCTTCCTCACCCTTCATCTTCTTCTGGAACTGACATCAAAACTGAAATAATCTTGTATAACATGGATATAAATAGTATAAAAAATAAATGAACTAACCTCACCTGATGTTGATATTCATCCAACATACATTCAATTACAAGGTGAGGCACCCAATTTTGAACTAAAATCTAGTTTAATCCAACTATTACCAAGATTCCATGGACTTACTTGAGAGGATCCACACAAGAATATAAAATAATATCATACTGTATTTTCAACATTAAAACCTACTAATGTATATGTGGAATAAGTAGATCTTTGAGCATTCCAATTTTTTTAGAAGATGCTATGAATGATTCGTTATACTATGTTAATTCACCAATAAGAGGTTGAGGAGACATGAAACGCCTTCTTCTTGAAAAATATTTTCCAGCCTCTCGAACCGCAACAATTAGGAAACAAATATGTGGTATAGGAAAATTTCAATGGGAAACACTTCCTGAATATTGGGAATGATATAAAAGATTATGTTCATGTTTTCCACACCCCTAAATAAGTGAAAATATTTTAATACAATATTTTTATTAAGGTTTAATCCCTAATGATAGAAATAGGATTGATGATGCAGCAAGTGGTGTGCTGGTAGATAAGACCCCAATTTGTACATGGAATTTAATTGAGAACAATGCACAAAACACTCAAAAAATTGGTTCAAGGTCCGGTATACCCATACGAGGTATCAATGAGCTGCAAAGTACTGAATTCATAAAGAGGGTGGACACAAAGTTTGAGGAGGTAAGTACCCTTCTATGAAAACATGCACTCTCCCAAGGGAAATCTCAATATCCTCCTCTTATCCATAATGGAATCTACTCTTCTAACACCCATTATTCTAACCAATGTCCCCAATTGAGAGAAAATTTAGAGAGTTTTGAGGCAATCATTATAGGACTCCCCTATAACCAACCCATTAAGAAATAATCATATTATCCATCAAACTCTGGCTGGAATGTAAACCAAGATTATAGGCAAGGGTGTATTCAAACTATCCTCATCAACCATATAACCAACAAGGTTAGGGTAGTCATCCACCCCCACCACCCAAAAATCCTCAACCACCCCAAGGGCCTTTCCCACCACCCCTAAAAAACCTAATACTATCCTAGATGTCATGATGAAACAAATGGATACCAACAATACCCATTTCCAAAAAACCACCCATGCAGCTATACAAGACCTAAACACCTTATTAGGCTAACTAGCTAACTCAGTGGGTGAAATTCAAAGTCATGGGTCAGGTAAACATCCATCCCCACTAGTAGATAACACTTAGGATAAAGGAAATGTATTTTATATCACCCTTAGGAGTGGAAAACAACTATAATGTGAAATTGATCCTCTATTAGTGTCATCCTCTGCTAAAGAAACCTCCATCTCAACCATTAAAAATTTATCTAATGTTGTAGAACCTTGTACAGAGAGAAGCCCTTACAATGGAAAGAGTGTGTACATTGATGAATCACATAGCCCAACAATTCATCTTCCATTTCCTCAAAGGGCCACCAAACTAAGAAAAAAAAGTAAATTTAACATGATAAGGAAATATTAGAAATTTTTAGGAAGGTGTTGGTGAGCATCCCATTGATTGATGATATGATGTAAATTCCACAGTACGCCATGTTTTTGAAGGATATGCATACACACAGAAGGAGAAATAGTGGAGAGGAAAGGGTGAACCTGGGGGGAATGTATCAACATTGATAGATCCATCTCTTCCCACCATGTGCATCGATTCTCATACATTCTAAATTATGTGAACCATAGGAGAGTGTTCTTTTTCTAATGATATGCTTGATTTATGTGCTTATATAAATGTTATGTATCACTCTATTTACTCTACATTGCAGGTTAAGGAAATGAATCCCACTGGCACTATTGTTCAACTAGATAACATGAGTATCGCACACCCCTCTGGTGTGTTAGAGGATGTTCTTGTGAGGGTTCAAAATTTAATTATTCCTACTAACTATTATGTGCTTAAAATGGAGGATGGTAAGATTAATGTACATGCCCCCATTATATTGGGGAGACCCTTCATGAAAACCACCAAGACCATAAATAATGTCCATTATGGTTCATTATCTATGGAGTTTGGTGGTGACATTGTCCACTTAAATATTCTTGATTACATGAAGCACCCCTCAAGAGAACATTCCTATCACTCTATTAATTCTATAGATGTACACCCTTCACATTAAAATACATCATTTCATTCCCCTGATCCACATTTTTTGTTTTCTTCATTAATATAAATTCTAGGAAATAATTCATGCATTTATTGTGGTAGTGGTCTAGAAAATATTTATGCATGTTCATTAATTGATTATTTTTTGAACAGTGAGGATCCACTAACCACCAATGATACTGTTAAGCTTATAAAAGCATATTCCTAATTTGAGGATGATACCATTTAGCAGTTAAATGAGATTAGTGATCTCTCACATTCACACACACTTCCATCAATCCAAAATCCACCTAAATTGGAACATAATCAACTCCCTCATGATTTAAAGTATTCATATCTTACGAATGGAAACAATTTTCCCATCATCATAGCTATTTAACTCCTTCCTTAGCATGAATTGAGACTATTTGAACATTTTAGGGAGTATAAACAAGCATTAGGATGGACACTTGAATATATTCTTGGTTTAGCCCACCAATTTTTACACATCATATTTTAATAAATGATGAGGCTAAACAAGTGACTCAGGCACAACATCGACTAAACCCAAACTTCCTAAAAGTTGTGAAAATTTAATTTACAAAATTATTGGCTGCTAGAATCATTTAACCCATCTCTGACCGCCAGTGGGTCAGTCCCATTCAAGTAGTTCCTAAAAAATAGCCTTAAATTAATCAAAAATAAAAACAATGAATTGGTTCTAACTTGGGTGCAGAATAGTTGGTGTGCCTGCATAGACTATCACTAACTAAACCAACGCACTAGGAAAAATCATTTTCGTTATCCATTCATTGACCAAATGCTAGAGAGGCTAGCAGGTATGTCCCACTATTGTTTCCTTGATGGTTATTCTGGACACTTTCATATCTATATTTCCCCTGAGGATCAGAAAATGAAAAACATCACTTGCCCCGTTTGTAAATTTGCATATAGAAGGATTCCATTTGTTCTGTGGAATAATCTATGTACTTTCTAATGATGCATAGTTATTATTTTTTAATATTTCCTAGAGAATTTCATTTAAATATTCATGTATGATTTCACTATTTATGGATCTTATTTTGATGAATGTTTGAGTAGTCTCGTTTTAGTCCTACATCACAATATTGAAAAGAATCTGGTATTAAATTATGAGAAATTCCATTTCATGGTGCGACACGGTATAGTATTGGGTCATGTAATTTTTGGGGATGGTATTAAAGTAGATAAATCAAAAGTGGGTGTCATTTCTTCACTACCATTCCCCAAAAATGTATGGGATATGCAGTCTTTCTTAGTTCATGCTATATTTTACCATCATTTCATTTGTGACATTAATAAAATTTCACTTCCCCTATCCTAATTACTCAAAAAATAAAATGAATTTGTTTCTCATAAATAATGTGAGGATGTTTTTAATAAGTTAATATAAAGTCTCACTTCACCCCCAGTAATCCAACCACCATGGTGGGATTTACCATTTGAGCTCATGTGTGACACCTCTAACTATGCAGTTAGGGTGGTTTTGTGACAAAGGTTTGATCGAGCTCTACATATCATAGCTTATGCCTCACATACTTTGGACCCTTCCCAATAAAAGTACACCACTACTGATGAAAATTATTTTCCATTGTGTTTTCCTTTGAAAAATTCAGGTCATACCTTTTGGGTTCTGAATACATTGTGTTCTCAAACCATGTTATCCTTCGGTATCTCTTTAAGAAACGAGAAACCAAACTTTGTCCTATTCATTGGATGCTCCTTTTTCATGAATTCAATCAAGAAATTAGAGATAAAAAAGGAGAAGAGAATTTGGTGGTTGACCATATCAGTAGGATCCTCCCATCCTCGTAAGTGGACTCATCCCCCTATATTCCCATTAATGACATGTTTCCTAATGATCAATTATACCTAGTGTATGTTGTTTTTCCTTGGTATGCCAAAATTTTAAATTATTTGGTCGCATATTATATTTCTAAAGATTTTAAAAAAACCAAGCATGTCATATAAAACCTGAGTCTCATTTTTACGTTGGGATGTCACATACCTTTGGCGTACCTGTGGTGATCATGTCCTTAGGAATTGTGTTCTCGATAGTGAGTTTTTGATCGATCCTTAGATTAATCCTCACTCTTTCGTGTGGGGGCCACTTTAGTCCCCAACAGACTACTCGTAAAATCATTATTCTGGTCTCTTTTGGCCAACAATAATTCAGGATACCCATGATTTTTTAAAATATTGTCCTTGTTGTCAAAGAATGGGAAATGTCTCTAAAATAAATGAAATTCCCCAACAAATATTTCTCATTCATGAAATTTTGGATGTTTGGGGTATTGAATTTATGGGGAAATTTTCTAATTCCATTGGAAACATGTACATTTTTCTGGATGTTGATTACATGTCAAAATGGGTAGAGACACAAGCTACAAGGACTGTTGATTCTATGGTAATTTTAGAATTTTTAGAACCTAAGTTTTATCTAGGATTGGTTTAGCTAAGATAGTCATCAATGATAAGGCTTATCATTTCTTCAACTGAACAATGCAATCACTTTTGCGTCGGTATAGGGTCGGTCATCGAGTGTCTACTGCATATCACCCATAGAACAATGGTCTTGCCGAGGTGTCAAATATAGAGGAAAAACAAATTAATCAAAAATGGTTCAACCCCATAGAAAAGATTGTTGTCTTCGACTTGATGATTCATTATAGGCCTACTGAAATGATTTCAAAACTCCCATTGAAATTTCACCCCATCGTCTTGTGTTTGGATACAGTTTTCACCTCTCTATTTAGATTGAGCACCAGGCCTACAGGGCATTCAAACAATGCAATTCTAATCATTATGGTGCTGGTGACCAAAGAATGTTATATATTCAGGAGTTAGAGGAAATGAGAAGAGATGCATATGAATACTCCATGATAAATAAAGAGTGAACCATACCATCCCACGACCAACTTATCCTTCATCGTCAGTTCCAAATTTGGTGGAAGGTCCTCATTTGCAATGAAAGGATATTTTTTCATGCAGGTAAGATTCATTCCCACTGGTTTGGACCATACACTGTTACTAACATCTCCCTATTTGTTTTTTTTTCAGGTTCTAAATGATGAAACTAAGAAAACCTCCAGTTTGAATAGGCAGCTGCTGAAGCACTTCAATGAATCCATTCTAGAGTCCCTGATGGAGGAACTCCATGTTCAAGAAGCATTGTATGAATGAAACTTACCAGGTTGTATCCATCCTTATCACATTCTCTATTATTACAGAGAGGACACTATACATACAAGGTGTGGGGGTGGATGCATTCCTGGGTTCATTAATATTTCCATTGTCTTACTTCTTTCTTTCAAGGGATCATTATTATTTTCAATGTCATTATTATTTCTTATCTTTTTTGGATTATTTATGGTATTTTCATTTTTCCCTATCAAAAATTTCAACATAAAGTTGGTTACCATAAATAGGGAAAGTTAAAATACCATAGAGAAGATAAAAAAGATTATTTTTCTTAACATCCTAGAGTGATTTTTTTTAGTGAAGTAGTTTTCTGTCAATGATATAAATTGTTGTATCTATGTGAAAACATTGAGATGATTGATTCCCCTTGTGTAAGTGGTTTTTGGAAAAATTGTGTCACTAATATCTCCACACATTGTTGCACTAAACCAAAAACTGTGAATATTTCTTACTTAATATAGGGTAAAAATATGTTAGGTTATCATTTTTCAGCATTAAATGATATTTATATACATTCGTTCCTTGTCCGATCTGTTTCATTACAATACCAGATTGACCTATGTGTGTGTACTTATTGTCCGACTGTTGTACGCCCTTAAAAAATGGTTTATGTCTTGGGTAGGTCAAAACCACTCCTCCTCAACATTTTATCTTGTTATAACTATTTAAATTAGTGTCATGAGGAGATAAAAAAGGGTTGAGTGATGAGTGTGAGATGTGTTCGAAATGAAACTTCTAAAAAACAAAAAAAAATGAGGGGTGTGATGAAATGTGGAACATATAGAGATATATAGGTCGGGAGCTTATGGTTTTACTTCTGGGAATTCTTATGTGAGTGGGTTTTGAAATATGATTGCAAAGTATGTGGGGAAGTATTGGTGGACAAAATCATTTAAGCTGAAAAATGTTAAAATAACCTATATTTATTGGATAGCAAGTGGAAAGAATATGATGGAATGTATTTTACACAGAAACATGAAGAGTTTGTGTCACGGTTGACATCTGAATTCCTTTCTCAATTTTGTATTATGAATCGATTTTAATTTCACTATGATATGATTTATAAGACATCTACTTCTATTTTCACTAGGATGAACTCTTGGTGTGGCTCGTGCATTGATCACATTACTTTAATTAAAATCTCCTCAAATGTTAAATTTTCCAGATGTAGGGAATATATATATTTATCATTCGTTTTTTAGAAATGTGACTTTTTGCATGAGTGAAAATGTTTATTTGTGGGGGTGTGATCGCATATCGATTCATTATTCAATTCCACCCTTAAATCACTGTTTAATCTACTTTTGTAATGAATATTCAAATCATAATAATAAATTGAACATCATGGTTTATTGAATGAATTAATTTTTTTCACTATTAAAAAAGGGAATTATAATTGTTTTTATATTTTCATTGAAGGTGGTGGTGATTTGGAGGACCAAAGATCATCCAAAAAGAAAATGTGCCAAACTGCACGGCATCCCATGGACATATGTCTACTTTTTTGAACATTACGAGAAATACTTTCATTGAAATGGGCTTATGTTTTTTGGTCCTTCCAAAATCTAATTATATACATCTTATCTCAATGAACCCAATCCTGATTCGTCTTTTATGGGGCTCATCCAAACTGATATGTCCAAGGCACAGAATATACACGAGGTCAAAATTGGCGTTTTATAATATGTCAATATCTCGTGTTGTGATTGTCCAAACGATTCCAAACAGTCGGTGGTGATAGAAAAGACATGGTGCTACAACTTTCTAGTTTTGTCTAAAATTATATTCGATTATGTAGTATCCAAAAACCATCCTCCAAGTTGTTTATCAAAACACAGGTGCCCAAAAACACATCCTATTTTGGCTATAAAAAGTAACCTTGGGAACTCCATTTGAATGTGAACCAAGATGTGAATCTCTTCCATATTGGAGTTCTAGATGAGTCTCCTCCACATCCTATAAGTTATGAATACCTTTATCCTTCTAGGGTGATCTTGAATGAAGAAAGAGATCTACCTGAGCTTCCTCCTCCTCCCGATGTCGTGCTAAACGGTGGGAGTTCATTGTGAGGGAGATACAAACATGTAAATGGAGTTATCAAACTTTTACTTCTACGAGTTTGATTTATTTTGGGTTTAAAAAAATTTAATTTAGAATTATCTTACTAGGATATATTTTTGTTTGATTAAACCCAACGAAATGCTCTCTACTTTTAACCAATCAGTGTTATGTTTTTCGAGTGTGACATGTGTTATTCCGATTGGACATCACAAGAATCCTTTTTCTCCCCACTTATTTGAGATTACAATTTTTTTGGAAGCTATTATACCATTAATGTTATCTGGACCTTGTCTATATGATAGTTATGTCAAGGGTTGGCTCAACCTTCTTTGATTTAAGAGCTTGAAATGTAATCAAGTTTTTGATTTATTTAAACAAAATAATTACATCAAACCTTAATTAATCACCAAGAACAATGATATTTAAATGTGTGTAGCGAACTCACAATGAACCCATTAATCTCATAATTAATCAACACCAACATTTAATTCCATATATTAAACTCTTTAATTAAATCCTTTCAACCTAAAACTATTTTCAAAACCACCCCTCATTTAATTAATTTTTATTAAAAACGCACATTCAAAACCCACCCATGATCCTTGATAGAGGAACTAGTGTCTTACATAGATTATAAATAAACCATAAAATCATAATCAATTTTCCATATCACGACAACATGGATAATAACATTTATATTAATTTATAAGAATTGAACATATTAGTGTTACAATTAAAATGATTTTTATATAAATCATCTATAACTAGAGTTGTTTTGGAATTTGGGATCCCATGGTGAATCATAGAGACCCTGGATACTGGGTTCATTTATGTTAAATAAAATACCTTTTAACACTTTGAATAAGTGTGTTACACAGTGCTAAAAACATGATACATGGACTGGGGCTAAATTAATAAAGTGTTTGGTGTCAAAAATGAGTTCATTAAGGTGAGGGTAATGTAGAGCACAAAATAAAGTATGGGAAATTTTGTTTATATGAGACTCATTTATGTTTTATTAATAAGATGATTCAAAAAAAATATTTACTATTGGGAGCCTTGGATTTATTCAAAGTAAAAAAAGGTTTGTTTTGTTATGTTCTTAATTCCACTAAAAATTAAAATGTTGTCACTCATGGTATTAGTACGTAAGCTTGGATTGATGTGATTCACATAGAAGAATCATATATGAAGCAAGACATCCAAATTGATAGATGATTTATTACTCTTTTGATTACCCTTTGGGTTTTTTTCTAGGAAATATGGGATTGAAGATATATTTTGGAATGCCTAATCATAGTGTTTCATTCCTCTGTTTTAATTTTAATACATGTTACATTTTTATATGAGGATTATATACCAAATTTTGGTTCATCAATATTAATACTACATGATATTTTTTGAGGAAAAAAAATGTTTAAGTGTGGGGGAATTTGAAGTGTCCTTTTTACACATTTTTTCACATATATATATTTAATTTTTAATGATTTAATTATGTAATTTTTCACTTTTTACTAACTAAAGACACGTGTTTATTTTTATAAATAAATTTATTAATAAATCATTTTTTTAGAAAATTGTGAATTTTTATTATTTAAAATATTTAATTTATTCAAACTAACTTTTCTAATATAATTATTTCATATTTTCTTTTTTAAACTTAAATCTCCTAGAACTTTTAATAATATTTCATGTTAATCAATTGATTTTTTTATTTAGATTTATCTAACTTACTTTTTAATTTAATACATTATACATCAATTTCGATCCATTAAAATAAATTAACATTACTAATTATTATGTTTAATTATTCTGTTAGTTTTAGTAAAAGTAATCACATGAAGTTGTAATTTAATAAATTAATGTGTTTTTTATTTTAAATGTTCATTTAGTTACTTATATAATTACTTAATATTTTTTTAAAATAAAAATATTTTAATATCATGGATTTAGTAAAAATAATAATCATTTTTAGTCTGTTATTCTCATCGACACCCACGCAATAACGTTCGGTTTCACAAGCTACTAATACAACCCTGAATTCCTTTTTAACTATTTTTGAGAAAATTAACTACTGTTGGTGACCCATGCGTAACTAACACAAATCTTTTTCATTATTTTTATCTTTTTACCAATTTATTAAAAACATTATTTCACTATTTATTTTAATATTTTCAATTTAGTTTAATAGAAACCAATTTTATTAATTAACTTGATTAAAAATAATTTAAATTCATTAAATTGAATGTATTTTTTAAATATTATGTAATAATTCCATTTATTTTACAGATTTGGTTAACTCTAATTTCATTTTTAATGATAGTTTAATTATTTTTCATTATTTTTCTTTTTTTAATTAGTTAATTAGATAATAAATTTAAATAATTATTATATTTATTCATGTTTCATAATATAAGTGTTTTTGTGTACAATTATTAATTTGAGTCACTAACACTCTGTTAGTGTCTTATTTAGTCCACAATTTTTTATTTTGATGTATATTTTAATTTAGCTAATCAATTTTAATGTTTATCTTAATTAATTTATGTTTTATTTTAGATTCATTCATTTAATTTATTTTAGATTATTTTTGAAGATAACATTTTTTAGGAGTCACCCACACTCAATTTTATTTCCACAATCAGTGTCGGTTCCTCAACATGCTACCCATGTTAACCACTGAAATCTTATGTTCTTGGAGCTTTATACTGAACCAGGAAAAATCAAAATGGGTGACTCGAGATTTGGTCAAAGAGGAAGGTTCACTCATACCTAGTTGAAATTTTGTGGATGAGAAATTTTTGTTCATAAAGGGTTTTGGATTTTGTTGATGAAAACCTATTTTGGTCAAGGGTTTAGGATTGTTCGACACATACAGACTGAAGGGATGTTGGCCGAAGAAACTGGAAAGAACAAAGCCTTGATTTTTTCAACGCTGAAGGAAAAGAGCCGCCACCATGTGCCTTCAGATCGGGTAGGAGAGGACCTGGTGTGGCATGACATTGCTGGAGAACTGGAAGAGGAACCTTCACCAAGGCCATGACCATCACCTCAATAAGTATCTAGTTTCACTATATTAAATAGAAAGAGGAGGTCTGAGCCAACACACATTTTAGTAGGACCTCTTGTACCACTGATTGATGGTTTCTTAAAAAATAATATGAATCGATACCACTTCCATTAATAATGAAGAGTGTATAGTAAGGGGGTCTGATAATTCGACAACTTTTCACCAACTGACAATGTAGAGAACCCATGGGTGGGCCCCTTGGAGAACTGTTCTTGGAGACCCGAGGACCATGAGCAGCAGAAATTTAAGCATGGAGAGGGAGTTCTCATCATATTTTATTTATCAATTTTAAATCTTTGTAATTGAATGATTTCAGTTGATATAATTTAGATGATTTTTGGCTATATTTTATTAGTTTTTTTGAATTTAAACTATCGGGTTAATTCACCTCTTTTATGCATTTGTTTTGTTTAATCAAAGAGGCAGATTCAATTGGCGAAGTTGAATCTGACTCTTAAATTTTAAATTTTTTTCACACCTAGTGACCTTATAATAGATAATTCTCTAATATTTTGTAGTGATGGATCATAGACTAAATTCTTAAAAAAATTCCTTTATTTATACAGGACTAATCAGTGATATTTATTCCAATATCCTGAATTCCAAAACTGTCAAAGCTATATGACTTTAGTTATGGAGAGCTTATAGTTTCATTTAGCTGTGAGATTATTATCAAGGAGTGGGAGTTTAATGCATCATTTCATAGAGTTATTGTATACAATTGGGAACAAATTAAGAATACAATTATTAAACAAGTAATGTTAGATTCCAAAGGACACTTAAGATTATAATTTTTCATTCTTGTTTTTTTTTAATCCCTCTTAAGAAGTTTGTCATCTAAGTTTAGTTTAGACATAGTTACTCTTAGAAGGAAACTTTAAAAAAATATAAAAGTTTAATATATATATATATATAATAAAAATCCTCTCCTCTGCTTTCAAAATTGTGGCATTACAAAATTTTTATAAATAAATGTGGTTACCTTCCATCCCTGTGGGATTGACCAAACTTACCACAAAACAATAGTAGTAGGAAAACAAAAATAATAAATATTGAATCAATTTTAATGATAGTCATGTAAAATCTCTATATACCATTTTTAATACCCATAAAATTGAGGTTATATAGTTTCCACTTATACTTTTAGTTCAAATCCAATGGGTTTTTTATAGCTTGAAAACTCACATATGGATAATTTCTTTTTATGACTTGGTTTCAATCAACTAATGGATAGAAATTATTTTCTTTTATAGATGATGATAACAAATGAATTATACCAGGAATTTCTAGTAAATATTTCCTCATAGGTACCAATAGATTAACTAGTCTCTTGATTAGTACCAATTAATTAATTCTTGATTTTTGTTTATAGATAATTACTAAAAAATTTCCTTAACATCACCCAATCCACAAATCCAATTACATCATAATTTCTAATATTCATAAAATGATTACACCATTGTTCTACCACACCTTCCAAATGAACAAAAACTAGGAAAACTATTTTCATTGTTTGAGCCCGAAATAATGGAAAATATCTCTTCAATTACGTTGATCTTTTTTTCAACAACCTGTGGATTAGAAGACTAGTAAATGGATGGTGTTCATTATCACATAAAATATCAAATATCATGTTTCCACCTCATTGGTGAATACATAAATTCAAAATCATCCATGTTACCACAAATATCATGAGAGAGTTGATTGAGTACAGTCAATAGATATTTAATCCTAGCTCTCAATCCATTAAATTTCTCATGAGGGTGTTCATTTCATTGGTGTCCACATCATTGGTCACAATATTCCTTAAGTTTCCATCCATTGAAACAAACTGGAAGGAATAGTGTGTGAAATTATATTCATAGTAATAAACCACATAATCATGAAACCTTTTTCATTGGTTGTTTAAATAAAGAAACATTTTATTCAATCTATGACACCAAAGGTTTAACCTATGTTACCCATGATAAGAACCTTTAGAATGTTATCTGATATATAGATCTAACCCAAGGGTCCTAACATAATATTTCTAAAGCTAGTTAGTAAATGTTAACTGAATTTTTCATTCATACCCACTATAAAGACACATATATTTCTTACATATATAATACAAGAAAATATATTTTTATTAATAGTGTAACATTTTTATCCATTTTAGTGTCTTATATGTCTTGTGCCATTGAAATATAAGATATAAACAAACATGTTTTTATAAATGATCCATGTTGTAAACCACTCAATTATTCATAACGATTACCCTTATTAGAAATATCATTTCATCAACTATTATTCATAACACTAGTAAAGGAAACATAAGACATAGTGAGCTCAGACGCTTACAAATGATAAATATTAGAGATTTCAATTATCATATAAGTATATCGTGGCCATAAGGGTGTGAGAACATGACCGTAAAATTTAAAATCTATACCATGCATACCAAAGAAGACAATATTGTGTCACAAAATAAATATTCAATGTTCATAATATATGAATCAAAAATTTATAAAAAAAGATCTATAAGAGAATATTATTATTATAAGACATGGAATTTCAGAATAAATATAAACATATAACTTTGAAAACATGTATAAATATAAATCGGTCCATTAATTAAAATAAAGTCATGAAATAATTCCCTCTTATATTCATATGTAATTGGAACCGGCTTTAAAAATGATCTTATGGAACTGAAATCCTGATCCAGGAATAATCATACGAATATGAAACTAGTTCCATTCATTATCTTACAAACATTAAATTCAAGTCCATACGTAAAATTTTAAACACGAAATCAAGTTCACCCATAACATATTAACCACATGAGATATCCATATTTACATAATGGTCTGGATAGAGATATCTATTTCACAATACTCATAATGAATATAATAAAAATGTGTGACAAAAGTTCATAAATCATTCATCATCTTAGAACTCTTGAAAATAATCAAATTTCATGAAAAATTCGTCAATATATACCACGTTAAAAAAGGGAATGAGGTTCATGAAATTCATATAAACATTAACATAAACCTTCCTAATAAAGAAAAAATATGGTATTTGTGCATTGTAATCCTATAAAATAATATTCATAATATATGTTTTTTTGTTGATGAATAAAGATACCATTAAAAGGTCAATAAACCCGAATTGAGAAAAAATACCTTTCAAATTTAAAAACAACTTATCAAAATATAAAACCATCAAATGTAATAAAGAAAAAACATAATTTAAAAATAACCATTTGAAATGATTAAATAATCATAAAATAATTAAGGGTTTATGATGATGTAAAAATTGGTTCATGTCATATATGATAAAAAACATTTTAACCATACTTTTGTTGAAAAATAATAAAATAGAACATTTAGAAAACTATAAAATGAGTCCTTTAAAACCATTATATAAAAATTTAAAAATGGAAAATAAAATTATAAATAATTCTAGATTATTAAAAAAATGGATACGTATTTATAAAACATTGACATGGGGGATAAATATTCCCTGATGGTGACTTAAACATAAACAATCCGGAATAATGATGAGATTGTGAAATAAGACCATTAGTGCTTTGTTAACAATTGATTTATTTTCCCTATAAATGAAATAAATATATATAGATATATAAATAACCATAAAATTTAAAATATTTATTATAACAGGAATAAATGTTAATAAACACCCCACCCAAAGGAAATATATGTTGAATATGGATTATGTCCTATGGATATAAATGTTAGATGAAAAACCCTTACCTCGTGTTTCTCCATTCCTAGATCACTTTCAACCCTAATATATAATAAATATGAATTTATTATAAATTTATTTCATAACAATGTTCATATATTCTATAAACTGTATGTGTTTATAATGAAGTATTATCAGCCATTTATTAATAATTTATTATTAAAATCACTGTTCTGGGAGACAACATATTTTTTATGGAAATATTTTGGGTCTGATAGACTCCTTCCGTATACATTGATTATGTATGAATAATTTCCGTAATGTTAATATTTTTATAAATATCCAATGATTTCAGTATAGTTATATTTTTAGTCATATAGAATATTTTCAAATAGAAAAATGAATTACAATGTTCATACGGATTGTAGAATATACATACATACGAACACTGTTTTCATTTTTTAATGAAGAAATGAAAGAAATGTAAATACTAATTAAAAAAGTTGGATTATTATTATATCATATATAATATATTTATTCATGAAATCCTTCCCCATCATAATCCAAAAAATATATAATTGAAAAAATAATCACATTGCTTCATGCAGGTGGTAATCCACACTCCTGCACAAATGACGTTATTGTTTTCCTATAGTTTTTAAGGTAATGTGTTTGATGTTATACTATAATTCCATAAGTTTAATTTTTTCATAATTATCACATATAAACACTAAAATCATTATAATACAATTACTTAAAAGTTATTGACGAGAAAGTAATTGTATCGCTATGCGGAGATGATATGTTGAACGTGTGCATAAAGGGTACATTCACATCTCATTTGATGGGATAGAGGGTGTATAATGGTGTTATAAAAATTATGAATAAATTAAATAATATTTATAATAAATATATTATCACTTTTTGTTAAATAAAATCTAATTAGAAAATTATTAGATTAAATATTTGAAATAGGGTGGGTTAAACTATTAACTCTTCTTCATGAAACCCCTTTTATATCCTTTCATAAGGAACTTAAGGGTGGTTTTTTTCAAGATACCAGTACTTCTAGAACATGGATAAGGATGTTGATAAGTTGAATGGGTATGGTTTTGTCTTGATATTGGTCTCTATGTGGTGTATAGAACTGAGGGACGGTGTTTCTATTTATAATTGAGGCAAGGGGAACTATTGGAATTTCATAAAAAATTAATATACAATAAGACTATTATAGATCCAAATTCTTACAAATGGTCATAAATTTAAATATATATTTTATTGATTTTAAATAACATCATACAATGAAATTTATATATATTTTGATATCATTTTAATTATTACTATTTTTATTAACCTCTGGGCTAATTATTTTTTATGTTAACCGCAATAACCACTATTTGAATTAAAAGGGTTAATAATGTTACTATAAAGGGAACCTGGACTCATAAATAGAAACTAAATGTTGTTATAAACCATATTCTATTCAGATGTGTTAATATAATACTTTAACTGAGTTTATAAAATTTAATAATATATTATTATATAAAATACAATTAATGTCAATTTTGACTCTACTCGTTTAATTTGACAACAATTATATCAATAAAAATGATAAATTCTAATATGAATCTATTAAAAATCCAAAAAAAATCAATTGAACTATAAGATTCATGTTACACATGAATTTGTTCAATTTATATTAGTTTTGGTTTTTGAAAAATAATTTATTTTATTTATTTATTAATAAAGAACATATTGTATAAGTGTTTCACAAGAATTTTAGGTAATTAAATAAAATCCCAAAATTATTATATAAATTTTAAAATAGAAATAATTTAATTAATATAAAAAAAATATTTTATTTTCTTTCATATCATTAATTTTTCCCTCTGTAAATACACAATAGATATTTAAAAATAAGAGAGTGGAATTCTGAATATTTATTTGCTTTAAATATTATAATGGACTTTTTTATGGAATAATAAAAGTAAACAAAAATACAAAGGTGATTAATGAAAAAATTAAACTTGTAAAATAATAATTATAAGGAAAAATGTTGGCCTTGTCACTTAGTATTATCTTATATTTTACCTTATTTACTATTTACCGTGGTGATAAATTTTACAACAGTTACTATCCATAATTCTAAAATATAAAAGGGATCTATTTAAGAAATTTCCACCACATGATTACAAATATGGAATAAATATTATAAAATTCTATATCTATAAGTGGTATAAATTAATTTTTAAAATATATTCACAAAATAAGATGACAACTATTCTTTAAAAAAATACTACTTTTCTTAATCATGCCTTCTTTGAAATTAAATTTTTTTATACAAAAATAAATTAGAAATATATTAAAATTAACCTAATGGACTTACTAATAATATCTAATAAAACATTTCACATAGAATTTTTTTTACATAAAATATATCATTGTAAATGGTTGAAAAAAATACAGTTTTTCACAATATTTGGAATATTTCACTATACATTGGAAAATAAATTCTTTATGAAAAATATAAAAATTAAACAGAATATAATTTTGACATGCTAATTTAAGAAATGATTTTATTTTTATTAAAAAATTAAAAAAAATTCTAGAAATTAATTGTATCAATCTTTCAAAAAAAAGGCAATATCATTATAGTTTAATATGTATTTGTGGACCATAAAATTACGTTACTAAAAATTGAATGATTATATACTTATAATTTATCAATACATTTATATTCATTTAGTAATTTTTATATATTTTATTAAATTATATATTAAAATTTATACATGTAAAATTAATATTTTTCTTATAACTATCACATAAACTAAGAAAGAGCCTATTGTATTTTTTTTGAACACACTAGTGTCTAAAACACATTAAATATACAAAATAATGTTTTTTAAAGTAAAATATTTTCTAAAATATCTGGGTGGAAAATTGAAAAATAACTTTTATGGATATATTTTTTCTAAAAAATCATTCATTAGCCGCTTATGATCTAGTTTTAAACCCATAATTAAAATTATAACCAATTAATGTTGAATATGTCATCCCGATGGATAATGATAAATTTCTCTAACCAAGGGGATACACCAAAACATATGGTATAAAATGATATCTAAATAGATCTAAATATGATTTTCTGATTATAACTCGAAAATATCATACTTATATACAATCAAATTTTATCTTGGAGCCATTTGATATGAAAAAGAAACATAATACATTATAATATCTCTTGTATTTCCAAGAATGCCATTAATGGTTATTTTGTTATACGGAATATTTTATTAAATTATTTAAAATTCATAAAAATAGTAACCCCATATAATTTAGTAAAATTTAGTAGAAAATTTCAACCATGGTCCATTTATTTGTCACTTTTACTTTTATAGAAACTTTCTTGACCCGTAAAGAGTGAAAAAATGATATCATTGCAATTTCCAAAATGGAAAACAAGGGGCTGTAACAATGATATAAGTGTATGAACATAAAAAACATGTTCAAATGTAATTTTATGACATTGTTTCAAAAAAAAATATTAGTATATCTTAATTAAATACATTTTTATCTATTTTTTCTTTGAAAATTAATTTTTATTAATTTAATACATTGGGTAATAATAAAAAGGTCCTCTACCCTCATTTATAAAAGGTTATCCCCTATCCTATCATATTCAAAATTAATGACCAATTCATCAGTCTATTCCAAATAATAATACTTTATAAATATAAATCCCTATATTCTATAGGTATAATATTTATAATAATAAAAAATTTATGGGACATAATATGTAAAGTGAAGGAGGTTATCCAAAAAAGAAGTACACCCTTTAACTAAATGATTAAGTTGTATTTATTTTTCATCCAACAATAAATATTTTTTATCCATGATTTTATAGTAACATAATTATAATACACATTCTATGATATTATTACGTTAATGTCACAACATTTATTCATCTCTTTTCCTCATAAAATGGGAAATGAAACAATTTTTTGTGTATAAGATGGAGCACTGCATTTTAAACCGATGTAATTATTTTTCCATCACTTCCACCCATGAATAGTTATAATAATGAATTTAATATATATATATATATATGATATTCATGGAATATTTACTATTTTTTAAAGATAATATCTTACATAATTTATTACTTTTTTATCGATTGACAAATAATAACGTTGTTTGTGTGTATGTGTAGTTTACTACTTCATGAAGTGATGTGATTCATTTTTCATAACCACATAACATGGATACTATATATGAGTATATATTAAGAAATAATATTATATTTTTGATATAATAATCATTATCTAATGATAAATTAATGTTTAACTTCTATATGTCATGTTCTATAAATATGAACACGATCCACTTGTGTACGTATGGTATACCATACCCATTATTGTAAAATTTTTTCATATCAATTTTCATGGTTTGTTATTAAATTATAATTTATATATAAAAAAAATATTTATGTCTTTATTTATTCTTGGGAATATGTAAAAAATACCACTTTTACCAGGTTATTCTGAATATGATAAAATTATGAATCAATACTCCCAAAACCAACCAATATAAAAATAATCTATTAATTAGATAAACTTGTAGAAAACATATATGAAATAAATAGTTAAATATTAAGTGATTAAACATGGAAAAATTTTCTCATCAGATTAAATATTTTATATAACATTATTATAAAGGTGTTAATGGACATACATTTCAAGTTTGTACTTGGGGAAATATATTATATCTTAATTTTTCTTTATTGAGAAAAATTTTATATTTATGAACCTAATTTAGTTTGTAATGTATTTATAATACAACTTATACATGTTATAAAATAAATCACTAAATATTTCATTGTATTTTATGTTGAAATTCAATATTATTTCATTTATAAGTATTTTAATTCAATTATACTATGTGGTAATGAGTTTCTTAACATAATTTTATCTCATTAGGTTATATCCCAGATTAATATACATTTTAATTAAATTATTATTTGTGAACTAATATCTAAATTTTTTAAATAATTATTTAAAATTGTTTTTTTGGATTTAATCATGGTCACAAAATAACTTAATTGATTAATTATCAATTTAAATGTTTTGATATTTCCAAGGGTTTATTTATTTCAATCTCATATTCATGAGACATGTTTATCTCATTCACTATGATTAATTTGTTTTATGTACTTACTACCATATGATTTAATTCTGGAATATTAGTTCATGAAATTAATGGTATTTATAGATCCATGAAATACTCTTTCTAACAATAACATTTAATTAAAATGTTACCAAAGCGGTAAAGGCTTCATGTTTCAATATCAATTAATTTTGAGATTATTTACATTCATGGTTCCATTAGAAACAACAATTTGTTCCCAATTTATGGTTCCAAATATATAATTTCTCATATAGTTATTATTGTGGTTTACCTACTAAATTTCCATTTAATCCCTTTATTATTAAGTAAACATCATGAAATTACATTTATATGTGATTCCAAACATTCATCTTCTTTTAGATTGAGAATATTTCTCTTCTATATCTATATTTTCTAAAAAATATTTTTGAACGTTATACAATAAATGTAAAAAAATTATTAAAATTATATTAAAATTACATTTAGCTATTTTTAAGATGGTATTAATTAAAATATCATGAAAGTTTCCCCATGGGTCACATTTGAATCCATATATAATATATTTAAAAGAATTCTTATTTTAAACTTTTATGAAATGAACATGTTTTTCCACCATCATGACCATTATTTTATTTAAATATTACTTTATATTTTAACATGGTTCCTTTCAAAGGAAATAATTTTCTCAATATTTTATAAATTTTTATAATAAAATTTATTGAAAGAAAAATTTATATTCCCATATTTTCAATGTAATGTTTCAAATTTTTTTCTCAAGTTAAATTAATATATGTCAATATTATTAAATGATTCCTCTACTTCACTAGGATCATGATATTATGATCCCATCCATATTCATCATCTATATAGATTATGAATATTATTTTAAATATATTTACATGAAACCTATTTAATTTTTTATTGTATGTCTCATTATAATGTAATGAAAGTCATTGTAAAAATATTAATTATTAAAATATAAAATTATATGTGTTGTATTCTTTTAAATTAATTCTTAATTATTGATTATTATGTGAAATATAAATATATCTTATACAAATGAGTGAACATGACACATATAATATCAATGGGTAAGCTCAATATTTATTTTTTAAATGGTTAATTATGATATACCTCTTCAATTTAATGAGTAACAATACATTTATTTAATAGAAATAATATGGGAATTAACCAAAGTGTTTTCATTATAATTTTAACATGGATTCAGTTTATTCTAACATAGTTTATGAAGATAATTTTCCAAAAAACCAATATGCTTTTTATACCTTCTATTTTATTTTTTATGATTACATTGATCAAGATCGATGTCACATGAACCATAATTGCTGATTCGTATGAATTTTTATTTTTTTGAAGATGTATTCTAAATTTCTTTTTGAATCATCTATATTTAGAGGGGAATAAATTCCCTTACGTTATTCTCATGCACATTGATTATTTTATTATACCATTATTCTCATCTGATGTTTACTGATTCCATTCAATTGTTTATACATATGTTAAACCTTTCTCAATGGTTGAGATCACCCTAATTATGTTATCCCCTAGGTTATGGAGAATCTTTCTAAATATTTGTTTACTATAAAGGAGTCATGAGTGTAAATTTTTATGGGATATGATAAATAAATATTGTTAAATAATAAAATATATCTATAGTTGGAGGAATGATTACGTGAGAAAATGGGTATAATTATGCAAGATTTAGTCATAGTTATAAAAACATACTAACCCCAAGAGGTCCAAGGGTATGTAAGAGACACAATATTTCTGTTTGATGTTATTTTTTGTGACTTTAATTCGGTTATGATAATATGTATCAAATCCATAAATGTAATGACTTTGTTTTTAACACTGAATCATAGAGTGTGAGTTAAAGGCTATAATGTCATACCCAAATTGTATATAAGTACCAGTGTTGGTATACAATGGATAAATTGTGGATTGGATGGGTGTGTGACTATTTTCCTACGATTAGCATGGATTTTGAAATGATATTTATACAACTAATTAAGACTAATGTCAGTTGGGTTATTTTCTATAGACCATGGGATCGTACTGTGATAATATTGACATTGAGGGATTATAAGATCCTAATGTGATAGGTTGGGCTTTATAGTTGAGAACGTGGTTGTAGATACCATGATGTACTAATGGATTATGATGAGATATATGGGACCTCAATGGGTTTACCAATGTTATTTTGACCCTATATAGGTGTGGTTTAGGGAAGTAGGTGATATCAATTTTACATATCCCCTTGTAACACAAATTGATGGTGTAATCATGTCATTTATTTAATGAAATGAATGGGTAATGAAATCGATTTTGTGCCCTTTGTTATTTGATATTGGTTGGGAAGATTTTTGTAACATGTTATTGGTATGTGATACTTCATGAGAGGCACATACTTCAATCAAGTCATTATAAATTAATTTCTAATGTCTCATGTGTGATTCAAACTTTATGTCCATTTAAAATGTATAATAATTACCTCTAGGATTTGACCATATAACTGATATATCAATAATTTAAAATATTATATTCTAGGATAAAACTAATTCATGAAGAATTGGATTATTATGATAATCTATAGGATATATTTATTAATCCTTCTAATAATGACCCAAACTTTATGCAAATGGAAATTACATTTCTTTTTCAGAATACATAATACATTACATGAATAGATTCCAAAAGACTATGTTAGTTAAGTGTATTTGGAAACGTGGAACATAATCTTTTATCTTGTTGAAAGATATTCAATATCTTCCATAAAGATGTTCCCCTTTTCTTTTCTTACCCAAAACCATTATTTATAACATGGGGAAAAGAAAGCATAAAAAGGGTGAGCTCAAATGCTCAGTAAGGTTAAAGATTGGGAACATAAAAAAACATAAATATTAGAATGTAAAAACATGAACATAATGCTTAAAATTAAATATATTTACTCATGAAATATATTTTGGAATTAAATAAGGCATAGTCCATTAATGAAAATTAACCATGATCAAATATAATTGGCATAAAACATGGAATTTTGGAAAACAAATAACAACATAATATGATTTCCATAGTAGACAAGGAATTTCTTCCAAGACCATCATTGTGGAAAAAGTCCATTACTGAACTGGTTTTACATTTAGTTCTAGATATGTATTACTGAACATGAATAACTTCATGTTCCAACCCTGTATTACTGAACCAGATTTACCTGGTGTTCTAGCTCCATATTACTGAGTCGAATTTACATGTCCTTCCATCCCGAAATTACTAAACCAGATCTACTTGTCATTTATTTCATGTCTATATTATGAGATATAAATATTCACCCAATGAGTTGGAGGGAGAAATAGGTCCCACCCATTTGATAATAAAATAATTATTATATGTTCTACAAAAACATAAATCATTCTTCATAGCATAACCCAGGAAATAAAAAGGGTTTTTTAAAACATCATTCCATAATAATACATATAAAATAAATAGATTTCATAAAAATAATTCTATCATAAACACAATAAAATAAAATTAATAAGACTGATATAAACATAACCCAATTTCATCTTATATGAAAATAATTTTTATAAAACACTTGTACTTAATTCTTGGGGAACATATCCTCTCTTCTTCAAAAGAATTATCTTTTCTAAAAATGTCATTCATTTTTAAAATAAAATTATTCCATTGAAAAGAAACATGAAATAGTATAGATTATACTTTATGTAAACAATAAATAATGAATATTTAAAAACTTGTTCATTCCATATATGTTAAAAAACATTTTTTTATATTCTTGATGGAAAATTCAAAAAGTATATCCTATGGAAAATGAAATAAATATTCCATTCATACCATTAAATGAAACATCACCAATGGGTAAAATTAACATTAAAATATATTAAAATATTATTAATAATATTATATATTTAGTAAATATGGATGAAGATAATAAATATTTCCCAGTAAATATTTACGAATAAACAATCTCAGATAATAATGTGATTACAAAATTATCCCATACCATAGATCATATTTGTTCTGTATGTATACGAAACTCTTGTATAGTGGGTTTAATTATATCATTAACTTATAGAATAACCATAATAAAATTTATTATATCATATATTATTCTCTTATGACTTTATAGTAACCATTTATTTACATTTTCCATGTTAAGGAAACGTTTTGGGTAATAATCATTTCATTTATCTTACATGTTTTTACTTTTTATCCATGAAATATTACTTAGATAATGATTTAAGTACATACAGAATTAAAAAAGTTGTTTATATATTATAAATATTAAATATATGAATATATTCAATAGATATATAATGAAATAGAATTCACCATTCATGGAAATGGTAGCCCGTACATACGAATGAATGTTGTTTCTGTTTCCTTATTGAATGGAATGGAAGAAATTAAATGACATATATATATATAAAGTATAATTTTTATGACCTATATTTCATGATTATTTATTATATTTACTTTATAATCATTTTGGAAGGGTTAACATGGAGAATGATTCTCATCGCATTGTGGATAAGTTAGGTCGTACGTACGCACGAGTGATAATATCATTCAATTGAGGGAAAATGGTATTGAATTGGATGGTATATTAATTATAAATAATAATGATCATGTTATAAAAATTATTTAAATCTGTTATAGTCATTATTATACCAATCCAAATTATGTATTTTTGAATAACAAATTACACAATGATGTGGAGATGGTTAGTCGTACGTAAGCACACATGGTGATATTGTTATTCGTAAGATCTATAAAAAGATTTATAAGGATTTCACATAATTATAATCACAAATATTCACTAATATATGATGTATTTATTAATTTATTGTGGAAAAAACTTAAGAATAATAAGTAGAATATAGAAATAATTTCGAAATATGTGATAAAACAATTACCTCCTTTTCAAGTATCTCCTTTTTATTTTTACAAAAAAAATGGAGGATTATTTTATTCAAAAATTATGTCTTCTAGGATGAATTGAGTTAAGTTGGGAGAGGAAATGGGAATGTTTGTTCTATGACAAAGGGATTTAGAGTTGTGATTAAAAGAGAATAAGAAGTTCCATTTTATAGGATAGGTGAGGGGATCTTTTGAAAGTATTTAAATATTTATATATTATAAATTGATATTCTATTTATAATGGTCCCAAATTCGTTTATTTATAATATAATATGAGAATGGGTTTAAATTCTCCAAATCAATAGGTTTATAAGAAGTATAATTCAAAAAAATGGACCTTATCATTTAGCTTTAACCATTTTTTAATAACATTAACTATTGCATCTGTTCTTGTACTTTCATCATATATGGTTCATATAGTTACTATAGAATTCCAATAAAATAATAATTGAATGACTAATTACATTTTTAACATTATATATGTAATTTGGCTTAATATTTGATTTTTAGGATTATTATATCATTTAATAAAATAGTATTTCATTTTAAAAACACTTTTATGTCAGTTTTTCACTATTTACTAATTTATTTTTGTTAAAGTCATAACAACATGATTCTTTAAAAAAGTCATTAACACCTCCACAAAAGGTCAATTCCATCAAAAAAAAACTATTTAATCAAAATGTTCAAAATAAATTTATGTAAATATTCTTAATTTCATTTATTTGAATATTTCATTAATAAGGTAATCATTACATCATTATTTTTTCAAAAATAAAGTATATATTTAAGATCTAAAAAATATAAATAAAATACCGTGATTTATAAAATAATTTTATATTTATAATGAATATCTATAGTTAAATATATCAATTATATAACCCCACCTTAAAAATGGTTTAGTAAGAAGATATATTTTTATGTAATATTTCCCTTTACTTTAAATTAATTATTTTAACATGTCATTTTCACACTCAAGTGATTCTCAAATTCCAAAATTTCGGCATAAGGATTATTATGGTCTCTCATGACTCATATAAAAGGATTAGTATATGTGTTAGGGTCCATTTATATTATTATTATATATTTTTCTCTCTTATTTACCTTATATACCCTTTAACTAGGGTAAATAAAAATAATTACTGATATTACTATTCATAATGTCCAAAAATAAAAATGAAATATTTAAATAATCTAAACCTTCATATTCCCAATACGGAATCCAATTTTATAAATTCAAAACATACAATTGGATGATGTTAGTTTAAAAATAATTCCCTTTCACAAAACCAGAAACCAGGTTTCTAGAACGAAAAAATTATGAAAAATTTGACATGTGTTTATGTCCAATTTAAATATGAAATTACATTCAAGGAAAAAAATTGGATAAAATGATAAAAAAATATAATAACACTGTAAAAATAATTCAAAATAAAAAATATATATATAAATAATTTATATGTAAAAGAAGTTTTGAATTAAAATACAATATTTTTCCTTATTCATTGAAATATGAATTTTATTATAAAAAGAAAAAAAATCACCCAAAGTAAATTTATATGTCTCAATTCCAAAAAAGAAGTTTATTTTGTCAAATATAATATATAAAATTGTATAAAATTAGATTTAAAATGGGTGTCCCATAAAAATGTGGTAGGACTGCATTTTTTTGAAAATACTTTTTTTATCCGAAAAGATTGAATTATTTATTATATCATATATAAAATATATAAGTTAAATTTCAAACATTAATTTGAATATATTTCACATATTTTTCACTAATAAAATATCTATAGAGTCATTTTATTATTTTATAGACTCACTTATAATCATTTTTATAGTTTTTTAGAATAAAGTTTATACTAATCATTCCCTCCATTATAATAACTAGGTTATAATATTTAGATATCACTTATACATGGTCTTGAGTGAAATTAATTATGTCAAATGTACATGAAAATTGTTTCATCATAAGAAGAAAATAGTGTTGTGTATATTGCAAGCTAATACGATGTTCTGTATAGTGCAAGATAATCTTGGTGTAGTGTACAACGCTATACATCAAATAAATTAAAAAATATATCTCATAAAATCACGGGTTGTTTCATTATACCCCCCTTAGAATTAATTGTTTCCTAAAAAATCGTTGGGGTTATAAATGGTTTACTACTTGAATGTTTCTTTCATATAAACCCAAATCAAAAAAGAAATACTAAAACATCATTTTAAAAAGGGAAAATAAAAACACAAATGTTACCCATTGAAACTTTTCACTGGGTTCCTACATAGGGGAACAATAATGAGAATTGAAAACATAGATATGAAAGAGAAATATAACCATCATCTTCTAATGGATTGTGATAGATTACCAGATTAGAGAAAGTTAACAACTAGAAAACCATTAATCTGTGATGATTTAAGGGACCATCTGATTCATTGGATAAGAAAGTAATAAGATAAAATTATTCGTTTTAGAGAACCTTTAACTAATTTTGAGGAACAGAGAAAAGAGATACTAACGTCATTTCAGTACAATCTCACCATTTGTAATTTCTTGAACAATTTCCACATCATCCCTAATTCAAATAAATGATGTCGAATTTTTCATTCTTTAAGTGTTAGTAGATCATGTGATCCATAAATAGAATTCTAGGTCATTATATCTATCTCAACAAAATGGTTATCACAGGTAATTAAATATGCATAAGTCCACCTATAGTGAGATAATACATTAATATAATATATTTCAACCAGAATATAACTTTTACAATCCATCAATTGATAATACTACAACCTGTCCAAAACTGAAAATATAAATCATTATAAAGAGGTGAACTAGATAGACTTAACATTTATCTCCCATATCTCATACGGTAGTTATTGTTTTTCACATTCCAATCCTGTGAATACCTCAATCGTGTATTCTCTTGAAACATGATAATAACATGAATTACTATATAACCTTATTGAAAACATGAATTCTGTCAAAATTAACTCTTTCCGCACACCAAAAATATCAAAAATTATATATACTCAAACCATGATTTAACTTTGTCCTTATATCAGTCATGAGGTCATTAATACTATCAAACATATCATTATCTCTTTATCCCAACATTATGAAAATATCTTGCATTTTCCAAAAATATCTAAGTAACTTTATATGGTTACCTGTATCATTTATCATATATATGCAAATAATTAAGCACAAAAAATAATATAACAATCCGTATATGTTTCTTTATTCTATAATACCAAAAAATTACTTATAAAACATTATTATTGATAATCATGTAATCATTAAACCATCTTATTAAACTATTGACTGAGCTTCATCCGTTTATTCCTTAAAACATATTTCATCTCATATATCATTTTTAGTCACTTCATTGTCATCAACATAAATACTAACCATACGAATATGTTGATTCTCTTCATGAGATTTCCCTTAGGGAATATATTTTCCAAATTCTCGTATATACCATATTTAAAATAATTAACCGTATTTGATGTATTTGAAATACCATTATCTTTTTCTATTGTGTTATCAGATCCCTTTCCTTTTTAATAGTTGGATTTCTGTCCTTATTTTCCTCACCCAAATGAACTTTTTGTCCCTTTGAAACATTATCTTTTATGCCACTTCCCACATGATTTACATTATGAAAATTTATATTTTTTTAATCTATGATCACCACAAGACACCATCATTATCTTATTAGATGTGTCTGGAAACTCACCAATTTTTAGATTATTTATCATATTAGGATATTAGTGATTAGGCACAATAGTGATGTTTCACCTTATAACTATCATTTCATTTGTTTTCTCATGAATAATATCATTCCACTGTCTGTTATATTCTCTATTAACATTAATCCAATTACTTGCATCCATTTTCTAAAAGCAAAAAAGGAATAGTGTGAGAGGCTAAAATCATACTACTATAGAAACACAATAAAGGGGGATTACATTCAATCTTTAATGTCATAGGTTTAATACTAGTTTATTCATGATTTTTACCATAATTGTAAGACTGTTACCTATAAATATAAAAACCCTTAGGTACACCCCTAAATTACCTTATAATTATGTCAACGGATATCATTAATGTTTTCGAATCCAAGTTCCCATAGTTTAACAAAAACACCACTTTGATACCAACTCTACCAACCCAACCTTTATGTACAAGGATATTACACTTCTTTTACACAATATATAATACATTACACAAATAGATTTCAAAAGACCATATTAGTTTAGTGTCTTTAAAAACGTAGAACATAAACTTTTAAATTTTTTAAAGATCTTCAACATCTTCCACAACGATCATTCCATTTTGTTTTCCTATATAAATCCATTTCTTATATCATATGGAAGAGAAATCATAAAAAGGGTTACCTCATATGATCATTAAGGGTAAAATATGAGAATGTAAAACAAAACATAAAAATAAATAATTAAAATACTTGAAATTATTGATTAAATATCAAAAATTTTATTTCTGAAATAATTTTTTCCAGTATGTAAGGAATAAACTATAACGGATCATTAACCATGATAAAATAACATATATATAAAACATGTAATTTTGGAAAACATATAATAACATTATATGATTTCTATAGTTGCAAAATAATTGATTCCAAGACCATCATAGTAGACAAATTCCATTACTAAACCAGGTTATCTTTCCATTCTAGCCATGTATTACTGAACCATATTTACGTGTCATTCCAGCCCTATATTACTGAACTGTATTTACTTGTCATTCTAGCCCTGTATTGCTGAGTCATATTTAGTATACATTTTAGCCATGTATTGCTGAACTAAATCTAATTTTCATTCCTGTCATGTCTACTTAATGAGATATAAATCATTGCCAAATGAATTAGAGGTAGATATAGGTATCACACCTCTCATAATGAGGTCATTATTACATGTTCCAAGAAAATTAAAATCATTCATCATAGCATATCTAAATAAATAAAATGGGTGTCTAAAAAATCATTCCATTATAATCCGTATATAATAAAACGATTTAATAAAAATAATTCCATCATAAACAATTCAAATAAATGTAATAATAGGGATAGAAACATAAACCTATCATATCTAAGATGGAAAATAATTTTGATAAAACACTTGAACATAATTCTTGGAAAAAATATCCTTCTTCAAAACCATTTTATTTTCTCAAAATTCCAGAAAATTTTAAATGAATCATATTTAGTTGAAAATAAACCTGAAATCGTGTTGATAAAGCATCATGTACACAAGGCATTATGATGATATAAAAATCCATTCATGTTTTATATGTTTAACAAACATTCATTTCATATTCTTTTCATAAAAGTAAAAAAGTATCTCGTCTGTAAAATGAAAGAAATATTCCTTACATACAATTTCATAAAACATCACCAAGAGAAAAAAAATATTTTAATCAATAGTAAAAGAATTTAAATAATATTATATATTTAGGAACCATGGATGTGGATAATAAATATACCCCAGTAAATAATTACGAATAAATAATATCGGATAATAATGATGTTGCAAAATTATTCCATACATTTGGTCCAATTACTTATATAAGTGTTTAAACCTTTTTTATAATGGGTTTAAACATATTATTAACTTGTAATAGAACCAAAATAATATTTATGTTATCATATATGATTCACTTATGACATTATATTACCCATTTATTTATCTATTCCATGTTAATGGAACATTTTGGGTAATAATTGTTTTATTTATCATACATGTTTTCCTTGTTAGTATTTATATTATTAGATATATACTGATTTAAATACTTCTAGAATGTAAAAAAATGATTTATAATTCATAAATATTCATTTTATAAATATTTATAATAGATAGATAAATGAAATGTAATACATCGTTCATGGAGACGGTAGGTCGTACGTATGCATGAACATTATTTTTGTTTCCTAATTTAATTTAATATAAACAAGTAATTGACATATATATATATACAGTAATATAGTTAAATTATTATGTAATATATTTCCTTCTTGTTTATTATATATACTTTATCATCATTATTGAATGTTTAATGGGATAATGAATCAAATCATTTCATGGAGATGGTAGGTCGCACGTATGGACGAGGGAAAATATCATTTAGATAATAGTTAATGGTTTTGAATTGGATGGTATATAATTATACAAAATAATTATTATGTTATATTCATTATTTACATCTATTATACTCATCTTTATACCCATTCAATTTATTTATTGTTGAATAACAAATTACACCATGATGTGGATATGGTAAGTCAGACGTAAGCACGCATGGTGATACTTTTATTCATAAGATGGATAAAAATAGGTATAATGAGGTACCATAATTATAATAACATCTCATAATCTATAATATACAGGATTTACTTCTTTATTATGGAAACAACAAAAGAAGAGGACGTAGAAGATGAAAAGAATTTTGAATGAGGTGATAAAACAATTACCTAATTTTCAAGTATGCCATTTTTATATGCGCAAAAAGGTATCTTTAGGACGGATTTATACCCAATGTATGGCCACTGAGATTAATTGAGGTAATTTTAGAGAATATATGGGAATGGATTGGAAAAAATGGATTTATATATGTGATTAAAAGAGAATGATAAATTCCCTTTTATAAGAGAGGCGAGGGCCTCATTTGGAATATATTTAAATATTTAATTATTATATTTTTTATTCACTTTATAAAAATGAAAAAGACATTTATTTTGAAGATAATATAAGTATGGGTAGAGATATTCCCAACCAATAGGTTTTTAACAAGTTTAGGACACAAAAATACCTGTATCATTTTTGCTTTAGTCCATAGTTAAGAAAATCAATATTACTATGCCTTCTTATATTATCAAAATATACTGTTCTTATATTTACTATAAAATCCCAAGAAAACCTCAATTTGGTATTTTATTATATTAATAACTTATATAATGAAATAGTATGAATATTATATTTTTATTACTATTATATAATTTAATAAAATAGTATTTGTTTTAAAAACTCATTTATGTCAATTTTGACACGATTTGTTAATTGATTTTGAAAGTCATTATAACATGATTCCTTCAAAAAATGGCATTAAATCGTCCCAAACCTGTCAATTTAATCCCGAATATTTATATAAGTCATAAAAATATTGAAATTACATTTATATAAATAATTATAATATCTTTTATTTGAATAGTTCATTAATAAGGTAGTAACTACATCATCATTGTATCATAATTAAATTTATATATTCAATGTCTAAAAAATTTAAAATAAACGTCAATGATGTTGGAAATATTTTTAGATATTTATTGACAACTAATAGTCAAAGATATCAGTTATAAAACACCAAATTAAAAATAAATTACTAAGAAGAATCATGTTTATGTTATATTTCCCTTTACATTAAATTGATTATTATAACAAGTCATTTTCACACCCGACTGTTTCTCAGATGCCAAAATCAGGGCCTAAGGATTATTTTGGTCGCATTTGAATCATCAAATAGGGTTAGGACATGTTATAGGGTTGTTTTATATTATTTAATATAATTTTGTAACATTATTTACCATATTTACTCTTTAACCATGGTAATTAAAAATAATTACTGATGTTATTATTCATAATGTCCAAAAATATAAGAGAAATTCTTACATAATTTTATGTTCTTATTAAAAATTTGGAATCTATTTTTTTAAATTAAAACCAATAAATAAGAAAAAGCATATTTAAAATTAATTCAAGTTTTCAAAACTAGAATGCGGGGTTTTAAGAAGAAAAAACAATCAAAGGATTGAATTATGTTTATATCCAATTTAAATGTAAAATTACTTTCAATGATCAAAATTTTATTAAATGATAAAAACATAATCCAATTAAACTTTAAAACCCATTAAAATATTATCTATCTATATAAATAAATTATATGAAAATGTAATTTTTATTTAAAATGTAGTATTTTTCACTATTCATTAAAATATGGACTTTATCAAAAAAGTACCAAAACATCATCAAATGTAAATTTTGATGTCCCGAACCAATATAAGAAGTTTAATTTTTCAAATAAAATGTATACAATTGTTAAAAATTAGATTTAAAATGGATGCGCCATCGAAAGGCGGTAGAACTGCATTTTTCTAAATAATTCTTCTATTCAAAAAATTGAATTTTTCCTAATATCATAAAAAAATACAATATGAATTTAAAACATTAAATTAAATATTTTAGAAACATATTTAACTATTAAAATCAATAAAGAGTTATTTTATTATTTTATAGACTCTCTTATTTTCATTTAAAAAGCTTTTTTAGAAGAGAGTTTATATTATTGGTAACCACCATTATGATAACTATGTTATAATATTTAGTTATCACCTATACTCTGTCATGCATGAAATGAATTATATAAAAATAACTTGACATTGTGTGTTTCACAAGCCATGAATAGTCTTACATATAAGGCAATATATTACCGTGTTGTGTATAGCGCATGCTAATCAGTGTTGCGTACAACACAAGTCATCAATGAAAATAAATAAAAATATTTCTCATAATATCTCAGGGTGACACATTATACAACCCCATAAAATTAATGTCTACATAAAAATTAATTAGGGTTATAAATGGTATACTATAATTTTTCTTTCATATAAACCCACCTCGTATAAAAGAATAATAAAACCTAATTTTAAAAAGGAATGATAGAAACATAATGGTTACCTAATGTAACTCATCACCAGGTTTCCAAATTGTAGAACATAGGTGGGAAGTGAAAATATGGATATGGAAGATAAATCTAATCATCATGTTCTGATGGGTAGTAATAGAGAACAAGGATGGATAAAGATACAACAAGAAACCCATAAATTTGCAATTATTTAAAGGACCATATATTACATAATATAAGAATTTACTAAGAGAAAATTTTGGTTTTTAGAGTCCTTTCCCTAAAGTTGAATAACATGAGAGGAAAAACATACTTGATTTCAGTACAATGTCATTTTTGGTCGTTCCTTGAATAATTTTCACTCTATCCTTAATTTAATAAAATGAAATAGAGTTTTTCATTATTGAAGTGTTAGTGGATCATGTGATCCATAAATAGAATGACAGGTCATTCCGTCTATCTAAAAAAAGGTTAGCATATGTACTCAGATATTCATAATTCCACCTATAGTGAAATAATAGATTATTTTAACAATCATCAACCAGAATATAACTTATACAATCTATAAATAGATAATATTACAATCCTTCCTAAAGGTGTAAATATTAAACATTATAAAGAGGTGAACTAAATCAACTAAACATTTATCACTCATATATCATATGGTAGTTTGTGGTTTTCACATTCTAATCATGTGAATACTTTAATCACGTATTCTCTTATAATATGATAATAACATGAATTATCATAGAACCTTAGTGAAAATTTTCTTTCTATCTAAATGAATTATTTTCACACACTAAAAATACCAAAAATAATATATATTCAAACCATGATATCACATTTTACATATATCATTCATGTGGCCATTAATAATATCAAACATCTCATTATCTCTTTATCCCATCATTATGAACATATCATGAATATTCTAAAAATATCTGAATAACATTAAATGGTTACTGGTATAATCCAATATATACATTAAAATACATAAGGACAAATTATACTTTAACCATCCTTATATTTCCCTTTATTCCATAATTAAATAAATTTACTTGTATGACATTATTATTGATAATCATGTAATCATTCCACCATCTTCTTAAAAATTTGACAGTGCTTCATAGATTTATTAATTGACACATCTTTAATATCATATATCATTTTTACTATCTTCATCATCATCTACAAATATACTACCCATATGACCATGCTGATTCTCTTCATGAGATTTTCCCTTAGGGCATTCATTTTCATAATGCTTGATCATTCCACATGTAAAACATTCACCATTTTTGTTGTCTTAGAAATACCATTATCCTTGTCCATTGATTTAACAAAACATTTTAATTATTAATTACTATCATTCTATTATTCTTTTCCACACCCAAAACATAGTCTAGTTACGTTGAAACATTATCCTTTATGCCGCTTCCAAAATGATTTACATGAGGAAAATTGAGCCTTCTTTCATCAATTATAAGTATAAAACTTCATATTTCTATTATTAGAAATGCTAGGAAATTAACTGATGTTGATATTATTGGTCATATTAATAAAATGATGACTTGTAAGAATAAAAATGTTTTTCCTTCCAGTTCCCATTTGATTTGGTCTCTCATGAAGAATATTATTAATGTGTCCATCGTATTCTCCCATAACATGAATCCTCTAATTTCATTCCATTTTGTAATATCCAAAAAGAATAGTTTTATAGGAAAAATCATACATGGAAAATAACATAATCAAGGGATATTACTTTCAGTCTCTAATATATTAGTTTTAATACTAGGTTATACATGATCATTAAAATAATTTTAGGACTGTAACCTATTGTTAAACAAACCCTCAGGGACATCCCTAAACATATCATAGAAAATATCTCTAGAGATATCACTCATTTTTCGCATCCTAGTTTGAAAAGGTTAACTAAACAGTCATTGTGATATCGACTCTAAATAACAAACCTTGAAGTATATAGAAATTAAATTTGTTTTTATAATATTTAATTCATTATTCAAATAGACTCTTAAAGACAGTATTAGATTAATGTCTTTTGAAACATAGAATATAATTTTCTAATATGGTTAATGATCATAAAAATCTCCCCTAAAGATCTTCCCCGTCTATTTTCTTACCTAAAACCGTTCTTTCTATCATGGGGAAAAGAAAACATAAAAAATTTGAGCTCAAATTCATAGTAAGGGTAAACACTAATAAAATAAAACAAAACATAATCATAAGAATGTAAAAAATGAACATAATTTTTAAATATCAAAATCCGGAGTCATGATATAAATCTTGGAAGTATGTGAGGCATAGACGATAAAGAAATATTAACAGTGATAAAATAGCATTGGCATAAAAATGAAATTGTGGAATAAAAATAGTCATATAATATAATTTCTATTGAGGCCAATGAATTTATTATAAGACAATAATAGTCAAAATAAATCCATTACTGAACCAAGTTTACATTCCGTTCAGCCATGTATTACTGTAGCATATTTTTTTTTTATTCTAGCCGTGTATTACTGAACTATAATTTCTTGTTATTCTAGAATTGTATTACTGAACCAGATTTACATGTCGTTCCATCCATGTATTACAGAACCATAATTAAGTTTCATTCTAGTCATGTCTATCTCATGAGATATAATTATTTACCCAATGCATTTGAGGGAGTTATAAGTCCCAACCATCTCATATTTCGATCATTCTTACATGTTCCACAAAAACAGAAATCATTAATCATAGCGTAGCCCAACAAATAAAATGGGTTTCATAAAAATCATTCCATCATAATAAATATAAAATAAATGGATTTCATTAAAATAATTACTTCAAAAACACAATAAAATAATAATAATATTAGAGACAGAAAGAGAAATCTATGTCATGTTAGATGGAAAATAATTTTGATAAAACACTTGAACTTAATTTTTGAAAAAAATATCCATTCTTCTTAAAAAGAATTTTCATATATCAAAATGCCAGGTTTATTTTAAATGAAATTAATTTAGTTGAAAATAAACATGAAATCTTGTAAATTAATTTTAATGGAAACTAGGAATTATAAAGATGTAGAAATCTTATCATGTCTTATATGTTAAAAACAATTCTTCTCATACTCATTCTAGAAAAGTTAAAAAGTACCTCAAATAAAAAATGAAAGAAGTATTTTGTCCATACTATTTATTAAAAAATCACTAATGAGTAATATTTATTTAAAAAAAATAGAATAATATAAATAATAATATATATATAGGAAACATGGATGTGGATGAGAAATATACCCCAGTAAATACTTACGAATAAAAAATCACATATAATAATGTTATTGAAAAATTATCCCTTACATTAGGTCTAATTTCTTACATATGTGTATGAAACTATAGTATAGTGGGTTTAAACAGATTATTAACTTGTAAAGAAACCATAATAATACTTATTATTTCATATATGATTCACTTATGCCTTTATAGTGGTTGTTTATTTATCAATTTGATGTTAAAGAAATGTTTTGGGTAATAATCATTTTATTTATCATACATGTTTTTAATTTTATTCATGATCTTGTTGCATAAATCCTAATTTACATAATTCGATATTGTAAAACATGATTTACATTTCATAAATATTCAGTATATAAAAATATATAATATATAGATAAATTAAATGGAATACATCGTTCATGGAGACGGTTGGTCGTACGTACACATGAACATTGTTTCTGTTTCCTTATTTAATTAATTATAAGTAAGTAAATTAAATATATATATAAAAATAAATTTTTTTTGAATTATTATGTCATATAATTCTTTATTCTTTATTATTTATACTTTATAATCATTATTGAATGGTTGACATGGAGAATGAATCTCATCACTTCGTGGAGACTTTAGTCTATACGTATGCACAGACAATGATATCATTCACTTAATAATTAAATGGTGTTTAACTGGATGGTATAATAATTATATATAATAATAATCATATTATATTCATTATTTAAATCCATTATACTCATCATTATACCCATCCAAATTATGAATTATTTAATAACAAATTACAGCACGATATGGAGATGATAAACCATGTGTACGCAAGCATTGTTATATTATTATTCACATTATGGATAAAAGGAGGTATAAATTTGTCCCATAAATATAATAAGAGATTTTAAAATATCCTATTTTTTATTTATTACATTATTATGGATAAAACATAAGAATAGGATGTAGAATAAGAAATGACTTTTGAAAGAGGTGATAAAACATTTACGTCTTTCCAAGTATCTTCTTTTGATTTGAACAAAAAGTATCCATAGGATGGATTTCATCCCAATGTGTGGCCTCTAGGATTAATTTAGGGATTTAGGTAGAGGAAAATGTCAAATTTGGGCTAATAAAAAGGGCTTTAGTGGTGTGATTAAAAGGGATGGATAAATTCCATTTTATAGGAGAGTGGATGGGTACTTTAGGAATGTATCTATATATTAATTTATTATAAATTTATTTTATGTTTATAATGTTCCAAACTAATTTATTTCTAAGATTAACATAATTATGGGTTGAAATAATCTAAAAATAGAGTTTTTACATGTTTAGGTGACAAAATTAATCTTATTTTTTTTTATTTTAACCCATAGATAAAAACATTAAATCTTACCATGTCTTCCTGTACTTTTAAAGTATATGGTTCATATAGTTACAATAAAAAACCAAGAAAACCTCAAATATATCATTAATGAAATTTTTGACATTATCCATGTCATTTTATTGAATATTTTATTTTTATTACTATTATATTATATTATATAATATGATTTGTTTTAAAAACTCATTTCTGTCAATTTTGACACTATTTAATTATTTATTTTTCCTAATGTTATAAAAACATTATTCCTTTAATACAAAGGCATTAAATCATCACTCGCATGTCAATTTCCTAAAAAAAAGCATGTTTGACATCAAAATGGTCAAATTAAATTTAGTTTAATATTAATAATATCATTTATTTGTATATTTCACTAATAAGGTAATCCGAACATCATCCTTGTGTGATAAATAAATATATTTATATGTTGACTGAAAAATGTAAATAATATAACATGATATATTTATTATTTTATATTAATAATCACTATTTATAGTCAAATATATAAATTATTTATCCCAGCATTAAATGTGTTTTAGTAAAAAGATTCAAGTTTGTGTTATATTTCTATTTACTTTAAATTAAATTTTATAACAAGTCATGTTCACACCCAAGTAGTTCTTAAATGACACAATTTAGTTATAATGATTTTTTGGGTGACCCATGACTCATAAAATAGTATTATGTCACGTTTTAAGGTAATTTAATATTATTATAATAATATTTTTACCCTCACATACCTGATTTACCCTTTAAACATCTTAAATAGAAATAATTACTAATGTTACTATTCATAACATCTAAAAAAATATGGGAACTATTTACATAATTTGAACATTATGGTTCTAAATATGGAATCTATTTTTTTAAATTCAAAACATTGAATTGGTAGAAATTAATTCAAAATTAATTCCTATTTCCAAAACAAGAAAACGAGTTTTTACGAAGATAGAACTATCAAAAGAATGACTTTTATTTAGGTCCAATTTAAATGTTAAATTACTTATAATGACAAGAATTGGATTAAATTATAAAAAAATCCAATTAACCATTACAATAAATAAATACGATAATCTAACTATATATATAAATTAGATGAAAATGCATTTTTAATTAAAATACAGTTTTTGTGACTAGTCATTAGAATATGAATTTTATATGCAAACAAAAAAAATCAACGAATGTAAATTTTGATATCTTGCTTCAATTAAAGAAGGTTATTTTATCAAATATAATATATAAACGTGTTGAAAACTAGATTCTAAATTGGTGCGCCATCAAAAGCTGGTAGAACTACATTTTTTAAAAATTGCTTCTTTTATCCAAAATATTAATTATTTTCTTATCTCATATATAAAATATATAATATGAATTTAAAATATTAAATTGAATATATTACATTTATATTTCACTTATAAAAACCATAAATAGTGATTTTATTATTTTATAGACTATCTTATTTTTATTTAAATTGTTTTCTAGAAGAAAGTTTATACTATTTATAGAAACCATTATAATAACATGGTTGTAATATTTAGTTATTGATTATACACAGTCTTCCGAGACATGATTTATATTAATTAAACATGAAATTTTTTGTATTATAATAAAATAATAGCGTTGTGTACACTACAAGCTAATATAGTGTTGCGTATATCACAAGATAATCTTGGTTTAGCGTACAACACATGACATCAAAGAAGTTAAAAAAATCTATCTCATAAAATCACAGGGTGTTTCAATATTATTAATACATTAAAATCTGTGACTACCACTTAGTATTCAGTGTATACTAATATAGGATGCCTAATAAATTCTCCACGGTCTGAAACATTCACTTCATTTTATGGATTCCTAAATTTACAATTTGATTCAATGATGTGCCTCATGAAAGAGAGTTAAAAGATAATAATATGATATTTATGTATTATTTTAATATAAAATTATTTATGGTATTTCTACTATTTATATTGTAATCCAATATATAATTTGTGTATTCTAATCTTAGAATTAGCATGTATGCCTATATAGAATTCTTATGTCACTAACGAGGATCTAGTTTTTATGCTCATTCTAGAAGAGTTATATGTTTTACATGTATTTTAATTTATTTGTATAGATATATTATTCTAAGTATATTCTCCATAGATATATTTTTTTCCTATTAATACATTATTTCCTCTTTTCCCTCCTCATATGAAGAATTCTTGCCTACTATTATATGGTGTGGAGTATTCCATGTTCTTAAAGGAATCCTGAACTAACCAATAAAGATAAGGTTGTTCCCAAGTGTTACAATATCACTCATTGATCAATGGAGATTATTTATTTTCCATTGAAATTTAACTTCTTTATACTGATCATATCACATGTTAATAAAACAATATATGTTGTTTTTGTGTGGGAATCCACTGGTGGTTACATACAATGTTGTACTCACACACTTCATATGTATTAAAGACACTTGGGAGCCTGTTAAGTCTTCACTATTCACATTATTTGGTTAGGAAGATGTCCAATGTTTAATGATCAAATGAGATAGCTCTAATGAATTTGGAGACTAGGATGTGATGACCCTGAGAGATGGTAATAGGGTTTCATTTTATATTTATGATATTATTTATATTGTGTATGTGATTGATATAGTGGGTCATCTATTTATGTATAATAGTATATTTTGAGCCTTTATGATTGTATAATTCCTCATTTCATTTGATACAACATAGTTAGAGTAATAATTTCTCGTACTCAAATTATTGTATATTGTTGATGATATTTGGTTATTTTTCCGCTTTTACTTCACAAAAATATTATTGTATATCCCTCCCATAAAAAAATATAAACCTTCACTACAAATCAGTAGTCTCTAGAATAAAGGTATGTTCACCTGAGATCATGTGACACATTGTTTGGTTTCTATATAGTGAATTGGGAAATGGAATTACAATGTGGTAAAATAGGTTCTTATTTCCATTGTATTGTAATTCAGAGATATGGTAAAAATAATTTGGGATATTTCATATCTTTTGAATGACCTCATATTTTAACACCATTAATACCATTATTGATGGTAAATCATTGAAATAATGGATGTAAGATTATTGTTGTCTTTTAGACATTATAGTTATTTTATTTGTTCATATATTATGTGTGTGTTGAGTTCTTATATTTTTTTTTGACCGTTACTCATTTAAAATAATCTAATGTATGTGCATAATTATTGGAATATAGTATTCACATCACATGTTTGTCCATGTATATGATAGATATTATTAATTAAGAGGGGAAAGTTGTATAATGGGTAAAAAATGACTTATATTGTTTTTCCCATATAAATTATTACTTGAAGTCAGTTAAACTGATCCACGACATGTTTTATATAATTAAATATGATTTGGATGTTATAAATAGATTATAATTTTTGATGACTATATATTCCAAATATGCATGGTATGTATATTGACTCTTATTGGGTTAGTATAGAACTACGATCCATATTGACTAACCCCTTTTGGGTGATTGAGATATAGGATTGATTTCTAAATGTGTAATCAATGTCATATATAGTGTTTTAAAATAGTGACTATTGATGGAAATATATGTAGTCAAAAAATATGAGTATTTTTTTACCTTATATAAATTCTCTTAGGGAAATGTAATTATTTCTTAGTAGATTATATCATTTATCCTTAATTATCCAATTTTGTATACCCAAATAAAACCGAATAATTAAAGAAAATAACCTGAAAATACATTGGATCTTATATATTACTTGAACTAAATGATATGCTATCGAATAAAAAACAACTCATACTCTATCCTTAAAAGTCAACTGTAAGTTTTTTTATCTCAAGCATATATTATTTAAAATTGACTCCCCAATTATTAAATTCTATTTATGTATGATCACATGAATCTGTTGATAACATGTTATCCATACACTACCATGATTTATAATAATGCACACAATCTGTTTTCAATGTTATGATGATATAAATTTAAAAATCATAGGATAATCCTATAATAAAAAATCTCTCTTATAATATATCGTAAAATTTTAGACTCATACGTGGATGATCCCAAGATATAGATTTCATTGATAGAAGATGTGTAACTTTATATGTAAAATAACACTAATAATATATGATGTATTAAACATAAAAATCTTGGGGAATATTCCCTCAACAATTAAATAAAAAAATATCATAAACTTCATCAGTTTATACAAGAATAATCCATATAATATATATTAGCATGAAAAAAAGACCTTTAAACAAAATAAGGTACAAGGATATAATGGCTCTTACTATCTAAATATGAAGTATAATGTAAACTAAATAAACTTTATGAAATGTATGAATACATGAATCATGTATAAAATACAAATATTTTATAAAATTAACTAAATAAGAATTCATCAAATATATATGTAAATAGTAAAAAAGGACTTTGCCTTTGACCCAACAGATGATATAATTCTACTAATATTCAAGAACCAAGAAAAATATAATATCATCTATGAACTCAATACAAGATTCAATACAAATATATAACTATTTTTTTGATTTCTCCCATTAACATTGAAATTACACCATGTGAATGGGTATAGAAAATATATTTTTTCTATAAAGATATTCAAATATTTTAATGGATATTTTTTTATCCAGGATTTGAGATGATGTGAGATTTGGAGGCCATGTGATCATTGAATTGAAATTATAAAAATTCTAAATATATTAATATCATAATAATGTAGTTGTTTTGGAATAATTGAATAAATAATAAATAGTTCCAGAGAAAAGAAATATGAGACAATAATTAAGTTGAAAATATGGGGTTTATGTTAGGCATGGCTAATGGACGGTTAGGGTTGGACATCTGGTTATGACATTCATTGTGGGTGTGTTTAATTAAAATAAAAATTATAATATATTTATTTTTATTTAAACAAAAATGACCTACAATAATTTATATATAACTTGTTATAAAAATTATCTAGTTTTAGTTTCTTAAACCATTTTATAATTGAGAGGAGTTTAGCATTCTTCATTGGAAGACCAAGAGCGAAGGATGATGGTTGATCAGATCGATGTTGATAGTTGGGTAGTGGACTCATTGGATCTTCTTATCTACTATATAATCAGTTATTTAGAAACTATAAATTACATTCATAGTTTGGTCTCCTAAATTTTGGTTTCCTCCACTGATTAATTGTTTGAGTTTGGTTTTAATCTACTATTATTTGATATGAGATCTTTTGATATTCGCATGAGACTTTTCCCCAAATTCTAATTTTTTATAGATTTTATATTATATATTTTATGATAAATACCCTTTACATCCCCACTATGAATTCCTTGGACAATAACACTTTTTCAATTATTATTTACTTAATTCTAATGAATTCCCACCACTGTAAACAAATATCTTCTCCATTGGAGAACATGGTCACTTTTCAATATTTTTGAGAGTAGTTTTACACTTGTTTGAAGTCAGTAATTTATCGTAGACTGGGAAATGAAAACTACGATGATGATTTGTGGATGGATTAAGACACATTATGGTATCTAGGAACGAAATATTTGGGTCTAGGATATATAATGTTGACAGAAGGTAATGGGATATGCATTGGTGACACTAAAGACAATATATGGTGGAAGGTTTCCAATTTTTAGCAACCAGAAGTAGGAAAATTTATGTTTGGTGTTTTTTACCTTAAATACAATAAAGATTTAGTTGTCACTGTCTAGAAATCATCTAAGATTTAGTGAATCTAGGACCCATGTTAGAAACCATTCTTTTAATGGAATGAACGACTAGAAAAAATCTATGCTAGAGAATACATGCCATATAGTACCACATGGATTCCATCTTACTGTTTCATGAAGAGATAAAGATCACCTATAATGTGGTCGTTTCCACATTCCATGTGACCCTAACGGCATGAAAAAATTATTTTCCAAGTAGGAAATGCATATGTTTCCCAAACAGGGGGACACATGATGACCATTAGTACACTGGAATGGGTTGGAAAAAACAGCCATCAGTTTAGTTGCACGACCAGGAGCCCGTGTGGCTATACAAACCATGTATCCCAATGGATTAACTATGTATAGAGACATGAATTCTGGAACTATGAACTATGATAGAAAGACCAGGCTGAGGAGTGGGTTCACACTCTATGTGTGCCCCAAAAAAATGGTGTACTCTTACATATGAATCTTTTATATATCCTATATAATTTTCCTTGACTTGGACCTTGGACCTCATATAACCAATCCTATGTTTTATTTTGTAGAATGCAATGGTGGCTTTCATAGTGTCTCTTGAGATATGATACATGATGTTCCCAATGTGATTCCTATTCAGGAAACACTTTATGATGGTTGTGATCTATTAAGATCATCAAATATATGGTATGGTAATCATTCCCATGTTACACAAGTGTGTGTGTTCTCAACCCAATCAGAGTTATAACAGTGTTAGAACTGGCCCACCGCACTAGGGAATGAGTTCCCCATGGTATTGGATAAATATCAGGGTCATTACACCATTGTCACACTAGGTGAGGGTTCCTCAGACTATAAGAGAGATATTGGGTTCAGTACTCCCCTATCACAACAGGGTGTGGGTTACCCATATTCCATAGATAAGAAGGGTTTATAGTACCCTAAAGAAAGGGCGTGAGTTATCTACCTATGGAGTGACACTCCCTCATATTTGAGCTTTGATGGGGTGTAGGTCCTCTGTAAGGGATGTGTTATCCCTTATCCATAGACAACAGTTGTGAGGTGATATCCACTCCACTATTAGTCTAGTGAGTTTTTATTTGAAATTTGAAATCATTGATAAATATATTGAGATACAGGCTCACCCATCAACATTATATGGACATTATGATGGATATCCCCTTACAATATCATTTGATTTTTTAGGAGAATATATATATAAATCTGTGTGTGTGTTTCTGTTGGGTTTCATTTCCCTATTTCATTGATTTAGGTGACTATTGTTATATATCTTTATCTCCCCATTTTAGATTTAGGGGTTCCTTTAGGGTATGTATATATTAATAACTACATAGGATTTTCCAACACATATCATTTATTATGAAGATGAAATATAGATCGGTGATGATTACAGTTGAGAATAATGATACATCAGTGTATTGAAAACATAAAGTGGTTAGGAAAGGGGATCCGGAGAAGGGATCTCTTAGCTTTCATTAATTTCTTACTGTTGTGTTAGTACTTAATTTTTTATTGGTCATGTATTTTCAAATATTTTACATTGGTAAAATTATTTTTTACTCTTTTATTCCCTAAATATTATTGTATGTATTTTTCCCTATATGTTATTTTTTATTTTTTATTTTTCTAAATTATTGAATGGGGATGGTTGGGCATGTTAGTGCGTATTATTAATGAAAAGGCATGCTCATCCTTCAATCGACCATGTGGGACATGATGGCTCGGTGCATTACAAAGTGGTCTCAATGGTCGGCTGACCACGAGATGGTGTTTAGAGCCATGTGCCCTTAAGTGGTTATGTTGGAAACTTAAGGAAATAGATTAAATGTTTCTTTAGTGTATATTTCATTCTAGGGAAACTGGTGTTGGTGTAGGGTCCAATGCTTCCAAACACTATGAGTCTTATTGACTTCTAGTCAATGTGGAATACTGAGATATTGATTGTAGATAACAATGGTACATGAATCATATAGGATTTCATTCCTTCAATTTATATCTAAAGAAATATCCCTACATATATATTCTCATCTATCCATGGTATGTCTTGATTTCATTCAGGATACCTCTACAATGACAGCCACTCAGGATACTGAATCAGGATCATGCTGATGATTTGATGAGTGATGAGGCCTCAGTTCAGGGTTCATCCATTTATTTGATTACACTAGGTGTTTATGTAAAAAAACCCATTATTATTGAACAAAAACGAGTGCCTAATGTTCATGCATATTTTTCTTTCCAGATTAGTATACTCTACATGTTCCATCCCCAGTAGACCCTAAGGTTCTAGTGTGAGACAAATCCATAAGCAATAGAATATTATCTTGAGATGGTGGCCCAAGTAATTAGGATCATTTAGACCGAAAAATAATAGTTGTTCATGTTACAGTTAATATTTTCCATTGATCCTACGGGTGTTGGTAGATTCTAATCACTAAAAACATTATGATTATATTCCCTCATTGTACAACTTCAAAAATAATTTCCATTAAGAGGAAAACCCCATTTTCTTTTATATAGTTCATATTTTGGGATTTTAGAGCTACAACAGCGTAGTATATCAGTATCTATGTATGTTGTGAATTTCAACAAAATTACATTGTAGTCTCTTGACATGGTTTAGGATGGATTCTTCTAGATTAGGACGTTTGAGAAAATCTTGTGCAGAGACATTTGAGCTATTGTGTTCTCATTATGTCTGCCCATATATGTGGGAGTTCTAAAGTGAAATATGATGACTATCATTACTCTAGTAGCGGGGAACTATGTGTTTGGATTCAGTGGTAGGAATCCTATAGATGATACTTCTACATTATATAGTAGCAGTTGGACATTAAGATTCATCATGGGATACATTCTAGGACATTGATATGTCGGTATGTGGATGAAGGATTCTAAATATGATCAAGACAACTAGAATCTAGGTTATTTTATTCTTGTAATGTTCATGGTCACTGGAATCTGGATGTATTGTTCCATTTTAATGAGTAGGATTGGTGGGGTGTGGATGGTCCTCCTTGGAAGAGGTAACACTATGATCTATGACCTCTTAGATATTTCTTGGTTTGCCCTTATTGTGGCGATGCTGGAAGAGGATCAAGAGATATTATAGTGGTAGGAGTAGTTGGTGGATGGTTATATAATAAACTCCTACCACTATGACCACCATGTGGCCCATGTTTGGGTCAGAGATCTCTTGGTTGGTTTTTGAGTAGTTGTAAGCCATGGGTGCCTATGATAAGGATTTACATGTGATGATACATTTTATGATATGTGTTTATTATAATCTTGACTTAGAACATGTAGAAATATGTGTGAGTAATTATTTCATCTCATTACTGCTGGTGTGAGAGTATGAGCTTCAAGTTGAGATCATATACCAATAGCTTCAGTTAGAGGTTCCTATTGGGAGAAATTCGTCGATATCACTTATCTATAGACAATGTGAGTTATCACATGGTGGAGAGAGTTTTACATCGGAAAACCTTGTACCTAATGATGAAACATTATGATGTTGTATTGGTTATGGATTGGTTTTCTATAATTCATGCCCATATTAACATTCATTATAGAATTGTTAGATTCTTTCATACATATAGGATGCGATTCTCTATTTTTTGTGAGATATATTTCATAACTGAATGAGTTTCCCTTACATGAAAGAGTCTATTGATAATCACCCATCATTTGGTGAATTTTTTCCTTAGCATAGAAGACTATACGATAAATTAGATTTCTTTGAAAGTGGAGGAATTTATGTATGTATTCACTGATGGTGTTATGAGATAACCTACAATCATGGATAAGGGTTACTAAATTGAATTAAACCAAAAACTATGTCGAACTATTTTGTGAAGTATTGTATATCATCTTCCCGGATATTGGAGCTGATGGTGTAGTTTGAGGACCTTTGAGAGGAGTTTTTTATCAGACCCACTATTTAACCCTAGGTAGATCCTGTTTTGTTCATGAAAAATTTAGGTGAGTGCTGTTGGATTTTCATTGATTATCATCACAAAAACTAGGACATGATAAAGAAACATTATCCCTTTCTATGTATTTGTTTGCTCTTTAATCAGTAGTGACGTTTGTGTAGGTTCATGAAGATAGATCTCGAGTCCAGCTACAAATAGTTCAAGGTTCGTTTGGATGATATTTTAATCTTTTCAATCAGATGACACTATGAAATTTATGAGTTCTTGGTGATTTCTTTTGGTGCAGTGAATTCCTCTACTATGTTTTTAGAATTGATGAATGTGATCTTCTATACATACATGGATGTATTTTTGGGTTTTTTCATTGATGACATACTCATCCACTTTAGGTAAATGTATGAGAATTTATAGCACTTGATAATGGTCTTAGAATATTTTGAGGAGTATAACCATTATGGTAAGATCTAAATGTTCTAGTTCTAGATTTGAGTGTTTTAAATTTTAGATAATTTAATTTGTGAACCCGGATTAGTTGTAGAACCAATGATTATTGGTATAATGATTTTTTGGTATCCCCCCAAGAGCATGTCAGAGGTGCGTAGTTTTCAAGTCATGATAAGGTACTAAAGGATATTAATGGAAGAATAATCTATTATTTCATCTTCTTTGACATCCATAATGTTGAAATGGTACTCTTTTACTAGACCATTAAATTTTAGATATCATATGATGAGCTAAAGCTAAGACTGAGTAGTGCACCAATTTTGAGATTACTGAAGGAGGGCATGGATTATGTAGTGTATGGTGATGATTTTGGGGAAGGGATCAGCTATGTAATGATGTGGAGGTTAGAAATGATCACATATGAATTGAGGTATTTCATAACAAACAAGAATAACTATGTGACTCACAACATGGATTTTTTTGTGGTATTACTTTATTCTAAGATGTTGAGGCACTATCTTTTGGGAGAGTGTATTATTTTTTATTACGATCTGCATAGTATCAGGTATATATTCATGTAGATAGTTCTAAACCCGAGATAATGGTAATGGATAACATTTCCTAGGGTTTATGACTTTGAGATATTCTATAAATCTTATAGTGGAAATGTGGTGGAAGGATCCCTTAATAAGAAGTCACATTGTCATTTTGTTTAAGAGGCATCTTAGTAGTTTACATTCATTAAAGCTGACCCTAGTGAATGAGGGGGGAGGGTATCATCAATTATTGATGAGAGATATTTCACTTATCCAGCATGTGAGGGAGTCATATTTAAAAGTCATCTACTAAGTGGTTCTTTATGACCATATATCTTCAGAATATTTACTAGTGGAACTTTGAAATGGAAGGAAACAGATCATCTTTTCTATAGAAGGATGGTGGTTCAGGTTACATTGTTACAAGAGGTGATGGGGGTGTTTTACACATATCTTTTTTATTTATATCATAATGTATTAATGATTTAAAGGGACATTCAACTATTTTTTTGTGGGCTATTATGAGGTGGAGTGATGATGAGTTCTTCTATCAATGTATCTAATGTCAGCATATAATGGAAGATCACACGGTTCTTGTGGGTTTGAAACACCCTCTTCATATCAAAGAGATGATATGTAATGAAATATCCATATAATGTTTTATATGAAATCTATGGATAGAAATAAGACATGATTTTTTCTTGGTTATTATTGAATATCATAAAAATTTAGTACACTTTTGTGACAAAAAGTTATAGATTTGGGTTGATATAATTATGATAATTATATGTCGAAGAGATCATACAGTTCCAAGGGATTCCATTTAATATTATCTCTAATGAAGATACATTGTTTACATCATGTCTGTGTAGAGGTTTCAGGATCAATTTGGGACCTAATTGATGACGAGTACCACATTTCACAAATATATGGATGGGAAGACCAAGAACACATTATATGTGTTTGAGGATATGTTGAGATCTTGTGTTTTATATGTCCTATGCATCATAGATGATTTATTTAAATTTGAATAGTTTCCTTTTAATAATATATATAACTCTATTGTCAATATAGATCCTTTTGATACATTTCATGGGAGACACTATAGTTATCCCTTATCATGGAATAGTATTTCTGAGACATTTCATGTTGGGTCGTATATGGTGAATGAAATGATATAGAATGTTCTGGGGATATGTGAGTATATGAGTACAAGCCAAGGGTGGTATAAATATTATGAAAATTGATTCCATAGTCAAATGGAGTTCGATAATGGAGTGTATGTTTTCCTAAGATACTCCGCATTGTGAGGATTTTAGAGGTTTTTCCGCAGGGGAAAGTTATCCTTAAGGTTCATCATGAATTTCAAGATCGTGTTATGGGTTGGAGATTTTTCATACCAACTAACCATACCCTCATAATTAGAGTGACTACATGGAGCCATTAATGTGATACAACCAAGGAGATATGTTCATGATATTACAAATTTCATTGACTAGAGATAGTTAGACATTAAGGATGGAGACACCTTCCTAGAGTACCTGTTGGGGATCAAGGATCAAAATGAGATTATCCTTCAAGGATATACTATTTCATTGAATTTTTAGTATAGATTGAATGGGATAATGCATGAGATATTCTAGGAGTGGTAAATTCATATGTGGGATCTGTATCACACCATTTTGTTTAGTTAGTTCTTTTAATGAAATAAAATCCTTAATATGGGGAATATTGTAGTGGCCATGTTTTTTCCTATAAATACAATGAAATATTTTCTGTAATTTTTTTTATTTTAGAACTAATATGATGCATGATTTTGGGGCCCAGGGAGCCCATAATAAACAATATAAAAATATTTAATATATTAATATCATGTTCATATTGTTTTTGGAGTATTATGGAATAAATATTGAACTAAACCATGTACCATAAATAAAATACCACAACCATGTATGGAATGAGTGGTTTACCCAAGGCAGAACCAATGGTGTCACGACCCGCCCTCGGGGTCTGTGCCATGACTACCCCAAGCCCGCCTTCCATAGGCCAGGGGCTGGCGACTAGCACCAAGGCGTAAATCTCGGTAAAAAGGGAAGGCATTGCCTTTGTAAAGTAAACAAACACCACAGAGTAAGCAAGCGGAAAGTAAACACTAAGAAAAAGCAGAGTACAACTGAAAGTGTGGAAAAGTAAATGGGCCAGTATTCAAACCCAAACTGAAATTAAAGTACAACTCGAAAGGGAAAACAGCAACTGAAAAGTAAAATCCGCTACACCGAGCTGTCCACTGGTAATCCCACCTGAAGGGTGGGTACAGATACCTCCACTGCTCCACGGGTCCCGCCGTCCGCTCCGAGCACGTCCCGCCCAGTGGTCCACCTCCAAGTACCGTCCTGCTCTGCAAGCCTCAGCTAAGATCAATGTTGTCCGTCGTCTGCAACCAACACAACGTAGTGCGGGCAAAGCCCGTGCAGGGGTGAGTATAAGCTACTTAGTAGGGACCCCGAGACCCCTGAAGGTCTCTCAAATCCACAAAGGATAAACCACGAAGAAAGGTACAATCACGAAGTAACAACCGACACTGCTTAGGTATATGCCCATACATATACCTAAGTCATCAATTTCAAATACGCTCCAACCTCCGAGCCCAAGTACAACTCAGTCCACACAGGAAAGTAAACGTATTCCACACAGGAAAGAAAAACGTAATCCACACAGGATAGCACAACACAATCCACACAGGAAAGCAACAGGATTCAGCTCACACAGGTATACTTCTTCGAAAGACGATAAAGATGATCTCTGATCCATCTAAGTCGTCGGACCCACGAAGGATCGATAGGTAACTAACCCCCGCAAAGGACCCACACAGGATCGGGCCCACAAAGGACCTGTAGGCGCTGGTTCACACAGGACCGCTGAGCGCAAAGACCCACACAGGATTGGACCCACACAGGATCGGGCCCACACAGGACCTGTAGCACTGATCCACGTAGGATCGCTGAGTGCTGTAGTCTTCGTCGTCGAATCCACACAGGATCTTTGTACTGTCGTCGTCGTAGTCACAGTAGCAGTAGCAGTAGCAGTAGTAGTCACAGTCGCAGCCAGCACTAGGGTTCCCACACACAGCAAGCTCGTACAGGAGGGTCCGCTCCACGAGCCGAGAGGCTGATACATCAACTATCACAAAGTCTAGAGTTGATGTATCCAAAAGTTCCGTATCGTCAACAGGAACTCAACGCAACAGACGGCGCGTCAATCGGACGCCCGGTCTGAGAGTTATTGGCATTTTCGTCCCCGGGGCCCGGTTGGTTTTTAAGGCAAAACCAACCCGACCGTACTCCACCTGCGTCCAAACCTCGGGCGGAGAATGCCAAAAGATCTGTCTCACTAAGAGGAACACAACAAAGTTGACGGCACGTCAATCGGACGTCCGTAGCTCAAGATATGAGTGTTTCCGCTCCGAAGGCCCGGTTGGTTTCGTGTACGAACCAACCTGGCCGAACTCAAAGTATTCCGAAACCCTGAGTGTAATATACCGAAACGACCGTCTTGATCCAAGGATCGCGTTTCCGCAGACGCTTCGTCAATCGGAGGTCCGTGGCTCATGTTATGGCCAAAATACCGAAACCGTCTCGAAACCGGGGGGTCCGGGTCCTGGTCGACCCGAACCGGGTCCGACCCGGCCCGGCCGGCCGGCGGCGCGGCAGCCTGGCGCCGCACGGATGCAGCGCGCGGGGGGCAGGTCCCCCGCTTGTTTCAAAAAAAACGGTGCGGCTTATAACCGCGCCTTGGAGAACCGGCCCCCCCATGTGGGGGCCTACTTGTGGAAAACGGGGGGGCCACCTGCCCCCTAAACGAAACCCCCCCCCCTCCGTCATAAATTGGGGGGGTTTAGTGCCGGCCGGGGGAATTAAATTCCCCCGGCCTTGACCTTTCGGCCGGCCACCTGGCCGGCCGGTTTTTCTCCAACGGAACCGGCAAACCGGTCCCCTTTTCGGCTTCCGACGTCGGCGGCCCGGCCGCCGGTCTTCTCGTCCCGCCGCGGCCCAGAACCGGTCGCGGTGTTCGTCGTCCGGCACGGTGCAATGGCATCGCGCCCCTCCACCGCGCCTTTGATTCCCTTCGACGCGGCGCGACGGCGTCGCGTTCTTGATGATCTTTCCACGGCGCGGTGCGACGGCGCCGCGCAATATAAGCGTGCGAATAACCGCGTGGTGCGACGGCACCACGCCATCTTGTTTCATCCGCAATATAAATCAACAAGAACAAAGGAGGGGGTTCGGCCGTGTTAATGCGGTCCGGCCCCCTCACGTTAAACGATAAAACATATTTAAATATCCTTACATTAGTCATGCTATAACCACGAACAAGAATAAATAAATAAACAAAATAATCAACAACAACCCCTACCTTGGGTTCAAGTTCGAAGATCGTCAACGACCTGCGGAAGACAACGTCGCGGAGGTCGGGCGTCGCGGTAGTCGTTTGTAAAATCCGATGACGAATAGGTACGTCCGAAGAGGTACGTCATTGGCGAATCTTCATATGTCGACGAAGGAAGTCCGAGGAGGAAGCGGCGTTCCCTTTTGTTGACACGGAAGACGAAGAAGAGAGGAGCGGCGTTCTTCATCTGAGCTTGAGCGTGCTTCGTCAAGGCTTGAGCGTTCTTCGTCAAAGTTTGAAGAAGAAGGAGAAGAACCCAAAATGCTCTCAATATGGCTAAACAATTCTAACCAAATAAAGTAAGATAGAGTCTTATTTTATTCACAAACTTAACAAATTGAATTTCAAAGGTTTGAAATTCAAATAAGATAACTCCAAAATTAAATAACAAGTTGTCATGTCATTTAAAGAGGGGTTAAAGGGAGTTTGAGAGAAGATGGAAGGTTTAGGTTCGTGTGGGCCCCACCACACTTAATCCTCTCAAGGGAGGTTAAGTGGGTGTGGGTCCCACCCCTAACTTCCTTTGAGAGAAGTTAACCAACAAAAGTAAAATAAAAAGTGTTCCACATTTTTATTCAACTTTTTATAATTCTTCCAAAAACTAACTTTCGTCCTGCAATAAACGCAACTTCGGAAAAGGTCTCCTTAAGCGAATATCGGCGTTGCGAGTTCATCGGTGTCCTCAGATTTTAATTTCGAGCAACGGATCAAAAGTTAGAAATTTCTGCTCGTTCGTTCACTGAACGTACCCGAGCCAAACTTCGGAAATTGATTCCGGGAACTCCGGGCCTCGGAATCAGGTGCCGTCTGAAACCGCGCTCCTGTAAAATTCCAAAGAAAATTAAGAAAAAATTTTCCATGAATTTTACGGGTCTTTACATTACTCACACCTCAGGGATTTACGTCCCCATAAAGATACATCAAAAACTAGGGAAACAAATGAGGGTACTGAGCACGCATCTGATCCTCCCGCTCCCATGTGCTCTCCTGGAGATTCTTGTGCTGCCATCTGATGCGCACAAGAGGAATCAATCTCCCACGTAGGACCCGCTCCTGTCGATCCTCTATCTCCACTGGGAACTCCGTAAAAGTCGCCCCATCGTCAACGTCAAGCTCCCCATGGTCAATGATGTGCGTCGGGTCGTGCATGTATCTCCTCAGCTGAGACACGTGGAAGACGTCATGCACCCGGTGCAACTGAGGTGGTAGAGCCAGGCGATAAGCCACCTCACCAATCCTGCTGAGGACCTGGAAGGGTCCGATGAAGCGCGGAGATAACTTGTCGCCTCGGCCAAATCTCCGAATACCACGTCGAGGTGAGACTCACAAGAAGACGTGGTCACCATCCTCAAACTCCCGTGGCCTCCGCCTCCTGTCAGCGTATGACTTCTGCCGGCTCAGAGCTGTCCTCGTCCGCTCCTGGATGACCTGGACCTTCTCTGTCGTGGCCTGGACCATCTCCGGTCCCACCAGTGCTGACTCCCCAGGGTCTGTCCAGCACAAAGGAGATCTACAAGGTCGGTCGTACAACGCCTCATACGGTGTCATCCCGATGGTGGAGTGGTAGCTGTTGTTGTACGCAAACTCCACCAAGGGTAGGTGGTCCTCCCAGCTACGACCAAAGTTGAGGACACATGCGCGGAGCATGTCCTCAAGAGTCTGAATGGTTCTCTCTGTCTGACCATCCGTCTGAGGGTGAAAGGCTGTGCTCAGACGTAGCTGCGTCCCGAACGCCTCCTGTAACCCCTTCCAAAGCTAGTAATTAAAGCGAGCATCTCGATCGGAGACGATAGATGATGGCACACCGTGGAGCCGCACAATCTCCTGAACATAGATACGTCCCAATCTCTCCACTGAGCCCTGCTCTCTAATGGGTAAGAAGTGTGCCGACTTGGTGAGTCGGTCAACAATCACCCAGATGGAGTCGTGACCTCTGGAAGTGCGTGGAAGTCCAGTCACAAAGTCCATAGATATGTCGTCCCACTTCCACTCCGGAACCTCCAAGGGCTGTACCAAGCCTGCTTGTACCTGATGCTCTGCCTTCACCTGTTGGCAGGTGAGGCATCGAGAAACGAACTCTGCTACAGCCTTCTTCATGCCCGGCAACCAGTGCTGTCGTCTGAGGTCCTGGTACATCTTCGCCACACCAGGATGTACCGCAAAAGGAGAAGTGTGAAACTCTCTCAGCACTTCCTCTTGCAAAGCGACTGGTACCATGGTATGTCCTCTGAAATGGATGTCGTGCTCTGCTCCAAGGGAGAAACCATCAGGTGCCTGTCCCGAGGATATCTGTGCACGCCGTGTCTCACAGTCAGCGTCCTCACGTTGTGCCTCTCTGACCCACTGAAGTAGTGGAGGGGTGACTGTGAGAGACTGGAGGAAGGCTGCTCCATCTCTATCCACGAAGGATATCTGTAAAGAGGCTAGCTGCTCCGTCGCCTCCTCAAGTAGCTGAATGCCCGTCCTCCTGCTGAGGGCATCGGCTACTACGTTCCCCTTCCCAGGAGTATAGACTATCTCAAAGTCATAGTCCTGGAGGAACTCGAGCCATCGCCGCTGTCTCAGGTTCAGGTCCTTCTGCGAGAAGATATACCTGAGACTCTGATGATCGGAAAAGACTTTAAAGCACTCGCCCATCAGATAGTGTCGCCATGTCTTCAGAGTGAAGACCACTGCTGCTAACTCCAGGTCATGGGTAGAGTAGTTCTGATCATGCAGCCTCAACTGACGTGATCCATAGGCAATCACTGCCCGCTCCTGCATCAGAACACATCCGAGTCCGGTCCCTGATGCATCGCAGTAGACTACGTACCCTACTCCCTCCTCAGGCAACCTCATGATAGGTGCGCTAGTCAATCTCTGTCTCAGCTCCTAGAAGCTCTGCTGAGATTTGTCTGACCACACGAAGGGTTTCCCCTTCTTCGTCAAAGTTTTGAGTGGTGCTGCAACTCTAGAGAAGTCTAGAACGAATCTCCGATAGTATCCAGCTAGTCCCAAGAAACTCCGAACCTCTTTTACGCTCCTGGGTGGCTCCCAAGCTAGCACTGCCTCGATCTTCGCGGGATCCACTACAACTCCCGCCTCAGAGATGACGTGTCCCAAGAAGTGGACCTCACGTATCCAGAACTGGCACTTCGAGAGCTTACCATAAAGCTGGTGCTCTCTGAGTGTGTCTAGTACAACTCGCAAATGATAGGCGTGCTCCTCCTCAGTCGTAGAGTAAATCAGTATGTCTTCGATGAAGACCACGACAAATCGATCGAGGTATGGATGAAAGATCCTGTTCATGAGGGCCATGAACACTGCTGGAGCATTGGTTACGCCGAAAGGCATAACCAAGAACTCATAGTGTCCATACCGACATCTGAAGGTCGTCTTCTGCACGTCCTCGTCTCTGACTCTTAGCTGATGATAGCCTGACATGAGGTCTATCTTCGAGAACCACCGTGCTCCCTTGAGCTGATCAAAGAGGTCATCAATCCTCGGTAGCGGATACTTGTTCCTCACTGTCACCCGGTTCAGGCGACGATAGTCAACACAAAGTCGCAAGCTCTCGTCCGCCTTCTTGGCGAACAATATCGGGGAAGCCCAGGGTGAAACACTGGGTCGGATGAACCCCTTGCCCCATAAGTCCTCCAAATGTACCCGTAGCTCTCGAAGCTCGGCGGGGGCCATCCGATATGCTGGAGTGGATATCGGGGCTGTCCCAGGGTACAGGTCAATATAAAAGTCTACCTCTCTGCGAGGAGGTAGCCCTGGAACGTCGTCGTGAAAAACGTCCGCAAACTGATCCACCACTGTAGGAAAACCAGGACTCCGCGCGTCAACTGCTCCAAGGATGAGGCTAGCCAACTGATGAGTGATGGGTTGTCCTCTCCTCCGCGGAAGTCCATCCTGTGCTGAAAAGGCTCCCTTATCGCCGGTGAAGGTGAACCTGCTCCCGTCGGTGCGTACACATCGGACCTTGCGGCTGAAACAGTCAATCTGTGCATGGACCGTAGATAGCCAATCCATGCCCAAGATGACGTCGTAAGGCCTCGATGCTGCTACAAGAAGATCCCAGCCGAAGCTCTCGCCTCCTAGAGTAATCTCACACTACCGGCACCGGTGCGTAATCGTCGAGTCTGCTCCTGTAGGAGTCTCTAGTCATAAGGATCGAGCCAACGGATCTGTCGGAATCTCCGAGCTCCGAACAAGGGCAGCGGCTATGAAAGTGTGACTCGCTCCTGTGTCTATAAGTACTGCAGCAAGGGTGGAATAGACACAGATAGTACCTCGAATCATCTCGGGCGCGCCGTGGTCGTAGGCCTCTGCTGCCTGGAGCTGTGCCTGTCTCTGCCCGCCAGCTCCCTGTGGTCGGGGTGGACCTCCTGGTGGTGGTGGTGGCAGAGCCTCAAAGCATCGCCCACCACCTGCTGCTCGGCCAGCTCCTCTGCCTCGTCCGCCTCCTCCCTGCGGACCGCCACGGTCGACCCTCTGCCTCTGCCTCGGTGGTCCCTCAATCGTCTGCTGCTCCTCGGCAAGGCGGGTCGGGCAGTCACGAGCCATGTGGCCCTGCCCGCCGCACGAGTAGCATTGTCTGCCTCTCGAAAGACTGGCTCCGCGCTGTGTGCTCCGCACTGCTGAGCCAGTGTCCTGAGGTCGTCTGCCCAAAGGTCTGGTCTGCCTGGACCCCTGAGTCATCCGTCGACTTCCTGCTGCAGATGACTCTGCCACGTGCCGCCCTGTGGTGGGTCGCTGCGCTGGTGTAGACTCAGCAAGGAAGCTCTTGATCAGAAGGGCCCTCTCCAGTACTTTTGTCTGAGTCGGTATGCTGAGGGAGATCAGCGATGCCCTGATCTCGTGCCTCAAACCCTGCTCGAAGGTCCGGGCCCGGAAGAATGGGTCTCGTACCATGTCGGTCGAGTATCACGAGAGATCAGTAAACCTCTCGGAGTACTGAGCGACCGTCATTCTGCCCTGCCGCAGCTGAAGAAGCTCCTGGATACGCACCGCACGAAGGGTGGCTGGGATGAACTCCGAGCGGAAGAGGCTCTCAAAGTCTGTCCAAAGTAGAGATGCCTCATCGTGCACCTGGAGCATCAAGCTCCACCATCATCCTGCTGCTGCGTGTAGTAGGCTCGCAGCGAGGATCACCATGAGGTCTGCTGGTGTCCTCACTAGCCTAAACACACGTACCACTGCCTCCATCCAGTCCTCGGCTGCCTGGGGGTCCGTCTCCCCACGAAACCTGGGCGGTCGCTAGCGCTGAAACTCATGCAGTGCGCTGAGGCGACGTGCATCGTCAGCGGCTGGTGCTGGAAGCATCAGGGGGCTCGGCGGGTAGAGCTACCGCAGGTGCCACTGCTGACAAAGGTCCCTACACCGAGGCCTCGTTGCTCGGTGGCCTGTCGTCACACTCGACTCTCGGATCTCTAGCTGGCTGCCGTCGTGGGGCCATCCTGAAAAGGGAACAGGTGCGCCACGGTCAGAACAGTATACCTGGTGAGCTGATATAAGTAATCACAAAGAAAACTTGAAACACACACGCAATCAATGTTTTCGTGCATTAAGTCGGAAATCAGAAGTCAGGGTCCTGGTGTACGGATACGTCGGCCGCGGCACCAACACTGGACTCCCTGGACTGATAACCACACTCAATACGTTAAACATTATTCCTTCACATAGAAAAGATCAGAGTTCCCGGTAGAACCGAACTCCTCTGATACCAATTTGTCACGACCCGCCCTCGGGGTCCGTGCCGTGACTACCCCAAGCCCTCCTTCCATAGGCCAGGGGCTGGCGACTAGCACCAAGGCGTAAATCCCAGTAAAAAGGGAAGGCATTGCCTTTGTAAAGTAAACAAACACCACAGAGTAAGAAAGCGGAAAGTAAACACTAAGAAAAAGCAGAGTACAACTGAAAGTGCAGAAAAGTAAATGGGCCAGTATACAAACCCAAACTGAAAGTAAAGTACAACTCGAAAGGGAAAACAGCAAATGAAAAGTAAAAGTCGCTACACTGATCTGTCCACTGGTAATCCCACCTGAAGGGTGGGTACAGATAGCTCCACTGCTCCACGGGTCCCGCCGTCCGCTCCGAGCATGTCCCGCCCAGTGGTCCACCTCCAGGTACCATCCTGCTCTGCAAGCCTCACCTAAGATCAACGTTGTCCGTCGTCTGCAACCAACACAACGTAGTGAGGGCAAAGCCCGTGCATGGGTGAGTATAAGCTACTCAGTAGGGACCTCGAGACCCCTGAAGGTCTCTCAAATCCAAAAAGGATAAACCACGAAGAAAGGTACAATCACGAAGTAACAACCGACACTGCTTAGGTATATGCCCATACATATACCTAAGTCATCAATTTCAAATACGCTCCAACCTCCGAGACCAAGTACAACTCAGTCCACACAGGAAAGTAAACGTATTCCACACAGGAAAGCAAAACGTAATCCACACAGGATAGCACAACACAATCCACACAGGAAAGCAACAGGATTCAGCTCACACAGGTATACCTCTCCGAAAGACGATAAAGATTATCTCTGATCCATCTAAGTCATCGGACCCACGAAGGATCGATAGGTAACTAACCCCCGCAAAGGACCCACACAGGATCGGGCCCACATAGGACCTGTAGGCGCCGGTTCACACAGGACCGCTGAGCGCAAAGACCCACACGGGATCGGACCCACACAGGATCGGGCCCACACAGGACCTGTAGCACTGATCCACATAGGATCGCTGAGTGTTGTAGTCGTCGTCGTCGAATCCACATAGGATCTCTATACTGTCGTCGTCGGAGTCACAGTAGCAGTAGCAGTAGCAGTAGTAGTCATAGTCGCAGCCAGCACTAGGGTTCCCGCACACAGTAATCTCGTACAGGAGGGTCCGCTCCACGAGCCGAGAGGCTGATACATCAACTGTCACAAAGTCCAGAGTTGATGTATCCAAAAGTTCCGTATCGTCAACAGGAACTCAACGCAACAGACGGCGCGTCGATCGGACGCCCGGTCTGAGAGTTATTGGCATTTTCGTTCCCGGGGCCCGGTTGGTTTTTAAGGAAAAACCAACCCGACCGTACTCCACCTGCGTCCAAACCTCGGTCGGAGTATGCCAAAAGATCCTTCTCACTAAGAGGAACACAAAAAAGTTGACGGCACGTCAATCGGACGTCCGTAGCTCAAGATATGAGCGTTTCCGCTCCGAAGGCCCGGTTGGTTTCGTGTACGAACCAACCCGGCCGAACTCAAAGTATTCCGAAACCCTGAGTGTAAAATACCTAAACGAACGTCTCGAACCAAGGATCGCGTTGCCGCAGACGGTTCGTCAATCGGAGGTCCGTGGCTCAAGTTATGTCCAAAAGACCGAAACCGTCTCGAAACCGGGGGGTCCGGGTCCGGGCCGACCCGGCCCGGCCGGCCGGCGGCGCGGCGGCGCGGCGGCCTGGAGCTGCATGGATGCAGCGCGCGGGGGGTAGGGCCCCCGCTTGTTTCAAAAAAAAACAACGGCGCGGCTTATAGCCGCGCCTTGGAGAACCGGTCCCCCCATGTGGGGGCCTGCTTGTGGAAAACGGGGGGCCGCCTGCCCCCATAAACGAAACCCCCCCCCCCCTCATAAATGGGGGGGTTTAGTTCCAGCCGGGGAATTAAATTCCCCCGGCCTTGACCTTCCGGCCGGCCACCTGGCCGGCCGGTTTTTCTCCAACAGAACCGGCAAACCGGTCCCCTTTCCGGCTTCCGACGCCGGCGGCCCGGCCGCCGGTCTTCTCGTCCCGCCGCGGCCCGGAACCGGCCGCGGTGTTTGTCGTCCTGCGCGGTGCAACGGCACCGCGCCCCTCCACCACGCCTTTGATTCCCTTCGACGCAGCGCGACGGTGTCACGTTCTTGATGATCCTTCCACGGCGCGGCGCAACAGCGCCACACAATATAAGCGTGCGAATAACCGCGTGGTGCGACGGCCCCACGCCATCTTGTTTCATCCGCAATATAAATCAACAAGATAAAAGGAGGGGGTTCGGCCGTGTTCATGCGGTCCGGCCCCCTCACGTTAAAAGATAACACATATTTAAATATCCTTACGTTAGTCATGCTAGAACCACGAATAAGAATAAATAAATAAACAAAATAATCAACAACAACCCCTACCTTGGGTTCAAGTTCTAAGATCCTCAACGACCTGCGGAAGACAACGTCGCGGAGGTCGGGCGTCGCGGTAGTCGTTCGTCAAATCCGATGACGAAGAGGTACGTCCGAAGTGGTACGTCGTTGGAAAATCTTCGTATGCCGACGAAGGAAGTCTGAGGAGGAAGCGACATTCCCTTTCGTTGACACGGAAGACGAAGAAGAGAGGAGCGGCGTTCTTCGTCGGAGCTTGAGCGTTCTTCGTCAAGGCTTGAGCGTTCTACGTCAAAGTTTGAAGAAGAAGGAGAAGAACCCAAAATTCTCTCAAGATGGCTAAACAATTCTAACCAAATAAAATAAGATAGAATCTTATTTTATTCACAAACTTAACAAATTGAATTTCAAAGGTTTGAAATTCAAATAAGATAACTCCAAAATTAAATAACAAGTTGTCATGTCATTTAAAGAGGGGTTAAAGGGAGTTTGAGAGAAGATGGACGGTTTAGGTTTGTGTGGGTCCCACCACACTTAATCCTCTCAAGGGAGGTTAAGTGGGTGTGGGACCCACCCCTAACTTCCTTTGAGAGAAGTTAACCAACAAAAGTAAAATAAAAAGTGTTCCACATTTTTATTCAACTTTTTATAATTCTTCCAAAAACTAACTTTCGTCCCGCAACAAACGCAACTTTGGAAAAGGTCTCCTTAAGCGAATATCGGCGTTGCGAGTTCATCGGTGTCCTCGGATTTCAATTCCAAGCACCGGATCAAAAGTTAGAAATTCCCGCTCGTTCGTTCACTGAACGTACTCGAGCCAAACTTCGGAAATTGATTCTGGGCACTCCGGGCCTCGGAATCAGGTGCCGTCTGAAACCGCGCTCTTGTAAAATTCCAAAGAAAATTAAGAAAAAATTTCCCCTGAATTTTACGGTTCTTTACAAATGGTTTTTTACGACATAAAATCATGTTCAAGATGTCATTTATGGTGCGTTTAATTAAAATAAATAACTAAAAATATTTATTTTATTTTCTACACAAGAGAACTAACATCCTTTATATATACATCAATATAATAATTCATAAAGATTATCTTCATCAATTTTGGCAGAATTTACAAGAGATCTGTCATTATTTGTTTGATGATCAATAACTGAGGATGATGATTTATTATATCATGGTGGATCAATTGGCATCAGATGCAACAGAGCTTCCCATTCACTAGAGAAAATTTTATTCACTAATAGTTGATCACTTTAAGAGGTTGGTATCATCAATTGTGGTTTCCTCCCTTGATAAAAAGATTTATCATTGTTTTTATCTAATATTATTTGATATGTGATATTTTTATCTTCACAATAACATTTTCCATTAAATTTAATTGTTTGAAATTATTTATATTTTCTATTTCATGATGTATCCCCTAAAAATCCCCATCAAGGAATTTTTGTACAATAATTCTTATTCAATTAAGGATGTCATCATTCCTTTGAATTTGTACCCACTGCTCATCATGTTCTTTTCTTTTCATGTATGGAATTGCAGTTCAACATTGCAGGGGTGGGTTTGAGCCTGATTGAATTTCTAGATTTGTGATAGAATAGATGAATCCAACTGGGGTGATTATTTTTATATTCATCAAGCGAGGTTATGTTAAACAAGTGATTCTCTATTGATACAAGATATGAAGTGGTTATTGAATGTGATGGGAGACACACGAGAGACATTAAAGGGATTATATGGGTGGGCAGATTCTAATTTTTAGACATTGGAGGTCATTAAATTGACAGCCAATGTAATTAAATTAAAAGAAGTTATATTTTAAGTGTTAAACCGCCACCAATCACAATGGAAGCAAAATAAACATTGTATTTATTCTTTAAAATACTGTTTCTATTGAAATCCTAACTACACAATGTGTACGGTGAAGAACACATGCCTTGTAGTACCCACTGGATGTGGATCAGAGGTTTAAATCATATATAAGGATAAAATGTTGTGTGGAGAAGAACACACTTCATGTGACCCTCCATAGGTGGCTTATACATGTTCCAGATGGCCCATTCCTAAGGCCCCATACGAGAGGATGAATTGTGTATAAGTGTCCCCAGACACATACATGAATACATGGTAACATGTATATTAGAATGAATAGAAACTCAGGTTTTCATATCTTCCATGTATACTAAAAAAATATTGTATATACAGACATGGATTCTCACTCTATGTCAAAAGAGAGAACGACTAGGCAGTAGAGTGGGTCCACATGTCATTTGATCCCCATAGCCATCGTGTATCCAATATATTAATATTTTACCTACGGTGTATCTTTTTTTACTTGGATTTTAGGTCACATGAAGATTATCTTTATTTTTTCACATAGAAGGTATTGTTGTCCTTTATAGTGGCAGTTGAGATATAATCTCATACGTTTTGAGAATGATTCATATTTATGAGATGCTTGATGATTGAAGTTATTAGGTGGGATCAACAAAGAGGTATGAAGGTCAGTACTTCACTTTTAAAATACATTATAGGATCACTAATCTCTTAGAGTGATACTAGAGTCATTACTATGATTTAACATAATTAAGTGGGGTCCTCAGGCTACTGATGGGATAAAGAGTATAATACTCCACTTTAACACTAGGGAAAGGGTTCTCTATATACTATATATTGGCAGTTTTATTACTTAACATACTAAAGGGCATGGGTTCTCTCCCTACAGAACTGTACACAATCATCATTTAGCTTTGGTGGTGTGAAAAACCTTCATAGGATATGTGTGAACCCTCATCTATGCAGCACAATGGTAAGTTTTAGGCTCCTCCACACACATTATGGAGAGGTAGTGTTGATGCTAGGCATCAATGATAGACATATAGAACATAAGGCATACTCGTCGACTTCAAATGGGATGTCATATAGAGATTCCATTTATCTATTTTTTCGGTTTCTATATGAGAATATATATGTGCATATATTGGGAATTCCCCTTTCTTGATTTCAGATGACTGTTATTATATCTCCTTCTCGATCTCTTTTAGTTTTAGGGAATCCTACTAAGTATGTATATACTCACCCGTACATTGGATTTATCACATGTTTCATGTCATATATAGATAATTGAGTACATAAATGATGATAATAGTGGATCATAGTGATTCATAGGTTCATTGACCATGTACAACAATTGGTCTTGGAGATTAGGAGAAGGGATCTCTCAATACTCATTATTTTCCATTTGTTATCAGTATGGGGAATTATTTCATAATGGAATTATATGTTTTCCATATTTCCCATTGTATTTATTATAATATAATATGATGTATTCCCAATAGTTTACATCATAGATTGTTTATCTCTATATGTCATAGTATTTTTTTTATATTATTATACACTATTTCATGGTGATAGTTGTGTGTGTGTGTGTCGGTTCATTGAGAAAGTATTCCCATTATTGTTATTCATTTTGGTTCCTGTTAGTAGCCCATGTCTTATTAGAGGATGGCTAGGGGTTTTGGTATCCAGACCAACCACTATCTACGTGGGCCCTAGATGTTTGGGTAATTATAATCGATTGTTCTTAGTATGAATGAAATAGTTTTATTTCCCATCTAACCTTAATTTAATATAGTAATCATGATTACTGTGGATTCATTTGTAACTTTCTATTGGTGAAAATAATTTCATCATCCAAATGTTCAAAAATATTACTTTAATAAATATATGTATATTATCAAATCTGATGAAATATTTATAAAAAAACAAACCATCATATGGAAGCCAACTCACTGAGTTGAAACCACAACTAGAGGTCTATAATCTCACCCACCTATTCTGTATAACTACATCGTGAATCCAAACTATATGAATATTCTAGAAAACAATTATGTTATAAAAAAGATAATTTAATGATAGTAAAAACTAATGATTCTCATACTCATATATAAAGCTATCAATAATGTCAAAAAATTCCATTAAACATCAATATAAATTGGTCAACCCTTCATATAAATATATACCGTTGAGTAAGGTATCATAATGTGAAAATAGAACAAAATATTAATCCATAATAATGGAGTGATAATAAATATTATTCAAAAAATACTAGGGCAAATTAGTAGGCCATGATAAAAATGTGAAAATGAATAGATTCAAAAATCAATGTTGTTCAGTCAATCCATGACACTAGTATAAAAATAACCTTTTCCAAATATCTAAACCATATAAATTAAGAAATGTAAATTAAAAATAAGTATAATTTTGTAAATCCCATGTTATGTCATATAAAATATTACATTTTGTGGTCTACTACCAATAATTGTGTTAATTTTGGCCTACCACAACTATGGTATAATAATAATCAACCAACATTAGCAAACCTATGTGGAAGGATCTATTTCCCTTTCCATAAATCCCCTGCCCCCATATATCATATTTAATTAATGATGAATAATAAATCTTCCCATATTTACCATGTAACATCATTATCAAAAAACATAACAATATACCAACAATTAATAATGGTGAAATAACTCTTATCATCCTAAGAAACCAATTTGTAAAACTAGTAGGGATAAAATAAAATCTAAAGGAAGAAAAAAATGAATCATATCTATACCCATCACTCTTTTTTAATAATATTTTATCAGTAAATTTCTTATTATTTATATCACAAAAATTGCATCACACCCACCAGAAATTCAATCCAATTCCCTCTCCAGAATTATAGATACTATCAAAAGGAAATTATAAAAATACCCCTCTTAAAAATAAACTATGAATGAATTAACTGTCCTATGTTTATAATCATTTTTAGGATCATAAAATGTTTTACATTCACTTGATGTAATCCCTATTATTTTTCACAGCAGAAATTAAATATATTTTTCATGAAAGTAATTTAATATTTTAAAATTATATAGGTACATACTTTGATAAAACTATTTACAAATAATTAGTCACATCATAAAATCCGTCCAAAAAATATATTAATACTCAAAAACTATTAATACCATATACATGTTAACCACTCAATAAACCATTAAATTTATTTTGTTTCAATTTTCTTTAAAACCTCATGTTTTTTATAACTCACACCTATATGTACTAAAAAACATTTCATCGTCTAAATTAATGAAAAATACATGATGTCTCTATATTAAATAAATATATTACCTTTTATTTTTAGTTATTAACAATTTATTCAAAAATTAAATATTAAATTTTTACAATATCTTATTGTCAATTATAATGTCCAAAAAGTAATTTTAATGATCTAATATAGAAATTTTTACCTCAAAAAAATAACAAATAAAAAACATATATAAAATATTATTTGGATGTTAATTTCTGATGATCTACTATCAATCTAACCATACAACCTCTAGACCAACACTATTGGATAAACTTATAAAAACACATAACATAAAATAATGTATTTAATAAATATACAAGTTTCTAATAACTTTCTACCATTTAAAATAATGTTTTTTATATTTCAATAAAACTAGGAAAAATTTTAAACTAATTAATCTCAAGTCATGTCATAAAATTGATATTTGTTTCTACTATATTTTAAGATAATAACCAGTTAATAATTCATCAATGTCACATACTAATTATCCACGTAAGATAATTTTCATATATTTGAATATAATATAATTTATTACAAAAACTATGCAATTGAAATCATTAGTAAGGGATAGATCAAATAATTTGTATGGGTAAACATAATAATAAATCACAACATGAGTGACATGAAGAAAAAAAATTTCATAATGGGAATGATCATAAGTTCAAGAGAGTAGAATAAACAGATGATATCATAATAACATTTATTAAATAATGATCATAACATGAGATAATAGAATCATAATAATGTGAAAAAAACATAAACATGACATCATGAGAATAATTAAAGGCTTCTGATGGTGGTAAAATAACATAGTCGGAATGGCTAACTACACACTCCCATTGATGTCTAGGAACACTTCCCACACACCATGATATCTCATGATATCTAAACATTACCAAATTCATTAAAGGTAAATATATTTCTTCACCCACCTTCCAAAAAACGAAAATAATACATATGTTTAAGAAATGGTTTAAATCAATATATAAAAAATTCAAAAGGAAATAAAATGGTATTTATATTCTATTGAATTGTTTTCCTAAGGAGGATTTCTTTATTTCATTAATAAACATGAAATGATAAACACATGGATAATTAATGAGTATCTAAGGAATTTTATAATCATTATAGGTAAATTCATCTCAAGACATATTATTATGCATATGGTATTTATACTTATTATGAAATGGTTATATAGGTTTGATAATAACATCCCCAATCAACTAATATTTTGGGAATTTAGGAGACCACCATTCAATCAGGTAATGAAATACATAGAATTCAAAATGGAAGAACATTGGATGTAAATAATATCTATACAAGTGGGTAAATATGTAAGAATAAATCCATGATGTGTCCCAATAAACAAGTAAATTTAAATGTCATATAATATTTATATAAATAATGTTAATGGATTTTTTTAAATAATACCATTGATAAATTATATGATATATTAAAAACATTCTAATTTTCAGTTGTAAAATTTCCTAAAAAATAACAATTACCCTTGACCTTTGAAAACATTTGAGAGGGAGATTTTATTAAATAGTGACAACAACAATTTCTTTTATTTTAAACATTAATAAATCAAATGGAAATATCTTAGAATATGAAAAAGGTTTTAGAAAGATACACTCAATTGGAAATATGTAATTGATATTCCTTTCAGTTTGAAAAGTACCATTCAAAAACATTTCGAACAATTATTTTTTGAATTTTTTAAAAAAATCAATTTAGATGGAAATACGCTTTATAAATAAATTATAATGAACGTATTTGGGAACTTTTTAAAATATTACATCAGATAACCTCTTTTTTTATAACCAATCATGTATAAAATGTTTAATCTCCATTAAAATAATTTAGTGGATCAAAAATTTTAAAAAGGGTGATAAAATATATAATTTATAAGAGGATAAGATATGTATGAAGTTCACAAACATCATTATAAAAAAATAATTTTGATGGGTAAGGCATGGACATAAAAGAAAAATAAATATATTAATTTATAAGACTATTCCTTATCAACATCACTCTTTTATTTGAAGAATCATTCAATAAAATAGAATATTATTAATGAATAGATGTAATTTTCATGGAGGAAAATGGAATATCCCATTTGGAATTATAATGGTCAGAAAAAGAGTATTCACATATAAAATCCATGAAAAGATTTCATGAATTATATGAAAATGGAGTTAAATTATGAACACAATTATGACATGAGAAATATTTTATTCAAAATCATTTACATAGAAAGAGATTAAAAATGAACCTAAAATACCATTAAAAAAATATATTTCTTTATAATATAAAGATTTTGAATCATATATTCCATATATAGGTGAATTGGTTCATAATGTAAAATTTGTCTCAACAAATGGTTTCTCAGTGATATTTTTACAATAGGATAAATTCCTTATTCAAATCAGCCTTTATCTTCATCATTGTAAATGAAACCCCTATGAGTTATTTTAAATGCACCAAGGGTTTCAGGAAAGGTGATCCCTTATCTGCCATTACCTTTTCCCTTGTGAAAGATTTCATTAGCAGGATCGTTGGTTGTCTTGTTCCTCAAAACAAAGGTAAACCCATTTCGGAGGCTAGAAACTTATGTATGCCTACACATTTTTTTATGTCTATAATATCATCTTATTTTTACATGGAAATAACCGAAATATTCAAAAGGCATAAATATTCCTTATCTCATTATGATGAAATAAATATACAATCTATAAGCTAAAAAAGATATTCTTGTTATATTTGGAATTTATTGATATCCTTCTAGAAAAATTAATATTATCAATAGTCTTCGTATCAAAGAGGGGTCCTTCCATTTCACCTACCTAGGTGTCCTCATTTTTTTTGGAAGACCTAAATCGTTGTTCATTTCCACTATTCTTAGTATTGTCATCAGTCAACTATCCTCTTAGAAGGGTAAATCCCTCTCCATTGATGGAAAGATCTGTCTGGTGAAATATAATATTGTGTCTAAATTAGTCTATTCGCTGAAGATCTATAAATGGAATGATATACTCCTTAAAAAAATTTAATTTTTAAATCAATATTTTTGTTTGGACTATCACCATTCGTGAAAGAAACTGTGTGACCATACCCTGGCCTACTTGTTGCAAACCCTTATATAAATGTTGTCTTGTTATTAAAAACCTTCATCGCTTTAACAGTTCCCTTCATGCTAGACATACATGGAAATTAATTAATTACAACACTGACTCCATTTATATTCATAGTAAATGTTTCTTTGAGAAGATCACAAAATGAAATATGAGCTATATCAACTCTTTTATCTGGACCTCCATTAGACAATCATATAGATACATTATGGTCAATTCTAGATGAATTTTTAGTTTTGATTCTTCCATGAACTTTTGAATGAATAACTGGAATAGAACCCCTATAACTTCTATGTTACCTCTAAACTCCTCAAAAAACACCAACTTCAATATAAAAGAATATCATTCAATCTTGTATATTCTAATTTCCTGACAACATTATCTATATTATTGATAATTATTCCAATTCTAATGTTGATTATTTTCTTATTTTGGAGCCTGCTCACAATGGTGTTATTGACTCAAAATGTTTTTACAATCAAAACCTCTCAACTCATAATCTAAAATTAGGTTGGTTAAAATCCATTGAAAAGCCTTGGATTAAACCATCGAGAATAAATCTTGTTTGGTGTATTGTTCACAACTGTGATCCTACTGAGGTCAGTATTCAATCTTTTGGAATACAACAATTCTCTAAGTCTCAATTTTTTCACCAACATATATAATATGCTAACCATTTGTTTTTGTCTTGTGCTACGACATCAGCCCATTAGGATTATAATACTAACTTGTATTATTTTATATGTTTACTACTTAACTCTATTAGATTAAAATTAAATCATTTTTTAGCTCTTGATTCTTCAAATAAAATCAATAAACCCTTCTTATCAGCCATTTCAGAGCTTCTCTATGTGATCGGTAACAATAGAAATGCCATTATCCACAAAAATACTCATTCAGCCATAATGCAGTTGAGATGCGAATTCTAATTGCCATTAAAGATACCACTTCAATTAAAAATATTCATTGTGACACCTCTATTGGTGATTTCATGATCCTTCATTGACTTAGAATTGATGGTCTCTACAGGAAACCGAGGTTCACCTTTGCGGTGTATGGCTCACCCCTCTTCCAGGAAGGATTAATGTAAATGGTTACGGAGCTTCCAAAGGCAATCCAGGTCCTTTGGGTTTTAGTTCTATCTTCATAGATTTATTGGTCAATCCCATGGATTTCTCTTTATCGGATTTATTATGACCTCGCCTTTGGAGGCTGAAATTATGGGTGCTATTAATTCTTTGGATTTCATCATGAAAAAGGGCTAGAAAAAAATATGTATTGAGAGTGAATCAACCACAATTTTACAAGAAATTTTGAATGGTTTGGTTCATTTCTCTTAGTCTCTTACTACCCTTGGGATGAGATGTCTGGCTTTGCTTCTGGAGATCTACTACACTCTCACACATAACTTTCATGAAGTGAACCGGGTTGTAGATGGTCTTGTTAACATGGGAATCAATCAGGGAATTACTTACAAAAATGATCTACCAAATGAGAATCCCCCTATTTATGAATGAGAATGTAATAAGATTCCTTATTTCAGAATCATGTATTTCCCTGCTTTATTCTAATAAATTGTGTCTTGGTGTTTGACTAAAGCACAACATTTATAAAATAAATTTATTTAATTTTAGAATCATACTAATGTTAATGATAATACATGATAATTGATATGATGTTTATAATTCTAGGCTAATATTTGGATATATATTATTTATCCCAATAATATTTACAGTTTTCAACATTCATCTCATGAGAGCTTTAATTATGACTCATGAAGATGAAGCCGAAGACAAATCTCGTTTCAGTGGTTTTTAATAAATGAAGAAATAATATTTTTAATATTTATGTTATTTGAATAATAAATCAATAAATTTTAAATAATTTTTTATAATTACTATTAAATTTCATTAATTTTACCTAAATTGTTTTAATCATTCACTATATAAACATTGCAACATTGTTCAAGTTGGCTGTAAACTACCCAAAAAAGATATTAAATAAAGATTTATTAAGTGAGAATGTGATATAACATAGAGTTAATATAGTATTTATTGAAGCTTATATATGTAATATATTTCAAATATATCTTTAAAATAAATTCTTATAATCATTAATGATATGTTTTATTGAAAAATTAAATTCATGATTTGTGTAGGCCAATGTCTGCACATATGAATGATTAAAAACAAATCTTCTAATGGATGGATAGTGTGAATTTATTTGAAAATTTATCCCTTTATAATTTTAGTGATGTTATAAAAATAATATTATTCAATTAAATAAACTATTAGATTCATCCAAGATAATTTTCAAAGAGAAATAAGACTCATTGTTCATAGAGGCGGTAGTCAGAACATACACACGATTAACAATCTCATTCATTAACAAATCAATGTAAGTAATGTAAATGTAAAAAGTGATAATTTAATAATTATTTATGTGAAATAAAACTATAATTATTCATTAAACCCATCCATTATAATATCTTTAGGATGTGTTAATGAAAAAAACTAACTTCATCATGTGATAGAGGAAGTAGTCCACCCATACTCACAAGCGATGCATTTCTTCATAGAAGACACATAAAAAGTAATGAATAATCGATGTAAGATAAATATAATGACATTTTAGTATATAAATTATATATAATTAATTATAATAACAAATTAATATATAGGATTATAAAGTCAAAAATAAAAAAAATTAAGTGGAGAGTAATACTCACATCGAGAACGTGGGTTTTCTATAGAATAATCCTATAAAACTATGGTCAAAGGATAATTATGGGTTGGAAAAGGTTCTGGTTAGTGAGATAAGATTATATGATGAACTAATTGGAATAGTTCAACATATTAATTTCAATTAATTGGTGTATAAATAAGGTGTTTAATGGGCCAGTTTTATAATTAAAGTGAAGGGTAGATTTGAAATTACCATAATTTATTAAATTATTTCCTCAAAATATTTCATGGTTAAAGAATAAAATATTATAAAAATATAGAGTATTGAAAATTTTATGATCAAAAATGATCCCATACAATAATATTGTATATAATCATGCCTGAATTAGTGATATTTACTTTTATATTTTACTTTAAAAAAATATAGTGTTAACTCGGTAACTTTTCCCCTCATGCTTATTAATTCAAATTTATTAAATTACTATTTCATTTTAAAACTAATTTAAATATTATAATTAAATAAATGATATTAATTTTACCATTTAAAATTATTATTATTAAGATAAATTAACTTTAAAATAATTTTCCTAAATTATTAAAAGCCATTATAAGATTATCATGTTTTTACAAATTAAATTTATGTGTTAGTAAAAATTATTTATTTCAATAATTTTTATGTATTAAATAGATTTATTATAAATAAAATTAACATAATGAGACATTAAAATCTATGTAAAAACAAATTTTATAGAAATATTGAATAAAAACATTATAAAAATGATTTCTTTATTAAATAAACATTTTATATTGGTTCTGAAAATGTTGGCAATGCGGTTTCTATGTTAAAATATTATTATAAAATGCATAATTTTATTATTTAATTTAATAATTGATAAATTAAATTTTTTTATGAACTTAATGGTCATTTTTATTTGCTCATAAATCTAAGAAAAATTATAATTTTAAAAAATCGAAATTTATTACTAAAAATAAATTTCTTCCAAAAATGATAATAAATATAACGATTTATAGTTTGATATTAATAATTCAAAAATGAATATTTTTATCTAATTATATTTCTAAAAAAATATATTTAAATTTTAATATAATATATAAAAAATATAATGGTAAACTAATTTAATTTAAATTCTCTTTCAGAAAAACATTGACTGTTTATAATATTATTTAATACAAATTTTCTAATTTAACTAAATGAAATATTTTATATCATATAAAGATATATTTTGTATTATTTTAATGATATATTAAATATGATTAGATGAATTCAATAATGTATCATGACTATCTTTTTATTGTGTTAAAAGAAAAAAACCAAACTTGGTATTATGTAATTGAAAGTATATACAATAAAATCTTCCCATTTTATATTCTACCTCCTTAAATTAATTGAATCGTTGTAAAGTTTTTAGAGAAATATTAATTAGGGATTTCAAAAGAATCTATAAATGAATTAAGGTAAAATTTTTAGTGAAATGTCCACATTAATATCTTATGTAATATAGGAGTAAAAATCTACATCCTATATCATGTTAATTAAATGATTCATTTTTCCTTAGTAGAAGGTTGATTTTTGTTTTCATTTCCACAAAATAATAATTTTTTTTGTTCCATTGATACATTCATTGATGTGTTTCTTCCCAAAATTTTGACATTTAGAAATTTTATTCTTTCCTTCGCAATCATTGTCACTGAAATATTCATGAGACCATATCCTTTTCTTCTATTGTGTAATTGGGAAATTAAATAGCGTTACATTTTTAATCATAATTTTTGACAGTTTATTTATTATAATAAGTATATGTTTAAGCCTATTTCCAATACTAATATATAAGAAGTTGGGAAAATTTCTACATTTTCTATTGCATCGATTTTAATCATGGTTCATTCTCTCTCTATCAATATCATTAAAATTAATTTTTTTGGATGAGAATAATTATATTAGAAAATATAAAAAGTGGGAACTATGATTATAGAAGTAATTATTCGTTAATGATGTTCATAACTAACATATGGACCTTTTAATCCAATATTGGTCTCCAATGGTAATTTTATAACAAGGATCTAAAATCTTGCTAACTTTCATAATAGAATATCTTCAAATCCATCATAATATTCTTTAAATAGAATATGAATTAACTTAATAATAACCCATAGTAGTATCTAGATAGGTGTAATGTTCTGGCCCATTCAACATCCACCAGAATGATGACTAATATATAATAATCCAACACTCTTTGGTGTTGTCACACCAAGATGGATTTATTCCAAAACTGCATCAACTTTTTAGAATCCATATATTAATTTTATTTATATAAAAATAAAAAATATATAATTTACGAAATTGTTTACTTGTTCTCCAATGAATTGTCATTTACTTTAAGATTCCACTAATGTTATCTTATAGTAATTCCCAGACAACATAAAACTTTCAATACTGAAAATATAAAGGATTATACATACTATTGATAATTATATCATCCTTAACTCAAAAACCTAAAATTTTATTAATAAATATTTAATTACCCTCAACAAATATGATCCTAACCCTTAATTTTATAAAAAAAACTCGCCTAATACTAATTATATAACCTCAAGTCCCACACTCCTTGATAGTGTTCAAAAAACACATAATGTACAACACTATATTTTATTCAAATATAGGGATAAAATATATGTCATACATTTACAATCCAAGTACCATTTAATCTAGTGTTTTGGATATTTTAATAATATAAAAACTAATATATATCAATTAATATCATCAAATAAATATTATTTTCCAACTATATAAAAAGAAAATAGATCCATAAAGAGTCTTACATGTTACACAGAAATCCTACAAAGAAGATAATATTTTAAAAGTATCATATTTAATATATTCATTCATAACATGGGGAAATAGAAACATATTAAGGGGTAAGATATAAACTCAATAATGGAAAATATAATTATAAATCATGACATGAGAGATGTGAGGCCTTACCAGATTCTATAATGATAATGATAATAATATTGATAGTATATAATAAATATATGATATAATAATAACATTAATTTTAAAATGATCATAACATAAGATCAATTCATAATTAGAATGTGGAAAAAACATAAAACTGACTTTATAAGAATAATTCAGGGCTCCCTAGCTTATTAATATGACATTGTTGGCTAGGATAACTTCATAATCCCATAGTTTTCTAGGCCCACTGCCTAAAAGTTAGGATATCTCATTATATCGAAATATTACATAATATATAAAAAGGATATATAATTATGGGACCATCCGTCACATAATTAAAAAATTTCATGTGTTCCATATATTTTAAATTAGTATTTCAAAAATTCTTGTTGAAATAAAATGTGTTTTATATCCATTTAAAGTGGTTCCCTTTGAAAACACTCATAAAAACATCAATAAAAAATTGTGATAGAACCATGGAAAATAAATTGTTATCCAATGAATTTTAGAATCATTATATGTAAGTAATTCTCAATAAAGATGTTTTTAGAGAAAATATTTCCCTATAAATCAAAATAAATCACATCGAGATGAAAAAACATCAATCAACTAAAGTAACATAGGTAATTCAAAGAGGAAAATAATTATAAATAAATCAAGACAATATATATGGGTCATTATAAAAAAAATAAATGATAGATCATAAAATAGATTTAATATATAGTTTCATTTTCCATATTGATTATGTTCATGGATGGTATAAATTTAATAAAACCCAACACGAATCATATTACACAGATGAAAAATTTTCTTATAAGTATTCGAATTTTTTTTGAAAATAAGAATTACCATTTTACATAAAAAACATATAAAATAAAGATTCTAGTAAAACATAGAATAATAATTATTTCTAAAATCAGTAATTTTTATAGTGTTAGTCTCATTTAATTAACTTCTTAAAACAATTAAGAATATTGGATTTTTCACCATTTTTTAATTTTAAACATAGAAATATTTTTAAGAATAATTATTATTAAAATGTTTATATTACATTAAAAACAATTTAGTCAAAGAAACATTTTGAATATTTTTTATAAAAATGTCATTGATAATAAATGAACAAAATTATTACGGTCACATGAAATATTATAGAAAATATTTTTGATATGCACAACATGGACATGGATGAAAATATTCATTAGAAAATATAGGAGTTATTATTATCAACATAGTTCTTTTATTATAGTAATAATTTTATAAAAAAGGATATTAATGATATGTCATATCCTCACAGAAAAATATATCCTACCATTAAAAAATATTGTAGTATAAAAGTAAACTTTTTATATCTAAATCAAGAAAATATTTCAAGACTCATGGGAAAAGGGATTTGAGTTGTTACAAAAATAATTTATTTTGTAGAATTTTAATCAAAATATTTTATAGATAAATATATTAAAAACAACCTCAAATACCATAAAAAATTCATGATAAAATAACAATTTCATATTATATAAACCACAAAAAAATAAATGGGTTCAGAAAGTAATACATATTTAAAGGAATGGATTTTGGGACAACAATCTTATTCCTTGTTTCCATGATTAATTTATAACAATATATATTCCTCTAAAAGAACCATAACATTGACAATAATAAATATTAAAAACATATCCATATCATTAATATTTTATATACATAATTTATATTTATTTACTATGAATATAGTGGTTCATTATTGATTATTTTTAACTTTGGATGTTTAAACATTTAATTATCTTGTACATGAATTGTAATGTTAATTTTGATCCATTATATTGGATCCCAAGATAATTATTCCAATATTTCCATTTTTTGTAATATATATCCCATTATTATTTATAATGTTTTAATTTTATCCCATGAGAGTTTTTATTTTGACCTTTGTAAATGATGTCAACCGAAAACATATATTTGTGACTTTTAATGAAGGAAGAAGACATTATTTACATGTTTAGATTTTAAAATAATAATCTAGAAACCATTAAAACATAATTAATACCTCATTTTCACATTTTATGAAATGTATATAACAATACATAACAAATTCACTACATTAGAATTACAATATCTCTCATGTCAATGGTGAACCGACTAAAACAAAAGAACATCATAATGATCGAATGAATATGAAAATGATATTAAATAGTGTTAATATAACATATAAAGAATATCATAAATTATATATATAATATTACTATAAAACTATTCTTAGAATGATTAATTATGGGTGGTTTTCATGAATGAAATTCATCGTTTTTAAGGTGGTCATCTCCAAATGCACATGATTAATGATCTTGTAATAGACAATAAGACTGACAATATTTGAATATTAAAAATATAATATTATAATAATTTTATAAAATTATTATTAGTTCATTAATTAAACTTTTTCATATATACATGTTAGTTGTTTAAAAGAGAAAAAACTCATAATTCATGGAGGTGGTTGTCTACACATACACATTATTGATGATCTCATTACATAAGAAATAGATGAAATGAATATAGTTGAAGAATGTGATAATTTAATAATTTTATAAATATAAAAATATATTATTACTAAAAACTATCCCTGATACCATCTTTAATATATGGTGATGAAAAAAAATACATCATACTGAAATCCATCCTTGGTATCATCCCTAATATATAGTGATGAAAAACAGACAACATCATGTCGAGGAAACGGTAGTACGCCCATACCCACGATTAATGTGATTTTTTTGTTAACAAGTAATATTTATTGAATGAAGAGTTTATGTTACATTAATATAAATAAATTGAGTTATATTAATGATACATATATAAATATATTCACTGATTTAAAAAATAATAGGATGAGTAAAAATAAAAAAAAATTATGAAGATTAGAGTAATACTCGCATTGGAATCTTGGATTTTCATTGAAATTATTCTTTGAAATAAATAAATTGACATAATTAAGGGGTGAAATAGTTTATTTTTAGTGGGAAATTTCTCTAGGGTTAATAAATGTGTAGAGTTTCAACAATTATTTTAAATTTACATCTAAATAACAGTTGCATGTGGTCTCTTCTTTATATAAAGGTTAGGGTAGTTTATGAATTACTTTAATTTATTAAATTATTTCGTTTATAAATTTAAATTTCAAAGAAAAATATATTATATAAATTTGGATTTTGGGAAACATTAAGGTCTTAAAAACTCTCATAATATTTTTTTAGACAAAACCATAATTTAATTTGTGGATTTTGCATTTACTTTTCTCTTTAGATTAGTGTACTTTTACCTTGGAAACTTTTCATTCCATCAATATTAACTAATTAAAAATATCCCAATTAATATTAATCATACCACCTAATTTGAGTAATATAATTATATAAGTTAAATTTATTTTATTAATTAATAATATTTTTATTAAGAAAAGATAATTTTGAAAGATTCGTGATTAATGTTTAATTTTTTTTAATATAATCATTATTTCAAGAATGAAATTTGTTTGTTAGATGAAAATATTAATTAAATTAAATATTATTTCCTAAAATATTTTATCATAAATAAAATTAAAATTATCTTTCATTAAAATAAAACCAATATATAATTTGATATAAATATTAATGAATAAATTATATAAAACATATTTTAGTTTTTAAAGTAACCATTTACTTTAGTTCTAAAAATTATTGTCATGGATTTTCTAAGTTCAAATGATATTTTAAAATTAAAAATGTTAATAATTAGTTTTTATTGGATTAGATTAAATTTTAGTAAAATTTTAGTTTATTTTTATAAATATATATATATCCATGAAATTTTATATATTTATAGCACAACATATTTGACTAAAATTGATATCTTCCAAAAATTCAAAAAAAATTGTACTATGTAAATTTTTATATTCTAATTTAAAATATCATTACAAATTTATCTAATTCTATTTATAAAAATTATATATTAAAATTTTAATAAATATGAACTATAATGTTAAATAATTTTTTAAAAAAAAGAGATTCTTAGAAATTATATTTTTCAAATATTATTTGATAACAATTTTATAATTTAATTAATTTTGATAATTTATAACAAATATTTATGTATTTTGTGTTATCATAATGATATTTATAAGAATTTTCGTTGTAGTTAATAATATGTCATGTCCTTTGTTTTAGTCTATGTGAAGAAAGTTATCGAACATTATTTTATTTAAAGGAAAATATATATAATGAAATTTTGGGATGTTACATTAATACCAATGAAAAATATTGGAATCTCATTTAGAATAAATTATTTTTTATTTTAAATAATATTTGACATTATATATTTACCATCCTATGTTTGGAACATGATTAAAAAGTAGACGAAATTAAATTCATCAATTAAATGGGCATGAAGATTTTAAAATAGAGAGTCAAATATTTTAATTTCTTTATAGTTCACACTAGGAAATATCTTTTAAAAAAATTTAATTAAATTAATTATATTAAAGTTAAGATAGAAATAAATTAAAAAAAGGTAAAATTATTCTTTAGCACATTGAAATATTCTAGGAAATATTTTTAAAGCTAGACGCCAAGTTAGGATGGAATTACAAGACCCATATACTCTCAATGTTGATAGAATTAATTTTTTAAATATATTTATTTTTATGATTGTGTGAATTTTCTTTTCAAAAAATAAAATAACCTCCAAATGGCATGTCATATGTGAAATCAAATACCAATGTTTGGTTCAAAATGCCAGGTTTACCCTAGGTTTGGTATAACATTGACGTGCATCAGGTGTTTGGCAACCTCGCATGTGATCATACAGTATTTATTTTTAAATAATTTATTATTCTATTTTTTATATAATAAATAATTATTTTCTCATCAATGTTACGTCGTATGAGAAATCTGAGTCCACCATTTGATCTAAGACACGAGGTTTACCCTATATAGGGTAAATCTTTTGCGAGCATAAGATGTTTGGTCAGATCACACCAAAAGATAAATTAATTGTTTTATAAATATTTTTCATGGTAGTTAGAAATAATATTAATATTATTATTTATAATAATATATTTTTTTTTAAATAAAAAAAATATATATCTATAATTAATAAAAAAAATCTTGTAATTAATATATGGAAAATGTAATAATTGATATATTATTAATTATGAAAATTAAATGAAAATGTGCAATCGATATTAATTTATTTGGTGTTATCATTTTTTTAACTTTTGTTGTCATTAAAATTCAAATTGTCTCATTAATTGGTGGTATTAAATAATAATAATTTTTTTTTATTAAAATATTGGTATAAAAACATTATTGTATATATATATGTGTGTGTGTGTGTGTGTGGATTAAATATATGTGTGTGTACATATAAAAATGTGGGGTTATATATATATATATATATATATATTCATATACATTTGTAAATATATATACATATAACATGTATATATATAGGAGTATATTTATTGTTGGGTTAGATAAAATATTTTTATTTTCCCACATAAATGGTATAGTGTGGAATCTTTTTTTGTCACAGTTTTAATGAATTTTTTATGGAACTTTTCATAGTGATAATTATGAAATTTATTTAATAATAAAAATAAAATATTATTTTTATTATTATTATTATTATTAAATGGGTAAAATTATATTGGTGATTATATATATAGTATATATATATATTTATTTATGTGTGTGTGCATAAGTGTAAATAATTAAATATCTTAATATATATCTTCTTGACATAGAATCCTATTGTGTGTTCCAAGAAACAATTAAATTATTTAAATAGTTTAATGGGATTTGGGTAAAATAATACTTCTCACCCAAGCACAAGGTTTAGATAAAAATAATAAAAACATATTTAAATGAACACATATAAATTTAATAAAATAAAAAGAGTTGAAAAAGAAATAAAAATAAATAATAAAACAAAAATTGCACTTGAGAAGAGTTAAAATAATTAAAAATGGGATTATCCTTTTTATTTTTTTCCCTGTTTTGTTTTCTCATCACTATTATTTTATTTTATTTTATTAATTTCCTTTTTATTTCTTTTCTATTTTTCTCATTTACTTATTTTTTTTTCATTCTCTTCATTTCTCTTCTCTCTCTCTCATGTCTTGTGTATCACAGCCCCTCCCCTCTATAGGGTGCGCCACTACCCATCGTCGCTTAGGAATCCTAATGCTCCTCCAATTCTTCTCTATTTTCATCATCGTTATAAAAATTGTGAATCGATTGGTAAGGCTAATCATCTGCACCAAAAACATTTGACTTCCATCTACTCTTTATCGTGTGATATTCCGTATAATGTATTTAAATGAAATTTGGTTCCTTCTTAAATCATATGATTTCTCCACTTTTAGGTCCAATTAAAGGTTGTCACGTGACATGGGATATAGTATGACAATGAGGTAGGAAACCTATAATCTTTATATACATTTCAATCCTTCATTCTATTCAAACTTTTGTGCCCCTTATCAGTGTCTACTGACAAATCTTAACTAATGTGTATTAATTTAATTAACATTTTTATCCATGTTATTTGTGAAATTTCATTGGGAGAACCATTTCCTATGTTGTTTTCAGGTCATTGGAAACCCCTTTGGATGTTCCAATACGTTGGGCTTATTAACTGTTATCCTTTATTTTTATAATTATAAATTATGAGTACATTTGTAATGAATATATGTTGAGATTTTTAATTTAATACAATTATTTCGGGTGAATAGTTTTTCCTAATTAATTATTTTTCAAAGACTACTCATTCCTTGTTTTATTAAATGACATTGCTACATATTATGATAATAAATTTCATGTTTTGGTAGACTATAAATCATAATGTTTGTATTAAATGGTTACATAAATGGTTTCACTTATTAAATGTGTACTCTATGATATTTGATTTATTGAAATCGATTTAAATTCAGGGAGGGGAGAGGACATGGGTTCAATATTGAGGACTCACATATTAAATCTTCATTCCTAATTAGTTATTCCACTACGTGCTGAGGAGGCGATGTGTTAGGTTTTTCCATATGAGGGTTCCCCTCAGTATTCTATAAACTCATTACTGATATTGGTTCCCTATGGGACAATCAAGGATGGACCCACTGGAATGTTGTTACACCAAGCCTCAGGTGATACTCGAACCCTTATGTGTGATGCCTAGGACGGACTCATGATAAATCATGCCTCAAGTGATATATGATTTATCAAAATATTTCTATGGAAGAGCTCAGTGGTGTTGTATAAATTAAAGGATGTGCCATATTGATACCATGGTGGTCGGCTTGGACTCATGCTCTAAAATTTCTTATAAAAAAATGTTAATACATGGAAGGTTTTTCTTAATGTATCTTTGAGTTCCTTGTAAATTTTTATACCTATATGGTGCCTTGAAGCACACTTCTTTTACACATAAAATAGACACCAAGATATGAAATTAGTTTATATAGGCTCGTTCCATTGAATATAATTGAATAGATGTACTATATTAATACCTTCAAGACGGCATCAAACTCCATCTCTAAAATTATCAGTATTAATATTAATGTGTGAGTTGTTTTTAATGACACTTCATAGATTATCCTTATAACTGGTTATAATTCACTTGTTCCATTAGTGTACATGTTGTTGACCTATGGATTAGGCCCTATTCCAAAGCACAATCTTTGTGGCGTTGCATTTTATTTTTTATGTCATGTTATTTAGGCATCGCTATATATTTATATATATATATATTCTACTTATGAGTTATCTCATTAAGACTTTTGTCTTAGGCTAAATTATGTGGTATCAAATGATTCTTTTCTAAGGAACCCAGAATAAGATACAATTTTTTTAATTTTTTTAAAATTCTTGAATTTTTATATATAGAACATTGTTATTTGTCTACATCGTAAAATGAAAAGGCCATGACACCATGGGTACCTGCCTACTGATATTATATCTCCCACCCTACTTAGGCATCATTTGGTACATGAATACAATTTATATTTTGAGGATCTAGGTTGTTTATTATTTTTCTTGTACCTATGATATGGGAGCAAAGGACTGAGTTGGAGCTCAGGTTGTTCATGGAGATCACCTTTGGGGTTTCACCATATTTTATTTATTATTGAACTCTATAGTAAATCATGGTGTATTATATACTTCATTATATCTTGTATCCTTACCAATTCATGCATTCATATTTTATATAAATGGGTGTTGGCCACATTTATTAAAATTTTTAATTTCTGCCTTCCGTATCATTGCCTATTATTTATTCATTTTTCAACTATTGTTTGTTCTTGTTATGCTTATTCTATCTATTTTATATTGTTAATATCTATGAATAATCTAATATATTATGGCACAATCTCCCTATATACCTAACCAAGGACCTCACTTCTAGTTGGCAGCCTCTGTAGTTTGGGGAAGTGTGCTTGAGGTCATGTGACCCACTAGTCCAACCACCGCTTTATAGATTAGTCATGCCATGATGTTACAATGTGATATTAGTAGTGGTTTAATTTCCTTTTTATTAATTTTTTGGGTCGGTAGACATGATACTTGGAATGTGACAATGATTCGTTAATAGTCCATCCAGGTACTGACCACCCCATGTATGAGAAATGTCTATGTTATCGGGGTTTTGAGTAGATGTTCATGACATTATATATTATTGTTCATTTTATTTCACCTTGAGTTATTTGTTTAATTTAATATTCTTATGGATTTATGTAATATGAGTTTATTTACCATTGGTTCGGTTCACCAAGGTTGAATTATAGTATGCATCATATTAGGAACATATAAATTCACATGTCATGAATAGTTCCATGGCATGTAGGTGCATTTTAGTTTCCCTATGGATTTAAATTGTGTGACATGAATATATTCCATGTATTGTATTCATTTAGGTTTCCTATTAGATACAAATATTTGGTGATATACCTATCATTCTATTGTGTTTCCATGTATCCTATTTATTTTCATGTATTCCTTGTATCATGCTTACGTACTTATTAGCTAATGTCTGTAAAAAAAATATTGTGATTCTATAATTTAAAGATGTATTTATCTGTTGGATACTTGTAGTTACATGTGATCCTTTTATATATATAATTATTTTCCATTTTTAATTTTTTCAATTAAATTGGATCCAAATGCCACTTATAATGTGAATGGGTGCCTTATGGATTGGTAGATGGTCTCCCATATTACTGGACTAATGAACATGTCCATGTTTTTTGATAAAATGTTTTTAAATTTAAGGGGATTGGTTATGGAAGGTGTAGTGGTGTCCTCTGTTTATGATAGTCGTGTAAGGGTAGTTCGAATTTCTCCTCGAGTTTCCTTGGAACAGAACCGTAAACATCCTTTGTAGTCTTTCTTCTCATTAGTGTTGGACTTAATGATCGTCTCATTAGCCAAGTGAGTTTTTTTGGTTGGAACCCATTATGGGGTGACACTTTAAGAATTCCTAAGGGGGAATCCCATGGTATATTGCACCCTTTATTTTAAATTACTTTCTAATGATGTGAGTTTTCTGACGTCTGGTGTTGTTTTAGTGTCATTGTACCTAGTAGGAATCTTACATTCTAAATGAACCCCTCTTTTTTATGAGTGTTCATGGTATCCAAGAAATTTGTTTTTGGTTTGAGTCTATGGTAATCCTAATTTTCATTATGTTTTAAGTGCCTTAGGCTTGGTCAACTGTTTCCTAGGTCATTTGAACCTCTCTTATCCATAGTGATGGATGTCTTGGTACATTTTTATCTGATTTAAGGTCATATTTTTTCACTATCACCTCGTGGTAGTTTCTGTTCATGTACATAGTGATGTCTAGTGCTTAATGTTGATATGAACTAGGCGAGTTCAGTATAACCATTAAGCCTAGATCTGTTAAATTCTTCTCAGTTCATCCCCGTAGTAGAGTGAATTGTACACTAAAAGAATCAAGTTTATCCCAATGCATGTAATGACATTCAAAACCATGGGTGTTTTGACATGCCAATCGGTTTGGATTTGGTTTACATATAAAATGTTTAATTGTTTTCAATTATGGTGGTTCTAACCGAGAACCCATTAGAGAGGCTCATATATCACTTCTTTATGATGATTTGAACACTCCTAAGGTGGGAAGTGTCATGTTGGTTCTATTAAATTTGTGTCCTCCTAGGTATAAGGAACACAACCAAATAGAACCATAAGAGAATGGTCAGGCTGACTAAAATTTCATGGGGCTTGTGAACATTAGATTGTTTCGATTCATTCTCGGCAACATGAAGTTGGGGTGGTTGTTGCTGTATAGATCCTTTGAGTGAGAATATTTGTCGTGGGTGGAAAATGGTGATTAATAATGACAAATCATGATATTACATTATTAATAATGCATCATTGATTGGTTAATGATGGTAAATCATTAGACGAAGCCATGTTTTTTCTTGATGTTGACTAGTTGTGGATCAACTATTTTTTTCCAGAAATTGCGCATGTTTGAATGGAATCCGTTTAAACCCCTCTTAGTGTATCCTTCTTAGCGATGAGCATTACCCATATCTTGAAATATTCTAGATTAATTAAGAGAGCATCAATCCTATTTCATGAAAATTGAAAAATGTTATTTGGTAATCTCTATTTGGTGGTAAAATGAACCTGTGGTTATTATCCAGGATTGGTCGGTTTAGAGTGTCCCTTGTCATCTTTTGTAGGAATTCCTTGGGGGAACTCTTATACCCCAACCATTTCATTAGACATCACAAACATTCTGATGTTTTTATAGGCTTATTCAATGATCTAAGATGGAAATAATTGATTTTTTGGAAGATATCACTCATAAACAAGTATTATAGTCTTCCTTAGGATAGTTCTATATACTCTTGCCTTGTTAATCTATTGTTATCCTAGAATTTTTGTTAGGCTCGGTGATGATTAAATTAATAAATGTCACCAGAATTCAGGTATGGACTTTGGTAGACATGTTCGTGGTGAATGTGTGATACCTTTGTAGAATTCATCCCAATTTATTTATTAAAATTATAGTCTTCTAAGCCAATCATATTTTTGAATATTGGGCCAGAGTGGCTCGACTAGTTGTCTTTCTTGTTCAATGGAGTTATTAGTGAAGGTCCCTCTCTTGAATGTCCTCATATGAGACGATTGTCTTTTGTGTTAGACATGGATTATCATGAAAGCTTGATCATATTGGGATTTGAGTTTGATGGGGAATTGACCATTATATCCATTTTTAGAATTACAAACAAAGCTTCACTAGAAATATTAAGGTTGTGTCTATTATGATATTATGATAGTGGAAGCTTTCGTGGAACATAGTTTTCCCATTTAAAAGGTCAATTCCTGATATGGGATATACTTTTGTACTGATGTTTTACAAGAGGATGATATGGTGGTGTATCTAGCTAAACTGGATCAGGTAACTCTCATATCTGTTTTTCGATTAGAAAATGATCATTTTCTCAGATTATATTTCATCATGTCACTCTTGCCTAACAAATTTTTGAATGTGTGTTGGGTATTTAGAGATGCAATGTGACCTTTTCAGTGAAACTTCATGTACCTTGTAGGTTGGGGGAGGGTTACATTATTTCGAAAGGCATCTTGGGGTAGAGAAATTATATGGTGGGAAGGTTGTAACATCATGTGTTTTGAAATGGAATAAGAAAAAGAGGAAATTAATTTTTCCCATTAGCTGGCAAGGCCAACATTAAAACCCAGTGTTGGAACTTTTTATTTCTAATAGTTGACACTATGATGTGTATTTTAAATAAATTAAATTATATTTATTTGATTAAAATTTAAATAAATTAAATTAAATAAAGGGTAAAATAATTATTTAGTACTTTGACATATTCTATGAAAACATTTTTAGTGTTATAACCTAAGTCACCATGTGATTCTGAGGCTCATAGACTCGCTACTTTGATAGAATAAAAATATTAAATATATTTATTCATATGCTTGAGCGATTATTTTTCAAAAAAAATTGAAATAACTCCCAAACGGTGCATCATAGAAGAAATATGAGACCACTGTTAGGTACAAAAGATCAGCTTTACCATAGTTAGGGTATAACATTGATGTGTATAAATTTTTTTGAAACCTCTCATGTGATAATACCCTATTTATTTTTAATTTATTTATCATTATATTTTTTATATATAAGTAATTATTTTCTAAAAAATGGTGCGTTATATGAGAAATTTTATTCTTCTATTAGGTCCAGGGCATGGGGTTCACCCTAGGAAGAATATAAGTTTTGCGAGCATTGGATGTTTGGTCAGATCTCACTTGAAGATAATTTAATAGGTTTTAAATATTTTATATAGATGTTAGATATAATAATATATTTATTATTATTCAAATTATTATTATTATTTGTAGTAAACAAATAAAATTAAAATATACTTCAACAATTAATAAATTATATTTATTTTAAATAATAAGTGGAAAATATAATAATTATGATATTATTAATTGACAAAATTAAATGCAAATGTGCAATAAAAATTAATTCATTAGGTTTAATCGTTTTTAAATGTTTTTTTGTTAAAATAATAATGGTGTCATTTATAGGTGGTTTTAAATAATACTAATAATAATTTTTATTATTATTAGATTGGGAAAAAAACGTTTTGGTATATATATATATGATATATATATATATGGGGATTTAATATATATATATATATACAGGTGTGACTGTATATTTATATATATGATCATATACCGATGTGTATTTATAAACATATAATATATATATATATTTATTTATGAGTGGATATTTATTATTGGGTTATATAAATCATTATTAATTTCCCATTGAAATGATATTGTGTATAAAATTTAATAACTTCACAGTTTTAAGGAATGTTTTTATTGAAATACTCATGGCGATAATTATGATATAGATTTAATATAGAAAAAATATTTGTGTTATTATTATTTTTAATTGGGGAAAATTACATTGTCGTCTATATTTATATATATGGAATATATATATATATATATGTATATGTGTGAGGGTGTAAATAAATAAATAAAAATTTTCATTACCTAGTTCCATGTTATGGGTCCTGAGTAGCTATTAATTTATTTAAATAGTTGTAAAATATTTATGTAAAATAATACATCACACCCTTGCATAAGATTCATCTAATAATAATTAAAAAGGATTGGAATAAATGAGATAAAATTTTAGGAAATTGAAAGAGATAAAAATGGAATGAAAATAAATAATAAAATAAAAAGTTGACATGAGAGGAGTAAAAATAATTTAAAATTGATTTACTTATTTTTTATTATTATTATTATTATTTTCCATTCAATTCCTTTTATTATTTTTTTTATTATTTTTTTTCTTTTTTCTTTTCTTTATTTTCTACTTTCTTTATTTCTTTCCTTTAATTTTTTATTATCTCTTCTCCCCCTCTCCTTTCATGTGGTTTGCACCCCCTCCTCTCTAAGTGGTGAGCCACTCCCCATCGTTTCTTCAAAAGCCTGATGTACTATCAATTTTTCTCTATTTCCAATGCTATCAGAAGTGATATGAAGCTCTCTATAAGGATAATATTTCACATAAAGAATCTGTGAGTTCCCACCAATCCCTATTTCATGATCTTCCATAGAATGTTTTTACCTGAAATTGGGGATTTTCTAAAATCCAATGATTTATATCATTTTTATCAAATAATTGGATTATGTGGGGAATGGGATACATTATAACTACTAGGTAGGGATTCTTTATTATTTAAAACAATTTGTTTTCATAGATCAATCAACACCATTGTGCCACTCATCGGTGTCGATCGGTGAATCTAAAATAATGCATATTAATTTAATTAATATGTTTATCCATGATATTTGTGACCTTTTTTTGGAGAACCCCTTACTAGGATATTGTCACGTCATTGGAAACCTCATTGGGTGTGTCGATACATTGGGCCCATTTACCGTAAAAATCGATTCTTTAAATTATCATTTATTAGTGCTTGTGTATTAAATTTAGGTTGGGGATTTGAATTGAATAAAATTATTTATAGTGGAATGTTTTTTCTAAATAATTTTGGTTGTAAGACATATCGTTCCTTGTTTTAATAAATTTCATTTACACTTCTTATGCTGATAAATGGCATGTTTTGTTATAATATCAGTTATAATGTTAGTATTAAATTGTTACCTAAATGGATACAATTATTAAATGTGTGCTCTGTGATATCTTCTTCATTAAAAAAGAATTATAATTTTAGTGTGGGGAGATAATGTGGTTTCTATAATAAATACCAACACAATGACTCATAGTTTGTAATTAGGTTCAACATTATGCATCAGGGATTCCATGTTTTAGACTTTTCCATACAAGTTTTTCCCTAAGATTTCTTTGTAAACATGAGTGATATGAGTTCAAAATGGTTCAATCAAGGATGGACCCTTTGGAAAGTGGATACACCAAGACTTAGGTGATAATATACCCCTTCTGTCAGATACCCGGGATATAATTATGATAAACTATACCTAAACTGATACTTTGATTTTTAAGAAGATTATCATGGATGTGCATGGAGGTGTCGGAAAAATTGAAGGATGTACCATAGTGATACCCTCACGACAAGCTCAGACTCCAACTATAAACATTAATATAATAATAATTTTAATATGTGGATGTTTTTTATTGATTCTGTTTTGAGTTCCTTGTTAATTGTGTTACCTCTCTTGTTTATGAATCCTACTTTTTTGAAACATTAAATAGACCCAATGTTATAACACAGGCCTGGAAGGGCTCCTAGCATTGGATATAATTTATGGTATGTTCATTAAAGATAGATTCGAGATGGAATGGACCCCACCTATAAAATATTTTGTTTTAATATAAATGTGTGATATGATTTTATTGATATTGTATAGAATTTATTTATGCTTTGTGATACTTTTCAGGGGACTTTAGTGCACCTGGTGTTTACATATGCATTAGACCCTTTTCCGAAGAACAAGATTGGGGTTATTCTCTTTTCATTGGTCATTCATGTTACTTAGGTCTTTCTATATATTTAATTATATATTTTTCTTACCAGGGATCTCATTTAGAGTTTCGTCTTCTGAAAAATAAGGTGGTACGGATTGGTTTTCCTCTTCGGAACCTAAACCAGGATACAATTATTTTAATTGATTTTAAATTTCATGCATTTTTATATATGGAACACTCTTATTTTTCTAAATCATAAAATGGAAAGGTCATAACACTTTGGGTGCTAACCTATAGATATTAAATCACACACCAATCTATGAAATCATTTAGTATTGGAGTATACTTTATATTCTTTGTATCTTGGTTGTTTTCAGTATTTCATATACAAAGGAGTTAGGAGAAAATGATCGAGTTGGAGCTCGTGATGCTCATGGGGATCACCCCGTGGGAATTTTATGTCATTTAATTTATTGTTGTACTATATTTTTAATAACAATATATTTTTTTCTACTTTTTGTCAAGTATTATTACCTTGTAATGCATTTATATGTTGTATAAACTGGATTTTTACACTTTTATAAAAATTGTTAATTTTTGTCTCCTTCTACTTTGTTAATTATTTATTAATATTTATGCTGTTATTTTATATATATATAAAATATCTATTTTATGTTGATAATCTATATGAATACTCTAGTATATGATTAAATAGTCTCCCCACAAACATGACAAAGGCCTTCACCGCTAGTCGGCAGCCTCTAGCATTTGGAGAGATGCGCTTGAGGCCATGTGACCTACCAGTTTTTTCACCACTGTAGAGGTGTGATAGTTTGGTATAGATTATGATATTATACTCTATAACAATATTCAGATCGCAATAGCACTGAATATACATAATATAAAAGAAGGGGATTAATTGTATACTTTAAAATTTTCTTAAAAAATTTCGTATAAATAAAATTGAAAAAACGTCTAATAAGAATTCACATTTTTATAGGAATATAATGTTATTAAGTATAGATCTTTAGAAACTTTTATTCCAAAGAGATTCTACCATAAAGCATATAAAATCTCTTACAAATAGATATAAAAGTAAGAAAGTTTATACAAAAATAATACTTCCAAAATTTTACAATGAAGTGGAAATTTAGAATCTTCTTTTAAGACAAAGAGGTGGGTATCCAACGACCTTGGATAATAGTCCCTTGTTTTATACGTACAATAAAGTATATATTACCAAAACCCGGGTAAGCCCTCAATCCTATGATTTGTATATGTATTGATATCCCCACAAGCCCTCGGTTTATAAAGAAATCAGCACCTATGACTTCACAACCCGAAGTCTCTGATTGTATGAAAATCTCACCTCTGCACGAATCAATTATAAACAAAGAAATGTTTTAACAAGATATTCAAAAATTCTACACAAATCCCAAGCATTTATAAGAGCCTATAACTCTAGAGAAATTCACTTTTAGAGAGATGAACTCCATAATGAAAATATGTGAACTTTTGAACTGGTTTATTCATATGGATCTCATCATCTTAAGGTCATATTTATAGCTTTCAAAAACTACTGGTCGGTTCCACTACAACGGTCATATTTTCTTAAATATCAAAGGGACCTGGACACATGGAAAACATACCATGGTTAGTTATAACAGAAAGAATGACATCATTTTATATAACCAACCAAGTATATAATGATCTTACACCTTAAGTGTATGGAACATAGAATCCGATAAAATTAAAATGATATGAATGTCATTAAGAGGTTTGGAATTCTAAGGAAATAAAGCATTGAATAATAAATTATGGAATTATAAATTTAGGAATATATTTTCATAAAATCAGTACAGGTAAAGTATAAGGACATATTTCATGAAAACTCACTTTAAAAATTTCGGTACCGGTATCATGATTTACGGCTTGACAGAAAATAACCAATATCAGATTATAGATTATAGTGTATAGGTAAATTATAGGTTCCAGTTTCTTATTCTCCAAAATTAGTATCATAAGAAATGGTATCACGGTATCTAAAAAACAGTATTAAAAAAATAATCATTAGAAATGTGGAATGGAAATTTCTTGTATTTGATAAAAGTGGTAAAAGGATTCAGGTATTTGGAATTCCAGTATCAGTATGACAAATTTGTCTTAAGGAACTTCAGTACCGATAACCAGGAATTCGACGTTTAATAACATTAGAAAACAAAAATACTATAAATATATGAATAAAAAAATATGATACCACATTTCATTCAAGGTGGAAATCAGTATCATAGTGACAATAGAGAACATGAAACAGTGTTTTTAGGAATTTCAGTATCGTATAACCATGAACCAAATTTCAGAACCTTAAGAAATTTTCCAGTATGGAAAAACAAGTTTCTAAAAACCTTATCAGAGATATATGTAACTCAAATGTCTATGGAAATTTTGGTTATAAGGAAATTTATGTTAGTGTAAAGAAATATATAGAAGTTCAAGGAAAAAATATTTATGAAGAAGGTGTTTGTGATTTTCAAAAAAAAAATTCTTAAGTAATGGAGTGGTCTTATAGACGTAACAATCTCCCCCTTTTTGGAAAGCACAAACATCTTCAAAAAATTTGACAAAGGAAAGATATAAATTCTTAATGTTAGAAATACTTAACTCCCCCTTAAGTGTATGACTTTGGGTAAATAATTCATCCTTTATTTAAAAGTTATTAGTGTTCGTAAATATCTCCCTCTAATATATATTCCTCTATTTAGAAACACTCCCCCTTAGATGTAGAACTCTTCCTTATAGATCAAAGTTAGGAAAATTATTTTTCCATCTAAATTTCCATAAAAAAAATTTCCGTTATAATTTTTTATTCCTTTAGCTTCTCCTTTTGATATAATTATTCTCATTTTTGATTTTAAAAAAGGAATGGAGATGGACATATAAGGTTAGAAAGAAATATACAAAATACAATATATATGAAATATTTTTAAGAATGTTTTCATTACTTTCACCATGAATTAAAATACAACAAAAATTTGGCATTGGAAAAAATGTATCAACCCTCCTTATTCTTCTCTGAAAGAAGACTCCTCACCAAGGACATAATAGTTTACACCTCCATGTGATCTTCTTGATGCTTCATTATCAAAAAATCTTGCTCATCTAACTTCTTCTCCAGATCCTAGATCCAGAATTCTTGGGATCAATTCATATCTTCAAGAATAATGATCAATTCTTCTTGTGAATCTGATTTCTTCACAAGAGTATAAGATATTCCATTCTGATAATTGAAAACATCACCTATGGTATTCATTTAATCAAGAATATTTTTACCTTTATTTTTCCTTGCAGCCAAATCACTTGAAAAATTCCTTAAGAATGATGTATGGACTTTGGTTAGCTCATTTTCTACATCAGAGAAAGCTCCCTTTGTCGATTCCATGATTTTTGAGAATTGTAGAGCTTTATATGATAATGTTAGGGTTCAACTCATCAATTTCTGAAATGAAACTTTTTGAGCATTTTTATCATTGAAAATATTATTATTGTCGGCTTCACCTTTCACTACCATGTACATCAGCATAGATGTTGAATCTGTCTATTGGATTATGGTTTCCTGCATCATTTAGATCTAGCAATCAATGTTTTCAAGTACCGGAATGGTACATACTGATTTCCCCAATGAAAATTTTAAAAATTCATCACCCATAGATGATGAGGAGTCAGAGTCATATTATTCGTTATTAACCTTCAGAACAGAAGATTCTTAATTCTCATGATTTTGAGGAGATTCAGCATTATAAGGGGGAACCATAATGGCCTTCCCTTTATCCAATTTCGGCACTGTATAAGGATTTGAACCTAGAGGGACTTCATAAATTTCTATAGCCTTATCATCTTCGGATCCTCTATGAATCTCTTCTTATTTCTCATATTCACTTTTGTTATCACTATTTCCTGATTCATGGATTTCATATTCTTCTCTAGTTACATTAACTTCTTCTTCTACATCTTCTACTAGTTCAACTTCAGTCTCAACATATTCTTGTTCTTCTTCTTCTTTGGTAGAAATTCCCGATGTTGCAACATAATCATCAAAATGTCTAATTACATCAATTTCTTCGTCCTGAATTATCTCATCATATTTTTGTACTTCTTCTTGCAGTTGTGAAACATATTCTGGTATCACTACAGGTTTCTTATCCTTTTTATGTTCTGGAATGACATCTAGTACTAGTTTCTTCTTATAAGAATTTTCTACATCGATCAGTAAGGATTTTATAATTTATGTATCAGTTCTTTTTATTTTTCTTTTCTTCTTCTTATCCTTAGCTTCTTTCTCTAATAAATCAGTAGTTTGAATCTTCAAGGACTTTTCATCTTCTAGATTCATCCCAATGGTTGGATCCTCATCCTTCCTATATTCAGATAACTTCCTCCATCCATCAACAATATCATCAGAGTGAGCCTTCAGTTTCATTATAACTGTTGGAGCAGAAGCCTTACCTACTAAGATAAGATCATCATAAGATACCTTATCTAACTTTTTCTTCTTCTGATCACTTTTTGAAGATTCTAGTTCTGAATTTTTTTGTGCCTCTTTGGAAGAATACGGAATAGATTCTTTCAATACCAGCTTCTAAACTTCCATTGTTATGACTTCTTCAAACTTCTTAGAGTCAGGGTTGTAAAAGAGTTTCATTCTCTTTAGCGTATCTTCACATAGGAAAAAAATCATTCAAGGCTTCAGGGAGGAATTGCATGAAATTTTTATTTTGGTTAGGACCATAACACTATCCTTGAGATAGTGGCAAGGTACATCCAGATTTGGGAAATGATGGTACAAGATTTCAAAGCATTAATCATAAGAAAAATATACATTACAAAAAATTTCTTCCTGAGGTTGATGGGAAATTCTATCAAGAGAATGTCACACATCTTTAAAGAATATTTTACCCCTTTAAATGGAATAAATAACCCTTGAATCCATAATTCCACAAACCTATGGTCCACTGATATGTGTGCAGGTTTCAGAGACTCAAATCCCCATATGCGAAGACTTTCTAAAGCACAGTTCTTCTCAAAAGAACATTCTTTATCTGGAATTTTGTAAGAACCTATGTGGGCCTCTCATTCATAGGGAATCTTTATAATGTCAGACGTTTTCCAGCATGAAACAGTTTAAGATTTATCATAAGCGTCAAACTTGAAATACTCCTTGCCATCTTTCTCAATGAAATTGACAGAGTTATAAACCTTTATGACTTGATCCGGATATACATGATCATTAATCTTTCCCATTGATATAAAAATATTTTCACAATGATTACATTTGATAATACAAGAGACGAGAGAGTCATACTAATTGTAAAAGTCTGAACATACAAGTCTCTCCCAAAATATCATGTTATATTTATTCTTTTTGACTGTTATCTGGTCGGAACTGCCTGACATTTGGATCTTTAAGAAATCTCTATGAACTCCGAAATGATAAACTATGAAGCAACATAACTTCAACACGATGGTTTAAGTAACCACTAGGGTCCCTATGAAGAGTGATAGATCTTATATAGGCAAAGTATGACCATTCAACTTTTTTATGGAAATTAGATGGTTGAGATTTGTCAAATATGATCTAACAGTTAAAGATGGTTGAAAATATATATCCATACCAAAATTTCGTGGTTTCAGAAAAATAAAAGTTGGATTCTAAGGAAATATCAATATGAAGAAAAATTTCTTAATAGAAACAATTCCTATAGACAAAACTGTAAGAAAATAAGTAGGGGGTAAGAAAATGTACTTTATGGAATCTCTGAAGAAATTATCGATATCAAAGAAAAATTTCATGGGGTTTGAAAAACTAATCATAAAAAATTTCATCTCCAGAAATATGGATTCTGAAAATTTCGATTCTGGGGTTTTCAAAATAGATAGAATATTTAAAAGAAAGAAAAGAATAGAAAACCTTAATGTTGGTTTAATTTAATAAAAAATTTCATTAAGGTTAAATTTATATAATGAAAACTTTTCTTAAAATTTCAAAACTAAAAATTTTTAGAAATATTTAATTATAGGTCTTTTTAGAGAAATGTTACTCGAAAAAATCTTATTTCTAAAACTAACTGATTCTAAAAAAGAAAATTCTTATGGAATTTTTTTAACATTTTCAAACATATGTACTCCCCCTGAATATATGAGTAATTTTAATGTTAATAGATGGTCAAATCGAAAGTTGATATGAATGACTATCTTTCAGATATAATTCCTAGCTTTTGTTTAACGTATTCAATTCTATCGGATGGTAATGGTTTGGTAAATATATTAGAAAGTTGTTCTTGAGTTCTAATGAATTGAAGAATAATATATCCTTTGAGTGTGTGATCTCTAAGAATGTGATGCCTAATAACTATGTGATTATAATGGGATTATTGTGATGGGTTCTGACTTAGGGACATGGCACTAGTGTTATCATACAAGATTTGAGTTTTGGTAAAATGGACACCATAATCTATGAGAGTGTGTTGTATCCACAACAGTTCAGCATAACAACTTCTAGCTGCTACATATTCTACTTCCATGGTGGAAAGTGCTAGAGAATTTTGTTTGTTACAAGACAAAGAAACTAAGGAATCTCCTAGAAAATGAGAACTTCTTGACGTACTCTTTATATCCATTTTACAACCTGAAAAATCAGTATCGAAAAAGATTTTTAGTTCAAAAACATTTCCAGAAGAATAAAAAAGTCCTAAATCCATGGGTTTTTTTAGTACCAGAAAATTCTTTCCATAACCTTAAGGTAGGATTCCATAGTACTTGCTTGATATCTGGAACATAAGGAAACAGAAAACATTAAGTCATGTTGACTTGTTGTTATGTAATGTAAACTTTCTATTATTTCTCTATATGATGTTTTATCCACAAGTATCCCTGCTTTATCAATATCAAGAGTATTATAAGTTCTGATAAGAGTAATTATACTCTTAGTGTTATCATAGAAAACTTTTTAAGAAGTTCCTTTATGTACTTATGTTGACATATATAAGTTCCTTCTAGTTTTTGAGAAAATTGAAAACCTATAATGAATGTTAACTCACCCATCAAACTCATATCAAACTAAGATTTCATAAGATCCACAAAAGAAACTGTTAAAAATTGTTGAGTTGATATGAATATAATGTCATCAACATATATTTGGAGAATTAAAATATCATTCTTATCATTCATTAAATTTTTTTTGGATTCGTAGTTCCCTTAAAATAGTTATTTTGATGTAAAAATCATGTAAGTCTATCATACCATGATCTATGGGATTATTTAAGTCCATATAGAGCTTTTGTAAGATTATATACATGAATATGATGTTTTTCATCTTCAAAACCACGAAGTTGGTCTTCATAGACTTCTTCCTATACATATCCATTATGGAAAGAACACTTCACATCCATTTGATAGAGATTAAAATTATAGAATGCTGAAAATTCTAGAAGAATCCTGATAGAGCCATGTCTTGATACTAGTGTATAGGTTTCTTCATAGTCTATGCCTTATTGTTGGTTATAGCCTATAGAAAATAATCTTTCTTTATTTCTAACTATAATCCAATTTTCAACACATTTATTTTTGAAGACCCATTTTACACCAATAAAAGATGTATCATTAGGTCTCTCAACCAAGATCCAGACATAATTCTTTACAAACTAATAGAGTTTATCATGCATAGTCATTATCTTATCTTTATCACATAAGGCTTCTTCAAGAGTCTTTGGAATGAATTGGAAACAAAAAGCAACATGTTCAATTTCATTTCTTAAGCAAATTCTAGTCCTTATAGGTTGATCGTCTTCTCCTGTTACAATATTAGTATGATGATTTCTATGTAACACATGATTAGGGTTTTTCAAAACATGATCATCAACATAAGGTATAAAATATTCAAGGGTAAATGTCTCAGGAGTATTTTCATGAACATTTTCCTTAGAAGAGTCTTCAACTATAGGTTGTTGATCATTTTTACAAAATATATCTGGAGGATTTAAATAGGTTATTTGCAAACAAAAGGATCAGTTTCATCAAATTTAACATGTATCATTTCCTCCACTACACAAGTATTTTTATTGAAAACTCTATAAGACATTGAGTTAGTGGAATATCCTAAGAAAAATTCTTCATTGGATTTCGGTGAAAATTTGTTTAATATACCCTTTGTATTAATGATAAAAACATTACAACCAAAAAACATATAGTAAGAACCATTTGGTTTTCGACTAGTCTATAGCTCATAAGGGATTTTATTAAGATGATTTCTTAATAAAACTTGATTTATAGAATAACTGGCAGTACTTGCCGCTTCAGCCCAAAAGTGTTTTTCTATAGAATATTCACTCAACGTGGTTCTAGTTATCTCTTGAAGGATCTGGTTCCTTCTTTATACAAAGCCATTTTGTTGAGGAATTATAGAAGATGAGAAATTGTGATTAATTCCTTCCTTACTACAAAAAGTTTTAAAATCCGAATTTGGAAACTCACGACAATGATTACTAGGAAAAGTTATCAAAGGTAGGTTTTTCACAATTTTTACTTGAGATCGAAAAGTTTTGAAATAAAAAAAGGATTAATATTTTCTTTCATGAAAATAGAACCATTTATATCTAGTGTAGTCAACAACATGAATAAATACATAATATTTTCCTCTAATACTTTCAGTTTGTGTAGGACCAAATAGATCCATATGCACTATTTTTATGGAATTAGATGTTGAATCTTCACTAATAGATTTAATGATAGATTTGTGTTTCTTTCCAAACTAACAAGGGTCACAAACTTTTGAAGAATAAAAACTTAGAACTGGTAGATCTTTAACTAATCCATTCATTGAGAGATTACTAAAGTTCTTTAGGTCACAATTTCCTAACCTTCTATGCCAAAACCAGGATTGATCTTTAATTGCACTTAAACAAGGATGATCTTGGATTCTTAAGTCTTCTAAGTCCAAAGTGTATACATTCTCATGCCTATGGCAATTAAGAATATATTCATCCATGGATTTTTGAATTAAACACTTATCATTCCTAAAATTCACAATGTAACCTTCATCACATAATAGACTTATGGTTATAAGTTTCTTTTTAAGACCTTTAACAAACAAAAATTTAGAAATTAAAACATTTCCATGATGATTGATATTAATTATACCGACAATTTCTACATGAGAATTATCCCCAATATTACTTTTCCACCTTTAGTTTTGACAATATTATGGAAATATATTTTTTTACCAGTAATATGATTGGATGATCTGATATCGATATTCCGGATATTATTGTAACATTATACATTTTCCTGTAAAAACAAAAGTTATATCTACAGAATCCAAACGGGTTAGGATCTAGGGTTAGACAATAAAATTATAGGAACCCACATTTGTTTGGACAAATATGCCTTGTGGAAACCAAGAGATTTAATTTTCTTTATAGAACTGGTCTTCCATTAATGTCCTCCACTTTGACATTTTGTACAGAAGGGGGATGTGGATAAAATAAAATAGTTATTTTTTAAAATATGTTTTCTATAAGTATATCCTACTCCAGAAGTGTTTCCATGAGGTCTGATTTGGGAATACATATATTCCAAATTTTCTTTAACAAATGAATAATTTGAAATAATTTTCTTAAGGGAATATATTTCTGAATTTAGTCTTATGAATAAATTCTTATCCTCAAGAATTATTTACTAAGAGTTAGATTTTTCCTTAAAAAAAACATTATTTTTGAAATATCATTATTATGATCTTTAGAATTTTTTTTATTTTCATAATTTATATCCTTGAGGTATTTAAAAAGTATTTCTAAAACCTTTTACTTACATTCAAGATGTCTAGTGAGACCTGGATTCTCTTTTGTAAGAACTTCTTCTCTAGTATTTTCCTTCTCTTGTTTCTTAGGAATTTTATCACTTTTTTCTTCTAGCAACTTAGAAAATATAGACACTTCTTCATATGAAGGTATTTATTCATTATCTGAAGATGACGTATCTTAATCTGAAGTAATAACTTCAGGATAAAAATCCTTATCATGAGATAAATTTTTTAAAGCCTCTAAAAATAATACATTGGACATAAGACAAGTATTTTGGAAAGATGTAGTAGCAATAAATCTGATATTATTCTATGTTGGTGAATTATATTCAGAAGATTCACTTTCTGAATAGTTTCTAAAACTAGCAATCCATGTGTTTTTTTCTTTAATACTTTTCATGTGATTGGAATGGTAGAACTTCTCCCTATTTCTCTCTGAATTCATTTCTTTATTATCCTTCTTTTTCAAAAGAGGGAAATAAGGGATGATATGACATGTTCTTCTAAATTCATAGAAAGTAACTTCCCCATATTTATTTTCACTATAGTCTCTATTATAAAACATATTTTGATAGTTCTTATAATCTATTATCTTGCTCATTATCTTAGAAATATTAGCTAACTCATTCTCATATTTTCAGAATCACTAGATTCTGACTAAATAGTAACTTTCATTGACTTTGATCTAGTAACTATTTATGGTGTTGTGGATTTTGTATGATTAGAATTTTTTGTGAAATAAACACTTCCATTTCCATTATTTTACTTAATATTATCTGCATCACTATTAATTATAGTCTCATGTTGAAGAAGAGTTCCAAAAATATCATTTATAAAAATCTGGTTGACGTTCCAGTTCTTATGAATTCTTGTCCTCCTAGACTCCCATTCATTAGACATGACGACTATAATCTTTTAAAAAATTATTTCATCATAAGGACCATTTTCTCCCATGTATTGTAAACTATTCACAATGGTCATGAACCTTTGATGAACATTGCTTATGGGATCTCCATAAGGAAAGCTAAATCCAGGATATTCAGCTCTCAACATAGCTCTTCTTTTATCTATAACTTTAGAAGTTCCAAAATGTGTAACTTCCAATTTCATACAGATACTATTTTCAACATCACATGAAGATATTTGACTATAGATTTTCATATTCATGGAACATATCAATGTATTTCTGACTCTGAAATTAGTTTGATATTCTACTCTCTCCAGATTAGTAAAAGTTCTCAATTCTTTTTCATGAATCTTATAGTCTCTAGTCAGCATCAGGTAGGTATCAACTCCAGAATTAATAACAAAAGTATTCATCTTATCTCCCCAGTACTCATAATCAATTACATTAAAAATAATAGGTTTTTTAGGATTTAAAATGTCTAAATAACTAATATGTATGGATCCTTCCATAAAAAAGTATACCTCTCTTCAACAAAATGGTTTGTAGCAGTGTTTAAAGAAAATATAAAGTTCATAATAAAAATTTTAAGAATAATTGTATAGTGTATGAAAACAAATCCCTAAGACAAAAATATGAGTCCATACATGTGAGTCTTAAAAAATTAAGAAGATGATAATTTCTCTTCTTAAACTAATCATGAGATTAATTCAGATTAAACCATCAATCCGAATACAAAGTATGATGTAGCCTCCCTCTGATACAAATTGATAGGTTGTTATGGAGTATGATATTCTAATCTATACCAATATTAGGATCGAAATTGCACTGAATATACACAATATACAAGACGGGGTGAATTATATACTTTAAAAATTCCTTAACGAAATTTTATATAAACAAAATTCACAACACCACCAATAAAAAGTCATATTCTTAGAGGAATATAATTTTCTTATGTATAAATCATTAGAAACATTTTTTACAATGTTATTCTACCACAAGGCATATATAATCTTTTACAAATAGTGATACATCTTAGAAAGTTTATACATAATGAAAACTTCATAAATTTTACAATGAAACGAAAATTTACAATATTCATTTAACCCAAAGAGGAGGTTATCCAACAACCATGGATAGTGTTCGCCTATTTTATACATACAAGAATGTATGTCTTACCCAAACCCGGGTAAGCCATTAATTCTAAGATTGGTATTTGTCTTTTTATCCTCACAAGCCCTCGATTTGTAAGAAAATCGGCACCTCTGAATTCACAACCTGAAGTCTCTGATTTTAAGGAAATCACACTTCTGCACGAAGCAATTCTGAAAAAGCAAAGTCTGAACAAGGTTTTCAAACATTCTACACTAGCCTCAGATTTTATAAGAGTTTATCACTCTATAGAAATTCACTTTTAGAGAGATAAACTCAAAAATGAAAACATGTGAACTTGTGAACTGGTCTATTCATATGGATCTCATCATCTTGAGGTCCTTTTTATAGCATTCAAAAACTACTAGTCAGTTCCCCTCCAACGGTCATATTTCCTTAAATCACGGAGGGACCTAGATATGTGTCAAACTGACAACGGTTAGTTTATAATAGAAACAATGAAATCGTTTTATATAAATAAACAAGAATATAATGATCATACACCAAAAGTGTAAGGAACTTAGAATCTAATAAAAATAAAATGATACAAAAGTCATTAAGAGGATTGGAATTCTAATTAAATAAAGCATTTAATAATAAATTACGGAATTATAAATTTTAGAATGAATTTTCATAAAATCGGTATGAGTAATGTATATGGAAATATTTTATGAATACTCTATTTTACAAATTTTGGTACTGGTATCATGATTTATGGAATGATAGAAAATAATCGGTGTCAGATTATAGAAGACAATGTATAGGTAAATTCTCAGAACCAGTTTCTTATTTTCTAGAATCGGTATCATAAGAAATGATGTCACTGTCTTTAAAAAAAATGGTATTAAAAAAATATTCCTTATAAATTTGGAATAGAAATTTCTGGTATTTGATAAAAGCAATAAGTGGATTTTTGTATTTGGAATTCTAGAGTCATTATGACAAATCTGTCTTAAGGAACGTTAGTATCGATAACCAGGAAGTCGGAGTTTAAGAACTTTAGAATACAGAAATACAGAAAATCTATGTATAAAGAAAATATGATACCAAATTTCTTTCAAGGTGGAAATCAGTATTAAAGTGACAATAGAGAACGAGAAACAACATCTTCAAGAATTCCGTTATTATATAACCATGAACAAAATTTCAAAACCATAAGAACATTTTTGGTATAGAAAAACAGATTTATAAAATCCTTAAAAAATATTTAACTCAAAAGTCTAAGGAAATTTATGTAAGTGTAAGTAAATATATGGAAGTATAATGAAAAAATATTTATGAAGAAGGTGTTTGTGATTTTCAAAGTAAAAACATAAGGAATGGAGAGGTCTTATAGACCTAACAAGGTGATCCAGGTTAGGATGTTAAAATATAATACTTTTGATAATAACTCCAATCAATATCTATTTCAAAAACATAATTAGCCAAAACTGTACTAAAATATCTTTATGAAACCCATCCAAAAACAATATCATCCACTCAAGGATCAATCTATTTTTGAGTTTCAAAACTATAAAAAAAAGTCATCTTCATTTATTCCCATTAAAGAACACCTCCAATAATTTTATAAAAACCACTATTTTCTTCCAATGTAAAAATAATAACACATAATATAATTATTAAATCAAACTAACCCCAATAATTATTTAATAATTATATATTAATTAAATATATGGTCAATTGAACAATAAAATATAATAAATATGGATTTTTAGTTATTTTACATAATCAAATTCCAATTAAATTATTCAAACCATACTCCATCACATTAATGAATGTAATATAACCAAAATGCAACTGTAAAACATTTAAAAAATAATAATAAACATATCTCTCTAAAACCGTATGAAAAACAAATATTACTATACTTTAACAGCATTAATAAATTCATATATGAGTCTTACTTTCCATAAGTACACAACTCAAAAAATATTAATAAAATAAATTAAAATATATTAAATTTTAATTTTAAAACACACCAAAAAATTCTATACATGAAAAATATTCATCCAATGGCGTAATGATATAAATAATCCCAGAAACAAAGTATTATTTTCTTATCCATGTCTCCTTGATCTATCATTTGAACTAATAATTTACATTTTGTGGGTTATGTAATATCCTAAGGAAAATTAAATCATATAAAATTATATTCTGAATATCATTAACAAAATTAATGAAGGAAGAGGGAATTTGGGATGAAGATAAACAATAAGTTGTATATACATCTAATTAATTTAACAATTTAAAATAATTAAATAAATAATAATTGGAAAGGGATGATAAAATACTTAATGTTATGTTCCTATAGAAAGGAATGAGTGGAAAAAAATTATTAGAGAGATAGGAATACATTTATTAATTTAAATACATTTTGAATGGAAATATTGTTTTTCTGCACAATTTAATAACTCATCTATTAGGCCTGATAATTTTCACCTCTTGACTTTGGGAAAGAAAAAAAGGTAATTTGAATAGTATTTCAATTTATGTTGGGAAATAGTGTTCCTATAATGACTTATCTAGAGTTACCTGTATGGTTACTATGTATGGTCTATAAACTATTCAACTAAAGATAAAATCCAAAAAAATTCCCTTTAATTTTATTGATTTTATATGTATCATCCGTTCTTCCTAAATTAAAAATCGTTATGGTCTTTATAGGATTCCAGAAAAATTTAATTTCCTCCTAATGGATGGTGTAAATCTATGAAATACCAAAACACAAAAAATATCTATATTTTAACCATCGTAGTTTCAATGTAATGTAAAATACACCTATAAAGTTAAATAAATAAAAATGAATTTACTGAAATACCTTTCACAATCTCTATCCTATCAAACACCAATTTGAGATAAAAATAATTTTTGTTTGTTTTAGATGATAGGAAATATAATTTATAAGTCACATGATCTATTTTAGTTTCAATATAATATCATTAAGGGTGTCCCTATAATTTTTTAAAACATTTAATAATCAAAATTTTCATTATGGAAAAATATTTAAATTTGAATTTTATTACTCACATATGGACGTTAATAACAAATGTAAATTTTTATGTAATTTATGAGATCATAAAATAGAGAATATTTTATAGCCACATGAGTAGCATTAGAAAAATCCAAAATTTGATTTAATGAATAAATAATTAAAGAGGTAATATCAAATTTTTCATTTTTTTAAATTTAATAAAATTATATATTTACATAAATGACATAATCTAATATAATTTTCAAAATATTAAACTGATTTTCACAAAAAAATTCACCCAAAACAATTGGTTAGGAATTCATATTATTGAATTGTATAATGATAATTTACATAAAAATTTCCTCTTTAAAAATTATTAGTATGTATGATGTCTATGAAAATTTTTTATTATTACCTAATATAAATATAACATCATTTACCATATGTGTGTATATATAAATAAATGTTTCATATATTTCCCTCCAACATACATAAATATGGTGATGGTCACCTTGGGTTGCATCAAATGATGGTAGGTGTGTGTAGAAAGATGTAACTGATCATAATAGAATAACAAGATGTATTTTTATAGTAAAATTATTTAAACTAAGATTGAAAAAATATCCTCTGGGTGAATTAAATTTCATGGAACAATTTCATGGCTAGTGGAAACAAAAATCCATTGATAAATAAAATGACGTTTTTTGGTTCATCATAATTATATGATATATAACCATTAAATAACATATTTGATCATTGGAAAACACACAATATTATAATTCATTGATTTTTTAGAGGAAAATGTTACTCAAAATTACTAGAAGTATAAAATGTAACAAAATAACAAAAAGTGTAAGGAAATTAAAATGAAAAGGATGTTAATAAATTTATGAAAAATATTATATTTGATGAAATTTATATATAAATAGAAGGATTATAGTTTAAAAGTGAATAAATGCTTCAGTAAATGATTCAAAAATATTATTTACCTACATACAAAATAATACTAGAACACCCCAACTAATGAAAAAATTCCTTCATATTAACTGAATTTTGTTAGTATATTTTCATGAATGATGGACATAATTTTCATCTTTTTTATCTTTATATCAAATATTAGGAAAGTATAAAACATAAAAAAACTCTTCTTTATCATCTCCCTCTTTTTATTGTTTCATCAAGAATCTATAAAATTCTATCTCTAGTTAAAATTAATTTGGTGATGGTTTATTACTCTCTGATCTAGAATATTATAAAAGTGTTTGGAATTATTTATATAAGTTTTTCTCTAAAAATGATATCTATGATAGAATTATATGATATTGATTATATTTTAATTTTTTTATTATGGTATTATAGAAGTAATAAATTATATTATATGAGGTATCGAGTTGTATTGGAGGAAAAAAATATTAGGTGGTGGCAAGTGAGAGGTAGAAATACATGATTTTTATACTCATCACCCTCCACCCCTTAAATTCCCTAGAATTTCTAATATTAAATATTATATATGAGGATTAAAATTTCGTTGATCATATAATATTAAAAAGGTAAAATTGGGATAATATAAATGAATGATTTAGTGGTTGTGTAAGTTAATTTTCCAAAAGTGGATCTCTATAGACATCACCCATTTCCATTTTAGAGATGTCCAGGTGGTTTCACCAAATAATATAATCTAAGTGATTCAAGAATAATATTATCATAAAGTACAGGGGAGGTTAAGTAGTTTGACCACCCATTAGTTACAGATATATTTGGTGAGGTGTTTGGTAATAAGATAATTGAGGATTAAATACACAACATGTAAAAAAATTAATATTTTAAGAGTAATTTCATATTTTTATTTTTCTGTATGTACAATAGAATATGATTTACTACCCCAATACTATAAAAATATAATGTGTCCCATTTTATATTCCAAAATATATATAATACCCCCACTATACATTTCACATTGAATGAATATTTCTAATTTTTTCAGGTAGATAAAATAAACCATAAAAAGATGATATAACATTATAATTCAATTACATCTCACCCAACATTTTCTAGATTTTCCTCTTGAATTTAAAGGTGGTACTAAATATGTGACCAATATCTGGGAATTAATGTTTTTTAATGGATTGAATTGTAATAAAATATCATCCAAAAAATATATTATGACATCAAAATAAATACTTTTTATAATGTTTTCCTTGATATGAAAACACTTTAGGATTATAATTTTTTATATATAATTTTATGACATGTAGCTAGATTCTAATAATTAATATTTTTCAATTGGGGAGTGTAATTGTATCTATAATAATTTTGAGTCTGTTAAAAATATATTAACTCAATATAGTAGATCATATGCATTTATTTGGTGTTGACATGTTATGCTATTATATTTGAGTCATAGATCTGATAAATTGTACCTTCCCCTTATAATCCACAATAAACAAAATGAAATAATAATGAGATGAATAATTTAACTCATAACTTATGATTTTAACTATTATTTTTAAGAATGAAATAATTAATATATTGTTTGTTTAATAATTAAAAGAATTTATTATTTTCTGGAATATTGTTTCATGATAAATTAAAATAGATTTGGAGAATGTTAAATAATAATATAAAAATTATAGATAAATAATAATGATGTATATAATTATGGGAAAATTTATTATAAAATTATTTTGGTGGGTAAATATTAAAAATAATAATAATTTGATAGGAAATTAACTCTGTGATATAATATATATCCAATGGTGAACGTGGAATTTTTACAATAAGGGTTGAAAATGAATATATACTAGAGATAATAATAGAGAATATGGTTTGGGGTAGATAATTAAGTGGAATTCAATATTTATGAAATCAATACTTGAAAGTGTTGTAAAGGAATTAGAAAAATGGGTTAATTGAATGAAAATTTATATTAAATGATTTTGAAAAATATACCCCTAATTGAAAATTTTCAACTATATTCTAAAATTTTATAACACAGATTTAGTTAATGATTAAAAAACTATACATATGGTGATGATTATTTATACTAGTTATTAATTTTCAAATAAATATTCTATAAATATTTTTATTAAACCCATACACCCCTCATTTTACACCTATTGTTTTGTGATTTTGGATACTTCCTATAATGTTATAATAAAATTATCATAAAATAAAACTAATAATAAAACTATTTAACAATACAAAAAATGAAATAATTATGACATGAGAAACTAATACACACACATTATTACACATGAACCATTTTCATATATACAAACCACCATAAATATAAACAACAAAACATCCTATGATTATTTTGATTCCAATTTAAATGTACATTAATTAAAGTATAATATAGACACCTTACCCTATCTATTTTGGATCATTATTTGTTAAATATTGAATCTGAATGACTACTTATTCATGCCTATAATTTGATTAGTCACATGAAAAAATACATAAGATTATAAGAATGTATTATTGTATTTAGATTTTAATAACATTAATAAAAAAATAAATGTTTTATTAAAACATAAGTTTGAATGTTAAAATATAAATCAATTAATTGTGTAGTTTTGTATAATATTTTCTTTATAGATTCTTTCATTTTACCATAAAACCATAGTTATATAATCAACATTACTGGGATGGAATATTCACACAAAATTTATAAATTCTGGATAAATTTTTAAAGACATTAATTACATATATACAATATATTCTATCTAATCTAAAAAGTGACAAATATTTCAATAATGTAGTACGAATAGTGAATCCATTAATAGTTTTAAGAATATTTTTAAATATAATCTTATCACAAGAACATTTTTTATAGACCAATACTTCATTAAATATAAAAATGTCTAATCTATAATATATTTTAACTCGTTATAATAGAATGTTAATTTATCTTATTTTAGGATGGTAAAATGTATTGAAGTTATAACACACATCGTACTTTTTATAATATTTCACATATGATATTTTTTAAAATGTGTTCATTGTTCACTTGTGAGATTCCTTGGAATACAATACATAATGAATATTTTTTTTATTTAAAATTTTAACCCATATCATAGTCATGTTTTGGGAATTTAAGATAACATTAAGGGACTAATAAATACAATAAATGAATCATTTAATGTATATATTACCACAAGTTTTTAAAAATAAATCTATGAAATATGTTCTGTACATGTGAAATAGATTTCATTAAAAATATTATGTGAATTAATTTCCTAACATTTCTAAATATTTCTTATTTTTTTACTAAATTCACATTCATTTGAATTTTATTGGGCATCTTGATTTATTTTTATCCAAAATAATCTACCATAGATAATTTATAAAAATTATTTTATAGGACTATATTGAATACATAATGTTGATGATTAGGGAAAATGTTTAAATCTATTGTACCTAAGTATTAAGATATACATATAAATTATTTCATATTTTCATTATATAAAATAGAGTGGATAATGTAAAAATAGTCCATGGATTTCGTAAAGTGTCAATTTGATCATTATATTGTTAAATAAGTGTACTAGAATTTCATTTCCAAGAAAATCGTGATATCATAAATCATTGTCTCAAATATTTTAATATTTTTAAACACTTTTCCATCAGTGATTATTCTAAAATGGTTAATCATACTTCTTTATTTTTTGTTAATCCTTTAGTTTATATTTTAAATGAAACTCTATTTTCAGATACTTTATTTTCAATATTATTATGGGTACTTTTTAAATTAAAATCTACTAAGAAATTATTATGAGTTTTATATTTTGGGTAGCTAGTAAGTAATTGAACATTAATTTTTTTTATTAAATCTCTTAGTATTAAATTTAATATTCCAAGAATTATTCACTTATAAAGATATTAGGGAGATATTTGTTCCCAATAATGGAGATATTTATCTATGTATTATTTACTGTTCAATTAGAAAAAATATTGGTGTATGATATTTGGTCCATTTCCAGTCATAAAATATCAGCCATTATGGTATTCTTTTAATTACCATTTGTTCAAATGGTTTAATCTACCTTAATGTGATCAATATTTTTTTCAACTATCATTATACTTTTTATAGTTAATAGAAAAAACATGGCTCAACAAAATTAAAGGTAAAATTCAATAATGTTACATTTATGAGAATTTATTATATACTAAATAAATATCAAGAATTTGGATTTTTGAATGATACATTCCATATTTATATCACAATTTTACACATTTATATTTTAATGAAAATTTTATAAATAACAACTATTTTATCATAATTCACTTTAATTAAAATGTTTATTATGTGTTTATCTAACTAAATTTCATTTTTAATAATGATGTAATATTTTTAATAATTATGATAATGTTTTTAATAATCATTACTTATATAATATGATTCGTGTTTCACTAAAATATCAAAGATGATTTAAAAAATGAAAATATATAATCCACTAATAGCTCGATAATGACCCCAAATATATCATAAAAGATACCTATAATTCAGGATGCGACATTGGATATTGAATTTATCATACCAAAAATTCATTAATATCTTAATATTTCCAAAGGATTTTATAAATTAATATTTGTTTGAGCCTATAGGGTAATAAAGTTATAATTTTCCATGAATACTCATCGTTGATAAAATTTATTCATGCCCCCCATATTTTTATATAATATTTCCCAAAAAAATTAATGGAAATTTATCCTTACATATGAAAGAATTAAACTAGACATGGTCTGAAAAATTGACATATTTATGAAAATTCCTAACATAATCAAATAATTATTCTCATTGGTCACCACTATGATACACCCTTTCATTAGGCCAAACTATAAAGGACTTACCAAATAGATATATAAGATTGTATTGAAAATAAAAAATCTTAATTTCTTATCACATCGTTATTAACAACCATCATCATTAAGGGATTCAATATTTATTGAATATTTAAATATATATTATAATTCTAATCCAAGTGAAAGTGATTATTATAAAGAAAAAAGATAATTTCAATTATATTATTGAAATCACATCTAATTAATGTTTTCCACTTATATAGAAATCACAATCATTCATTCTATTTCATTAATATAAAAATATAATTTAAGATTTTATGTTTTGTTTTTTCATCACCAAAATACCAACTCTTAAAGTAATAAGGGGGAGTAATCATCAATATATATAATGAATAAAAAATATATAGTTTTAAGGGATCATTCCACTCACTTCCAAAGTATAATTTAGTTATATTTATAGAAATTTGAATTAGATCTATCCCAAAATATAATAAATATAATTACCTTTTTACTAATGTTCATTAATAAAACTATATATGGAGTTATGTAGATATTTCTTATTAAATATATATTCATTGATGCTAATGATATTATATAGGTGACTAATTTTAAATCAATATTATCAATCCATATGAGATGATTTATAAAAAGAATTAAAAGCATTTGTTCATATAATTATCATTACTATCAAATGTCATTGGAATTCATTGCAAATGATCCTTCAGTGGATCTAGATCATTGGTTGAACACTATTTTAGAATTTATATTGAATTATTCTGAGATTAGACATTTAAATTATTTTTATTTTGAAATTGTTTTATTTTTTATAGGAGGATAGAATGATTATTTGTTTTTAATGTAGTTGTGTTGTTATTTATATGAGAAATTAGAAAAATTAGGTACCTTATGAAACTATATTGTGTAACTACCATGATGTAGATCATTTTTTAGAAAAATTAATTTACCATCAAGTACCGGTGGAAGTGCAATAGGCACTCACGAGTTTATATTGATGAGGGTATGTGCTAGTATAGCCACAAGGTACATGATGGAATCCACAGGTACCTAATAAACCCATGTTTAATTTTCTTTCAAAATAGTGGGAATATGAAATTATTTTTCAAAATATGAATAACCATTAAATAATCCCTAATTATTTCCATTAGATTTATGGGGAGGATTCGAACCCATTTTAATCCTTCCCCTCCCCTCATTCCCATTGTTATATTTGGACGTATGAAATTTTATTTAGTGGATTGTGGTGTTTTTCTTTTTTTTTTATTAACCCATATTATTCTTTCTCCATGACACCTAATTCCATTGAAAATAATTTGGTATTTTATGGTAATTCCATGGAGTCATGTTGGAAACATATTATAATGAGTTATATTTTTTCTAAAAATGATATGTTGTAAAAAGGGACAATGAGAACCCATGGTTATACGTTGTTTCACTAAAGGAAACATGATTTAATGATTTATACATAATTTAAATCATTTATAGAGAAACAATAATGTCACATTAGAGGAGGATTATTGAAATTTTTCTTATAATGGGAATAGATTCAAGTCATAGATTTTTATTTTTTAATGTTTGGTCAAGGGAACATGACTTATTGAAAAAATCAATTTTATTCATAAATAAAATAACTGAGTAGTGAATTTAAATTTAATTATAATTATATTTATATCAATATTTATTTCCATAACTAATTAGATTCCCATAGATAGTTCTATGATTGATGGGTTTTAAGATTACATTAAAGGTAATGGAGTAATAATTAGTGTAGGGGAAACCCATAATAGTGGTGGGTATAACTTAATTTTACTATTTTATTTGTGATTACAAATGTTCTTTCATATGATTTTAGGGGTATTTATTATAGAATAACCCATATAATTATCATGTGGGGTTATTGTATATAATAGAACAGAAGTAAGATATGTTTGGCTTATAATAGATCCTTTGAGTTTCATACTAATATTACATATTTGTTGATGGATAAATTACATAATGGAATATTTGGGTTAGAGTGAAAATAGAGCCTTAAGATGTAATTATATATTGATAATTTGATCAAATGACCTACATTGGTCTTATAAATTAGTGTGTGAACCTCACCAAGAGCGAGGAACTTTGGATGAATATATTGAATCATTATTTGTGATGTTGTTTTAGATATTTTTTAATTGAGAGGGATGAAAACTGGGTTTGAAATTGGGTTTATGAGAGTAGTATTATGAGTAATATTCAATTTATAAAGGTTTTTCCATCAAGTGGAGGATGATTATGTTAACCACACAATAATTTTTTTTTATCTTCGGTTATTTAGAATGAAAAATAAAAATTATTAGCTTTATGGAGAAGTTACCATGTTATATGTAAGGTAATAGATATAAGTAGGTAAATTATAATGAAAAGGTGTGGCATGATAATAATATGATTAATTATCTTACATTGGAAGAGAATAAATTTATTATCCATGATTGGTTTACACCATAAACATTGTAATTGGTTAATGGGTTATGTCATTGGGGTTATGAAAATTAGAATAATATTTATTCTTGAGATTTTTGATCACTGCCGATTGAATTGGATCAACTAATGCTACTGAAGTGACCAATGTTACTAGTGAAGAAATATGGTTCGGTTATGTTAGGAGGAAATCTACAGGAGGTGGAGTGTGTTATATCAATTATATGGTACTCAGGTTGGCCGAATCCAAATATTAAAATTATGATTGTACAATTTTATTGTTTTATATTATATATTGATTTCCTAGTGATGATTTTGATATATCCAATCAAAATATTCATCTTCCATTAGAAGAATATGATATATATTTGATATATATCTATATTTAATTTATTTTATAGGAAATATAATCTTACCTTATTTGTGATAATATATTCATTATTTATGTTTTCAGAATAGTGATAAATCATTCACCTTAACCATACATCAGGGTTAGTAATAACCTGATAACCTCAACCATTATATTTTTTATTTATAACCCATTCTATATTATCCTCATTTATTGTTTTTCCTATTTATCATACTAATTCGGTATTTTTGATAACCCATTCAATATTTTCATGGTGGATAAATGTGATTACTCAGTCAACGATACATTATTTTATATACAATGAATACTCATTCTATATTCCCATAATGAATAGTGTTTATACAATGATATATATAAGGTGATAAAAAATTAAATATTACATGGTTTTCATAGAGGTGGTACGCATTCACCATTATCACGGGGATTGGGGATAATCTAATCAACATAGGATTTATCGACTAAATGTGACATAATGTTCACCTTAATTTATTTCAGATGTGGGGATATCCCGATAACCCTTACCTTATAGATTACCTTTAACTAATATACCATTTCATAATTTTATTATTTATGATATTATATTACTTATTAGAGATAACCCATTTACCACTGTCTTGTTTAATGATAATTGATAGTTTGAACAACAAGAAAGATATGTTGGGAACCATACTGACCCATTACATTATGGAAATAAGAAACCAATTTTATTTTCATTGTGGTAAATAATATTTCATTACAATTTTGAAGCACTATAATACTAGGATTTTTTCATTCAACGGTAGATCCGTTTATGTTTTTTTATAGTAAAAGTATAATATCTTTCAAATTCTATATTTACCCTATATAGGAATGAATTGATAGTTATGGTATTTTAATATGTAATAAATGAAAAAAATTTATCATTACATATTTTTTACAACATTAATTTCCTTTAATACATGTAAGAAAATTTTCTAATATGAGAAGAATAAATATCCCTTAAAATTATGCTAATCTATGTGTTATATAGATTTAACATATATTATGATGAAAATTGATAAAGCGTGGATTTGTGGGTTTATTTTATTCATCAAATGGTAAGACTATCAATTATCAACGAATAGTGTGTTTTTAAATTACTAGAAACATCATATTATCCTATGATATGGGGTTTAAATAATATCTATACTGTGAGCATGTTATGAAATTTTTCCTGTGATACTTCATTCATGTTTCATAATGGTGTTTGGGTTTTTATATATTTACAATATACTTATAAGTGATTTGGGAGAGAATTAATGTTATATGGAATATAAATGAAATAAAATTTATTTATTTTAATAAAAACATAGAATGAAGGGAATTTATTATTATGAAATATTTTATAAAAAAGATATTACTATTATATAAAAAATCATTCCACAATATCAAAGTTATTTCCAAAAATACTTTAATATAAGTAAATTTTGTGATCTTGATGATTCCAAAAATTAAATCTATGACATTTTATGAATCATTATATAGGAATTAGATACCATCACACTAAAATATTACACATCATAGTATAATTATGGTGTTCATGTAGAAAATAGGAAATTATTGATAACTACCATTTAAGATAGTTATATAATTTTATAATACATTAGGATACACTGTAATATATTTACCATAGATATAAATATATAAAAGAAAAATTATATAATTCATGTGGTTATTCGTTAATGGTCGTTGGAATTATATGTCTCTATTTAGAATTTATAAAGATACATGTACTAATGATTATTAACATTGGGATAACACCGGAAGGAATGTAATCATGCAATGATACATGTAATTTTTATAAATATTAGGTGACTAACCAATAAACAATACTTACAACACTTTGAGGAAACAGACCTTACATCCCAGATACCATTTTAAAGATATTTTAGTTCTTATTAGGGATATGAAAATGATTTCACACTTGATTTAAATCTTGATTCAGTTGAGGAGGATTTATAAGAACAATAAAATCTTCTATGATATTGTAGATATTTTATTAAATGAGTTTGTCAGACTATATTCTTACTCCCACATATGTTTCTTGATGGTATCAATATAATAATGAATACTGTGGTGATGTTTCATATGAATTGGTTATAAGTTTATTTTTAATATGAATTTTAATTATTTTCCTGGATAAAAGGGATATTGATTCAATTATCCATATTGAACAAGGATTAAAGGAATAAAATATAGTATGTGTAAGGAGTGTTTATAGAGACTTGACCCTGGAGGCTCAGAGACAATTTCTACAAGAATTACATTATCATGGTTACTGGGAATCAAATCCTGAAGGACCAAAGTGTTTAGTAGTCTTAGTAAAATAAATACATACATGATTCTTTTATTAAAAATGAATACAAAAATTAAAAAATACTTTTTTTCATTCTTGAATAAATATATTCCATATAGATTACCCTTTCATGTCCTTCTTAGAACACATCAGGGAATCATTGGAAAAATATTCATTATATGGGTGAGCTATAATTATCAGCAAGGGAAAGTAAAACAAAATAAATACTTATTCAATTTTCATAATTAATGTGGAATGGTAATAGAGGAACACACATGTCATGTAATCAATAAAATGGAAAAGAAGTGAGTAAATAATATAACAAGGTAAATAATTAAAAAAATTACATTTAAAAAACTTTATAAGGAATAATAAATATGCAATGGTATGAAATTAATAATACATGACATTTAATCAATACACTAAGAACGAAATGAATCTATAGACTTTATCAAGGTAAAAATATCGTGGATCATAAATAACGAATCAAAATGAAGGAAATGAATAATTATTGGATGTCATGTTAGTGGAACATGGAAACCTATAAGATCAATACCTATCACAATACATTTTAAAATTACTTGTAGAAACCTATTTTGTTAATGTAACCAATTTGTATCATGAGAACCTGTCAATTAATTGTGGTACTACATAAAGTATGAAACCCACCCATAACTTCTTATCCAATGAAAACATTATATTGAGTAATCAATTTAATATGAAACAATATGCCTTATGAAATATCCTTATATAAAAAAGAATAAACACTTGTCAATATTTACCGAGAAAATAATATAACTATCAACGTGAACACTGTTTGTAAAAATGGTATATGGTTTATGTGATAAACATATACATAAAAATTAATATAGATATTTAGGAGAATTTTAATGTCTGATTATTATTGTATATTTAATACTATACAGGGACTAAATGGAATCATGTAATTTAATTTAAATACTATCCTAGGTCAAATAAATTATAACCATCCAATGGAATAATAAAAATGGTATCAATATAATCTATCCCATGTGTATCAAAAATATATATTTTTACTCATTAATAAATAGAAATACCATAAAAAAATAGGCAATTCATTTTGGAAAAATTTGAAAATAATTTCCACTAAAAATCAAATTTTCAAAAAATTCATAAAAAATAAACATCTAGACATGAAAAAGAATATTCTAGGAAATAGATAAGGTTATTTCATTATATGTTGTATGAGGTAAACAACATTCCATTTGCATGATAAAAGAACAAGAAAATTGGTTTGTACAAAAGTGACATGATGATTATATAAAAAAATTACAAGAAAATAAGGTTAAAATTTATTTAATAAATATTTTTATTATGGTTAAAAAATTTATTAAACCATTATAAGAAATTATTTTTATAATAAAATACGTTCTATGATAAAGATATAAATCAAGTCTTGTTTTCTTAAAAACATTTTCTAAATTAGTTTGACTAACAAAGAGTGAAAAATGGTACTATTACATGAAAAGTATCATGAATAACTAGGTTATAATAAAATTGACGAGTTTATTGAACAATGATCATTTAAATTCCTATAATGGTGTTCTAGGAATAAGCAATCTTTATTAGAATGCAATTTAAAAATAAAACCTTCAAATTTTCATAACATTGAAGTGATAATTATTCAATTAATTGATTATGTGTATCAATTGTAAATAAACATTAATGTATTATAAATATTTCAATATATTTTAAAATTCATTTTACACATAAGCATATAATATTAACAACAATTAGAAATAAATAAAACCCAATAAAAAGGAATTGGGTTATGAAATTTCTTTACCACTTAATTACTTTTTATTGAAATCCACATAGAAGAATTAATTAAAATTTAAACTCAAAATACCATTAAGATAAAATATTTAATTATATAATATATAAAAATTGGTATTAGATTCACAAAAAAATTATTATGTTCTGAATATGAAAATAATATCATATATGTCAAATGTGAGATGAAAATCTCTCACCTTCCATTTACATTCATGTGAGAATACTTTATCCTCCTAATAAAGTTATTAAAAATATCAATAAAATATATTAGAGCCCTAATAATATTTATAAAATCATATATTATATTGTTTTTATATGTTATTGCTTGTTTTTTATTAATCATTCATTATATTCAATACTTTGTGTGCTAATTGTTTAGTTTATCAAAAAAAATTTAACTTGTTACTTGCAATTAAAATTAATTATATCAGGATTTAATCATATGAATAATGAAAACCATTATTTAATTTTAATATAATTTTAGTTTTTATGTATTTATAATAATCTATAATATTTTGAGATATCAAAATAAAATGCAACGTTCATTGAGATGGTAGGTCATATGTACACATGAACCCTCTTCTATTTTGTTATCGTATAATAATATAATGAAATTTTAATAATATATATTTATATTAAAATCCCATTATAATTATTATTTATTATATTTAACATAATATTATTAAATTCATTCTTTATACTTCCCATTTATAGTGTGAACGAATCACGTCGCTTTGAGGATGTGATAGTCCACAATTCCTCAAACGATGTTATCTTATCCCTATAAAATAGAGAACATGAAGTTATTTGTTATATAGTTATTAAATAAGTAAAATAAAATTATAAATATCATATAAAAAATATAAAAATAGTATTTTCATCATAAATTCCATAATGGGAGTTGGTAAAGGAATAACGAACAATCGTTGTTTCATGATGTGGCGTTCCACCGTACACATGAATAATAAGTGTGTTACCCATTCGATGGATGTGTGGGTATTTGTAGGTAAAAAATTTATAATAAAAACAAATTAGTATATTTATGATACTGAGGTTATTATATAATAATGTAATAATAGTATTTTAGGGACTGATGAAGGAAATAAAATGAAACTGATCATTGAACAATTTTACCTCGTTTTCATGTGACTTCTTTTGGTTTATACCAAAGGACTTCCTTGTATAGAATTATTCCAAATATAATAATTATAGCTATATGGGATATATTTTATAATAATATTTATCCAGGTTTTTACGGGGATAATGGGTATGTGAAATGTGAATAGCTGGTATGGTTTAAAGACATTTTATAGTTGTAGAGGAGTTACATTGTTACAAATTTTTTAAATTGTAATTCCACCCATGTGTTACCCAAATGAAAATTGTATCCAATAATAAACTAAATAAAATAACAAATCAAATAATGTGAAAATATGTACATAAAATGGAATTTGTAAAAGTTTTTAGGTTATTTTGGCCTTTATGTTTAACGTTTAATCTCTTGATAATCTAATTTTCTCTTAATCATGGTAATAAATTTTTATCATATTTAGTATTATAATTTTTGAAAAATAATATTTATAAATTATTATAAAATGTAAATTATTTTCATTCAAAATATGGAATCCATTTTTACAACTTCAAATCAAATAATTATAAAAAAAATTAATTTTCATTTAATCCAGCAAATGGGACGAGAATGCTGGTTTTTAAAGTAATCTTGTTCCATAGTTTTATATTTTTTTAAATTTAATTGAAAATAATAATTGATTACATTGACCCAAATTGGATACATTGATTTACAAGTTATATAATTTCACTATAAAATTAATTTTATATATCATATAACCTTGTAAATAAATTAGATGTAAAATATGTTTTGAATTAAAATTTTGTATTCATCACCATTTGTTAAAAAATAAAACATCATAGAAAAATAACATGAATTCACCCAAACATAATTTTTGATTTTTTATACCTAACATGAGGTTTTTTTCATATAAAATTTATTAATTTTTTAAAAATTATATCTTAAATATTTTTTTCATTTAACGATTGTAAATTCTCTTTTTAGAAAAATAATATTTTTAATCATAAAATTAGATTTATTCTTATATTATTATCATAAAACCTATTGGATTAACATGATAAATAATATATTTAATATGATATATATATATATATATATCATTTATATACATCAGTAATATTAATTAATGTAACTTATTACGATAAAACACCACTTGGATCATAAAAACCTTCTATTTTTATTAAATTGGTTTTTACATTCATTTCAAGTTAATTTGTATCCAGTTAATTCATTTTATATTACTGAAAATAATATATATTCATACATTAGTTACTAATATTCAAAACCACTAATTTAGTGGTTAGGTTATACCTTATTAAAAAATATTAGTTGTACTCAGAAAAAATGCATATTGGTTGTAGGGTAAGCTATTAAAGAAACTTGTTGTTTCATAAATCAAAAGCTAACATAGTAATATGTGAATTGAATGATATTGAATTAATTAAATATTCCATGAAGAATTGATATGTTATATTTCAGTCTACATTTTTAGATTTATTTTATATACCCAATCAAATAAAAATTTCTCCTTTTATAATTTTATTGATGTTACATTATTCCCACATTAAATAAATTATTTTCTCACTATCTAAAATCGATGTTGATAATTTTTTTATATTTTATATACAGGAAGACCACATTTTGAGAATGGTTGGTTAAAACTTCTCTATAAAATAAGGAATGGGATGTACGATAGTCACATGGAATAACATATAACTAGTTTTCTACGTAAGAGAACATTAGTGAAATGTAAATATATGGTCTAAGAGGAAAAGAGTAAATATTTATATAGAGTGATTTAGGTAATCAATCACAAAAAATCTGAAAGATAACTAGAAATTTGAGGGAATCAAATCCATAAATCCTTTATTAATTAACAGACCAACAGTTAAAAAAATTAAGTCATTATAAAAACATTTTTTAATTCCCTTTTCTTAAGAATGATAAATTTTTTCATTGACCAAGAATATAAGGAATAATACTTTCATGATATATTTCTATAAACAGAATATCATCTTCTGTTTATTCTTTGATTGACATCCAATTTTCCCATTACATCAATAAATTAATAGCCAAAAACTAATTTATATTCCTAATGAACTAATGTACACTTTTAATTGATCTTATGGCCCATAAAAGTGTGTCACATCTAATTATTTATCTCTAATAATTCACCAAAGTCAATATGGTTAATAAACTAATCTTGAATCATAAATATTAACAGTAATGGTTCATAATTAGAATTTATTAATAAATTAATTTATCTAAAAACAATAACATATTAACTAGGATATTATATCATTCAGTGGTTGGAATTAAAACATTATCATCCTCTGGTTGTGGGTCATGTCCCCCAACATTTCAGGATTTGATGGGTTTTCAAAAATCAAACAAGTTGTATTTTTTCTAATTACATATAAATATAGTTAATATAAATTTACCAAAAAATTTATTTACATAATTGATATAATATTACTCACAAAATATCCTTATAACTTTGGGTTTCAATACAACCTCAATACATAAATACATCATCCATTTATTTTCACATAGTTCCTTATGTGGTTTATGGTTTAACATAGGTCATTCATTATTATTATGTATTCAAATTAATCAGAATTGTTTGAAAATAAAATTTTAATTATCCTATGAATATCCACTAGGGAATCTAATATTGGTGTCTAGTAATGTTCGTTGTCGTGTACCAGGTTATGCATGAGTTAGGTCCAACACGCCTTTTCATATTTGTTACCCTTATTTATATCTTTTCTAGAACTATTTTTCCGTGTAGTATATGAAATTGGATTTATTTTTAAGAAGTACCAGATAATATCTAGCTTAAAAAAATTTAAGTATGTCCTGATATACATATCCAAATAATATACATTAGGGTTATGCTCCCAAATACATGTTTTCCAAATATAGTTTCCATGATTCTTATTAAACCATATCTGATACCGACTATAGATATCCGAACATAGAATCCTAGAGAAGATATATATTATTATGACATTGGGATTACAAAAAGGAATCAAATACCAAAGGAATAGTTTGTTTAGTAGTCCCGGTAAACAAGATAAACACATAATCATCTATTAAAATTTAATAAACAAATTAAAATAGTATTTTTGAGGATAAATTCATTATACCATGTATCTCATTGTATATCCTTCTTTGCTCACTTTAGGGGTTTCTGGGGAAAGGATACTTAATATGGGTGGTATCAAATACTCATTAAGGTTTTGTATAGTGGAATAAATAGTGAATCAATGAACATATTCAATATAGAATGGTAATAATTGAACATATATGTTATATAATCAATAATTGATAAGGAAGTGTGTAAAAAATATATAAAGGTAAATAATTGAAAACACATTCCATTTATGAAAGTAGATAAGGAATAAATAATATAGTAAGATGAAAAATTAAAAACACAAGCTATTTAATTAATAAACTTACAATTAAATAGGTCCATAGAAATTATCACAGAGAAAATAACACAGATAATAAATAATTAATCAAAATGAATGAAATACATAATTATTGGACCTCATTCCTAAGGTACATAAAAACATATAAAATCAATACCTTTCATGAGATGGTTAAAAACTATTGGTACAAACCCATTTAATTTTTGCAACTATTTTTTCTCATGAGACCCTATCAATGCATTGTGGGGAAACATAAACATCAGTCCCCACCCATAACGCCTTATCCAAATAATTCCTCATATCGAGTAATACATTTAATTAATATAAAATATACATAATCAAATATCCTTATTGAATAAAAAAATATTGAGGTGTCAATATTTATTGAGAAAATAAAATAACTATCAAATAAAACCATATGTAAAAATATTATATGTTTTACATAGTAAAAAACTCCATGATAAATTGTATGGATATTTAGGTAAAATTTAATGTCAAATGATCATGGTAGATTGAATATTTTTATGGGACTAAAATGAATGATAGAAGTGAATGATAACACTATCAATTGTAAACATTGAAGTGATAATTATTCAATCAATTAATTATGTGTATCAATTGTAAATAATCATTAATGTATTATAAATATTTCAATATTTTTTAAAATTCATTTTACACATAAGAATATAATATTAACAACAACTAGAAATAAATATAACATAATAAAAAGGAATTGGGTTTTGAAATTTAATTACCACTTAATTACTTTTTATTCAAATCCCAATAGAAGTAATAATTAAATTTTAAACTCAAAATACCATTAAGATAACATAATTAATTATATAATATATAGAAATGGGTATTAGATTCACAAAAAAATTGTTATGTTCTGAATATGACATTAATATCATATATGTATAAAGTGAGATGAAAATATCCCACCTTCCATTTCCATTCATGTGAAAATAATTTATCCTATTATATAATGTTATTAAAAATTTCCATAACATATATCAGATCCCTACTAATATTTATAAAATCATATATTATATTGGTTTTATATGTTATTACTTGTATTTATTAATCATTCATTATATTCACTATTTTGGGTTCTAATTTCATAGTTTTTCAAAAAAATTCACGTGTTTCATGCTACTAAAATTAAGTAAATCCGGATTTAATCATATAAATAATGTAATCCATGATATAATTTGAATATAAATTCAGTTTTTATGTATTTATAATAATATATAATATTTGGAGATATCAATATAAAATGCAACGTTCATAGAGATGATACGTTGTATATACACATGAACACTTCTTCTATTTTGTTATCGTATAATAATATAATGAAATGTTAATAAATTATATTTATATAATAATTACATTATAATTTTTATTTAATTTATTTAACATAATATTGTTAAATTCATTCTTTGTACTTCCCATTTATAGTTTGAATGAATCACATTGCTATGAGGAGGTGATAGTCCACAGTTCCTCAAACGATGTTACCTTATCCATATAAAATTGGGAACATGAAGTTATGTGTTATATAATTATTAAATAAGTAAAATAAAATTATAAATATCATACATACAATATTAAAATAGTATTTCCATCATAATTCCTGTAATGCCCCGACCCCAGTTACCCAGAGTCAGTGCATTACTTCGTAACATTGGCATGATCACAAAAGATCAAGTCTCGAAAGACCGATTAGTTTAGTAGCCTTGGAAAAACTATATACATACATAAGTCTTACATTACATCATAAAGAAAAACAAAACTAAAACAACATATTGTCTTCATATCCCCTCATACTATCCCTGTAGGTCATTCATAATATACTTCTTCACATCCTGGATAAAATTATAACATTGGAAGGGGTGAGCTCAGATGCTCAGTAAGGATAACAATATAGTAGAAGCTTTTATAAATAAACATAAAAATGTAAGGCAATGTATAACTAAAACAAAGGCCTTTTAAACACGAACTTCAACATAATATGACAAAAGTAAAATTGGATAATTCTATTTACTTCTTCACATGGATATTATACTGGTCGAATAATCACATGCAATATCAATAACCACTTTCATAATGATGGAATGCATAATTCCAGACTATCATAACCACGTAGCCAAGGCCTCATGCCAAGAATACATACAATATTTTGTCACTGCCTCGTGCCAAGACACTAGTTTGTCTCATGAGACCTGCCGATGCATCGAGGAGCTATAGCGGGCTCCACTCGTCACTTATTACGTCCAATGCATTCCTCATATGAACAGGTTTAAACATATCATAAACCATAACATAATCATATCACATAAAATATGCATAAAGGAAACATAAAATTTCCATATATCAATCACAAGATATCAAAACAACACATTGATATAGTAAAAAACACTTTCTAAACCATTTTCAATACAAAAATAAAAGAAAATTAAAATTTGATATTTATTTTTCATTTAAAAAACTTATGGCTTGTAGAGGAAGATGAAACTCAAATAATGGTCACGGTGGCGGAGAAGTCGTTTTCGCCGCATACATACAACAAGAAAAACATTCCTTTTTGTCATTTATTAAAACTCTTTGTATAAAAATATTCCTTTTGATTAAACATAAAATTCAAAGGGTTTTATACACCATATAAAAGAAATTTGTGTATAAAACAAAATATGACTCAATGAATGGAGATTGAGACGAAGTCCCTTATAAAGATCATCTTTAAATAAAATAGATATATTATGTGTATTCACTATAATTAAACATAAAGAAATTACAAATACAAGATAGGACATAATAATATCATGACATAATTTGAATGTAGGAGATTAACCCAAAGAATAGAAATTGGGTTAAGAAGTTCCCTTACCTTATGTCCGACTTGACTCGATTGTTCTTTAATCTCCTGAATAATAAACTAGAGTTAATTTCTATTTGCTTAAGAACCTTTTTCATGTTCATTATTCATTTTATATCATTTATTACCATGTTATGAACATTATGTAATTATTTAGGATAATAACGGTCATTTTGTCGATCTTTGGTACTTGAGCCAAAAATAAACTTCTTATAATTAAAAGTTGTTCATGTTGTGAAATATACATTGTATCCAAATTATATTCATGTTTTATGTATCATATATATTATATATATCCAATATATACATGCATTTATAATATTACATAACATTTAGATGTAAGAAATGAAACGCACCATTCATGGAGACTGTAAGCCGTACGTACGCATGAACGCTACTTTCATTTCTATTTAATATGTAATGGAATGAAATTATAATTATATAAAGTTATACTATAATTACAGTATAATATAATGTATAATACCATTTACTCCATCCTTTATACATCCCACATATGGCATTAACGATTCAAATCACTTTGAGGGGGCGGTAGTCCGCACTTCCTCAAATGAAAATATCGTGTTTATCCATAATGGAAACCATAAAGGTATGCCATAAATGAAAAATACAGAAGCTTAAGTAAAACATAAACATATTATATATCATATTTAAATATAGTGACATCTTATTGGACACCTTTGAAGGTGTTATATGAGTGTTGAACAATCATAGTTTCGTGAGGCAGAAATTCTCCATCCACAGAAACAGTATGTTCTTTAACCATTGGATGTATGTGTGTGTAAGTGTAGCTCGAATACTTCTTATAATAACATCCTAGTATATTTAGGATACTGTTTTTTTACAAAATAAATGAATAAAAAGAGTTTATGGGGTTGGAGAAGCAAAATAAAACATAAGAACACAAGAGAGAACACTACCTTTAAAACGGGTAACTCTTTTTTATTTGAGATCAAAGGATTCCTTCGGAAGACTTCTGCCCAAAGTGAGGCTTCTAGGAGTAAGAGGGGGATGTGGAGAGAAAAAATGGGCAGGGTTTGGCCGAGAAAAAGGCTTGATAGGTGTAGTAAGGTGGTAGAGGTGGGGCATTTTATAAGAAAAGAGGAGGGGCACTCTTGGAAGGATTGAAATGTTACTTTATTATGAAATGCTTTTCGGATTCTAAAGGTCCCAAAATGATATATTTAGAGGCTAAGGTTATAATGGTTATAAATACACCCATCCAATAGTCTTTGGACAAGTTTAAGTCTGAGATTTTACATTATCCTTCCATTTTCTTAAAATCTTTAATTAATGAGGTAATCGCTGCCTCATCATGGTGTCATAAATAATTTAATTTATTTAATGTCTAAAAATGATAAAAAAATATATCATGTTTTAGGAAATCCTTTTAGATTTCTAATTAATATTTATAGTAAAAGATATGACTTTTATTACCCCATTTAAAAAAATTAGTAAAAAAACTCATGTTTGTGACATTTTTATTTTAACATTAAATAAAAAGTTTTTAATGTCATTTTCCTACCAAAGTGGCTCCATGGGGTCCCCAAGTTGACCCATGGATTTTCTTGGTCATCCATGACTCATCCAATAGATGTAGGATAAGTGTCATGGTCATTTTATATTATTATAACATTATCTTTACCTTAAATTTCACTAATTACCTTTAATCGCGATTAATTAAACTTAAAAGTTACTATTCACCAAAAAATTATTTTAATCCCATTGAACCATATTTTAATTCCTAATGACAACCACGTATGTAGGATTTTTGAAAATCAAATCACAGAAGTGGTAATGTTTAATTTAAACGAAAAATCGGTTTTTTAACTACCACTTAGTGGTTTCACTATTCATCATAAATTGAAGTTTTTCATAACAATGCCAAAATTTCATCCTAAGATATAATTGATATTCCGAATTCAAAAATGATGTATATTTTACAAAATTCCAAACATATATGTTGGATTAATTAATTTTATAATTAATTCCCGCTATCACAACAAATAGCGTGTTTTTAAAAAATAATATATATCAAAAGACTGACAATTGTTTATGTCCAATTTCAATGTTAAATTAATTCTAATGACCAAAATTGGATAAAATGGTAAAAATATATTACAATTATACTTTAAAACCACTAAATATTATAATTTATCACTATAAATTATTTTGATTAAAAAATTTATTTTAAGTATTTTTCACTATTCATAGAAAATTGAAAGTTCTCAGAAAATTAAAAAAAATTCAACTTAGGATAATTTCGATATTACGAATACAAAAATGAATTCCATTTTGAAATATAAAATTTCTATAATTTTAAAAAGTGGATATTACTATTCATAAAGGCTACTTTGATTAGTCGCGGTGTGTTAAAACTCGAACTTGCGTACAATGCAAGCTATTGCATTATTGAAAGAGAGGCGTATCATGGATGCTCGGGGTGTTACATTCTCCCCTCCTTCAATAGATTGCGTCCTCACAATTTGAAATTTTTCATTGAAAATAAAAGGTTGAAAATAGAAAATACCTTTGTAGAAAACCCACATCAGAAATAGGGTTATTAAAAATATAACTTTAAAAGAAATAAAGAGAAGTACAAAGGTCACCCGAGATATCCCATTCTAGGATTCTATGAAAATATGGATATGGAGGAAAAACAAACCATCAATGTCTGATGGAGAGTTGTATAAAACTGGATTAGTAGAAATTTAACCACAAGAAAATCACAAACTTGTGATTGGTTAAACGGTCATTGAATCCCCAGTTGGAAAAGTTATCCGACAACATTTTTTTTAGTTACCTTTCATAATGTTGAGAAATTTATTTAAGAGATTTACTAAGAATTTAAGGAAATATACTTACTTGTCATGTAGACATTCATTCTTTAATAAATTTTTACCACAAACCCATCTTTCACTCCAAACGGTAATAGAACTCAAAAATACTCTATTTATCCTAATTTTATAAGGTTCCAAATATTACCACATAGAATTTAGATTAGGAAAATTATTTATAATAACCAGGGACTTCCTGTAGGATAGTGGAAGGTAATAATGGCCTTTCGCACTATGGTTTTGGGTACGATTCCTGTAGCTTTGTACGACGCGACGGGTTATCCCCTAACCTGCAGGTTGTCCTTTTCCTAAAACTATAGTATTATAATATTACAAAAATAATATTCAGATATTTTTTAACCTTAAACAATACTATCCAAGGATCTACTTAATCTATTCCAAACTTTATAGTTATCCAAAATACTTCTGTCCTACTCACAGTCCAAATTTTTTAAGGAAGGTAAATATAATGAAGATCCTTTTTTTCGCGTAACAACATGTGAACACCTTCATCATGTATTCTTTTAAAACACTACAACATCCTGAATTACCATAAATCCTTATTGATTACATTCATGATCCCTTATTCCTTATAGAATACTACATATACTCCTTCTATTCAAAAATGTATACAAATAATTAATCAGTTTCAAGGAAGTTAAGAATATCCAATATAATTTATCCAAATCAATCATGTATTATTCCAAAATCACTATCTCAGTATCAGAACCATATTATGGTTTATCTTTCTCTCAACCAAATATTATCCAAAAAATTAACCTGTTGTGGAGTCACTTTTCTTGGTTCCACACAATCTCAAGTCCTTGATGAAAAAGTACTGCAGTACAATCCTTATATACTTCATAATTATTATAAACAGTACATCATTTATACAACACTAAAATTCCAAAATTATTTAATAACAACATATGAACTCTAATAATTCCTCCTCATCTGTGGTAGTATCATAACTTGATTATTATCCAATAACATCATTTGGGGCATACTCTGATGATTTGGACATTGGTTTGCATAGTGTCCCCACTCCTTAAATATGAAGCATTTTACATTTGAAACCTTTTTTTACCCTTGTAGTCACACACTTGGTGTCCTTTTTCTCCCCACTTATAAGAAACTCTCATTCCCTTTAGGCAAGTTCCAAGGTGTTTCTTACCACAATTATCACATATTGGAAAATTCTTCTTTTCCCTCATCCCTTTATCCATCATTATCTCTTCTATCCTTTTCTTCTCTTTCTTCCCTTCAAAGCCATATGACTCAGAGAATTATTTACTTATCTTATTAACACATGATACTATTTCTTCATATGTTGAGAACACATGGGAGACTATTTCCCTTCTAAATGTTGGCTTAATACCGTGAAAGATGTGATCCTTCTAACTCTTTGGATTATACATACTTATGGAGTCAACATTCCTTCTACTGGGCGCCATTTCTATACAATGGAATAAACTAGGTTAGTTTATGAATCAAAATACATAATTACATACTTGTAAAACACATAACATAAATTGAACGATTTATGGATATAATCCATAATCATAAAAAGAAATGTTATCTTTACGGAAGTATATACTCATAAACCCTTCATAATGGTTTATAAAGAAAATGAGAATTATCCTAAGCATATCCCCCGGGAGTGTTGTAACAAAGAGTGCAGCAAGGCCTCTTATCGTGCACCAGTTCCCGTTCGAGTCTATCTCAAACTGGTGTTTTCGGGTTTTACCCCTAGGTACATCTGTGCTAGAGCCGCCTCTAGCTGCTCGTATCCAGACAGGGATGTATTGCTCAGAAAACTCACAAAATATCTATAATACCAAAATTCTAGGAAGTACTTATATACTAATCCTCAAAGTATATCTTTGGGCTATGTGCTCTAATCAAAGTTTATCTAAATCTAGCTTCCAAGGTTAGTAATAAACTGCCTCTGATACCAACTGTAACGCCCTGACCCCAGTTACCCAGAGTTTGTGCATTACTTCGTAACATTGGCATGATCACAAAAGATCAAGTCTCTAAAGACCGATTAGTTTAGTAGCCTTTGAAAAACTAGATACATTCATAAGTCTTACATTACATCATAAATAAAAACAAAACTACAACAATATCTTGTCTTCGTATCCCCTCATACTATCCCTGCGGGTCATTCATAATATACTTCATTACATCCTAGAAAAAATTAATACATTGGAAGGGGTGAGCACTAATGCTCAGTAAGGATAACAATATAGGGGAAGCTTTTATAAATAAACATAAACATTTAAGGCAATGTATAACTAAAAAAAGCCTTTTAAACATGAACTTCAACATAATATGACAAAAGTAAAATGAGATAATGACATTTACTTCTTCACATGGATATTATACTGGTCAAATAATCACATTCAATATCAAAAACCACTTTCATAATGATGGAATGCATAATGCCAGACTATCATAACCACGTATCCAAGGCCTCGTTCCAAGACTACATATAATATTTTGTCAAGGCCTCATTCCAAGACACTATTTTTTCTCATGAGACCTACCGATGCATCGAGGAGCTATAGCGGGCTCCACCCATCACTTATTAAGTACAATGCATTCCTCATATGAATTGTTTTAAACATATCATAAACCATAACATAATCGTATCACATAAAACATACATAAAGTAAACCTAACATTTCCACATTTCAATCACAAGATTTCAATATAGCACATTGATATAATAAAAAAACACTTTCAAAACCATTTTCAATACCAAAATAAAAGAAAATTAAAACTTGGTATTTATTTTTCATTTAAAAAAATTATGGATTGTAGAGGAAGCCGAAACTCAAATAATGGTCACGACGGCGGAGAAGGTGTTGTCTCCGCATACGTACAACAAGAAAACATTCCTTTTTGTCATTTAGTAAAATGCATCGTATAAAAAGATTCCTTTTGAATAAATGTAAAATTAAAAGGGGTTTATACACCATATAAAAGAAATTTTTGTATAAAACAAAATATGCCTCAATGAATGGAGATTGAGACGAAGGTCCTTACAAAGATCATTTTTAAATAAAATAGATCAATTATGTGTATTAAATATAAGTACACATAAAGAAATTACAAATACAATATCGGATATAATAATATCATGCCATGATTTGAAAGTAGGAGATTAACACAAAGAATATAAATTGGGTTAATAAGTTCCCTTACCTCATGTTCGACATGACTCGATCATTCTTTAATCTCCTGAATAATAAACTAGAGTTAATTTATATTTTCTTAAGATCCTTTTTCATGTTAATTATTCCTTTTATATCATTTATTACCACGTTATGACCATTATGTAATCATTTAGGTTAATAACGGTCATTTTATCGATCTTTGGTACTTGAGTCAAAAATAAACTTCTTATAATTAAAAGTTGTTCATGTGGTGAAATATCCATTATATCCAAATTATATTCATGATGTATATATCATATATATTATATATATCCAATATATACATGCATTTATAATATTACATATCATTTAGAGGTATGATATGAAATGAACCGTTCATGGAGACGGTAAGCCGTACGTACGCATGAACGCTACTTTCAATTCTATTTCACATTTAATGGAATAAAATTATTATTATATAATGTTATACTATGATTCCAGTATAATATAATGTATAATACCATTTACTCCATCCTTTATACATCCCACATATGGAATTAACGATTCAAATCACTTTGAGGGGGCGGTAGTCCGCACTTCCTCAAATGAAAATATCACATTTACCCATAATGGAAACCATAAAGGTATTCCATAAATGAAAAATAAAGAAGCATAAGTAAAACATAAACTTATTTTATATCATATGTAAATATTGTGATATCTTAATGGCCACCTTTGAAGGTGTTATATGACTGTTGAACAATCATCGTTTCGCGAGGCAGAAATTCGCCATCCACAGAAACAGTATGTTCTTTAACCATTAGATGTATGTGTGTGTAAGTGTAGCTAGAATACTTCTTTTTAAAACATCCTAGTATATTCAGGATACTGTTTTTGTTACAAAATAAATGAATAAAAAGATTTTAGGGGGTTGGAGAAGCAAAATAAAACATAATAACACAAGAGAGAACACTGCCTTTAAAACGGGTAACTCTTTTTGATTTGAGCTGAAAGGCTTCCTTAGGAAGACTTCTGCCCAAATTGAGGCTTCTAATAGTAATAGTGGGATTTGGAGAGACAAAATGGGCAGGGTTTGGCCGAGAAAAAGTCTTGAGAGGTGTGGGTAAGGTGGTAGAGGTGGAGGCATTTTATAAGAAGAGAGGAGGGGAACACTTGGAAGGATTGAAATGTTACTTTATTATGAAATGCCTTTCAGATTCTAAAGGTCCAAAAATGATATATTTATAGGATAAGGTGGTAAGGGTTAGAAATACACCCATCCAATAGGCTTTGGACATGTCTATGTCTTAGAGTTTACATTATCCTTCCATTTTATTAAAATCTTTAATTAATGAGGTAATCGCTGCATCATCATGGTATCATAAATAATTTAATTTATTTAATGTCTAAAAATTATAAAAAAATATCATGTGCTAGGAAATACTTTTACCTTTCTAATTAATATTTATAGTCAAAAATATGACTTGTATTACCACATTTAAAAATTGTTTTAGTGAAACAACTCATGTTTGTGACATTTCTATTTTAATATTAAATAAAAAGTTTTTAATGTCATTTTCCTACCAAATTGGCTCCATGGGGTACCCAAGTTGACCCATGGATTGTCTTGGTCGGCCATGACTCATAAAATAGGTGTAGGAAAAGTGTCAAGGTCATTTAATATTATTATAACATTATCTTTACCTTAAATTTCACTAATTACCTTTAATCGCGATTAATTAAACTTAAAAGTTACTATTCACCAAAAAATTATTTTAATCCCATTGAACCACATTTTACTTCCTAATTACAAACATGTATGTTATATTTTTGAAAATAAAATCACAGAAGTGGTAATGTTTCAATTAAAAGAAAAATCAGTTTTTTAACTACCACTTAGTGGTATCACTATTCATCAAAAATTGATGTTTTTCATAACAATGCCAAAATTTCACCCTAAGCTATAATTGATATTCCGAATTAAAAAATGATGTCTATTTTAAAAATTCCAAACATATAAGTTTCATTAATTAATTTTATAATTAATTCCCACTGTCACAACAAATAGCGTGTTTTTAAGAAACAATATATATCAAAAGATTGACAATTGTTTATGTCCAATTTCAATGTTAAATTAATTCTAATGACCACAATTGGATAAAAGGGTAAAAATATATTATAATTATACTTTAAAACCACTAAATAGTATAATTTATCACTATAAATTATTTTGATTAAGAAATTTGTTTTAAGTATTTTTCACTATTCATAAAAAATTGAAAGTTCTGAGAAAATTACAAAAAATTCAACTTAGGATAATTTCGATATTACGAATAAAAAAATGAAGTCCATTTTGAAATATGAAATTTATATAATTTTAAAAAGTGGGTATTACTGTTCATAACTGCTACTTTGATTAGTCGTGGTGTGTTTGAACTCGAACTTGCGTACAATGCAAGCTATTGCATTATTGAAAGAGAGGCGTATCGTGGATGCTCGGGGTGTTACAATTCCCACAATGGTAGGTGGTGAAAGAAGAATAAACAATCATTGTTTCATGAGGTGGTATTCCGCCCTACACATGAATAGTAATTGTGTTACCCATTTGATGGACGTGTGGGTATTTGTAGGTAAAAAATATTTAATAAAACAAAATCTATATATTTAAGATACTAAGGATATTATATAATAATATAATAATAATATTTTAGGGACTGAAGAAGGAAATAAAATGAAACTAATCATTGAATAATTTTACCTCGTTTTCAGGTGACTTCTTTTTGTTTATACCAAAGGACTTCATTAGATAGAATTATTCCAAAGATGATAATTATAGGTATATTGGATATATGTTATAAGAATATTTATCCATATTTTAAAAGAGAAAATGAATATGTGATTTGTGAATAGCTGGTATGGCTGAAGGACATTTTATATTTGAGGAGGAGTTACATTGTTACAAATATTTTAAAATGGAATTCCACCCATGTGTTACCAATTTGAAATGTATCCAATAATAAACTAAATAATATCACAAATCAGATAATGTGAAAATATGTACATAAAAGAGAATTTGTACACGTTTTTAGGTTATTGTGGCCCTTATGTTTAAAGTTTAGTCAATTATTAATCTAATTTTCTCTTAATTAATGTAATAAATTTTTATCATATTCAATATTTTTTTTTGAAAAAAAGCTATTTTTATATTATTAGAAAATTTAAAATATTTTGATTATAAATATGGAATACATTTTTAAAAATTCAAATCAAATAATTAGAAAAAAAATTAATTTGTATTTAATCCTGCAAATGGGACGAGAATGAAGGTTTTTAAAGTAATCATGTACCAATGTTTTCTATTTTTTTAAATCTAATTCAAAAGAATAGTTGATTACAATGACCCAAATTGGATACATTGATTGAAAATTTATATAAATTCACCATAAAATTAATTTAAAATATTATATAACCTTGAAAATAAATTAAATGAAAAATATGTTTTGAATTAAAATTTTGTATTCTTCGCTATTTGTTAAAAAATAAAACTTCATAGAAAAATAACAAAAATTCACCCAAACATAAATTTTGATGTTTCATACCAAACATTAAGTTTTTTATCAAATTACATTGATTAATTTTTTAAAAAACATATTTTAAATAGGTTCTTCATTAAACGGTTGTATATTTTATTTTTCGAAAAAATATAATTTTTAATCATAAAATTAGCTTTATTCATATATTATGATCATCCAACCAATTGTATTAACATGATTAATATTATATTTATTATGATATATATATACATATATATCATTTATATACGTCAGGAATATTAATTAATCTAACTGATTATGATAAAAAACCACTTCTATCATAAAAACCTTATCTTTATATTAAATTGGTTTTTACATTCATTTCAAGTTTATTTGTAACCAATGAATTAATTTTATATTATTGAAAAGAATATATATTCATAAGTTAGTTAATAATATTCAAAACCACTAATTTAATGGCTATGTTATATCTTATTAAAAAATATTATTAGTACTCAGCATATTGGTTGTAAGGTATGATATTGAAGAAACTATTTGTTTCATAGAACGAAAGCTAAATCAGTAATGTGTGGATTGAAATATATTTAATTAATTAAATATTCTATGAAGATTCTATAGGTTATATTCCTTTCTACATTTTCTGTTTTATTTTATATACAATATCAAATAAAAATTTATCTTTTGGTAATTTGTTTGGTGTTATGTTCTTCCAACAATAAATAAATTATGTTCTCACTATCTAAAATCGATGTTGATTATTTTTTTAATATTTTTTATGCTAGAATACCAAATTTTGAGAACGTTTCATTAAAACTTCTCTATAAAATAAGGAATGAGATGTAAAATAGTCGCATGGAATAATATATAACTAGTTTTCTACGTAAGAGAACATTAGTGGAAAGAAAATATATGGTCTAAGAGGAAAAGATTAAATATTTATATAGAGTTATTTAAGTAATCTATCTCAAAAAATATGAAAGATAAATAGAAATTTGAGGGCATCAAATCCATAAATCCTTGATTAATTAAAAGTCCAATAGTTAAAAAAATTAATTCAGTATAACAACATTCTTTAATACCTATTTCTTAATGATAATTTTTTTTGTTGAACAAGAATATAATGAATAATACTTTTAGTATATGTTTCTTTAAATAGAATATCATAATTTTGTTAATCTTTGATTCATATCCAATTTTCTCATTACATCAATAAATTAATACATAAAAATTAATTTAGATTCCTAAAGAACTAATGTACACTTTTAATTGATCTTAAGGCCCATAAAAGAGTGTCACATCTAATTATTATCTTTAACAATTCTTCAAAGTCAATATGGTTAATAACCTAACCTCGAATCCTAAAAATTAACAATAATGGTTCATAATTAAAATTTATTAATCAATTAATTTATCTAAAAACAATGACATATTAACTAGGATATTATGTCAGTCAGTGGTTTGCAGTAAAACATTATCATCCTCTGGTCGTGGGTCATGTCCCACAACATTTTAGGATTTTATGGGTTTTCAACAATCATACAATTTATCTTTTTTCTTAATCCATATTAATATATTTAATATGAATTTACCAAAAATGTTATTGATATCCTTAAAATAATTATACTCACAAAATATCCTTATAACTTTTGTTTTCAATATAACCTCAATACATAAATACATCATCCATTTATTTCCACATAGTTCCTTCCTTGGATTATTGTTTAACATAGGTCATTCATTATCATTATGTTTTCAAATTAATCATAATTATTTGGAAATAAAATGTTAATTATCCTAATAATATCTACTAGGGGAGCCAATCTAGGTGTATAGTAATGTTCGTTGTCGTTTACCAGGTTATGCCTGAATTAATTCCGACACACCTTTCAATATTTGTTACCCTTATGTATATCTTTTGTAGAAATATTTTTACTTGTTGTATATGAAATGGGATTTATTTATAGTAAGTACCATATAATATCTAGCATAAAAAAATTTAAGTATGTCCTTAAATACATATCCAAATAATATACATTAGGGTATACTCCCAAATACATGTTTTCCAAATCTAGTTTCCATGGTTCTTATAAAACCATATCTGATACTGACTATAGAAATCCAAACCTACAATCCTAGAAAATATATATACAATTATAACACTGGGATGACACAAAGGAATCAAATACCAAAGTAACATTGTTTTTAGTAGTCTTGGTAAACTAGATACACACAAAACCCTTGTATTGAAATTTAATAAACAAATTAAAATATTTTTTAGGATAAATTCATTATATCATGTATCTCATTGTATATCCTTCTTAGCTCACTTTAGGGATCTATGGGGAAAGAAAACTTAATAATGGTGATATCAAATACTCATTAAGGTTTTGTATAGAGGATTAAATAGTGAATCAATTAAAATATTCAATATATAATGATAATAATTGAATATATATGTTATATAATCAATAAACTGATAAGGAAGTGTGTAAAAAATATAGAATGGTAAATAATTGAAAACACATTCCATTTATGAAAATAGATATGGAATAATAAATCTAGAAAGATGAAAAACTGATAACACAAGCTATTTAATTAATAAACTAAGAATAAAATAGATCTATAGACATTATCATAGTGAAAATCACGTGGATAATAAATAATTAATCAAACTGAATGAAATACATAATGATTGGACACCATTCCTGAGGTACATGAAAAAATATAAAATCAATACCTTTCACAAGATGGTTAAATACTATTGGTACAAACCCATATAATTTTTGCAACTATTATTTCTCATGAGAGCCTATCATTTAATTGTGGGGCTACGTAAACATTAGTCCCCACCCATAACTTCTTATCCAAATCATTCCTCATATTGAGTAATCCATTTAATTAATATAAAATATACGTAATCAAATATCATTATTGAATAAATATTATTGAGTTATCAATATTTATTTAAAAAATAAAATAACTTTCAACAAAAACCATATGTAAAAATATTTAATGTTTTAGGTAGTAAACATATCCATGATAATTAGTATGGATATCTAGGGAATATTTAATGTCAGATGATCATTTTAGATTGAATATTTTTATGGGACTATAATGAATGATGGAAGTGAATGATAATTCTATCTTTGGATATGTAAATCATAATCCACCAAGAGTAATAAAATATATTTATTAATACAACATATCCCAAGTGAAGTAAAGTGGTTGTTTTCATTGATGAATATAAATAATTTAAAAATAAAAGAAAATAATAATTTTATTCTAAAAAACATTTTGAAAATAATTTTCTATGAAATAAAAAAAATATTCCCATATAAAATAACATTTTAAACATGAAAACGATCCATCCAAGAAACTACAACATGTAATTCTATATATTCCATATGAGGTAAAAATTCATTCCTTTTAAAAAGTTAAATAGTTATAAAAGTTCTTCGTTTATAAAGTGACAAAATGATTGCATGGAGAAAAAATTAAAATACTTTTTTTAGTTCATTTAATAAGAAATTTATGAATGGTTAAACAAATTCTGAATATATTTTTAGAAACCATTATTTTTAAAAGAAAATAGGCTCCCCGACTAAAGAGATAAATTATTTCTAGTTAACATAAAATAGTTTCAAAAACATTTTCCGTACTTGAGAGTTTTAGAATAGTATTATTAATTGAAAAATGTCATGAATAAACAAAGGATAATAAAATTAATGGTTTTATTGAACAATATTCATATATATACCTTTAATTTAATATTAATAATAATAAATCTCAATTATAAACATATTGTAAAATAAATCCTTAAAATGGTAATAACTTTGAGGTGAAAATTAATAAATGAATTGATTATGTGTATCAAATTTAAATAAATATGAATTTAATTTAAATATAATAATATATTTTAAAATTAATTATGCACATAATCATATAGTATTAATTATCATTAAAACGTAATATAACCCATTGAAAAGGAATTGGATTCTGAAATTTCGTTACAACTTGGTAACTTTTAATTCAAATCCTCTAAGAATAAATAATTATAATTAAAATTAAAAATATCATTAAGATAAAATAATTCATGATATAAAATTTAAAAATTGATATTATATAGATGACACAAAATAATTAAGTGATTAATATTACATTTATCTCACTGATGTGAAAATAGAGTTGATGAACCCTTACCTTTTGTATGCTTTCAGTTGAACATCCGTCAACATCCAATATAATGGTTTTAAAAAATTAAATAATTTATAAGAGAACAATATTTATATTTATAACATCATATATTATCTTATTATAATATATTATTACCTAGATGTTAACAATAATTCATTATTTTCACTATTTTTAGTGTTAATTGCCTAGTTTTTGGAGTATGTTGTTACTTGTTACTTGTTGTTTCTGTTAATTAGATCACAATTTCATCATATATAAAACGTAAAACATGTTTAAAAAAGAAATATATTAATTATATATGTATTTATAATAAGAAAAAATGTTTTTATTTTTGAAATTAAATTCACATTCATGTAGATGGTAGGCCATATATATACATGAACGCTACATTAATTTCATTGTCGTAATTTAAATGAAAGAAAAGTAAATGATATGTATGTATATTATGATTTAATTAACTTTTTTATTTCATATATTTGACATAGTATTATTAAAATCATCCTTTATAAGTCCTACATATAGTGGCAATGACTAACATTTCTTTGAGGAGGTGGCAGTCCACACGTCTACAAATGATGTTATCATATCCCCATAAAATGGAACACATTATGGTATGTGAAATTAATGAATTAATAAAGTATAAAGGAATTTTAAATACCATATATAACATATAAAAAAATTATTTTTATCTTAATCATATCTATTATATGGGTTAAAGTAAGAACAAACAATCATCATTTCCTGAGGCGGTAGTCTTCCATACATAGAAAAGGTAAGTTTGTTACACATTAGAAAGAATGGTATGTGGGTGTAGGTCAAACCCTTATAATGAAATAATATAAGTACATTTTTCACACTTATTTTAATATATATACATATTATAATAATATTTTAGGGGGGAAGTACGTATATAAGTTGAAAGTGATCATTGAATAATTTTAACTTCTTGTTTGGTAACATCTATTGGTCTATATCAAAATAATTTTGTGGTTATCATTCTTTAAAAAGTGAAGATTCTTGGATTAGGGTTGTAATTTTTTAATATTTTATTATTATATTTGGGTTATAAAAAGGGGTTGATAAGTGTGAAAATTTTGTAGATGTGAGTTTTTTTATAGTGGAAGAGAGTGTCATTTTTGTAAATTTATGAAAAGATAATTTCACCCATGTTTTTTCAAGTAAAGTGGATCCAATAATATTATAAATTAAATTAAATGGACTATATGGTATAAATATGATAATAAAATGGATTTTGGATATGTTTATATGTTATTTTGTCCCTTATGTTCAATAATTACTCCCTTGATAAGAAAATTTGTTTCTTAACCGTTGTAAGTAATTTTAATCACATTTATTAATATTTTCATTAGAAATATAAATTATAATTAATAGAAAGTTATTAGATATTCTGATTCCAAATATGGAATTAGTTTTTCAAATAAAAATACCATAACTCAAAAAAAATTAATTTAATGTTAATCCCACAAACGGGACAACAATCCAGGGTTTTAATGTAAAAATGTTCAAAATTTATCTAGGATTTTTATATTTAATTTAAAGGTGAAATTGATTCCAATGAACTAAATAAGATAAATTTATGTAACTTTTATCTAATTTTACAATAAAACAAATTTAAAATATAGTTTATCCATATAAATCAATTATATGACAAAGTTTTTTTGAATTAAAATTTTGTATTTTTTACTATTCATTGCAAAATGAAACATCACAAAAAATACCAGACATTCACCATAAATTGATTATTATATTTCTATTAAAAATATTTAATTTATTTAGTAATATTAAATTTATAATTGTTTCAAAATAAATACATAGAATTTTTTCTCCAATAAAATTGATAAAATTGCATTTTTAGAAAAAATAAAATTTTTATGCATAAAACTGGATTTATTATTATCTTATGGTTATCAAACATATTGGATGAAAATAAAAAATATTTTATTGAATAATATATATATATATATATATGTCTTTATTCAATTATTTAGTTAGTTTTTTAATTTAATTCACTATCATTTGATTAATATAACATTATATGATAAAACACCATTATGAGAATAAAAAGATTTTCTTCCTATTCAACCAAGGAATTAATTTTATTTTGTAAACCATATATTTTCATAATTTAGTTAATAATTTCTCTAACTGATAATTTAATATAAAGGATATGTCTTATTAAATAATATTTGTAGTATTTTGTAATAATCAAACTTGTGTGTAATGTATTCTTTTGAAGAAACTCACTATTGCACGAAAAAAAATCTAACTATGTATTTAATGATTTTAACAAATATAATATATCAAATAAAATATATATTTTTGAGAGGTCATATTCTTTTATAAAATTGGGTTTTCATGTCATATATTCAATCCAATAAAAAGTTACTCTTATAAAATTTTATGTGTGGTACGGTGTATGTAGATGCTTCCATAAGAAATAAAAAGTGACTCTCATATGATGGAACAGGAAATCGATGTCATCAATACTTCTACAAAATCATTTATCTATATATCTGTGTATAAAAACCCACACATCATATAATTTAAAGAGGGAGTATTCATGGCCATTAAAATTGTTAAAGGTGAAGGAGTATTGTCTACGATAGTTTGAGTGGAAGAGATAAAGGGAGATAATTTGGAAGCTCTAATTCTGACAAGAAATCATATATGGTTCATTTTATCAAATATAAGTTAAGTTTAATGAATGTAGAAGAGCTAAATGAATTTGAACTACCCATAAAAAGATAAGAAATCATGTTTTATGTCGTATATAGTGCCTCTACACTCATTTTTGAAGGTTGGTGTGAATGAACATGAATCAAGATTGATTATAGAGAAGCTAAACATGAGATATGAAATATATCTACAGGAACACTTTGTTTTGATTATTTTATAAATAGTATATTAATTTATAATTATTATAACATATTTATAAGGATTAATAAATTCCCAATGTAGTTTTGAGGTGATTATGGGTGACTAATAATGGATAAAGAATATTTTGAGAAGCCATAGTCTAAAAATTTCGAAGTTTGAAATTCTTGGAAAATAGATAAGTGTCAATTATGTAAAAATACATGTTTATGTATTTCTATATCTGAAGTGATTCAAATATGTGAATTCTAAACTATGATGAACCACAAATTCAAATGTTTTCATACATGTAGATCTTCATAACATATACCAGCCACATATGTGAATTTAAATATGAAATTTTTTCCCACATAGGCAATTGTAATATATACATGATTCATTTTTGTTTTTAAATAGATGTATTTAAATTTGGTTGTGTATGATAATTGTTTATCCACATTAAAAACAATTCACATAGCTAAATTGAGATTTTTTTCCTAATGGTATATATTATAACCCACACATCCAATAAATGACTCATGTAATCAAATTTTTCATATGTACTTGGAGAAAAATACAAAAAATTTATAATTTTTTATTCTGAATATAAATTCACATATGATGATTCTTATGTTGTGTATTAATGTTCCAAAAATCATGGTGCTTATTTAAGCCATGATATGTCCCAATATAATATAAAATAAAGGTATGGTGACCACTACATGTATTTAATGATATATAAAAAATTGATAATGGTTTTTTAATAATAATTCAGATGAAAATTACAAGAAGCATGAATTTTTATGATAGTTTAAAATCTTTATCATCTATGTTTTCATAAGAGATAATGAGATAGAGTAGATATTTTGTTACTGTGTACAAATCTGTTATTCAAAAGTTTATTTTTTAATAAAAATATCGGGTAGGCCCCCTTTAGGATCATTGAGTTGGGGGTAAATCATGGTGCACCCGATTTATAAACATTTCAACCTCTTTAAAAATGTTCCTTTACAGATCATGTTCTCTTCTATGTAAAAAATTATTTTTAGTTATTTTATTGACCACAATCCTCATCAAAATAACTTTTAATATATAGATGTGATGTATATAGTGAGATAAAAATTTTAACTTAGTTAAAGAAACTAGTATACTCTAAGGAGTGTGATATTGATGTTGCACTTCTAAAATTTCTAGCATTTGCAATGGAGAATTTATGAATCAAAATTTCCCATCTTAAAAAGGCATTGGGAGTTAAATGTTTATGATGGTTGTAGTATTTCTTCACAAATAGTAATTATTTGTGACAAAATATTACATCCATCATAAATAGTTTTGTTATGATATCCAACAACCCATTTTGAAATATATTTTTTACGATCAATTGCAATTTTTTTTGCATCCATCGAAAATGCACTTAGACTTGATAATATATGCGACAATAATCATTTCTCATTGGAATTATTTTTTTATGGGAAAACATTTCTCAATGAAATTAATTTATAACAAATAGTCAATCAATAAAACATCATTGATTTAATAGCATGCCCCACTCATTTCTTATCCCTATTATTTATTCATAGCTCTTTAGAAATGATGCGATAAACCCTGCCTAGCCACCCCGCTCCATAAAGCTCAGAAAAAACCCATTTTTTCTGTTTTATTTTTGGATTTTGTTTTAGATATTCTAGGTATACACTCTGCTTATCTCCTACATAATTATATTATTTTGTTTCAATGTTATAAATAATGAATTTGTAAAAACCTAGGATTATAAATTGCCGGATTTTTATTACTTTTTAGATATTTAAGGTTAGTCTAAATTTTTTACACCTTATTTTGGTGTCCTAGTTCGGAAGGTGTTTCTATATTTATATTTAATATATTTTCCTTATTATCTTATCTTTAGATGTGATAGATTTTTTTTCATGTTTTGGTTTGTTGGAAGTTTATTATTGTATATTATTATTTAAAATATGAGGAGTATTGAAATATGTCAAAATATTCCTATAGTTTGGTGATATATATAAATATATGTATATTTATATATATCACACTATTTTGAAATGTCAATACACACAGAGAGACACACACACATATATTTGTGTGTGTGTGTGTGTCGGCACATGCACGCGTACGAATATATATATTTGATATGTTTTTTTTTAATTCAAAATTATGAATTTGATGTATAAAAATTTAACTAATAAATTATTTAATATATATATACAATGTATAAAATATATTGAAAGGAGTGGTTTATAATAATGATGAGAAAACTAATTTAACGACAATATTTAAACAAATTATATTTAAATGATTTTTTATTATAAAAAAGTATTAAAAGTTGGTGTAATGAAAATCAATAAAAATTAAAATTATGTAATAATTATTATAAACATAGTTAATAATAATGATAATAATTTTTTTTAATAAATTTTAAAAAATGATAACAAATACAATAAATTTTTAAAATTTTTAAAATTCCATTAATTTTTTAAAATATAAAATTAATTTAAATAATTAGTTAAAATCCTTAAATAAATTATTATATTTAATAATTATGCAATATTTATGCTTAATAAATTACAAATATTAGTTATAATTATTATTTAATAATAATAATTAATAATTTAATTATAAAAATTATAATAACTGTTAGAAATGCAGAATAATTAGTAAAAAAAATTTATTGACTTAAAAATTTAGTATCAATAATTCGTGTAATTTTTATAAAAATATATAACTAACACCACTATTATAATGTGTTTTGGGTAAAAAATATTAATTCAAAAATTATTAATTTAATATAAATATGAATTCAAAATAATTATTAATTAAAAAAATATTAACCCATTATTATATATAGTTTATTTATATAAATAATTAATTCAAGACAATCAAATTTATTTACAATCATAATTAAATATAAGAAAAATTATTTAGAAATTATATATATATGTGTATGTCTGTGTGTTTATATAGAATTTATATTTCTATATGATTTAACGAAGGAGTTTCAATATATTTTATATATTTAAATAAATAAATAAATTGTGATCTATATATATATATAGTAATTATTAAATATGTAATAATAAATTAAATATTTGATAATAATTATTGCATAATTTATAATAATTAATAATTAATTGGTCAATATTATTAATAAATAGTAAATATTATTTTTTGTTATAAATTATTATTAATAATTTGGAAATTTTAGGAAATTATGTAAATTATAAAAAAATTAAAATAAAAATTGAATAATTATTTAATATTAGAAATATTAATTATAAATTTGGTTATAAATAATAAATAATTTTTAAAACATAAAAAATAATTATATAGACTACAATTAAATTATTAAATATATTTAATAAAATACTAATTCTTTTATTAATATATGCAAAAATATTAATAATAAATAATAACCATTGAAATTCACAATATTTCATATTAATGTTTAATTAATTAATATAATTTTAATTAATTACTTGTAATAAATATTCTAGGATATATATATAAATTATATATATAAATAATATAAATAAAATATTAAAAAATATACCCACACGTGTGATGTCACCAAACAACTGACACTAACAAATGTTACGTTGTTCCTTGGGTAAACCCCACTTCATAGACCCAACAGTGGTATCTAATTTTTCATATAGTACACTATTTGAAAGAAAAATTACATTTTAATAATAAATTTTCATGAAAAAATTAAAAAAATTGCATTCTCATGAAATTTAACTAAACACCCAATAATCATAAATATTTTTTCATATCTACGGTAAACCCCACATCCTAGATCGAATGGTGGTATACATGTTTTCATGGGATACACACCTTAGGAAATAAATTAATTTTTTATGAAAAATTTTAATAAAAATATTGAATGATTTATCATCATGTTCCATGTAACCAAACAGCTGGAACATACAAATGTAATGTCTCTCTTAGTGTAAACCCAACATTACCTATGTAATGGTGGTCTTAGATTAATCATATAATACACCATTATGAAGATATATAAATATATTTGTAAAAAAAGAAAAATTAAAATATTAAATTGAAGTAATATCATGCATGTTGTTAATAAAATCTCACTTCATACAAATGTAATGTCACACCCCAACCTCAGACTTCTATTTAATTTATTTTGTTTCTTCTATTTACTTAGTCCCACATCATTTGAACGAAGTTTAGTTGGGACCCATTTTGAAATTTTCGAAGCTCGCTGTTTTTTGTAGGTCTTGGGCCAGTGTACGGTCACCGCACCGTTAGTGGAAACCGTGCATATGGTCCTGATAAATGCACAGTTGTGCAACACTTCAAATAAATAATAAATTAAATAAATTAATTATGTTCATTTAAAAAAACTAAATACAATTTTATATCGATAAAAAAATATGAATGTTTAAATTATAATAATGAGAATATGATTGCGCAAATGGTAATATTATTATTATTTAATTTTGAAATAATATTGTTATTAATAATTTTTTATAAATATAATTATTATTTAAAATGAAATATAATAAATTTATCATTTTATTGACTTTAAGGTTGTTATTAATTTCTTTTGTTGTTATTAATATTTTTTTTATCATTTATCTATTAATATTATTACCATTATTATTATTGTAACATTTATATTATTATTATTATGATTATTATTACTTTAAATAAAATGGATATGAAATGATATCTATTATTTGTTTTATTAATATTTAATGCTTTTATTATTATTATTGTTATTTTATTTTATTATATTTTTTTAGAAACCCAAAACCTACCCCGAGTCCCACATTTCTCTCCCCCCGCTCCCCCGACTTGCGACCTCCAGTGCGCTACACACCTGCACGCCGCCACTGATCCCCCCTTTGGCCTTTACCGTTCTGCACCGCGAGCCCCTGCCCAGGCCCTCGCCTCCCGGATCTCCTTCCCAGCAGTGCGGCGAGCCACTCGCTTTTGTCTGTCGGAGCGCACCGACTCTCACCGATTCGGCCTCCTCGGCGCACCGGTCCTACCAACCAAACAGGCTTCACCTCGCCCTGTGGGTTCCCGCCGCCCAGCATCCCGATCCGGCGCAGCTCCCCCTCTGCCCTAGCCCGGTGAGGCCGCACCCTCCCTTTCTCCATCCAGCTAGCGCGACGCACCCCCATGTCCGTGGCCTCCTCCCTGCTCCATCCGGCTGGCGACACCTCGACCTCATGCCCCCACCAAGCACGCTCTGTCCGAACCCAACCCTCCTTCCTGCTGCACTTCCAGCTAGCTGACCCCTGTCTTCCGACGGTCTTCCGTGGCAATCCCAAATTCCGTTTCGCAGTTCCTCAACGTGCTCCGATGTGGCCATGTATTCACTCGATGGGTTCTAAAAGGGTGTCTCAGGTCTTGTCGGACCTCGTTTCGTCCACCGCCACTGATGGCAAAGCGATTAAGATCGCCTTGGATCATCCTCCATTGTTCACGGGGTGCATTTGGCCTCGCAACAAGGGTTTTTTCGCCGCTACCATCCAAATTGAGTTTTAGTATCGCACCCACGTTTATTTTATTTTCATTATAGTGTTTTTAATTCCTTATATATTTTATGCAGTACGAATAATTATTTTGGGGTGCAATCTCGCCTTGCCATGTTCTCCTGATCACTATCGCTATCTGAGGTGATGTTTTTAATACCTCACTTTGTTGCACCCATTATTTTTTTCAATGTTTCTATCATTGAGTCCTTGGTTTTCAATGAGAGGTTCATCAGTCTCTTCCGTTTTATGTTGGTTTTTTGAAATTGATGTAGGGTGTCGAGATCATTTCCGAGTGCGCACACATATTTTCCTAGGTATGAATATATATATATATATACGCCTTCTGAGTGCAAGTTCTCTCATGGTGTGGGGAACACATGCATAAGTTTAAATGTATATATATATATATATGGAAGTGCGTACGCACATGGAAGAGATGTGTTGGTTGAGTTAGAAAGTTTTGTATGGACTTCATTGAGTTATGAAAATCAATGAATTTACTTTCCATTGCTTTTCCTTAATGCTTTCGGTTTTCGTTATATTAATATATTGTTATTAATATTCATGTTACCTCATTAAATCATCTTGTGGTGTTCTAAAATTAATTTGTTTTATTAAAGATAGGCTTTACATGAGTCTTGGTTTAGGCCTTGTATATGATGCCTTTGGTTTTTGTAAATTTCCACTAGTTCTTTTTGGGTGGAATTGGGTTTTTGTGTGGAATTTTCCCATAAAAATGTTTTGTTAAATTGGTTTAAAATATGTCTTGGATTTCATGTATGAAATGTGGTTTTTTCCCGGGTTGAGGTTTTGTGTTTATCTAAAAACAAGATTTTGGTTTATGAACTTGTATGGTATTTTATAAGTGAGTGATATAGGTGTTTTTGGGATGAATAAAAACGAGGTATATATAAAATTTGGTTTCAAAATTATTGGTTGGTTTTGGATTTTTCTTCTGGGGTTTTCCCAGTTATCCCTTGAAACATGCTAGGGTGAGTTGTTGGAGAATGAAAGGGGTGTTTGTAATTTATGGGGTGTGTTTGGGTGAAAGTGGAAGTCAAATCCCATTTGGAACATTCTTAGGTGTTGTTGTATTAACATAAATTAATGTGAACATGGGTTGTTTTTTGGTAAATATTTTATTTAAGGGACTGTTTGGCCACATTGGTATAAATATTGTATTTGTGTTTGTTTTTGAATGGGTTAATAATTTTTTTTATAAAAGGATGAGTGTTGTGAAGCTAAATTCACATTTGGCATTTTAGATTGGATTTTTACAAAAGGATTGATATGTGTAAATTTTATGAGGCCCGTTAGGCATCATTGAAACTATATGTTTGGAAAACCCCTCCTTGGTTCAGACCCTTGTCTAGTATATTGATCATGTGACCGGAGGGTCCTCAGTATGGGCCTTCCTTTTGGAATATTTATTTTAAGGCATGAGACTAACCTTGAGGTGGTCGGGGTGGTTCCGGTTTGGGTCGCGTGATGGATTATTGATATATGGCTTGTTATTTGAATGAGTGGCACACCTCTTTGTAAAGATAGAACGGAAACATAGCATAAAAAGGGGGTCTACTAAGAACTATTTCTACACTAGTTTAGACTACGAACTGGATAGTGTCCCCTAGTTTGGATTATACTCTACTAGGGGATTGGGCCCCTCGGTTAGGCCATATAGGGTAACACTGGTGGTTAGGGAGTAATGACATCATTAAGAGTATGCATTCCTTCAGAATCAGTCACATGTATAGTATGTTCTAGTCATCCTCCAAGTTCCTAGGTTTTATGTGATCCTTTGATAAAATAACTATTAGTAAAATTTCCCTTGCATTATGAAGAATCATACCCTTGAAGTTGGTTTTAGTTTTTTCTTGAAAAATTTTTGTGTGTAAGGATGGTTTTAAAACGAACCTCAAAGTAGCTATTTTGGAAAAGATTGTCTGAGCCCCTATTTTGTTTTCTTATCCATGTTTTTAAATTATAAGGGAAATATAATTTTGATTGTTAGTTTTCTAAATGCAGTGTAAATATGAGAACCTTATTTTTATAACTGTAGTTCAAACTAGTATTTTTGGGTTGTTTTGGAACTCGAAAACGCATGGATTTTGTGGTTCTCTTTTATATTTCCTACTGATCATGTTAATGATCATGCCTATCTGACCTATTAAAATGTAGGTTCATCTGTTTGGTTCAAGTTCTTGTTCTTCTGCATGTGTGAGGCATGCCGTTAGTTGTTGGAGGTGACCAAGAGGTCACATAGAGGTATATCGAGTCTTGTTTTCCTGCCGATGATAGTTTTCTTTCTCTATTTTTTGTCTTTATTAGTTCAATTGTGTTATTTTTATTTTCCAAATCCTTCCCACCAATTTAAAATTGATTCTCGGCACTAGGTTCCAGCCCGTGGGCATCAGAACACCCCTCGGGCAATGTCGCGGGCCGGCTCGGGTGACTGGTTTAGGGTCGACCCATGTTGGTTCATAAATAAATGTTATCAAAGGAGGCCCTTGTTATTTGGGGTGTCTTTTTGAAAGATATTAGGACTTTCATGGATCAATAGGTAGGTTACGGGTCGGTACCTGATCACCACCGCTCACAACGAGACCTAAGATACATGGGGTAGTTTGGGATTTGGGACTTTTGTCTTTGTTATTTTGGATTGAGGGATGACAATGAGATTTGATCGATTCATGTTGCGACCTCACATGGGGTGGTGACCCATGTGAAGTCCATATTCCTGGTTTAATGTCCTCTTAGTGTTATGACTTACTTGGGGCAGGGCTAACCACCATGTTTTCGGGCTAGGCATATACATAAGTTCCACATTCCAATGGTTTATGACTGGTTGTGTTCCATTTTGAACACAGTGGATGCGATCATGCGTTAAAAGTTAAATTGATTTTGAAATTGAAAACAGTTTCTTTTAAATTGTTTTGAAATTGGTGAAGTTAGTTTTTAAAGTCCAAGTATATCGGTTTGAGAAAAGAATGGTGTGTGTTAGGATTAGGTAAGGAAAATAAGGGTGTGAACCTTGGAAATCTTTATGTAGGGTCACATGAACATGAGTATGTATGGAGAGTGTACGGGGGAACTTGTTGGCAGATGATGTGAGTGAGATTCAATGAATGCACATGTGAAAGTTCATAAGGATCCATAGGTGATTTTTAAAATTTTAAAGAAATAATGGTTTTTGAAAAGTGATTTATGCTTTTATTTGTATATTTATGGATTATGGGCATGTTTCCATTGTCTTGTGTTTTGGATTTGATTGAGTTTTGGCATGATGCCGATTCGATGGTGTTTTTCGTGTTGTTATGTGTATATCGCCTAGAAATTCTCCAAAAGTTGTTAATGAATTATGCCATGTTTCCAGTTTTTCTGTATTGCCCACTTATCGAGGTAATTGATGTCTACTAGAGGCAGTTGTATAGTTTGGGAAGATAGCATGTCTTCGAGCTGTTGGGAACTCCCAAGGTAGTAAAGGTTTGTACCATCCAAATGTTATTAGAGTGTTCAATTATGTAATAATAATGGTTGGATGTCTCATCGTCGATAGAGTCTCAGGTGTGGTTGGTGGGGGTTGGCTCTTTTGAATATTTTCTATCTGGCAAGGATCTTCGTCTATTCAAGCTCCCAGTTTGCAGGACCATTCTATCGCATGCCACTAGTCTGGCCGATTTAGGCATTTTATGCTGCTTTGTCGCATCCCTCTGAATTCTTCCTACCGTGCGATGGTTCGGTCCACCAGGAAGAGTTCTGAAAGAATCATAGTTCTAGAGGAATGATTTAAGAACAGGAGGATGAAAATACTTGACTGTGATGCAGGATATTCTTCAACCATCAGAGCCCCTGCCATATGTCTCGGGGTGAAGCTCACTCACAATCAAGAGTTGCTAAGGATGTGTGAAACCTCAATCCGAATAATTTTTCCAGCATTGGGATGGAAATATCTGAAATTTTCTTGTTCTATTTTCATCCATATCATAATATCATCCATGTTTTGGTGGCATGATGAGTTCGTTCTCTCATAATCCAAGCAGTCTTATCTGCTATAAGTGTGGTTTTTAAATTGTTCAGTCTCATTAAATAGTGTGGTCGGTGAATGAATGGACTTGTTCTGATTTTGTTTGGTTATCTGGTGTGTTTGTTAGAGGGTTTTTTGTTTTGTGAAATTGATTGGAGGTGTTGAGTTGATTCATCATCGTTAAGTTATTGGGTCGTTTCGTAGAAAGTTTTCAGACAAAGGCCCAGGTGTGTTGTTTGGTCCATGTTGGGAAAATGAACGAGTTTGGGTTGGGATTTCTCGTGTTGGCCCCCCTTGGGGGGGTACTGTGTTCAAGTTTCTAGGGCCTCCATATTAGAGAATTCTTGTGGTGGGGAGAACCCTCTTGTGCTCTCCCCTCAACGTCGGGTAGTGATTGTTCTTAAGTTGGTTGACTGTGACATTTGTTGGTAATGGTCACCCTGAGCCTCTTGGTTTCTTCTAGTTTTCTCTGGGCATGGAATCTAGATGTGTCAACTATTGGTTTGATGACTTTCTGAGGGCAAGAAGTTTGTATGGTGGAGAGAATTTCCACACCCCAATTTTGAACATCTATTTATTTTATTTTATTATTACTATTAACTCAGTCCCACGTCATTTGGAAGAGTTTAGTTGGGACCCATTTTGAAATTTTTGATTTTCGATGTTTTTGGTGGGTCATGGGCCGGTGTACAGTCAACACACCATTAGCTGCGACCGTGCATCTGGTCCTGCTGAATGTGTGGTGGTGCGACATATCTAATAAATAATAAATTAAGTAAATTTAAAGTAAATAAAATTTTATATCGATAAAACAAGATAAATGTTTAAATTATAATAATGAGAATATGTTTGCGCAAATGGTAATATTATTATTTAATTTGGTAATAATAGTATTATTATTAAATTGATATAAATATAATTATTATTTAAAATTAAGTGTAAGAAAATTATAATTTTATTAACATTAAGTTTGTTATTAATTTATTTTGTTGTTATTAGTATTATTATTATCATTTCGCAATTTATATTATCACCATTAGTATTATTGTAACATTGATATTATTATTATTAATATTTATTTAAATAAAATAGATAAGAAATGATATATATTATTTGTTTTATTAATATTAATTCTTCTATTATTATTCTTATTATATTTTATTATAGTTATTTTTAGAATCCCTAAACCTAACCCTAGTCTTTCATTTCTCCCCCCAACCTACGGCCTCCTGTGCGCTGCGCACCTGCACGTCATTTTTGATCCCCCGGTTCCCCTTCACTGTTCTACGACGCGAGCCCCTTCCTAGGCCCTCGCCTTCCAGATCTCTGTCCCAGCAATGCGGAGAGCCCCTCCCTTTAATCCACCGAGGTGCACCAACCCTCACTACTTCGGCCTCGTCGGTGCACCAGTCCTACCGACCCATCTGGCTTCACCTCGCCCTACGGGTTTTCGATGTCGAGCATCCTGGTTTGGTGCAACTCCCCCTCTACCCCATCCTGGTGAGGCTGGAGCCTCCCTTTCTCTGTCTAGCTAGTGGGAGACCCCCCCCCCCTCCCATCTGTGACCTCCTCCCTGCTCCATCTGGCCGACGACACCCTGACTCCATGCCCATGCCGATCACCCACTTTCCGAACCCGACCCCACTTCTCGGTGCACTTCCAACGAGCCGACCCCAACCATCTGACGATCTTCCAGCACAAACACGAATTTCGTTCTACAGTCCCTCAATATACTCTGACGTGGCGTCGAATTCCCTCATTGGTTTTGCGAAGGGTGTCTCAGGACATGTCAGACCTCGTTCCATCCACAGCCACCGAAGGTGAAGCGATTCAGATCACCTCGGATCATCCTCTGTTATTCACGAGGAACATTTGGCATCCCTGCATGTGTTTCTTTGTAGCCACTATCCAATGTGACTTTTAGTATTGCGTGCACATTTATTTTATTTTCGTTATTTTGTTTTTAATTCCTTATTTTTTTGAAGTACGAATAATTATTTTGGTGTGAAATCTCACCTTTCCATGTTCTCATTATCATCGCCGCTATCCGAGGTGATGTTTTTAATCCCTCTCTTTCTTGCACCCTTTGTTTTTTTGGGTCGTGTTTGTATCTTTGAATCCTTGTTTTTCATTTAAAGGTGAATCGGTCTGTGCCACTTTATGTTGGGTGTCAAAAAAAATTTCAGGGAGTCGAGATCGTTTCTGAGTGCACACACATATTTTCCTAGGTATGAATATATATATATATATATGCCTTCTGAGTGTGTCTTCCCTCATGGCCCGAGGAACACATGGACCAGTTTAAGGGTGTATATATATATATATATAGAATTGTGTGCCCGTGTGCAAGCGACGTGTTTCTTGAGTTAGAATGTTTCGACTGGACTTCCTTGAGGTAGGAAAACCCATGCATTTACTTTCCATTTCATGTTCTTAATGCTTGAGGTTTTCGTTATATTATTATCTTTCTATGAATCTTCATGGTACCTCTTTAAATCTTCTTGTGGTGTTCTAAAATTATTTAGTGTTGTTAAATATAGGGTTTACATGAATCTTGGATTAGGCCTTGAATATGGTGCCTTTGGTGTTTATAAATTTCCACTTGTTCATTTTGGGTAAAATAGGATATTTGGGTGGGGTGTTTCCAATAAAAATGTTTTGTTAAATTGGTTTGAAATATGTTTTGGATTTCGTGTATGAAATGTGGTGTTTTTCCTTGTTGGGGTTTGGTGTTTGTCTAAAACAAGCTTTTGGTTTATGAACATGTGTGGTATTTTATAAGTGAATGATATGGGTGTTTTTGTGTTGAAAGCAAAGGGGGTATTTATAAAATTTGGTTTCAGAATTTTTTGTTAGTTTTGGAGTGTTCCTCTTGGTTTGGGCCGGCTGGCCCTCGAAACATGCTAGGGTGAGTTTTTGGAAAATGAATGGGGTGTTTGTTAATGTTGGGGTGTGTTTGGGTAAAAGTGGAAGTCAAAGCCTATTTGGCACATTCTTAGGTGTTGTTGTTTTAGCATGACATAAAGTGAACTTGGAATGGTTTTCGGTAAATGTTTTATTTAAGGAGCCGTTTGGCCATGTTGGTATAAAAATATTATTTGGAGTTGTTTTTGAATTGGCTAATAAATGTTTTGATAAAAGGATGAGTGTTGTGAAGCTAAAGGCCCATTTGGCATTTTAGATTGGATATTTAAAAAAGGTTTGATATTTGTAAATTGTATGATGCTCGTTTGGCATCATTGAAACTGTATATTTTGAAATGAAATCCTTGGTTCGGACCCTTGCCTCGTATGTCGATCATTTGACTGGAGGGTCCTCGGTATGGGCCTCCTTTTGAGAATATTTATTTTAATGCATGATACTAACCTTGAGGTGGTCGGGGTGGTGCCAGTTTGTGTCGCGTACTGGATTATAGATACATGGTTTGTTATTTGAATGTGTGGCACACCTCTTTGTAAACATAACACGAAATCATAGCATATCAAGGGGGTTTACTGAGAATGATCACTCCACTAGTTTAGACAACGCACTGGCTAGTGGCCCCTAGTACTAATTATACTCTGCTCGGGGATTGGGCCACTCGGTTAGGCCATGTATGGTAACACCAGGCGTTTGGACATTGTGACGTAATCGAGAGTAGGCATGCCTTCAGGATGAGTCACATGTATAGTACGTTCTGGTCTTCATTCGATTTCATAGGTTTCCCATAATCCTTTGATAAGAGAACTACAAGTACCATTTCCCTTACTTTGTGTGGAATCATACCCTTGAAATTGGTATTTTTGTTTTCCTGGAAATGATTTGTGTGTAAGGTTGGTTTTAAAATGAACTTCAAAGTAGGTGTTTTGGAAAAGTTTGTGTGAGCCCCTCTTTTGTTTTCTTTTCCTTATTTTTGAATTATAGGGGAAATGGAATTGTGATTGTTAGTTTTTGAAATGTAGTGTAAATATGAAAACCTTATTTTTATAACTGTTGTTCGAACTAGTATTTTTTGGCTGTTTTGGAACTGGAAAATGAATGGATTTTGTAGTTAATTTATGGATTTCCTTATAAGAATGATAATTCTCATGCCTATCCTACCTTTTCAGATTTATCTTCGGCTATTTGGTTCATGTTCTTGTTCGTCTGCCTATGAGATGCAGGCCGTTAGTTGTTGGAGGTGACCAAGAGGTCACCTAGAGGTATGTGCAGTCTTGTTTTCTTTTCGCTGATAGTTTTCTTTCTCTTTGTTTAGTATTTATTAGTTTAATTACCTTTTTTATGGGCCAAATCATTCCCACCTATTTAACATTGATGTCCAGTACTAGTTTCCATCCCATGGGGATCAGGAACGCCCCTCTGGCCATGTCACGGGCCGGCTCGGGTGAACGGTTTAGGGTCGACCTAGGTTGGTTTGTGAAAAAATGGTATCAAAGGAGGCCCTTGTTATTTGGGGTGTCTAGTATAATAATATTAGGACTGTAGGGGCTCAGGAGGTACATTACAGGTTAGTGCCTGATCACCAATGCTCGTAATGAGACCTGAGTTTCTAGGGGTAGTCCGGGATTTGAGACTTTTTGTCTTTGATTATTTTGGATTGAGGGATGACAGTAAAGGCTAATCAGTTCAAGTTGCAGACTCACATAGGGTGGTGACCCATGTGGGGTCCATGTTCTTGGTCTAGGGTCCTCTTAGTTTTATGACTTACGTGGGGCATGGCTCGCCACCATGTCTCCAGGTTAGGCACATATACTAGTTCCTCGTTCCAATGGTTTATGGCCGGTTGTGTTCCATTTTGAACTATGTTGATGCTAGTGTGTGTTAAAAGTGAAATTGATTTTGAAATTGATAACTATTTCTTTTAAATTGTTTTGAAACTGGTAAAGTGGGTTTTTAAAGACCAAGTATATCAGTTTGAAAAATGTGTGGTGTTTGTTAGGATTGGGTAAGGACAAAATGTGCTTAAACATTGGCACTCATTATGGAGGGTCACACCTGAATGAGTATGTAAGGAGAGTGCACGGGGGAACTTGTTTATAGATGATGTGAGCGAGATTGAATAAACTCACATGTGACGGTTCATAAGGTTCCATAGGTGAGTTTTAAAATTATAAAAAAATAATGGTTTTGAAAAGTGATTTATGCATGTTTTTGTATATGTTTGTTTTATGGGCATGTTTACCTTGTCTTCTGTTGTTGCTTTGATTGAGTTTTGGAATGACGCCAGTTTCAATTGTGTTTTTATTTTTGTTACGAGTATGACACCCAGAAAGCCTCCAAATTTTGTTAATGGGTTTTTTCCTATTCCAAGCATTTTTGTATGGTTCTCGCTTATTGAGGTAATCGAAGTCTGATAGAGGCAGTTGTATAGTTTTAGAAGATAGTGTGTCTTTGGTTTTTTGGTAATTCCCAAGGTAGTTAAGGTTCGTACCATCACAAAGTTTTTAGAGGGTTCAGTTCTGGACTAGTAAAGGTGGGATGTCTCATCATCTTTAGAGTCACGAGTGTAGTTTTTGGGGGTCAGCTCTTCTGATGATTTTCCATCTGGCAGAGATCATCGTATGTACCGACTCCCAGTTTGTGGGACAATTCTCTTGCATGCCACTAGTCTGTCCGGTTCAATAGTGAATGTCTCCTTGAAAATATTATTCCGAATGTATAATATATTATAATATAATTTCTAGTGTAGTTCATGAAATTTTAACTTAACATCCTTTTGTAAATCATACTTTAATCATAGAATACATTTATTCAAGAATGTTTTGGTTTATATTTGCCACTCGATGCTATGATCTATCATTAGAAACCTTATGAAAACTCCATTCTTCTAATCATATGGTTGTCCTTAATAATTATTAGTATATTTTTCACCACTATATATATTTATTCACAATTATGTTTATATATTTAAATGATAAAAAAATATTTAATTAAGTCTCATACTTGATTCTCTTTCTAGAGATATTCATCTTTTTTTTACTATGGATAATAAAAAAACAACTTCTTTACCACCATATTGTAAACAATATATTAAGTATTTTTATAGTTTTTTCATGAATGAAAATTCATGTATTAAAAAAAATAAAAGTTTTGTGTCCCTTACAACCAGAACATCACCCTTTTTTATTTGATGTTGATTCTAATGGGATACATTTAGATCCTAAGAATTCATTCTCCTATAATTCTCATAATATTAAAAATTATATCATGAATAAAATAATATCATTGAATCACATCAGTCATTCTTGGTTTATTTTCTACCAAATATCCTTGATTTGTTGTTAGAAATAATCAACTATAGAAAAAAATCCATTTTTCTCACCACATCTCACACACAACTTCCTCTGAAATTTTCATCATTTATCTGGAATCCCTTTTGATGTTACATGATGTTGAATATAGTAAAGAATATTTACAACATCATCTAATGTTATTCTATTGTTTTCCAACATCCACAAAAATATATTGGAAGAAACCCCTAAATGACAATAAAAATCACTTAAATTGATGTATATTCAAATAAATGGTCATATATTCAAACATAGGACATAATGTAGTTGAATTTATTTAGTGGAAAGTTTCATACATAGACTATTGTAGAAACTATGTATGTGTTAAATCCAATATGTGGGTAATTAATAAAAATTATGAATTTATACTACACTTCCAGATCTGAACTAAGTTATTTCTAGATATTTTTTTCAATTACTTAAATTCATTATTGATACCTCTATAAACTTCTCCCAGTGTTTTTGAATAATATTATTTTTTAACATAATAATTTCATATTTATTCCATGACTCATGAATCATTTTCATTATTTTCAAAAACAACCAATGGATTCTTACATGGAAACTCCATGTGTCAGTAGTTCCCAATAATCACCATGGTACTCTAATCGTTACTACATTAACTTGACCTCAACATGAATTTTTTAATAAATCCCTTCTATAATCTTAACATCCACCACCACTTATTTTATAAAAAAACTACATATATATAAATGTGAATTAATATAATAAAACATTCAATCCCCTCTTTCAATACCTTGTCAATAATTCCCACTCACATGATTGGTATCAATCAGACACCTCATGTTGTTAAAAATTAATATTTTTTGTGTATATAAATATTATAAATAAATACAACACTCACCATAGGGTTACTAAAAGGATATCTTACTACAACGAATAGATCCACATAATATAAATATGTGTTTTAAATTCACTTACATATGTGAAGTTTATAAGCTAATATTTATTAATCATTGTTGAGGAATATGAGTCGATACCAACTATATAATAAAATTAATGGTATACATTGAATAGTCCATAAGTATAAAAATACGTTTATAAGATAACATGGGAACATGAAATGGGTATTTAATAATGGAATTATTGTTCTAGTTGTTTTTTTCCATCCAAATATTCTATTTATATTATTTTAAAATAAAATCTATAATTAATTAATCTACTATTACCTATGATAAATTGAGGAAATTGAAAAGGAAATAGAAAAATAAGAAGAATTAGTCACCATTAGTGTGGTATGAGAGGGTACTTTTTAGCATAGGGAAAATGAATATCTCTAAGATGGTGAATAAGATCAATTTGATGATACTATTCTAAGAATGTATTTTTTTTGGTTTTGGAGATGAATATATTAGAAGAATATAGCCATATTTTGACTTATATTTTGTTTGGAGGATGCACATTGAAGAGAGAAAGGGAGGTGAACTATTTATGAGATGTACTCTATAGCTAAGTTGTTTTTTGTGACCAAATTTCTTGTTATACATGATGAAATATTGGTATTTAAAGACTCTATTATTGAGATGGTGAATGAGATATATCATACTTATATATAAGAATCATGTTCAGAGTTTCATATCTATTACCCAGGAGAAATTAAAATAAAAACTTGCATATATATGTTTTCAATAAGTAGAACATATGGAATTCTTGGTTTATATTTAGTACAATGTGAGGCTATATGACTAAAATGTAATGATATTGAATAAATATGATTTTGATCTAGTAAGAGATGTATTATGAGAAGAAGATGAGTGTATAAATATGGAGACTCTGTGTTGGTGTGGTAATCACCAAACAACTATATTTACATATTTATCATTATATAAGAGATATCATATTTGTGATAATAAACAATAAGGAAAAGTTTATGTATTAATACCCAACATTCTATATGATTTTAGTGCACTTTATATCATTACATACCAGCATAAATTTGATTATTTCAAATTGAAACATAAAACTAATCCATTTTCACTAACTAGAAACAATGGCTCTAAATATCCAAAGGGTTTGAATATAAATAATAATTATGAAATCAATAAAAAAATAAACAGCACCTAATTAACCACACCTCTCAAGTGAACTAATCCCTAGGTGCACCACAATTGGTATCTGAGTAGGTACCCTCTTATTACACCATTACATTCCTTCTGATGGAGAAATTATTAGAATCTAATGATGTATAGGTTATAAGAGTTATCTGAAGTTGATCCGTATATTAATTAAGTATTGTTAATTCCAATTACTATTTTATCTGAATGTTCATAAAATATAATAAAGAGCATGAGAAAAAAGGAGCCTAAGAAGGGAAGGTAAATTATAAAGAAGCAAATTTATCAACCACTAAATGAATGATAACAACTTGGTATATGAATATCATGTTGATATTTTGATAGAGATCCTTTTGATTAAACTACTTCAAGTTGTGTAGAGTATAAATATATTAAAATAGTGCTTGATATTTATTCCCATCCTGGGGTTCATCTTATGAATGTTCCTGATGAAGTTGTAGCATATATATTTAGTTTTATCACGGAACTATATGAAGAAAAAACTAATGAATATAATGAAGATAATGAAATGGAAAATGAACTTTCTAAACCAATCATAAGATATAACACACTCTCTAAACTAGTGAATTCCATTGGAAAAATCATTTTAAATTATACTAAAACCTTGTTTCTGATTTATGAAAAATTTAAAAAAATGTTATTGAGAAGGCAGTGTTCAGTGCCATTGTAACATCCTAGGAATTTAAGTATATCCTTCATTTATTTTTTTTAAATTATTTTGATTTCTAATTTAAATAATCTAATAAATTTTTTTATGTAATGAAATATTATGAACATATATTATTGTCTTTCTTCAAACTATTTTTTGTTTATAAATATCAAAGTCTAAAAAATAATTTTTATTTTTATTTTTATAGAAATAGTATATTTAATAGTGAATATAAAAACAACATTAAAGTTTATTTAATTTTATTCTAACTAAAATATATTTTCATACAACTTTTAAAAGGATATGATTTTTTATTTTACATAAAAAATATTATTTATAAGAGTAATTAATAAAGATTTTAAAATTTATTTTATAAATTAAAATATTTTAATAAAAAATTATATTGAAAATGAACATGATTATAAAATTATTTAAAAGCAATTTTTTTTCATATTAATAGTTATTATTTCCAAAATGATATGTTTTTTATTATATTTCTTTTTAATTCATCTTTTAATAAATACTGATATTTATAATTAATAATATTAGTGGTAACCTATATTTTTAAAATATTATGTTTGAATTTTAATTTCAAATATATAAGTAACATATATAAAATGATAATTATATTATTATAAGGATAAAATAAATATGCACATAATCCTAAAATTTTAAATAAATATAGTTATAAAGTAATTAAAAATTTACATGGTTTTTATAAATACGTTACCTCTCTAGGGCATGCCAAGGACCTATCAACCACTGCTTTAGTTGGAAAAAATATCAACCTTACTAACTTATAGGTGGAATAGTGATCACTAAGTAGTCTATATTAGGGATTATGGGGAGAAAATGAATAGTGTTAGTTGGGAATAGTTCCCATAGGGTTAATGCATAGTGTGCACATTAGGTACTAATGGTCACGTGCATGGATGCACAGTACATGAGATGAGTGTGTCTGGGTGTCTGGGTGTTGATCCGAAGGTGCCCTGTATTGAGTTATCTATAAAAGGATTTAACTTATATTAATATAATCAACTAGATTGAAGATTTATTTTGGATCACATTAATGTAGGTAATGTTCAACCTACATAAAAACAGAAATGTATATAATGGTAATTCAATCAAAATGATCTCAATCATCCGTTCAATTCAAATGTAATAATCAATCTCATAGGAAACCGAGCCAGCTATTGATTTTGAAATCACCTATAGCTCTCGATAATACCATCTTCTGATTAAAATTATAACATAGTACAATGTCAACCCTATTTTCTTCCTCCCTCAATAGTAGACCTTTGAACCCTTGAAACATCAACAAAATGAAAAACAAACCTTATACAGATCTCTTGGCCAACAAACTAAGATTATATCATGACACTAACACCTATTTCAAGGTAATAAATCATGAGATTCATTGTCATGACCAGAAAAATAACACAATGAATCTTATTTGAGCATATTTTAATGATTTATATTATATATATATTGATGAATATATATATATATGTATACTATTGTAATTGTCTCATTTAAGGACCTTAGATTGGTTATGGTGCACTAGATCCTTCTAGGTGAGTGTCATTTCTCAAGTAATAGTATCAGAGACAAGTCACACACACACACACACATTATTACATCCCTAACCTAGAAGCCAGTAAATAGGTGCTCTAAGCTGGGACGTCACATGACCTCAAGTGATCTTCCCCGTACACGATAGGTTCCCGACTAATGGACAGGGTCTATTGAGTAACATGGGGAGACTATACCCTCATTACCAGATTATGCCACAACAAAAAAATATATATATAGAAAAAACTGTATGAATAACCAATAAACATGAATAACGAAATGTTTCCCAAATGGGGTACAACCACAAATCAAATATAACAATGTCAAACCATACAAGTAGTGCAAAGTGAAAGAAACCCCAAATAAATAAAATGGAAAAAACTACAAATGGGTCCCTGAATCTAAGTCCGGGTCCTTATCCATGTACATTTGGAGCCCAAATCAACCTCATAGAGTAGGAACTTCACCCTTGTCTTGACCTGCATCCAACAACTCTACTCGATTACCCAACTATGTCCCGAGTAGGGTGTGAGTATAATACTATATAAGAAACCACCAAAGGTGTCCATGGAAAATAAAGTCTAATAGATAGATCAGGCATGTATAAAATAAATGGTATGTAAACAAGGGACAATTTGGGTTCTATTAGTTAACAATGTTCACTTAATTCATGACTAGCATTTATCCCAATTCCATTTCTTATAACATTTTCATTAAATAAGCGATATTGATCACCAGTTCCATGGGTTAGGCTTAAATATAATCTACATAAGGGTCTATGTAATTCAATGAAAAGGCATATAGGAAATAAATAATCTCCCTATCTCACTAGGGATGAACATGTCACACCAACACATTATCCTCACCTAGAAGCCTTAGTCGGTGTGGAATGCAACTGCTAGGGGAATAGATCTATCAACCCCTTCCATATCCTATAATTTTTGAGATGGAGTTTAGATCCCCTATCTAACGTGACCTGTGGACATAGAATCTCAAGTCAACACCCCACTCTACAAAGCCTTGTGCACATGCTTATTTACCAAATTCACCACAATCATACCATAACACAAACAATTAGATTACATGCCATTGGATATAAAAATACATAACAATCCATATGGGAATTAATATTATTTCCTAACCCATGAATACATTTACCATTAACAATTCATATCCATTTATCCAAATTCCCATTCTCATGCCTTAAACCATTAGGTGTTTTCAACAACCCATTTGCCTTAGCCAAATTAGTCATTACCTATTCATTAACCCATTTATCCCATTTATCATTTCACAAGCCTTTACCCACTCATGCATTTCAAGAACAGTTCTCATGTTACATAACACAACCCCTTTATTTAATTCAATCATTTAGGTATACCACCTAGGTTCCATATAATAACAGATTCAATAAATTCATCCATCCCCTTATAATATCACATTAACAAACTCCCCTATTCCCATTCCATTAACTAATTACAAGTTCAACCTTAATATTCACTAATCCTCTTAGACATTGCTAGCCAAATTTTGTCTAGTAATTGACATAATTTCATTCAACCCATTTTACATGTTATCAAACCATTCCAAACAACCCCTTATTCCTTGTCTCCCAATGCATATATATTATCAATCCATTTAATGAAAATCAACCATTTGGACATATTCTACATGTGTTTCAAATTATCACTTGTCAAATATTAATTTATACCTTCCATTCTGTAGGTTTGGAAAAGCCAATGCACCACATGGGTGGCCCTCCAATGGTCAAGCCATCTTCTAAGAATTCCATGGGGATCATGATAGTTTCAATCTGTCACCTGGACACTCCTATTTTTGAAAACACTCTAACGGAACCAATAACAAAAAAAAGGGGGAAACAAGAACCCAACCTTCCATTAAAAATTCCAACATAAAACTATGGGATTATACTTATAGACCACTTACCTAGATTCCTAAGATTAAGGTACTCTTAATCAAGGCCTTATATCTGGATTCAAGTATCACATGAAACCCAAACATAGGTTCCACTAGAATATGAGGGTTTTGAAGTTTTGGTAGAAGATTAAAAAATAATAAGCCCTAATCCAAAATAGTGATGCAAGAGGAGTGTTAGAATTACCTGGGGAATTGATATGAAACCAATGATGCTCCAAACGGAAAAGAATCTATGGAGAACTGCCTCTTGAAATATTGGGTCATAAAAGTTCATCACTAGTGTTTCAAGGGTTAAAATAGAGGAGAAACTAGAGTGGGGTTTTAAAATACCATGGTGGAATTTTGGTAATTTTCTCAATGTTTCTGGTCTGCACAGTCCACCGGCATGGATTATCAAACCGTGTGAAACCCATGTGTGACCCACTCTCTGAAAAACACCCATTTACACGGTTTACCCTCACTGTTTTCCAAACAGCATGGAAGGTACATCCCAGAAATCACCTCTTTGCATGGTTTTATAGGGATCACACACTATTTTCTTAACTTTTCACTAACAGTGTGTAATCCTTTATCCATGGGTGCATGGTTCACGCACAGTTTTCACTAACCATGCGTATACCATGAAACATTCCCATAAACAAAATTTTATTCCTTTTTATGCCCTGAACCCTTGGAACACCCTCTTGTATTTACATGAACACGGAGAAACACTTATCTGGCCAAAAATAGGTTTTCAAACCAATAAATGAAGAAAAAATACCTTAAGAAGATTTGGGATCGTATAACCTCTGCACCTTATAACAGATCGTCCTCAAGCCACTCTCTCGAAAATCACTAACTTCCATAGAAAGGGATCATTCCAATGGGACTTATTATCTATTCTCAATTTCAACGATCCTTGTTTCACATCACAAGTCCCCCTATTACACCCCGCGATTTCATAGTATGTTATTCCATCAATGTAATCCAATAACTTGCACTACACGCAACATTGAGTTCTAGCGCACCACGACATTCCTAACTAGTCAATCAAAAGCAGTTATGAATAGTATTGAATAAATTTTAATCTTTATATAATGCATAAAATTTTATAATCCATATTATGAGTTTCATAGACATAATGTAAGAAAAAATTCATTTTTTCAGATAAAAGAAGTATTTTTTAAAAAATGCAATTTTACCACATTTTAATGGAGAACCCTTTTTAAATCCAATATTTGAAAATATTATATATTTAATATGAAAAAATAAACCTCTTCTTTAGAATCGAGACATATAAGTTTAGTTTCAATAAATTTTAGGTGTTTTTCTGATAACATTTATATTTGGGTGAATAGTGAAAAATGATATATTTTAACTGAAAAAAACTATTTTAATCAATATAATTTATAGTGCTAAATTATATATTTTAATAATTTGGAAGTATAAATAGATTATATTTTTACCAGTTAATCTAATACTGGTGATTGTAAATAATTTTACTTTAAAAAATGACATAAACTAGTGTTAATCTTTTGATAGTTATTATTTCTTAAAAATATGCCTTTTGGTTTTGACTACGTAAATTAATTTTAAATTAATAAATAAAACATTTATGATGTGAATATGGTAAAAAATACTTCATTTTTGAATTTGGAATATCAAAATTATCTTATGGTTAATTTTTGGTATTTTTCTTGAAACATTAATTTTTTTGATGAATAGTGATAAACACTGAGTTATTGATTAAAACCGACTTTTTATTTAAATAGGTATTTATTTTATTTATAGATATATTAAGTAAAAATAGATACATATTACTTATATATGTTCAATTTAATTCATTGGAGTCATTTTACAATAAATTTAGATACATAAAAATTGAATTGAACTTTCTACCGTCTTTTACCCACCTCCTAAGAGCATTTTCAAATTTGTATAAAACATAATTTTACCAGTTTTGTGAGTTGAATTTGAAAAATAAAAGAGACATAGTAAATCTCATTATGTAAAATGTGGTTTAATAAGATGAAAATGTTATTTTTGTGAATAGTAACTTTTGAAATTTATTAACACGATTAAAAGTAAATGGGGTAATTAAGGGAAAAAAGATTTTATAATTACTCTAACACATGTCTTAAATCTATTGGATAAGTGTAATTTGTCCAAAAACAACCTTATAAATAAAATATGATCCTTTAGGTCCACTTGGATTTGATTAGGACATTTATTATTTTTTAATTTAATGAAGAGTTAAAAGTGTTAAATTCAATTTTTTCATGACTAAAACAAATTTAATATAGGGTTATACAAAAGATAAATTAGACTACAAATATTCATTAGAAAGATAAAAATATTTCCAACATAATGGTAGTTTATTTATTATTTTTATACATTATATAATTAAATTTATTTATGACACAATGATGATGCAGAAATTACCTTATTAATAACTGATTAAAATAATTGATATTATAAATACCCAAATAAATGTAATTTGAGACTTATGATTAATTAAACTAAATTTATAAGATAATATTACATGTTAGAGTTTATTCAATCAAATTTTTTCGAAGTAATCATGTTGTTATGATTTTATCAAAAAAACAAATACCAAATAGTGTCAAAATTGACATTAAATAGTTTTTAAAAAAAATTATATTATTAATTGATATAATAGTCATAAAAATATAAGGTTCATCCAAAAGTCATATATAATAATATATGACATTAATGAACCAATTGGTGTTCGGTTATCATTTTATATTAAGTTTATTAACCATATAATATAAAAATACATAGAGACATGGTAAATATAAAACTATTTATCTATGAGTTAAATCTTAAAGTTATGGTTAATATGGTGACCTAAAATAGTCTAATTGGTAGGGAGGTTTTCAACCCATCCCCACCGTATCCTTTAAATAATTCATTTTGGAGACATTAGAAACCAAAAATTATTTGATTATAAAATTATATTTAAAATATTTCCTAAAGCGACCCTCACGTCCCCTATAAATATGAAATTACCATTCTCTTAATTTCACACCTCGAAAGCCATTTCGTTCAGCCAACCCCTATCAAATACCATTTCAATTGTCCTCCCTTCATTATAGTGGCCTTCTTTCAGTCAGAAAGTCAACCTTCGGAACCCTTTTGATCAAGTTCCTTTTTCATCCACTTGCACTTTCCTTGTTGTTTCAATTCTAAAATAATAAACCCATTATCTTCTTAATACTGTGATGTTATTATAAATATGGTAAAACCATATTCATTATTCTATCAATCCTTTTAATGACATGTCACAATACGTGTGTACGTATGGCTTACCATCTCCACGTAGTGTTGTAATTGTTATTCAATACGTTATTATTTGGATGGGTATAATAATGAAGTGTAATTGATTTATATAATAAATATATCATGATAATGATTCTGTATATATGATATAACATTTAATTATATATTATTTTAATATCAAAAAAATGATATTGTCTCTCGTGCGTATGTACAGATTAGCATCTTTACAAACGTGATTAGATTCATTTCCACATTCATCATTCAACGATGATTATAAAATATATATCATTAATAATTATGTAATATATGACATAATAATTCTACTAGAGATATATATAAATATATATATGTACTTAAATACATCTTATTCACTTAATTCTGTTCAATACGATATGAAAACGGAAACCGCGTTTATGCGTATATACGGACTACCGTCTCCATAAACGGAGTTTTCCATTTCATATATATGTCTATTATAAATATTTATATTCTAAATATATATGATATATAAATAATGATTTATATTCAGGAAGTATTTAAATCTTCATCTAAGTGATCCAATCAAGATCAACAATTTAAAACATGTACGATAAAGAAAGCGATTATTACCTAAAATGTTAATTTAACATAGAAATTATTATTAAATGGGTAGTATAAAGTCATAAATGAATCATGTTTGATATCATAATTATTAATATGGTTCTGGAATAATTTAATAAAATACTATGGTCTCTATATAGAAGATTAAACGTACCCTCGACTAAAGGAAAGTTCATGGTAAGGGGTTTCTTATCTCACTTTTAATTCCGTGAGATTATCCATTATTCACCACTCATTACACATGGTGTATTGTGTACTGCCATTTGATCTATATTATGACTAGTATCTTTCTATTCATGGTATTATTTGAATGATTTGGTGGTTATTAATTTTTTGTCATACGAATCGATTGATTACAATTTAGTAAATTGATTTCATATCACTTCTTATTCCCGAGAGATTCACACAGTATTGCCACTATTTTTTTTTGGTGTACAGACTAGACATGATTGTGTTCCTTGTGTAAAATAATTTAATCTATTGGTATTAACAACTTCATCGAATAATCCTTCTTTCATGAGCTGTATGTTTCGTGACTTACCAAATCGGTAAGGGTTAATTTCACAATCTCTTTATTATTCGAGGTTGTTTTTACGAAAGTATCTACTAGGACATATTAATTATCTATGTCCTTGTTTCATAAATGAATTTTCAAATTGATTATTTTAAGGGAATTTTTTAATAAAACATCATTTTAAGTGTTTTAGATAATTATTTTTCTAAATAATTCCCATTAATGTCTATGTTTTCAAAATGGATGTGAAGGATTTATTTATATGGACTTGCATGTTATTAAAATGTTTATTACATTCAATGTATCAAAGTTTTATGAGACACTTCAATAATAAAATGTCTTTAAATGACTTCCTTAATGAATTGTCTGACTTTTAAATGTTTTTATGAAAAAGTTATATTTCTCTCAATGATTTTTACAAATCATTTTCATCTATATCAACATCCGTTGATAAATTTTAAACTTATTTGAAGTTTATTTATTATGATACAAATAATCAATACTTTTTTGAAGGTTTTGTGAATTTTTTGACTGTGGATGTGTTATTTTTATACCATTCATGGTTTATGGATAAGTATTGAAATTATTTAGGCTAGTTTTAATATTAATGTTTATGTTATGTTTAAACCTTTTCATATGAGCAATGCATTGGAATAGTAAGTGATGGGTGGAGCCCACTATAGCTCCTCAATGCATCAGTAGGTCTCTTGAGACAAGCTAGTGTCTTGGCACACGGCCTCGAAAAAATATTATATTTCGTATTGGCACAAGGCCATGACTATGTGGTTATGAATGTATGGTATTATGAATTCCATCATTATGAAAGTGGCTATTGATATGTCATGTGATTATTATACTAGTAGAATATCCATGTGAGTAAGTAAATGGAATTATTTTGATTTATATTTTCTAGATTATAATGAATTTTATGTTGAAAAGTATTTTGTTTTAGTTGTATACATTACCATAATTTTTTGTCCTTATTTTTGAAAGTTTCCACTTTATTGATATCCTTACTGAGCATTTGAGCTCACCCCTTTCTATGTTTTAATTTTCTCATGATTACAAGAATTGTATTATGATTAATAAGCCGAGATAAGCTAGGGGATTAAGGGCTTTCTCAAATGATCATTTATGTTGTGTTTTATTTTCTAATGGGTAATGTAACGTTCATGTATGTAATCTATTTTCCAAGACTGGTAAACTGATCGGTCTTTCGGGACTTTATTCCTTGTAATCATGCCAATGTATTAAAATAATCCACCGACTCTGGGATTCTGGGGTTGGGGAGTAACAGTTGGAATATGGGGAAGTTTATAACAATCCTTGGAAACAAAATTTAGATAAACTCTAATTATAGAAAATTATCCTAAAATAGACTTTGAAAATTAGTACGTAAGAAATTCCTTTAATTTTGGTATTTTAGAGATTTTGTGAGTTTTCCACCAATAAATCCATTTTTGGATCTGAGCTAGAAGAGGTGACTCTGGCACAAATGTTCCTAGAGGTAAAACCCGAAAACACCGCTTTGAGCTAGACTTGAACGGGAACTGGTGCACGACAACTGGTCTTGCTTTACTCTTGGTTTCGACACTCTTGGGAAATATTCTTTGGATAATTCTCATTTTCATTACAAACCATTATGAAGGGTTTATGAATATATACTTCCTCAAAAAAACATTTTTATTATTATGGATTCTATCCATAAACTGTTCAATTTATGTTAATTATTTTACAAGTTTAGAAGTATGTATTCCTATTCATAAACTAATGTAGTTTATGCCTTTGTTTAGAAATGGTGTCTAGTATATGGAATGAGACATCTAGAAATACACATGATCCAAAGAGTAAGAAGGATCATATGTTTCATGGTGTTAAGCCAATATTTAGAAATGAAATAGTCTCCCACGTATTATCATTATATGATGAAATAATATCATGTGTTTATAAGATAAGTAAAGAATTATCTGCGACATATGGCATTGAAGTGATTCCATAGAAGAAAATGATGGTAGAGAGAAAGATGCATAAAGGGAATAAGGCAATGAATGATTTTCCCATATCTGTCAAATGTGGAAAGAATCACCTTGGTAAATGCTTGAAGGGAATTGAAGTTTGTTATAAGTGTGGAGGAAAAAGACACCAAGTACGTCATTGTAAGGGTAAGAAAAATGTTTTAAATGTATAATGATTCACCTGCAAGGAGTTGGAACACAACGCGAATCAATTCCCAAATCATCAGAGTATACCCCAAATACTGATACTGGATAATAATCAAGTTATGATACCACCAAAGATGAAGAGGAATGATTAAGAGTTCTTATGTTGTTATTCAAGTATTGAGTCATTTGAGTGTTGTGTCAACGATGTACTAGTTATATAAATTATGGAAATAAATAAAGTGTGTATTGCAGTACTAGTTCATTAGGAATTTGAGGTTATATGATCCTGATACTAAGGTAGTAATTTTGGAATAATATATGGTTGATTTGGAAAAATCATATTGGATATTCTTCAATTCTTTGAAACTGATTAATGGATTGATTATTTCATCATTATCATAATATTAGAAAAAATAGATATAAGGAATATTTACAGTATTATATAAAGGATAAGGCAGCATGAAAGTAATCAAAAATGATTTATGGTAATTCATGGTGTTACCATGTTTTAAAATAATACATGATGAAGGTGTTCACATGTTATTACGTGTAAAAATAGATCTTCATTATTTTTAACTTAATTATAAATTAGGGACTATGAGTTTGGATAGAATTATTTTGGATAAGTCTAATGGTTGGAATGGATTTAGTTTGAAATTAGATACTATTGTTAAGGTTATTTTTGGATTTTTATAAAAAGGAAAACACATAGACCACGTGAAAACCCATCACGTCAGAAAAATCTATGGTAATCGAACCCACAACCATAGTGCGATTTGGATTTATCACCTACCTGTTGACTACGTGAAGTCCCTGGATTGTAAAATGTAGTTTATTTTTTTAAATGGTCTGAAATTTGAATTATAAATTCATTTTTTTGGAACCCTATACGATTTGGATAAATAGAATATTTTTTTTGAAATCATTTGGAGTGAAATATGAGTTTGTGGTATGAATTAGTTAAAAGATGAAACTCTACATGACAAGTATATATATATATATATAATTTTTTCCCTTCTTATTCTATGGGTAAATTTATTCTTAATCTTTAGGTAAGGTATCTTAAAACCAAAAATCTGTTGTCCTAATAACTTATGTTTTTTTTTGAACATATGGTATTTAAAATCATCATATATTTATGGATTTGGGGCCCTCGATTTTACATTTTTTGTGACTGATGACCAAAATCACTCCCTATAAATATTTACATTTTTTCATCCAACTATTTGTCTCTAATTTCCACCAATATTCTCCTAATCGAGATCATAATTTGGTGGTGACCATTTCATTTCCCTTTTCCTCTTATTAAGACTAAATTTTATTAACCCAATTTCTGATGTGGGTTTTCCCACATAGATATTTTCTATTTTCAACCTTTTATTTCTGAATGACAATATCAAATTGCGTGGAAGAAATTTATTAAATAAGGGATGAATGTAACACCCTAATATTTCATAGTAAATTATTTCTTCAAAGTAATCCAATATCTTGCATTACAGGCATCACCAAGTTCTTGTGCATCATGACATACCTAACTAGCCGTTCAAAAGCATTTATGAATAGTTTTAACTAAATTTTGAAAATTAAATAATCCTTAAAATTTTAGATTCCATATTATGAGTTTCTTCGACCTAATATAAGAACAAATTCATTTTTTATATAAAAGAAGTATTTTTCACAAAATACACTTTTACCGCCTTTTAATTGAGAACACTTTTTAAATCCAATGTTTGAAAAATTTATATATTCAATTTTACAAAATAATTTTCTTCTTTAGAATTTGGACATAATTGTATAGTTTCAATATTTTTTTTGTGTTTTTATGATAACTTTCATTTTTGGGTGAATAGTGAAAAATACTATATTTTAACGGTAAAATTTTTTTTTAATAAATTAATTAATAGTGTTGAATTTTAAATTTTAATAGTTTGGAAGTATTAAAAGATTATCTTTCTACCATTTAATCCAATGCTGGTGATTGTAAGTAATTTCACATTGAAATTAGACATAAACAAGTGTCAAACTTTTGATAATAATTATTTCTTAAAAATACGCCTTTTGGTTTTGAAAACTGGAATAAATTTTAAATTAATAAATGAAACATCTATGATTTTAATTTGGTAAAATAGACTTCATTTTTGAATTTGTAATATCAAATTTATCTTAGGGTGAATTTTTTCTATTTTTCTGAAAACATATAATTTTTTATGAATACTAAAAAACACTGAGTTATTGTTTAAAACCGACATTTTATTTAAATAATTATTTATTTATTTTTATTTTATTTTATGTAAAAATAGATACATAATACCTATATATGTTAAATATAATTCATTGGAGAAATTTTATAAAAAGTTTAGATATATAAAAAAGTTATTGAACTTTTTACCGCCTTTTACCCACATCCTTGGAAGATTTGAAAAATTGTATAAAAATTAATTTTACCGCTTATGTGAGTTGAATTTAAAAAATTCAAGAGACACTGTTGACCACATTATGTAAAATACGGTTCAATAAGATGAAAATAATTATTTTTGAATAGTAACTTTTGACTTTTATTTGCCACGGTTAAAACTAAATAGGGTAATTAAGGGTAAAAATGTATTTATAATAACCCTAACGCATGTACTAATTATATTAGATATTGTAATTCGACCAAAAACAACCTTAGGAATAAAAAATGATCCTTTAGGTCCACTTGGATTAGATTAGGACATTTATTATTTATTAATTAAAAGAAGAGTTAAAAGTGTTAAATTCATGTTTTCATTACTAAAACAATTTTAATATAGGGTTATAAATATGATAAATTTGACTATAAATATTAATTATAAATATAAACATATATACTAAATAATAGTAGTTTATTTAAAATATTTAGAGATTAAATATTTAAAATTATTTATAACACAATGATGATGCAGTAATTACCTTATTAATAAAATATTAAAATAATTAATATTATAAATACCCAAATAAATGTAATTTGAGACTTATGATGAATTAAACTACTTATATAGGGTAATATGACATTTTAGGGCAGATTCAATAAATATTGTTTGAGTAATCAAGCTGTTGTGATTTTAATAAAAATCAAATACCAAATAGTGTCAAAATTTGCATAAAATAGTTTGTAAAACTAATATTAAATTAATAATTGTTATAAAAGTCCTAAAAATATAAGGTTCGGAAATAAGATTTATATAATAATATATATGACATTAATTAACCAATTTGTGTTCGATTGTCATTTTATAGTAAGATTATTAAAAATATAGTACGAAAATACAAAGAGGCATGGTAAATGTCAAACTATTTAACTAAGATTTAAATCTAAAAGTTAAGGTTAATATGATAATCTAAACCTGTCTAAAACCTATTGGTTGGGATTTTTTCAACCCATACCCACCTTATCCTTTAAAAAATTCATTTTTAAGCCATTATAAACCAAAAACGATTTTATTATATAATAATATTTTAAACTTTTCCAAAAGTTACCCTCACCTCCCTTATAAAAGGGCATTTCCCCTTATCTTAATTTCACACCTCCAAAGCCATTTGGCTCAGCCAAAACCTACCGAAATACCCTTTAAACAGTACTCCATTCATCCTAGAGGCCTTTGATATTCATACAACCATCTTAAGGATCCATTTTGATCAAATCAAAAGGAAGAAGCCAAATAGGAGGTAAATATTTCATCACCTCTTTCATGTTTCTTTATTCTTCCACTTGATCTATCTTTGATGTTCCCATTATATATTAATAACTCCCATATCTTCTATATAATCTGATGTTATTATAAATATGTTTCAACCAGATTCATTATTCTATCCATCCTTTGAATGACATGTCACCATACGTGCGTGCGTACAGCTTACCGTCTCCACATCGTGGTGTAATTGTTATTCAATACCTTATTTTTTTTGATGGTTATAATAATGATGTATAATTTATTTAAATAATAAATATATCATGATAATGATTCTGAATATATTATATACCATCCAATTATATATTATTTTAATATCAAAAAAGTATATTGTCGCTCATGCATACGTACGGATTACCGTCTCCACGAACGTGATGAGATTCGTTTCCACATTCACTGTTAAGCGATGATTATAAAATATATATCATTAATAAGTATGTATAATATGACATAATAATTCTACTGGAGATATATATATAAATATATATATATATATACTTACATATATCATATTCACATAGTTCCATTCAATACAATATGAAAATGGAAACAACGTTTATGCGTACGTACGGACTACCCTCTCCATAAACGGTGTTTTCCATTACATATATATGTATATTATAAATATTTATATTCATAATATATATTATATTTAAATCATGATTTATATTCTAGAAGTATTTAAATCTTGATCTATGTGATACAATCAAGATCAACAATTTAAATCATATTCGATAAAGAAAGTGATTATAACCCGAAATGTGAATTTAAGATGGAATCTATTATTAAATGGGTAGTATAAAGTCATAAATGAATCATGTATGATATCATAAATATTAATATGCTAGTAGTATAATTTAATAACATACTACGGTATTCATACAAGAGGTTAAACATACCCTTGACTAAAGAAAATAGCAAGGTAAAGGGTTTCTTATCGCACTTTTAATTCCGTGAGATTTCAATTGTTCGCCACTCATTGCGCGTGGTGTATTGGGTTCTGCCATTTTATTTATACTATCTTAATTATCTTTAAATTAATTTTATTCTATTAATGATTTGTTGGTTATTAAATTTTCGTCAAACGAATCGATTGATTACAACGTGGTAAGGGGATATCATCTCACTTATTATTCCTGTGAGATTCACGATGTAATGCAACTATTTCCTTTTGTGTGGTTTATGTACTGTCCATGATTGTATTACTTGTGTAACATAATTTAATCTATCGGTATTTACCACTTCATTTAATAATAATTTTATAATGGGGTGTATTTTTTTGTGTTACCAAATTGGTAAGGGATAATTTCATAAGCTCTTTATTATCCGAGGATGTTTTTACGTAAGTATCTACTGGGTCATATATATTATCCATGTACATGTTTCATAAAAGTGTTTTTAGAGGGATTATTTTTAAAGGAATTTTTTAATAAAACAAAATATTAACGTTTTTAGATATTTATTCTTCTAAATCATTCTCATTAATGTCTATGTTTTCAAAATTATTTTTAAGGCTTTATTTATATGGAATTGAATGTTTTTAAAATTTCAATTCATTTTAAAAATTTCAAAGTGGTATGAAACACTTTGATTAAAAAATTTCGTTAAATGTCTAATTTCCTTATTTTTTTGATTTTTAAATGTTTTCATGAAAAAGGTAGATTTCCCTCAATGAATTTTACAAATCATTTTCCTATATATCAACACCCCTTGATGGATTTTAAACTAGTTTGAAGTTGATTTATTATGATAAAAATCATCCATGTTGTATTGATGTTTTTTGGATATGTTTGACCGTGGATGTTTTATATTTATACCAGTCATGGTTTATGGATAAAGTATTGAAATTTTGTATTCTATTTTTATTATGAATTTTTATGTTATTTTTAATACTTTTCATATCTAGAATGCATTAGACATAGTAAGTGACGGGTGGAGACCACTATAACTCCTCGATGCATTAGTAGGTCTCATGAGACAAAATAGAGTCTTGGCACAAGGCCTTGACAAAATCTAATTTGTAGTTTTGGCACAAGGCCTTGACTATGAGGTTACGAATGTATAAAATAATGCAATAAATCATATTGAATGTGGATATTGATATTTCATGTGATTATTCTACAAGTACAATATCCATGTGAGAAAGTAAATGGCATTATTTTGATTTGTATTTTCAATATTATAATGAAGTTTATGTTGAAAAGGCTTTTGTTTTAGTTTTATACATTTCCATAAATGTTTATGTTTATTTATGATAATTTCTGCAATATTGTTACCCTTACTGAACATTTGAGCTCACCCCTTTCTATGTTTTAATATTATTAGGATTAAAATATGTGTATTATGATTAATAAACTGGGTTATACTAGGGGATTAATGACATTCTCAAAGGATCATTTATGATGTGATTTATTTTCTAATGTGTAATGTAACATTCATATATTTAATCTATTTTCCAATAATGTTAAACCGATCGGTCTTTCAGAACATGATTCCTTTAAATCATGCCAATGTATTAAAATAGTGCACCGACTCTAGGATTTCAGGGTCGGGGAGTTACACCACTGAAAATGCACCAAGGGAAAATACAAACCCTTCAAGGCTTCCTCACCACAACAAAAAAAAATATAATCCTCAAGGATGCATCCACTTCAATAATTCTCATCACAAGACCTTCACGGGGGAAACATAGGTCACAACACCTAACTCGCAATCCTTGGATACTTAACACACAACATCATGTCATCATGGGGGAACCAATTGGAACCTCATCAGCCTGATCCATTATACAACTCATGACAAAAATTACATGGCCTCATTTCCCCTGTTATCCAAACTCAAACAGTGACCAACCTTGTATCACCTAGTGGAGAACACACGATCCTTCCATTAACATCTCCTAAAGATTTCATTCCACCACTATACAATCATACACCACACAAAACTCGTGGTTAGTCAACCAACTAAACTCATGCCAAATCTCTATACCATGGCCAACTCACCCGAACAGGGACCACTCGAGTCCTTCTAACCCGAAACACTCATCACATCATCAACCAACCATATATCTAGTATGGTTATATCCACCATTTCCTATTACTTGGCCCCTATATATTCAACAAAAGACTAACAGAACTCATCCAATCATTACCTTTTATTTACATGTTCCGACTCACCACACCCAATCATCCATAGGGGAATTATCATATATTGGAATCTAACAACACCGTTGAAACCAAATGGAAGGACATTCCAACACCACCCTTCAAGGACTAAGATCAAATTGAAGTCACTTAGGTACAAAATTATTTCAAAAGGAACATTCTGTTACAACACGTACCTTGGAGGTGGGTCACTCTCACCACACCCATTCAATTTTAACATCTCAGGATAGACCATGCACGAATGGCTTATCCCAGAACACCCACATTCCACTGATGGTATGCAATCCCCTTCTCACCTTTCCAAGGTTCTTACTAACTAGAAGCCTATCATTATCATCCCACGCCCCCATTGAAGTTGTTTCCTAAATTCCAGTAGAAATACATCATCACGACTACACCTCCCACTATACTATCATCATGTTCACCCATGGAATGAAACCACATCACATTGCCAATGTTCTCCCAACTACATGATGGCCTAAAACCACACAAGTAACAATGAACCGAGTCTAACCCAATCTCCATTGGAGTTATAAGACCCCAACTTCTCTGTCCACCACCTGTTGTCCTATCCAACCACACCAATCTGAGAATCATCTTAGGCATCTTTAGCTTCACATGGTACAACCCTATGATTAAATCATATAGTTTACCCATTATCCATCACATCCATGTCACACATTGCCTCTTTGAGGAACCTGACATACACCTCAAAGGTTTCTCATTGGCACACTGGTGCCACTACGTTGTCTTGATATTATGTTCTCCATATCCAGGATATACTTATAACTCCCCACCATAGGAGTATTGTTACCAATACTCTCAAGAGGGATTCCAACCATTGTTTCTTATACTCGATCACAAGTCGAACCCAAAAACATATACATTACTGTCTAGAATTTTCCAAAATAATAAAAGAAATGTCACGCAGTGCACATTCTATGCTTCTCTGAAAGGAACCCATGATGTTTTTCATAATTCAGTCCATCTCGAGGACCTAACCCCAAGCCATCAAAGGGGTACATCCCACCATCAAGCTCCAAATTTACCATTTCTTTGAGCATAAACCCCATGACATCCCTCATCCAACCAAATACTCTCTATTCTCCTAGAGCGAGCTAGAGATTCTCAACGTACCTGGGATGATATAAAGATATTGGGAAGGATCATCACTACCTGAGGTATACTAAAAATGTGTTGATGAAAACCACCGCCAAATTATCCATTTATAATACTAGGATATGGGAAACCATGACCAGATAGGGATATCACACTTACCTACTGAATGTGTCACATCAAATCATAACCTCCACCACTCATGTGTGATTTTCAACCAATTTTAACCATCTCTCCTCAACCAAACCATTCATATAAATAAATTTATACACATGACCTCCCATATCTCGGGTGTCACCATCGCGTGAAAGCATATAACCACACTCAATCCACCTTCCAATTTTCCACTATAAAATAACCTCAAGCCTCCTTTAACCACCTTCCAAATAGGTGAGTAAGGAATCTGTACAATACAAACTTTAAAAACAAACCATAGAACCTATCCCGAGCACTCGGGTTCCCTTAGAAAAATCTAGGTATAAGTATACCATTTACTAAAATAGGGTGGTACTTAGTATAGATTAACACCACCTCTAAAGTGTCTCCCATACTTCATATTCTGATGTACATGCACCATTGGACTAACTTCCCATGTAGACACCCTTGATTTTCCAAAACTGTCACGCATAACCATAACTCAAGCAGCAACACCAACCATCAACCTTACCACATATCCCTATAGGAATAATTCGCACCATTAAACACCCTGAGTTGCACTATCAATGTCCCAAACATCTATATGTGCGAGACATGGTCAATTGCGCTAGAAACCCCATCTAACCTCTCTCTTAGGTGACCTCAGTGGTTGAATGACACCAATTACCTAGACTGGAGTCCCAACTAGGACAATCCATTGGTCCTCTCTCCAAACACTACATATCATGACATGATCAATAAAAAGCTTATGAATGGAACTCTCACTCCAATTCTGATGCACACTATTCCTAGTGCGCCCAAAAAACATTTTTATAGGTTCTAAACCAAAGGTGTGCACATTCCTTAGAACTATGAGACAAGCAGCCCCTCCTAGATCTAAAATTAAACTCATACATTCTATACTCACAAGTACAGAATGCCCTAGCCACCATCCTTAGGGACTACTATTCACTTGGTATAATCACGAATCATGATAGTTTCCTTTCTCACATTATTGAACAATGCCTTGCAACCCAAAGGTCGCAACCCAACAAAGGGTTCCCTAAAACACCACCAAGGACAAAACACAACCGGCTAGGCCTCACCATCCATATCCAAAGTCTCACACAAGAGCACTCTCACTACCCCAACACACAAACACAAGGGTCCAACTAACAACAATAGAGATACCCACTGTTGAACTCAATCATTATCATATTTAAACTTATCATTCACTCGAATATTAAAAGAATTACTAACATAATGTAACCACATAAATGTAAAAAAGTCTCATCCAATCAGCCTTAAATAACCCATTCTTCATACTCTATCCAAAGAGTCATCACCACACTTATAACACTACCCTCTACAACAACTATCATGGGTCATTGTCCAAATTGGGTAACCAATTTACTTAATCACATGTCTTTTGTCAACACCTCTTCTAACCCATTCTTCATTTACCACACGATCCCTTCATCTTAAGCACATTTCCCATTTCACAACTTGTTACAATCATCATTTTAACTCATTTGAACCCTTCATTGGGAAATGTTAATTAACAATTTTACCATTCTTATGAAATCCTTTTTATTTTATACATTGAATAGCCCTTTTAAAATTATCACAATCCAAAATTTTAACCCTGACCACAACACTTCTTTATTCACGATACTCCATAACTACTCATTTTCATTATTTTCATTCACCCACATTAATTACCATTATTAGACATTATTTTCCTCATATTTATCAGGAATATAAAATGAATTCTACTCATTATGCCTAAAGTGATGCATTAATGCACAACCTCATTCCATTCCTACAATGAGAAAAATATCATAAATAAGTCAAACCACAAAACATGTGCATCACACAATGGTGAAATATCATTCAACTAAAACAACACACATCAAGAACAAAAATCCCCACACATGGTGACATGGATTGTCCCTTGTACATGGGTTAGATACTCCCAATAACGAGATAATTAAAAAGACCCAACCCATCATAATATTATGTATACCATTCCAAAATAGTAAGAAAGAGAAAAAAACTCCTCGGATAAAACTTTGTAACATCCCTGACCCGAAATCCACTAAACCGGTTCTTCAAGCTGGGTCGTTGCATGACCTGAAGCATGCCTGCCCGTACGCCAGAGGTTGCTGACTAGCGACAAGGGTCTAATGAGTCATGTGGGTAGACTATACCCATTTTACTAGGGTAAGACACAACATAACACAATAAAAATAAAAAAAACAATACGAACAACCAATGAACATGCATAACCAAACTTTTCCCAAATGGGGTACAACCACAAATCAAATACAACAATTCCATGTCATACAAGTAGTGAAAAGTGAATGAAACCCAAAATAAAACAATATCCAAAACTCCAAACATGTCCTAAATCTATGTCTGGGTCCTTCTCCATGTACATCCATAGCCCAACTCAACCTCCTAGTGTAGGGCCTTCAATATTGTGTTGACCTACAACCATGAAGCCTGCTCTGATACCCAACAGCAGCCCAAGCAGGGTGTGAGTATAATACTTAGTAGTACACCACCATAAATGTCAAAACAATATACAGTTTAATAGATAGTTCATGCAAGTACAAAATAAATGGTAAGAAAACAAGGGACAATTTGAGTGCCATTTGATAACAATGTTCACTTAATTCATGACTAGAATTTAAATGAATTCTATTTCTTATAAAATCTTCATTACATAAGACATATTGATCACAAGTTCCATAGGTTAGGAATAAATATCATCTATTCAATGGTATAAAGAAATCCATCACAATGGATAGTGGAAATTAACCAATTATATATCTCAGATATGATACACATATCACACCAACACATTATCCTCACATCGACACCTCAGTCCGGGTGGAAAGAAACTGTTATGAGAATAGAGAATTTGTCCCCTTCCCTAACCCATGCATTTTGGGGTGGATTTTAAATTCTCAGTCAAATTCGACCCATGGGAATAAAAACTCATGGTAATACCACACTCTACAAAGCCATGTCCACATGCTTATTTATCAAGCCACCACAATCATACCATCACACAACCAAGCATATTTCATGCCATTGGTTATCAAAATACATAACAATCAACATGGGAATTAATATGATGTCAAAACTCATTAATACATTTACCATATACAATTAATATCCATTTATCCAAATTACCATCCTTGTGCCTTAACCGAGTAGGTGTATTCATCAACCCCTATGCCATAGTCAAATTCACCATTAACTATTCATTAAACCAATGATCCCATTTATCATTTCATAAGAATTTACACAGTAATTCATTTCAAGAATAGTTCTCATATAACATTACACAACCCCTTTAATTAATTCAATCATTTTGGTGTACCACACGTGTTCTATGTAATAACCAATTACAAAAATTCATCTAGACCCTTATTATATAGAATTAACATATCCCCCTATTCCCATTCCATTAAACCATTACATGTTCACCTTTAATATGCACTAATCCACATATGCATTTCTAGCCAAATTTCATCCAATAATTTACTTAATCTGATTCGACCCATTTTGAATGTTTTCATTCCATTTCAAACTAATTGTTATGCCTTGTAACCCTTTGAATCTCTATTATCATTCCATTTAAATTAATTCAACCATTTTAACAAGTTATAAATGGGTTTAACATTATCAATCATCAACCCTTCATATAACACTGCTGTTTTCTAGGTCAGGAAATGGTGGGGCACCCCATGGGTAGCCCCTAAATTGATAATACATACTCTACGCATCCTACAAGAATCATGTGGGTTTCAATTGGTCACATATACACTCGTTTTTATCAAACACACTAATAGAACCAAAACTACATCCTTCCTTTCACAAATTCATCATTAAACAATGTGATAATACTTGTAGACCACCAACCTCAATTATGAATATCAAAACAGTCTTAATCATGGCCTTAGATCTATATTTAAGCATTCCATAAATCCCCAACCTAGTTTCCACTAAAAAAATATGGTTTTAGTGTTTCAGAAGAAGGTGGGAGAAACCAAAAGCCATAATCTGAAAAAGAGAAGCAAGAGGAGTGTTACAATTACCCAGGGATTTGAACCACAACCAATGACGCTCTAAATGGCATAAAATCAAAAGAGAACCACATTTTAAAATATTGTTTCATCCATGTTCTTCACTGGGGATTAGGGGTAAAATGGATGAAAAAACTGAGTGGAGTTTTAAAATCCAAGGGTGGCATTTTTTTTAATTTTATCAATGTTTTTGGGCTGCATGGTTTACCCGCATGGTTCATCAAATCGTGTGAGAACCCTTCATGAGCGAGTGTACAAAAAACAACCCTTCACATAGTTTTCTCACCTAGTATTTCAAACCGTCTGGAAACTACTGCCTAAAAATCACAACCTTTTCACGGGTTCATGAAGATTCTAAATGATTTTCTTAACCGTGTTCCAACCATGCTTAATCATCTTTCAATGACTATAAAATTCATGAATAGTTTTCACTAACTACCCACACACTGTGCCACATGACTATGAACCCCCTTTTCCTTTTTTTCATGTCTAGAACCCTCAAAACACCCTCTTTTTTCACATGAACATGGAAAAACACTTATCTTGCTAAAAAGAAGAGGCAAAACAAAAACTAAAACTAAAACATACCATAGAAGATTCAGGATCTTACCCACACACACACACAAACATATATATATTCCATCATATTTTGAATAACAAGATCACATGTACCTTTTGGAAGATTCTCAGTTCATTTCTTATCGTGTGTATAAATTCATTAATATGGATAATATATATATATATATATATATATATCAATGTTTGTATAAATTATTTCTATCTAAATATGTTTGAATATATATATATATATATAACTCAAATATTATATGGATTCACATCCAATATCATGTAATATATACCATTATAAATAAAACTATATACAAAAATTATTTTATTAATATGGGATAAGATCCTCATATAATATATGGAAAAAATCATGTTCAAATTATAATATCAATTTATGATTTGAATTTTATGCACTTAGACTATGTAATGAAAACTATATTATTAATTTTTTCACTTAGAAAATTATTCAATTAGAAAATTCCACCATTTTTCATTAAAATATAATATAGACTTAGTGATAAGGTTTCCATATTCCCATCACCAATTCAATCATAATATTATAATTGGTTGAAAGAATCTTAGACATTACCTAGCTTATTATATCTAAATTGGTAAGGGTGTTTTTATTTTAAATTAAGGATTTTAAAAGACAAAATTGTCTCTTAATGTAAATTATATGAAATTTTATGTAATTTTTATAAAAAAAATTATGGGATCATTTCAAAACTAGAAACTCATAAGACACTCGAATCGGAGGCCCCATGAACCCATAATATGTGTTCAAATATTTTTATGTTTATTTAAAATAGAACATGTGGGGGGTTTTGGATACTTCTAAATTGGTGCCTAGATTAAAAATCTAATGGAATCATTGCATTTTGAAGGAAAAACATTACTTAAGGGAGGACATAAACTCAACCAGTGTTGGTCGAGAGAAAAATATTTTTTTTGGACATTTTAAGAAAATATAATAAAAAAATATTCATAAAAAACATTTATTTTATTTTATTTTAATTTTAAATTTTATTGCATTAGAATGACGCTGAAACCTGAGCATAATTGAAACACGGTTTCATAAATGAAAAATTGTAAGGATACTACAACACAACATAACATAAACTGTGAATCATGTTTCATCCTTTTAATGGATATATCGAGGATGGATCATTAGCATGATATGGGACCACTCCAAACCTTTGTTGGGATTATTTTGGTGAGATAAAATCGGTGAATGACAACCAAAATTGGATTGTGAAAGGAAAAAAATAGTGGTGTGATATTCATTAAAAAACGACCAAACCTTGACGTTTGGATTTTGTTATTTATGAATTGTATTCCAGATTCTTTATTTATAATCAAAGAACACGAATCAACCCAATAACAGGTTGATATACTTTTCGTTTAATCGTGCAAGATATGAGTTTTTGTAGGTGGGGACTTATTGGAAGTTGGATTCCAATTTTTTATCCTCTATTAAAATCATATAAAGGAAGAATCGCGGAAACATGAACAAAGGTATTGGTATTTCCTTCATGTTTTTCTTGTGAAATTTTATTTTCCACCCCTTTTCTTCCATTCTTCATGACATAATTGAAACTGATGTCCACGAAGAACAACAGTGGTGGCGATGGAAGGTCGGTGATGGCGGAACACACGGAGGATAATGTGGGAGGTGGACTGTGGCCGCCGGTTGGCTTCCAGCATTGGGGGAATGTGGCAATGGACACATGAGAGAGGCAACACACTCTAGTGGCATGATGGAGGCACACCGCAATAGAGGAGGCTACAAATCTAGCTGGTCTCCGCCTGATTCAAGGATGTCGCGACCAGTGGGCCAAGGTGGTGTGGAACCACAGTACCAGCAGTGTACCACATCAGGTTGGGAGACTCACGGTCCATGAGTCTGCATGCGGGGGAGGTGGATGACTTGCAGAAGAATGAAAAATATGGTTACTACAACATCCAGGATGGACCAAACGAGCCCTCCAACATGGGTCATGCCGGAGGGAAACTAGGTCTCAAGGTGGCATAGCTGGCCCAAAACAGACCCACCATCACGGTTCAAGACAGAGGGAAACAGGACCACTAGGTGGCCTAGTTGGGCAGAAACAGGCGCACCAACACATACCAAGTTGTAGGAGGACCGAGCTGATGACCGGGTCGGCGGTCTGGACCCGAAACCCAAGGGTCCAGTTCTAGCAAGCCCAATAGGCCTAGCTAGATCGGGTCAGGTTAGATGAATCGGTTTGGGTTAGGTCGTACCCACCCCAAACCCAACCATCCCCCTTTTTAGTAAAACATGCATAACAAATATCCCATTATTCTGATTGTCAAGTCGTTTTTTGTGTTTGGACCCTTGTGACTAGATTGACCTTTTTCCATACTCCAAGTGAGTTTCCTAGGACTTTGAGATATGACCGATTACTTGAGAGATATATTCTCCCTAAATCAAGGGCACTACAAGTAGAAATTCTGTCCTGGATGCAATGATAAGGAAGTGGTGAGCGAACCTTAGTGGATTTGTAGATGAGTGGACTATAGTGGCCCTGAAGATGGGAGGACCTATGTGTCCCGGTATATGAGTATACCTCAGTGGCCTGGTATATGATCATACCTCAGTGGCTTGACAGAATGGTGTACCTCAGTGGTCTGACAAATGAGTAGACCTTAGTGGCCCAATGAATGATCAGACCACAGTGGATTGACAGACTAGAACACCTCAGTGGCCCGGTAGACACCACTGAAAATAAGTAGACCATAATTTCCTGAAAGATGAGCGGATTTTATTTTCCCGACATACCTCAATGACTATTTAGGGATGAGTCCCTCATGAGTAAAATATGTTCATTCTTATGACTGATAGTCTTAAATTCTATATGTTGGGTTATACTTGTGTCAGATATCCTTTACTTACTGTGTACATTTCATTGTGGTCATTTTTTTGTTGTTTGGGGTTCCTACGGAGTATTGTGTTACTCAACTCGGCACTATATTTTCCCTCATGCATCGTGTTTTTTGTAGATGACTGATTTTTTGTTAGAGACAATGGTGGTCCTGGAGAATGTGGTTCCCAATGAGATAAGACTTTTGAGGTGTACACATATGGATTCTAGAATCTACTCTTCTCATACCCTTATGGAATGGTTTTATATGGACGGGTTACTAGAAATTATTTCCATTTTGTTTACATCTTGTATTTTGTGGCACTTGTATTCTTTCCCTATTTACATTCAACTTGTAATATTTACTCTCAATGGTTTTATTAGTGGAATGGACATTTCCCATTGTAATATTGTGGGATGGTGTTTTGAGTGTGTGTGTGTGTGTGAGTGTAAATGTACATGTGAAAAGGATCCCACTTGTAGGATAGTGCCTTCGGCGCTTGCCGCAAGCCCTTTTCCTTTGGGAGGTGAGCTTTGGGTAGTCGCGTAACTGGCTCCCAGGGATGGGTCATTAAAAATTGATATCATAGGAGGTCCGTTATACCTTAAGGACCAAGAGTGTGTGGATTTGTGATGGGGTGAAAATATTGAATGTTTGTAATTTGACTTTCAAGACCATAGAGTCCAGTGTGGGTATGGAAGCCAACATATTCTTACACCTGGGCCCTGAATTCTTATTTGAAACTCTATACATGAAAACAATGGTTACAAGAATCAAATATAAATTGAGTGTTTCCACAGGATATTTTGGAGTCAGAGTCACCTCCTGAGGTATAACCTATTATTCTTGGTTCATCCCAATCTATTTCAGGATGCCGCTATACAGAAAACCAACTAGGAATCTAGTGCATGACCATGAGGATGGTTTGCACAACTATGAGGTAATAGTACAGGGACCAGTACTAGAGATACCCAAACAAGAGGTGCACCACTATTTCTACCACATGATGATCAGAAGATTCTACTAACGCTACCGGTATTGGACACAATAAGGCTCAGTGACTTAAATTAATTCAAGAGTTAGATACCTGCTATGTTTTGCTGAGAGAATGAACCCTGAGGTTGTAGAGAATTTGCACAAGGTGGTTACATGAGTCTTCCATCTAGTTAGGACACCTCTCTACCAGATAGGGATCCAAGCCACAAGCCTTCTTTAGGAATCAATGGAGAGATGGTCGATCTTGGTGATCCATATGCACGACAAGGAGACCCCCACTATGATAGAATTTGTGCTCCTCTACAGAGAGGACTTCTTTCCAGCGGCATTGTTTTTAGTGAGCATAAAATTTCTACTACACCTATAACAAGGTAACATGACAGTGGTGGAGTATTCAGCGAGATTCATTGAGTTTTATTGCAACACCACAGAAATGGCATATGATCCATTCTTCAGGGTTCAGTATATTGAGAAAGTAATATGAAATTAGATATGGGAAACCATGGTATAGCTTAGTATCCCTACTCTGGACAGGGTGATGGAGAGAGCCCTACTTGTGGATAGATTCCTAGAGAATTAGGTGAGAGCAGTATGAGCTACCGGTAGACACCGTGAGGCAGAGTCTTCAGATATGGGTAGTAGGTAGTATAAACGATGGGTCCAAATGAGACAAGAATTTCAGGGATGACCCCAGGATATATGATTAGTGGTATGAGGCCCCCAAGGTAGTTGGATGTATCAGAGATACTCGTGCTGCAAGCAGGGTCACAAGGATCATGATTTCCCAACTCTTCATGTAGACAACTCGCATACGGTTGATGGATTGGTGAGGTAGAGGTAGAGATTTGAGCAGGGTGGCCCATAGGGAGATGGACGTGTAAGGGGATCCAAAAGAGAAATAAGCAATGGGAAGAGGATCGAGGAGCTACCACCACCATACTCAGGTGGTCCACCACAGGCTTTGGGAGCCAATGGACAGGGGTGAGGCCAACATCAGGTGATGGAGACCTATGACCACGACAATCCAGTGATTATTAGAGTTTCAATCTATGACTTCACCTTAGATGAAGATATTATATACATAGGTGGTAGTAACTTTTTCCATTCCACAAACATTATTAGGAGCTCAAATATTCTGGTGGATTCGTTTTCACGATCCTTATTATTAGAGAGTCCTACTAGAATGGATTTGATCATTACTGAATGATTACATAAGGTTGAGCTTACTCTTTTAGGCATGATTTTTTACATGGATATATTAGCAGTGGTGTTAAGGCCTTATGATTTCATTTTGGGATATGGACTAGGTGTCCATAGATCATGCTCAGATCAATTGTTTTAGATCTAGAGTGTAGTTTGTTCTAACACATGGGACCAGGTTTTCCTACACTGGCAAGAAGGGAGTGCTTATAGAATGGGACAAACATTATTATAGGAGGGTGTAGCCGGACACTCATCAATTTACTAGCATTTCCCTTAATGTGGTGGTCAAGAGGATTCCACTTTTTACCATAGTGTTGGATGAGTTCAAATACATCTTTCCTAGGGATTTTTAGGTAATACCTCCTTGTAGATAGGTAAAAATATTTTGGTCGGAGAGTGATGGCAAGAGGGGGGGGGGGTGAATTTCCTTTTAAAAATTAATTAACAATTTAAAAACAATTAATAAATGCAGCGGAAATAAAAAGGGGCAAGACACAATTTGATAACGGAGTTCGGCTTAAACCAAAGCCTACGTCTCTGCTCCCAACTCAATCGTTGAGAGATTTACTTCAGCTTGCTTTTTAATGGTTGTAGAAAGAAACCCACTAGCCGTTTTAAGGTAGGCTAGATCACCTTCGTACAACTTTCTTTTTTATTATGGTTGTAGCAAGAAACCCAAAATGAAAGTGAGGAAGAAAAGGATGGTTTGTTTTAATACAAACCCAATGAATAACTAAAAAATTGAAATAAATAAATTACAACAAACTTGAGGAAGCCTTGAGCGCCAAGAGTGTGAGAGTAGTTGATGTAGAGGCAGCCCAAGCTTTAAGGATGGAGATGGATCACAAGTAGCCTTAGAGATTTGTCTTTTAGAGCTTCAAGGGATCAAAATATCATTCAAATGTATCGGTGTTGTTCCCGGCATCCATACTCGTCTATTTATAGTAGAAATATCCCCAAATACTTCAATATGGCCGTTGGAGGGATTTCGGAGCCGTTGGGGGTCAAGTGGACAAGTCTGGTCAAGGCCCAACGGCTAGTTTGACTTTGCTTACCGGCTGACCGGTGCTTGGCCACCGGCTGGCCGGTGCTCCAGACAGAAGGCAGAGCTTTCTGTCTGGGCTCCACCGGCGGGCCGGTACTGGGCCACCGGCTGGCCGGTGGTCAAGACGGAGAGCAAGCTCTCTGTCTGGTTCCACCGGCCGGCCGGTGTTCCAGACACCGGTTGGCCGGTGGTCGAGACAGAGAGCAAGCTCTCTGTCTGGTTCCACCGGCTGACCAGTGGCTCCTGGAAGAGAGCATTGCTTCTGCCAGAGACCACCGGCTGGCCGATGGTAATCCACCGGTTGGCCGGTGGACTCAGAGAGTCCTTTTCCAGTCTCCTTGGGCCAACTCTTTGGCAACCTTTTTCCTATCATCAAACAAACTTGAAAACAAGTTAGAACACGATGAGAGTGATTGTGATCATTAAAATCAAAGAGAGAGGGGTACAACAATCTCCCCCTATTTTGATGATCACAATCACAAATGAGAAAGCTTTTAAAAAGGATATTCCAAGTAAAAAGAAATAATAAACTTGGACATGGAAAATTTTAGAGATCATTTTAATAAAATAATTTCATAGATGTATTATGTATTGAAAATGATATTAATCTTGAAAGGATTTGAAATAAAGAGAATGGTTTATTTTGAAATTGTAATCATAGGTTATTTAAAAGAAACAACTGGAATCAAAAACTTAACCATTTAAAAACAGATTTTGATGAAAGTAATAACTTAAAATTGAACTGTTAAAAAGAGCACTTAGTTAAATGAAATAAGTAACTATGAAATAGAGAGTTTTTCTCCCCCTTTGGGATTATCAAAATAGGAGGAAAAGTATGAAAAAAAATTAGAAAAACAATAATAAGGAAGTAATCAATGACAAATAAAGGATTGATAGATAAGACAACTTGAATTTCATAAAAGATGAAATGTTACATAGAAAGTTAAAAATACAAATACAAAGACAAGCCAAAAAACAGGAACGGCTCTATTCACTCCTAGAGGACCGAGAGTGACGACGACGCCTGAAGGTCGGAGGAGCCGGAGGAGCCTGGACCGCCTCAAAGCGACGATCTAGAGAATCAATCCGAGAGTGGAGCTGATCAAACTGAGAGCTGAAGTAAGAAAACTATAAGTCGAGCCGGGTATCAATCTGATCCTAGAAGCGAAGGAACTGATCAGCCGTCACCGACAAGCTACCAGTATCAGCGGGAGGGGGCACAGCCTCAGCAGGCTCTGGTGCATCATCACCCGCTCCATCTCCCTCATCAGCAGCAGCAGCAGCATCCTCACCTTCGTTGTCACCACTCCCTTCCTCTTCATCATCACCACTGTCCTCTTTATCTGAAAGAGGATAGGCAGCGGCAATGGCAGGAGGCATGGCATGGGTAGGAGGGTGTGAATGTGTCTGAGGGGAGTAAGCCTTGAGAAGGCCCTCCTTGTCAGTAATCCACTCCTGATGCCAAGGATGCCAACGAATGTTCATCCGTTGCACCATCATAAAATTGATGATGCTATCCTTCTTTGGCTGCTCGAAGGAGGTAGCACGGAGAGGGATATCAAGAAAGGTAAAGATTTTGGTCAACAAGCGCCCGTGAGGTAGAGTTTTGGACCGGCGCGGGTGCTCAGCCACATAAGACATGGCCCGGAATAGGAACCGGACCAAATTGAAATGAACGCCTCTGGTGATATAAGAAAGAAGATAAATATCAATGAATTTTACCGTATCGTGATCACCGATACGGGGTGCAAGGGTGGTCTGCATGAGGCGCTCAATGATGCGATGGTTAGGGGAGAGCTGGGAGAGCTTGACAATGGGATCGGTGGGCTGCCCTGTGAGATGCTCAAGAGCGACAGCAAGATCAAAATCAGGGTCCCGAGGAAACTCCCCCTGAGCAAAAGCATGAGGTCCAACATGAGGAACCCCTAGCATCCTAGAAATCTCCAAAGAAGTGATAGTGATGGGTTGCCCAAGAGCGGTGGTAGAGATGGTATCGACATCGTCAGAAACCGACCACGTCAGGTGAGCATAAAATTCTTTGACAAGAAGGGGATAAATAACATCCTTCTCAGGAGGTTCAAAAAAGGAATGCCAGTGTTGATATTCAATGATGGAGAAAAGCTCGAGACGAGCAGAAGAAAGCCAAGAATAATCAATTACTCTACCCGGCAGAATGATTTTGTCGTGCCAAATGTCCGGAAGTTGAGGGATTGAAGGAGGAGGAGGTGCTTCTTGAGCGATTACCTTTCCTTTGCGTGAAGAGCGAGGACCCATGATGGAAAAAGGAAGAAAATTGAGAGAGAATGAGAGAATAAGGAGTTTGAGAGAGCAAGGAGGAAGAAGATAGACTAGGGCAAGAGGGAGGCGCTGGTTTGGAGGTGCCGCACGAGAGGGAGAGAAAGAAATGGGAGGGGAAGGGTTTAATTTAATTTTTAACCCTTTTCCCGGCCGGCCCAAAAAAGGAAAACCCGACACCACCGGTTAACCGGTGATGTACCACCGGTTGACCGGTGGTATGAAAATTCATAAAAAATTAAAATAAAATAAAATAAAAAAAAGAGTTTGAATAACTTAAAAAGAAATATAAGCAATCCAAAAGAGTCAAATATTTAATAGTTCTCATTGACGAATCATTCCTAACTCCCCCTTAATAAAATCAAAACGTTCAACCGGGAGCGGTTTGGTAAAAATATCACTTAATTGGAAATCAGTAGAAATGTAGTTCAAAGTGATATCCCCTTTTTGAAAATGGTCACGAAGGAAATGATGCCTTAAATCTATATGCTTTGTCCTAGAATGTTGTATTGGATTTTTAGAAATACTAATGGCACTAGTGTTGTCACACCGTATAGGGACATGATCATAGGAAAGACCATAATCCAAGAGAGTGTGTTGCATCCAAATAATTTGGGCACAACAATTACCAGCTGCTACATACTCGGCCTCGGCAGTAGAAAGAGCAACACAGTTTTGCTTTTTGCTACTCCATGAAACAAGGGACTTGCCTAGCAGATGACAGGTTCCACTAGTACTCTTACGATCTAATTGACATCCGCCAAAATCAGCATCTGAATATGAAGAAAGTTCAAAAGATGTATTAGAGGGATAAAACAAACCAATGTTTTTGGATCCTTTTAAATACTTAAAAATTCTTTTGACCGATTTAAAATGTGATTCTTTGGGATTGGCTTGAAAACGAGCACAAAGACAAACACTGAACATGATGTCAGGACGAGTCGCAGTTAGGTAAAGTAGACTCCCGATCATACTCCTATAAAGCTTGTTATCCACCGGTTTCCCGGCTTCATCTAACGTAAGTTTACAAGAAGTACTCATGGGGGTACTAATTTCCTTTACTTGATCCATACCAAAATGACTTAAAAGTTCGTTTGTGTATTTTCCTTGGTTTAGAAAAATACCATTTGAATTTTGAAGGATTTGAAAACCAAGAAAAAATTTTAATTCCCCCATAAAGCTCATTTCAAATTCTTTTCTCATTAAATTTGAAAAATCAGTACAAAGTGATTCTTTGGTTGAACCAAATATAACGTCATCAACGTAAATTTGGACAATTAAAAGATCTTTGGAAGTGTGTTTTAAAAATAAGGTACAATCAGCTTGACCCATTTTAAAATCATGTTCTAAAAGAAATTTTGTTAACCGCTCATACCAAGCCCGAGGGGCTTGTTTTAAGCCATATAGAGCCTTGGTTAACTTAAAAACATGATTTGGAAATTTTGGATCTTCAAAACCGGGGGGTTGTTCAACAAAGATTTTTTCTGAAATAAAACCATTTAAAAAAGCACTTTTAACATCCATTTGAAAAAGTTTGAAATTTAAGTGAGCGGCGAATGCCAACAAGATCCTAATGGATTCCAATCTAGCAACGGGCGCAAAGGTTTCACCATAATCAATTCCTTCTTCTTGATTATAGCCCTTAGCTACTAGGCGAGCCTTGTTCCGGGTTATATTTCCTTGATCATCAAGTTTGTTCCTAAAAACCCATTTAGTGCCAATAATTGGATGATCATTGGGTCTTTCAACAAGAGTCCAAAAATTATTTCTAGAGAATTTATTTAGTTCCTCTTGCATTGCAAGAACCCAATTCTCATCATTAATGGCATCATTAATGGTTTGAGGCTCTAGTTGAGAAAGAAAGGCTTGATGTTCAACCTCGTTGAGGATTGATCTTCTAGTTCGAGTACCGGCTTGAAGATCACCTATAACATTTTCTAAAGGATGGTCTCTAGAAGGTTTCCAAACCTTAGGCAAGGTGGAAGGCGAATAAGGTGAAGAGGGTTCTTGATGGTCATCCTCTTTGGGAGGAGAAGAGGAATCATTCAAATGAAGCTTATCAAGCTTATCTTCAACATCTTCAATGACCGGGTGAGGTTTAGGAAGAGTTTCATCAAATTTGACATGAGATGATTCTTCGATGGTTTTTGAACGTTTATTGAAGACACGACAGGCTTTGCTTGAGTTGGAGTACCCAAGAAAAATACCTTCATCGGATTTGGCATCAAATTTCCCTAGGTTATCTTTTGTGTTAAGGATAAAGCATTTACAACCAAACACTTTAAAATAACCAACTTTGGGCAATTTTCCTTTCCAAAGTTCATAGGGGATTTTCTTAAGAAGGGGTCTTACAAGGACTCTATTGATAGTATAACAAGCAGTGTTTACCGCCTCGGCCCAGAAATATTGAGGAAGATTGAATTCACTAAGGAGGGTTCGAGTAATTTCTTGGAGAGTTCGGTTTCTCCTTTCAACCACTCCATTTTGTTGTGGAGTCCTAGGGGCAGAGAAGGTGTGATTGTATCCTTGAGAGGAACACAATTCATCGAATTCTTTGTTCTCGAATTCACCACCATGGTCACTACGAAGCGATATAATTTTATATCCTTTTTCGTTTTCTACTTTTCTAGAGAATTTCAAAAAGGTTCTACAAGCATCATTTTTATGAGCTAAAAAGAAAACCCAAGTGAAACGAGAAAAGTCATCTACTAGAACAAAGGTATAGGATTTTCCACCTAGACTTTCTACAGGGGTAGGACCAAAAAGATCAAGATGAACGAGCTCAAGAGATTTTGAAGTGGACACTTCCTTCTTAGATTTGAAAGAAGATTTTTGTTGCTTGCCAAGTTGGCATGACTCACAAATCAAATCTTTCTTAAACTTAAGTTTAGGAAGGTCACGGATGATCTTGTTCTTATTAAGCTTTAGAAGTGAATGAGAGCTACAATGCCCCAACCTTCTATGCCAAAGCCAAGACTCATTGTCAAGAGCACTTAAACATTTAACATTTTGGCTAGCTAAAGACTTTAAATCAATAATGTAAACATTTTGAAAACGGGAAGCAGAAAATATCAATTTGTTTTGAAAATCAAACACATTGCATAAATCATTTTGAAAATTCACCGAAAAACCACTATCACAAAGTTGACTAATGCTAATTAAATTATGTTTTAAACCTTTAACAAATAAAACATCTTTAATAAAGGAGGTGCTTCCAAAACCAATGGTACCTATTCCGACGATCTTGCTTTTTGAATTGTCACCGAAGGTGACGTATCCTCCATCGAATTCTTCAAGGGAGTTGAACTCGGAGGGATCGCCACACATGTGCCTCGAGCATCCGCTGTCAAGATACCCTGAGCCTTTCGAAGGCCTACTTCTTTGGTGTTTATCCTACAAAATCAAGAGAGAATAGATTTTGGTACCCATATAAGTTTGGGTCTGGAAAGATTAGCTAAAAGAGACTTTTGAACCCATACTTGTCTAGAGGGATACATCCTAAGATATTCATATGAGTAGGTAATGATTTTGGGGCGGCCATATCTATCATTTTTACAATCGCATTCATAAATTATATGTCTGGTTTTTCTACAATAATTACAGAATTTATTTTGAGAGATCCCCCTTACAAAAGTAGTGGGTGCTCTAGAAGAGGTGGCTTGCTTGTTAAAGCCAAGTCCATGTGTGGTTCTAGCCGAACGTTGAGAACCTAGCAATTTGGTCAAATTTTGTTCACCTTGGGTGAACTTGGCAAGAGATTCCCTTAAATCTTTAATAGTTGAATTCAAAGAATCAACATTTGGAATATCTTGGACCTTAAGGGCAAGTTCCTCATTCTTTTTGAGAAGTTGATCTTTTTCAGAAATTAGAATTTTTTGTTTCTTTTCTAAGGCCAAAAATTTAGAGGTGAGTTCGTGAAAACCTTCCTCTAATTGATCTCTCGCATTTTGGAGATCTTCATAAGACATATCATTATTAAAAGAAGAAGATGAGGAAGAGGAGTCGGAAGAAGATACCTCATCAAGTGCCATTAGGCATTTTCCACCTTCATCGCTTGAGTCGCTTGAAGACATGGAGTCATCGCTTGCACTCCATGTTGACGATTTGAAATCCTTCTTGTTTTTCTTTTCCTTTAACCTTTTCTTGAAAAGAGAGCACTCAAGTTTGATGTGGCCTTTCTTTCCACACTCAAAGCATGTAACTTCTTTTTCTGCTTTTGGCTCTTCCTTTCGTGCCCTTTGAAAATTCTTCTTTTTCTTCATGAACTTGCTCATTTTTCTTGCAAGTTGAGCAATCTCGGATCCGCTATCATCGGAGGAGCTTTCTTGCTTTGCTTTGAATGCTATGTTCTTTTGCTCCTTGAAGATTTTACCTTCTTTATCGGCTTGCCTCTTCATGGTAATCTCATAGGTCATATGTGATCCAATGAGTTCTTCAACCGGCATTTTCTTGAAATCTTTTGCTTCTTGGATTGTCGTCACCTTTGGAGCCCATGAGCTTGGTAGGACCCAAAGAATCTTCTTGACCATCGTCTCTGCAGAAACATCATCTCCAAGAGACTTTCTCCCATTACACACATCAGTGAAGCGAGTAAACATTTCCGTAATAGATTCGTGTGGGTGCATGGTGAAACTTTCAAAGTCTTGACGATACATATCTAGTCTAGTGTCTTTGACTTTGTTAGTGCCCTCATGGGTCACTTCCAAAAGCTTCCAAATTTCATGAGAATTGGTGCAAGTAGAAATACGATTAAATTCATTACGGTCTAACCCACAATGAAGAGCATTCATGTATTTTCCATCAAGCTCAAAATTAGTAATGTCTTCGGGGGTCCATTTAGACTCATCTTTGCTAGAGAGAGTATAGCCTTGCAAAACAATTCTATATATAGGATAACCAATACTTCTAAGAAATGTAATCATGAGAGTTTTCTAATAAGTGTAGTCTGTTCCATCAAATAATGGAGCCCGAGTCATGGAATACCCTTCGGGTGCTTGTGAGGAAGAAGCCATCACTATGGATTTTAGTTTTGTAACCGGTTAAGGTATTACACAAACGTCCCTCTGATACCAATTGTTGGTCGGAGAGTGATGGCAAGAGGGGGGGTGAATTGCCTTTTAAAAATTAATTAACAATTTAAAAACAATTAATAAATGCAGCGGAAATAAAAAGGGGCAAGACACAATTTGATAACGGAGTTCGGCTTAAACCAAAGCCTACGTCTCCGCTCCCAACTCAACCGTTGAGAGATTTACTTCAGCTTGCTTTTTAATGGTTGTATCAAGAAACCCACTAGCCGTTTTAAGGTAGTCTAGATCACCTTCGTACAGCTTGCTTTTTTATTATGGTTGTAGCAAGAAACCCAAAATGAAAGTGAGGAAGAAAAGGATGGTTTTTTTTAATACAAACCCAATGAATAACTAAACAATTGAAATAAATAAATTACAACAAACTTGATGAAGCCTTGAGCGCCAAGAGTGTGAGAGTAGTTGATGTAGAGGCAGCCCAAGCTTCAAGGATGGAGATGGATCACAAGTAGCCTTAGAGATTTGTCGTTTAGAGCTTCAAGGGATCAAAATATCATTCCAATGTATGGGTGTTGTTCTCGGCATCCATCCTCATCTATTTATAGGATAAATATCCCCAAATACTTCAATATGGCCGTTGGAGAGCTTTAGAAGCCGTTGGGGGTCAAGTGGACAAGTCTGGTCAAGGCCCAACGGCTAGTTTGACTTTGCTTACCGGCTGACCGGTGCTTGGCCACCGGCTGGCCGGTGCTCCAGACAGAAGGCAGAGCTTTCTGTCTGGGCTCCACCGGCGGGCCGGTGCTGGGCCACCGGCTGGACGGTGGTCGAGACAGAGAGAAATCTCTCTGTCTGGTTCCACCGGCCGGCCGGTGGTCCAGACACCGGTCGGCCAGTGGCACCTGGCAGTAGGCAATGCCTACTGTCTGGTTCCACCAGCCGGCCATTGGTCAGGCACCGGCTGACCGGTGGCTCCTGGCAGAGAGCATTGCTTCTGCCAGAGACCACCGGCTGGCCGATGGTAATCCACCGGTTGGCCGGTGGACTCAGAGAGTCCTTTTCCAGTCTCCTTGGGCCAACTCTTTGGAAACCTTTTTCCTATCATCAAACAAACTTGAAAACAAGTTAGAACACGATGAGAGTGATTGTGATCATTAAAATCCAATAGAGAGGGGTACAACAACATATACATTGATTTGCACCCCAGGAAGACATAGATATCCACACCATCATATTATATGGATCTCATAGAGCTTTATCTATTAATGATGTAGCTTGAATATTTTTAGGAGAAGGGCATTGTGAGGCCCAGTGATTCATTGTGATCAACCCCGATATTGTTTTCTAAAATTGCAGATGAAATTTTGATGTTGTGCAAGGACTTATATCTCTTAAACCAGGTTACCTTGAAAACAATTATCTAATGACAAGTATTGATTATCTCTTCGATCGGTTGATGGGAACGAGATGGTTCTCGAAGACATACCTCAGATCAGGCTATCATCAACTTCATGTACAAGATGAAGATATACTGACGATAGCCTTAAAATATCAATATATGCACAATGAGTTCTTTGTGATTCATTTTAGCATGGTTAATTCCCCAGTAGTGTTCATGGGACTCATGAATAGGACCTTCCAGCCAAACCTCGACCAGTTCATCGTGGACTTCATTGATGACATCCTGGTGTACTCGAAATCCTAGGAAGATCACTCCACACACATTTGAATAGCCCTAGATGCACTCTTATAACACCATCTTGTTGGGAATCACTCGATGTTTCAGTTCTAGATTGGGGAGGTCCACTTTCTAGGACACATCATTTCAAAGGCCAGAGTTGTAGTGGATCCAGAAAAGATAGAGGCAGTGCTTTCTTGGGAGCCACCCAAGAGTATGGTTGAGTTAAAATGTTTCTTGGGATTAGTTGGATACAACCATAGGTTGCTAGAAAAATTTTTGAGGGTAGAATCATCCTCATCATCCTTGACACAGAAGATAATCCCCATCATGTGTTCAGATAAGTAACAACAATTTTTCAAGAGATGCGGCAAAGACTGAAGGGTGCCGCCATCTTAAGACTACTAGAGGATGGAATTGGGTATGTAGTGTTCTATAATTCATTATGAAATGGACAGGGTTATGTCTTGATGAAGGGGAATGTAGTGATCACCTACAGTTCAAAATAGTTTAGGAAACACAAGAATAACTACACGACCCCTAGCCTAGAGCATGCAACAGTTGTCTTTTCCATGAAATTGTCACTACACTACCTGATGAAAAAATTGATTTCCTCCAACTCCTGTCACAAAAGTCTCAGTTATACCTTCTCCTAGAAGTATCATATGTTGATGCAGTAGTGGTGGCTAACGTTCTTATTGGACTATGAATTCGAGATAGTATATACTCATGTGAAGGAGAATGTGGTGGTGGTCATGCTTAGCAGGAGATCCAGTTTGTAGTTGCTGAGTGAGGTGTTGGAAGAGTTATCTGTTATGTAGAAATCCTTATCAGATAGTGATGTATTATCTTATCTTTAATCTATGGATATTACTCCCCCACTCTTACAATGATTTAGGGAGGCACAACATTTTCATGTTGACTACAAGTCCTGATGTTCTCAGTTGTCCTCAGGACAAGCTCTAGATGGATTTTTGATAGGTGGGGATAACATCATCATTTTTATAGGGCACACCAATGTACAAGTGTCATCACGTGAGGAGGTTATGAGGTAGTTCCACAACTCCTATTTGGATGTATACATAGGAGAAATGAAGATGTACATGGATCTCTGATGTCGGTACTAATGGATGGGGATGAAGAATTAAGTAGACAAATTTATTTTTCAATGCCTCACTTATCAGTAAGTGAAGGAAAATCATGCGTTACAACAGGAATCACTCATCCAATTGAGGTTCCAGAGTGTAAATGGAATGGTATCTTGAGGTAGGTCATAATGAATTTAACCAACACATATAGGAAGAATGATACCATCTAGGTGATTATTGATCGACTCACAATGTCGGTCCACATATTACCCATATGGGAGTAGGGTTCAGTAGAGGTCTTGGGATACCTCTATGTACAGAAGATAGATCGACTCCATGGAGTCCCATTGATGATATCCTCAGATATATACACGATCATTACATTCGAATTGTGGAATGGATTGTAGGAGGTGTCCGAGACTCAACATCACTTGATCAATGCTTTCCACCAACAGATAGATGGATAGATAGAGAAGACTATCCAGATTTTACTGGACATTATCTATGCCTGTATCTTGTACTTCAGGAGCATTTGGTAGGACCACTTACCATTGGTGGAGTTCTCGTACAAAAATAGCTACCACTACACTATTTATAGAACACCATTTGAGGTGCAGTATGGGAGACCATGCAAGTCACAATTATGCAAGACATGCATAGGGGAGTTAGTACTCATGGGCATGGAGATAGATTGGGCCACCACTGAGAAGGTGCAGATCATCCATGAGCAGATGAAGATTGCATATGGAAGGCATAAATCTTATGCTAACACGAAAAAGAGGACCTTGGATTTTGAGGAGGGAGACCATGTGTTCATTAGGGTATCACCTTGATGGGAATTGCAGAGATATGGTCGGGGAAGAAAGTTGTCTCAGAGATTCATTGACAATTTTTTTATTATAAGCAGATTAGGGAGGTGGAATACCACCTAGATCTCCCCCCAAAATTGCACTAGGTGCATAATGTCTTCCATTTATCATATACGAGGTTATATGTGTATGATCCATCACACGTCATTGACTATAGTGAGTTGGATATTGATGATGGAGAAATATTTTCAAAGTTCCTAGTAGAGATTCTAGATCTAAAGGATTGGGTCCTTTGTGAATGGTCAATTCCATTGGTCTGTCATCATTGGTAGAACAAGAATCTCCAGGAGATCACATGGGAGAAGGAGGCATAGATCTGAGCTCAGTACCCGCATTTTTTTGTTAAGATTTTTTTGGTTTACGATGACGTAAATCCTTAAATGTTGCTTCAATTTAAGGTTCTGTAGATTCCATGTAATTTTTTTAAAATTATATTGCATTATTGAAAGACTAGGTGCACAAAAAGAACATTATTCCAAGGCCCAGTGAGCCTAGAATAAGTCTTTGAACTTTTTTATGTTTATTTAAAATAGCACACTTGGTATGTTTTGGAAACGCTTAAATAGGTGCCCAGATAAAAAAATTTGACGGCATTGTTGCATTCGGAATGATGACATTACTTAATGTAGGAATTAACCATGCCTATTGATGATCAAGAGAAAGAGTTATTTTTTATTAATTTTAAATAAAATTTAATAAAATAATTTTCATAATAGAAAATAAAATAAACTTTTAGTTTATTTATTTGATTTTTGAATTTCATTTCAATGTAACTATGTTGCAACAGGAGCATAACCAAAACATTTTAATAAGTTGAATAGCTTAATAGAAACACTAAATTGAATTTTTTATTTTTAATAGTTACAATAAGGATAGATTGTTGGCCCAATCCACATTCACTCCCATACTTTTGTGGGATTACGTTGACAATCGACGATAAACAAATGGCCACCAACGACAGATTGAGAAATTACAAGCGACGCCGGTGTGAGATTCATCAAAAAAAGATCCAACATCATGGTAGGGGTTTTGTTCTTTATAAATTTGATTCCCCATTAAATATTTCTATTAAATGAACACTAATCATCCCACTAACAAGTTGTTCTGTGGGTCATTTGTCTAGAAGGGTTTGTGGCTTTTCATAATGGGAGTTATGGGAAGATGGATTCATGTTTTGTTTATCCTTCGTTAAACACCTACCAAAGATGAATCACACCAACACAAAGAAAGGTCATCATACATCCATCATGTGATTATTTTGATTTATTCTCCTCCCCCATTTTATACTATTCTTCATGATGTAATGGCTACCGTATTCCAATAAGGTCCACAGGGGTGGCGATGGAAGGCCACGACAAGAAGGGATATAACGGTGGAAAGGGTTGCCCGCTCGAAGGCTGATGGCAGCAGAACCCAGGGAAGTAGCCACCATGGGAGGTGAACTGAGACCACTGGTGTCCCAATAAAGTAGCTACGTATGGGGGTGGCACATGTCAGTAGTGTGCCACAAGTGAGGAGGTCGCAACCAGTGGGATGCGGCGTGGCGAGACTGCGGCGCTAGCAGGGTTCCATGTAAGGACGGGGTGGTGGAGACTATTGGGACACGATGGTGTAGAATTAGAATAATAGAAAGGAGCCATATTAGGTTGGGAGACCTACAGTTGGGCTTCCGATTGGTTTTGGAAAGCGGTCCACTGGAGGTGGCCGACTAAGCCAGTGGCACAACATAGGGTGAACAAAGCACCTGCCGCATTCAAGCAAGAAAAAACCGAACCATCAGCAAGGGCTCGGCCAGGGGGAAATTTTGTCACTGGGCAGAAACCAGACTGCCTGCATAGGCTGGGGTGAAGGAGGACTAGGCCACCGAGCATCATCGATGGCTAGACCAGACCCAACCAGTCCCGGACTCAACCACCCCCTTTTATGGTTAAACATGCATAACATTCAAACCGTGCTTCCGATGGATGAGGCGTTTTTGGAATTGGGAAAAATTCGATGAGATATTCATTTTGGGATACACTAATTTAGTTTTCATGGATGTTTAGTTTAAACCAGTGGCTTGGGGTCTAGATTCTCCCAGAATCATGCGTTCTACGAGTAGAAATCTTCCGGACTGTTGTGAAGACAATGAAGTGGTGAATGGACCAATGTGGCCCAGTAGATGAGTAGATCTATATGGATCGGGAGACGAGCATACATCAGTATCCCAATAGATGAGCGAACCTCAGTGTCTCGAGAGACAATTATACCTTAGTGGCCCGATGGACGAGCGGACCTCAATGGTCCAATAGTTGAGCGGATCTTAGTGGCCCGACACACGTGTAAAGACCCGGAAATTTCAAGGAAATTTTTTTTCATAATTTTCTTTGGAATTTTACAAGAATGCAGTTTCTGACGGCGCCTGATTCCGAGGCCCGGTGTGCTCGGAATTAATTTCCGAAGTTTGGCTCGAGTACGTTCAGTGAACGAGCGAGCGGAAATTTCTATCTTTTGAACCGGTGCCCGGAATCGAATTCCGAGGGCACCGATGGAACCGAAGCGCCGGTAATTGCTTAGGAACTCCTGTTCCGGAGTTGCGTTTACATGAGTGTTGATAATAAAAATGGTGGAATTTAATTTTATAACTACACTACAATTTTTATTAACTTACTCTAAGTGTTAGCTCATGGTGGAAGTTGGGTAACCACCCAACCTCCCTTGGGAGGTTATGAGGGTGGTGGGGCCCACACAAACCCCACCTCTTCATATCCTCTAAAACCCCTCAACTCCCACTTAAATGATTTTTAACTTAGTTATAACTTATGTCTTAAATGAGTTGATTTTAATGTGGTGAGTTGTGTGAGTCTTTTGAATTTCAAAAGCCATGTGAAGTTAATTAAATAAGTGGACAACTTTTTTTCATTTGGTTGGGTTGTGTTGTTTGATAGCTTTTGGAAAGAAGGCTTAGAAGTCTTGAAGTTTCTTCATCCTCTTGACAAAGAACGCGAAGAACAATCGGACATCGACGAAGAACACCACGTTCTCGGGAACCGTCTTCCGCGACGCCATACCCGCAATACCGACGATGTCTTCTTCCGCAACATCTCTTTTCGCGACGCCGAATCTCGTCACCTCTTAAATCAAAGTAGGGGTTTAAACTTTTTAAAGTTATGTGGGTCTCTCCTTCGAACTTGAAGGATTATATTTTTCGGGACTTGATTCCAAATTTTTTTATTTAATTTAAAAGATTGTGAATGTTTATCATTCATTAAAGGCCGATTGTTAGCAAATAACGCGAGGGGGCCGGACCGCACGAACACGGCCGACCCTCCTCCTATTCATGTTGATTTTGTTGTGGATTGAAATGGGTGTGGCGCGGTGCCGTCACACTGCGCAGGATCATGCGACAAGAAACGCGCGGCGCCGTCGCGCCGCGTCATTAAATAATGCAAGGACGCGACGCCGTCGCGCCGTGTCGAAGAAAGTTGAAGGCGCCGCGGCTGGAGCAGGGCCGCGGTGGAGGGGCGCGGTGTCGTCGCACCGCGCCGGACAACGAAGGCCGCGGCCGGTTCCGGGCCGCGGCGGAACGAGAAGACCGGCGGCCAGCCGGGCCGCCGGTGTCTGAAGCGGGAAGGGGGACCGGCCTTGCCGGTCCCGTTGAGGAAGAACCGGCCGGCCAGGTCGGGCCGGTCAGAAGGGAGAAAACCGGGGGAAATAATTTCCCCCGGCCAGCCTTAATGCCCCCCCCATTATGAGGGGGGTCGGTTTCACAAAGGGGGGGCAGGCGACCCCCTGTTTTCTCGAAGGCAGGCCCCCACGTGAGGGGGGCCGTTTTTCTTTAGGCGCGGCAGGTTGCCGCGCCGCCAGCTGAGGAAAGGCGGGGGCTTGGCCCCCCGCGCGCGGCACACGAACGATGCCCAGGCCGCGCCGCCGTGCCGGTCCACACCGCCGCGCCAGACCGCGCCGTCGCGACGGACCGCGCCGCCGCACCGGCCCGCACCGCCGCGCCACCAGCCGGGCCGGGATTTTCCGAGCCGGGCCCGGCCCGGGGGGGGGGGGGGGGGGGGTCGGCCCGGGCCCAGACCCCCAGTTTCGGACCACTTTTGGTCAAATGCCCGTATCTTGGGCTACGGGCCTCCAAACGACTCGCCGTCAGCGGCACCGCGATCCTTGGATCGAGACGGTCGTTTCGGTATACTATACTCAAGGTGCACCTTCCTTTTCGGGAGCCTACGTGGTTAAAACTCCATAGTTAAGCGTGCTTGGCCTATAGTAGTGATCAGGATGGGTGACCTCCTGGGAAGTTTCCCAGGGTGGGTGTGAGACGGAAAGGCCAATAACTAACAGACCGGGCATCCGATTTACGCGCCGTCTATTTCATTGAATTCCTCTTAATGAGACGGATCTTTTGGCATACTCCTCCCGAGGTTTGGATGCAGGTGGAGTACGGTCGGGTTGGTTTTACCTTAAAAACCCTCCGGGCCCCTGGAACGAAAAGGCCAATAACTCTCGGACCGGGCGTCTGATTGACGCACCGTCTGTTGCGTTGAGTTCCTGTTGACGATACAGAACTTTTGGCATTCTCCGCCTGAGATTTGGATGCAGATGGATAGTGGCCGGGTTGGATCGGACCGAAATCCAACCGGGCCCCTGGAACAGAAAGGATGTTACTTTTCTGACAGAACGTCCGTTTGACGAATCATCAACGGCGTTGGTGATCTCGTTGAAAAACGGTCCCTATGAGTATACCCTACGAAAGTTCGGGGTATAGTTGAGATACGGTCGGGTTTGGTTCGCTCACGAAACCAATCGGGCCCCTGGGACGAAAAGGCTAATAACTCACAGACCGGGCGTCCGATTGACACGTCGTCTGTTGTGTTGAGACCCCTATGACGAGGTGGTACTTTGAGATACTTCTTCGTGGGACTTTGAGATACTTGGAATATCGACCTGTAGCTCGTGGAGCGGACCCTCCCAGTGACTATCGTGCGGAGTACGGAGACCGTGTAACTGGCTGAGACCTGACGACTGCTTGACCGACTCGACTTGGAGTGAGTCGACTAGCTCAGTGGACAGAGCACTACTTTCTGAGGTGCAGACCCATGGTGGACGGAGCACTACCTGTGTGACAGTGCAGACCCACGGTACTCGTATGGAGAGTACCTCAGCAGGCTACTAGGGGGTGTGCACTACTGTGTTTGGGTGACATACCTCGGGGGGAATCACTACTGTGTCTGGGTGGCTGACCCGCGGTACTCGACAGGAGGAGTACTTCAGCAGTCTTAGGTTAGTGAGCAGTACCTCAGAGTCGTGACAGGACCACTCTACACTCCAGAGACAGAGCTCTTCAGCAGTTACGGTTTCGATAATGAAAATCCTGGTTTGAGCTGAGACTTTTGACCTTTGTGTTTACCTCATGATTGATATGGGTCACTTTATAACTTTGGTATATGTATGGTCATATACCTGGGTAGTAGTTATCCGTTGATTTCACAATCCTTGTGTTTCCTCATGATTGAGATGGGTTACTTGATAACTTAGGTATATGTATGGGCATATACCTAAGTAGAGGTTATCTGTTGAGATCTTCTATGTGGTTATCCTTGTTGGTTTTAGTGAGACCTTGAGGGTCTCGGGGTCCCTACTGAGTATCGTTATACTCACCCCTGCACGGGCTATGCCCTCACCTCGTTGTGTTGGTTGCAGACGACGGGCAGTGCTGATAGAAGCTGAGTGTTCGAGGACTGGACGGTACCTGGAGGTGGACTATACGACGAGATGGTACCCGGAGAAGGACCTCACGACTAGAAGGTACCCAGAGGTGGACGTGACGACGAGGCGGTACCCGGAGGTGGAACACTGGCCGGGACATACTTGGAGCGGACGACGGGACCCGAGGAGCAGAGGAGCTATCTGTACCCACCCTTCAGGTGGGATTTCAGTGGACAGCTCGGCGTAGCAGCTTTACTTTTCAGTTGTTGTTTTCCCTTTCGAGTTGTACTTTACAGTTGGGCTTGTATTTCCGGCCCCTTTATACTTTCTGTACTTACTGTTGTACTCAGTTTTTACTTAGTATTTACTTCTTCCGCTTGTACTCTGTGTGATTGTTTACTTTACAAAGGAAATGCCTTCCCTTTTTACCGGGATTTACGCCTTGGTGCTAGTCGCCAGCCCCTGGCCTATGGAAGGCGGGCTTGGGGTAGTCACGGCACGGGCCCCGAGGAAGTGTCGTGACAAATTGTTATCAGAGGAGTTCGGTTCTACCGCAGAACTTATAACTCTGACTTTTTCTTTCTGTGAAGCAATAGTGTTAAGAGTACCGAGTGTGGATTCCAGTTCAAGGAGTCCAGTGTTGGTGCGGGCGGCCGACGTATCCATACACCAGGACCCTGACAACTGATTTCTGACTTTGTGTACGAAAACACTGATTGCGTGTGTGTTTTCAAAGGTTTTCCCTTAAAACAGCTCAAACCAGGTCAGCTCACCAGGTATAAACGTTTGACCGTGTCACGATGTTTCTTTCAGGATGCCTTTTCACGGACGACCAGCTGGAGCCCAGAGGGATGTGCGTGCTGATAGCCTGTCGAGCGACGAGGCTTCGGTACAGGGCCCTCTTGCAGTGGAGGCACCAGCGGTACTACTATCCGTTGGGCCACCGATGACACCAGCCCCAGCAGTAGAAGATGCACGACGCTTGAGCGTGCTGCACGAGTTCCAGCGCCAGAGGCCACCCAGGGTCCGGGGAGAGACGAACCCACAGGCGGCTGAGGTTTGGCTGGAGGCTGTGGTGAGAGTCTTCAGGCTAGTGGGGACGCCGGCATACTTCATGGTGATCTTTGCTACCAGCCTCCTTCAGGCAGCAGCAGGCAGGTGGTGGAGCCACTTGATCCAGTTTTGCGATGAGATGAACTTCGCATGGGAAGACTTCGAGTCCTTATTCAGGGTGGAGTTTGTTCCAGTAGCTCAACACCCCGAGCATGTACAGGAGATTCTGCCTTTGCCGCGTGCTTTTCGATCAGTAGCCGAGTCATATGTGGGCAGTAGACAGATGATGTAGAGGTCCAGGAGGACCAGACTAGCAGTTAGACGATCTCGTGTTTTAGGACTAGTGGTGCGGGGCACCCGAGGTGGGGTCAGAGCCAGGCGTTCCAGAAACAGACAATGTTACTCCTGCGGCGGGAAGGGTCACCTGGCACGTGACTGTCCAAATCCTCGTACGGTTGAACAGCGGGTGTTGGAGGAGCCACCTAGACAAAAGCAGCGGTTGGTGCTTGAGAAACAGCTGAGCAGTGGACAAGGCAGTAGAGCTCCGAGAGCAGGTGGGTAGGAGAGGAACTAGTGGATACGTTCTTTGTACTTCTAGTTCCATGTTGCTTTTTTATTCGTGTCTTTGTACTATGTGCTGCAATAATAAAAAGACACTTATCTTAGTTTTCTTTCATGTCCTTTTGTTTGGTTGATACTGAGTGGTTCCGGTTAAACTGTTGACTTGACCCTCACTTTCGAGATTTCTACTGGAGGGGACCCAGTGACCTCACACTGATTCCGATAGTGTGACTCGACCCTTGGAGGAGAGAGTGACAGTTAGATCTCTTAGTAGATACATCGAGGCCTTACGACGTCATCCATGGAATGAATGCATCATCCATGTCAGGATTGACTGTATTAGGCAACGAATGTGGTTCATCCATGGGATGAGACCGGGTTTCTATTATCGGCAAAGAAGAAATCATAGCAGCTCTTGTGAGACTAAAGGAGGTCCAGGATATCCAAGAGAGGATGAAGACCACACAGTGCATTAAGAAACAGGAAACCGGTGCCAGTCATAGAGACTCGGGCTTGTTAAAGAAGAGGAAGCTTAAAGGAGAGATGAGTCTACGAAGTAGCAGACGTGGAGGCAGAGCTAGGAGAGGAGCATGAGGTGGTGTACATCCTAACATTGTACAACCACCTGCCTTAGCTATTCCTGCCAGGCTCAGGGAGCTGGAGGGCGGAGGAAGAGTGCGGCTGCATGCGGTCAAGGAGTGTGACCCAATGGTTCTAGAAATGATTCAAGGGACAGTCTGTTTCCACTACTTTCTGTTGTAGTAACGGACGTAGATGTGAATCATTTCTTTCTTTCACAAATCTTGTTCTAGACCTAGAGTTTCCGGTAAGCCATGGAATTGACCCTCACGTCTGGAGATACCTTGGGAGGAGACTCGATAATCACACTTACGCCGACGGTGTGGTCAGACCCTCGAGGCGAGAGTTTCGGTTGGAATCTCTTGGTGACAGCGTCGAGGCCTTACGACGTTAGTTTGAGTATGGAATGGGCAATAACTGTTCATACTCAAATTGACGGTTTTAGGAAAATGTCGGGATGGGTTTTCCTTGGTCGGAGAAAAGGAAACCCCAGGCAGCACGAGATAAACTCTTTCACGGGAGGGTGCGATCGATCACTCTTGAATCGGCCAACCTTACCCTCGTGGCAGCAGTCGTTTGAGTTCCAGTTCTAACAGGAATTGGAAACCTCTGGAGTTTGAGGATGGAGACCACGTTCTTATACGGGTCTCACCTCGACGAGGTTTACGGAGATGTGGCCAAGATGGCAAGTTATCTCCAAGGTTCATCGGACCTTCTTAGGTCCCCAGCTGGGTAGGCGGGGTGGTTTACCGCTTGACCCATCCACTACAGTTGCACCAGGTGCACGACGACTTCCACGTATCTCAACTGAGGAGATACGTGCTCGACCCTTTCGCATACCATCGACCATGAGGAGCTGGACGATGGCGATGGGGTGTCTTTCACGGAGGTTCCAGTGGGGATTGAGGATCGACAGGAGCAGATCCTACGAGGACGATCGATTCCTCGGGTGCACTTTCTTTGGCAGTACGGAACCTCCAGGTAAGCACATGGGAGCGAAAGGCTCAGATGCGTGCTCTGTACCGCTTTTGTGACCGTAGTTTGTGTTGAAGCTTTACGGGGACGTAAAGTCCTGAGGTGGGAGTAATGTAAAGACCCGGAAATTTCAAGGAAATTTTTTTTCTTAATTTTCTTTGGAATTTTACAAGAATTCAGTTTCTGACGAAGCCTGATTCCGAGGCCCGGTGTGCCCGGAATTAATTTCTGCAGTTTGGCTCGGGTACGTTCAGTGAACGAGCGAGCGGGAATTTCTATCTTTTGAACCAGTTCCCGGAATCGAATTCCGAGGGCACCGATGGAACCGCAGCGCCGGTAATTGCTTAGGAACTCTTGTTCCGGAGTTTCGTTTACACGAGTGTTGATAATAAAAATTGTGGAAGTTTATTTTATAACTACACTACAATTTTTATTAACTTACTCTATGTGTTAGCTCATGGTGGATGTTGGGTAACCACCCAACCTCCCTTGGTAGGTTATGAGGGTGGTGGGGCCCACACAAACCCCACCTCTTCATATCCTCTAAAACCCCTCAACTCCCACTTAAATGATTTTTAACTTAGTTATAACTTATGTCTTAAATGAGTTGATTTTAATGTGGTGAGTTGTGTGAGTCTTTTGAATTTCAAACACTTGAATTTCAAAAGCCATGTGAAGTTAATTAAATAAGTGGAGAACTTTTTTTCATTTGGTTGGGTTGTGTTGTTTGAGAGCTTTTGGAAAGAATGCTTAGAAGTCTTGAAGTTTCTTCATCCTCTTGACAAAGAACGCGAAGAACAATCAGACATCGACGAAGAACGCCACGTTCTCGGGAACCGTCTTCCGCGACGCCTTACCCGCAATACCGACGACGTCTTCTTCTGTGACATCTCTTTTCGCGACGCCGAATCTCGTCACCTCATAAATCAAAGTAGGGGTTTAAACTTTTTAAAGTTATGTGGATCTCTCCTTCGAACTTGAAGGATTATATTTGTCGGGCCTTGATTCCAAATCATTTTATTTAATTTAAAAGATTGTGAATGTTTATCATTCATTAAAGGCCGATTGTTAGCAAATAACGCGAGGGGGCCGGACCGCACGAACATGGCCGACCCTCCTCCTATTCATGTTGATTTTGTTGTGGATTGAAACGGGTGTGGCGCGGTGCCGTCACACTGCGCAAGATCATGCGGCAAGAAACGCGCGGCGCCGTCGCGCCGCGTCGTTAAATAATGCAAGGACGCGACGCTGTCGCGCCGCGTCGAAGAAAGTTGAAGGCGTCGCGACTGGAGCGGGGCCGCGGTGGAGGGGCGCGGTGCTGTCGCACCGCGCCGGACAACGAAGGCTGCGGCCGGTTCCGGGCCGCGGCGGAACGAGAAGACCAGCGGCCGGCCGGGCCGCCGGTGTCGGAAGCCGGAAGGGGGACCGGCCTTGCCGGTCCCGTTGAGGAAGACCCGGCCGGCCAGGTCGGGCCGGCCGGAAGGGAGAAAACCAGGGGAAATAATTTCCCCCGGCCAGGCTTAATGCCCCCCCCATTATGAGGGGGGCCGGTTTCACAAAAGGGGGGCAGGCGGCCCCCCGTTTACTCGAAGGCAGGCCCCCACGTGAGGGGGGCCGTTTTTCTTTAGGCGCGGCAGGTTGCCGCGCCGCCAGCTGAGGAAAGGCGGGGGCTTGGCCCCCCGCGTGCGGCACACGAACGGCTCCCAGGCCGCGCCGCCGTGCCGGACCGCGCCGCCGCGCCACCGGCCGGGCCGGGATTTTCCGAGCCGGGCCGGGTCGTCGGGCCGGGTCACCGCCCGGGCCGGGTCGTCGGGCCGGGTCGCCGCCCGGGCCGGGTCGACCCAGTTCGGCCGACCCAGGGGGGTCGGGCCGGGTCAGCCCGGGCCCTGACCACCTGTTTCAGACCACTTTTGGTCAAATGTCTGTATCTTGGGCTACGGGCCTCCAAACGACTCGCCGTCAGCGGCACCGCGATCCTTGGATCGAGATGGCCGTTTCGGTATATTATACTCAAGGTGTACCTTCCTTTTCGGGAGCCTACGTGGTTAAAACTCCATAGTTAAGCGAGCTTGGCCTAGAGTAGTGATCAGGATGGGTGACCTCCTGGGAAGTTTCCCAGGGTGGGTGTGAGACGGAAAGGACAATAACTAACAGACCGGGCGTCCGATTTACGCGCTGTCTGTTTCGTTAAATTCCTCTTAATGAGACGGATCTTTTAGCATACTCCGCCCGAGGTTTGGACGCAGGTGGAGTAAGGTCAGGTTGGTTTTACCTTAAAAACCAATCGGGCCCCTGGAACGAAAAAGCCAATAACTCTCAGACCGGGCGTCTGATTGACGCGCCGTCTGTTGCGTTGAGTTCCTGTTGACGATACAGAACTTTTGGCATTCTCCGCCCGAGATTTGGATGCAGATGGATAGTGGCCGGGTTGGATCACACCGAAATCCAACCGGGCCCCTGGAACGGAAAGGATGTTACTTTTCTGACAGAATGTCCGTTTGACGAATCGTCAACGGTTTTGGTGATCTCGTTGAAAAACGGTCCCTATGAGTATACCATACGAAAGTTCGGGGTACAGTTGTGATACGGCCGGGTTTGGTTCGCTCACGAAACCAACCGGGCCCCTGGGACGAAAAGGCTAATAACTCACAGACCGAACGTCTGATTGACGCACCGTCTGTTGTGTTGAGACCCCTATGACGAGGCGGTCCTTTGAAATAATTCTTCGTGGGACTTTGAGATACTTGGAGTATCGACCTGTAGCTCGTGGAGTGGACCCTCCTAGTGACGAGCGTGCTGAGTACGGAGACCGTGTAACTGGCTGAGACCTGACGACTGCTTGACCGACTCGACTTGGAGTGAGTCGACTAGCCCAGTGGACGGAGCACTACTTTCTGAGGTGCAGACCCATGGCGGACGGAGCACTACTTGTGTGACAGTGCAGACTCGCGGTACTCGTCCGGAGAGTACCTCAGCAGGCTACTAGGGGGTGTGTACTACTGTGTTTGGGTGACATACCTCGGCGGGAAGCACTACTGTGTCTGGGTGGCTGACCCGCGGTACTCGACAGGAGGAGTACTTCAGCAGTCTTAGGTTAGTGAGCAGTACCTCAGAGTCGTGACAGGACCTCTGTACACTCTAGAGACGGAGCTCTTCAGCAGTTACGGTTTTGATAATGAAAATCCTGGTTTGAACTGAGACTTTTGACCTTTGTGTTTACCTCATGATTGAGATGGGTCAATTGATAACTTAGGTATATGTATGGGCATATACCTGGTTAGTAGTTATCCGATGATTTCACAATCCTTGTGTTTCCTCATGATTGAAATGGGTTACTTGATAACTTAGGTATATGTATGGGCATATACCTAAGTAGAGGTTATCTGTTGAGATCTTCTATGTGGTCATCCTTGTTGGTTTTAGTGAGACCTTGAGGGTCTCGGGATCCCTACTGAGTATCGTTATACTCCCCCCTGCACGGGCTATGCCCGCACCTCGTTGTGTTGGTTGCAGACGACGGGCAGTGCTGACAGAGGCCGAGTGTTCGAGGACTGGACTGTACCTGGAGGTGGACTATACAACGAGATGGTACCCGGAGGAGGACCTTACGACAAGATGGTACCCAGAGGTGGACGTGACGACGAGGCGGTACCCGGAGGTGGAACACTGGGCGGGACATACTCGGAGCGGACGACAGGACTCGAGGAGCAGAGGAGCTATCTGTACCCACCCTTCAGGTGGGATTTCCAGTGGACAAATCAGCATAGCAGCATTACTTTTCAGTTGTTGTTTTTCCTTTCGAGTTGTACTTTACAGTTGGGCTTGTATTTCCGGCCCCTTTATACTTTCCGCACTTACTGTTGTACTCAGTTTTTACTTAGTATTTACTTCTTCCGCTTGTACTCTGTGTGATTGTTTACTTTACAAAGGCAATGCCTTCCCTTTTTACCGGGATTTACGCCTTGGTGCTAGTCGCCAGCCCCTGGCCTATGGAAGGCGTGCTTGGGGTAGTCACGGCACGGGCCCCGAGGACGGGTCGTGACAACACGAGTGGACCTCAGTGGCCTGGCGGTTGAGTGGACCATAGTATCACAGCGGATGATAGGACCTCAGTGGGCCAACAGACGAGCGGAACTCAATGGCCTGACAGACCTTAGTGACACCTCAGTGATGAGTCCCTCACCAGTAGAAGATGTTCAACCTTATGACTAATAGTCTTGCATTCTATACTTTATGTTACACCTGTGTGATCTGTCCATTACTTAATTTTTCCATTTCTTTTTTTTCATTTATTTGTGGTTTGGGGTCTCTACTGAGTATTGTGTTACTCACTAATGCACTAGCTTCACCTGGACATGTCGTGTCTTTTGTAGATGACTGGAGCTTTGTCAATGGCCTTGGTGTCCCAGGACAAGGCGGTACCCACAGATATCAGACATGCGACGCGTACTCCTATGGATTCGGGTAGCTACTCTTCACCTAACCATCATGTAGGATTTCATACGAATGGTTTTTTATACATTTTTTTTGTTTTTTTACATATTTTCTTTTTTGGGGATTTTATTATGTCTCCCTTTAATCTCATCGTGTCCTATTCTCTCTCAGTTATTGTCTTAGTGGCATGAATGTTTCCATTTTTAGCGTTGTAGGGTGGGGTAGTGCGTGTGCGTGTGTATAAGTACTCAAAAAATGCCTCCAACATACAGTATAATTCCTTCTACACCAGTCTCTAGCCTGTGGCCTTTGGTAGGATGGCTTGGGTAGTCTCGGTATGGGCCCCGAGGGATGGGTCATGACATTTTATCAATCCACATTTATTATAATATCCCTTTCAGAGAATTATATTTCAAGAATTATAATTATAATTTTTCGGTGGATATTAAAGTTTTCATTTTATACATGAAATGTGTTTTAAAACATGTTTTTTATCATGTTTATATATATGTCCATACCTTATTATCAAAATTATCATTTAATTTTTTTCTGAAAATAAGTTTCCTATGTTTTCATCGATACATTATTTTTTTTGTGAAATTTTTTGATTGAAGGCGATGCGATAAGAAAGCATAATGATGTTGAATGCTCGGGATGACAATGACAAAGCTAAAAAGTCTCAATCACAATAGAATAGAAAAGAGAGAACCCATGTTTATGGAGAAAAAAATCACACACACATTTCCATTATAATTCCACCGTATTTATAGATTACTAATATTTTGATTCAATAGATAAAACTAATTCCAATAAATCAAATCTTATGGTGGGAATACACAAGGTTTTTCCATTTGAATAGACTTGTTGTGAAATGACTAGTCCTCATTAATTATGATTTATTACATCCACTTAATCAATGAAAAATATTAACACACCACATTGGATGTCATAATCCCATAGAATCTAATATAAAGTTTCACCTAAAAAACCTTCTGGGAAAAACAATTGATGCTAAATTAAAATGATTCCATGATAATCTACCACCATAAAACTTTATCAGAAATCCCAATGGAAAAAACCAATTATGTGAAAAAGAGTACAGCGTTCCCAACTCCCTAACATAAAATCATGATATTCCATTCAGTCTTGTCATTCAAATTTTATAAATCAATTTCTCAAAATTTGATGTTGGCAATGCCTTTGTGAATAAATCTACGAGATTGGAACAATACCTTATTTTTTTGACATCAATCTCACCATTTTTTTAAAGATCAGGGGTGAAAAAGAATATTGGTGGGATATTTTTTTTCGGTCACCTTTAATAAACCCACATTTTAACTGTGATATGCATGAAGTATTATATTCATATAATATGGTGAGAATATTATTATTCATAGAAAATCCACAACAATTTCAAATATTATTAATCACTGATCTCAACCAAACACATTCTTGACTTGCCTCATGAATAGAAATGACCTCATCATGGTTGGAAGAAGTCATAGTAATTTTTTTTGTATAACACCATGAAATATAAGTTTCACCATATGTAAAAACATATCAAGTTTGAGATCTTTTTTTGTGGGGATTAGACATGTATCCAACATCAGCATAACAAACCAACATCGTTTTTGAGGATTTGGAATAAATTAACCCTTGATATTTTTACCCTTGTAGGTATCTTAATACATGCTTGATACCATTCCAATGCGGACGAGAAGAATAATAACTGTACCTTTCCAATAAATTCATAAAAAATTGTATATCAGTTAATGTATTATTTTTAAGGTACATCAGTGCTTCTATTTCACTCAGATATGGTTCTTCAGGACCAATTAGTTATTCATCATCCACTTGTGGTTTAAAAAGATCATTATCACAATCTAGAGATCGTTCAACCATTAGTGTACTTAATGGATGTGATTCATTCATGCTAAATATCTTTAGTAAATTAGTATAATAACATGATTTATGATCAAATATGACAACCTTAAGATGCTCAATTTGTAATCCATTGTAGAACAATGTCTTTCCAATTTCTTTTATTTCCAATTATTTCTTCAGATATTCTGATACCTTGGAAAGTTCATCATTAGTCCAAATTATATTTAAATCATCAAAGTATACTAGAATGATCACAAATTCAGATCTAATAATCTTAAATAATACACATGGACAAATTGGATCATTTTTATAACCTTCCTTCATTAAATATTTCCTCATACGGTTATACCACATATTCCCCAACTGATTTAATCCATATAATGTTTTATTCAACTTAATTGAATAAAGATCTTGAGATCCATGATATTTTTCTAGAAATTTGAATCTTTTAGGGCTTTTCATGTAATCATCATTTATCAATATCAGTAAAAATATATGATTTCAATATATTCATCATTCATAATTCATGTTTTTCACGTTCAACAAATGTCACGAGGTACTTAAAGGTTATTGCATCCATTACAGAAGAGTTTATTTCATTGTATTCAATCCTGGGTTTTTGTGAGAAGCCATGAGCAACCATTAATTGTATATATATCAAGAATTAATTATTTTCATTTATTTTTATGAAAAATACCTATTTGTCTCCAATGCGTTTAATCCGATTAGGGGTTTTCTGGATCAAGCCAAAAACCCCACGGTTTGAAAGTGAGTCTATCTCAGATTGGATTTTAACTTACCATTGATCCCAATATGGCCATTCATGAAAATCATTAACCATTAAGGTTCTTGATCCTCATCCATAATTTCAAGGGATACATTGTATGAGAATGTGTTATCAACAGTGGTATCCATTCAGTTCCATCATTGTCTAGTTTTAGTGAAATTTTGTGAAATTTTCTCTTGATCATGTTCACGTACTTATGGTACATTTACAACATCATAAAATTCATTCATATCTTGAACTAATATAGGTAATTTATAATTTATTTTACGATTATTTTTTTGTTTTTTACAATCTGACCTCTCATGCTTCAAGCACGGGTTAGAAGCTTTGTTGGTAATACCATCAGATTGTCGTTCTGAGACATTAATTCTTACCAATGCAATCATAATCAGTATATATGATTTTGTAACCTTTTTTGAATCATTTAATGCATAAAAAAATTGATTTCATAAATTTTAAAAATTAATGGTCTTTTTGAACTTCATGTTGACTCATATTTTTATGAGGATCAATATGTAATAATGAAGTTGTCTTCCATGATATTTCTTTTGAAGTCGATTGATTTTCGACTTTGAGTGTTGGAAATAATTTTTCATCCAAATGAAAATCAGAAAATCTTGTTGTGAATACATATCGTATCATAATCTCAAAAAATTTAATGATATAGAGAGATTCAAAACCAAAATATGTCCCCAATAACATTTGGGGTCTGAATTTTTTTTGTGGGGGTGCTATAGGCACATATACAGTACAACCAAATATCCTTAAGTGTGAAATATTTGGTTCATGATCATAAGACAATTGCAAAGGGAAATAACCATGATATATTGATGGCCTTTTTTAAAGTAGTTACACTGCATTAAAAATTTCATGTCCCCATGCTGAAATGGGTAATTTAGTTTTCATATGTAATGGTCTAGTGATAAGTTGTAATAACATTATAAATGATTAAGCTAGACCATTTTTTGTATACACATGAGCTATAGGATGTTCAAAACTTAGTCACAATGAAATGAAATTATTATTAAAATAATTCGATAAATATTAACCTGCATTATCATCCCTAATATAAATGATTGAATAATCCGGGAATTGTGCCCAGACCATATTTTTTGGGAATGTAATTTTGCAAAATCCTTGTTGTGAATGGAAAATAAACATGCATGGGACCATCAAGTTTATGTATCAATCATGATTATAAAATATATGAATGGTCCATAGGTGGATTAATATTTTGGGACATATCACCATGAATTTGGTCATTGAACAACGTGGATTTGGTCCTGATCTTTGATGGTGATTGTATTATGATTAAATTTCATTGAGAACAAGCATCACATGAGAAATTATGGGGTGTAAAAACATTTTATCAACCAATGGATTACCATTCATAAATTTAATTATTTTCCTCATCATTATTGATTTTGGTTGACCCAAACAGTCATGCCACACAATAAATGTATCTTGGTTGGTAAAAATCATGTTTACCATGTTTGATTCAATTGTAAAAATATTAATAATGTACATCTTGGATGTAAGTCTCAAAAGCACTCTTGAATCAATTCGTGCTCATTTTTAATGATTGTTATTTAGAGGTATTCGGAACCTCTTTCATCCATTTTATCAATGTGATATCCATTATTATAAATATCATTAAATCAAAGAAAATTGTGTCGAGACATGGGAGAAGAAATGAATTTTTTTCATAATCTGTGTACCATTGGGTAGGCATATTCATGATCATTCAGATATTTCTATTAATTTCACACTACCATTTAAAGTACACACATGAGAACTACCCATTTTAATGGTGATAAAATATTTCTCATGTTTATGAATTGTGTGTGTCGTTGTGCTGTCAATGAGGCGAATGTCTTCATCATGTAGATTCTTCCTAACAGATTAATTTATATCATCCATTTCTAGTAATGAAAATAAACATCAATATAAGGTATAAATTAAAAGAAACCAAAATAAAACATGAAATATTAAGAAATATTAAAAAAACAAAAAAACCATTGTTTATTTCAACCAAAAGCATTCAAAAACCCAAAAAAAATCTTTGATTCTGATATGAGAATTCATGCTTAATCTATATTCTCATCACCTTCAGGGTGTGAAAAATATTCAATGAAATAAATTTTTTTTATATCATCATCATATTTCAGATGTTGGTAAAAAAAATCGCAATAACATTTTTTTCCTTTCCTTTGATAGATTGTTAATGATGATCAGCAAAATGCTTTGGAATATGGTAGGTATGAAACCAATTCCCCTTCATGCCACATCGAATGCAATTTGTTTCATCTATATTTTCTTTCTTCATTTGTGGTTGTTCGTTATTGGAACACTTCCAGTGGTTCCCCATCCCCTTCTCAATGGGTTTATGACAACCTTGAGTAAATGAATTTCTTCGACATAGATTGTGTCAATTCATCCCACAACATTGATTAAAATCAGTTGCATTCACATCAGGGAATGGACTCGCCCCAATAGGTAAATATTCAAGATTTCTCATCAGAAGTTCATTATTTTGTTCCAAACAAGATGAAAATAATGTAATTTATTGTATTTTTTAAATCCATTCTCAGGATATTGTTGTTGTAGAATAACATTTCATGAATGGAATGTAGAATATGTTCTTTCCAATATATCAGTATCATTGATATTATCTCTGCATAATTTTAGTTGTGATGTTATTCTAAATATTTGGGGGATGTATTCACTTACCAATTTATAATCTTCGATTCCGAAATGACACCACTAAAACTACGCTCTTGGTAGTATTACATTTCGAAGGTGATAATTCAACTCCTTCAGATTCTATCGTTGCCCCAAAGGATCCTTTAACATAAGGTACTCATTCTTTAGATCCGCACAGAGTTGAGGGTAGTGGAATATTAGGGATAAAGTATGGTCTAGGTCAAAATCATGATTTCAAACATTAATTGCTTTTCCAGGGACATTTTCATCAAGGTTTATATCTGCATACAGAATTCATGAAAGGTAATTATTCCTAGAAATTTCAAGTGGGAGATATCCATTCTTCATAATATTCTCCACGGTAAATTTATCTTATCGATATGACTAAATTATTGTCCATTTGGAGATACTTTTTTAGAAATGAATAGGCCTCGTTTATTATGATTTTTTAAATCCACATAATTAATAATAATTCATAACAAAATTTTACTAATGTATTAATTTTTGAAAAATGGATTACTCTACACCTTTATGATGTTTACTTTAAATAATATATTGTTAAATATTATGTGATATAAAATTATTTTCTAATAAAATAATTTAATTATAATTTTAAAGTATTTTTTAAGACAAAAGAAATGTGAAAATAAAAACCAATAAAAGTTGATTTCATTTAAAACATGGCATGTGGGTAGAAATAGTAACGAATGGGGAGTGACCCTACATCCTAAGAGGGGGCTTCAACATAAAGGTGATACTGGTAGTGGCCTCTAGGATTTTATAAGGGTTACCATGTATCATTTCATTCCAATAAAATTTATTATTTCCTAATAAAAAAATAAAAAAATTCAAGAAATATCTAGTTACATATGTCAATGGTTAATATATTTCGAAAAGAACTGGGTTCGCAATGTGAGATGTTTTCTAAATGGGTTTTATCAATTGTTTTTATGGTTGTTTTTTGAAAACACAATATCTATATTTATGAAAATAATTTATGATATAAAATAATACATTAGATAAATTTTTTTCCATGAGATGTAATAATATATATAAAAGGACATAAACATGGTTTTAAAACCCCTTACTATAGAATTTAATGCTCAAAATACAAGTTAAAAAAATTCAAAGGATCATAGAAATTTATACATGGGTGAAATTTAATGAGGAAATGTATAATTGTATAAATAATCAAGACAAAATCATGGCATGATGATTTAATGTGGGAAATATTAATGTAAAGGATTCCTCTCTCATGTCTGAGAAGCTGGCTGGACACTTTTTAGATCAACTCCATGATGACCCAGACATGAATGAACATTATATTTACTAGACGATTCATAAGGTAAATGGTTCAAATAACATTGAAATTTTTTAATAGCCTTATCATGTATTACTGTGATTAACATACTTAGTAGAACTCATATGGTTTCAAACATTCCATAAAAACAATTTTTTGAAAGGAAAAATTGTAAAAAAATCATAGGATTTTTACATGTCTAATTGGGCTTTTGTTTTGTTTTAAGGAGCCTGCTCAAGAGGATCGGGGTTGGTTTTATGTTTTTATTTTAAAACGGTGATATAATTTCCGGTTTAGAATAATCCCAAAAATTTAATACTAAAAAATCCATGTTTCACTATGGAATTGTATATTTAGTTGTTACTTTTTATAAGTAAATTACACCATTTTTTTAACAATGAATCTGGGAGTGTAGGTTGGGGGTTTCCACATTTGGTATTAGATAAATTTATTAGGGAAATATGGGTATTACATCATTTTTATCTAAGGATAAATTAATTGTTCATGAGTTTTTGTTGAGGATCTATACAATTAAATTATATATAGATATGAAGAGTATAATAGTTTTATGACTTTATTTTTCCCTTTTTTATGAATTATGACATATATTTTCCAAAAGTACGATGAATTTATTGTGAGGTCACAATTCCTTTATAGGCAGGGGAAGAATGCAACACACTAGTAATTTAGGTATATTTTCCATTTTTAATAATTTTTATTAAATGGATTACATTATAATTTAAATAAATTGATCTATGTTTTGATATAAATATTTATTATAGAACTAAATTATTTTCTATAATAATTATAAGTTTTGGTAATAAAATTTAAAATTATATAAAATATTTTTTATTTATTTTTTGGAAAATAGTATTTAAATTTAATAACATAATTTTCTAACTTAATTTTATATAACGATATACATGTAAAAATATATTTTCATTTAATGTATACAAATATATGATTGTCTATGAAATATATATTGTTATTTTTATGATTAATTAATAATCTTTTAGACATATATTTCATAAATTTTAATATTTTAAAAATAATATTAAATTTAAAATGAAAATAATAAAAAATTATGAAGAAAAATATTCTTTATTAAAATTAATAGTTTAAAAAATATTTTATTATAAATATATTACATTTAAATACATTTTTATTAAATTTATTTTGATATTTATAATATTTAATTTTGGTGATAACATATAATATAAATACTATATCTTATAATTTTAATGAAAAAATATATATGTGGCTTCAATAGAAATAGAATGATACTATTTAAAGGATGAAATAGATATGTACATAATACTAATATAATATATTAATATATTTTATAAGAAATTTAAAATTTACTGGATTAAAAAACATGGCCAATCATGGGTAATTAAAGGACCCTTACACCACTACTTATGTGCGAAATCAGGCTAACCTTACCAGCCAATAGGTGGTATGGTGAGCATCGAGGATCACATGGTTGGGCTTATAGATATTTCATATTGAGTTTTATTTGGGCATAATACTTGTAGGGTGTACGCATAATGCGTACGTGGTGTGTTGGTGGGTCGGTGTCTGGTGACACATCCAGTATTGTGAGTGTGTGTATGTGTGTTCAAGTTCTTATCCGTACATTCCTATGTGCAGGCTATCTATAGAATCAGTTTACAATTATTCAATCACTCAACGTGTTGACTAATCAATGTGTGACTGCCCAAATGTGGGTATTTTTCACTTTACATATAAACATATGTTTATATCAATTTTTTGATCAACGTGATCTCAAATATCCAATCAATTCATATATTTTCTTCGACCTCTTTACTAACCTAGGAAACTCTCAAAAATGATGGCACCATTCCATGTTGACACTACCTTCATCCTCCCAAGCTTATGACCAAGTATAATGTCACCTAAATTGAAATACTCCATCAATGATTGGATCTTGATATTTTGAACTATAAAACTCTGAAAAATGGAAAATACACAAATCTCCCAGCATATGGTGTGTGATAATATCATGACACCAACATATGATAAAGTTCACAAATATTAGTGATTATTTCATGTTTGGAAAAAAAATAACAAATATTCCTAATGGAATTTATTTGAATGAGTTAATATATATATATATATGCATAGATTATTTACTATCACATTTAAGGATCAGAGATGGGTTTTTATAGGACTATACCATTTTGGGTGTTTCATCTTTCTCAAGTTACATGATTTTCGATGAAAAGTTACATATATATATATATATTCTATTATCTTTTGATCATTCCTATAACTTATATCTTTAGATACATTCTAATTTCAATTCTTTGTGTGAGTGTGTGTTAATGAATTTATATTCAAACACACACACCCACACACACAGATATATAATCTATAAAGGATTTGACTACATTATTTTGACCTACCATGTTGGAATGTAGATAGATATATATATCTCAAACATTATTTGGATTCTCTTCTAACATCATGTAATATCCAAGATTATAAACAAAACTAGACAAGAAATTCTTTCACACAAAATAAGACAAGATTTACATACTTTTTTTATGGAAAAATATAAATTGTACAATCAAATGTTTATTTATTTTTTAAACTCTATTAAATTTAACAACATAATTAAAATTTATATATTAAAATTTCCCCTCCTTACACTCATCTATTATAAAAATACTATATTTTTCTATAAAATAAACACCAAACATGGTGATAAGGTCCTTGTTTTACCATCCCCCATTCTATCTAACTATTTTCAACCATATAACGAATACTATACACTTCTTTGGTCCAAAACATTTACTATTAAATGGGATTTAAATTTAAATTTATAAATTTATTATGTCTTTTTATTGTTATTAACACTCTATTATTATCAGATCAATTAAAAAATAATATTTTTTAGATAACTATATATAAAATTTTACATTTTTTTAAAGTAATTAGTTAATGAATAAAATATTTTTTTTGACATATTTATGTTGATACTGTTTTTATAGATATCCATACTATGTTATTATCACTAACATTAAATTATTTTTATGAAATTAATTATTTTCAATTTTCTTCATTACATTATATTATCTGAAAATATTAATTTTTATGTGGGGATTTCTCATAGTCATTGTGTAATTTTCATAAAATTATAATTTTATATATATAATGAGATATAAAATTACTTTCTCTTGATGATAATTTAAGTAGTTTTTGAAAGGTTATTTTATTTTTAACTGAATAGATAAAAATTCTATAATTTATTTTTATTAAATTTGGAACTTGAGTATTGAATATGATAATGATGAAATGGGAGTGACCCCATTACATAAAATGAGTTGTTTTCATAAATTTTATATTTTATGTTATATCATGGTTTTTTTATGGGCCTCCAAGTATCATTTCATTCTATAAAAATTTATTATTTTCAGATAAAAGTTCTAAAAATGTATCGATAAATCCATGTAAATATCTCCATGGTTATTAATTTTTTATAAAATAAATTGGGTTTCAATGTGATATGTATTCAAAAGATTTTGACCAGTATTTTATAGGGTTATATTTTCAAAACCTTAAAGTTATATTTTGGAAATTCATGTAGTGTATCTACTTTTTTATTTGATAATGTTTTTTCAATGGCCTTTTATAATATTTATAAAATTATTTTAAACCTAGATTTAAAACCCCATACTATAAAATTTTATGGTGAACCTACATTTCAAAATTCCATTCAAAATGTAATTAGAATTATCAAAGGAGTTTTTTTGTTTAAAGGACCAGAATTGAATGAGTACTGATTATTTTTTATGATTTTCGTGTAAAACACAAATATATTATTTTGTTTAACATAATCCTCATAAACTAAAATTGAAACGATCCATGGCTGTGTATACGATAGTATCATTATTAGTTATTTTTTATAATATAAATATATATCATGTTTTCGATACTAAATTTAAGAGTATAGGTTTTTGGTTGTAACATTTGGTATCATAGGAATGATTTAGACATATTTTGAGATTATGAAATATTTATTTGATGATAATTTAATTGTTAAATATTTTCTTTTTAGTATATTTGACATTGAATTTCAGAATAATCTTATGATTTTAGATGTTTTATCAACCATAGTTGTCCTAAATTTTATGAGGGTAAAATACAGAATATCCTTAAGTAATGAGAGATAATCGGGAGGCTAAAATTCACTTATGGGCGGTGGGAGAATTAGGCATACCCAAATTATAATAATATATTTATTTTATAATAAATTTAATTTATATTGTTTTATTATAATTAAAATTAATTGATATATGGTTTTATATAAATAAATTTTATGAAACTAAATTATTTTCATTAACCAAAATATTTTTTAGTTGAATGTTACAAATTATAAAAAAAATACATTTTTTGATCTATTTTTCTACAAATAGTATTTTTTAAATAAATATAAATTATTTTATACATTTAAATTAATTTAATAGAAGTTGAATATATTTTCATTCAATTATTTAAAATATATGATATTATAAAAAAAATATGATATTATAAAAAATATACTTTATTATTAAAAAAATTAATTAATAATCCATTTTAAATTTATTTCATAAAATATAATATTGTATTATTAAAATGAGATTTAAAATGAATAGGATTATAAAATTATTTAAAATTACATTCATTTTGATATTAATAATTATATTCTTCAAAATATTATGTTTTAATGTTATTACATATGAAAATATTATTATTTAATCAATGATGATATTTATAATCTGTATTGATAGTGAAAACGTAGAATATTAATAATTTATGTTATAATATTAATGAATCATATATATGTGACTTAATATGAATGATAATGGTACAATTAAAAGAAATAAACAAATATATTCATAATCCTAATATATAATACTAATATAAATTATATGAAATTTAAAATATAAGTTTTTTTAAAAAAATGGGCTTATTATTGGAAATCCAAGGACCCATACCCCACTACTTAGGTGTCCTAGTATTTAAACCAAACCATACCATATGTGGCATGTTGAAAATTTGGGTTCACACAATTTTTCTTTTAGAGATCCTTCATAGAGTTTTAGTTAGACATTTCCCTCACAAGGTATGTGCATAACGTGTATATACTATGTCGGTGGGCTAGTGCATGGAGGAACAACCTGTGAGATGAGCATATGTATGTGTGTTCAGGTTCCGATCCCCACTCTTCCATTATATGAGATAACTACATAATATTTTATATAAAATAAAATCACTCAACAAGACAAATAACCAGTACGGGATTTCACAGATGCTGGTACTGTTCATTTGATATAAAAACATATGTTTATATCATTACCATTCTAAAAAAATGACCTCAAACATCAAAAAAATTCAAATAAAATCTTCTCCCTCTTTTGTAACCTAGGTAACTCTTGACATAAAATTATATCTTCCATCCCAACATTACGTTCATCCAATGAATCTTCTAACTCACATAAATGATTCCTACATTGTCGTCCTCATTCAATGATAGGCCCATGAACGTATGAACCATCAGGTAATTAAAAGGGGACACTACATAGATCACTCAACCTATGATGTGTGATTCCATCATGATAAAAACATTTTTTTCAAGGTCAAAAAATTTAATTATCATTTTTGTGTTTGGAAAAAATTTAATAGGATTCTTAATTTAACTGATTTAAATCTGTTATATATATATTTATATACATCGACACCTGTTTTATTTAAGGACATTGGATGGGTTTTGGTTAGACTCTATTCTCTGGGGAATGTCATCTTTGACGAGTTACACAAGTATCGAAGATAATTTACACACACACACACAGACACATTCCATCTTTGTTTGAACAAGTATATTGCTTATGGATTCATATATACTCTCTATTCATCTCATAATCTAGGTGAAAGTTAATTTATATGTATATATATAGTTATATATATATCATGTTGAGGATTCATTAACTTCCTTTTTCCGACCAATTTGAAATATATATATATATATATAACTAAATTTTTATACGGATTCACATACAAAGTTACATAATATCCACCATTATTAATATAACTAGTTAGGAAAATCTTTCGCTGGTTGTAAGATATGATCCTCATATTATTTTTTGAAAAATACCAAGTTCACCATTTCTTAAATATTTATGTTAAGGACTGTATGATTCCTGATCACATAATGGATGTAGAGAAATTAAATTTTCCCCTCCAAAACATAATATATTATAAAATTCATCCCCTTTTCAATGAAATATACTGCTGAAGATTCCTTTTTTATTTAAATAATTGCAAACACAACATTATTTCTTCAGGGGGGAAATGATGTAAGCCAAGGGAATCCTCTTGAATCACCCTCCTACAATCAGGAGGAAGTGAGCCCAATCTGTCGTAGACGATCATCGGGGAGTCCACACACCCCATCTAGGCAAGCGAGTTGGCCGAAAAGTTAGCCTCTCTACGAGTTATTTTTTTTTTTACATTTTTTCAAAAAAAAAATTTTAAAAATACATCCAGGTTTAAAAATTTTTTTTTTTTACATCCTAAAGGCGGCACATGGTGTGCCGCCTTCGGTTCGGTTTCCGCCGGGCCAAAGGCGGTTCTCCAGGAACCGCCTTCCACCATTGGGGAAACGAAAGGCGGCACACCAGTGTCCGCCTTTCGAAATTATTTCTGCGAAAGGCGGCTCCGGAAGAGCCGCCTTTCGTGTTTTAAATGGCCAAAGGCGGCTTCCCAGTTGCCGCCTTTGCCAAAAATTTCCCTATAAAAGGGAGCCGCCCCTCCCACCCTTCCTCACTCAAAAAACCCTCTTCTCTCTAAAATTTTGAGAGCTCCTCTCTCTAAAATTTTGAGAGCTCCTCTCTCTAAAATTTTGAGAGCTCCTCTCTCTAAAATTTTGAGAGCTCCTCTCTCTAAAATTTTGAGAGCTCCTCTCTCTAAAATTTTGAGAGCTCCTCTCTCTAAGTAGAGTTTTTCTTCGTGGTGCTTCCGGAGACGCAAAGAGTACAAGATTTTTGTTTCAAGCTTCATTTAGAGGTATTTTTTTTTATTTTAAAGTTATTTATTTATTTAATTGTAATTAGTTAATTTTAAATATTTAAGTATGTAGTAGTAGTTATTTAAAGAAAAGAAATAAATAGTTATATTATTAATGTTTTAATTAGTTAATTAGGGATAATAATAATTTATTAATATTTTAGAGATAATCATAGACTAATTAGATAATGATTAAGGAATAATTAAGTCATGATTAAAGGGGTAATTAACCATGGATGATTAATTAAGGAATGTTTAAGGGGTGATTAAGTGATGATTAAGGGATGACTAAGGGGTCATTAAGGTAACTAAGGAATGATTAATTGATGATTAAGGGGTAATTAAGGAGTGATTAAGGGGTGATTAACTAATGATTAAGGGGTAATTAAGGAATGATTAAGTGATGATTAAGGGGTAATTAAAGAGTGATTAATGGGTGATTAAGGGGTAATTAAGGAATGTTTTAGGGGCGATTAAGTAACGATTAAGGGGTGATTAACTAACGATTATGGGGTGATTAAGTTGTCATTAACTAATGATTAAGGAATGATTAGGGGATGGTTAAGGGGTAATTAAGGAATGTTTAAGGGGTGATTAACTAAGGATTAAGGGGGTGATTAAGGGGTCATTAACTAACTAAGGGGTAATTAAGGAATGAAGGGGTAATTAAGGAATGAAGGGGTAATTAAGGACTGATTAAGGGGTTAAGGGGATGATTAAGGGGTAATTAAGGAATGATTAAGTGATGATTAAGGGGTAATTAAGGAATGTTTAAGGGGTGATTAAGGGGTAATAAAGGAATGTTTAAGGGGTGATTAACTAATGATTAAGGGGTAATTAAGGAGTGATTAAGGGGTGATTAAGGGGTCATTAACTAATGATTAAGGAGTGATTAAGGGGTGATTAAGGGGTAATTAAGGAATGTTTTAGGGGTGATTAAGTAACGATTAAGGGGTGATTAACTAACGATTAAGGGGTGATTAAGGGGTCATTAACTAATGATTAAGGAATGATTAGGGGATGATTAAGAGGTAATTAAGGAATGTTTACATGATGATTAAGGGGTAATTAAGGAATGTTTAAGGGGTGATTAACTAACGATTAAGGAATGATTAGGGGCTGATTAAGGGGTAATTAAGGAATGTTTAAGGGGTGATTAACTAATAATTAATGGGTGAATAAGGGGTGATTAATTAGGGATGATTAGGGGGTGATTAAGGGTTCATTAACTAACGATTAAGGGGTCATTAACTAACGATTAACGGATGATTAAGGGGTCATTAAGTAAAGATTAAGGGATGATTATGTGGTGAATGACCAACTCCTAACTGATTAACCAGCACTTAAGTAGTGATTAACCAGCACTTAAGTAGTGATTAACCAGCACTTAAGTAGTGATTAACCAGCACTTAAGTAGTGATTAACCAGCACTTAAGTAGTGACCGACACTTAACTAGTGATTAAACTGCACTGTAATGAATCTTATTTTTTAGAGATCATTGAACATATCTTTAGGAAAGTTAAAAAATTGTTCTACAAAACATTAGTGGCTTAATTTAGGAAGGTTTTAAAATTTTGGTGTCATGAAAGTTTATGTCGTTATCTAAGCAATTAAATCCCTGTCTGGATACTACAAGTGGATGATGTGGCTCTGGCACAGCTGTACCTAGGGGTGAAAGCCCCGACAAGGAGTTTCGGGCCTGACCCGGGGTATCCTGGTACACGACAACGGGCCTTGCTGCGCTCCTGGTTTGACACTCCCGGGGGATATGTTTTAGATGATTGATATTTACTTCATGAAGTACTAAAATACCTTTAAGAAGATAAAAAAATTTATTTAACACGTAACAAAACATTATTGACATATTCAGTGATCAGTAAACATTTTTCATGTAGAGAGACATGTTTGCTTGTGTTTACTGCTATGGAAAGGTAATTCAAACCGAGCAAGGAGCTTCTTATAGTATACAGCCAACATCTATGGTTAACACATCTGATTGTGTTACCATAACTGATCTTCAAGATAGAATTCGTGGTTGCTTAAATCTCGGTCCTCATCAAGAGATAAAGTCTATTAGTTATAGACATTTGCAATTCCCTGCCACGTTATGGCATCTTGCTTGTCCATTGGCTTCTGATGAGCACTGGGTCCAAGTGGGAACTTTATTTTCCCAACGGTCTGATGGTGCAATGATGGAGTTATATGTTGAAGTTTCTAATGTACAAAAACATCAAAATGTTCGAAGTCGTAGACATGCACAAATAGTTGTTGAAGAAGCCTCATCCCAAGAAATTGAGGATGTTCGCCCTGTTGTGGAGGAGGACAACTTAGATGATCTACCGGATTTACATATAAATCATTCTTCAGATGAGGAATTTAATAATGATGGAACAGACGGAGAAGACAATGATGATGGGGAGGGAGCTGGAGGTGGGGAGGGAGCTGGAGAAGATAAGGTAGTAGTTTCTCGAAGTAGAGTAGTTCAAGAACATTCTCGACCAACATTAAATCATCCACCACCCTTTGAATCTTGGTCCGAAGCAATGGAACGTGTACCTGAATTTGACAACAATGTTCTGACACCTGCAACAGAGTTTCCTGGAGTTATAGTGGACAGGTTTAGTGAGTTGGACAAAACATTATATAATGGAAGGGATTTTCCAAGTAAGGATGCGTTGAAGAGCTTCTTAAAAAGATTTCATATTGAGAGGCATTGTAGATATGTAGTTGAGGCATCATGTCGAAAAAAATATGTTATACGGTGTGATAAATTTGATGAAGACTGTAGATTCCGGTTGAGGGCGATTCCAGACATTGCATTTGGTGGATGGAGAATTTCAAAGATTGAGGCAGCTCATTCTTGTGTTCAGCCAAATTTGACACAAGATCACACTGCTTTGGATGCCGAATTTGTGTCAACTGTTATCGTTGAGATGATTAGGACCTGTCAAGATGTTCCTATAGCCCTTGTGCAAGAGATGATTCTTCAAACTTTTGGTTATAAGATTTCTTATAACAAGGCATGGATAGCGAAACAGAAGGCAATTGTGAAGGTCTACGGTGATTGGGATGACTCGTATCGGGTGTTGCCGCAATTATTAGCCATGCTGAGCCACAACAACCAAGTTGTCTACCATATAAATACGAAGGAACATGTGTTTGAAGATAATCGATTGGATCAATCTCGTGTTCAATTTCATCGGTTATTCTGGGCATTCCTCCCATGTATTTCCGCATTTCGTTTCAGTAAACATTTCATACAAATTGATGGAACATTTCTATCTGGAAAGTATAAGGGCGTATTGTTGATTGCGGCAACCCAAGATGGGAACCGTTCACCACTTCCGCTTGCATTTGCAATAGTAGAGAAGGAAAACTATGAATCTTGGAGCTGGTTTTTGGCATGCATCAGCAACCATTTCACAGGCATTGGAGGTGTATGTTTGATATCTGATCGACATAGGGCAATCAATGAGGCAATCAATGCGGATCCTGATTCATGGAGGCCCCCAAATGCACATCATCGATACTGCATTAGACACATTTCTAGTAACGTGCGCAAAACCTTCCATAATGAGGCTATGAAGAATGCAATCACGAGGCTTGGTAAGCAATGTTGTCATTGATGTTTACTATTTTAATGTAAATAAAAATATATTTTCTATGACCTGTGATCATATTTATGTAGCATATGATCCAGATCAACGAAGGTTTGAGGCGCGTTACGAAGAAATCCGCAAGGCTAACCAAGAAGTGTATGATTATATGATGAAGATTCCAAAAGAGAAATGGACACTGGCCTATGACGGGGGGAAGAGGTATGGACACATGACCACAAACATTGTGGAGTGTATAAATGGCATCTTCAAAGGGCTTCGCAAGCTACCAATTACTGCCCTAGTTCAGGAGACATTTTATCGTTGTGTCAAGTACTTCGTTGATAGACAAAAACTGGCCTCAGATGGGATTCAACAGGGGTTAAGATTTGGAAAAAACTTTCAACGAGATATTGACAAGAACATTGAAGAAGCTTCCAGTTATCGAGTGTGTCTATTCCGTCGGGAAGACTCGGCATTTGAAGTTCAAGAGTATTGTAACCCCATTACAGGTAACAGCGGTGAAAAATTAGTGGTACTTCTAGAAGCAAAACAATGTCAGTGTGGAAAGTTTCAAGCATTAAGGTTTCCATGCGCACATGCCATCGCAGCATGTGCGTCTGTGAACGTATCATGGGAAGCTTATGTTGATCCAGTATACCGATTGGAGGCCATTTCTAACTGTTATGCTGCGCCATGGACGCCTGTTGGGGAGTTTCGATATTTCCCAATGCCTGAAGACCAGCCCATACTGATTCCTGACATCAGTAGATTACGACCACGGGGAAGACCTAAGACCAACAGGATACGAAATGAGATGGATTGGCCTCAAGAACAAGGGAAAAGGTTGAGATGTCGTCTATGTCATCAAGAAGGGCATAACCGGAAACGATGTCCTAACATTGCTGGATCGAGTTCACACACTCAGCCACAATGATGTGTTGTATCCAACATGATCTTTTCATGTAGTCAGTTATATGTTGTTAATATCAGAGATGAACTTTTTAAGAATTGTTTCACATTTCCAATAAGCAACTTCTCTCCTTCCAATAACGAACCTCTGTATTCAATACTTTTAAATCCATTAATCTGAACGTAATCTTAGAGAACAAAAACATTATTAAAAAAAGGTTATTTATCATCGAAGACAAAAAATTATTAAAACATTTATCATAAAGGATCTTCATAAATCATACATAACCCGGATAAAATGTTTATATATATAAATGTATGACACCATATCTTAAAAAACATAATTTTCATGGTAAAAACATATATAAAGACACGATAGATAAATGTTCTCCAAAATATGACGACATTCCCTTAATGTTTTCTAAAAAAACATCACATATTGTTCATTATACCAATCATTAAATTCTATTAAGTTTAACATTATATTTATATTTTATAGTGAATACTAATTTCCTTTTCTGGCTTCCAGATGGATGATGCTCCACTCCTCACCGAGCAGCATAGGCATGTTTCTCGTGATGTGATAGAGGGTCGGGATGTTCGACGGATTAGGGTGCGGCGAGCACACCATTTTCGACACATGGCGCCTCCAGCTGCTATTATACCATACTTACGTCGTGCTGGCTTCTACGGCATTGCCGTTTCTGATTTCACTTACACTGATCATCCCCTTCTTGCTGCCTTGGTCGAGAGATGGAGACCAGAGACTCACACATTCCACTTGCCAGAGGGAGAGATGACTATCACCTTAGAGGATGTGGCAGTGTTACTCGGTCTTCCTATTCAGGGAGATGCAGTTATTGGACCCACCATCGGGGATTGGGCTGAGCTGGCACAGAGATTATTAGGTGTCGATATTTTGGCTGATCATACTGCTACAGATGGTGGGTCCATATCTATGCCTTGGCTTGCTTTGCAGTTTGCACATTTACCTGCTGATGCTGATGAGCAGACCATCATGTGTTATGCTCGGGCATATATCTTACGACTTATTGGAGGTACATTGTGTTCAGATCACTCGGGTGTGCATGTGCACATGATGTATCTTAGTTTACTGGAGGACTTTGATCGGATCGGGAGATACAGTTGGGGATCTGCATGTTTGGCCTACACTTATAGAGCATTATGTACGGCATGCCGCTCAGATCACACAGATCTCGGAGGATGTGTCTTCCTTATACAGTTGTGGGCATGGGAGCACATCCCTGTCCTCGCCCCTGTTACTGTTGGTCAGAGGCTTCATATAGATGTGCTACAGGACGCTCCACGTGGACGATGGTATGATCCGTCATATTTATTTGTTTCCGATTGTATTATGATTTATTATATTTAATTTCTGATTATTTATCACTTTCAATGTTGTATTTGATAGGTGGAGTCAGGCACATCGTTTCATCGATGCTCCAACCCACAATTTGGCTGCATATCGTCTTATGTTGGACAATTTACTACCTGACAGCGTAAGTATATATCATCATTTTTGTTTTTTGTTTACAAATTTCTCTGATGAAATGTCACATGTCATTACAGATTCATTGGATGCCATACTGGAGTCTGGTTCAAGACTTACCTACATACTGTACTGCTGGACTTCATGAGGTTATGGCTGTAGTGCCACTTATTCACTTTCATATTATTGAGTGGCACCAGCCCGATAGAGTTATGCGTCAGTTTTGCTGTGTTCAGCTGATTCCACCTGCACCACGACAGTTACCAGCGCTTCATGGCTTGAAGCTCACGGGGAGACAACATGTCGATTGGCGACGACGACATGCCCAATATGTCGCCATCTGGGACAATCGAGCAGAGCATCGTATCACAGGTGTACGTACGATGCGATTCTACCTATCAGATCAGGTAGAGTATGAGCCATGGTATAGAATGAAGTCTATATTGTATCTGACTCAGCACGGGAGAGGGATTCAGGATCTGGTAAGTCAATAAATTTCACATAATATATTTATTATGCTATTTTATAATTTATTTTGAATCTCTGTACAGCATACCAGACTACGACGACTATGTCGCATGACTGATCCAGAGGAGGAGGAGGTTGCTAGTTTATCTGTGATCCATGCTGCTTTGGAGGAGACGATGCCGATTTGTCGATCTATTCATGAAAGTATCATCCATCCTAGACCCCAGAGACATGATGTTCCTGCTCAGGAACATGATGCTCCTATCCCAGGAGATGAGGGTCCTACTCAGGAACCTGCAGCAGCAGCTGGTGCTGTTCCCCAGCGACGACAACGGCGACGGAGACCCCGTCCTGCTGCACGTGAGCCCTCACCTGTTCCAGAGGCAGAGGTCGGTGCTCTATCAGTCCAGCCTGACCCGTCTGGGTTCGTGCAGCAGGATGCAGCATGGGATCCATCTTTTTTGACCGGATATCCACAGTATTCGCCAGATATTTATTTTCCAGGGATTTATCAGGGGTCATCTCCCATGCCGCCATCTTTCATACCAGATCCTTCACAGCCTATATGGTTTCCCGAGGGTATGCTGACAACCCCTTCTACTTACGTAGTGGGAGAAGGATCTCGTGCACACGATGACATCCCTCCGACACCTCCTTCCATTCAGACTACGACAGAGGCTCCCGTGATTGATGTTCCAGTGCCCGAAGATCATCCCTCTCCAGGTCATCATACTCCATCCCAGCATGGAACACGTCGCTCTCGATATGGACGTACCATTCGCACACCACCTTGTGGGACAGAGCCTCACCATAGACACTGACATTACTTATTCATGTAAGGTGAGATGAGAAGGGAGGTATTATACCATCAGGAAGAGAGATTCTAGAAATGTGCAATGCTATGACAAACCTTTAAATGAAATGTGTCAGTTCCCCACTAGATGTGCATGTTCCTTCAAAATTTTCAGGCTGGAGATAATCCACCTTAAGTTTCACATAGTCTTATGTCTTCCATGTATTAATGTCAAACACTTCAACCAATTTGTTTACTTTATGGGGAAGTAAAACCTCATTCCTTTGAATATGCACATTACCATGAACATATAAGATCATCATTTTGCAAGAAAAACTACTAATCTCATGTTCACTGAAATACCCCTTAACGTAAGAATGATACAAATAGTGTAAGTACCCAATAACAAGATTCCAATCCATTTTGACTGGGCTATGTGGAATCATTGGTGTTTTCATCTGATTAATAATTTAAAAGGTTTCAAAACCACCTTTCTAAAACTCAAAAATGTTTCAAGTAAGTGACTTTGAAAGCCCATAAAATATAAACCATAAGATCTATTGAAATGAAACTTAAAACATGGATTAAACATATAATAAGTAATTGAAAATAAAAACCATTTATTAAAAGTTGCTGATGAAATACAATTATAAGCTTTAAAAAATACTTCTTTCAACTCAAAAATATTTCAGATATGAGACTTTGAAAGCCTATAAAATATAAACTTAATGACGCATATAAATAAAACTTAGAACATAGATTAAACATATAAGAAGTAGTAGAAAAGTAATTAGTTAATTCTGGTTAGGGGGAAAACTGTTAGACCCTGGAATTGAAGGATAATGGGGATGACAAGGAAACATCAACCCCCACGCCCACCCCTTCCACCCATTCAACCAACTTCGGTAACTCCTATAGAAGTAGCTTTTCAAAAAAAAAAATGAAATGTCACCCCACCACAGCTTCCTACATCCATATTAACCCCCCAATTCAGTTTCATTAAATGTGGACAGCCCCCATTTTTACCAAAGTCAATGATGGACTATTAAACCATCACTTTTCAACCTCCGCCTCAATAATACAAAATGCTTTGAGGGATGAGAAATGATTCGGTGCATTTTAGAACATTGAAATGCGTCGAATCATTTCTCATCCCTCAAAGCATTTTGTATTATTGAGGCGGGGGTTGAAAGTGGTGGTTTAATAGTGCATCATTGACTTTGGTAAAAATGGGGGCTGTCCACATTTAATGAAACTGAATTGGGGGGTTAATATGGATGTAGGAAGCTGTGGTGGGGTGACATTTCATTTTTTTTTGAAAAGCTACTTCTATAGGAGTTACCGAAGTTGGTTGAATGGGTGGAAGGGGTGGGCGTGGGGGTTGATGTTTCCTTGTCATCCCCATTATCCTTCAATTCCAGGGTCTAACAGTTTTCCCCCTAACCAGAATTAACTAATTACTTTTCTACTACTTCTTATATGTTTAATCTATGTTCTAAGTTTTATTTATATGCGTCATTAAGTTTATATTTTATAGGCTTTCAAAGTCTCATATCTGAAATATTTTTGAGTTGAAAGAAGTATTTTTTAAAGCTTATAATTGTATTTCATCAGCAACTTTTAATAAATGGTTTTTATTTTCAATTACTTATTATATGTTTAATCCATGTTTTAAGTTTCATTTCAATAGATCTTATGGTTTATATTTTATGGGCTTTCAAAGTCACTTACTTGAAACATTTTTGAGTTTTAGAAAGGTGGTTTTGAAACCTTTTAAATTATTAATCAGATGAAAACACCAATGATTCCACATAGCCCAGTCAAAATGGATTGGAATCTTGCTATTGGGTACTTACACTATTTGTATCATTCTTACGTTAAGGGGTATTTCAGTGAACATGAGATTAGTAGTTTTTCTTGCAAAATGATGATCTTATATGTTCATGGTAATGTGCATATTCAAAGGAATGAGGTTTTACTTCCCCATAAAGTAAACAAATTGGTTGAAGTGTTTGACATTAATACATGGAAGACATAAGACTATGTGAAACTTAAGGTGGATTATCTCCAGCCTGAAAATTTTGAAGGAACATGCACATCTAGTGGGGAACTGACACATTTCATTTAAAGGTTTGTCATAGCATTGCACATTTCTAGAATCTCTCTTCCTGATGGTATAATACCTCCCTTCTCATCTCACCTTACCAAGAAAAATTATCTAGAGCTTTTGAGGTTGATTTATACTCAGGGGCATGACAAAATTGCAAAGATGTTTCTATTGTGTGTAAAGCACATAAGCTGGTTGAGGTTTTCATTGTTGGAATGCATCTGAATGCTACGACAAAGTTAGAAGAACTAAGTTAAAATTAAAAAATTTATTAATTTCTTATATATTTAATCAATGTTTAAAGTTTCATTTATATTGGTCTTATAGTTTATGTTTTATAGTCTTTCAAATTCGTGTACTTGAAACATTTTTAAGTTTCAAGTAGAATGTTTTGAAAGATTATAAATTAATTTTTATGGACATTTTTTAGGAAGTTTTTGTTGTTTTCAACTATTTCTTATATGTTTAATCAATGTTTAATGTTTCATTTCTATTGGTCTTATAGTTTATGTTTTACAGTCTTTCAAAGTTGGAAACTTGAAACATTTTTAAGTTTCATGTTGATGGTTTTGAAAGCTTATAAATTGTTTTTGGTGAACATTTTTTATGAAATTATTTTTGTTTTCGACTATTTATTATATGTTTAATAAATGTTTAAAGTTTCATTTTTATTGATCTTATAATTTATCTTTTATAAGCTTTCAAAGTCACGTACTTGAAATATGTTTAAGTTTCAAGTGGGTGGTTTTGAAAGCTTATAAATTAATCTGTATCAACATTTTTTATGAAATTATTTTTGTTTTCAACTATTTCTTATATGTTTAATCAGTGTTTAAAATTTTATTTGTATTGGTCTTATAATTTATCTTTTATAGTCTTTCGAAGTCGCGTACTTGAAACAGAATCACACATCGGAAACGCAGAATGTACTGTGCAGGAAAAGGAGAACCAGAATCCCACATCGGAAATGCAGTATTGTTTTCAGGGCAAACCCCCTTATAAAAGGGAGTCATGGGTGAGGGTATCAGTTAGAATCCAGACTGCTGTAATGGCAGAACCGCTGGATAATAAATAGCAGAAAAATTCTGCTGAAAAGTTTTGTTATATATATATATATATATAAAACAAAACAAAACAAAAAAAATAAAAAATAAAAATTTAAAAAAAAAAATTAACCAAAGGCGGCACCTCGTGTGCCGCCTTTGTTGTGAGTTTTTGGGCAAAGGCGGCACATGGTGTGCCGCCTTTCCCTGGGCAGAAAATTCCCCAAAGGCGGCACACCAGGTGCCGCCTTTAGGGGGTAGAAAAATAAATTTTTTTAACCTAGACTTATTTTCAAAATTTTTTTTTTGAAAAAATGTATATAAAAAAATTATCCGCCTCTCTACATATATGATTCACTTGCTTTTCAGAGAGAGTCCCTTTGAAAAACCTTCTAACCATGTATGTAGAACGCCAAGGCACCTCCTACCGTCCCTGAATAGACCTAACCAGAACCTCAGAGTTCGACTCGTAAGCCGTCACCACAAAGCCATAGTCCCTGCAAAGGTTGATACCGGAACAAAGGGCCCGAACCTCCGCACCAAATGAAGAACCCATACCGTAAAATGTGCTGAACTCCAGAAGAACTGAGCCTTGGTAGTCACGGATAACTCCACCTCCCCTAATCATACACTCCATGAGGGAGCCATCAACATTAAGTTTCAGGCCACCCGCGGGTGGAGTCCATTTGATCCAGCGTCCCTCCTTCCTTGACGAAGAGGGTGGGAGAATGGGAAGGCTGCATGTCATATCGACAGTCATGACCTCCTTGAGAAGCGACCCGAGTTTGAGGATAAGTGACTTGACCCTCATTTGGAGGAACAAAGGCGACCTCATGCTGCCATGCCTAACATGGTTACAGGCCTCCCATAGCGTCCAGAACAGAGAGGTGAGAATGATTGTTCGCACACTGCATTCTGTTGTCCTCCCGTCTATTCCTAGGAACCATATGCCCAAGAACCCCTGAAGTGTGCCCTGGAAGTTATTGTAGTTGGGGCGGGGAGAAAAAAGTGACCAGAGGAACACCGCCCAACTGCTCTTGAAGAAGATATGTGTGATTGTTTCCGTCTGTGGAACCTCGCAACAACAACACCGCGATGCCAAGGAAATTCCCCGCCACTGCACATTATCGTCCGTCGATAGGGCTCTGTTCATAATGTGCCACATGAGGAAGTTCATCTTCGTGGGGATGACCTTGCACCACACCTTGTCCGCCCACTCGTCATGAAATCTATCTTCTTGCAACAGAATCCTGTAGTCAATCATATTGAAGTTTCCGGATGAGGATCCTATGAAGCAGTATCTATTGACTTCCTCGTTCATCACGACCTCCTCAAAGCGCATGAGCTGGTCAGACATGAGAACCGACAAGGCGACGCCAAGAATCCCACTGGCTTCCTTGAAGGAGATCTCCAGGAGAGGACAACCGTGATATTCTAACTCCGTCCCGACCCAGTTGTCCTTCCAGAAGCGCACATCCCCTCTACTAATGATCCACCTGACATAACCGGAGAGTGCGTCAATATGTGAAGCCATAAAAATTGCCAACTCCAAACCCTAGAGACCCTGGCCGATGAAGCTTCCCCCTTGCATCTCATAGCGCTTCCTAAAAAACTCATCCCACAGTGACTTTCCCACGATGATATCCCAAGCGAGACAGCCCTGCAAACCATGAATGGAATCTTCAATGTTCCGGAGGCCCACTCCTCCCTCCGAAACAGGTTTGGCCATGCACTGCCAGGAGGCCCAGTGGCAGCGGCCCCCTGATTGGCGTCCCAAACAAAATCAGTTATGATGTTTACAATGCGCCTGATAACCCCTTTGGGTGGATTGAGCAGCGAAAAACGTGCATTGGGATGGACGTCAATATACTATTAACCAAAGTAACCCTCCCACCGAACGATAAGAACTTGTTCTTCCAGTTGTTGATCCTCCCAACCATCCGGTTGGTAATATCCTCAAATTGCGACACCCGAATGCGTCCGGGAGAGAGTGGGACACCCAGATAATGAATCAGCATTGGTTTTTTCCGACAGCCAATAATTTCTTGAATTCCCCTGCAACGCCCCCGAGTACATCTATTTGAGATGAAGACATTGATTTTTGAAACATTCACCTGTTGTCCACTCAACTGACCATAAGTATTAAGAATACCCATAAGATTAGTTAAAGACCTCCGCCTTCCATTGGTGAAAATTAGGAGGCCATCCTCAACCGTCAGATGGGACAAACTCTCCATTCTGCCCTTGCTATGGTACTGCCCCAGTGTACCAGTCTCTCCTCCCTTGCGGAGGTTGCAAGATAAGTGCTCCTGTGCCAAGATGAAGAGGCTTGGGGATATGGTATCCCCCTGCTGCACCCCACGAACCGTCTTAAATAATCCAAAGAACCTTCCCATAAATTAGATAGTTATCTCAGGAGATGAGAAGAATCTGAAACAGAGGTCACAAAACCACACCTGAAAGCCATATCTGCGCAACGACCGAACAATGAAGCTCCATTCCATTTTGTTGTAGGCCTTGTCCATGTCGACTTGAAAATCACTTTGGATCTGAGTGACCATCTATTGATATCATTAACAAGCTCACTTGCAATTCCGAATGCCCCTTGGATACTTAGACCTCTGATAAAACTATGTTGTTCCGTTGAAACCAGTCCTGGAATAACTTTGGTCAGCCGGGATGCAGTATGTGATGACGGTATTTTGTATGAGACATTACACAGACAAATAGGTCGATAGTGTCCAACATACGTGGGATCATTCCTTTTGGGAATAAGCACAATTCTAGAGGCACATGTCATTCTATTCAAGGGAACCCCAGTGAAGTGGTCCTGGATCGCTTCCACCACTTGTTGACAAACAATCCCCCATGCCTCCACAAAGAAATCCCCTGGAAAACCATCTGACCCTGGTGCGCTATTGCGAGGGAGCTGAAGCATAACCTCCTTGATCTCCTCTTCCGTCTGGAAGGATGTTAACCTGCGGTTTTCCGTGCTCTCCACAAGACAAGGCATACATTCGAGAAAAGCCTCCTTATCGGTGCCCCCCAAACCACCTCCACTCATAAGCGACACCGTCCCGGCTAAAATGCCTTTGAAATGCTCATGCGCCATTTGCCCCGCCACCTCCACATCTGAGGTAAAGGTATCATTTCCCAGACTGATATTTATTTTCGAGCTCCTCCTCTCCTTTAGGAATGCATGAATGTAGGCGTTGTTCTGGTCTCCCTCCCGCAGCCATCTAACCCTTGAACGTTGTCTATATTCCTTCTGAAGCTCCACAAGTTTCTCCGCCAGCAGCACTCGCTTGACACATACAATAATGAAGGCATCCTCGTCCCACCTTTCTTGGAGTCCCTATTCCAAGGCCAGAATATCCACCTGAAGCCGGTCCACCCCCAGGTTGTCCCTGTCCCTCTCTGCTGACCAGATCATGAGGTCCCCCCTGAGGCACTTCAAGCGATTAGCTAAACCACGCCATGCACTCCCAGCTCCTCCACGATTCCAAGAGCCTTCAACCATTTCAAAGAAGTTCATCTCTTGATGCCACACACTGCTATACATGAATCCTCGGGGGCGCATGTCCTCCTTTCTGATTTCCATGAGCCAAGTGGCATGATCAGAAAGAGCTGGCGGAATGTGTGTAAACTTTGTTTTCGAGAAAGCTTCAAGACCATGTATGTTGGTGAAGCACCTATCCAGACGGCTCCATATCCACTGATGTCCCTTCCTGTTGTTGCACCAGGTAAATTTGGGACCAGAGAAACCCAGGTCGAATAACCCTGCTGCTTTAATGAAATGGTTGAAATCTGGCATGCTGCTAGAAGCCGCAGCCGAGCCCCCTTTCTTTTCCAAACCATGCAGGATGGCGTTGAAATCCCCCCCCCCACACCAGCCATGGGTGGGATCCGACCTTCACAGACTCCAAATCGTTCCACAGCTTCCTACACTCCTCAGCATCTGTACTTGCATAGAGAAAAGAAAACAGAACCTCCAAACCATTACAGGATACTTTGACATCAATGCATTGAGAGGAGAAACTCAGCCTTTCCACCGTGATATGATTCCTCCAACAAATCCATATATGCGAATTCTCTGGATACCCATGCATGGTAAGGGGATATCCCATTCTCCTCGCTGTGTTCAAAAGCTTAGACGGATCGATTTTGGGTTCCAGGATGACCGTAAGAGCTGCATGATTGTTCCTAAACTCATTGGTGATAAATGCACACTTGGCGTGTGCCTCAATACCGCATGCGTTCCAGATGAGTAGGGATATCATAGGAGGAGACCCTTCCGGCCCTTCTGTCCCATGCCCTTAGAAAAAGGAAGGAGCGAGGGCGCACCTGAGTCCTTCAACTGGAAGCAGGTGAGAGGCCTCGAAGAGCCACCCCAGATATTGGATCTCTTCGGCGATAGAACCTTCTTCTTGAATGAACCGTCTGAGTCGTCAAGCAAGGACAACTTCTTGTTCTGTGGCGGGAGATGGGGACACTCCTCCAAGGAGCCATGGAATAGGGACACCATGATAGATCTCTGAGGGGGGGAACGGATGGAAGGGAGCCCGCGCTGCAAACCGTCTGTCATGGGAACCCTCTGAGGAGGACCTCTGGAGATGGAAACCAAGGAGCTGACCGGAGATCCAAGCAGGAGACTCGGGGACAACTGGGAAGAGATGCAGAAGGGGCTGGGGGGAGATGGCATAGACTGAAGGGAGTAAATTTTTTTCTGGGTTTTTAAAAAATTAAAATATGATAAAAGGGGTTAGGGTTCGGATATTTTTAAAAATGGGTCCGGGATGCGTGAAAGCCATTCATGCATCCTTCACCGCGGAAGGATGTGTGAACGGCGTTCACGCATCCCGGACCCCGACAGTAATGTGTGAACGGCGTTCACGCGTCCTTTGCTGACCAGCTCAAGGAAGCGTGAACGTCGTTCACGCATCCTTGCGCGGGAAAAGATGCGTGAACGCCGTTCACGCATCCTTCCGCGGCGAAGGATGCGTGAACGCCGTTCACGCATCCGGCCGAGATATTTTATAAAAGGAGGGGTCCCCCCCCAATACCCATTGTTCTCCTCTGGTTTTTGTTGCGAAGCTCTGCAGAAATTCTTTCTCAACAAATATTTGCTGCTTTTATTGAGGTAAAATTTCTATTTAATAATTTAATTGTTTATTTGTGTTTATTTATTTCATTTGTATGTTTATTTGTGTTTATTTATTTAATTTGTATGTTTAATTGTGTGTATGATTTATTTATTTCATATGTTATGCATGAAATGTTTATTTCATTTGTTTGTTTAATTGTGTTTATTTATTTCATTTGTATGTTTAATTGTGTGTATGATTTATTTATTTCATATGTTATGCATGAAATGTTTTGTATGATTTAATTTTCTTGATGTTGAATGTTCGTATGATTTAATTTTTTGGATGTCTGTTGTCTAAATATTGAATGTTTTATGTTATGTCTAAATTTTTTAATGTTTAGAAAAAGTAATTTATGTTAGGGAAATTTATTTTAATGGATGGTTTTGATGTAAGTGTAAATTAAATTACTTTTATTTACTAGTAATAATTTTTTTAATCAATAAAGTATTAAATATATTTACTTATATTTTGAAAAGTAGAAGAATGCCCAAAAAACATTACAATTTCATAAAATTTAAAATAACAAAAGTGTTTATTATGTAAATCTTAATTAGATCAGTTATAATAAAATTTATTTAATGTTTTTAATAGTTATATATATATATATATATATATATACACATGAAGTTAAATTTTTGTAAAAGAGGTGTAGTATTTAATATAGATTTTATATAATACGGATAATATAATAAATATACCAAAAAACACGGTATGAGTGATGACTGATCTTGAGATGACCGACCATGCATTATTGAAATTGCAAGTTTTATTTTGTGTATGTTGTTATTCAATTTGTAATAATTGCATTTTTTCGGTATTGATGACCTGCGAGTCATCTCTCAGTAAGTGTAAGGACCTGCGTGTCCGTTTAAATTAATTTATGTATTTCATACCCCTAGACCCTCTCACATGCATGTGAGTAAATTTGTAATTAAAAGATTGACGCCTTAAAGAGGTGTCGACGAAGAGGCATCCCCGAAGAGGTGTCGACGAAGAGGCATTTGAGAACTCGTTCGAGAGGAGGCGTTGGTGTTTGACAGGAGATTGGCGGTTGCTGCAATATTTGATAATAGAGACAGGAGTTTACCCATATAAATTGTGGTTAGTTTATCAGATAATGATAAACTAATCGCAAGTCTCAAGATCAAGTCATGAATATATATTCATAAGTAATCAAACTTTATGAAACATTATATTAAATTTGCTTTTGTGCTAAAATCACAATCACTATACCTTAACAGTGGTAAATCAATACATAAAAAAGTCTCAAGATAATCAATTATTCAAAACCAAATTAAATAATTTAAAATTTTAATGTAGTGTATAATATTTTTAAATTTTTTTTAATAGGTAATTATGTCTGCTCAAATATATTGCAACGGTGAGGTAATTTGTACCGAGCAGGGTTTTAGCTACAGTGTGCCACCTGTCAAAGTGGTAAATCTCCATGGTTGTATGACATTGGATGCAGTTCGTAATAAGATTCATAGTCGGTTAAAATTGAGTGCAGGATAAGCAATCACTTCAATTAGATACCGACATCTTCAATATCCTGAGCGTATGTGGCACAGCGACTACCCTATAGTCGATGATGAGGATTGGATGGAGGCTTCTCAGTTATTCAGGCAACAGTGTATTAATGGTTTGATGGAATTATTTATTGTCATTTCTGATATTGATGTGGTGCAATCGATTACTACAGAACCATGCTTTGTGACCTCTATAGAAGTCGGTCCTTCACAGCAGTCTTCTTCATTGCCTCCTTCTCATACGACTCCTGTGGAAGAATGTAATGAGGAAGATCATCAAAATTTGGAAGGAAATGTAGATGACATCCCTTTCTGTGCTGATATAGTGCAAGAAAGTTTATCTGAGGAAGAAGAATCTGGGGAGTCATCAGGAGATGATGTGGTTGGAAATGAACCTTCTGAGGTTCCTTTGAGAGACAGACATCCACTACATCCACCAGTTAGTGGTAATCAGCCTTCAGTTTTGAGTTCCTTAGTTGGAGGAATGTCTCGTGAACAACATTTTGATTGGGATGTCATTACACCAGCTTCTGAATTCCCTGGCATTATAGGGAATATGCCTGCATCAAATGATAATGCCATATATGTTGGGCAGGAGTTCGAAAGTAAACAGGTCATGAAAAATGTGATAAAGAAATACCACATTAAGCGACATTTCACATTTGTGGTTTATGAGTCAAAGAAGACCAAATATCTCATTCGTTGTGAAAAATATGGGTCAGAATGTAAATTTCGATTAAGAGCACTATTTGATAAATGTTATGGATGTTGGAAGATAACCAAATTAGAAGGCCCACACACTTGTCTGCATCCCAGCTTGGCACAAGATCACTCTTCTCTTGATGCAGAGTTTATATCTACTGTTATTTGTGAGATGATACGAACAAGTCAGGATGTTCTTGTTGCCCTTATTCAGGAAGAATTCAACAATTGTATAAATATAAGGTATCATACAACAAAGCTTGGAATGCAAAACAGAAAGCCATTGTAAAAGTGTATGGTGATTGGGATGAGTCTTATGCGTTGTTGCCACAGCTTATGGAATTGTTGTCTCTCAATAATCAGATTTTTTATCAGTTGGACAGTGTTGAGTATGTATCCCAAAATCATCTAGTTGATCGGTCAAAGGTGAAGTTCAATAGGATTTTTTGGGCATTCAGACCGTGCATTGCTGCATTTCCCTTTTGTAAACAATTTATTCAGGTAGATGGCACATTCCTTTATGGAAAGTATACAGGTGTTCTACTCATTGCTACCACACAGGATGGTAATCGTGCTCCTCTGCCTCTTGCTTTTGCTGTTGTTGAAAAAGAAAATTTTGAATGCTGGAGCTGGTTCTTGGCATGTGTACGTGTTCATGTCACGCAGAACCAGGGCGTGTGTCTGATATCTGATCGTCATCGAGCGATTATAGAGGCCGTGAGTAGTGATGGGGTTTCTTGGACTGAGCCGAATGCTTATCACCGTTATTTCATTAGACATATTGCAAGTAATGTGCATAAGCAGTTTAGAGATGAGGCCATAAAGAAGGCGATCCTCAAATTGGGTATGGTTTTCTAAACTTTCTTTTTTTAACAAAATTTACTATCCATTTTAATACATTATTATGTTATGCTTTCAGCATATGAACCCCAACAAGAAAGGTTTGATCGACGTCTTGAAGAGATCCGAACAGTTAATGAGGAGGTATATGAAAATATGGTACAAATTTCAAAGGAAAAATGGTCATTAGAAAACGATGGTGGCATGAGATATGGGCATATGACCACTAATATAGTGGAGTGCATAAATGGGGTCCTCAAGGGTGTGCGCAAACTCCCAATCACAGGGTTAGTGCAAGAGACATTTTTTAGATGTGTTCACTACTTTGTTGACCGGTCCCAAAAGGCCTACCAGAGGATGGAAAATGGAATGCTTTTTACTCAGCATTTTCAAACTGATATTGACCGGATACGGAACGAGGCTTCACGATGGAATGTTATAACCTTTGACAGGGAAAAGAGGAGTTTTCAGGTAAGAAAGTGCTACGACCAGGGTGCATGCACTAAGGGTGGAGTGTTTGTCGTGATGTTGGATAACAGGTACTGTGATTGTGGCAGCTTTCAGGCATTGAGATATCCATGTGTACATGTTATTACAGCTTGCGCTTTAGTAAATATATCATGGGAGCCATATGTTGACCCGGTGTATCATATGAGCACTTTGGTTAACTGTTATAGTGCTGCTTGGATGCCTGTTGGTGACTTCCATTCTATCACATTGTCTGCTGATCAACCGACCATCGTCCCTGATATTTCCAGGTTTTCATAAGTCGGTTTTGGTATCATTTATAATTTTTTCAATGTGTGTCATTTTTAAAATTATTGGCTTCATGCTACTAGGTTGCGGCCTCGAGGAAGACCGAAGTCAACTCGCATCAGAAATGAGATGGATTGGCCTCGGCAACGAGGAGGGAGAATACGATGCAGTATCTGCCACGCAGAAGGACATACTCGTAAGAGATGTCCCCAAGTGGCAGGACAAAGTTCCAAATCTCATCATCCATGATCGAGTCTATGTACCTGCTCTAAGAGGAAGAGGTTGTGGTTGGTGTCGATGATGAAGAAGAAGAATAAGAAATAGAGGATGAGGATGAGAAGAAGTAGAAGACTAAGAGGAAGAGGTTGTGGTTGAATAACCTATTGTGGAAGTTTCTATAGTTACTTAGGAACTTGATCTATTTGGAATAATGTTAATAGTTATCTAATGGATAATGGATAAATTAACAAACGTAATTTCACAAATAAGAAGAAATAATTAATTTTTCACTTTTTCCTATTAATTTTTAATGTGGAATAATGTTAATGGTTATTTAATGGATAATGGATAAATTAACAAACGTAATTTCACAAATAAGAAGAAATAATTAATTTTTCACTTTTTCCTGTTAATTTTTAATGTGGAATAACGTTAATGGTTATTTAATGGATAATAGAAAAATTAACAAACGTAATTTCACAAATAAGAAGAAATAATTAATTTTTCACTTTTTCCTGTTAATTTTTAATGTGGAATAATGTTAATGGTTATTTAATGGATAATGGATAAATTAACAAACGTAATTTCACAAATAAAAAGAAATAATTAATTTTTCACTTTTTCTTGTTAATTTTTAATGTGGAATAATGTTAATGGTTATTTAATGGATAATGGATAAATTAACAAACGTAATTTCACAAATAAGAAGAAATAATTGATTTTTCACTTTTAAATTATGGTTTTCTTATAAGATGTCTAGTTTTAGTAATGACATCTGAGTGTCTGAGCATCCTTAACTAATGTTGATTGTGAGACTAGGCTAATGTTGATTGTGAGACCAAATAAAAATGAATATATCATGATTCCACTATTAATAAGTAACGATGATATCATGTGTGCAGATGGCAGGTTTTCCATTGCTTACATCTCAGGCTACTCATGTATCACGACTGCTTTTAGAGGGACGTCCTGTGGCTCCCTTGTGTGTACGTAGATCTCACCATTTCCATCATACTGCACCACCTCCCGCTATCTTCCCACATCTTCGTCGAGATGGATTTTATGGAGTAGCGATGTGCGACTTCACATTTCTTGATCATCAGCTCATTGCCGCACTTGTCGAGAGATGGAGACCAGAGTCGCATACTTTCCATTTCAGTGAGGGGGAGATGACTATTACATTGCAGGATGTGGCTATTATGTTGGGCCTCCCTATCGACAGACATGATTTGACAGGCCGAGTTCCATCAGATTTGCCTGAGCTTGTTCATAGAATTCTGGGCATATAGGTCCAGGATGATGGCAGGACCATCGTCGGTGGTAGATTGCGGATGCCTTGGTTAGACCAGCACTTCACACATTTACCAGATGATGCTGATGACGTCACCGTGCTGCGATTTTCACGCGCATATATTTTGAGGCTGATCGGTGGCACGCTTTTTGTTGACCACTCTACTACTTTTGTGCACCTGATGTATCTAGCTTTTTTAGAGGATTTGGACCAGGCAGGCCGATATAGTTGGGGGTCTGCCTGCCTAGCATATACATACAGAGCCCTATGCAGCGCATGTCGCATCGATAAGATGCAGATCACAGGATGCATGGTTCTTCTACAGATGTGGGTATGGGAGCACATACCTCGTTTAGCTCCACATGCCCGTGCGCCATTACCCGTAGATATTGTAGCAGAGGCTCCACGTGGACGTTGGTATGTTATTAATTCTTTCTAATATCTAACTTACTTGTATAAAATTCTTTTATGAAATGTAAAAAAAATGTTATCTACAGGTGGAGTCAGGCGCATCGACATTCAGATTCTCCCAGACATGATGTTCACGCCTACAGACTTATGCTAGACAGCATTCGACCAGACGATGTAAGTGATTATTATTTATATTGTTAAATCTTTACTCTTTACTGTAAATATATTCATTTATTAATTGATTATTCATTTTTTCTTTCAGATTACATGGATGCCATATACAGATGGTATCCTTCAGAGTCTTCCCCCATACTGTACAGTGATGCTTGATATCGGCTCCTGCATGGTTCCACTGATTCATTTTCATATAGTCGAATGGCATCAGACGGATAGGGTTATGAGACAGTTTGGATTCCTTCAGCCAGTTCCTGACCCGCCCAGTCAGTTGGATTCATTGCATTCCCTGAAGATGTCAGGGAAGAGAGATTTTGATTGGAGGAGCTACCATGCGAGATATGTTGCGTTATGGGACAGGCGACGGGAGTCCCAGTTGCGAGGGGCAGGGACAGTACGCTTTCATTTGATGGATCAGATGGATTATGCAGGCTGGTACATCAGGTCTCCCATCAGATTTCTGACACGGCACGGACGGGGCTTCCATGACTTGGTATGCATTCTACCTTTCACTGTTCAACATATTTTTTATTCAAATTAGTTAACAACAGAATTTGTTTTCGCATGATGCTTGTATTTGTCATCTACTTCATATGTCTGATCCAGTGGAGAGAGCTGCCTTTGACCCAGCATATTTTCACAGCCTTGTACGACAGATGCTACCGTCGATGGAAGAGATTTATCATGGCATTTTCTTTGATCCACCACCAACTGCGGAGGCCACGGAGCCTGCTGCGGAGTCCGCGGAGCCTGCTGAGCCTCACATAGATGTACCTGGGGGTGACGACCCTGTTATGGATGTTGTTGTTCCACAGGATGAGGCTGCTCAGCTTGCTCAGCCACATGATATTATTCCACTGGAGGAGGGTGTTCAGCATGATCAGTCATATGCTCCTCCATCTTCTCAAGCACAGCCACAGGTACTTACAGACGTTCACTGGATTGAGTTCGATGTTTTATTGCAGTCATCCACAGCAGAGCAGCCATCTAGTTCCTATATTGGTGAGAGTTCCAGCCAGCTTCCACTATCCTTAGATGCAGGCCAGGGTACATGCGGTGAGACTGTACATCCACCGTCTGTCACACAGGAGGATGTGGAGGTGGCTGTCGATGAGGATGTGTAGCGTACGCCAGAGCACAGACGTAGACAGACACGGCGTGGACGCATCCAGTATACGCCTGACTGTGGGACAGAGGAGCATCCACACCGGAGGCGTAGATTAGGTTGACATTTGATTTATGATACGTTTTGTATGTGTATTACTGTTATCTAGACTTCTATTATACCTTTAATAAGTGTCTTACTGTTATCAAATTATCTACCAATGTATATATATATAAATGTATAATAAATAATATGATTAAATTAAATGATAAATATTAATTATATTAATTATTTCGAATTGCAATAGAAGTGGTCACAGTTATGATGAGTGATGGTTCAGTCCAACCATGAAAAATGCATATGCTGATAAGAATAAAAGGCCACAACAAGTGTAGAAGAATGGAACAATAGTTGGAAAATCTTCCATTGGGAATATGCAAAACAATGAAGTCAAGAAAACTGTGAAAGAAACTATTTCCAAGAATAAGTTTGAGCTAAAATTCAAGGATTATTTCATGACAAATCTTGAAATTCATATCATCTCAAGAAGTTGAAACTTGAGGTATTCCAATCACACTTTATCCATTGTTCTTAATTATATTTCTCATTTCAATTAAGGGGGAGAGCTTGATTGATGGAAAGATGGGATGAAAAGGGGAGATTTATCTTTTCACTTGAACTTTTTAATATATTTGGTGAAGTATGTGCAGGATTTAGCATTTCATTGATAATTTTGATTATCTACCCTTGGTTAATAATTGATACACTCTAAGCATGATTTAACATTTATGGTTGTTTATGGACAACATTGAAAACTACAATATGAATTAGAAGTTCATTTGGCCAATTTTGAGAAGATACATATTCAGACTTTATAAAAGGAAACGATTTATACTAGTACACAATCTAAAGAGTGAGATTATTGAGTATCAAAACTTAGGTCATGTCCATGACATCACTTCTTCCACCTTATTTAGATAAAATGATATTTTTTAGAGAGCACATGCCTTAAAAAATATTACTCTTGGATCTAGAAATGAAACTCAGAGAACTTAGCATGGTGATGATGTAATCATGGTTCACTCATCACAATCACTATATGTTTTTCATGTATCTCATTTGTTCACAAATATACCAATATTTAATCAGAAAAACAATGAAAAAGGAGTATTAGAAAGTATAAAAATTAAGTTTCCACTTTAGAATACAAATGGAACCATATGAGGATCTTTATAGAAATAGATGTTTAACTACAACATGTTGAGATAACGTGAGTGACGGAAAGATGCTAAGATTATAGATTTCTCAATATATGTTAGAGAATACTCAAGCCATTCTATTAATAATTATTTAATGAATATCTATTATTCATGAATATTTATTAATAATTATTAACATTATTTCAATATTTTATATTATTTAATTGATATTTATTAATATTTCTTAATTTTTATAATAAGTTTATTACTTTATAATTAATAGTTATACATTTTAAGGGGAATTTAGGTATTCTGTGAGATGCGTGAACGCCGTTCACGCATCTCTTCTCTCGGGAAGATGCGTGAACGGCGTTCACGCATGACGCCGGACCGGACGAGACCCCTCCTTTCAATGTCAGGGCTCCAACACCAGAACGAACAGCCTCCGAGTGCTTCCACCTAAAAACCGAAACCGAGTGCCCATGCAGACAACAAAAGGAGCAAAACCGCGAGGGGGAGGAGAAAACCAGACGTTCCAACCAAGAGAAACAGTCATCTGAGCACAGAAGGAGGCGGGAGGGGCAAGCCACAAAGATGTCCATTTCCACATAGATGCGAGGGTTGGCCACCGCCTGGAGACGCCCAGTGGCCACGTCGGAGCATAAGAAGGAGCCTATGGAGCCACCCACCTCCTTCAGAATTGCCGGGTTCTGGAAAGGGAGAGGCAGGCCAGGAAGACAGAGCCAAACCGCCTCCGATGACGTTCTCTTCCATAATGGCAGTCCCAGGACCACCGAGAGAGGGAGTACCGCCAGGAACCGCACCGGCGATCTTGCCGAGACCAAGCTACCACGAAGTCCTCACGAGAGAATAGGTGAACACAGAACACCACACTTGAATGCTTAGAGACCGCAGCCGGAATCCGTAGACCCGAGGAATCGATGAAGCCCTTGAAAACACTGAGCGCAGGTTTATTATGCCCGAAACGAGCCACCAGGGAGAGATCATGGAAGGCAGCCGCCTCCAGCAGCTCTTTCCGGGACAAGTCGACCATGGGAGCCCCCTCCACCGGAGCAGAGTGTAGGGGCCACTCCCTATTGGGGACTCTTCATTGTCGGCAGAACCTACCGAGGCGGCTGCAAGGTCTTTCATGGTGGGTTGACGACGCGGTGGGTATCCAGCGGGGGGAGGAAATCCGGGGTAGGTGAGTTACCCTCCAACAACCGAATAAAGCTGGTTTTTCATTCTCTATTTAAACGGGATCAAATCACATTGTTTATAGGTGAAGAAATTGTGGTTTATGTTTTGTAATCCTCTATCGAGAACCGGAGAGATAATAGGGAGAGGTCCCCCTTCTCCCGTGGATGTAGGTCATACGACCGAACCACGTTAAATTCTTGAGTTCATCCGTTCTTGCTCCTGTTTTGTGTGTTTGAGGTACCACGCACCTTCGCTGCACCCCAACAAGTGGTATCAGAAGCGAGGTGGAACGAACGGAGGTGAATCGGTGAGGCCACGTCAAATTTTCCGGTGGCTAGAAAAATAAAAGTGGTCAGAAATTTTTTCTGAGGGCAGATTCGAGAAGAGGACGGCGACACGATTTCAACGGCGCAAACGGCGAGGAAAATGGAGTTGAAACGAGCCCGGTAGGCTCGGTCAAAGTTTGGTCAAACCCGCGGGTGAACAGTACCCCAGTGCCGGAGAAGACGAAACTGTTCATGCCACCGGCGACCATTCCGGCAGATTCCGGCGAGAATTCCGGCGTGCCATGTCATCAGCACGTCAGCGCCACGTCAGCACCGCGTCAGCGGGTGATCTGGACCGTTGAACGTATTTTTGACCTTATCTGGGTCAATTGGTGTCCGATTTCAACGATACAGGAGTCGATTCCGACTATTTCGACCGTTCTGGACACATCCGTATGGTTAGTTTTTGAAAATTCTCACTCTATCAGTCGGTTATTAAGGGTGAAACATCGACGGCGGTGATCGCGTTTTGCGAAAACGACGATGACGGGTGGTGGAGCACTACCAAGATTGGATATCGAGAAGTTTGTTGATCGAAATAATTTCGGCTTGTGGAAAAGCACAGTGAAGGATATTTTGGTGCAACAGGGCCTGATCAGACTGTTGATCGGAGAAAATCCTGAGACAACCAGTGCGAATGATTTGGAAGAGCTCGATATTCGGGTTGTCAGCACAATTCGACTATGTCTGGCGAATGAGGTAAAGTACTCGGTGTTGGACGAGACATCACCGATGGAGATCTGGAAGAAGTTGGAGCAGCGGTATATGGCGAAGTCGCTCACCAATAAGTTGTTCCTGAAGAAGAAACTGTACCAATTGCGCATGTACGAGGGATCGAATTTGTTGGATCACACCAACGAATTCAACAAGATCCTGATGTAGTTATTGAGGCTCGGTGTGAAGGTTGGAGAGGAAGACAAAGCACTTTTGCTTTTGTTATCACTACTAAGATCATTTGATGGGATTGTGACTGCATTGCTCGTGGGGAAGGAGACATTGAAGCTGGATGATGTGATGGCGTTGCTTCAAGATTCAGAAGCTTTTCGAAGACCCACGACACATTCAGGCGGGAAAATCATGGCGACGCGAGATGATCAGCGTGGGAGGAGTCGACATCGAAAGTCAGGAGGTAAAGAATGGCGGACAAAATCCAGGGGACGTGATCTGAGTGAAATCACGTGTTTCTGGTGCGAGATGAAGGGTCACTATAAAAGTTATTGTGGAGAGCGCAAACGGTACGTTTCTGGGAAGAAGAAAGTTTAAGAGAAGGATGTGAACATCAGAGGATTATATACAGATGATGAAATCTGCGTGACAACGGGAAGCGTGCACTCATATGAGTGAGTTGAATGGGGAGAAGTGCAGTGTCATTACTGCAAAATATTTGGGCACATGAAGCGGGAATGCCGGTTTCTTAAGAGGAAGAACGAGGGGGCTCAAAATCCAAAAGAAGACGGATGGGTTCAGGATTCGGGGAGCTCGGCACACATATGTACGACGAGAGGTACATTTGATACTTTTCAGTAGGTGCGAGACTCTGTGCGACTTGGTGATGGGTCAACATGCGAGGTTTGAGGAGTCGGGATAGTGAAATTGAAGACACCCGATGGAGGAATTCGTAAACTGGCTGACGTGAAATTTGTTCCGAGGATGAGGCGGAGCTTGATATCATTGAGTAGGTTCGATGCGAGATGGTTCAAGATTTCCATAGTAGGTGGGGTGTTGGAAGTCTCACGTGGGAATGCAACAATGTTTACTGGGAAGGAGTCCCAAGGGTTGTATAATTTGATGGACACCGCAGTCAGCTGAGATCGAGTGAAGATGGTGGAAGTACCACGTCATCTGGTGTGAAGAAGCGTGTTCGATTTGCTGATGAATTTTTCAGCACCTGCAAGGACACTACAGGTCAGGATTCTACCCCAAATTGGTCATGAGGGGGAGATTTGTGGGGGCCACTCCCTATTTGGGAGTATTCATTGTCGGCAGAACCTACCCAGGTAGCTGCAAGGTCTTTCATGGTGGGCAGCCAACGCGGTGGGTAGACTGCGGTAGGAGGAAATCCGGGGTAGATGAGTTACCCTCCAACAACCGAAGAAAGCTGATTTTTCATTCTCTATTTAAACGGGATCAAATCCCATTGTTTGTAGGCGAAGACATTGTGGTGTATGTTTTGTAATCCTCCGTCGAGAACCGGAGAGATAATAGAGAGAGGTCCCCCTTCTCCCGTGGATGTAGGTCATACGACTGAACCACGTTAAATTCTTGTGTTCCTCCGTTCTTGCTCCTATTTTGTGTGTTTGAGGTACCACACACCTCCGCTGTTGCGCACCAACAAAGAGTCCCTGCGTTTCTACTCAATCGACAAAAAGACTGACCCACAAAGGAAATACCCATCCGTCCCTCCGATAGACAACACCGAATCAGAAGGCACACCACAGAGGACATCCTTGAACGAAGCCCCCTTGGGAAGGTCACACAGGGAACCCTGAGGAGCCCTTGTCGGCAGTGAACCTTAAGCCCAAGACGAAGGAGCCAAGACAGCCGGAGGAAGGGGACTCACAGGAAGGGGAGCAGGCACCGGGAGAGACATTCTCCTCACCACAATGAAATATACTGCAACCTTGGTGATTGGGTCCTCATTTACACATCCCGTATTCTATCATACTATTTTAAATCCTATAAAAATTCATAGAGTCAACATAGGTTCTAAAAATCTAATAGGAATCAATGCTTTAATTTCAATTTTTTTATTTCTGAAAGGGAAAATTTTGTTTTTATCAAAACTATATTATTTTAAAATCCATTCAAAAAAAGTTTTAGTTCTAGATTTCTATTTACAATTACAAATAGGGTATAAAATTTATAATTTTTTCCTGAATTATTTCTTTAAAAACTATTGGGGTTGATCGAGTTTGTTGATATAGAAATACTCTATTCTTATCATTAACATTACATATTTTTTATATAAAATTATATTTTCATGAAAATAATTTAATTTGTTTTCAAATGGTTCTTTTATTAGAATTGAAATAAAAACATTAGACTCTATGAAAATGTTTTTATATGAAAATCATAATTTGGGTATTCAATGTGATGATGAGAAATGGGGGATGAACGCATGACCTCAATGTTGATGTTATACGAATGGTGAAAATATTATTGGCATCATGGATTTCATAAAGACTTCGAGGAATAATTTCATTTCATTAAATTTATTCATTTTCAAAGAATATTTTTAAAAATTAAATTTAAATACCAGTACAAGTATAAAAGCATATTATATTTTGAAAATAAATGGGTTTTCATTATAAAATTTATTTTACAAGGTTTTGAAAAATATTTTCTAGGGTTATATTTTCAAAAACACATAGCTATATTTTGGAATATAATTTTTCATATCAAATGTATTATTTGGAAAAAAAAATTTAATTATTTTTTTATATTTATAAAATGTCTCTAACGATGTTTTGATAAATCAATATAGGAAAATTTTATTCTCACGCATCATTTTAAATTATCCTCCACTAGATCATTATAAGTCTCAATTATTTTTGGAGCTATCTCATATATAGAATAATATATTTGTATTAAATTTTTGTAATGATCTGATATAATGTTATTTTTTCTAAATAATTCAATACATAGACTGAAAATATTATTCTATATGTCAAAGATTATTTAGTTATCAGTTAATTATTATAAAAAATATATATATCATGTTATTATCACTAGACAAGATAGTGTGGGTTTGGGTTTTTCATAATCATTATTACAAAGGTATTAGATGTAATGGATATGTTTCACAAGCTAACCATGGACGTCATTTATTTCAAGATATAAATTAACAAAAACGATAAAATAATTAGATAACTCCTTGGTGGATAGAAAAAAGTATGGGGATTTGGGTATGAAGATAATGAATGAATGGTATTCTATACTTATATTTGAATAGGAAGAAAAGAATTATCTAAACATGAGGTTTCTGTAACAAGAAATTAAATTAAAAGATATTGACTCAAACCAAGTTAAAACATCTAAATATAAATAGAAAATACATGCTCAAACTAAAACATTAGAAGTGATAATTTTATTACAAAATGATCAAAAAAAATTTCATAGAGATTCAAATCATATAAATAATCATCAACCCCATGCTGTTAGAAAAAATATAACAAAAAATATAGATAATGTGGCACACACTAAATCTAGTATTTCTAGTAGTTATTAAAAAAACTAATATAGATATATATGGAAAAATAAAAATTATTGGAAAGCCATTAATCTATGAAGGAAAATGGTAGTGAATGATAATAAATATTTTTGATGGAAATGAGCCTAAATGTTTTGTGGTTCATGTCCAAAAGTAAAAAGTATTTCATACTTGAAAACCAGTATATGATGTAAACAAAACATGGTTAATGGGATGGTATTTATTTTCTTATATTAGTAAAAATGAATATATTAAATTCTCAATAATAATATATTAGTAAGTATATTTTTAGGAAGTCTTTAAAAGGGGGGATGAAAGATGATGAATAATGACAACTTTTTGTTGGAATGAAAATAACCCAGAAAAGAAAAAATATTCATATGAAGAATAGATTATATTCACTGAACAAAATTTTATGAATTTTTCAAGAATGGTGGTCGTATTTAGGATTAATTTTTTAATAATCCTACCATGTATCATTAAATTACTAATTAAATGAAAGAAACACAATGTACTTAGAAGCTATTGAAATAAGATAGTGTATATTTCATGTGTTATATTAAAAAACCATGAAAAAAATTACTCTAAAGGAGGAAATAAAAAATTGAAATAAGAAGGATAAACCTATGGATATTTTTGTTGTTGTTTTAAGATATTAAAAAAAATATAAAATTATAAAAGGTTCCAATAAGTGAATAAATATTGGAGCTATTTAAAAACCAAAAGTGAACTAATTTATTAGAGAGATTGAAATACATGTATTGTTTCACCCTAAGTTGAAAAACAATTAAAAGAGAAATGGGATGAAATTACGATGATGTATAGAAACATAGAACCAATAAATAAAGTATATTTTGGTTTGAGAAAACTATCTAACTCCACTGGACATATTGTAGAGCTTTTTTAACATCAAACCTCGATGCAAATTTATCTTATGGTTATTACATGATAAGAATAGATGGTGTTGAAAGATAAATAGCATCACTTGAGGGGGATCTATAGAATTATTAAAGGATTCAATATTTTTTCCATAAATTTTTGAAATATTTAACCCAAAAATTTATAATGTTTTAGGTGAGATATTTGTTACACTCAATTATATAAAAGGAAATAATTTTGTATAATTTATATGACATGCATCATCGAGCATAAATGAACCAATTTGTTTTTAAAATATTATAAATATAACGAAGATGATAAATTGAAAGGTATGAATATTTATAAATACATTATAAAATCTATATAACATTCCTTTTCAATATGAATGTATTGATATATACTTAGTAAATGGTCACTCAATTTTCTGTAAAAATATTTTATACTCAAAATATACTTTTGATTCATAAATTATATTTATTTTCTTAGAAAAAATAATATAATTAATTTTTCTAACATTTAGAAAAAGAATTTTATAAAAATGTTTTAAATATTAAATCATCATATTAAAATTATGTTTGGGTGAAATTTTTAATTTTTCTAAAAACATTGATTTAAAGTGAATTGTGGAAAATACCAATGTTTGTAAAAATGTCAATTTTTCATTAATTAATTTAATTTAAAATTAAAATTATTATATGAAGTTATTAATAAGTAAAAATACTAAATATTTAGTTATATATAATCTAATAGATTTCATTTGAATTATATTTATTTCTAGTTTTTGAATAATTACAGTTTTTGGTTTGGAAAAGAATTTGTCTATAAAACAATTTTTATCATGATTTTGGAGTTTAATTTTAAATGATATTATTCCAAATATATTAATCATATTTAATAAAAATTTATTACATATTTTCATTCTGAATAAGTCATATTAGGTCAAAATTTCAACATAGTTTGTTTCCGAAATATTTAGTATAACAATTAAAAATTGAATACCACTGTATTGGTTAAAAATAGTTTTGTAGGAGGCTAAACTAGATAGATAAATAAATAAAAAGACCTAAAAATATTGATAATTTATATTGAGTTTCTATATTAAAACTATATATAATGTATCCTTTGTAAAGGTGACTTTTTGGTTCATTTTTTAGGAATAATACATTTATATATTTTAATATTTTTAAAAATATCATGTGTGTCCTCTACCCCACATATAAAAGGACACCACCTATCCTATAATAACCATGCACATTTTAAGATACTTTTTAACTAACAAGTCCAGCTGAAAAACTTTCCACACATCCCTCACCATAAACTAGTGTCATTGATTTGATCCTAAAATTACCCTAGGATTGATTTAGTTATAAAGTTAAAAGAAGTTTCTTAAAGATGTTGTATAATTATTAACCATGAGGTTTTGATTTTTTTTCTTATTCTTATTACATAAAAAATTATTCAAATAAAATTATATAATAACATTCATATCTACCATATAATGAGAATTTATTATTTTAATGAATAACCTATATCTCTCTCATCATACATATAATTGGAAATGGAATCATCATTTGTGTGAAGCGAGAACTGCCGCATCACGAACCGATGTAATTAATTTTCCATCATAACCACTTAGAACAATTTATAATTATGGATTTAGTTTAGATATATTATATTCACGATATTTTTAACATTTTTAAAAATTAATATATCATATATTTCGTACAGTTCAATATATAGAAAAATTATAACATCATTGGTGCGTACATGTACCTCACCACCTACACGAAGCAGAATGATTCGCTTTTCACTACTGAATCATATAGATCATATATTTAACTATATTAAACTGAAAAATATTATATTATCTATATATTTATCATTATATAATTTTAATATTACACATACCTTCTTTACATCATTATCTTTGAGAAATGGAAATGTTACTAATGCATGTATGACATATCATCTCTATGATCATAAGATATTATATGTTTCAAAAAAATATTATATGATTGGTTTTAAAGGTATTATTATTTATTATAATGATAATTATTTCATTATTATTCCATATATTATTAAATAAGTACCTTTTTGACAATTTTGAACCTACCAAAGTTATTTTGGATATATAAGTCGAACATCATCAAAACATCCGATGTTAAATTAATTGTTTAAGTAATTTGATATGACATGGTAAAAAATAAAAAATTGAATTATAAAATTGAATTTTTTCATAATAATGTAAATGATTAACATTTTTTATTATTTAGGATGATAATGAGAGAAATTGAAGACTTTGGTTCCAGCAAGTTATCTCTTAAAAACAATCAGTTTCTTCATGTTATAACCATTATCTCTAAAAATATCTTTATCTCTAGATTTATTGTTATATAATGATACTAAATTATGAATAAATTTTTCAATATTATATTATTATCTTATTCTATCTTCTTTTAATATGGTAATAAATTCCTTGTTATCATTTTTAAAATGATTTCATCAAGAAATATCATTTGATTATGATATGTGGAAATATTTTGCATCCAATATTATTTCCATGGGAAATTATTATGTTTATATATTAGGATTGAGATAATATTATTGACATAATAGATCATGAAATGTTAATGTTGGGTTTACCCTGAAAACATTCCTATTTATTGGGTAATGATTTTTTCTCATGATACATTGTGTATGGGATTGTAGAGTGAGCCTAAAATGTTATGTGACTCTGTCAACCATGTGATATTGTCTTAATAGTTAGGCTCGTTTTTTTGATAACTTTATGTTTTTTATTGATTCCATATTTTTAATATTTATATTATTTAATTATATTGTGTTATTTGTGTTATGCTCTTATACAATAACTCATGAGCCTTCTCTTTTCTAAAATCAGGTTGTATCTATGACTCAAACAATATGTTTATTTATTATTTGTATTCCCATTATCGGATTTATATCTCACCTCCTTTTACATTATATTAACCATGTTATCTCATGATGTTTTAGGATCTCAAATGTATTTTAGATCTAATTATAGAGTTTAAACTAAATTTACTTTATTTTAATGTTGATTTTTTACATACCTAGTCTTCATAATTCACCAAGCCTTTTCGATCCTATTTTTTTTATATAATGGTTATTTATGTTAAAATCAAATAATTAATTTGAAATAGGATTCTCTCATTATATTATTCAATCAATTTTTTTATGGTGCACAATTGATTTACTTATTTAAAGGTATTTTTTTCTGAAAAAGGGATAGGGTTTTCACTTTCACATGTACTTTATAATGTTTTTTGTGAAGATAAAGGGAATTTTGAATTTTTTTTAAATTTATATTTTTTATTCTTCAAAGAAATATTATTGGATATTGGTACCACATATATAAGATTGAATGGAATAATTTGATTTCTTTGTTATGAACTATTATTCTCTACGTTAAATTTTACAACATATAGATATGATTATTAAAAAAACTCATTAATAAAAATATTTTTGTTCCACCCTTATATTATGATATTTTAAAATAAATGGAGAGAAGATGGTTCTTAAAATTATATAAATTGGGGAGAATAATTACCCCTCATAAGTCATCCTCGTGAACCAATGGTATAAGATTTTGTATTCAAAAGGAAGAAAAAAATATTTCCAAATTATTGTATATTATAAATAATGAAGACATAAAAATAGAAAATGGAAATATATTAGAATGAATCTATAAATACATGATGTTCATTGTATTTTGAAAATTCAAAAGGGAGAAAACTATTACCCATTTGGATTTTGTTTGGGTTTATATTTAATGTATTTTTCTATGGTTTTCATAGAGAAAATAGTAATATATTTAATTAAGGACCTTATATATAGAGAATAGGTATGACATCCATTATGGTTAAAGAGTGTTTTTATATGAAGGAATAATAAATATAATGTGATATTCACTTGTTAGAATAAGAAAGAATATATAATTGTGCTACTACATAATGACCTAGATAGATAGATATTATTGGTTGGATAATGTATATAAAGAGGGGGTTAATTTAGTAACGAATAAAAAAATAAAATTTATTTAAAAAAATTCTAAATTAAATTATATACAACCTAGTTTACAAAAATTATAATTTGATACAAAGTATAATATTATAAAATATTTATCAAATGATTTATTAGGTGTTAGATTTAATTATATAGAAAAATAATTTAATTTTTGAAAAAAAATCCAATAGAAAATTCAGTTATGAAAAATTATAGATGTAATTATTTTATCATCATAAAATAGAAACAATTTAAATCATATAGATAAATAATACAAAGAATAAATTGGAAACAAGTGCTTCAGTCTCAAGTTGAGAGTTAGTCATCTCTAATTAGAAATAACATGAATACAAGCAGTTTATATAGAATATACATTTTATCCACAACTTGGATCGGTTTTTATAATAATGTACCATCTAACTAGACCAATCAGGGCCCCTTCCATAGTTTCTCATTAAAGTAAAAATAAACAATAGGTCTGTAATATACTCGTACCACAACATGTTGGAATAAAACTAAAAAATGTGTTGTGAAAAAATATATTTACCTTCCAGTTTAATGTAATATAAAATGTGTGTGTGTGTGTTATAATATAGATTATACACACACTTCTTGTAAATTAAAATAAACTAAACATACTAAGAATTTAAAAAATATAATGTTATAGAGTAGTTTATTATGTTATCATCTCCAGCATGTGAATCCATGAAAGATATTTGAACCAATCCTTGAGTCAGGATTTAGAAAATTATTGTAGAATATAGTGTCCTCGACACTTGTTATTTAATACATTATGATAAGGGATGTATGTAATACTTCAGATTCCACATTTTAGTTAAGTCATTTAATCTCTCTGTATATTCTTGAAATATTCTCTATATGTCAATCACGTTGAAATATTTGTGACCATTCGTGTTATTCCTTTCACATTACATCTTGGTCCGAAATGAACGAGGTAGTTTGGATTCACTCTTTAACAGTAGAAGAAATCATGGAAAAATCACCTGGATATCTTGAATCATAATACATAGATCTAAAAAATCCTTTAATGTAACTTTGGAAATATTTTAATAAAAAATATTTGAAAAAAAATTCGGTATTATATACAATAATATATATTTGATAAAATTAAATCAAAAATATATGAAAAGGAATATATGTAGTGAGTCCTCGAACAATGGCTCTATGGTGATGTCCTCTTATAACGGGGACATAGTTCCAGTAGTGTCTAAGTCTGTAAGTGTGACACTGGTAGTCTAAAACTGGTTGTGTGTCCTTAATACGGTGACTCTTCTAGTTGTGTGTCACCCTTCTAGAGGTTACTCCTCTTATGGTAGGTAGAGATTCTAGTGACTCATACTTACATAGAAATGTCTCTCTATACATTTTCAAATATACAGTTCTTGTTGTTTAGAACAACTGATAGTGAGTCATTTCATACATTTCAAAAATTACAATCTGGCAAAGACATATTGGAGATAATGAATCTTTCTACAATTAGCTGATTTATTGATCTCAGTGGTGATTTATTATTGGTGGTGACTCAACCCCAATGGAGAGTCAATGAACTGGAGGTGACTCATGCTTATGAAAATTTATCCACCTTTATCATATTATAAAATTTTAACATAATGACATGAAACGTATTAGTATCAATATAAATACTATTTTATGATCATCAAAATAAACATTTTGGTCATCATAATATAGGTCCAATATAATCCTCCTTTTTAAAGATCAGAAATCATTGATGTTTATATATATAGAATCAAAAGAAACATAAAAGGTAAATTATAACATAATATTTATATATTAGAAAAGAAGAAATAATTATACAGGCTCGAATGACAATTATCGCCTATAGTATCAATATAACATCCATACCCCCTTTTGGGAGTATAAAAAATTTATAATTATACCTAAAATAAAAATTACATGATATAAAAAGTACATTTTCATTAAAAGAAATATGAGATGCATAAAAAGATGTTAAATCCAAAATGTGTTTACATAAACATCATACCTATAAAATAAACAGTCAATGTATAATGCACATTAGGAATGGTTGATGGGTCAATAAGTGTTTTTCCCTTACCATTATCTGATGTAGAAGAAACCGTGATATAAGTTCTAGTAGGAACAACAGTAGGAACCTTATTGATAACTAAATGTGGTTGAGGATCTTATATGAGAATGCGACTTATCTGATTCATGAATTCCCTAGGATTGAGAGAAAATTGATGAAATTTTCCTTGAAGAAGGGAAAGTTGATATATAGTCACACCATCCCAAAATAATTCCAAATCTTTGCCAGGAAGAGTCATATGGGAAGTCACTCATTGCGCTTCATGAGAAATAACTATAGTCCCATGCACAAGACGTAAGGGTTCCATAATGATTATGGAATTTATAATTATATTACCTCCTTTCTTCATTGCACTAATTAAGTCTATCATGTCTTCTATAAAATGTGGAAGTATTGGATTCATCTCTCTTAACTTCCATACATGTTTCTTAAAGGCAATTAAAACATAAGTAATTCATTGATTCTCAGACATTAAAATGAAATGGACTATAGTTTCAGTATTTTAATTTCATTTGAAAGATAAAACATTATTTCTATAGAGATGGTCTCTCATTATGATTTCATATATTGGGAACATTATTTGATCATCAGGTAATCATGATCAATATGGTTTTCAAACTCTCTCAATATTTCTAGTGGAATGGAAGGTGCTATGCCAGAAGTGACATTAGAATGACCGCTTATTTTTTCTCTTACAAATTATATGATCTATTCTATATCATATGAGGGAGGTGGAGTAGTATAGGTTGAAGGAGTTAAATGAAAAAATTATAAAAACTCTTACAAATAAGCTATAGATTCAACAAAATATGATATCATTTCTTCCATAATAGATCTCACATCCTCTATCTCATTGGTTAACTATCTATTTTGAATATAAGAGTTATGTATTTGATGCATCATTCATTTTACAATGTTCTGTATGATCAAATCAAAGATATATATATATAATCTTTTTCACTTTCCTTTATTTCCAAACATGGTAGGTTTATTATCAACAAACTGATATCTAATAAAAAAATTTATGACATAACTCAAATCATCTATTATCATAGTGTCTACTATAAATGAAGGAGAAGTAAGATTAGGGACATAAGATGAAGAAATATTACATGATATAGTAGGATAAAAACAATTTGAAATACAGATCCATTATACATTGGTGGAGCACTAACCTCATATGAGTTAGAATAATATAATCCCAGTTTGGCATATCCTAGAAATTTTTCAAAGAACACAATAACTGGTTCCATCATCCTTGATGAAGACAAAACAAAAGTCTTAATAGTATATTATATTGCTGGAGGGACATCCAAAGTTGGTATAACATGACCATGAATAAAAGATAACTCATCATCATTTGTTTCCTTATCCTCTATCTCAATATTGGTAGGAATAATATCTACCTGGACATCAACTAAAGACATAACCATGGGAGGATAACTACTCACTTGTACATTAATGGTGTTCTAAATAAAAAAAGTCTCGAACTATATGTTTTCCACTAAAAACTTTTCAATAGCATAAAAATCATCCATTCAATAACATGAGGATCTTTTATACTTGTAGAAAGTTCCCCCTCAATTACAACATCCTTATCATTTTTATTAGTTCTATCAAAAACCTCAATAGAACTAGGTCTATTGATAGATACACCAGTATAAGTGTCAAGATATTGAGGAGTCTCAATCATCTGATAACGAACATAGACACTAGGGATATTGGGTCTATCAAAACCATCATGGTCATCCTCTTCCTTGTATCTATTTTTATCTCTATCATCATCTCCATCACCATCAATTTCATATTCTCCGTCTTCTCTTTCTTCTTCTTATTCATTTTCATTTTCTTCTTCCTTATAATTTTCACTATTTCTATTGTCAATAGTATACTTGGAAGAACATTTAAAATTTTATTCTTCTTCAATTTCTTTTTTAATGTCATGTTTCAATAGTTTTTATCCTTTGAAAGTTTTCCGATAGGACTCGGTTATCCATTAGTGATAGAAAGATATATCTTGTGTAATTCAAGGTCACTACCCACTTCAACTAAAAATTATTCTTCTTTATCTCTAGCAACATGATCATCTTTCTCATTATTGGAATCAAAATATTTCACAACATTATCCTGCTCCAAGCCATGATCAGCAATGTTTTTGTGTCTAGTATGATGGTTTATAGGGTTAAACTGATCATATTTATTCTCATTTTAAACTACCCATTGTCTATTATAGGGGTTTCTACTAATATTAATCCTCTTACATACCTCCCTAATGATACAGAAACCCCCCCATTATATAAAACATGATTCAATTTCATCCACAGGACCTTTTGAAATCAATATAGCTGATATGAAGTTCAGATATTTTAATGATTCTTTCCTTGAAGTAGGTTAATAAATATCCATTCAGTGTCAGATAAGATATATGAAATGAATGATATTATGTGCTCTATTCATAATAAACAATGAAAAAAAATCATGAAATCTTATATTGGAAAATATTAATTTTCTCGATCATAACATATGCTGTATAATCATAAATAGAATCCTTCACTCCCAATATAATTTTTAGGTAATCGGTCTTCTAGTAATTCTATTAATAGTCTTATATGATAAAGAATATTCATAAAAAATTAGATCACACTTATTGGGAATAGTTGGTTGATATCACTCAAACACACATTCATGTGGTAGCTTTAAACACTAAACCCACTATTTTGAAGAAAAAAATTATATAACCTATAACATGACTTCTGAACCATTAAAAAAAACTTCATCAAAACTAGACTCAAGATACTGAAAAAACGCATAATCCAACTTGGGAAAAGGGTCTCTTATTCAAATACAACCACTCAAACCAACCTTATAGTAAATTTACTACTAACAATTTAATTAAAACTAACCATTATTCTTGAACACTTATTTCTAGTACAATAACCATATTTGAATTCTTGGGATTAACTATTGAAACTTAGATTGTATGGTTTGGATCTCCTCTCTACTTCTTTGGTCAACATGACTTTTCTAGTGAAAGTACATAGGGATGATTGACTCTGGCCATGGTTGATGGCTTGGTTTGTTCTGGTGAGAGATAATATATGGTCAATGATTGTGATATAATTAATTGAAAAATGTCTGATGTCAGGGTATGAAATTTTCATTGATATGATACAAAAGTATGATTTATATCATTTAAAAATTTTCATAATTTTAAAATAAAAAATTTTAGAAAACATTAGAATTTTGTTATAAACTTATAATGAATTGTGCAGAAAATAAAATTAGCAGATAATGAATTGTGAATTGATGTTTTTTGAGAAAAGAACTATAATTAAACAGTGAGACATACTAAATAGAAAAGTTCAATACTAATAATTCCAATGGAGAAAAGTACAATATTTACAAATCTAATGGTGAGAAGTCCAATGTTGAGACATTCACAATGGTGAGACACTGCCAATGGTGCGACATACCCATTAGTTAGACATATCTAATGGTGAGTTCCAAAAAATTAAACATAAAAAAATTGATCATACCTAAATCATGTTAGATATAATTGATTATTTAATAATCCAAATTCATTGTTAATTTATTGGAAAAATGATGTTCTGGGCCAATGTATTTGAGAGTTATATCACAATTTTGAAAATGATATATCAAAAATAGATTTTTTACTCCAATATGTTTTGTTCAAGAATGTGATAAAAGTTATTTAGAAATATTAATAACATTTATGTTATCACAGTCTATAGGAACATGTAAGAATTGTAATCTATAGCATACTAATGTGTGTTTAATACAAAAATTGGTGCACCAAAACAACCTATAGCTATGTATTCAGCTTCAATAAAAGATACTGTGTTGGGAAAAAATCCCTTATGGTGTCTGCGCAGTATTCTTTTTGTGTGTTTGTGTTTTTTGTTAATGAAGGATGAACAAATATAATTATGGATTTTGTTTTCAGAATTAGTGTGTTAAGGTGATGTAGTTTCCTAGTGTTTTCCAAATTTTTTGACCTCAAAATCTGGATTTTGGTATTTGGAAATGGGTTTTTTATATATAGGGGTTCATAGTAAATGCAACATAAAGACTAGTTCATGGATTTTGAAGGTGGTACATGGAATTTAAAATGAAATTAGTAAAGAAGGAAACTGTGAAGAGGGAGACACAAATGACATATGACAATGTTTCACAGGGAGAAAATGATTCACATAATATGAATTTGGTACATAGAAGGCTTTAGGAACATGTGATGGATTTTTCATTCATTGAAATGAGGCATTGATTGAAGAAGTTGTGAAGAGAATCATTAGAGAAAATGAGATGGTGATTTTCAGCCACCATATAGGATGAGTGGTAGAATGTGGATCACCTATGGAAGAACGGTTTTTGGGAGAAGCAGTATGCGGTAAAGGCTAAAAAACATGGATGTTTTGGTCAATATCATATTATTATGTTTTAATGATATATTTTTCTATATATGTAGAGGTAATCTCATCATTACATAGAACTATTTTCATTAGAGAACATCTATGTTATGGGGAGAAATTCGGTTAAGTCCAAAATAGTTTTTGTTGTAGTGATTCTATTAAGGGAGAAGTGGTTTGAAAATGAAATTCCGTGAGAGGATTTTATGAGGCATTGAATCCCGAAAATGATAAAATGGTCCGCATAAGAAATAATTACCCAATTATTATGTGGAGTAAAAGATGGTACACATAAGTTTTAAGAAGTACATGGAATCAAGGATCTTATGTGGATGGGGGAAACAGTTCATATATGTATCGGTTGTACATGGATGGAGGATGGTTCACAAATGTTGAGGATGTTCATGGAGGTAAGGTGTTCTGTGAAGCATACCCTCAACACAGTTCCCAGACGAAGCAAGATGGTTCATAGAGGTCTCAATAAAGCCTGAAAAAGAAAAAAATTAATCCATGAAAGAAATTTCTCAAACCTAATAGTATATGGAAAAGTGAAATTCATTAATGGGTTAATAATTGACTTCAATAGAGCATGTATGTATAGTTGAGGATGTGTGCTTTCATGAAAATTTAAAGACCTACAAGTCCATAAACTATGAGTGTTTCCTTTCCAAGAGTAGTGAGAAATATAAGAGGAAGATAATGATCATTCCCACTGGAAGTGAGCCGTAGGAAGATACAAAGTGAGAAACCCTTTGTAATGTAGTGATTAAGACGTAATCCTTGTAATGGAAGTGATCTTAGGCATAGAAGATCTAACCCAAACCCTGTAGTGGGTAGTGAGCTTTAGTGTATTTGTTACATCATCACAATACCATTGTATGCTCTATGGTTGTATCCTAGTGAGGGAGAACCAAGTAAAAATCAATGTGTCCTCTATATGATTTAATTCCATTTCAAATATTGATACTATAGTGTGAGGGATGTATGTTTTTTAGATGATATATGATCCTAAGGGGATGTTGTTTAAATCTGTCAAACCCTAAATCACGCCGCCCCCTCTAAGTGTATTTGACCAAGTGGACCTATCATAGTGAAACACATTTTTTATTCTTAATAAACTAGGATAATAGTATAATGCCTAAAAACTGATTTGTTCTAGAGGTGTTTTTTATATCTAACATAAATCCAAAAAAAATAGAATAAAAATAAATAACAAAATCAAAAACATGTACTCTTTTTTCATGAAATCCAACATTTTTATTATATTTGAGTTATTTTAAAATTCTTATTATAGCTACAAGATGTGGCTGTTTTGGATTATCTTTAAATAGAGCACACATACACAAACTAAAAAATATATCATATTTTCTTGTAGTCAAGTAGAGAAGACTTCCAATCATACATCTGTAACTAGTTGGGTAAAATAGATTCCTAGTTCACAAATATTGATCATACAAGTAGTACTCATAATTGTATCACTACTCTTAGTGATATTTAAAAAAAGGTTTTAAAAGATCCTTACTATATTTAATTTGATTTAAAATTATTTCTTCTCTATTTTTAAAAATCTAAAACCCAATAAATAATTTGAATTAACCAATTAAACTCATTTCAAAATCATCTATCATCATTTTAGAAATTCCATTACATAATGAATTTTTTAATGATACAAATATAATATCATTAACATAAAATTTTATAATTGAATCAATTTTTTTATATTTGTGTAATAAAAATGGTAGGGTTAGCTATACATTTTAAGAAGCCTTTTGAAATAGGAAAAGTGATGAACCAATTATAACTAACTCTAGAGTAACGTTTGAAACCATTAGAAGAATTTTTTTTATATGAGAACATGATTTGGAAAATGAGTATATTTTAAACCAAGGGGTTTTTCAGAAAAAACATCCTCAAAAATATAACAATTTAAGAATTCACTTTTAACATCCATTGATAATGTTTAAAATTTATATGATCTATGTAAGAAAGAAGTATTATAATGGATTGATGTCTGGATATATGTGAAATGTTTCCTTCATAATATATTCTTTCTTCTTAAATATATCCTTGTGAAACAATTCTAGACTCGTTTCATACTATTGTAACTAATTCATCTACTTTGTTTCTAAACACCCATTTAGGAAATATAGTTAACATTTCGTTGTGTCTATCCACTAGTTACAAAAAATTATTTCATTCTAACTATTATAATTATTATTTCATAGCCAATACCCTAAATTCATTGTTGACTGCTTCATTGATCTTCTTTGGTTATAGCAAAGACAAGAATACTTTATGTTCGACCTGATTTCTATGAGAATATATAATATGTGTACCCTTATCTATAAATAATGTATCTAAAATATAGTATATAAGGGTCCTAATATATCTAGATAATGTTGGGATAGTAAATTTAGGTTATTTTATTGGATATGGATATAAATGTTCTGTAAATTTCATAGAACATGATGGTTTTTCATACAATTTCACATTAGAATTAGTAGGATTGGAATTTATGTTCAATTAATATAAATCATCCTTAATGTTTTCTAAAGAGATATTGGTATCATTTGGACCCGTCACATAATATATTATGTGAACAAAATTTTACAAATTCATGGAATGTTTATAAAAAAATTTATAGGGTTTACTATAGGTTGAATTATATAGGAAAAATCCTTCATCACTTTTAGACTCAAATTTATAAGTATTATCCTTAGTGTTATGAATTAAGGATTTGCAAAAAACTATAATGTAATTAACCATAGGATTCCTATTATTATAAATCTCACAAAGGGTTTTTTGAGGATAGGTCTAATTAAAAATCTTTTGATTATATAAAATGTTGTATTCACAGCCTTTTCCCAAAAGTAGATTGGTAAATCATATTCATTAAGTGTATTTTGGGATATCTCTCATTGTTTTTATTTATTCTCTCAAGAACTCCCTTCTATATTGGGGTCCTATGAGTAGAGAAGTTATTACTATATCTATATTTTGAGAAACAAATATTCATAGTCTTGGTTCTCAAACACACAACCGTGGTCACTTCTTGGGGTCCTAATTCTCATTACACATATGTTTTATATTGTTCTAGAATACTTGGTATAGTATGAATATTAATCACTTGTGTGATCTATAAAGAAAAACCATGTTTACTTATAAAAGTCATATATTAATATATAAATATAGTTCTTCATTTTTATACAAAAAACTATACAGGGTCCATGTAAATATATATGAACCAACTCAATTGGTTGAGGAGTTGAACCATATTTATTTAATTTTAAATAAATCTTAGGATGATTCACTTTTTCACATGAGATAAAGACTTTTTCATTTTAGAACTCTAGTTCTACTTTATCCTTGACCAACCATTTCTTAGTATGCTTTATATGTTATTGAATATTATAGTAAACTATTATTCTAATCCAAATCCATTATTCTTTGTGAAATGAACTCTTGCAATAAATGTTTTCATAAATTATAGAATTATGATCATCAAAAAAATTCATATTTCATAAATTAGTATAAACTAAAAAATTATTATATTAAAAAATGACACAGAAATTACTCCAAAATTTAACATCAAAACAATTATATAATAATTGTGATATGTTAAAAAGGTTATATTTCAGACCATCAATAAACCAAACGTTGTAAATTAAAATAGAGTTTTTGTTACTAATTTGGCCAAGGATGATGATTTTCCCTTTAGCAATATAAGCAATGGTGACATGAACACCTTACTATTTTATTAATCACTTGATGATTGAATAATATCCTATCATAGGCCTTGAAAATCTATGGTCTATGTGCCATAATATTTTACATGAAGTCTTAAAAACATTTCACCCACAAAACAGACTTCATACATGAAATTATTGTGGTAGCAATATTTTCATGGGTCATATGTTTTAATAATTATGGCTTTAAGAATCCATCAATATTTAGTAGATCTATTGAAAACATAATTTAACCTATTTTATGTAAACACATCATACCGTTTGAGAAATAAATAAGAGTATAATTTTCATATTTTCACTTCGGATTCAATATTCTCATTACTACTCTTAGTTGTCTAGTTTGGTATCCTATAAATGTATCATATTTTGGAGTAAATTGTACTCCTAAAATTTATGTCATATTTTCAATATCATTTGTAAAAATTTATAAATCATTCTTCAATTATTAATTTTAATGTTTAAGTTTTTTATTTTCTTTTAACAACTTAGTATTCATCTTCCTATCAATAAACAAACTAGTTTTACTGTTTGCTGTTACATCATATTGTTTCTTAAAAACATTGTACTTATCCATAATTTTGATAAATTTTTCCTCTAGAATTTTTCATTATTCAATTATCTTTACATGAAACAATTCATCATCATTATGTTCGTTATTATAAAATAAAATGAAGCACATTAAAAACATTATAAATAGTAGGTACCTCGTAGACATTCATCATGAAGCACATGGTGGATCTGTCAGAATTTTATTTATGTGATGAATTAGAATCCATAGATTTATCCTCAATATCACTTCAAGTGGCCTTTATTTATTTATTATACACTATATCCTTGTTATGATATTTCTTTCTGTATTTTAACTTGAGACACTATACATTGACATGTACTAGTCTATTTTCTTTCATATTAGTTAATATAATTTGTGATAAAAAATATCTTTCAACCTCTCTTCTAATTGAATTTTGTGTCATACATCCCTTTATAATTAATATTTCTGAAAAAATTATTCTATCTATATGATTTTTTGATCCTTCTCTCTAGGTGGGCCATCACCTCCCCACTACCCAATGGTGACATAATATCACTCTATCATTCGAACTTTACCTTTTCCTTTTCCATCTATATTTTTTGGATGCAGTAGTATTCAAGGATACTAACTTTAATTTAGGCTTATCGTATTCCTCTAAGTTGACTTTAAGTTCTTATTCATAAATAATCAACATACCATTATGCTCTATGACATGAATTTTTATAATGTCACATGACACTCTAATTGAATCAGATGGGCTTCTCTATATTTCTGAAATTCATCTTGGAATTATTATGATTTGGTCTTTATTATAAACTCGATTTCAAAGTGATCTAGTAGTTTATACACTTTCAATAAACTAGTGATACATGTCAAAGACTAGTTTATATGAAATAATTTTACAAGTATCATATTAACTAGTACATATGTTTAATCTCATCTCTATAAAATTAATTCTTCCATCATGAGAAGTGACTAATGTGTCTCAAAATCTCAAAGGAAGTTTTGAAAACAGAATTTTAATTGAAATTATCATCTCCTAAATTATAATACATGTAATTCATGTCTTTATAATTATTATTTTAGTCATACATTTAGAATAGGAGTATTATTTTCAAATAGTCTTATGTAACTCATACTTATCCTCTATTTCAGATCATATTCTAATTCCCATACATTCTATATGAATTTTATTCATGATATTACACTGAGAAAAGTTATTACAATTGAAGAAAAGTGATATGTTAGTAGTACAAACATTTAGTCTATTATCTATTGAAATAATATAAATATAGAACTTACATAATCTAATATCTTAAATTCAGAACTAAAATAATATTTGAAAAGGTTTTGAAATAATTTGATACTAAATATCCTCCTCTAAAATCATATGATGGAAAATGTGAGTATCTCAATATAGGAGTGAATTGAGTATCCAATAAAAATTTCTGATAAAAATGGACTTAAATGAAATCCAACAATTTATTTCAATGTGTCCATATTTATTAAAATTTAAATTTAATATAAATTTGAAACAATTAAAATATATTAAAAAAAGTTTTATTATGTCATAGTTAAAATTATATATAAAAACCGTTTATATTTTAATATAAATTATCTTATTTAAAATCCAATATAAAAACTATTTAAGATAAAATATAAAACTAGTGGTTTTGTTTTTCAGCTAAAAATAGAAACAGTTTGATGAAGAATGATAGAAAAAAATGTACAGAAATTGAAAAAACGAGGTTATGTCTTAAGTTGATACTTAGTCCTCTCTATATTGAAATCACTTTCTAGAAATATCTTTATATAAAATAGTAAAATTATCCACATCCTACATCTAGTTATACAATAGATTTCCAACTATTCAGACCACTCATGTCTTCTTATAATGTTTTTTTAAAAAAAAACTAATAAAAAGTCATTACCATACCTCTACCATAACATGTGATAAAGCATGTAAAGAATGATTTTTGAAGACATGTATGTTTCATGCTATTTAATGTAGGAGAAAATGTGGGTGATATAAAAAAAACTATATACTCATATATTTTAAATTTAATGAAACGAAATAGAAAAATAAAATTAAATATTTGAAGGGATAAATTTTCTGGGTCAGTTAGGCTCTGCTATGTGAGAATACGTGAAGAAGATTTAAACTAAGGCTATAGTGAGGATTCAAAAAATTCATATAGAACAAACAGTTATAGAATGTTTTTCTTTACTATAGTAGGGAATGATACGTCTGTTGTTCTTTGGAATTAACTTTCGAGTGAATTCATATAAAATATTTTTAAATTATTGTAATATGCTCTAGCTCTCAAGCATGAGGAAATATTTGTTTCTATTATTGTTCATCTATTAACTCTACTTAATACTCTCATAAGATTGAGGTATTCTACATTCTCTATTTAACAACAACATCAATATTGAAAACATAATATGGATTTTTGGCATCTTTGTACTCAGAAATTAATCATCCTTTAACGAAGAACTGAAATATTTTTAGAAAAAATCATTAAAATAACATTTGGAATTAAATTCAAAAATTTATCTGTTTAATATAATTAATTCAAACAGACAAGTAACAGAATAGTTGTGGTCATTCTAGGAATGGCGAATCAGTGGAATTTTCTTGTTATAATAGTGACACACAAATGGTGGTGTCTAAGTCTAGCGGTCTAACACTAGAGGTGTGACACTATTGGTGTGTCCTTATAATGGTGACTCATATGACCGTAGGTCATCATTATGTTAGTGACTCTTACGATGGTAGGTTAGGATATATGTAACTCTTCCTTATGGTGGAAGGTCATTTCATAATTTTCCAAATGTATAGTTTTGTTGTATTACACTGCTTATAGTGAGTCATTCAATACATAACAAAAATTACACTCCTATGGTAAATCATAGTAGAGAGAGTGTCTCCCAAGACATAGCTGATTTGTAGATCTCATTGGTGAGTTGTCCTTTATGGTGAATGAATATAAGTCCCCAGCCTTAAACCTTACTTAATCTTGAGTTAATACAAGATTACACATTGAGGGTATTTTCAGGTTTAGAGTTTTAGAGAATTAGATCATAAAACTTGCATTACATTCCACATTTAAACAAAGTGGTTACATAAAGATAGTATTCATTTTTTCCCATCAAGAGAAACATATTTAAAATAAAATGTGGATTCTTTCTTGACACTTCCTTGACACTATCATCATATCATGTACCTTTCCCTTGACCTGTGGAAAACATTTCAAAAAAACTTGGGATGAGCATAAAAATCTCAGTAAGGGATATAAAAATATGGAAAGGAAACATGAGTTTATATATACATAAGAATGAAATCATACATTACCCATAAAACATAGGCACTTTAACATACCTCATAAAATCATGAATAAATCATAGAAATCATATGACATAAAAGGTAACTTGATGTATTCATAACATTCTTACGTAGGGAGAAACCCTATTGGTTATGTTTGGAATACCCATCATAGTATATTCCCTAAATCTCTTCGGAGAATCCTTAACGTTTCACTCCTTCGCGTTACCCAATGCATTGGAGAGCTATATCGGGCTCACCTGCCCTTAGTTTATCATGGAACCACCCGTATTCATACAATTCCGAAGAACCATAACATAATCATAGAACATAACTTAAGCATAAAGAAAAGATAACATTACCACATTACAAAAACAATATATCATTTTAATATATTGAAATAATGAATCCATTCTAAAAAAACATTTTCAAAACCATTTAAAACATTTAATAAAGAGATTTTTGAATCAAAGTTTCCCATACCACATTGAAGCTTTTAACATTTTAAACCATTAATATCCATATAAATAAATTCTTAAAACCATTTTTGAAACATGGATATTAATAAGAACAAATCATTAAAACATTTAAAGTGATGTTTTGGTTCAAGGGTTTTTACCAAAATTAGAGACACTTGAATACAATAATTGAGGAATAACATTTAATCAGAACTTTATAATATCATGAGAATAAATGGATTCATGATATAATATTCCAAAGGAAAGTATATACACCATATAATAGTGAATTGGTGCATAACAACAATGAAGTCTCAATAGAAATGGAAAATGCGATGAAATCCCTTATAAAGATGGTATCCTTAAATTAAGGATAAATCAATCTCAAAATTATGTGTGACCAATATAAATACACCCAACATAAGTGGATATTATGTGTAAAAAAATAAAAGTTAATTCACTCATATTCAAAGGATTACATATTCAATAACTACATGTTGAACCCAAAGAAATCGAAATTGGGTTAAAAAGTTCCCTTGGTAAAATTCGACAGCCTAACGGCGTCACTTCAAAATTCAGAAAATGAGTTGATGAGAGATAAAAAGGGTATCTCATCACTTGGACATAAAATTTAAATCAATAAATATATAGAAGAACATATCCAAACATAATATTATGTGAATTAAAAGACATTACAAAAGAAGTATTTTAAAATAGGAGGGTGAAAGGTTCCCTTACCGACAGGTGTATCTTTCAAAACATACACCCCGTGAAAGAAGGACAATAAAAAATTGATGTAAATACTCTTAAATGAAATTATATTACAAAATTATTAAAATAATGGTCAGTACATACACCACTCAAAGGAAATTGTGGCAAATGTAGCGTAAATCTCACGGGAATAAAAGTGAGATGAAAAATCCCTTACGAAAACTCGGCAGCCTAACGACGCCACATAAAACTTAAAAAAATGGATTGATGAGATCAAATAGGGTCTCTCATAATATTAAAATAAAATATACAGCCAGAGGAATATAAAAGAACATCCCCCATCATAACAAAAAGTAGCTTAAAAGAAGTGACATAAAGGAGAGTACTTAAAAAGAAAGAGAGAGGTTAGATCTCTTACGAAAATTCGGCAGCCTAACGACACCACTCAAAACTTCCAAAATGGATTTATGAGAGAGAATAGGTTCTCTCATCATATGAACATAAAAATTATAGTAAGAGTAATATAAAAGAACATCCCAATCACAAGAAAGATGAGCTCAAAAGTAATGACATAAAAGAGTGTACTTAAATAGAAAGAGAGGAGTAGGATCCCTTACCTCAGGTCCGACTTGACTCGATCGTTCTTTAACGTCCTGAATAATAAACATGAGTTAATTTATACATTCTTAAGAACCGTTTTCAAGTTAATTATTCCTTTTATATCACTTATTTACATGTTATAAACATTATGTAATCATTTAAGTTAATAATGTTTGTTTTTTTCGATATTTGGTTCTTAAGTCGAAAGTGGACTTCTTACAATTACATGTTGTTTGTGTTGTCAAAGGTTCATTATATCCAGAATTATATTCATGATTTAGGTATCATATATATCATATATATCCAGAATATACATGTATTTATAATATTTCATAATCATTTAGAGGTAAGAAATGAAATGCACCATTCATTGAGACCGTAAGCCGTACGTACGCATGAACGCTACTTTCATTTCTTTGTCATATTAATGGAATTAAAACCAAATGAGAGGTATGTATATTTTAATTCCAGAATAATATTCATCATTTATATGTAACATAAATCATATATAATAACTTTAAATATATCCTTTATACATCCCACATATGGCATTAACGAATCAAATCACTTTGAGGGGGCGGTAGTCCGCACTTCCTAAAATGAAATTATCGTGTTTACCCACAATGTAAACCATAAAGGTATGCCACAAAATAAAAATAAATAATCTTAAGTAAAAAATAAACATATTATATATCATATTTAAAATACAGTGACATCATAATGGCCACCATTAAAGGTGTTAAAGGAATATTGAACAATAATAGTTTCGTGAGGCAGAAAATCGCCAACCACGGAAACAGTATGTTCTTTAACCATTAGACGAAGGTGTGCATAAGTGTAGCTCGAATACTTATTCTAAAAACATCCTAGTATATTGAAGATACTGGATTTGTTACAAAATAAATGAATAAAAAGAGTTTAGGGGGTTGGAGAAGCAAAATAAAACAAAAGGACACAAGTGAAGACATTACCTTAAAATCGGGTAACTCCCTTTTGTTTGAGATCAAAGGCATCCTTGAGAAGAATTCTGCCCAAATTGAGGCTTCACGGAGTAAGAGAGGGAAGGGTAGAGACAAAATGGTCAGGGTTTGGCTGAGCCAAAGGCTTTGTAAATGTGGGTATGGAGGTAGAGGTGGGGGCCTTTTAAAAGAGGAGAGGAGGGGCACTCTTGGAAAGTAAAGAAATGTTACTTTATTTTAAAATTATTTTCGGATTCAAAAGGTCCCACATTGATATAATTCTAGGTTAAAGTGATAAGGGCTCTAAATCCACCCATCCAATAGGTTTTAGACATGTGTAGGTCATAGATTTTACATTATCATTTCATTTTATTTAAATCCTTTATTAATGAAGTAATCGCTGCATCATCATTATGTCATACATAATTTAATTTATTTAATGTCTAAAAATTATAAAAAAACTATCATCATGTAGTAAATCTTTGTATATTTCCAATGATTATTTATAGTCAAAAATATGACTTGTATAACCCCATGTAAAAATTGTTTTAGTAAAACATTTTATGTTTGTGTCATTTTTACTTTAACATTAAATAAAAAGGTATTTATGTCATTTTCCGACCAAAGTGGCTCCATGGGGTCCCCAAGGTGACCCATGGATTGTATTGGTCGTCCATGACACATCCAATGATGGTAGGACATGTGTCTAGGTCATTTAATTTTATTAAAACAATATTCTTACCTTAAACTACACTAATTACCTCTAATCGCGATTAAAAACTTAATAAGATACTATTCACCAAAAAATTATTCTAATCCCATTGAACCACATTTTACTTCTTAATGACACCCATGTATGTCGGATTTTTGAAATTCCAAACACAAAGATGGAAAAATTTCATTTAAACGGAAAATCAGTTTTTATAAGTACCACTTAGTGGTTTCACTATTCATCAAAAATTGAAGTTTTTCAGAAAATTACAAAAAATTCACCCTAAGCAATATTTGATATTCCGAATTCAAAAATGATGTCTATTTTACAAAATTATTAACATATAAGTTGAATTAATTAATTTAATAATTAATTCCCACTGTTAAAACAAATAACGTGTTTTTATGAAACAAAAAGTATCAAAAGATTGACAATAACATTTTTCACTATTCATTAAAAATTGAACTTTTTCAGAAAAATACCAAAAATGTCACAAAGTAAATATTGATGTCCCAATTCTAAATAAGAATTTTATTTTTTCAAATATAACACATAAGATTTTCAAAATGTGGATTTAAAAGAGGTTTTCCATCAAAAGGCGGTTAATCGACCTTTTAATGAATATTAGAATGCTTACGCTTAAAATTGGATTCATTCGCATTTTTAATCCTCTAAAATTTATTACAAAGAGTAAAAATATTTGACAAACATATATAGTAATTTTTTAGTTAGTTCTATTCATTCCCGCCATCACAACAGCTAGGCGTTAACTACCATTTAAAATAATATTATTTTATTATTAGAGTGCAACGTAAGATTCCCAATAAACTCGTTGTTGCGTGTTGGGTACGCCATCGAGCATAACATACCCTTTAAAGTTATATTAATATTTTATTCACAAATATGGATAAATTTGAAAATGTCATACTCTTTATTTACCTGGGCTGTTACATCCTTCCCCCTTTTTGGAATTGCGTCCTCACAATTTTAAAATTGGGCTTGGAAACTTCATTGGAAATCCCACATCGGAACAAGAGTCAATAAAACAATCACTTTAAAAAAATAAAGAATGATAAGTACAAATGTCACCTGAGTTAACCCATACTAGGATTCCAAGTATGAAAATATGGACATGGACGAAAAAAACAAAGGGTCATGTTCTGATGGAGAGTGATAGTAAACATCTCTAGGAGAAAGTTAACCATAAGAAAATCACAAACTTGTGATGGGTTAAATGGTATTCGATTCCCCCGTAGAAAAAGATAATAGACAAAACTTTTGTATTAAGTTACTTTTTATTGAGGAATTTATTCATAAGGAAACATAATCACTTATCATGTTGACTTAACTTTTACTAGATTCCTTAATTAAACTCATATTTTCTCCAAAAGACGAGTATTTAGGAAGACTTGTTCACATTAAGACTACTATAATCAACTTCTAGAAAATCACCTAATCCACAAAAGAGAACTATATATTTCACATTCCTTTAGACTTTAACCAAAAACAAAACCAAAAAGGTTAGTAAAAGATCAGATAATCCAGAAAAGGATAACCCTTTATAAAAAGAAAACCTATTCTTAATCTCCAAAATTTGTCCAACAAAACCCAAAGTTCAACGAGGACCATTCGATAACAATTTGTCTATAAAAATTCTTAAAAGTAAACCAAACTAAGATTGAAACCCAAATATTTGAAGGATTTAGTCACATATTCCTCCAAGTAAAATCGTAAAATTTATCTCCAAACAACATCAGTTGCTCTTAATGTCTCGTATTGAAATGTAATTAACATAATCACATATCCTCCATGATAGGTTATTAAATTTCCATAGATAGCCAAAAATCAACTTAATATTAATTCATAAAATCATCTAACTAAAAAGAATCAGTCAAACTAACCAGGGACTTCACGTAGTCTAGTGGTAGGCGATAAATATCAGTCACACATTGGTTGTGGGTTCGATTCCTGTAGCTTTTTCCGACGCGATAGGTTGTCACACGGTTTGCGTGTTGTCCTTTTTCAAAAACTATATAATTTCAAATCATTCTCAAAAAGAGATAAAATCATAAAAAATAACCATGAAATAATTTAACCTCAATTTAATCTCATGCCTTTCACTTCCATCATAACATATAGTAACCCATAATTACCTCAATTGTAAGGATCATATAATCCCAAATGATACTTTATAACTTTGTCCACAAAAGAACAGATAACTATTCCTTGAATAAAATTTTCATATATTAAACATCAGTGTTACACATACTATAAAAATTCTTCTAATGTAACCCCATCATCAAAAGAGACTTAATACTCTTAATAATTTCACCGTAACTCTTGAAGACCTTATATGTTGACTTCTTACTCATTCAAAATTCTACATGATCCATTAACCATTCCTTTCCTAATTATTCTGGAATAGTTTTTTCCTACAAAAAAATCATGAATCATATCCTAAGATTCCAAAATAGGAAAACAAAAGTTATGAAATAATCCATACCATTGATTGGTCATTGTCAGTTTCTTCATCCTCAATCGGAATGGCATTAGGTATTGGTAAACGAATTTTTGTATGATCTTGGTGATCCCATTCACTAAACTTCTTCATAGGACATGTTTTTGCATAATGACCGTGCACACCACATTTAAAACATTCAATTGATCCCTCAGAAAGAGCTTCTTTCCCTTTCCTCGAGTCAACTGGATGCTTCCTTTTTCCATGGCAGGTTATTTATTTATGACCTTCATTTCCACATCTATAGCATATTTCTGTCCCTTTGAAACATTTTCCTAGGTGTTCCTTTCCACATCTTTGACACACAGGTTTTTGGACATACTTACCTTTATTATTATTACCAGTAGTTCTGTAGGGATTTGTTTCTCGCATATATGATGCCTTATAGAAATCACCAAGGTTTAGGTGGTCAATCATGACTCCAGATAGTTGGTTGAGGATAAACACAAGAGTTCTCATTGCAGATCCCATATCATTCAGTTTCTTGCTCAAAATACTATCACAGTTTCCTTCACATCCACTTTTACTCTGGTGCCTGCTAGATCTAGACATTTACTAAAACCAAAAAGGTCAAAGTGAGTATATCAACAAAACCATCATGTACTAATGAGGAAGATAAACACTAAGATATACTTACTCATTCACTTTATTAAAAACTAGGACCCTTTCTGAATTCCAAACCATTATGGTAATGTCACTTATGCTTAAAGAATACCCTAACCTCTAAAGTTATCTTAACCGACCTCTGATACCAACTATAAGGCCCCAGCCTTAAACCTTATTTAATCTTGAGTTAATACAAGATTACACATTGAGAATATTTTCAGGTTTAGAGTTTTAGAGAATTAGATCATAAAACTTGAATTACATTCCACATTTAAACAATGTGGTTACATAAAGATAGTATTCATTTTTTCCCATCAACAGAAACATATTTAAAATAAAACATGGATTCTTTCTTGAAACTTCCTTGACACTATCATCATATCATGTAACTTTCCCTTGACCTGTGAAAAACATTTCAAAAAAACTTGGGATGAGCATAAAAACCTCAGTAAGGGATATAAAAATATGGAATGGAAACATGAGTTCATATATACATAAGAATGAAATTATACTTTACCCATAAAACATAGGCACATTAACATACCTCATCAAATCATGAATAAATCATAGAAATCATATGACATAAAAGGTAACTTGAGGCATTCATAACATTCTTACGTAGGGAGTAACCCTCTTGGTTAAGTTTGGAATACCCACTATAGTATATTCCCTAAATCTCTTCGGAGAAACCTTAACTTTTCACTCCTTCTCATTACCCAATGCATTGGAGAGCTATATCGGGCTCACCCGCCCTTAGTTTATCACGGAACCACCCGTCTTCATACAATGACCATGAACCATAACATAATCATAGCACATATCTTAAGAATAAAGGAAATATAACATTCCCACATTGTAAAAACAATATAACAATTTAAGATATTGAAATAATGAATCCATTCTAAAAAACCATTTTCAAAACCATTTAAATCATTTAATAAAGAGATTATTGAATCAAAGTGTCACATACCACCTTGAATTTTTTATCATTTTAAACCATTAATATCCATATAAATAAATTCTTAAAACCATTTTGGAAACATGGATATTAATAAGAACAAATTATTAATACATTTAAAGCGATATTTTGGTTCAAGGGTTTTTACCAAAATTAGAGACACTTGAATACAATAATTGAGGAATAACATTTAATCAGAACTTTATAATATCATGAGAATAAATGGATTCATGATATAATATTCCATAGGATATTATATACACCATATAATAATTAATTGCTGCATAACAACAATTAAGTCTCAATATAAATGTAAAATATGATGAAATCCCTTTTAAAGAAGGTATCCTTAAATTAAGGATAAATCAATCTCAAAAGTATGTGTGACAAATATAAATACACCCAATATAAGTGGATATTAAGTGTAAAACAATAAAAGGTAATTCACACATATCAAAGGATGAAATATTCAATAACTACATGTTGAACCCAAAGAAATCCAAATTGGGTTAAAAAGTTCCCTTGGTAAAATTCGACAGCCTAACAACGTCACTTCAAAATTCAGAAAATGAGTTGATGAGAGATAAAAAGGGTATCTCATCACTTGGAAATAAAATTTAAATCAATAAGGATATAGAATAACATATCCCAACATAATAGTATGTGAATTAAAATACATAACAAAAGAAGTCTTTTAAAAGAGGAGGGTGAAAGGTTCCCTTACCGACATGGGTATCTTTTGAAACATACACCCCGTGATAGAAGGACAATACAACATTGATGTAAATACTCATAAATGAAAGTATATTACACAATGAGTAAAATAATGGTCAGTAAATACACCAATCAAAGGAAATTGTGGAAAATGTAGCATAAATCTCACGGGAATAAAAGTGAGATGAAAAATCCCTTACGAAAACTCGGCAGCCTAACAACGCCACATAAAACTTAAACAAATGGATTGAGGAGATCAAATAGGGTCTCTCATAATATTACAATAAAATGTACAGAAATAGGAATAGAAAATAACATCCCCCATCATAACAAAGAGGATCTTAAAAGAAGTGACATAAAGGAGAGTGCTTAAAAAGAAAGAGAGAGGTTAGATCTCTTACGAAAATTCGGCAGCCTAACGACGCCACTCAAAACTTCCAAAATGGATTGATGAGAGAGAATAGGTTCTCTCATCATATTAACATAAAAATTACAGTAAGAGTAATATAAAATAACATCCCAATCACAAGAATGATGATCTCAAAAGGAATGACATAAAAGATTGTACTTAAAAAGAAAGAGAGGAGTAGGATCCCTTACCTTGGGTCCGACTTGACTCGATCGTTCTTTAACTTTCTGAATAACAAACATGAGTTAATTTATACTTTCTTAAGAACCTTTTTCATGTTCATTATTCCTTTTATATCACTTATTGCCATGTTATAAACATTATGTAATCATTTAAGTTAATAATGTTTGTTTTGTCGATATTTGGTTCTTAAGTCGAAAGTGGACTTCTTACAATTACATTTTGTTCGTGTTGTCAAAGGTTCATTATATCTAGAATTATATTCAAGATTTGGGTATCATATATAAAATATATATCCATTATATACATGTATTTATAATATTACATAATCATTTAGAGGTAAGAAATTAAATGAACCATTCATGGAGACGGTAAGCCGTACGTACGCATGGACGCTACTTTCATTTCTTTGTCATATTAATGGAATTAAAACAAAATGAGAGGTATGTATATTTTAATTCCAGAATTATATTCATCATTTATATGTAACATATATCATATATAATAACTTTAAATCCATCCTTTATACATCCCACATATGGCATTAACGAATCAAATCACTTTGAGGGGGCGGTAGTCTGCACTTCCTAAAATGAAATTATCGTGTTTACCCACAATGGAAACCATAAAGGTATGCCACAAAAGAAAAATAAAGAAGCTTAAGTAAAAAATAAACATATTATATATCATATATAAAATAAAATGACATCATAATGACCACCATTAAAGGTGTTAAAAGAATATTGAACAATCATCGTTTCGTGAGGCAGAAAATCGCCAACCACAGAAACAGTATGTTCTTTAACCATTAGACGAAGGTGTGTGTAGTGTAGATCGAATCCTTATTATTCCAACATACTAGTATATTGATGATACTGTAGTTTTTACAAAGTAAATTAATAAAAAGAGTTTAGGGGGTCGGAGAAGAAAAATAAATCAAAAGGACACAAGTGAAGACATTACCTTAAAATCGGGTAACTCCCTTTGGTTTGAGCTCAAAGGCTTCCTTGGGAAGACTTCTGCCCAAAGTGAGGCTTCAAGGAGTAAGAGAGGGAAGTGGAGAAAAATAATGGGCAGGGTTTGGCCGAGCCAAAGGCTTTGGAAGTGTGGGTAAGGAGGTAGAGGTGGGGGCCTTTTATAAGAGGAGAGGAGGGGCACTCTTGGAAAGTAAAGCAATGTTACATTATTTTAAAATGAGTTTCGTATTCAAAAGGTCCCAAATTGATATAATTAGAGGTTAAGGTGATAAGGGTTCGAAATACACCCATCCAATAGGTTTTGGACATGTTTAGTTCATAGATTTTACATTATAATTTCATTTTATTTAAATCCTTTATTAATGAGGTAATCGCTGCATCATCATTATGTCATAAATAATTTAATTTATGTAATGTCTAAAAATTATAAAAAAAAATATCATGATGAAGTAATCTTTGTATCTTTCCAATGATTATTTATAGTAAAAAATCTGACTTGTATAACCCCATGTAAAAATTGTTTTAGTAAAACATCTCATGTTTGTGTCATTTTTACTTTAACATTAAATAAAAAGGTATTTATGTCATTTTCCAACCAAAGTGGCTCCATGGGGACCCCAAGTTGAAATATGGATTGTCTTGGTCGGCCATGACACATACAATGGGGGTAGGACATGTGTCTAGGTCATTTCATTTTATTAAAACATTATTCTTACCTTAAACTACACTAATTACCTCTAATCGCGATTAAAAACATAATAAGTTACTATTCACCAAAAAATTTTTCTAATCCCATTGAACCAAATTTTACTTCTTAATGAAACCCATGTATGTTGGATTTTTGAAATTCAAAACAAAAATATGGAAATATTTCATTTTAACAGAAAATCAGTTTTTATAAGTACAACTTAGTGGTTTCACTATTCATCACAAATTGAAGTTTTTCAGAAAATTACCAATAAATCACACTAAGCTATATTTGATATTCTGAATTCAAAAATGATGTCTATTTTAAAAAATTAAAAACATATAAGTTTCATTAATTAATTTAATAATTAATTTCCACTGTCAAAACAAATAGCGTGTTTTTATGGAACAAAAAGTATCAAAAGATTGACACTAGTTTATGTCCGATTTCAAAGTGAAATTAATTTCAACCACCACTATTGGATTAAATGGTAAAAATATATTCTAATTTAACTTTAAAAATAATTCAAAAGATAATCTAATAATATAAATAAATTAGATTAAAAAGCGGTTTTGAATTAAAAAACAACATTTTTCACTATTCATAAAAAAGTGAACTTTTTCGGAAAAATACCAAAAATTTACACAAAGTAAATTGTGATGTCCCGATTCTAAAGAAAAATTTTATTTTGTCAAATATAACACATAATATTGTCAAAATGTGGATTTAAAAGAGGTTCTCCATCAAAAGGCGGTAAATCGACCTTTTAAAGAATATTAGAATGTTTACGCTTAAAATTGGATTCATTCGCATATTTAATCCTCCAACATTTATTATAAAGAGTAAAAATATTTTAAAAACATATATAGTAATTTTTTAGTTAGTTCTATTCATTCCCGCCATCACAACATCTAGGAGTTAACTACCATTTAAAATAATATTATTTTATTATTAGAGTGCAACGTAAGATTCCCAAGAAACTCGCTGTTGCGTGTTGGGTACGCCATCGAGCATAGCGTCCCCTTTAAAGTTATATTAATATTTTTTTCAAAAATATGTATAAATGTGAAAATTTCAAACTCTTTATTTACCTGGGGTGTTACAATGAACCTCAACGATGATTCATTAAACCAATGGTGACTCATCATTAGGAAAATTTAGGCACCTATCTCATATTTTAAAATTCTAACAAAACGACATGAAGATTATTATTATCAATATAAATATTATTTAGTGATAATTAAAATAAGGGTTATGTGACCCTTAATATAGGTCCCAAAAGCATTGATTAACCACTATGGATATAAATATTAACAGGGTTGGTTTTTATGGATATTGAATGTATTGATGGATATAAAGCCTTATCATTAACATATTTAATGGAAGAGATAAGAAGAGAGGTTCTTTCTATGGAACCTTTGGTTAAAAATCATGTATGGTTATGGATATCATGTATAAATTAGGATCAAGGAATAGAGGATAGAAAACATAAATTGAAGAATCGATTTTATGAGAATATTTTTTATATACTACAGATAATGTATAGAAACTATTGGATTAAGGTTTAAGTTAATAAAGATAAATCAATATTGATTTCAAAGGATCTACACTAGAGCGGGCTGTAATTTTTTTCATAAAACTAAAATATGTGTATATAATTTATTTTAGATTTACTGGGAATTTTATTAATATTTTTAGATGGACTCTAAAATTCCGAATATAATTTTTGAAGACATTTTTATTGGATGAGAATGAATAAATAATTTTTATAGAATCACTATTTTGTAATTTGTGATGAATTAAATTCTAAAAAATAGCTAAGCCTTCACATACATAAATATTCATGTATAAAAGATCGTGTATATGTAATGTTTCGTGTAAAAATATTTATAAGTATCATTCCACAGGTGTGAAAATGTTTACATATGTGAATATCAATTTATGTAATTTTTTCCACTTATGATAATTTATATAATCAAATATATCCCATATAATTTATTTAGATGTATACATGATTCATGTATGTGAATGAGCTGACATACAGGTACTTCTAGATGTATATAATTTTGTAAATCCATGTTTGCAAACTTATAGATATCTTAGTTGATAGACATAGCTAAATGATATTTATCTAAACCCACGTATGTAATTAGAGACTCATATACTAGAATTTCACATACATACTTTATGAAAGTTATTGAATTTATATAATTTATTCCACAGAAGAGAAATCAATATCAAATAATTCTTATACAGTAGATTATATTTTTAAAAATCATGACACTTATTTAATCAATGAGCCATGCTTGTATTAATATATACTATTGGATAATAATCACTTCAATTATTTCATGATGCATAAAATAGACTTTTCATGTTTAAAATAATAATGAATACGAAAACAAAATGAATCCGAATTATTCATAGAATGTTAGGATCATTCAAATATAAGGGGTTCTGAGAGGGAATGAATAATATCTATGAATTTTTAGCAATGTACAGTTTTGGTATTTGATAATGTATTGTTTCAATTATAATAACTCACACTATAATTGTATTCCAACATAGACATGTATGTTTACATACTCATGAAGCTTTTAAGATTATAGGTGAATAATTTTGTAAATATTATTGAGGAAAATGTGGTAGAACCTACTATATAATAAATTTAAAATTTTGAACCATGATTTCAAAAAAGAAGCAATTCATTATGTTCATTCTTGGAATACTATATGAGTAAAAAAATAAACACAAAACAAGACATTGAAACAAAAAATTATTTTTTTTTAATTGTGATTTTATTCTACATGTTATCTTTCCTTATGAACATACCATGATTCATATTTGAAAATGAAATCATGAATTATTGAGCTTTTACATCACTTGAGTAATTGTGGAAATTCCAAATGAATAAAATATTAAGAGAAAGTAAGTACCACGATCAGGGTGTGATAGGGTACTATGTATTGAAGAGAAAAATATCTATTGAAGAATTAGTAGAAGATGAAGAATGTAATACTATGTTATGATTTTTTTGTATACAGAATCATAATATATTATAATTTTATTCCATAATTCTATGTTATATTTAGGTGAGCTGATGTACTGGGAAGTGAGAATATGAGGTGAGAAGTTTCTGAAATGACATTTGAAGATGATCTATTTACAATGACCTAATTACTAAGAATACTTGATGAAATTTAGGAATTAAAATACTATAATGTTTTTTTGAATATAGAGATAATTTTTTTGATTCATAATAATGTATTTCTATTTTTCGATCAAATTACTAAAAACACTTCAAATGAATGCTTTTATATATATAGTGGGGATTTAAAGATCATGTGTGACTAATGGTAAGTAAGGGGATTAAAGTGAGACTCAGTGTTTATCATGTAAAGCTGTTGAAGAAATAAAATGTGTAAATTTTAGGATATGTTAGAGGAGAATCATTAAGGTTTATACAAAATGTGACTCTATAATGGTTTAAAAAAACCACTATATTTATATTTGATTAATATTTTGGAGAATCCATGTTACATCATAGGAAAAATATTTCATGGCGTAATTATTAGTACCAATACTAGTAAAAATATATTTTCTCACATTATTTATCAATATACAAGTGTTAAATTGATGATTTTTTATTAGACATAAAATAGATACAATTATACATACCATAAAAAATGTTCTATAATTCCAAATGTGATTAAATATTAATAAAAATATTAAATTTGTCACAAAATATAAAAAAACTAATTCAACCCACTTTTATGAGTCCTCAACAACACTAAGGGACCATCACATGGAATTATAATTGTTAATCCCCAATGATTTTCCATTCGATATAAGAATTATAAAAAATAAGGGAAAAAATTCATTCTTTATGCATAATCAATATAGTATTCATAATTATTTTATTTTTTTACATGATCCTTCACACTAAATAGTATTAAGGAAAGAAATTTAAGTGCGATTGTTTTTTGTAACCACTAATTCACCACTAACATAGTGGTTTTTCATAGTCACATAAGATTATCGGTTTCAATTAGATTGAAAATGTTATTGAAGATCAGTTTCTAAATTTATCGCTTATTATACATCATTGGATATAGTAAAGTGCAATAAATTTAGTTATTTTCATAAATATATGAGCTTTATTATTATTTAAAACAGTTTTTTGATTAACAAAAAATATGAAAGGCACGAACACTATCAACAAAAAATTGGTCACCCTGTTTGATTGGAAGGAATTCCGAATGTGAAAGGAGATGATGGTTCTATATATTATCTCTATTTGATTACATGTTCTTGATATAATAGATATTCATTTATATATTATTAATTTCCATAAAACACACATTGTTATTAAAAAATAATATTAAATAATTATAGAGAGTGTGAAATGCATTACTCACATCCTTATAAAATAAGGAGATTACATTAATGATTGACACAAAAAGTGAATCAATTCATATGAAACAATAGGATATCCATATAGTGGGATGTAATTTTTTTAACAATGAAAATCATTATTGGATCACTTTTAGAACATTCATAGAAGAGAATATGAGTGATTTAATGAGTTCTTTATTCTAGTAAAAAAATTCCTCTAGTCAAACAAATAAAAAACATCATGATGGAGATTGAATTAATGAGGATTCTCTAAGATAAATTAAATATAAATATTTATTCTGTTGATAAATAATATATGGATCCATGCTCAATTCATAATATCAATAATATTTTGATATCCTTAGAGATGAAAATTGGACCTTCCTTCAGGTGAAAAGTAAAATATAAAAATCTGATAGAATTACAATAATTCAAATTTTTTATGTAAATTGATTAAAATATTTCTCAATATATGTAAAAAAATATGGAATCTATTTCTGAGTATAATGATAAATTTATATCATTATTTTACAAAGAAATATGGTGAGGAAAATAGAAATAAAATGGTAAAAATATTTATATGGGTTTTAATTATTGTAATTTTTGAATACATTTCATTTGGTTATACTATATGGAATATAGAAGATGAAAAATATGATCAATACCAATGAAAATCGTGAAGAAGTTTTTTTTAGAAGATACAATGGAGGAGAGTCCTTCAAATGGAAATGAAAGGATATAAAAAATATAGAAAATGAACATTATTTTAAAAAATGATATTATTTATTTTAAATAGGAAAGTATAAATGAGGATTATAACTCAAAAAATAAGTAATTTCATATTTTATTGATAAATTAAAGAATTATATTGATACCTCTATTTATGATGATAAAAATAGTGACACATAGCATTTTTATGAGAATACACTAAATGAATTCAAATTATAAATCTAAATTTACCTTAGATAAAATTAAATCAGGATTATTGATGAATAAAAAAAAGAATTTTAATGTTATAATTAATTATTAACAATATATATTGATAAATAAAAATATAAGGACCATGATGACATAAAAACGAATTTTTAACGAAAGATAGCTATCTGCAATATAGTCTTTAATGAAATAGGAAATATTCGTGAGATTACTATAGTGTACCCTAAATCTAATAATAATGAGGAAATTTTTGTGGATGTTATGTTGGTTGATTCATTTTTTTAAATTGTGATAATATATGTTTACAAATTTATCCAATGAAGTTGGGGAACGTTCTACAAAGTTGATATAGTTTATAATTATACCATTTAATTTTTGTATTATTATATGGATCCATGAACAATTATTTTCGATACTTTATATTGAAACCTAAATGAACTAAATGGTGAAATTAAAGGAAATATCATAAACATTTCACACATGAAGGTTAAGAAACACATTCTTACTTTTACATGTGGTAGTTTTGTAAATTTCTAGTGAATTAAGTTTGAAAAGAAAAATAAATATCAGACTAATACAATAGTTCAACCTAATATAAAGGATTATTATTATAATTATTATTAAGTTAAAATGATGTGGTTTAGATAAAATTCAATGAAATAAAAACAATAAAATTTTAATTAATCCTATTTAAAAATAAATAGATTTTATAATGAAGGGATATGTTGGTGTTTTTGGGTTTTTAAACATATATAATTTTATTGTTTGTTTTTTTGATCACTCCTTAAATTAAATAGAGGTCATGAATAGAGTGTTAATCATGTTGAAATTCCAAGTATTCAGCTTATATAAAATTCCATGGGAAATATAAAACTACAAAATAATGTTGATTATTTTATAGAAAAAATGAATTTATTATAATAAATCTAAAATAAAAACCCATAGTTATCATACCATGATGTTAGAGATTTTATATTAATTGGAGGATACAAAATAATTCCATAGTCTAAGTAGTTAATAAAAATTAATGCATGTTATGAATAATTACTATGAAGTGAAAATTGAATGTCATTAGAAATTAGATAGTGATTTCTCATAAAATGTAACTAAATTCATAAATCCCTTGAAATATATCCTACGGTATAGTGAGGAGATACCACTTTCAAAAATTATTCAGAACAAAATTTAAATGTTTTATAACTTAAACAAATGTTTATAAGAAACTTGGTTTAAAATGACATATTGTTTTGGGATGGGTTGAGTCGGAATTTTGAGAGTATACCTTGCCTTCAAAACAATAGTAATGAGGTGATGTTTTCAAATAATAATTACTTAATTACATTATTTAAGGAATGAAAAATCATTATAATGGTACAATGAACATTTCAAAATCAATATAAAATAAAAAATGATAAAAATAAATATTACTTGAGTATGAAGAACGTGGATAAGATTTTTCATAGAAGACATATATATTTCAGTCAAATGAATATGGATAAGTTAATATAGTTTAATAAAATAAAGAATATAAAATTGAATGGTTAAATAAATTTTAATTGTTACAAATTTCATAAATGTAAGATAGTGAACACAATTTCTAAGGGTTTTGAGATCATGAAAATATTTCTCCAGATTTAAGATAATTAATTAAGTGTAATCTAATACATTATATCTTAATCTATAATGGAATGTTTTTTATGAAATTTATGATGATTTTAGTTACATGAATTAATCATATTTTATTTTGAGTAAATCACAATCTCTTGATAGTTTTGATTAATTTTAGCGGATTTAGTGAAATCAAATACGAATTGTTATGAAGATATTTTAATTTTATCATGGACTCAAAAACAAAAAACAAAATTAATTTGTGGTATATCCTAAGAAACCTAAATAAATAAATTAATATTGTGATCCAAAAACACCCCCTAAATAATTGAATGTTTTATTATAAAAATTAGATAATGGATTACATATAAAAGTACATTTTTTGAGATAATGGACCATTAAATTATTTTGGAAGAAAGATATTATAGTCGACTTTAATATACTAAACTGGTATTTACACTGAACAAATAGAGTCAAAAAATAGTATTATATGTCTTCTATAAAGAATAATAAATTAAAATATAAAAAAATTTGGTAGTCTATATCAAATCATGAATTTAATTCATATGGAAGATTTTAATATGGGAGCTGATGATAATGTATTTTGTGGATGCATATCCCATGGAAGGAGTTAACTATGATAGAAAAAATTACATGGATTTTCATATATTTAAATAATGTTATTATATTTTTGAATCAAAATTAATTATAAATATTATTATTTATTAATTATGGGATTATATAAATTAAGGGAGAAATAATTAGTTAAAATGTGACAAATGTGAAAATTATAATTTTTCTGAAAATTATCCGGAAAATTATGATGTTTAAATTGATGAATAAGAATCATAATAAATAGAATCTATGATTCAATGATATAGAAAACATTTTTATCTAAAAACATGGTTAATATTAATATAAATGGTTTGAAAACATTGATATGTATAAGAATATATAATCACAATATATTATTTATGAAACATAAACTAGGGAAATAAAAAAGCATAAAAAATATGGACCTTTTTAAATTGATAATACATGATATAAAGTAGGTTTATAATAATGTCACATGGGAGTTTTTTGTACAATGAAAAGGAAAAAATGTGATAAATATGATTATATATTTCAAAAACCTACTACATAATAATGGATAAGTACAATGGCTTGAGTCTTGTATTATATGAGATAAATAAACTTTATTTATGGCTATAGACAATAATTATATCATATCTATATTAACAATACATTAATTATTCTTAGTCATCCATATGATATATTCTTAAAGGAATTATGAATTGCTTAAATTTATGCGAGTTCAGTATTTTCAAAAATAAATCACAATGAATTGGATTACATAGAAAAACAATGAGGTTTTATATTTGAATGTTATGGATGATGAGTATCCATGTAAAATGAGTTATGTGATCAAAAAATTTCACTGAGTATAGAATTAACATATGGATATCATCTTAAGGAATACAAACATCAATATTTTCATGGGGGATAAAAATCTAAATATCAATGTTTATTATATGATCTTAATCATAGTGATTGTGTAAATTGATAACATTTTAATGGATATTAGGAGTGAATATGAAAGTAAATTTCTACATAAATATGTTAAAAATTTATTATGTTAAAATTCAATGAGGTAATATTCTTGTTGTGTTTTTATTTAAAAAACACAATAGTTTTGTATTTCTATCCAAATAATATTTTACTCATGAATTATTAGTTTATGAAGGTTAAAAACAAGATAAATACCTACTCCTATATAAAATTTGGAATAGTTTTCCATTGGTGATGAATAATGAATTGGTAATTAATGTTATCCTTCATACTCATAATATCATATATAGTTCCATAAGCACCTACATTGCATACTCACATTGATAACACTTATAAAAGAAATGTTATAATTATATTTAATTATAAAATTTATGATCATTATTACATATATTATATCTTAATGAACCATTTGGTTTTATAACATTAATAAAATATTTTAATGTAATAACTAATAAATCACATGTCATTGTTTTCAAACAATCATTTTCCCAATTATAAATGGAAACACTTAATTTACAAACTCTGTTTAAAATACCCAAAAAATTCCCATTCACATTTTATCCTTATAAACATGTAACATGTTTTTATTTTCATGAAAACCCATGTAATTGAAACATAATAATGTGTTAAGCTCAAATGATCAGTTAGGAAAAAATATAACTATTTCTATTAAAAATATAAGCATTTTATACATAATATGGTTGAAATAAATAATTTAAAATTTTTCCCAATGAAAAAAATTGATACATGGTTTATCCCTGATGATTAATGAATTCATGGATATCAATAATATTTATCTTATAATAATAGAATACATAAATTTGAACATAAAAAACATGGTGTCAACACCTTAGGCTGACTTTCTATAGTGTAATAGAGAGGAGTATATCCAAAAATATAGTATTTTTTATGTCTTTAGATGTATCAATTAATCAAGGTGATATATAAATTCAGGAACCACCAATCACTTTTTTTCATTCAATGTATTTACTATAACATTCATAAATAAATTTCATATAATTCCCTATGGAATCTCTAGCTAAATAATATAATGGTTATCCATAAAATGAAAAATATTGACTTTCAATATTTTATAAACATATTTTCGTATTTAATAATCATCAATAAATGTCAATACATTTCTTCATGTTAGTATGAAGTAAAACATGATCACAACTCATCAAGAGAAACAAGGTGTACAGTAAAATGATATAATATTCACCTTTCCATTAATCAAGCCTTTTTGAATAATGATATAAAGAAATAGGAGATCTTATTACTATATAAATTAATGGAAAAACATTATTATAATTCATCCAAATGAATAAATATTTATTCCAAATGAATATAACCATAGTGTAGTAAAGTAAATATAGAAGATTGTTGACTTAAATTAAAAATACCATCATGAAATAATCCTTTAAATGGTATCATAAAGAAGGGATTAAAAGTTAAAAATTTTGATTCCCTATGGTCAATAAAAAAGAATGATAAATATATATAATATAGGATAAATTGTAAAACTTATAATCCATTAGGGAAAATCCTTTTTAAAATTATAATAGAAATTGAAGAGAAAACAAAAAAATATTTTAGAAAACCGTTTTGACATCGAAAAAAAATATGTCATTTAAAAAAGGTAACATTTGAAAAGTTGATGTGTATTTATTTGAATAACATTAATTTAAAATTAATTTCTAATAACAGAGACTTGAAAATTCAAAAAAATATGTTTTATAAATGATATGTTGAAGACAATACATGTCTAATTGAAAGGAAGACCATCTTTATTATTTTCAAATTATATTTTTCAAAACTCACATTATAATCATAGGAAAAAAATTATTTTGTATAAAAACTTAATGTTCACACAGAGGATTAAAAAATAGAAAACAATAAAATATTATGTTAGGAGAACCTTATAATGGAAATGAAATTTTATTAATGAAAAAGTTTTATCCAATGTAAGGTGATTTGATGTAATCAATATCTCTAATAGTAAAAAATCATCATGAAGCATGAAATAATAGAAACGTTTTTTATATTTTAAAAATGTACACAAAGAGAGGATTAAATAAAATACAATCAAAGGGATGAATTTACCGAACTTATATCATATATTATTATGTGAATAATACAAAATTAATGATCATGAATTGAGTTACAAAAAAATCATACGATTGTGGGAACACTTGAGTCAAAATAATTTTGGAGAAAATAAGTTCAATAGTATTATTATAACACAGTAATTAAAATAATATAATTTAGATAAAATTAATTAGATATTACATAAATATAACATTTTAAAAATAAAACATGGTGTATAACATGTAACATGTCTCAAAGAATCAAAATTTATATTATGAAAACTCTTGTGTCTTGAGTAAAACTTTAATAAAAAACCTTCAATAGAGATGGATTATAACTGAAATTAAAATATTATAATTAAAATATGTTTTATAATATTATATATATAAAAATATATGTTGACATTATAAATTAAATTAGGATCATAATGCCAATCATGTCTCGATGGGAGTAATCTAATACAGAGACCCTTACCTTTATCCTAATTTATTCGTCACATCCATGAATATTCTTAAATTATTAAATTAATATCATAAAATACAATGCCAAAAACAATATTGATAAATATAATTATATCAACCATGAATATTTATAGGTAGAAAAAGATGATTAATTTTTTACATTGGCATAAGATATATGGAATCATATCCAGAAAGACCGAATGATTGATTTGTCTTGGTAAACTAGATACATACATGAAATTCACATTAAATTTTGAAAATTAAAATACAAGATAAATATTTTTTAGTATTTAAATTATTTTCGTTAGTGTATCCCTGGACATCAATAAAAAAATACTTCCTCATATCCAATAGAAATTAAAACATATGAGTGGGGTGATCTTAGAATCTTGTTAATAGAAAGTGTACGGTGGATGCTATGAATAAATAATTTACAATAAATATATAATATTTATTAATATAAATAAATTATAGTTAACTAATAAAATGACCATGATATGGTTGGAATTAAATATGACCAAATAATTATATACACATAATATGTTTTTATAAAAAATTTACCATGGATATTCTAACTAATGTTATAATAACATGTAATTTCAATAATTGAATTCATAATGATGGAAGTAATAATGTTGTACAGCGAAAAAATACCATTGAGCCTTATTCAAAGACTTATAATATCATTAAGGCTTCTTCCAAGAAATCTAATTGCATTAATGATTGTTCTATGGATTCAATATAAATGGGTAAGGCCTCTCCAAAAAAACATACTAATATAGTCTCATGACACCAACAGATGAATATAGGGGATATATTGGGCCCCTCACCTCACATACATAGTCCAATTTATTCTTCATATGAAAGGGGTGAAACATATGAAAAAAATCATATTTATAGATGAATAAATGAAATGTTAAAAAAATAAAAAACCAGTTAACATAATGATAAAACATTTTGTATAAAATGTTGACTGGTAATAAAACTTTACATCCTCAATTAAACTAATCATATGTCATCAAAATAAATAATATTGATGATATAAAAACATTATATCCCTAGGTTTTCATTTATGTATTAAAGGCATGATGTAATTGATGAATATAAAAAACATAACCACATATTTAAAACATTCTGGAGGAAAATATCCATCTCAATTTGAAAATAAAATTTTAATATTAACATTTCACAATGTTATTTGAAATAAATATAATTAAATAATAATCTTTTAATGTTATAATTTGTCATTATAACATTGAGTTTTCACGATTAAAAGAAATTTTGTACTTTTCCAACATGTGAAAAAAAATATTTCCTCACATTTTTAATAAAACCTAGTTATTTTTTTTTGAAAAAAATGATGATTTAATTAAAAAATAATTTAAATTATTAAAATGGGTTACTATTCTATTAATAAATCATTTATAAATGTTGAAATATAATTTCATAATATTTTTCAAAATCATGGGTTTTGATGAAGATAAATTTCTGATTAAAGAGATTAATAATGTATGATTCTATTAAGAACATTTTTCCAAAACTTTTATGTCCCAAAGAGTGGGAAAATGATACTAATACATTGAAAATATCATCAATAACCATAGAAAAATAAAAATTTATATCTTTTAAAATAAAAATATCAAATAATTACTCTAAGGGATAATTATAAAAAAACAATCCCGAATAACTATGAGATTATTAAATAAATCGTTGCAACTATGGTAACTTTTTTCTGGTAATTCCCTTGAAAGAAATAAAAACAAAATAAAAATTAAATTTAATGAATATAAATTAATTAATGATTGAAAATTAAATATGTCAGTATATACACTGCCCAAAAGAAATTTGTTTAGAAAATGGAGTATGTCTTAGAAATGTAGAAGTGATATGATACACCGTGAACATTAGTCTAACCTGTTACATATGATATTTATCATCCTATATAACAAACATATGTTAATTATTTATGTGATAAAAATATTGTCTTCAATTTTTAATTCATTTTATTTTAAATATTTCAATATTATATATGATTACTTAGTCAATAATCTTTAAGTTAGATGTTTGAATGATATTCGGCTTTTGTGTCATAAAAGAAATTTGTAGGATGAGTGTGGTCAATGTGTACAATATTTAAAAATAAAATAAATATTATTCATGAATTAATTCAAATTTTAATATGTAAATTATAATTTTATAACCAATACTTAATGATGTTTATAAAAAATGAACTCATTAAAATTATGATGATAGTAGTTCATAGGTTAGCATGGGAAACATTTCCAACGATCATTACAAAAAAGGCAAGTAATATTATATCTATCCAAAATTATAACAACATCATATATTCAATATTATTTCATTAAAAATAAATATATATATCATTCATGTGGTGTGGTGATGAATATAGAGTCACATAGCTTTGTGAAGGGGTTAGTCCACACGTACCCAATCAACCTTATGATTTTTTAGTGTAAGAAATAATACGATATATTATATTTCAAGAATGAAAGATATGTATTAATTATCATAATTATTTATATTATTTAACTTTAAATTTATTACCATTCATGAAATACTTTAGTGATACATGAATTACTTCGCTTCGTTAGGTGTTAGTTCCCTGTACACACAAGCAACTTTATCATCTCCACAAAAGAATAGAGAGAAAAAATATATATATTATATAATTACTCAAGAGTTATTAGTAAATTATTAATATGATATATATAAGTTATATTAATAAATATAACAATTAGTGAATGGTGTTACTGAAAAAATTAATGACATCAATTTGTGAGGTCATAGTCTGTTGTACACCTGAATGATGATTTTAAAACTCATTTGATGGAATTTATTATTGTTTTATTTCGGGAACATATTAAAAAAACTTACAAGTATATTAAATATTATAATTTGATCATATCATAAACTTTTAATAATTATTTAAGGAGGTGGAGGAAGAAATAATATAAAAAAGATTATTGAATCATGTTTCTTCTTCTTCAAGAAACCACATTAGGTATGCACCAAAGCATTCCAAGGTTGTATTTCATCAAAAAATAATGCTTCTAGTATGAATTTAGTGGTGCATTAATTTTTTTATAATAAAAATTTCTTTAGTGTTGTATATAATTTATTGGAGTTTTTTCAATTTTATAATAGGGGAGGAGTGGCATTTTTGTAATTACACAAATATAATCAATAATAGTAAGTCACTCTAACCCCATGTGGAGCCAAAATTTATTCCTAAAGATTTTTTTGGATTATATGGTTGACCCAAGACTCCACCATAAAATATAAAAAATGTTTTAATAAAACTATACTTTTTTATGATTTCATTATTTTACCATTATGGTCTTTCACTATGTTAACTAGCGTTTTTACCATGGAATTTAATCCCTTATAAGTAACAAAAAATGATCCATATTAGATAATTTCAACCAAATTATAGTGAAAATTAATTATAATTTATAAAATAATAACCTTATTTGGGTGGAAAATTATTTTTAAATTAAGCGCATTTATAGTGTAAAAACATTGTTTTAACATATACTATACAAACAAGAGGTTTGAGAATTTATCTTTCAATATAGTCATTATACAACAAAAAATGTTCCATTATTGGAATATAGTTTATATTCTTAGCATTTAATAATATATTTTTAGAATATTGGTTTTCTAGTAAATTTAAATAATTTAATAATATTCATTTTATTATAAAATAACAGTAATGCCAATTTTCAAGTTATTAATATAAATTGAATTCATAAATATCAGTAAAATGATTTAATTATAATATATTATCTTAAATCATATATAAAAATTTCTCTTTAAATAAAAAATTAGATTAATATAATAACTCATTCAATTTACCTCTCTTTTAAAATATTTATCATCAATTATTTAATTATTTATTAATTAAATATTTATTGTGTTGGTGTTTCTTAAGAATTCAAAGTAATTATAGCATATATAAAAATAAAAATATAATAATAATTATATTAAAAACTAATTTATATTTATAAATAATATTAATAACTGACTATATTTTTTCCATACCAAGGATTTATAGATATTAAAATCAAGGAATGTTACTTTTTTCATTGTCATTACATTAAATATTATATAAGTCTATTTTTGGAAAAAGTATCCCCAAAATTCATAAAAAATATTATATGGTCATATGTTTTGAAATATTTCCTGAAAATTGTTGTTGGAAATGTTTATTGTTCATTTTTACCCTTATCTTATTAGTGTGACCTTTAATGAATCCATTTTTAGCATAATCATAGAAATTAATTTTTACTGTTTTCAATAATCATTATATTAATAAAAATAATTTTCTTTTATTAGTTAAAAAAATTAATTTGATTACAAATATTAAATCCATTACACCAAATTTAACAAATATAAGTGGTGTATTATAATTTAAAATTAATCCCACATATGTGATAAGAAATCGGGATTGAATAATATAATATTTAGAAGATTGCAAATTTTTTATATAAAAATTTGATATAATTTTTTTTTCCAAGGACCTAAAATGGATTAATTTATATATAATTAAACAAATTTTACATTAAATATAATTTAAAATATAATTTAACATTATAACTATTTTAAATGAAAATGCAGTATTCAATTAAAAATATTTTTTTTCTCAATTAATCAAAAATGAAACATTTCATGAAAATACTAAAACATCAACCAAAGATAATTTTGATATGAATATTTAAAAAATTTAGTTCATTTTAACAAATTATATTTCTAAAAGTCGTAAAAATTAATTTATAATTGTTTACGAAAATCTCGACTAAACTAACTTTAAGAAAAAATACTATTTTTCAAAAAATATTTCTTTTTCTTTTAAATGGTATCTATTTTATTTCAAGTAAATAGATAAATAAAATTTCCATACATTAATTAATACTATTCATACCTAAAAATTTAAAAACTATGTTGTAACAATCATGTTTGAATAATCAGGTATTTCGACTTATTTTAACATGGTGTTCATGCATAAAAATGTATCGAATTTAATCCCAAGGTTGTCTATATTAGAGGATATCAAAAAAATTGAATTATTTAATCATAAATATATTATATTTTTTGGGGGTGTTAAATTCTAAAACTATTAAATAAATTTAACCCCCAAAATTGAATTTTATTTTGGTAGTCAAAGGATTTTCATTTAAAAATACCTTTGGTGAAAACGCACATCATAAAAAGGGTTAATAAAACATCCTCTTAATAAGAGAGAAAATAATTTAAAAAGGTCATATGGGATAAAACCTTATTAGGTTTCTACTTATGAGAACATGTGTGTATGGTGAAGATGTGGTAATGGAATAATATCATAAATAATAATTGAGAATTATATAGTTCATTGAACTTGAAAAAGTAAATAATTAATGAAATGTTAAATAAATTATAACCATAATTTGGTGATGATATAATAGACCATATAATTTATTAGAGATTATGGTAATCAAATAATTTTTTTAATATACATTCTATAATATTATAGAATTATTATTTTTCCAAATAATAGAGGAAATATACTTAATTTATATGATTCTATTTCATAAGAGCATGTTTGTCTTTGGGTCTAGCTTCAATCAATTTCCAATTAATTATTTACTAAATAAATAAATATCCAATTAACTTTTTTATATATAAACAACTACAATTAAATTTTAATTAATTATAATATCCATTATATAATGAAAAATCATTCAATTGATCTCTAGTTACAATTCAGAAAATACAGTTTTCATATGTTATCTAGTCTCCCTTAATATAAATAGGGTGAAGTTATAAATTAATCTCTAAAACCACATCCTATGTTTAGTATAAACCATTTCCAAAATGGTTAACATTATTTACTATTCAATAGATTCATATCTATACCATTAGAAACAAGGAAACTAAATTTCAAAGAAGAACTTACCATTAATACCCAAAAAACAAGATGTATCTTTGAATCATCACATACCAAACAAATGAATACCATTACCATGGATTCTCTTGAAGCACAGTAATAATATGAATTACCATAAAAACATTTTGAAAAAATTACTGATTATTTTGTTTCAACGTAAAAACATAGATTATGGGATATGATCCATAAATCTATAGATCATATAAACTCCATCATTGATATGATAAAATAATTTTTCATGAAACCATTAATCATCTCAATGTGGGTTGTACAATCAAATATATATATTCCCTATTAATTACCCCTTTATCCCAAAAACATTATCTCATCATTAGTAATATATTAAGGGTTATATTTCCCTCAATGATGTGTTTTACTATAATTTTAACATTATAGAAAATCATTTTTCATGGTAATTAGTATTTTTCAACATGCTCTTTAAAATACCTAATGAAAAGTTACTAAAATTTAATCCTCATAATTTTTATAATTATCATAATCTATATAAAATTGAAATAGTGATCAAATTACATAAATAATGAATCCAAAAACAAGGAAATTAATCATTCACCTTTGTCTATTGTACTATAATAATCATTACAGTGATCCATTAGCTTTTATTAGGGTGTATTCCTTTGGAACTTTGGTTATTCATTTGTATAGTTCCATATCTCCTTAAAATCAAAGCATTGAACACTGGAGACATTTTTCATTCCCATGAAATCACATGAATATTGGAATTTTTCTCCACATTTGCAAAAAATTCTCATTCTCTTCAAAAAAGTACCAGGGTGTTTCTTTCTTAAATTATAACATTTGGGAAACCACTATTATCCCATAATCCATTATCTTTATTTTTCTATTCTACTGTCTTCTTATCTAGATTTCTGTTGAATACATAATACTTATATATTTCATTATCATTCCAGTTTTACATGATACTATTTATCCATAAGAAATAAATATTTTTGGAGACATGTTCCCATTGAAATATTGGATTAATCACATTAATGAAGTTGACGTTCTTACTCTTTAGATTATGTTCATTTATGTGGTTCACATTCCTTCTTATATGTTAAATTTCTATGTGATGGCATATACTTGGATAGATCATAACATTACAAAACATAATATATCATCCCAAAATTAGTGAAATAGTTAACATTAATTGTAAAATGATATATATCTAATATGCTAATCATAAACATGGTTTCTATGGAGATATATTTATTTTCACATCATTCATTATGATTTGTAAAGAAACAGTGAATTATTCAAATCATATCCTCATATAGTGTCTAAGAAGGTGTCTAGTATAGCATATTTTTCTTGCACCAAGAAATGATTTGACCAAGTCTAATACACCATTTTTAGAGTTATTTTCCCCAACATACCACTATTACAGAACCACATCCACTTGTTGTTTTTAGACCGGGATGTATTTCAAGGAAAACCCATGTCATTTCTACCTTTACAAAAACTGTTGATGTCTTCAATACTTATCTCCAAATTCAATAAAAAGGTTACAATACCTAAAAATATTTTCCTAAATACATTATCAATGTTTCTACTAAAATTTATCTGATGCAAATAATAGTGACCCAAAACCCAATATCCCAGAACTGGTTATTTCATTTATACATTTCCATGATATAAAGGGAATCACATCCCAAAATACAGAATTGGTTAATAGTGTGGATACACTTGATAAAAATATAAAATTCACATTTTATTTTTTATCATATAATACATATAGGTTTTCATTGCTAATTTCATTATTTCCTTTTTTATATCCATATATATCAATCAAAATATAATTATTTATATCATAGGTAAAATAAAATATAAGATAGTGGATATCTCAGATGTTCAATAAGGGAAAGCGTTTAGAGGAATCTATTAATAAATAAGTAAAAATCAACATGAAAAGTTGTAAATTATGAAATACATTCCATGTAATCAATTACTAGTGGATAATATACTATAAATAACATATTAATAAATAATACCATATATATAATCACAGTATATAAGGCCATGGCCTTAAACCTTACTTAATCTTGAGATATTTCAAGAATACACCTTGAGGATCTTTTCAGGTTTAGAGTTTTAGAGAATTAGATCATAAAACATGTATTACATTCCACATTTAAGCAAAGTGGTAAAATAAAATATAGTATTCATTTTTCCCATCAACGGAAACATATTTAAAATAAAACATGGATTCTTTCCTGACACTTCCTTGACACTATCACCATATCATGTACCTTTCCCTTGTCCTGTGAAAAACATTTCAAAAAACTTGGGATGAGCATAAAAAGCTCAGTAAGGGTTATAAAAATATGGAAAGGAGACATAAGTTCATATATACATAAGAATGAAATCATACATTACCCATAAAACATAGGCACTTTAACATACCTCATCAAATCATGAATAAATCATAGAAATCATAAGACATAAAGGTAACTTGAGGCATTCATAACATTCTTACATAGGGAGTAAACCTCTTGGTTACGTTTGGAATACCCATCACAGTATATTCCCTCAATCTCTTCGGATAATCCTTAACGTTTCACTCCTTCACATTATCCAATGCATTGGAGAGCTATATCGGGCTCACCCGCCCTTAGTTTATCACGGAACCACCCGTCATCGTAATAATGCCCAAGAACCACAACATTATCGTATCACATAAAACATGCATAAAGGAACATCACATTTACAAATTTCAATCACAAGATATCAATAACACAGAGATATAATAAAAACATTATCAAAACCATTTTAAATAACAGAATAAAAGAAAAGTAAAACATGGTATTTATTTTTCTTTAAAAATAAGGTATGGCTTATAGAGGAAGCCAAAACTCAAATAATGGTCACAGCGGCGAAGAAGTCGTTCTCGCCACATACATACGACAAAAACATTCCCTTTTGTCATTTAGTAAAAGCTTCATATAAAAAAGATTCCTTTTGAAGAAACGTAAAAGTCAAAGGGGTTTATACACCGTATAAAATAAGGTTGTGTATAAATCAAAATATGCCTCAATGAAAGGAGATTGAGACGAAGTCCCATACCTTCGGTCCGAATTGACTCGGTTGTTCTTTAATCTCCTGAATAATATACTTGAGTTAATTTCTACTTGTTTAAGAACCTTTTTCATGTTCATTATTCCTTTTATATCACTTATTGCCATGTCATGAACACTATATAAATATTTAAGTTAATAATGGTCGTTTTAACGATCATTGGTACTTGAGTCAAAAATAATCCCTTTATAATTACAAGTTGTTCATGTATCCATTATATACAGAGTGGTATTCATGATGTAAATATCATATATATCATATATATCCAGTACATTCATGCATTTATAATATTACAAAACATTTAGAGGTAAGAAATGAAATGCACCGTTCATGGAGACGGTAAGCCGTACGTACGCATGAACGCTGCTTCCATTTCTATTTCGTATTTTATGAAATGGAATCATAATGATATAAAGGTATATTATAATTCTAGTGTAATATCATATATAATATCATAACTCCATCCTCTATACGTCCCACATATGTTATTAACAAATCAAATCACTTTGAGGGGGCGGTAGTCCTCACTTCCTTAAATGAAAATATCGCGTTTACCCATAATGGAAACCATAAAGGTATACCCAAAATGAAAAATAAAGAAGCTTAAGGAAAACATAAAAATATTATATATCATATATAAATATAGTGTCATCTTAATGTCTACCTTTTAAGGTGTTAAAATAATGTTGAATAATCATCGTTTCGGGAGGCAGAAATTCTCCATCCACAGAAACAATATGTTCATTAACCATTACATGTAGGTGTGTGTAAGTGTAGTTCGAATAATTCTTATAACCACATCCTAGTATATGGAAGATAATGGTTCTGTTAAAAATGAAATGAATAAAAAGAGTTTAGGGGGTTGGAGAAGCAAAATAAATCAAAAGAACACAAGTGAAGACATTACCTTAAAATCGGGTAACTCAATTTGGTTTGAGCTCAAAGGCTTCCTTGGGAAGACTTATTCCCAAAGTGAGGCTACAAGGAGTAAGAGTGGAAAGTGGAGAGACAAAATGGGCAGGGTTCGGCCAAGCCAAAGGCTTTGGAAGTGTGGGTAAGGAGGTAGATGTGGGGCCTTTTATAAGAGGAGGGGAGGGGCACTCTTGGAAAGTAAAGAAATGTTACTTTATTTTAAAATGAGTGTCGGATTCAAAAGGTCACAAATTGATATAATTCGAGGGTAAGGATATAAGGGTTCTAAATCCACCCATACAATAGGTTTTGGACATGTGTAGGTCATAGATTTTACATTTTATTTTCATTTTATTTAAATCCTTTATTAATGAGGTAATTGCTGCATCATCATGATGTCAAAAATAATTTAATTTATATAATGTCTACAAATTATATAAAAAAAATCATGATGTATGAAATATTTTTAGATTTATAATGAATTTTTATAGTAAAAAATATGACTTTTATAACTTCATTTAAAAATTGTGTTAATAAAACAACTCATGTTTGTGCCATTTTTACTTTTACATTAAATAAAAAGTTATTTATGTCATTTCCCAACCAATGTGGCTATATGGGGTCCCCAAGTTGACCTATGGATTGTATTGGTCGGCAATGAAACATAAAATAAGGGTAAGACATGTGTCATGCTCATCTCATATTATTAAAACATTATTTTTACCTTAAACTACACTAATTACCTCTAATAGCGATTAAGAACTTAAAAGTTACTATTCCCCAAAAAATTATTTTAATCTCATTGAACCACATTTTACTTCTTAATGAAAACCATGTATGTCTTATTTTTGAAAATAAAATCACAGAAGTGGAAAAGTTTCATTTAAACAAAAAATCAGTTTCTTTAACTACCACTTAGTGGTTTCACTATTCATCAAAAATTGATGTTTTTCAGAAAAATACCAAAACTTCACCCTAAGCTATATTTGATATTATGAATTCCGAAATGATTTATATTTTAAAAAATTCAAATCATATAAGTTACATTAATTAATTTAATAATTAATTCTCGCTGTCATGACAAATAGCGTGTTTTTATGAAACAATAAGTATCAAAAGATTGACACCAGTTTAAGTCCAATTTCAAAGTGAAATTGATTCCAATGACCACCATTGGATTAAATGGTAAAAATATATTCTAATTTCACATCAAAAACAATTCAAAAGATAATATAATCATATAAAAAATTATATTAAAAAGAGGTTTTGAATTAAAATACAACATTTTTCACTATTCATTAAAAAATGAACTTTATCAGAAAAAATACCAAAAATTCACACAAAGTAAATTTTGATGTCCCAATCATAAATAATAAGTTTATTTTGAAAATAATATCTTATATAATTTTCAAAATATAGATTTAAAAATGGTTTTCCATCAAAAGGCATTAAAACAATCTTTTAAAAATATTAATGTATTCCATGATTAAGATTGGATTTATTCTCATTTTAAGCCTCTAAAACACTATCTAATTCACTAATAGACATAAATAAAAATATATATTATTAATTACTTACTTGGGATGTTACACAGTAGGTTAAAACATGACCATTTTTATTCAAACCAAACAAATAATCACACAGAATTTCAAAATCTAAATTCATAATAACGAAATTCATAATGCTATAAATACAAAAAATATCGTCGAATCCTGTATATGAAATATACTACCATCATGTATTGTTCAAATATATCTAATTTTATTGAGTCTTATGATGAAAAATTATATAAATGGCTACGTACATAGCCAAAACCATATCTAGACTTCCACATAGGACCTAAAGATGCATTGGGGGGATATAGAAGGCCTTTACTATCAAATAAAAAATTCAAATTAATTCCTCAAATAGATGTGGTGAAACATAATCGACATAAAAATTCTTATTAGAAAACTAACACACAAAATTTTAATATAGCACCCAATCAATAAAGATAATAAAAACAATCATATTAAAAGTGTAAACGGTAATACAATTTTACAACGTTAATTAAACAGATAATAAATCCCCTATATAAATAATAAATATCATGTAAATACACTATATAACCGATGTAACTTTAGTATATTAAAGGGTTGATGTAACATATGAATAAAAAGACCCTAAAAATACCTATAAATACACACATATAGAAAATATACATTTCATTTTGAAATTCAAATTTTAATAGTAAAATTTCAACAAATTATATAAAAAAATTACATAAAAATAACCTTTCAAACAAATAATGGAATCTTTAAAATAGTGACTGTTTAACTTCCATTTAAAGAATTAGTGGTTAAAAATAAATTCACATTGTGAGTTTGTAGTCCACCATTCACACGTGCAACATTATCACCCCTATATAAAATAGAAATTACAAAAATATATATTAGACATAATTACTCTGTAGGTATAATAATTTTGTAAATATCATATATATATTATATATCCACTATCTATCCCAACCATGAGTAGGGTAATGGAATAGTGAATGATGTTTATTCGTGAGGTGGTAGTCTTTTATACACTTTAATTATGATTTCATTACCCATATGTTGAAAGTGAAAATGTTATTAGGTCATAAAAATATTATAAATTATATATATATATATAATATAATGGGGTAGTTATATTATCATTGTATTATAATAATATAAGGTGGTGGAGAAGTAAATGAAATAAAAATGATCATTGAAAAATGATACCACTTCATCGAGTAACCTCTTTAGGTTTGTACAAAAGTCATCCGGGGATAGATTTCTACATAAAATTATGATTTTATAATTTGGGGGATGTATAAATGTTATTTATGTAGGTTTTGGTCAATAAAAATTTATTCATATATGTGAAGAAGTTAGAGGTGTGTGTTCCCTTTTATATATGTGGGGGAGTGACATTTTTTTAAATATAAAAAAGAAATCAATAATGGTAAGTCACTCTCACACCAGGTGGATCCAAATTTGACAATTAAATGGATTTAAGGGATATAATATCTATTAAATACTCTAAAAAACTATATAACACATTTCTAAACATTATATTTCAAAAAATTTCTGTTTCATTTCTTTTTCCATTTTGGGTTTTTATAATAGTAACCAGTTTATTTAACCATGGTAATTTACCATTTATGTTTAAAATAAAATTCAACTTTTTATATAACTTTTATCCACTTATTATAAATGATAAATCCAATTTATAAAAATAAAAATCTTATTTTTGTGTAAAATATAATTTAATTGGAGTACATGTAATGTATACAAACTCTTATTTTAGCCTTAACCATGCTAACTTGGTTTTTACTATTTATTTGTCAATGTAGTGGTTATAAATGAAAAACTCTTTCATTAATAGAACATAGTTGATATTTATTAAAATTCTATATTTTTATTTAATTGATAGAAATTTTATTTATTTTAAAACATTTAATAAAATCTCATTTACAATAAAATATCATTAATGTAAATTTATACATTATTCATATAATTGAAACATAAAAATAGCGAAAAAATGATAGAATTATAATATATTATGTTCAAAAATTTAATAAAATATATATTTATATTAAAAAGTAATTCAACAAAATAACTAATACGATTTACTTATCTTTTAATATTTTGTGTACCATTTATTTTATTTTATAACTAAACAATATTAGTGTTGTCATTTCATATGAAATTAGAGTAATCATATCATATCTCAAAAATTTTAAAAAAATTATCATGATAATAAAAAATAATTTATATTTCCGGATAACATTTATAAGAAAATATATTTTGTATTTTCATTTTACCAAATCATTAAAGACATTGAAAGAATAGAAGGTTCCATTTTTGGATTTTTCAGTAATTACCATATTATAATAGTCACTTTTATGTAAAAGTGCCACTTAAATTCATAAAAGTCAATCTTATAGTGATATGTGTCTAAATATGTCCATTAAATAAATTTTCAACAAAGTAGGTGGATTATTTTAACCCTTATCATCTTAGTTTGACCTCGTGATAAATCCATTTTTAACTAAATAGTTTCTTATTATTTTTAATTTTTTTCACTAATCATTATGTTAAAAAAAATGTTGACCTTATTAGTTAATAAATATTATTAATATTAAAAATATGGAATCTATTTAACCAAATTCCATTCACATATGTGTACTCTTTAATGTAAAATTTATCTCATAGATGTGATGAGAAATAAGGTTTTCAATAAGAAAATGTTCCAAACCATATAAATTTTTATATCAAAATTCAAAATGAAATTCACTAAAAGTTTTTAAATTTGATTAATTGATATATAATTAAACTCAATTTACATAAAACCATTTTAAAATACAATTTAAATTTTTAAATAATTTAAATTAAAATAAATATTTCAAATTAAATTTAGTATTTTTCTGTATTCATTAAAAATGAAACATTTTTTCAGAAAAATTCCTATAATTTAATATAATATAAATTGGATATATATATTTAATGAATTTTGTTAATTTTTTAAATTAAATTTTATATATTTGAAAAATGAATTTTAAATTATCTACGCAAGGCTCCACACTTCCATCATATAGTATAAATACATTTTTTTTCGAAAAACATTTCAATTTTCCTTAAAATGATTCATATCATATTTATAAAAAAATAAAAAACCATATTATTCTTAATTTAGTTATAATTATTCATACCCTCTATCTTAATGCGTAGGTTATAATGATCCTTTTTTTAATAATTATGTATCGCGGCTGTTTTAAACTCGGTGATGGATGCATTGCAAGCTATCTATTTTAAAACCAGTGTTGTGTGCATCAAAATCTATAACAAAATTATAATATTTAAGAATATATATATTAAAAATCATGGGGTTTGTAAAATAATAATTTATACTCCAAATTTATAATTTTTCTAAATATATATTTTTGTTAGTTTTTAATGATTTTTGAAATTAGGAGTATCTTATACTTATCCCTTTCAACTTTTTTCATTTAAATTTTATTTTTATATATTATTTATAAAAATTAAAAAATTAATATATTAAATAATGAAATATAATATATGTTACATGAAATATATAAAGGTATTATTTCAATTCATGGAATGTTTCTTAACAAACTATGAAGGAAAAATCAGCGATGATCTGGGTTTAGGGATTCTCAACAAAAAATGTGTTTTTTAAATAATGGGATAAATGTTGATATAAAATTTTCATGACAAGAAATAATTATTTAATTATTTATGAAATATTTTACTAGTAAATTATTTTTTTATTCATCTATTATGTATATTCATAATATTGTTCAATAAGTTTGTTCATCCGACCCAAAATTGAGATAACCATGAATCATGGATGATGATGCGGTAATTTAGTTATGATATAATTTAAAAATAATCACAATGAAATTATTTAGAGTTAATTGGTTATATATATCATAATATAAAATTATTATAAATTTAATTTCATTTATTAAAATTCATTACATAGAATAAAGAGATCATTTTTCTCATTGAATTTTTGTTTTAAATGATTGAATTAACAATAATTGTTTATTTATAGTGCATTAATAAGATCTATAAATTTAAATACTAGAAAAATATTTTTATCATAAAATCATATTTATCATTTAATTCAATCATCATTACTATCAATGTATTGTGGTGATGAAATGAAAAATAATATTCAATGGATTTATAGAGGTGGTAGTCCACAGGTACACATTCTTGATAATTTTGTTTTTCAAAAAATGGTAGAAATGAATTTTATGGTTTATTATTTAAGAATTGTAAAATTGATATAAATACCAAAATTATTTATTTAATTACCCTTTTATACTATCCTTTTATGGGTTTCAAATAAAATAAAACTTGATGAATTGTGAATGTGTTAGTCCTCAGAAATTAAAAATTAGAGTTTCATTATTCCTAAAAGAATGTGGAAAAGGTTATTAATTATTATTCTCCTTGAAGGATAAAATTATGTATATGTCCAATAATTATTTTTTTATTTAGGTTTTTTAAAATAATTATGTAAATGAAAATATACAAAAATGAACTTCCATAAAAATGATTACTGATGCTAAGAACTTGGATATTTCCATTGAATCTCTAATTGAATTTGTCGTAAAAGGATAATAAATTGTTCCTAGAACATTTATAAAGTTTAATATTATAATAATGTATGTTAATGAGTTGGTGTTTTGGGAGAAACCAAATTTCTAGGAGTACTTTTATGTGATGGGATCATGCCCCATTTATAAGTGGTGAGAATGAAATTTTTGTAAATATTTAAACATTATTTAAATAAATTCATTTTAAAAACTTCATGTGGCTAAAAAATTGATAAATAATGAAAAGAGGAAGAAATATGGATGATAAAAAACTCATGAAGTCAATTATTGATATTTTTATCATGATTCAATACCATTAATCATTGAATTATTACATTTACCAATTAATCATTTACTATGACATCTTGTTTTAATATATGGTTACTTTATCATCATATCTAAACAAAAATAACAATATATTATATAACATTGAAGGGATTATTCAAAAAATATAACACATCTTATTTTATTGAATTTATAAAAGAAATAAAAATTAATTTGAAAAAAAATTATATTGTGTTAAAAACGTATTTTTATGAAATAATACTTATGTTAAAAAATATAAAATAGATATTTCTACATAAATAAAATTTAAAATTTAAAATTAACTTATAAAATGAAATTTTATTATTATAAATATTTATCATGAATTGTAATTGATACTTATTTATTAATAATTCAATAAAATTCATGTTATTTGTAAAAAAAATGTATTTTCACATAGAAATCTGTTTTGGTGAAAATATTGATAATTCCAATAAATCAAATATTAATATGAAGAATCATGAAATAATATTAAAATTCTAAATTAAAAAAATTTATCATTTAAATAAAAATGATAGATATAATAAAAAAATATGATATTTTTTAAAAATTTATTTTTATGAATATTAACCATTCTTATTCATATTTCCAAGTATTCAATGATTAAATAATTATTGACCAAGTAATCATATAAAATATATTTTATCATCATAAATCAATTTTTTATTGAAACATAAATTGAAATCATATGGAAATGAAATCTTTAGAAGGAAAAAATTTCAATATATAAAATGATTTTATTAGTCAATTTAGTTATACGAATTGAATTTCGATAATATTAAGTAAAATTTATTTTACATCTATAAATAATTTATAAATATGAAATTTCTATTCATTATCAATAATTCCATTGCATAGTTTAATGGGCATATATAATAACCTTATTTATATCTATATATATATTAGTTTCCATTTTATTTAGTTTTTTATGTAGATAAATCTATTGAAAACATTTGGATCATTTAAATGAACTGAATTATTAAAATCATAGGGTTATACATTCTCTTCCCCTCCCTAAATAAATCACATCCTCACATTTTGAATCATAATAATTTCTATTGGTAACACATAATTAACAATTCACATCAAGATGATCAAGGGTTCTTTTAAGATATGGAATGAAATTTATCTATATGAAACATTATTATAAGATCATTATAAAGGGAGACGATCGATTCCTAATTCCACTTATGAATATTCAATAGAATGAATATCTACCGGCATAATTGATAAATTACTATAAACAGTGAAAATTATTTATTTGATAATAAAGCCAATATATGTTTTTATTTAAAACTAAATATCTAGTAGTTTGTGATAAGTTTCATGACATGAGATTCTAGAAAATCTAAAGTGAGAATCACTATAAAAATCATTAGTACCATTGCCTTAGGATTTTCTTTATTCTCAAGTTTGTTCTAGAATAGTTCACTCATTTTCCATTATATTGGTACATCAATTTAATAATTGTAAACTCACATGTAATTGATGAAAAAATTATTTATTTTATCATTCCCTAAAACAAGTGATTTTCATGAACTTCATCACCACAAATGTATCATTAACCTATCAATTTAAGGCAATTTCCCTCATTATTCAACCCCACATTATTGAAATGTAGTGAATTGAATGTTCCTTTGATCACAATCATCATCACTCGTTCTTTTATGAGACTCCATCAATCTCAATATTTTTTGTGTGTTTCTTACTGTTACCATATTCATATTGTTAGTAAAATATCATAATTGTTGGTTTGGAATACATATAATGTCTCCCACTCAAACTCTCATTCCAATGGGTTTCTTATTTAGATAGTTTTGACATTGTTAATGAAATAATTTTTTAACATGGTTCCTTCTAGAATTATCCAATATTAAATAAAAAAAAGTTATCATGAGTGATTATCATTATAGGAGAAAAATAATAAATAATTGTAGGAATGTTATAACTCAATATGTCTCACATATAACACTATCATTTTATCTAATATTTCCCACCACTCAACATGTATCAAACTATATTAATCCAACATCACGTTAATTTTAACAAAGTTTACATTATGTTATGAACTCTAATACTTCACAACATAATCCTAAAATTAAATATCAAAAATTAACTTGAACAATGAGTCCCACTCAAAACATGATATAATTAATACATTAATATAATGATTTAAATAGTAAATCCAATTAGTTCTCACACTATTGAAGGACCAGATGGTTTAGTGTATTTGATATTAGCTACAAAAACATCTTATTTTATATTATATTCAATCATTTCCAAATAATCCTTCTCTTATAGACCATTTCTATATGTCTCATATAATATATTATTCTTTATAACATGGGGAATTGAAAAATATAAAATGGTTGAGTACAAACAATCATAATTAGAAAGTAATATTATAATAATTATAAAAAAATACTGTATACAAAACTATAATAATATAAGACCAAAATGAAATATTTTATAATCATAAAATATTTTAGAGTAACATGATTTTTTAAAATATCATTAATGAAGCATTAAGATATGTCCCTGATCAATACAATTATCAATATTCATATTACATTATAGTATGATATCAAAGTTCCTAATACATTAAAAATATAGGATAATTAATAACACATAGAATCTAATGGAAATGAAATTCCTCTTAGAAATTTTCTATTACCTTATAAAAAAAGGAAATGCAGCCTGACAATAATCATTCATAAACCATTGTGAAAAAAATTCATTATTCCAACAATAATGTGAAAAATATCACCATGTCCACATCATAAATGTGAGCAACCAAATCATTCCAATGCATACATGATGAAATTTATTGTGTCCATAAATAACTATAACATGATATTTATGATAAAACCAATTCATTATAGGTTTATAATAGACCCACCCATACTCATCCATATATATTTGTTCCTTTTAAAATCAATTATAAACAAATCTTTATGAACCCATGGAAAAAAGAATGGATTTCATAAACATTACAAAAACACCACATAACATAAACCAAAAATATCATGTGTCATCTACAATGTAATTTACTGAAGGTAATAACATTATAATAAAGTATATATTATGATCTAAACATAAAATTTTAAAAGATAATCCTTGTAAAAAAATATATGTGAAAATAAATATTTTCATTGTTCCATTTAAACATTGTAGCGATGTATGAACTGAAAATTAGATTCAAAACATTATTTTTTTCTGAGAAATAGAATTATTTTGAAAACATTATTATATATAGTTAAAAATAAAATATACTTTAATGTAAATAAAATTTATCATAAAAATTGTAGAGTAGTATAAAATAATCAATTTTGAAAGGATGGAAAACTAATTTATTTAATATTTTGAAATACATTTTGCAACACCATTAAAAATGTATTGATATTTTATTTTAAAAAGTGGAAAATAGAATTAAGAGAATAATAGATAAATAATATTAATTTTATTTCACAAAAAATATAGGATAAGTTTATAAGGAATGAAAATATTTTGACGGATTAAAATATTCATTGGTAATAAAGGGAGTAATTTTTTTGAAATTTTATATTTTTATTTTGAAAATAAATTTTGTCAAAGAATTTATCATTTTTGAGTATATTAAACTTCCACAAAGGGAAAATGGAAACACAAAATAAAATATATTAATTTCATGAACAAATAAAACATTAAATTTTGTAGTCTAGTTAGACAGGCTAGGACCTAATGAATAAGAAATTGAGTCGATGAATCTCTTACATAGAATTTTTAATTATTTGGTCGCACAATAGCCACATATAAAAATAATATCATAACCAAATATTTCAGAATAAACTCATATCCATAACCTTTTATAGAAATCATTTCAATTTATGTTCTTTATTGATATTAGAGTTGATAATTTTCAATATAAATACAGAAAATCATGAGATGAATTTGGAACATGACTACTATAAAAAGGGTAAGGAAATAGATTAATGATAAATAAACATAGTATCACAAAAATAAGGATTTATTATAATAGTAAAATATTTTATTATAAAAATATGTAATCTTAATCACCTTGAAATCAAAAAATATGATATCAAATAATGTGGTGGATTTTAAAAGAAGATAGAGGGAATCAATGGATGATTTTAGAAGAATAATGACTATACAATATTTTTTGTAGATTTATTATAGTTAGAGGGGATGGTAGAAACTCATAAATATAGAATAATTTTTATACTTATTTTATGATTATGGTCATATAAATTACAATAAATTGAAACAATAATGGATTTTTAGAGAATATGTACTTGAGTCAAATAGAGATGGAGGAGAACACTAACATTGATAAGTAGCTTCATGATGCATGATAGGACCCCTTATATACATATAAACTCTTTGGATGGAATTTTAAGAGGTATATAGAGAGAATAAAATGATAAATTCGTTTGGGATAGAGAGGAATTAGATAATGGGTTTGTGTAACCTCCTTCTAAAGTTTATAAAGTGAATCGTTTTCATAGAAAACAATAGTTGGATAAGGGTTTGAAAGGAATCAGATGGGTGTTAGGTTGAATATTATAGTAAGATAATGAAATGAAAGATGAGACATGTATCTAAAAATTACTTATATATTGTATAAGTAACCTTTTAATGATTAATAATTTTAAATAGAATATTTACCTAATTTTACCCTTATTAATATTAATTTAAAATTAATCATGGTAATTATTTGATTAAAAATGAAACATGAACCTTATTACCTTATTTTGACATTATGAATACGAATTTGGTATCCATATAACCTAATTGATTTTATAAATAAGAGATATATACATTTGAAAATAAAAAACATATAATTTTCTAAAGACTATATTTATATATTAATGTTGTTTTAATCATTTAGAATTCTAAATATTATGTAGAATCAATTTATAATAAAATGATCATTACATAATTTTCATATCTTTTTAATCACCATATTATAGTCATAATATAGAATTTAAAAAAAAAATTAATTAGAAAAATATCACTCTTTTGAAAAATGGCCATTTTTTCAGGGAAACTAATATTTACCAAAGATAACTAAAATATTTATTAGTAAAATGTGATTAAACCAATTTATTTATTATATAATATTGATTACACGTATTTAAACAATTTTTTCTATTCATTATTTAAATTTGATAATTAATAATTATAATTTAAGATTTCATAAAAACTATTTTATGAAACATATATTTTCTAAAAATATAATGAATTTTTTTATAATAAACTATTATATAGTTTTTTAAAAGTGGTTACTTCTTCTAATACCTACCAATTTAACAGTTATATTATAATGGTGATATTTTTTTATTTTATAAAGGAAACATGACTTTTAAATTTATTTTAATTTTATATACAAGACACACAACTCACATGGTATTTAAATGGGGAAAGTAATTTCTGAATTCTGGGCTCCTTACGTTCTACGACACTTTAAAATAATTTTATCATCAATATTTTATTATATGGAGTAAAAATGCGAGTGTAATTTTTCTCATTACATCCTCAGGTTTCCATATAGCTTGCTAAAATTTATAATTCTTCTATATAACTTTTACTATATGGGTGACTATGTACCATAACACCTTATCGCTTTGATACAATATTTCTATAGTTTATTCCATTTAAGGTAGTTCATGTTCTAGTTGAATAGATGTTGAGATTAAAACATCTAAAAGGTATAGTATGTACATTATCGTAAGAGATATATCAAATACTTAATGTACATGATATATGTTTGGTGAGAAAAAAAGTAATAAACTATGAAGTCTACATGATCCAGTATCCTTGTGGGACTAACGTATATTGGGATTAACTTTTCATTCTTCCAAAATCTCAAAACCTACATCTGTAGAGTTATTCAAAAGAACACATTGTCACCAATTTCACACCATAAATCTCATCAATGATTATCTACAAATGTTTTCTATAGATTTTTTTACAATTTTTTATACTGCTAAATGGTTTGAACATTTATATCAATTAATGGATCAGGTTAGGTCTAATAACATTCTTCTCCCCATCATTATCACAGAATCTAGGGGAACTAAATCTCTTCCCATATTTAGTCTCATATGGTTACATATAAATGCATGAATGAAAACTATTAATATATGAGAACTCAAAAAGTAAAATTTGTTGATCTCAACATCGTGGAAAATACATTTAAAAATATATTAGAATATCCTATAGATTTTAAATTTTCCTCTCAGATATACCATCTATTTGATGATGGAAACCAGTGATGAAACCATTCATTGTATCTAATTCCTTCCTAAAACATCTACCGATCCTCTAGGTAAACCTTATATCCCCATTAGATATAAAGAACAGTGGTACTACTTGAAAATTTCCCACATCCAATATGTATATATTTGTGAGTTTTTCAAGGGATAAATCTTCACTAATAGCTATAAAATGCAGAAATTGTGTTAGTTGATCAACTACAATCGATGTCAAAGTATAGCCTTTAGAGCTTTTGAGGAGTCAAATGATGACATCAATGGTGATATTTTAAAATTCTTATAATAGAATGGGACAAGGATACAACATACACACAGACATTTTTGTTTTATACTTAACATGCTACTATGTCATGCATAGAGATTTATACTTCATGATTTCCCACTTCATGTTATCTCACCAAATGTTTTCATTAGATCTATATACATCTTTATGTTTTAAATATTGATATAAAAGGATCAGAGATGTCTGTCAATAAAAATTTCATTATCTAAATCTATCTTTTAGAGGACACATATCCTAGTCCAAAAAAGTATAACTCCATCATCATCAAATTTGTACCCTATAATATTCTCTTCAATTTTCTATATATCTATATCAATATAATTAACTTAGTTAATCATCATGTTAATGGATTTTTAAGTATTCGGTTGGAAAATCTAGGACTTCTATCAACCCATTATGAATTAAATATTTAAAATCTATAAATCCAAGAGTATTCGGTCCTTTTTAATCCTTATCATGTGTACTTTATCACAATCACTCTTATTTATATCATCAGCCGCCATATTTTCCTTCCCTAAGTGGAAATATTTTTAATAGTCATAATATTTTTTCAATTCCAACCCCATTAATTGGAACATATTCATTACCTTCTATGTTAATATATAATTTAATCTATTTTTATTAGTATATGAATCATAATTTCCATGTATTGGAAATGCTTCCAATTCTCTAATTCTAAGATCACTGATATTAGTTATAAATCATATATCATGTAATTTTTCTTATGAGACATTAATAGGTGTGAGGTATAAAAAATTACATTATCATTATACATTACTATTCAACCACAACCATTTTAATCTTATTTCTTTATATTTTAATCCCTTCCCCAGTATAGGGTAATATAAGTTGAGGAGTATGGATCATCATCTTTTCTAATTACATGTAACACTATTCATATAACTATATCAAAAGGAATATTATTCCTTTCAGTGTCATCATTTTTATTTTATTTTATATCCGTTAAAATTCAAACAGTTTTTTTGCTAATATGTGGTTAATCAATGAAAAAACAAAAATCAAACTTATAATAGTCAGTGTGGACCATGGGTCAATAAATTACATCTTTTATAGTTCTAACGATATTATTTAGATGTGATTAGATGTCTTATGAATGATACTTTGTGTATTCATAATTCCCACATGCTAAATATTTCATACGATTTCTCTATTTTCAAGGTTCTTAACATAATATTCAATTAACCATCATGTTATTACTTTCATATTGATTATATAATAATATCAACTACAGGGAAAAATAAATATCGATTACTATATTTTCTAAATACTATATTCATTAGATCCTTTAATATTGCTGGGGATTTGGTAAGTCCAAAAAAAAACACTATAATCACACAACGACCATACCTGATATTGAAATATATTATAAAAATATCATCCCTTCAAACCCTTAACTAAAGATATCCATTTTTGAGATCAATCTTCAAGTATAATCGAGCACCTCTGAGTTTAGTGAATAGTTCACTAATATAGGTTACATAGTACTTGTTTCCATCATGATTTCATTAATCTCATCATAAAAATTTCAAGTAACCTTTTACCCATCCATCTGTTTGAAAAACCATACTGGTGCACCCCCTGGTTAAGCACTAATGTATACAAAACCATTTTCAAAATTATATTGAAATTTCTTCTATTACTCCTCTAAATCTATGGGATACATTCTATAGAGATTAAATAAGATAGGTAAGGATTTAGGAATTAGTTTAATTGAAAACTGAACCTCATGATCTAGGAGAATAAAAATTAGTTCATCCATAAATTAATGAATATATTCCAATACAATATGCATGTAATAAATGTTTACGTTGTCCTTGGACAATTGCGTGAAGAGCTCCTTATTGTTGGGTATCACTACCCATGTTAATAAATTTAAGACCACCAGGTGTTCATAATCATCCATGTGTTTATACATGATAACATGATGATTTTGGGATCTAAAACGAGTCATACATATCTTGATTGTCTATATATGATTTATTTATTGAATGGTAATCCATATCCAAAATTATTTCAAATTAAACTGTTGGTAGAATAATTAGATCTCCATGAAGTATCCTACCATAAATTCCAATCAGATAATATTAGTAAAAATTAAATGTAATCATTATTCAACTATGTGTTTTCATTGATAGTTTAAAATACATTATTTAATATGGGTATTCCACATTCACAGAAACCCTATGTGATAAAAAAATAATATAATGAACATTAATAAAAAAAGATGTAGGAGATATATAAAAGTGTTCAAGTGTTACTGGAATCATATCATGTTCAAGATATAACTAATTAGTAGTATTCATGAATGAGAATCCTTGTTACCTTGGTTTGGGATGTTTTTGGGGAAAATTTATTTAATTGGCCCATGTAATGGACCAAATTTTTTAAATGAAATTCTCTATTTTTGAATAGCTAAATGTATTATTATGTAATGAATTTATATGAAACACATACACATATTTCCCTATTTTATATAGTCATATGGTTTTATATGTTTTAATGAAAATTATGAATCATAACCATTGATAGTATAACTATTTTATAATGGCCAATATGATTTATATATTAAGGGTTATGATAAATTTCAATCTATACAGATATAATAAGTGATGGTGTGGACCAGTTGGATCGTTCCCTATAAATGAAATTTATCAAATCATCTTAGAATGATAGAATCACAAGGATTTCACATTTCATAATATCAAGATTAGATTTAGTAACTAATTTTGAAATGAAACTATTTACATGGTAAATTCAAGCTCCTCAATAACAAACCCCAAACCTTGTACACTGAAACACACCATGGGAACATCACTATCATGCACCATACCCTTTTGAAATTTGTTGGTGTAGTAAATTGATATGTATCTAGACCATATAAATATGAGTTATTATATTTTATTAAAAATAAATAATTATTATATTTAATGTTTCTTATTATTAATTTTTAAATTATTATATGATGGGATCAATAAATATTCATTTTTGATATGATGAAACACAAATTGTTGTTCGCGAAATGTATATGTTCAATAAATATAAACTATTTTAATGAATTCAAGAATTTATATGATAAATGATACATTACAAAACATTATTATTATTCAAATTGTATTAAATCGAAATGGTAATTTAATTTTTAAAAGTCATAATTAATTATTATAACGGTCAAACAAATATTATTTTGAAAAAAAGATGTTTTCTCAATAAATAAATATATTTTATTTAAAAGTGATAATTACTAAAAATTTAATATTTTATGGATAAAATAATTTTTTATAATTATCTAGATTAAATTATCCAACTATTCTCTTTTATAATTTTTAGAGGCAGTCATATTTTTTGGTCAAATTTTGTCACAGTATAAATATATAGTGTGTATTATGAAATCATATCGACCCAAATGTAAATTAATATTTGGTATAAAAGGAATAAAAGAAAAAATATATATCTAACCTCCTAAATAATGATTTTTTATGATATTGGATAATATTTATAAGTGATTAATTATTTCTTGAAAACATATATCATATTTTAGGGTTTTGAAATTAATTCAATGTAAACATGACTCACATCCACATAATCAAGGGATTTTCATAGTGATATCATCTGTTAAAAATGTAAAATAATTAAAACCACCCTACTTTGGTAGAAACAACGGGAAAACATAATGGAAGGATTTTGTTTTCTTTACATTATTATATAGTCCAAAACCTAATTTTCGAACTTAATTATTAATTCACCTCTCTTTTTCTCACCAAACCCACCCAAACTTCCATTCAACTTAACTCAAAACCCATGAAAATTATATTAATCTATAATTTCAACTATATAGTCCTCACAAGGATCCCCCAAGATCTTAAGAATATCCTCACACACGTTTATAAGCACCCACTCGAGGTAAGGGGTTGTCTTTTTCTCCTATTCATTGATGCACCTTTTGGTATTATGACTTTTAGTTTCAAAATTCTCATGTTAAATTATGTCCTTACATATCCCTATTATTTCCCTTATGATTTCAAAGTTATTGGAGAACCATTTAAATATTATTAAGATATTACATGATCTTTATATACCCCTATTAAATTTTTGGAATTATCATATTATTTTTCCATGATAGACATATTTTTTGTGAATTCCCATCATAATTTCCACTCAATATTATTCACCAATGTCAACCTACACGTCCTTTATTTTTTACAGACACATATATGACCCAAAATTATTTATTATGATATAAATATTGAATAATGTAATCATAAAGATTTATGATTCATGTGGCATATATATTCATGTAAATGATCTAGAAAGATGGTAGCACCCACATAGTTCTCCAATAATGTGAGTAATGTTTTAATGTCATGATATACAATGTATGTGATTACATAGTAAACCTAATCAATTAAGAGACTTTTCAACCATGTTATTATTCTTTTTCTATTATCTTGGACCTATTTTTATAATTTAATGTTTAATTGTTCCACTAAATTAAAATTTTCTCCTTATTTTATCTTGTTATATCTTACCTCATTACTCAAAAGTAGGATTATCACCCCTATTATGTGACATTTTTTTCTATTGGATAACATTCACTAATAGACTTTTTCTTAGGATTTATTTATTCCATTACTGGGATTTATATCTCATACAGTTCTTATTTATTTACCTTGGTTATCCTGAATTGTTTTAGAAGATACATGGAATATAAATGCATGTTATGATGTTTTTAAATTATGATGTTGTATTAATTTTACAATTCTTTATGTTATATAACTAATTTTCGAAGAACAATTGTCATAAAAAATTTTTGGTATTGCATTTTTTATCATTATGTAGTGAGTCATGATTTAATGTTTATAAAAATATGGTTTATCATAGCTGGTATAATAAAAAAATTATTTATTTTGGAATTATAATTATAAATATCTATTAAAAGCCTTAGGTATAAGTACTAAACATTGGAAATATTTACAAAATATTCCAAAAGAATAGAGTATGTGGTTTTCAAGAAAATATAACCATATATGGATGCTATAGGTGGATGTGTCTCCAACACAAATATACATAAATTTAATAACCCCAAAAGGATGAATTGAGCTATACTCAGTTATAACATATAGCATAAATATAAAAAATACGGCACAACTATCTTGACACTTTCATGATAGATTATTTGTTAATTCAACAAGTTCTTTATTATCCATTATTAATGGAATAAAATTACTATAATCTTTTATTTTATGAAATTTATCTTGTATAGCAAAAACAGAAACCTTTAAATTCATAGATCAAGGAATATATATCATTTATGAGTTATCCCACACATAGTCATAGTTTTATTTTTATGTGTCTAATAGTCTAAAAATTATCTTCAATGTGTCTATTCTTATAGTAATAAATGATTAGAATAAGAATAATATTGCTTATGGAAAACATGTAGTAAATGGTTCTATGGACACTTTCACATCTCTAAAGATTAGAAGAACAATTCAAACACCACTACAAAGTATGGAAGTTGAGCTATTAATGAAGACTAAAAATGGGTTAATTGTTTCATCCCAAGTATATTACTAATTAAATATTAAAATTTTTGTGTTTAAATTATAATAAAAACTGCATCCTTCATATGAATTTTATTTAATAATGTTTATTTATTGGCTTTCCTTATACAGAAACAACAACAATTAGAGAGAACGAAATCAACCTCTATATCATGAATTTACCTACAATATTATTTCACTGAAAGGATGAGGAAGAGTCATATTTAATACTAAAATATCAAAAATAAATATTATCCCCTTTTAATCTTCTGTATCTATCTAAAACATTTAGTATTAAATAAAATATCTTCCTTGATGAAATTTTAATTTTAATGGAATTCACAGATCTGTTTACCGAATAATTCTCGAGCCTTCCTCCTATCTGTGTTGTTGAGATCTTATTGTAGATCATAAGATGATATTTTACAATATCTAATTATCTATATATAATGTTTTTATGAAATTTAGTAGAATAATATAATATAAAATGAGAATTAGGATAATGTATTTTTATGTTCAAGTGATTCACCATGGGGTGCACCTGTAATATTCTTCAAGAAGAAGGATGGGTTAGTACACCTCTATAATGATTATCATGATCTTAATAAGACCATGATAAATTAAAACTATCCTCTTACTTATATTTATTACTATTTCAATCAATTACATAGAGTCATATATCTCTTTATGTGGGATAATTGATCAGGATATTATTTTTTAATGGTTAAGAAATTACATATCCCCAAGGATGCATTTCGTATATGGAATAAGAACTAAAATTTCATATTGATTCCATTTAGACTCCATAATTATCCAAAAAATATTCATGTACATGATAAATATATTTTTTTTGATAATACATCAATATATTTTTTTTATATTTTTTATAGATAATATTCTTATCTACTCTAAAAGTAATAGGAATAAGAGAAGAATTTTAATTCTGTTTTGAACACCCTATAGAATAAAATGTTATTTCAGAATTACAATAAAAGTGGATTTTAACTGGTGATTGTGGCCTTAATGAGACAAGTTATCACTAGTAAATGGATATATTTGGAACCTTAAAAAATAATGGAAATTATAGGATCTTTTAGAACAACCACATTGATGGATTTCTACATTTTCCATGGAATTATCTAAAAATATCATCAATTTTTATTAAAATTATCAGAAACTTTAAGATCACTAACCGGGATAACAAGTAAGGGGGTGATTTTTTTTATGAAGGAATAACATGATAAATGTTTCAATAGTCTATTGAATATTATTATCACTACACATGTTCTCACATTAATCACAAGTGGGGATAAATGTTTGATATATAGTGATGTATTCAAAAATAAATTGGGTTGTGTACACATACACGATGAAAATGTGTTATCATATTACTACCACCAACTATATATCCGTGAGTAGAGATACTTATCTCATGATATATAATTTTATAATGATCTTAGAATTAAATATATAGTATAGTTATATAAATCGAGAAATTTGTGAAATATATATGGATCTTAAAATTCTCAAGTATATATTAACAAGAAATGATTTTAATTTGCTACAATTAATATGGTTAGATCTAATCAAGGATAATGATTTTTTTTAATCCATTACCTTCTATAATATGAAAACAATGTGACCGATCCTATAGGTAGGAAGGATAAAAAAAAAACAGTGTCCATGATGGAAATTTCAAGGGATCCAATCTTCGTGAAAATGAAAAAATGGATATTAAAATAAAAAAATCATCATCATTCTACCTTTCTCATATAAATTTTCAATAAACCATAATTTAGTGTTTTAAGGTGTCTAATAATGATAATGAGGTTCTAAAAGAATAAGGTAGTGAATATTCTAGTGTTTAATTTTACTGAATGTTTTGTTAGAATTTTTGGATCCCATCCCATAAAAACCAAAACTAAACTGGGAACATATAAATGATGTTCATATGTCATCCTTCCTTACCCATCCAAGATGCAGTAAGATGTATATAGATTTGATACAAAACTTCCTGTAGGATAACATGAAGAGGGGGATTACAGATTTTGTTACTCAATTCTGGGTTTCACAAAAAGTTAAAGAAATCCTGACTGAAGTATAATAATAATATGAAAAAACATCCCATTAAAGTATAGAAATTGAAAAACATAATAATGGATTCTTTCATTGGAATACCTTTAACACCTATGAAAAGTAAAATCATATGGGTCGATATAGATTACCTTAAAAAGATAGGATTTTCATTACTATCAAGGGTGATCTCTCCATTGACCAACTCACCACAATATACATATGATAAGAGGTAAAAAATTATGGATTTATACATTATATTATATCTAATCATGATATATGGTATACCTTGAAGTTTGGGAGAATCCCTTAGTAATCATTAAATATAGAACTAATCTTTATCATCACTTATCACCCTCAGATATATAGTAAGTATAAAAATACCATTCATACTCTTAATGATATCTTGCGATCATGTTTAATAAATTTACAAGGATTTTGGGATAAAAAATTCCCATAGTAGAATTATAATATAATAATAGTCTTCATTCAAGATTTAAAATATCACCTTTAGAGGATCTTAATGGGAAGAGGTGTCAGATAGCTACATTATGGGATGAATTTAGAGATTTAAAGATAATGTGAACTTATATTGTATAAGAGAGTATTGAGAAGGTTAAAACCATTCTACAATATATAAAATCATAAAAAAGGTTTATAGAAAATCTATGTATACAATCATCAATGAGACTAGTAGTTTGAGGATGAAGATAATGTTTTTCATTCTTATATAACCATAAAAGAATGACACGGGGTTTGGGTATAAAGAAAATATTAACCCTAGATACACCAGCCCCTTTGAGATCCTTGATCACATCGTACTAAAACCTTATAAACTAGAAATATCATTAGACCAATATCATGTTCATGATTTGTTCTATATATCCCACTTTATGATGTATATTAGAGACCCCACACATATACCAAATCCATAGTTTGTATCATTAGATAATGATATTCTATTTGAGGAGAAGTTCGTGAAGATCATGGATTATAGAGATAATGTTATATGAAAAAAGAAAACTCACCTGGTCAATGTTTTATTATAGAACAAGAATTTTGAGGACGAGACATGAGAAACATACGAGGTGATGAAAAAGAAAAACCCTCATTTTTTTATGTATGAAATGAAAATTTTGAGGGAAAAATTGTAAATGGGTTAATCTAATTTCCAAAACTTTTTTAAAATCAATCCCCTCACTATGAATAAATAAATGAATTATTTTTTAATGAGGATATAAAAAAACAGGCACTACATAGGCTATTTTGAACAGTTATATGGTATAACAAATTTAATATACGTTTTCACATTACAACCATTAATAATATAGATATTTTAAAATGAATATTACTATTAATATATTAATTGTTTTTATAATATCTATGTGATATAGATTAAAGAAGCGATGGACTCATGCATTAGTATTGTTCCATCTGAAGACAATTTATTAGTGCTTTTGAGAGAGATAACATCGGTAGAATTTTCCCAAAACCAAGCCCATTCAAAGATTCCATATCTAATGAATGAATGAAATTTTTTACATGAGAATTCCTAGCCCATTGAAATGACAACCCAAACCATTTATGTCGAACCACCCCACGAGAACATCACCACAGTACACCTCGCCCACAAGGGAATTCACTATTATAGTAATGGGATATTTGTTTAGATATTATAATTTTTAATGTTTATATTTAAATTTGATTAAATTTTTTTTATATTATATTATTATTAATTTTTAAATGATTAGATAGTTATTTTAATAAAATCAGATCTCTATATGATGAAACCGGAATTGAATTTCTGGAATGTTATTGTTATCAAGATATTAAATTTTAATGAATTAAAAAACTTATAAAATAAATTTTATTTTAATAAAATATTATTATTAAATAATTTATATTAATTTTATAGGATATTATTATTTCATGAAATCAAAAATAATTTGTATAAGGGTTACAAAACTATTATTGTAAAAAAGTGTTTTTTTATTAATGTGGGTTTTTTGTTTAGAGTCTATGTTCTCACACATAGATATTTTTATGGTAAAAATAAATATTATTTTAGAAATCATTAGATAGAAATTATCCAATGGTGTTTCTTTTATAATTTTTGAACATAGCTGTGTTATTGGGTCCAAATCAAATAATGTATAAATATATGTTGTTTACTATTACATCATAATGAAAAAAACGTGATATAATATGTCCCATAAAATGTGTAAATTACCTAATTAATATTTTCCAATTAAATAATGTGTTTTTATGTTACTTAATTAATTTTATAAACATTTATGGAATCCTAAAAAACATACAATGTATTTTATGTTTTTGAAATCAAATATTTGTTTGCATGAATATCTTCCACATCACAAAGGCTATTATTTTAATGATATCAATCCATAAAAAAGAAAAATAATTAAAAAAACACTACGTTGATTGAAATCATGGAAAATACCATGGGAAGGTTTCTATATTTGATAAATTTCTAAAATAGTGTCCAAAACATGTGTTTTGAAACTGATAAAGGATTCTCCAATATTTTTCTATAAAAAAACCACATAAACTCCCATTAAAGTTCACTAAAACCCCATTTATAATGAAATTAAACTTCTCTTTATTTTATATATCCCCCCCACTATTCCCCAAATTTCTTAAGAATATCATTATATACTTTTAGAAGAACTATATATAGGTAGTTGATCCTCTTCTTCTCCTCATTATTCCAGAAACTAATTTGTCTTATGCCTTTTAATTTAAAATTTAAATTATTGGATTATGTTATTAAATGTCCCTATTTATAACATTATGATATTAAAGTGACAATATTCCCCTTTTACACTCATTAAATGCTTCTATGAACTTTTAGGTACCCCCTTTTGGCTATGGGGATTATCCTGTGATTTGTCTATACCAAATAGTTATTTTATTATGAATAACCACTATTATTTCCCGTCAAAAGTATTCACCTAGATATAAATTTCCTTAATTTATTGTATACATTCATATATATAATCCACACACCATGATCATGAGAATAAAATTTATGAAATTTATTATTATGTTGTATGATTAATTTGGAACCCTTATTTATGTACATGATATGTAAATGATGGGTGTGCCAAGAAAGAACTCTAATGTATTGGGTAATTTTTTAGCCTCATAAGACATTATATATGGGATTTGAGAGTAAAACTATTCCATTATGTGAATTTTACCCCCATGTTATGGTGTCTTGGGGGTTAGCCCTAACATACATTTATGATGTCATATTTAGGGTGGTCACCACATTCCGATGTTACATTTACATTATCGTGTTATATGAGTCCTCATTGGTAATCATTATAATTATAACCCTTTTAATGATACCTTGATATTCCTCTAGTATCACATTTACTACATTACCATATGTTAATATTTGTTTATTCTTGTTATGAGGATTATAGCTAACCCCTTTCATATGTACATCCTCGGGATATCACATACAATTTTATAAGATCCATTAACTATAAGAATATGTTTTGATATTTTTAAATAATTAATTTTAATTATTTTGAATATTTTTATGTTATGTACCAAATTTCCCAAAGAAATTAGCCTTCACGATCATTTGGGATTGTATAATGTGTATATATATATGTTATTAATCATGAATTCAATTGTACTAAAATACAGGTTGTAAAATCCTATGGTTTGAGGAATGAATTCACATAATGTAAGGAATACATTCATATGAAGTATTATAAATCAGGTGGATAATTATCAGGGTCCTAATTCTATCATGTTTTAATAATTATCCTATTAAAAATTGTGTGACATTTGTGGGACCAATTTCATACTTTACCACACTTAAAACACTTCCCTAATTCTTTGAGGTAATTACCATTGTTCTTTCTATGAAATTTATCATATATAAGAAATTGGTATTTCATCCCATCATGTTCCTTTTCATCAATTCTATTATATTAATCCAATATTTTTTTCATTTCAATGTAATATTGAGATGATTCTAATTCCAACACTACCCTAAGATCCTATCATACAATCACATCCAAATTATTAAATACACTGATGGATAACACCCTTAAATGACTGGTCATTATGGTAGTAAATAATTAAAAAAAATTCCTCAATATCATAGATGAAACAATATGAATAATTCACGAGTATTTTTAAATTTTATTCATATTATCCAAGAGATTCATCATATTATTTTTAAATTACTAGAAGCAAAGCTACATTTTTTTGAATGTGTCCCTAGAATATACATTATTTCAATTATCATTACGAACCCTTACTATTCCATAGAGTATACATCATATATTTTCATGGTAATATTAATGAGACTCCACCACTATACAATATAAATATCAAAATGATATACTTATAATGTGTTTTTCTCTTTGTTTAAGAACTTGAGAATGGAAATGTTCACTTCCATTGTACTAACCCACTACTCAGAAACCAGTGGTGTATAAAACCCACTAAAAAATTGATTATGTTTTCTCATAAATGACGTGATACCATGTTTTCCCCTCCTTGGGGATTTCAATATCTCAATATTATTTGGGTTTCTACCCATAGCTTGAGACAGGTGAGTGAGAACTACTACAAAAATGGCCTATATCAGCACTAAAAAGGGCTTTAACAGTGCTAAAAAAGCGATGTAAAGCTCAGCACTAATATAGGAGGGTCCCTTTTATCTGTGCTTTTAAAAAGTGCTGATAAAGGTAAAAAAAATAATACGGAGGATGTGCTTTTATCAGTGCTTCACACCCCCTTTATCAGCTCTAGGAGGTCTCCCATGCAATGCCCTTCCCGCACATCCTCTTACGCGCGCACCCCCATTGCTTCCACCCGAACTCGAACCTGATACCTCCCCCCTTTCGCTGTTGCACCTTTACCACTATTCCATTTCATTTTGTACTCTATTTAGTGATATATCTATATATATATACTTATATTTATTCATATATTGATTCATATATTTGATATAGATTCATATTATTATAAATATATTTATTCATATATTAGTATATATATATTAATTCTTATATTAATATATTTATATATATATTTTCATTTATAATTTTTTATACATATATTTATTTGTATATTAATATATACATATAAGATTAGTTTTAAATACATATACGAAAAAATATGTTTTTTATGTGGGTTTATAAATAAATAAATACATGCATACATATATAGATATATACAACACACATACATATATATATAGAACACACAGACACACATAGAGACACACACACAGACAAACACATTTATATTTACGAATAAATACATATATATATATGTGTATTTGAAAAGCCATAGAATGTACATATAAGATTAGTTTTAAATGCATTTATGAAAAAAAATATTTTTTGTGTGTGTTTATAAGTAAGTAAATAATTAAATACATATATACATATATAAAACACACAAACACACACATAGACACCCACACACACATAGAGACACATATATATTTACGAATAAATACATATATATGTGTATTTGAAAAGCTATAAAATGTTAAAACAACCATAAATTTTAATCTAGAATTTTTTTTCAATGCCACAACTAATAAAATTAAATAAAATGAAACAATCTTTGATATGATATGTGGTACAGGCCTAACGGACATCCAGATCAAAAGTTATACTTGTTTGAATGTTAAAAAATCGGGGTATCTTGACTAAAAACAAAGTTTTGGAGTCCTTCTAAGCATTTTTTAGGCCTGAAAAATGGGACGGAGGCTTTTCCTAGGTCATTAGCGCGTAGAGCTCGTTGAAGGCTTCGATTTGATATGTTGTAGAGCTCAGGCGGACACCCGAATCAAAAGTTATGGCCGTTTAAAGTTTGAGTTACATTTTCAACGTATTTTAGATCTTTTGTTAATTATTTTGATTTTTTTGTCCTCAAATTGTTATTAAATGATTTTTAATCGATAATAATTAGAAATTTATTGATTAATAATATTTTTTTAAAATATTTGGAAACCATTTTCACTAAATTTCATATATATTAAATGTAATAGTCTATTTATATGTATCTATAACATATTTAAAAATTATATATTGTATTTATATCAATATAAATATACCTATATAACAAAATATTATTTTTCATGATTTTTTTTGAAACTCGACATTTATCAGCGCTCGGGAAAAGCACTGATAAATCCCCCCTTTATCACTGCTACTAAAATAAGCACTGATAAAGGGGTCCCCTTTATCAGCGCTTTTATGAGTACTGTTAAAGGGGCAACGCTTCCCTTACCAGTTTTGTCGTAGTGGATTATTAAAATTAATTTTTTCATTCCATCCCTAATAATTTTTTATTTCTTATTGGAACAGTCTTCACATTTTCCATTGCACCCATTGTTGACATTGTGCTTTCTGGTTTCTTCTATTTCCTTCACTAAATAATAATATGAAATGATTGTACATAATTTTTTAATGTACATAAATTAAAACAATAATTTTCAGAATCTAGAGTTCATAAATAGCATGAATATGGTTTCCTATGAACCTCTAGGATTAAATCTAGGTTATCCATGTTAATTTTCTTATAAGGATCTCTAACATAATTTGTTATGAAAATACACATATCTTTCACTATGGTTTATAAAAATAAAGAGAATATGAAATACATATCCCCCCAAATACTCAAATTATATGTATAGTTAGGCCACGTTTCCGTGCCCCAATGCACAATTGAGTGAATACCCAACACTCTCTATTCAATATTATTACGAAAAAATAAAACTATTCTAGAAACTAAATAATGTTTAATATCTATATGATGATATTATTTCTAGGAGAACTATACAATTTATCATTTACCATATCCTTGGAATGTTTTTATACACATTTAATCACCCCTTATACATTTAAATATAGTTTTTTATAATGATTACTAGACTAGTATCAAAAAACAACATAACATTTCCTTAACACTAATTAAATAACTGTATGAGAAAACATGACATAATTAGTTCATTATATAATAATTTTAAAAATACATCCATCAAAAAGTAAAATATCCTAATGAAATAATGTTTCACTATATTGAATATTATCTACATTAACATAATATTTTAAAACATCTATGAAAATTTATCCATATACTTATCCTATTAAATCATTCTATAAATATCTCATGATATAATATTCTTTGTAACATGGTGAATATAAACAAAGTAATTAGTCATATCAGATGCTCAGTAAGGGAAAACGATTTTACAATATGAATGAAATAATGAATAAAAAATAAAAAACATTATAAAATATGAATTAATTTAAATGAAAATTATAAAATTATTATATTGAAAAATGATATGAAACTATAACTATTTAAGAAGAAATATGTTATTTATTTCAAAACGCTTCTCAATGTCCAAATAACAAGTGAGCATGATAAAAAGTATAAAGACATTTAAAATAAGTCATATTCTTGAAAACATAGAATTATATAAAAACAAAATGCGTCATGAAATTTCCGAATAAAGTGATAAGCATTAATGAAATGTGGAACAACACTAAGGATAAGAAAAACCTTTTAATAAATCCCATTATTACTATAAATATATGAGCAAACTTATTATGTCCATTCTTGAATATTTGATCAAACCCATAATTCCCACTCCACTATGAATAAACTCATTTCGTCATCAACTAACTAGATCAAGAGATATAAGCCTATACCAATACATTATAAGGATATATAACACCCTATGCACCCTACAACTATCATCATCAATAATTATTTTCCAACTAAAATCAATACTAAAAATATCTTAATTGATAAATTGAAAAATAATGGGGTTTATAACATTCTAAAAATATCACATAATATAATATTGTATTATCATATAGTATTAAAAATATATATTTTTCTTATAAATCATGTATTTATAATTTATAGAGTATGATTTAAACATAAATTTGTGAGTGATAAACCATAGAGAAAAAATAGAAGTGAAAATAATGTTTTCATAAAACCTTGCAAATATTTTTATAAAAGATGGTGTAAAAATTACAATTTTAAAATATTTTTAAGAGAGAAAGATAATCATTTTGAAAAATAATTATAAATATTTCTAAATATAACATCCTTGAATATACATAATTATAATGAAAAAATTCATATAATATGATAAAAATATTGATTTTCAAAAGATGGAAAAATTATTTCCTTAATTTTTCAAAATACCTTAATCCAAATTATAAAAAATGTATTAAATAATAACATTTCGAGGAAGTAAAAATAATTATGAGAATAAATGAAAATATAGAATAATATATTTCCAAAAATGGAGTATAATATAGGAAATAAATATAATAAAGTCATGGATTAAAATATTAATTGGTAATAGTGATTATTATTATCATCAACTTTAAAATTTGATTTTGTAAAAGATGTAATTAATGAATTGGTTATTAGTGATGATAATTTATTTCACTATATAAAAAAATAAAATTCCAAAAAAAGAATAATAGTTTGATGTAAATATAATATTATAATCATGTAAGAGAGGGTATGACCAAATGAATCATAAATTTAGCCGATGAAACCCTTAACTAGAATTATAACATAGTTTATCAAAAGATAAAATAATGTAAAACAAACATAACTATCTTAATTATAGACATTAAAAACATTATCCTATTCCTAATGTTTTATAAACATCTTTTATTTGGTAATACATGAATGATATTAGTGTTGATTATTCCCAACATCAAGATGGAAAATCAAGGAAAACTTTTTAGAGTAAGATGGCAATAATCAATAATTATGAAATAGATTAATAGAAATGAAATTAAGTCTCACATAAATAGGGAATAATTTATACAATAAAGGTTTAATTTTTAACATGAGTAAGAATAATAAAATTGAAATAAAAAAGTCATAGGAAAATGGAATTTCATTTTCTGAAAAGAAGAGTGAGAGAACCAAGGATTCATCTCAGAAGTATAATAGATATAGTAAAATTTCAATATGATTGGTTTAATGAGTAGTAACTATAGTCTCACATTAATAGAAAATAATTTTTACAATAATGAGTTTATTATGGTAATATTAAATCATTAATAATCAAAACTGAAGTGGATTTTAATTATTTATGAACTTGAATAAAAAATGGAATGATAAGAAACAAACCTTCCAAAGTAGATTTATAAATCCTGGGTGAACTACGTGGTACCATATGAACTCCTTCAATATGATTTATAGATCGGGAGGGAAGGTTAATTCAGCATCAAGGCCTTTTAAGTTCATTTTAATGATATAATGGGTGGGATATAGACCGCTTTATTGTTGAGAAATATGGTGTTTTTCATAGAAAATACATGTTATGAAGTGGTACGAATGGAATTAGAATATTTTTAGGTAGGTTAACTATTTTGATGAGTTTGGTGGATAAATACTATATTACACTATTGTGTATTATTTTACTACCTAAACAGTATTTATACAACATGTAAGTTACCATTTAATAATTAAAAATAAGATATCATTGTTTAAAAATGTTTACCATTATTAATCCTGATTAAAAATTAATCAATTAAATTATTTTATTATAAATTTTAGATGAACCATCTAACAAAATTTCAATATTCTGAATAATAATTTTTTTTCTATATATCTTGATTCATTTTATAAATATGATAAAAAAATCATTATGATATATAATGTTTTCGAAACATATTTTTGAAGAAATATTTTTTCGACAAAACATGGTTGATAATATTTTTGGGCATTTATTATCAATTAAGTGATAGTTGATTCATTTTTTATATAATTAAAAATCATATAATATAATTAATAAATTATTTATCATTTAATTTTACTTTTTAAACATATTTATAAATGTCTAATTATTTTGGAAAGTAATTTTTTTACTTCAGTCATTGATATTTAACCAATGTTACTTAATACATAGTCATAAAAAAGTGATTGACCACATTACATAAATTCATTTTTATCATTAAAAATATGTAAATAATTTTATCCAAATAAATTTATAAATTTGATAAATATAAAATTTAATATAGGAAAGTTTGAAAATAATTTTATGAAATGTATATTTTCTATTTATTATATGAAATTTGTTTTATTACACCATTTTTTACAATTTTTTGTAAATTGGTTACATTGGGGGATACCTTCCCCTTTAACTACTATAATATAATTTAAATATTTTATAAATTTATTTAGGTAATGTGGTTTTTTATATTAGTTCATTATTGAGTGAAATGAATGATAATCTCATAACATCTAATTTAGGACAATAATTAATGAAATCATGGGTTCTTATAATGATAATTCTCAAAATATTATAAAGAAACAGAATTAAAATTTATGATATCAAAATAAAAATAATCCATTATCATCGAAAAAAATCTCAATCAATATATACCATGACATAGGAATCTCTATGTTTCAATCTATGCTATCCATGTTCACTTTTATAGTTGGTTATCAAACCTAAACACACACAAATCCTTTATAATGGTTCATAATGGAATATTGAATTATATAAATCAAATTTCACAAAAGATTCTATAAGGTCCCATCCTTAAACAATACATATTATTATTATTTTAAAACTAGAAATCACAGTATTTTCCAAATGACATTTTATATATTTTTTGATATTTAGGACAAACGATTACATAGTAAACCCAAACATTTCAATTTAAGAATTATACTAAGTATTCATTTATTTCATTAAAAAAATCTATTAAATAAAACATGATTTTTTATGCTGATATGTCCTTACAAATTTCACTTGATATCATTCTTTTCTCAACTCTTCCATAAACCATATAATTTTTTTTAAAACATGGTATGAGAAAAAAGACCAGTAAGGGACAAAAATAAAAGAAACCATTAGTCTACTGAAAACCCATAAATTTTTATTCTTAAAACATGCCTTTTTTACAATGAAAAAAAACATCATATCAAAAAGATCAATATCTTACCTTTTGAAATTCAAAACATTTTCTCAAAAATCATAATCATTAATATAAAAGATAAGTAGGTAACATAGGAAATTGTTATACTCAGATGGAATATCTACCCGGTAAACTTACATACATTTAACTCTTAGAAATTGAATATCTATATGGACAAATTTCATACCCAATGCATTTTTTCTTATAACCTAACCACCCGTCCTTGGTTTATCACAGAGCCACCCATAATTTATTTATTACGTTACCAACTATCAAATTTCATTGAACCATTATATAATCATAAAACATATAAAAATTAAATTTTAAATATTTAAACCTTAAAATTTCAAATTCACTAACAAGAAAAGAATCATGTAATAAAGATAATCATTCTATTTTCAAAACCAATTTAAAACATTAAAAATGTGATTTTTAAATAAAATTCCTAAATACCATTGTGAAAATATTGATAGAAATTAGAAAGATAATATTTTAATAAATTAATATATATATATAAATGAAACTATTACAACCATTTTGATAACATGGAATTTAAATAGAATAATTTCTAAGAATAAATATTTAAAACACTAAATATTATTTTTTATTTATTTATGAGCACCTTACATATATTATATCTTTAAAGTGATCATTAATCAAATTAATTTATTATGTGCAAACACTTGATATCCAAATAAAATTATTTTAAATTAAAAATAATATATTATATATTCTTTTGACACGTATGCATAACATGACATATTAAATATGTAGATGATTAATACAAAGAATGAAATTTGAGTTTAGAATTCCCTTACTACTTTTTTATCAGTCGAATTGTATTCCATGTGAAAGATGACCATTTAAAATACATTATATATCATTATATTAATTAAAATCATGATATATAATTACAATTTAATTTCACATACACATCTGAAAAGTATATTGGTGCATAACATATAAATATGCATCAATGAAAGTAAATTGAGGAGAAGTCCCCAATGCTATGTCTCACTTGTCTCATAAAATCATTGTATTCCTCAATAATAATATTTGATTAATTAATTATTTTATTTCTGACTTTATAATGTTTATTATTTAATTTAAATAACTTATTATCATGTCATAACAACTAATTAATTATTGAAGTTCTTGTCAGATGTATTGTCGATATTCAAAACACGAGTCAAAAATGAATTTGGTATGATATCAATAGTCAAAGTTGTCTGAATTCCATAATTTTTATAATAATATTATTGAAATAGTAATAAATTATATATATAATTTATATTTCTAAATCCAGACATTACATATGGATAAAAAAATAAACTATGTTACAGTCATTGATACAATAACCCATACGTACACAAGAGTAAGGTTTCCATTTTTCAGTGATCAATATGTAAAGAAGTTATGTATGAATGTTAATTTGAATTAATTAAAATAATATATTATTAATTATTAAAATACACACATATATATATCATCCATGGGATTTGGTGATGAAAAACAAATCAGTTATCTTCATGAAGGTGGTAGTCTACAAGTACGTACGAATGATGTTATCATTATTAAGTGCATGGAATGGTACGAATGGAAATGATATTTTTTTAATAATTATAAATAATCCTTGAATATCATATATAAATATTAATTAAATAATTATAAATAGTCATAAGAGATGGTGAATGAAAAAATATTATATTGATTCGTGGGGTGGAATTATATCGTACACACAAACGATTAATTTATATCCCATTTGATGGAAGGGGAGAAGGATTTAGGATATTATATTAACATAATAAAATATCAGTATATTAATGATAATTAATTTATTATTTAGTAATTGCTGAAAAATATATCATAAAAGTTAAAGATGAAATAAAATAGAAAATTTTGATTAAAACAATACCTCTTCTCCAGATGATCTATTTTTATTAACATCGTAACCTCTTTAAAGAGTATTTTATTCCTAGAATAAGTAATATAAAATGTGGGGATGGATTCAAGGAACATATTTCTGAATATATTGGCTTAACCAAATAAGTTTTCAAGTATTAATAAAGGAGAATCATCAGTTCCCTTTTATTTTATATGGGAGGGGAACTCGTGGAATTCTTTATATTGTTAAATTAATATAAATAAATTTCATATTCCAAATTAATGAAAAATAATTTATTTCAAATATAGTATGAATATTGGTCAAAATATATTCATTCAACTAAAAGTACAAATTTTATTCTATTTTTAACCCTTATTTTAAAATTTTTAATTATTTTATTTTTTTAACTCTTATTTAGGAAATGATTTAAAAAAATTTCAAATAATTTTAATTTTATTCTTACCCATAATTTATTGATTAAATTTTAACCATATAATTTTTTTATAAAGTTACTATTCATATATTGTTTGAAACTAAAAGGGACTTATTTACTAAATTTAAACAGTTTGATTGCAAATGTGTTATCTATTTTTAAAAATTTTAAAAAATTGTTATATAAAATTAATTTAAAATTAATATCATTTATGAAATGATAAAATGTATTTTTTAAGTGAAAATATTCAAAATATTTAAATATTTTCATATCCAAATTCAATTATAATTTGATTCCAATGACCATAATTGGATTAAATGACATAATATTTATCTAATTATACTTTAAAATAGTATGATCTTGAACATTTATATTGTTGACTTAGGATTGAATTCAAGTAAATTTTTTATTTATATACCTTTCAATTGGGTTTTTCATGGGAAGTGTTTGGGTGAAAATTAATAAAATTAGAATAAAAGGGGTTCTGTATTATTGGTTCATGGTTAGAGAAAACCATGTTCTTATCATAGGAAATCAATCATACCTATACAATGAGGGATTCATGGGATTGTTCATGATTTTTCAAACTATGCACCTTGAAAAGGAAAACCATGAACCCTAAAAAATTACTATTGCACGGTTTGGGAAAACCATGTTCCTAAGCCCAGAAAACATGCATGGTAATTTTAGCCACCTAAAAATTGATTTTAAAATTCCCCAAACCCTCAAAATGTCCCCCATTAGACCTAACAAAATACCTTTACGATTTTTTCTTATTTCAAAGATCTATTATAGGATTATAAGTATTTTTTCATCTTTTAATCCCAATTTGAATACCAAATCTAATATCTACTATTCTCTTTGTAATTTGATCTCATCCTATTGCATTCTCATTCGTCCTTATTCTTTCTCTCATAGTTTTGATGATATGGATATACTATTTCTCTAAATATATTTATTGATATATAGATCTATGATTCTAGACCAGGATCTAGATTTATTAGATATTTATTAGTTTCTATCATGATTTACGGTTATAGATATGTTTTAGATCATCATTATTTTCATGCCCAAATTTTGAGGATTTCTATTGGGTGATAATTTTTTCCACGGTTTGAGGTAGGTGCCCTAATATTCAATTCTGAGTGTCATAATTTTGATATGTACATTCATGTTTTATTATTTCTAGCATTAATTATTTGTTCGATCCCAAAATTGATTTAGTTGTTATGTACAATTGAATAATTGTTTTATTGCTAAAATTGATGAATAATTTGGGATTTAATCATGAGATTAATGGGTTTTTCATTTTTATGAAATAATTGGGAAATTAATTATAAGTATTGGGGCATCCCATTTAGAAAATTAATTGGACGATTGGTTATGATATTTAGGTAAAAGTGAATTAGAAAATTGAACAGGGATTTAGTTATGAGATTTTGAGATTATTGGTTAGAGATAGTTAATTGATGAATTAATTTTGAAATACCATGATATATGTGTTGAGGTAATTAATGGTAGTTTAATAATTATATTTTAATTTCACGAGTTTAGTTTTTTAATTATGTATTAGTTATTGGATAATGGAGTTATTAATTAGATATAATTACTTGTATAATAAATTATGTGACATTGAAATGGCTGACATGGGATAATTAATTTATGAATTAATTAATGGTTTTAACATAGTTAATTAATTTGGGAATTAATTAAGGTTATTTTTTTGATAAAATAATTAATTAATTCTTAATGTAATTGATGATGATTAATAATTAATTGATAAACTAATTATTTGTATGACAATGTGAACATGGTTATTCTAATATGAAAAGTGTAAATGAAAACATGGTCATTCACTAGTGAGAAATGGAAAGGGGAATATGATCATTAAATTGAGGATTATACATTCTAACATATACATTATAATTATGTGTAAAATAATATTAACATGGTAATTTTATTTAGAAATAAGAATGGTAACGTGGTTATCTTACAAATGCATTTCAATAGTATTGATGTGGTAAATTAAGTGTTATTTGAGAAATGTTAATAATTATACTCCAAGATATACCCTCACATGAGAATACGTATAAAAAAATCATGATTGGAAACATGTATTAAGATATGATATCACCTTTTAATACATTGGGCTCTGGTATGAGCCTATGTATATATTATGATATGATAAATAACTATTCGTGATCTTTCATGAGCCTATGTTGGCATGAGGTAGGGTTGTTATTGGGAACCAGGGAGTTAATTTAGTTAAATAAATAATAAATGATAAAGTTATACATTTTTATTTATTAATTATAATTATTTATTTATATAACATCATTCACTGTTAACAAACTAGATATTGTTTTGACACCATTGGTGGTGGCAATGTTGTTGAACACAATTTTTTTCCATTATTATGAAATTTAATTGAAAATGCTTCCTAATATGAAATTGGAAGTGTTAAAATGATTAAATAATGTGAATAAATTTGTGTACAAAGGGAGAAATAGATATTATAACCATAATATCATGGATAACCCACACCTAAGAATATTATGGTTAAAGGTAGTATTAGCACTTTGGTTTTGACCGTGTAACGAGACACGGGGAAAATACTTATTAAGGCATGTTGTGGGTTTCCCTCAAACATAAATGTGTTCATGTCTGTAAATATTTTCCAAAGGTTCTTGTTTCGAATTTTATAGAATATGCATCCACAACAACGCTTGTTGAGATGATTACTGAGGGTAATAGTTAGGAGTTGTCCTCCAGTGATGGAACTAGAAGAACTAATCATATTGGGTGAAGAAGTAGAAGGGGTGTTCCAAGAGAATATTTCTCGCTTTACAAAATAAATGGAAGAAGTCCTTGCTTGTGTTTATAAGGGAATGTATGACTTGATGATTGATTTTTAGTTCAAACAACATCTAACATTTAATGGAGACAGTGGACCTATTGGAGCAGAATTGTTGGTTTCGTCAATCGAGATGATACTTAACCATCTGGAAACTTTTACTGAAGGGTGGGTCATGTTGGGTACTTATATACTACTAGGGTTTGTGAAACAATGGTTTTATGTTCATGAACAAACTATAAAGATGGATGGTGTTTGGTCGAAGGATTACTAGGATAGGTTATTCGAGTACATCTACCTAGAGACACTGGGGTAGGGGAAAAAATTAGAGGTCTGAAGCTAAATCAGGAGAGCATGGTTGTGATGAAAAATGCTGGATTCTTTGTAGAACAGTAGTGATTTTTTCTGGTATAGATAAGATATGAGATAACTACATTGATATTCCTTCATGATATACTTAAGTATGAGATTATGTATTAAGTCAAACTATTTTGATTAAATAATTTTCCTGAAATAGTGGATCAGGATCCCATACCTGAGGATAACATGAAATGGGGTCCTAGTGCTGGATAGATAGTTACTAATAGACATTCAAGTGTTGTGACTTCCACGAGAAGGAATTGTCATTATGATAACTTTAGTAAGGGTAGTGGAATTCTTAGTTGTTAGGTAAGAGGGTCAGTTACACAAGAACATACTGAAGTAATTTTCATCAGTGTGGTAGGACAAAACATTATCTTCAACATCGTCCAAAACTATCAGTGGATTTCATATCATTCGTCGAGATGGGACATATATTATTTTTGTAGGACACAATGATATATGAACAAGGATGGATGAGATTGAAAGAATCAATTTGTGGGAAGGGGATCTTATACACCTTATCATAATAGGAACTAAAGTTCTACTAGCTGAGGTGGTGGAGTAATTGGACATGATTCTTATGTGAAAGAACACCCAAATCAGCAAAGTGGTGCATCCTATGAGATTCATACGACATCACAACCCAGAGGGAAATATTAGTTTCAGGTGGTGTATCCTACACTTATTGATTGTAATGCTGGAATGTGAACAATGTGAGGTACTATTTTTATAGATTCTATATTGGATAGTGCCTCATTTGATAGTATTTGATTTCATTATTTAATATCTAAAAAACTATTTAATGGTTATATCCTGAATGTGGAGTTTCTATGTCTAGTAATGTCTATTAGTACACTATTGGGGGTACTGCCTAGATATATCAATTTATGAATGTGATGTTCTTTTGAAGTCAGGGAGTATTGTTTTCTATTAAATATGTTTATAGTTGGCATGTCAAGATTTTATTTAGTAATTTGTATTTATAGTCCAGACACATACTGATCCCATAATGAGAGTCCCCAGATAAGAGTGAATTTTATTTCTCATAAGATTAACTAGTACATTCATCTTGGGGAGTTATATATCTATATAGTATGAGAATATCTAATTACCCATTAACTAGACAAGATCACAGCCTAGGTTTATTGTCTTTTGGTTGGTGAAGAAGGTGTATTTTAGGGTATCTTTTCCCAAGTAGTGGATAGCATCAAGAAGTGTTTTCTAGAGACTATTCAAGGGTACCACCAGAGAGAGATTTTTAATTCCCTATTTATATAATGTGGAAGGTAGATCCCATATCTATTTCACAATACAGAATGGAACCAACCAAACATAAAGATATCAAGACTCACCTAAATGTGTTGGAGGATAAAGGGTTTGTGCATCCGAATACATCACCTTCAGGATCACCGCTGTTGTTTTCAAAGAAATATGGAGAATGTTTTCACTTATGTGTTGATTATCTAATGTTGAAAACGATGACTATAATGAACTAGTATCCTCTTCCAAATATTAAATATCCAATTCACTAGTTCAGAACAGATTGCGTGTTCTCAATAATATAATTGAGATTAGGGTATCATCAGCTAAGATTTCAAACTCCTGATATAACAAAGTCTTATTTGAGAAGAAGGAATTACAAATATGGGTTCATCATAATTCCATTTGGTCTGATTAAAGCACCAATAGTGTTTATGGCCTTGGTGAATAGAATATTCCACTCATACCTCTATTAGTTGGTGGTGGTGTTTGTGGACGACATCTTGGAGTACTCCAAGACTCATGATGATCATTCCCAATATCTTGAAATCACCATGAGTACAATTATAATGAATCATTTATATAGTAATATATGTAAGAGTTAGTTGTGTACAAATCAGGTACACATCTTAGGACAAATCATCTCATAAGAATTTTTGTCAGTGGACATAGAGAAGCCTCATGCAGTGGTATATTATGAGAATCTTAAGAATGTTACTGTTATACAAATAATTATGGGGTTATATGGATATAATCAGAAATTCAACCATGAAATTTATGATTTAGAAGCATTATAATTGGGATTGAATATGAAATGGATAATGTTTCATTGTTTAGAAGCTTGTGAGAATACCTTCTAAGAGTTAAATAAGTATTTTAAATCAACCCTAATCTCGATCCAAACCAATCCATGTATGGATTGAAAAATTTATTATTATTCTTCTGGGATTATATAGATAATTTTTTATGCTAGGAGGTTGAGCTGTGTTGTATGGGTCTTAGAAGTTATGGCCTCATGAATGGGAATACACTATGCAGTAACATGAGCTAGTTGTTTTGGTTTATTCTATAATGTGTTGGTTGCATTATCTATTGTGTGGAAATATTATGGTGTTTACTAATCACAAGAACATGAGGAATATCTTAACATAGAAATATTTGAATATTTATAAATGAATATGGGTCAGGTATATAGAGTAATTTTAATTTGAGGTTGAATATATGCCTGAGAAAGGAAACACTATGGATGGCACTTTTAGTAGGAAGTCAAAGTACCAAGAAGTTCAAGAGTCAAGCATTGAGTGGAAGATAATGAATGTTCTAGCACATATGCATGTGGTGGTTTAAGAGAGTTAGGAATAGATGACACTCAAGTCAGTTTAAGTTGATTCTACACTTTTCAGCCGAATTTGAGACAAACTATATGAGGATCAAGAATGATTGACCATGAGTGTAATTTTTAAATGTATGGAGTCACATTCCTATTGGAGCACAGATGTATATGAGATCATCTAAATTCATAATTTATTTTTTTTTCCTTATGATTATGCAAGAGGATCTGATGTGTAAATTCCATTCCTCGATGTGGTTATTATATCTTTCTTAACCAAAATATACCATGAACTATGAGGGTAGTTTTGGTGGATTTCTTTGAAAAGGAGATACAAGGTTCCGTGAAACAATTATTCACCAATTGGTATTTGATGGTAGAGCCTCAATGAGTTGGTGGTTTTATAATGATTTTTCCTATTCTAGAATGGAAGTCGAATGATGTAAAAAAGAATTTTGCGGTGGTTATTCTAAACATTCCATGGAATAAAAACTCTATCTAGGTTTTTGTGGATCAGAATAGTAATGTAGAGAATTTATTGCATATATAGGAAATTTTTTTGTAGAGAAAATGAGAGAATAGTATATTCAAGAGATATTCCATCTTTATGGGGTTCCATGAACTATAGATTTATGTTGTGACTCTTGTATTACTTCACACATTAGGCAGGGCTTGAAAAAGGTTCGCGATACACATATATAATGAGTATGTATTTCCACATAGATATATGGGAATTCGGTGCGAACTATTCAGGTGATTAACGATATTCTTTGGGATTGAGATCATGAGTTTGGTGGATCCTAGGAGAATAACATGGATTTGGTACAGTTTCCTTTAATTTTAGTTACATGGAATCATTATAGATGGAACCATATAAGGCTCTTTATGGTAGACAACGACGATCATAGCTATACTGGATGGAGGCTAGTGAGTTGAAGTTTTTGGGGCCTTTTAATGGTTATGAGACATTAGAGAAGGTTTAGTTGGTTGAAAACATATGGCTACACAAAATATTTGAAAAAATACATGTGTTTATAAGTGAATATGATCCCTACCGTTTACAGTGGGTGATTGTGTATTCCTTTGGGTGTCACCAAGATTGTGTTACCGAGGGATACAGAGACATGCCATGTTGGTTCTTAGGTTCATTAGACAGTTTTAAGAAGTGAAGAGAATCAGGATGGTGGTGTACTGGTTGTATCTTCCACAAAAAATATAGTTCAATGTATGATGTTTTCCATGCATGAATACAAAGAATTTATCACCCCATCTATTCTCATGTGATTTATATGGATAATGTGAATCTTGAGATAAATTTGTCCTTTGATGAGTATTTTATACATTTATTGGATCTTAGTGAGAAAGTTTTGAGGGGAAATATCATTCTAATATTTTTTTTATCAAGGATACATAGATGTGTGGAGGAGGAATGATGGGTAAAGGAAAAAAATTTGTGGGCTCAATGGCCCGATCATTTTGACCCAGAATCGTAAATAACCTTGGGAGTGAAACTTAAGGACTATCTATTATAAGGAGGGGATTTTGTAAGATCTTGTTCATCATTGGGTTGAATCTAGATTTAATTAAGGTACATTTTATTAATTAAGTACCTTTCGATTGGGTTTTATATTGGGGACTGTTAGGGTGAAAATTAAGAAGAATGGAAGAAAAAGGGGATGTGCAAAGTTGGTACAAAGTTATAGAAAACCATCCACCAAGCCCTGGAAACCTGAAAACCCATGATAGTGAGGGTTAACATAGCTAGTGCACAATTTTTCAAATCATGTAAACTAAAATTTTAAACCACACAGCACAAAAAATAATTAGTGAACGATTGGTGAATGGTTATGTAAAACTTCATACCCCTACCCATGAAACCATACACATTAATTTTAATTCTGGAAAATTGGTATTAAAATTATGTAATCCATTGAAACATCCTCCATTTCTCAAAAACATAGACCATGAGAATTTTGGATGATTCTAGAGTTCTTCGTAGATATTTCAAATTGATTTTTTTTTCGGGGCCTCTGAGTGGAAGCGCTTTCTCCAGGTCGCGGGGCTAGGGTTTCGTCTTGGGCTTCTTCCCCTTCCCTCATCTAGCATGGCTCATGTGGCTCGACATCCGCATCCATTGGCTCAGCGTTGGTGTGGTACAGGGTGGAGCCTTCTGCCTTCGAGCACAAGCGAGGTTCTGGCTTCGTTTTAGTCTGGGCTCGGCGTAGATCTTGCGAGGCTCAGGATTCGTCTCCCTGGTCGCCGGCTCGGATAAGTCACATGTGAGGTCATGGCGCGTCCCATCATTTGTTCTTAGATTGGCGTCGACCTCGGAGTGGCACGGAGTGGGGAGGGTTTCTCGGTTTCACTTCTAGCATTTATGCGGGTCTTCTGTAGGTTTGTTTTTGGTGATTTTTGGGATCTATCTTGATTTCATTGAATTGGTGGATCTGTTGGAATGGTGGATCTGTTGAAATGGTGTGCGGTGGCTGGTTTATTCACTCCCTAGGTCTTCTTGGATCTCGATGTGATTTTTCCTGTTGTGTGATTTCGCGAATGATTCTACGGTGTTGAGAGTGGTCTCTGTGGGTCTTTGGGATGGAGGCGATGGAAACACATTCAAGATTGAGCTCCACTTTTTTAATTTTCTATGCGAGGGTTTGATGGATTTTATGTAGTGGTTTGGCATGTTCGCTGGTTGGGATGTGAGGGATGGTTATAAGATGATGGTGAAAGAGGAATTGTGGTTTAAGGGCAGGGTGGATCTTCTAAGTTGTCTGTGGATCAGGGTGCTAACAGTGTCAGGATCTGGTCATCTCCATTTTGGTTTCATTGATGTCCTTTGTGGATGGATTATTCCTGGAGGTCCATTTCATTTATATTGATGGCTGGGTGAATTCCACTAGATTTTGCCGACGGGTGGATTTGGGCCGGTGTCGATGGTTGTGCCGGGGGACATTCAAGGGTTTCCTTTCTGAGGTATGACCACCATTTCTGATGCTCTTGTGCCCTGGTTCGTGGTTTTATGGACTCTTCCATTGGTTTCTGATGTTTTTGTGTAATGTTGAATGTGGTTGTATTGGATCATGTTGTGGGGTACCGGGAACCCATAAATCGGCCTTTGAAAATGAGAAAAAAAATGATTAGCACGCGGAGATATTTCAAGGTTGTATGACCTCTATTATTCAAGATTCAAAGCCCAGATCTTTGATCCTCTCTACTCACGATTAGTGGATCTCACCCTGTCACTTTCCTGTTCATCCTTATTCCTTCTCTCATGATTCTGATGGGAAGTATAAATGGTTTTGATATATCTAAATCTATTTTAGGTGAATAATATCTGTGATTATAAATCAACACCTTGATTCATTGTATTGTGATTTGATTCAATCTTGATTTATTGTTATAGAACTGGATTCGATCTACATTATTGTGCTATATAAATTTTGAGGATTTTCCATTGGGTGATATTTCAACCACATTTTTAGGTAGGTGGAATAGTATTAAATTCTCATAGTCATTATTTTGATACATATCATCATGTTTTTTTATTTCTATAGTTCTTTAGAAATTCGATCCATAAATTGATTCAATAATTTTTTCTAATTGATTAATTGTATTATTATTAAAATTGATGATTAATTGTGGAGTTAATCATGGGAATAAGTGGATATCAATTTTTTATTAATTACTGAATAAATTATGAGGTTTAGAGGATATGTATTTTTATAAATAATTGGAGAACTAGTAATGAGATTTATGGATATACGAATTAGATAATTAATCAGAGGAATAATTATGAGATTTAAAGATAAATGGTGATAGATCACAAATTGATTAATAAAATATGAAATAACAATATATATGTGTTGAGATAATTAATGGTCGATTAATTATGGGATTTTATGTCATGAATTTGTATAATTAATGATAGATTAATTATAGTACATTTGGGTTATTGGTTTCATATAATTAATTGTATATTTAATTATGAAATATTGAAATTGTTAACTTGAGTAAAATAATTGAGGAATTAATTAATGGATTTGACATTCATAACTATTAGGAAATTAATTTTGGATAATTTTGTGGTAAAATAGTTGATATATTAGTTAAGTAATTGATAATTTTGAATAATTAAATTATAAATTAATTATGAGTAAAATAATAGGAGCATGGTCGTTCTAATGTGACAAGTTTTAATGGAAATACGGTCATTCACATGTGAGTAAATGAATGGGAACATGGTCATTAAAATGAGGAGTATTTATAGTACCATAAAAATTATACTTATGATAGGTATAATGTTAACATGTTCATTTTATTGAGAAGTAATAATGGTATCCTAAGATTCTTAATTATGGATTTATAAACTTGTAATGTTGGAAATTAACCATAAGTTTAAAAAAGGTTACAAAGGTAATTTGAGATATATAATCACCTAATAATAATTCAAGAACATGCATGATTCAAAATAGGTATTGAGATCTGATATCTCTTTTGAATAATTTGGGTACTCGCATGAGATGAAGATGGTTTAATGATATAATATTACTAAAACACTTCATATTCTGGTATAACCCAAATGTGGAATGAGTATGGGTGTCCTGATGATCCCTAGAGTTAATGTGGTTAATTAAATAATAAAATAAAACATGATAAATATTTTTTTATACACTTATAAATTTCTTTACATAAATTATTATGTGGTTACTTTATTGGATATTGTTCTTGACACAATTGGTGGTGGCCTACTGAGTTGTATTCAATCCATACATGGGATAGTCGATCGGTACTCGAATAGACATTATCATTGTAGTACAAGTTAAAGGAAAAGGCTGTGGTATTGATGTAAGATTTGTGGTTGGATCTCAGAGTAAGAAATAAAAGGTGGTTTAGGACCCACTAGGTAGTCGTTTATGTCATTATTTTTAGTTTTCATTTTAGACATCGGACACGTACTTTCATTGGACATGTTTTTAGTTTCGGTTATATATTGTATTTCCTACATTTTTATCATGATATATTGGTATTTTATATGTTTATTTATGCTTTCTTTGTTATTTTTTATTTTCTATGGTATTTTGTCAGATAAAAATGTGTATAGTCTCCCCAAGACTGACTTAGGAAAAAATCACTTTTAGTTGATAACCTCTAGTGTACTTGGAGGCAGGCCAGGGGTTATGTGGAAAACTAGATTGGGGAACTTGTAGGTGACACTCTATCCAGTAAATTATAAAAAAAATTAAAAATATAATATAACACTATAAATAATTTATATGAATTTTTTTTTTCAATTAAAAATGAAATATTTTTTTACTATTCATCAAAACACGAAACTGATTATAAAATAAAAAAAATTCAATCAAATTAAAATTTTTAATTTATATTTAAATATGAAGATTATTTTGTCATGTATTATTTATAAATGTCTAAAAAACTAGATTTAATATATTTTCTCTATCAAAATGTGACAGAAATGCATTTTTAGAAAAATAATTATTTTTGTTGAAAAATGGATTTGTACTTATATCATTTCTAGAAAACACATTGAATGATACTTAAATATTAGATTTAATATATTATATATATTTCATTAATATAATACAGCAATAATTATATTTATATTTATTAGTATAAAATGAACCTGTGAACATTTAAATATTTTATCAAAAAATTCGTTTATTTTTATTACAAAAGGGTTTTACATTAATTTATATTTAATTTGTCAAATTATTATATATATATGTTTAACCCATATTTTTATAATTATTTTAATAATATTCATACCTTCCATATAATGGTAAGGTTAACATAATGGCATTTACATAATAACATTTAGTTGTTCCTTTAAACTTGATGTGGAATATCATGCATCATGTTGAACATAGTATTTTTGTTTAAAAACTATGGATGAAAAATTTATCACTATTTTAATAAATGAAATCCTTATAATTTTAAATTCGTGATTGGTAACTAAGGTTTGAATTTTTAAAAAAACTTCATTTAAATTCCACATAACAAAACTTATAACAACCCAAACGCTTTAAAATAATGAAAGGGAAGTATGAAGTTCACCTAAGAGAATACATGATTTGGTTTCATAGAATATAACATAAAATTAGAAGAAAAAAAATATCATGTTTTAATGGATAGTAATATATTGCATCATTATGTGAATGTTAACAATCAAAAAGAAATAAATATGTGATTGGTTAAAAAGGTAATTGAATTATCAATATGAAAAGTAAATGGATAATGTTTTTTATTCAATATTGTTTTCAATGATTTGATGAATTATAATATTACATTAACTAAGAACATTAGGAAACTTACTTTCATGAAAATTATAGTTTCATCCTTTAATATATTTCAACTAAAAACTCATATTTTTCTCTAAATGATGAGTATTCAAGAAGAATATTTCATGTCTAAAGCACTATAATCAACTTCTAAATAATCACACAATCCAACAAATATTTTATTTCTATTTATTCTATATTTAGATATTATGAAAAACAATAATTGTTACTATAAGATAGTATAATTCCCCCAAAATAATAAACGTTATATAATGAAAAAATAATTCAATCTCAAAAACATAACAGTAATACATAATGTTAAATATTGACCATTCAACAAATACATGTTCTAAAAATTCTTCAATATAATTTTAAATAACATTAAAACCATAAATTTATAATTATATTATCACATATAATTCCATGATAAATTTTAACATTTTTATTCAAATAACATCAATCAATTTTAATACAATATATGCAAAATGGAATTTCCTAAATCACAAAATCTCCAGGATATGCATTTATTTCATTCAATAAAAAAGATAACCATAAGTCCACAATGTAATCATATATTACTAAAAAATATATTTTAACCTTCACTTCTCAAATAAAATATCATAGTATTATATTTATCTAAATCATACATGGTTCCCAAAATATTAAACATCTTTTGAAATAACATTAATCACTTAATCAGATTATCATTTACTAATCACATAGTTATAAATTCATGAAAACATATTTTCCAAAAATCAACTTATTCTACATCCATAAAATAATTTTACTAAAATAAAAATCCATACTAACAAATAATTCATGTAGGCCAGTGGTAGGCGATGTACCCCTGTCACCCTTCGGTTGTAGGTTGGATTCCCAAGTCCTTTCCAAATATTATAGGTTTCCACCCATCCTGCAAGTTTTCCTTTTATAAAATGATATTTTTCTCATAACACTCTAATAATATTATTGTTTCCTCAAAAATTACCATAAAAAATTGTAACCAATAATTTTATCTGATACCTTTCAATTTTTATCCAAAAAAATAAAAAATCATAGTTACTACAAAAAAAATTTCCCGAAATTTTTCGTTGGTGAATTAAAATTTCATAACTAAAATCCATAAAAGTTTTTTTTAAGATAATAAAATTATGAATAACCTGAAAATTATAAATACATGATGATATCACTAACTATTAAGAAAACATAATAATCTCCAATGTTGACTAAAACCTGCTCAGATACCAATTGTATGGAACCATCCTTAAACATTAAATATTCATGTTATATTTCAACTAGAAATCAAATTCATTTCCCAAAGATATTTTAGGATTAGTGTTTTATAGAATTAGTTCAACAAATTACTTAGTAAACCCAAACGTTACAAGTGGGAACATATACCGAGTATCCATTTATTCAATAAAAAAAATAAGATAAAAAATGTTTTATTATTCTGATATTTCATCATAATTTTCCCATGATGTTATCCTTTCCCAACACTTCCTTAATAAATTTGAATTTTTTTGATAAAATGGGATTAGAATTAAAAGATAGTGAGGTACATAAAAGAACTGAAACTATCATTGTAGTTAATACCCATTAAACATTTCATTAAATAATGTTGTTTACCCTAAAAGGAGATCATCATTTCAAAAATATCATTATATTAAATTTTTTATATAAAAATATTTTCATGAAAACACATAAGAAATAATATAAAAGATAATTAGTTAACATGGGAAATTTATTAAACAAAATATAATAACAATTCATTTTACATCCATATATTTCTCTCTTATAAATGGAATATCCATATAGATGACATCCATACCCAATGCATTAGTGGTTATAACCTAACCACTAAACCATTGTTTTTATGTAACCACATATCATTGGTTTATTAGGTAATAACTCGTCAAATGTCTATGTGGCACTATATAATCATAACAAATAAAATATTTCAATTTTCAATATGTGACAAATAAAATTTAATTTTCACTCATAATGAAACATTCATGTTATAGAAATTATAAATCCATATTAAAATCAAATATAGGCTTTTTTAATGGTATTTCTAAATAAAAGTTTCTCATACAACTTTGAAACATTTGAGATAAATTTTAAAATTGAAATTTTAAAAGATTCATGTCCAAATAAATACATCCATACAAAAAAAATTTAAAATATAGACAATAAATATATGTTTTTTGAAGAATAAATCTCTAAAACACCTAAAATTTTGTTTTAGATAAAGGGTCCCTTAAAAATATCATATCATTGAAGTGGTCGTTATTAAAATGAATTTATTATGTGTATCTTATATAAATATACATAAAAATAGTTTATATAAAACACAATATATTCAAAATTCATTTGAAAAATTATCCTAAGAATACATAATCAACAAGTAGAAGTTTAAACCAAATAATGGTAATTTGGTTAGGAATTCCCAGAAAACACTGTAATAAGTCAAATAAGATTCCACATAAAAGAGTAACATTAAACAAAATTTAATATATCATTATTTTAAATAAATCCATGATATAACATATCAATAGAATGTTACTCTGCCATGACCCAACCTAGAGAGGCTTATGTCATGAATACCTCAATCCCTCCTCTGATAGTCCAGGGGACAACGACTAGCATCGTGTAGGCATATCTTGCATATGAGAAACATTTTATTATGTACCTATACACACACACACACACACACACACACACACACACACACACACACACACACACACACACACACACACACACATCTCCAAACCCAAAATGATGAAATATAAAAATTATAATTAGGAAATTAATGTATACACTATGATACAAACTAGAGTGTATGATTGTAGGAAAACAATAATGTAAATGGGCCCAAAATACAAGACAACACAAAAAGGATTATTCAATAGTGAATACACATGTTCCTAAAACTCATCTAAAAAATACCCTACCTGATGGGTAGTTGTAAGAAAGATTCCTAAAGCCCTAGGAGAACACCCCTTATATCTTAGTACTCTATGCACAACCTGGTCACGGTCCACCTAGAACTCTATCAAAGCATCGATCATCTACAAAAAACACAACCCGTGTCGGCATTTCTCGTGTAGAGGTGATTAAAACAATTCATAATAAAACTCCCCAAAACCACAAAGGAATACCATTAACAAATACAAGAAGTAAACCAAAAAGAAAAACATGATGTATACAACTTATAAATACATGAATTACAATAATATCACACAAGAATAAGTCTAAAGTAGGAAGAGAATTATTTTAAGATGTGTTCCACTATTCTCTCAGTTTCTAGGACATATAGTGTGTTGATGGTGCACTGAACATCGATGGTGCATGGTGGATAGATGGTGCATGGAGCATCGATGGTGACTAGAACTTTGATGGCACACATAGATTCAATGGAACGCATAGCATCTATAGAGCATGCAGCATAAATTCATCATGTAGCCCCCCTGTCACGTAGTCACCAAGTAACAACCCACTATAGGACTCCACTCATAGAGCACTTGTTTCATGAGAACCTAATGCTAAATATATTTAGTTGTAAACCAACTCCCAAAAAACATCACTTATAGTATCTCAGAATTTCCCACTCTTTGTAAGGGACCCATCACCACAAACAGATCGTCAAACGGACACACAGTTTTAAATACATGGCCATTGTTTTGTAAAATGGTATGAACTGAGTTCGGTCTGGGTCCAAACCGACCCTGAAGACCAGACCCGACCCACTAGAGCTACTAGAACCAGCCTTCTAAGCCAATGGGTACTGCCCACTGGGAAACCGGAGCAGCCTTTCCACCCATTTCCAGGATATCGAATGTGGGCCTATTTACTCCGCTGGGTGTTGATAACTCTGGTCGTGCCCCTTGATTCACACAGTATGCCCTTACTGCGTGGCTCCTCCCCATGTTGAACCCCTCTAACCCACAACCCCCACACAATTTCCACCTCTGCTCCATGTGGCCCCTATGCGTCCCTCCTTCCATGCTCCGCTCAGTCTTCGACCGTTGAGCCACACCACTCCAACCGCCGCATCGCACCACCTGTGCCGCTACCGTACAATGCCACACCGCCATGACGGACCATACATGTGGTCTTTTATGTAGTCCTTGGGGGATCCCATGATTCTCAAAAAATTGGGTGGTCACAGATATGGTTTACTTGGTTTCTTCTATACAATGATGGGGCCATTGAAGTTGATATTCCTTTGATATTGGGGTCTGATCATACTCTGAGCTACCTGAAAATGTCGAGATGTGACCACATGGTTTCAACAATGAAATAAAAAAGAGTGGTTAAGGGTCAAGGTCAACAATAATGCACAAATAGTGAATCTTGGAATTTCATCATGCCACATTCAATTTAATAAAGTTAAAATGGATGAACGATGAACAATGAACCATAAATAACCTAGATGATTTCCCCTTTTAAAAAACACTCAATTTAACCATGTCGCAATAATGTCCAAACCATAGATAAACCTATTCATTGATTGGCTCATGTTATTAATCAAATCTATGAAGGGAAAGATAAAATTATAAAGAGATCAACATCCAACCTCATGGTTGGATCAATAATTGATGAAGAACGGTGGTCCATGTCATCTTCGATTCTTGATCAGGCAGCATTCATCATCAATAGAGTTTCCTTCTATGCCTCAGATTAATTCTATGGATATAGTGATAACCTTGAATTTTTGGTAAATATATCATTAATAGAAAAACTCTATTGTATATAATAATTTATTTTTATTAAAATATTTAATGGGCAGTGACGCCCGAATTTAAACATTCAAATTCGACCCATGTCGGCTTATTTTTAGCACCATCTAATGTAAATTCATTTCTATGAATGAAACAGTGCCCTCAGATTTCAATTCTAGACACACATTTAGGCTTTATTACACTCATTTAGTAAAATTTTTCACAATAGCTTTTAAAAAAAGAAGATTTTTTCAACAAAAATTCTTATCCACACTGGGCCTCAGAATTATATTCTTTCTTATCCCCTATTCTCGCAATTTTAGAAGTTAATTTATAAAAAATAAAACCGTAGAAAATACTTGTCATTAAATTCTCCCCACCATAGGTCTTTACATTTTCAAAATCTAAAAAGTGGCTACTCAACAAAATGATGAGGGTAATAAGCACAAATTTTATCCTTCCACTCCTACATTCCCTCCTAAAGAGTCTCATGTTTCCACCAAATGCACACAAGAGGAATCAACAACCCATGATGGATTTTCAACTATCTATTCTCGATCTACTCTATGTACTACACAAAAGTCAACCCATCATAAATTTCAAGGTCATCCCATTCCATGACATGCAATGGATCATCCACATGGATCCTCGGCTGCGCCACATAGAAGACATCATACACTATGTGGGACTACATGGTTAGATCTAGATGGTCCTAGTACAACATTTCCACACCTGCATATTCCACTAAAGGGGATGTATGAACTCCCTCAAGACCTCCCCCAATAACGTCACTAGTACTACTGTGACACTTCTTAAAACAAAAACATTCTCCCCACATTTTTCATATCCATTAGGGGAATTCCTTATAGACACTAGTTCACTTACTTTCTCACAATTAGGGTCTCTGAGTTGTGCCTCACAACCCCCTATATGATTTGAGGGGTGAAAACCATTTACTAGTGGTAAGTTGCTCCATCCCCCTTAATAAAGGATATATGAAAAGTGGAAAACTACTTTGATTCCTCACTCAGCGACAACAAGCTGGATATCCTTCTTAGTTCATATTCTACAAAGTAACCCTTCCCAGATGTGTAGAAAATCTCAAAGTCATAGTCCTAGAGGAACCCTTTCCATCACCAATATCTCATCTTCAAATCCTTTTGAGAGAAGATATACTTGAGACTCATGTGGTTAGAGTAGATGGTAAATAACTCTCCCGTCAATAAGTATTAACACATATTCAAAGTGAGTACTACTATAGGTAGCTCAAGATCATGGTTCATGTTGTTTTAATCATTCTACCTCAACTAGAAAGAACTATAATAAATCACTGCTAACCCCATAACCATGAAAAAACCAATCTTGGTCCATGATCCATCCTAGAGCACTACACACCCAAAGTCATCCATTTGCAGTACAAAGATGAGTGTGCCCTCCAAACTCTGCCTTAGATCCTGGAATAAATACGCACCCTTTTATTTCCATATAAAATTCTTCCCCATCCATGTCGAGGCTATCAAGGGTTCTTCTACTATAGAAAAGTCAGTTACAACCCTATGATGGTACCCATCCCATCCCAGGTAACTCATCTCCTTGATAACATCCTTGGGTGGCTTCTAAGTAAGAACATCCTCAATCATTACCAGATCCACAATAACTCTAGCCTCTGAAATGACTCGTCACAAAAAGTGTTCATCACAAATCTAGAACTGACACTTTGAGAGATTCCCATAAATAAGGTTCTCTAGAAATTTGTCTACGATCGTCCTCAAGTGTATCATGTTCTCCTCCTTAGATTCCATGTACAATAGGATGTCATCAATGAAGACCACAAAAAACTAGTCCATGAAAAGCATGAAGATTTTGTTCATGAATCCATTAAACACTATCTAGGATTTTGTCATTCCAAATGAAATCACAATGTAATCATATTGGTTGTACTAAAATCTTAAGGCTGTCTTCGGTACATCCTCATCATGTACACAAAGCTGGTGAAAGACATATTTGATATCTATCTTTGAGAACCACCTCGCTCCCTTATGCAGATCAAAGAGGTCTTTAATTATCAGTGGTGGATACATATTCTTCGTGGTCACTTGATTTAGGAAACGTTAGTCCACACATAACTTCTACCTCTTATCTACCTTCTTGAAAAAAACAAGGGAATCCAAGGGTGAATCACTCAGTCTAATGAAGCCCTTCCTCTATAATTCCTCCAGTAGCACCCTCAACCCAGGATGCTCTGAAAGAGCCATACGATATGCTGGTGTAGATATTGGCTTCATCATCGGGTACATGAAAAAAAAGTAGTCTACCTCTATGTGGGGATTTAATCCAGGGAAATCCTTAAGAAATATGTCCTCATACTCTACCATCATTATAGGAAACTGAAGACTCCTATCATTCACCATACCAAGGTTGAAGATATCCAACTCGTGAGTAATCAGCATCATCCACCTATAATTAAGTGCTTATTTGATGCATGTTTTTCATTTTCACCAAAAATGAAAAAAACAGGTACCGTGTCTACGGAAACATAACACTCTACACCTAAAAGGCTTATTTGGGAATGAACTATGGATAAACAATCTATAACAAGAATGAAATAATAGTCCTTGATGATACCACTAGTAGATCCCATCTATAAATCTTTCTCCTAGAGTAAGAGAACATTGTTGTCACCTGTTTGTGAACATCAAATCTTCCCCCATAAAAGTATCTAAGTGTAGGATTTGAGTTGAAAATTTCACTAGAATATTTGAGTCTCGAACAAGGGTTATGGTGATAAAAGAGTAAATAAACCAATGTATATCAAAACAACATAATGGATATAAAATACATAGATCATCCTCTAATAATCTATGGATAGTGGGGTTCGTAAGCCTCCATCACCTATAGTTGGCCTCGTCCATGTCCACAAGCTCCCTCAGCATGTGGTGGACCACCTTGGGTGGTGGTAGTTGTACGTAGAACCTATGTCCACTTCCTATTTATCTATCTTATCCTATTACATGCCCATCACTATATGGACCACATTTCTCATGCTTCCTTCTCTGCCTTGGAGGTCCCTCGACCGTCTACTAAGAATCTTTATAAATGGTCGGGCAATCTCTAGCCAGATGTTCTAGACCACTAAATGAGTAAAACAACATTCCTTTCAGCTAATCCACTCTACCCTTGGAGCCCCGTAGTGATGATCTCATGTCCTTGAGTCATACCCTAGTGTTATTGACGTTCTTCGGTCCTTCTGTATACTATCTTCTACCCATTTCCAATGAATTAGCTACCTAGTGCCTCTTGAAATCTCCCACTGTTGGATCCTTCTCCACCAGAAATCTCTCTATAAGTAGAGATCACTCCAGTACCCCAATATAAGTTAAAATGCAAAGAGATATCATTAATTCCATGATATCGTTACCTAGACCCTAATCAATGGTTCGGAACCTAATGAAAATGTCCTACACCATATCCATGAAGTAGCAGGAATTCTCTATAAATCTCAAAGAGTACTATGCTACTATCTGACAACCCTACTGCAGATGCAAGATCTCTTGTATGCACACTGAGAGTAACGATGATGGACATAACTCATCAAAAAAGAATCACTCAACATCTTCCCATGATAGAGTTGTCTCTTCATGCATCTAGATCACTAAGATCCACCTTCACACCGCTGAGACATGAAAGATGGCTCATGATTAGAAATTCTATCTAGCTGGAAGTCATCCTCACACGGAGGAAGACACATGGAACTTCCTAATGTTAGTCCTCAGCTATCTGGTGGTCTGTCTCACTCTAAAACCAGTATGTTCAATACCTCTGGAACACATGAAATTCCCTAAACCTGTGTGAATCCTCTACTGGTAATGTTGGTAGTAACTGTTGACCGATATGTTGTAGTATCACTAGTACACCACTCGGAGGTGGTATCCTATGTATTGGTCCCCAAAACTGATGCCTCATCACTAGATTGATCATCCTACTCATCATTCATCGGAATCCTGGCTAGTGTTTTTGTGAAGAGGAATCCTAAAATTTATCATGATGAACTATTGCCAATAGAGTTAATCTTGTGGGCTGACTCAAGAAGGAAATGAGAACAAAACCAAATCCTATATGATGCATGTTCTTCTAATATCCATTCTACTAGTGTTTGTATATACCGAGTCGAAAAAAAGAATTCAGAGTCTTACTGTATGTATATGTCAGCTGCCACACCAACACAAGATTCTTTGGCTTGGAAGACGAACTCAAAACACTCGAAACTGTTTCCCAAAACCAAAAATACATACTCAAAGTCCTTAAGTAGAACCAAACCCCTTTGATACCACTCATTAATGAACCATCCTAGAGGTTCTAATTCAGTGACTACCCCATGACTGCCGCTGATTGGCTAGGGGATGGTGACAAGTCCAGAGTAGGCATATCCCACAAATGGGTGGCATCTTAATATGTACCTATTCACACGCAAACATCTCCAAGCCTGAAATGATGAAATTTAAAAACAGTACAGAAATAAAGAATGAATACACAAATATACCAACCATAGATTATTATAGTATAAAAATTATAAAGTAAACACAACCATAATACAAGCCCACCCAAAACTAAGTCCACAATAGTGAATACACAAGTTCCGGAAACACATCTGCAAAAAACCCTACACAAAGGGTGGGTGTATAAAATCTATATAAAGACATAGGATAACACCTCATCTGTTTGTGTAATCTAAGAACAAACTAGTCTCGGTTCACCTAGATCTCAGTCAAAGTGCTGATCATCTACACAAGACATTGCAAGTGCAGGTAGATCCCATGCAGGGTAGAGTAAAACAACAGTATGTAGGATTCCACAAAATCAAAAATTAAATACCTCTAAAAAATACAAAAATCACAACGTAAATAAATAACAGTGTATAAAACCGAGAAATAAATGATTTATAATGATCTCACATAGGTATAAGTATATATCATGAAAAGAAGGATTTTTTGTTATAGTCCACATGTCTCCCTGTTTCCAATAATCATGGAGTTTTGATGATTCCCAGAGTGTCGATGGTTCCTGGACCATTGATGGAACACAAAGGATTGATAGTGCATAGTGTGTTGATGGTAAACAAAGCATCGATGGCACACTAAGAAACAATGGCACGCAAAGTATTAATGGCACATGAATCCTTGATAGAGCAGGGAAGGTCGATGTTTCATAGAGCATCGATGGAGCCCAAAGAATCGATGGGTAATGAAGCCCCCAATACATGTAGTCGCCAATTCACAACTAGCTACAAGATTCAACTCTAAGCACGCTCTCTTTGGGACAACATAAACCTCAATCCACTTGGTTGTAATTCATCTTCCATAACATATCACATAAAGTATCTCATAAGGATCATCTCATTTCACAGGTCCCAATGTTGTAAACATCTCATCAAACATAAGCATGGTTTGAATGATATAGACATTTTTTTGTAAAATATTCTGAACCAGGTCAGACCTAACCCACCATACCTGACCTGACCCTGCCCAGCCATCATGACCTAGCTTAGTCTGGTCCGAAACAAATTGGCATGGCCCACTGGGCCACTAGGTACAGGCCATAGGGCCACTGTAGAAACCCCGCCACCCTAGTCCGGACCTCCCTGGATGCACCCCCTATTCCATGCAGTCTGTCCTAACAGCGTGGCTCCCCCATGTCACTTGGTCCCCCGTTTTATGACCTTCTAGGCCATGGAACCCACACACTCCCAACTTCTGTTCCACATGGTTCCCCCGAGGCCCACCAGCTGGGTCTCACTTGGGACCCAACTGCCACTCTATAACACTCCAACCGCCTCCTACAGCCTCTCCAGCCACCACCTTGCATCTCCTGAATCGCTATAACACCATTCCAGACCATCACGCCATTCCCGAACAAATGGTCCCTTCAGTAGACCACCGGGGATCCTCTGATTCTCAGAATATGATGATGTCATAGATTTGGTTTCATCAGGTTCCGTTCTACAATATTGTGGCCTCTGAGGTAATTTTTTTTGGATTCGGTGGTCCGATCATACTCAAAGACACTATTAAATGCCAAAATGTGTCCACGTGGGTTCAACTATGAATGAGAAAATAACAGGGAAGAGAAAAATGTACCAAGAATGCCTAATGAATGAATCTATAGATTTTTTCATGTCAGTGTCAATTCATTCTTGTTAAAAACGATGAATGAAGAATGATAAACTATAAATTACAATGATTAATTACCCCTTAAAAAAACCACATAATTTTACTATTCTGTAAGAATGACCAAACCACAAATCAAATTTTTGATCGATTGGTCCACATTCTTTGTTAAATCTAATTAGGGACAGAAGAAATCAAAAAGGTATCAACATCCAACATCGATGTTGGATTAGTCATTGATGAAGAATAGATGACCATGTCGTCATAGATCATTGATCCCCCGATGTTCTGCATTGAGATAGTTTCTTTCCATGCCTCAAGTGAATTCCAAGGATATGGTGATAACCATAAATTCCTGAAAATGATTTTTTTAAATGAAAAACACCACTATGTTTAATAAAATATTTTAATTAAAATATTATAATGATTATTACATTCATATTATAAAATTCACAGTCAACCCACACTGTTCGATATTAGGCCCCACCTAAGGTAAATCGCTTCTATGAACGCAATAGAACCCTTGGATTTATATTCCAGGCACCCGTTTAGGAGTTATTCAAATCATTAAGGAAACTCTTTCACACATTTTATTAAAAACATATCATTTTTCAACAAACCATCCAAGGAATACCAGTCCTCATAATCATACTCCGTATAAGTACCTAGTCTCAGAATTTTCCCAAATAATTTATTAAAAATAAAAAATAAAAAATCAGTGTCATTACATGTTACATACACATCAGATAAAATATAGGTGAATAACACCAAAATATGCACCAATGAATGAAAATTGAGGCAATATCCCTTACCTTGAGTATGTATCATCACGTAACATATTTATATTCCTAAATAATAAAAATTGGTTAATTATTTTATTTCATGATAACCTTTTTAAAGTTTATTATTAATTTTACATAAATTATTATAATGTTATAACAATTAATTTACTATTTATGTTCGTGTCAGATGTTTTTTTAATCTTCGGTACTTGAGTCCAAACTGAATTTTTCATGATTTTAACAGTCAAAGTGGTCATAATTCTATCATATCAAGGATACTATCAATGAAATAATAATAAATATTTTACACCAATTATGATTTTATATACATCCATTACATATGAAAAAAAATTAAGCTACACTATATTCATGGACATGGTATATCGTATGTACACATGAGTTACATTTCCATTTTTCAATTATTCTTATACAAAGAAGGTTAGAATTATTTTATCATAAAAATAACTATAATATAATTAATATCATATTAATAAATAAAATAAACACACACACACACATATATATATATATATATATCATTCATGTGATGTGGGTATGAAAAAAATCACTTCTCTTTGTAGAGTTGATATTTCACACGTACGAATGAACGAATTTATCATTTTAATGTTAATGGAATGGCAAGAAAGTGATTTATAAATGGTTATTTAATAATAATAAATATTTAATTAAAAATATAAGCACTAATCTCATATTTATAACTATTATTGATATACGATTTTGGAAAACACATTATATCGGCCTGCGATGTGGAAGCTCGTCATAGACATAAATGATTAATTCTTTTCCCATTTAACAGAAGGGTAGATGGATTTTATAGGAGATATTAGCATGATAAAATCTCATTATATTGAGGAAAATATAGTTATTATTACATCATAATTGAATAATATTTGAATGAAGTGGAATAAAAAATAAAATAAAAATAATTGATTAAGACAACACATCTTCATTCAGGGTGATCTCATTTGATTATAAAATTAACACTTATATGGTCTTTGTTATGTCTAAATAATGTCTCTATAATTTGAGGAGGGATTATAGAAAGAGATTTGGTGATATTTTTGATGATCAAAATAATTTTTTAAATGTCATTAACAATGTAGAATGAGAACCCTTTTATAAGAGAGGAGAGGGGATCTCTTGGAATTCTTTAATTTATTAAAATAACATAAATTTATTTTATATTACAAATAGGTTAAAACGGATTTATTTTGATATAGTGTAATGATGGTTTTAAATACCTTCAAACAATGAAAATTATAAATTTTTTGACTACTTTTAAATTTTTATCTTTTAATTTAACCTTTTTTAGCCTTTTTAATTGTTACTATGATATCATATAATTTATACATTGAGGGTTAATATAATGACTATAATGTGAAAAAACAACCAATAAATTAATTTTTGATTAAATTTTGATACATTTACCAATAATGTTCATGAATTATAAATATTTATTAATTTTATATCATTTTATAAAATATTACTTATTTTAAAACAAGAGTAATGTCAATCATGACACAATTTATCACTTGACATTTTAAATATATCATAAAAACATTATATATTCAAAAAAAACATTTTAAAACATCAATAACATATCAAAGTATTCCAAAAGATATGTGTATGACATTTATTATTTTAAATTATATTTATTTTAATATTTTAAATATCTTTTATTTGATATTTATTTTAAAAAAAACAACTTCAACATTATTATTGTGTAAGCCATTAATTTACATATTTATTCCATAAACCTTAAAAATAAAATATTGCGATGAAGATAAACATTTCATATTTAAATATATTATAATTATATTAAAATAAACCTTATATAAGTACATATTAAAAATATTTCAGTTGTTTAAATCAAAATAATAGAAAAATGACATTTCTTTGAATAAAAAATTATAAATGGATTAAATTCATAAAAGTTGAACCAAGAGCTCATAAAAGCATCCCAATTATTATTTATGTCAATAATAACTCATAAAATAAAATTTCAGACATGTGTAAGGGTATATTTCTAGTATTAATAATATTATCTTTACCCTTTTTAAGCTTTATTTACCTATTAATCGTGGTAACAAAATTACCAAAGTTACTGTTCATATTTAAAAAAAAAATAAAAGTGAACTATTTAATAAAATTGGAAATTATGATTAAAATATGAATACATTTTTAAAAACACCAAACTCAAAATTGGCCAAATTTTTTAAAAAATTAATCCCATTTACAAAACAAGGAAACATGTTTTGAAAGTCATAACGCTCAAAAGAATGAGATGTTTTAATGTGAAAACATAATGTATAAATTGACTAAAATGACTTATATTAGATTAAATGATATAATATTGATGTAATTATAATTCAAACCAAGTTAAGAATATAATTTAAAATGATAAATATTTAGATAAAAAAGTAATTTTAAATTAGAAAATCTATATTATTTACTATTCATTAAAACATAAAAATTAAAAATAAATGTGAAATATTAAAGAAAAGTAAATTTTGATATTCCTATTTTAATTAATAGATTTATTTTTTCAAATATAATTTATAAAATTTAAAAAAACTATAATTTAAAAATGTTCACTATCAAAAGGTGGTAAAACTACATTTTTAGAAAAATACTTCTTTTATTTATAAAGTTTGATTTGTTCTTATATCATTACTACAAAACAAAAATATCAGTGTTAAAAATTATATTATAATATATTATATAAATATATATATTTAATTAATATAAAAAATTATTGTTTTTTATATTTCTTATATAATACATAGTTATGAACATTTAAATAGATTTTTAGAAAAACTTTTCATTGTTATTTTAAACGTGTTTTACATTTATTTATAATTTGATGGTAGAATAATTATATATACATGTGAAACCCATATTTTCAAAATTCAGTTAGTCTTTTAAATACACAAAATTCTAATGGCTATGTTATATGATAACATTTACATAATAATATTCACTTGTTTAATTAAGCTCAATGTGGAGTATCATGTATGCTATCAATCATATCCTTATAAAAATTTCGAATATTACACGATTGATACATATGTATATTTACATTTATTTTTCCTTCCCTAGTTGAAGATAAATTTATTACCCAATCTCCCCTTTCCTATGTTATTACCCCTTGGTTTATATATGATAGCATCTACTTCTATATATTGTGTCTAGACATAGATATAACTTCTAGGGGAATCAAAAAATACATCATTTACCTAAACAAACCCAGATGTAAACTCCTATTTATGTATTTAATTATTTTACTTACCCTTACAATTTTCACTAAGGTTCTATAAACCTATTCAACAAAAAAGTGCATTACTACCTTAACGTTAAGTCATTAAATATAAAAAGGATATCCATACATTTGATATTTTGATAAAACATATCATCTAAATAATAAAATGTTCTCAACAAATACCATTATATCAAAATATATCTTTAACCTCCATTGATACCAACTATGGAACCTTATACCCAAACTCTTATTTTATTTTACATAAAAACATAATCTATATACTCCCACTATTACCAGATCTAAAATCATTAATATAAATAACCTTTTTTACAAAATGAATAATGATTATTTAATGTCTTACATATCATTTAATGCTTTCAGTTTAAATCATTATAATATTAGGAAAAAAAACTAATAATTCTATTTTTCTTTAAATCAAGTTAATGTTTTCCAATTATAAATGATTCTACTTAATTCATGAGTATTAAACATATCCCATTATTTATTTCATGTTTTTTACTTAAACAATAATTATAAGTAATAATTTTTTTCCTAACATGGTGAGTGGAAATATAAGAAATGGGTGAGAGAAAATGATCTGTAAGGGAAATCTATTACTAAAGTAATGAAAAACATAACCAAGTAATAAAAACGTTCATATGAATTAATTTTGAGAATAATAATATAATAAATAAAAATTGAGGGCATTGTATATGCATGAAAATAAATAAAAATATCGATATCCTAAATTTTGTTCTCATACTTATGGAATCCATAATACCTAACATAAAAAAAATGATTTCAATTCCATTTCCCAACATACTTTACGGATATGGGGTGAGGTATATGGAAATACCTATGTTTTATTTTGTCTCATGAGAACTATTGATGCATTAAGGGGTTATATAATTACGGTCCAGACCCATAACTTATTTAAGTCTATTAAATTCAAAAAATTAGTTAATAATACATTTCATATTGTTACTTGGGGAATCCTTGTCCGAATAAAAGCATGTATATCTATATAATGAGAAGTAAATAATGTCAAAATATAATAAACCTTTGCTAAGTGTAAATATTCATCATGAAATGTCAATACTTTTTCCAATATAAATAAAAGTGATAACATGATCAGAACACATTCTATGAAAGAATATGTATGGTCAAAAAATATATAATGAACTTGTCAATAATCAACTATATTGTAATATTTATATATGGGAAACTAATAATTTTTCCCTTATCATTAAATTGAATGACATGATCATACACATCCAAAGGAAGAATAGATGTTTGAAAAATAGTATAACCCTAGTTCAATAAAGGCAATATATATTATTATTGACCTAAATGAATTACACCCTCAGAAAACAATCATCAGAATGGTACCCAAAAATAAGATATCAATTATTGAATTTTTTTATAACAAGAATTTAATCCCCCGAATGATAAATATGTTGTAACATCATTGCCTAATCCAAAGTAATGGAACATTTCATATTTATTTGAATTATTTAAAGAGATTTTTGTAACGATTCCTTAGAGATTAAAGGAGGTACTGGGTGCATTCGGGGCTCGAATGAAGCATAGACCACCAAAAAGGGAGAAATAGACCGATCCACACATTTTACATCAACTGTGCGATCCAAGGAACACATTCGTGCTACTGGTTATTGGTTATGGACTATTATAAAATGCATGGTTTGTACATGTTTACTCAAGTCCTGATCCTTACCATGTGGTGATACACTTATATAAGTGAATGGAAAAAATATTTTCACACGGTTTCGTCAAACCATGCACAATGTAAATGTATGTGAAATTGACACTTTAAGCATCTTAATGATTGTTTTCCATATTTATTTCCACCCATATTATTTCTAGTGGTATTTATATCCATCACATGAATGGAGATACTCATCTCCACCTCCTATGTTTGGTTCAATATCCTCCATCTGGTGATTAATTCAATTATTATCAGAAGAAAGAGAAATCCCTTGGGCTGATCGTCCCCATATGTGGTCATATTTCAAGTTTCCTCTTCCATATGTTTTATTATTTTAGTGTAATGTATTTTACCTGTTTTTTAGAATTTTAAAATTCCTTTGTTTTATTCCATTTGTGATTGAATCAATTCCTGACAACTGATGAGTGGAGCATTAATACAAAGAGGTATTGGTCTATACTATTTCTTTTCATTTTGTCGCTTTTTATTTGACGTGCCACTATGACTCTCTCTAGAACTTTTCTAAAATGATTTATTCTTGAAAATTAAATTTATTGAAATGATTTTCAATGTCTTTAATGACTAAAATTATGGACAACCCCATCCATAGTGTGGTCTCCATGTTGTTGGCCACCCCTTTCTGTGTGCCATCCTTAATGGCCTAAATTGACTACATGTCTTGGGTTCTATTTCACCTTGGTTTATTTTTTTGAATTAGAAAATTTTATTAGATGAATGGTGAACCATGACATGGATTCTATTGGTCACGTCAATGCTTATTTCTCATTGTTTAGACCCATGTGTAATGAATTATACCTTCTATCACACTCATAGATATACAAGCTTATATATTAACCTAGATCTAAATCATTATGATGATTACATGATTTTTCTTATTCCTTATTTATTTTTTTGAGTTAGATTAAATATATGAATGATTTTATCATTTTACCTAGGTTTTATAATTTTTACATGCCATGTGATTTACATCTTGATATGGTTTCTTGGATCATTTTGCTTATTTCTTGGAACATAATCGGATAAATTGAATTGAAAGCTATGATTGGTCAAGCATGTTAGCATGTGATTTTAAATTGTGATTAATAAAGTTGTGAATATATATGGTATGACTTGTATTAGCCATATAAATTTTTCAATGAATGTTTGCACATAAATTTCAAAGTGTGATAAATTGGTGAGCATGTGGTATTGAGATGGTTATTTTATTATATGTAATTATATATATATATATATATATTCCTTGTTTGATATGGATCACTTTCCACAGGCCAAGAGTGAACATGTGTCCGGACATGAGGATTCTATCGAAAAACTTGAATTGATTGGTTAGATAATCTTCACATTTTAGGAGATATAATTTTTCTTTCCATGTATGGGAACGCCATGCATATTTACTTATACTAGTGAGTGTAGTCAGTTCCCCAGGGTAGAAATAAGGGACGGACCCATTTGGAAAGATGACTATGCCATAACTTAGCTGATACTCGGTCCCCTAAGTGAGATACATGGTACATATTCAGAGTCACTGTGTCATGAGTTATACAAGGTTTGGTTATTGGGTTTCCTGGTATTGGATTAATGGCATTGGATATATTGGATTTTCTATAGAGACCCGTAGGATTCTATTTAGATTTACTTGGATGAGATCATACTTATAAGGCCCTAGCCTTAAACCTTACTTAATATTGAATTAAATGAGTAATTCACATTGAGGATCTTTTCAGGTTTAGAGTTTTAGAGAATTAGATCATGAAACTTGCATTACATTCCACATTTAAACAAAGTGGTTACATAAAAGACAATATTCATTCTTCCCATCAACGGAAACATATTTAAAATGAAACATGGATTCTTTCTTGACACATCCTCGAAACTATCATCACATCATGTACCTTTCCCTTGACCTGTGAAAAACATTTCAAAAACTTGGGATGAGCATAAAAAGCTCATTAAGGGTTATAAAAATATGGAAAGGAAACATGAGTTCAAATATACATAAGAATGAAATCATACTTTACCCATAAAACATAGGCATATCAAATCATGAATAAATCATAGAAACCATAAGACATAAAGGTAACTTGAGGCATTCATAACATTCTTACGTAGGGAGTAACCCTCTTGGTTACGTTTGGGAATACCCATCACAGTATATTCCCTAAATCTCTTCGTAGAAACCTTAACGTTTCACTCCTTCGCGTTACCCAATGCATTGGAGAGCTATATCGGGCTCACCCGCCCTTAGTTTATCACCGAACCACCCGTTATTCATAACAATGCCCAAGAACCATAACATAATCGTATCACATAAAACATGAACAAAGGAAACATAACATTTCCATATTTCAATCACAATATAACATTTTAGGATATTGAAATAATGAATCCATTCAAAAAGAAACAATTTCCAAAACCATTTAAAACATTTAATAAAGAGATTTTTGAATCAAAGTGTCCCATACCACCTTGAAGATTTTAACATTTTAAACCATTAATATCCATATAAATAAATCCTTAAAACCATTTTGAAAACATGGATATTAATAAGAACAAATAATTAAAACATTTAAAACGATATTTTGGTTAAAGGGGTTTTACCAAAATTAGAGACACTTGAATACAATAATCAAGGAATAACATTTAGTCAGAACTTTATAATATCATGAGAATAAAAGGATTCATGATATAATACTCCAAAGGACAGTATATACACCATATAAGAGTTAATTGGTGCATAACAACAATGAACCCTCAATAGAAATGTCAAATGTGATGAAATCCCTTATAAAGAAGGTATCCTTAAATTAAGGACAAATAAATCTCAAAATATGTGTGAAAAATATAAATACACCCAATACAAGTAGATATTAAGTGTAAAACAATAAAAGGTCATTCACACATATTCAATGGATGACATATTCAATGAATACATGTTGAACCCAAAGAAATCGAAATTGGGTTAAAAAGTTCCCTTGATAGCCTAACGACATCACATCAAAATGAGTTGATGAGAGATAGAAAGTGTATCTCATCACTTGGACATAAAATTTACATCAATAAGGCTATATGAGAACATATCCCAACATAACAATATGTAAATTAAAAGACCCAACAAAAGAAGTCTTTTAAAAAAAGAGGAGGGTGAAAGGTTCCCTTACCGACTTGGGTATATTTCAAAACATACACCCCATGAAAGAAGGACAATAGATAATTGATGTAAATACTCATAAATGAATGTATATTACACAAAGAGTACAATAATGGGATGTACATACACCACTCAATGGAATTTGTGGAAAATGCAGCATAAATCTCACGAGAATAAAAGTGAGATGAAAAATCCCTTACGAAAACTCGGCAGCCTAACGGCGCCACATAAAACTTCTGAATATGGATTGATGAGATAAAATAGGGTATCTCATCACATTACAATAAAATTTACAGAAATAGTAATATAAAATAACATCCCCCAACATTACAAAGAGGATCTTAAAAGAAGTGACATAAAGGAGAGTACTTAAAAAGAAAGAGAGAGGTTAGATCTTTTACGAAAGTTCGGCAGCCTAACGGCGCCACTCAAAACTTCCAAAATGGATTGATGAGAGAGAATAGGGTCTCTCATCACATGAAAATAAAAATTACAGTAAGTGTAATATAAAAGAACATCCCAATCACAAGAAAGATGATCTTAGAAGGAATGACATAAAAGAGTGTACTTAAAAAGAGAGGAGTAGGATCCCTTACCTCGGGTCTGACTTGACTCGATCATTCTTTAATCTCCTGAATAATAAACTTGAGTTAATTTCTACTTGATTAAGAACCTTTTTCAAGCTTATTATTCCTTTTATATCACTTATTTCTTTGTTATAAACACTATGTAATCATTAAGTTAATAATGATTGTTTTGTCGATATTTGGTTCTTAAGTCGAAAGTGGAGTTCTTACAATTACATGTTGTTCGTGTGTCCAAATGTTTATTATATCCATAATTGTATTCATGATGTAGATATAATATATGTAATATATATCCAGTACATGCATGCATTTATAACATTACATAATCATTTAGAGGTAAGAAATGAAATGCACCGTTCATGGAGACGGTAAGCCGTACGTACGCATGAACGCTACTTTCATTTCTATTTCGTATTTTATAGAATGGAATAATAATTATATAAAGGTATATTATAATTACAGTATAATATAATATATAATATCATTAAATCCATCCTTTATACGTCCCACGTATGGCATTAACGAATCACATCACTTTGAGGGGGCGGTAGTCCGCACTTCCTAAAATGAAGATATCGCGTATACCCATAATGGATGCCATAAAGGTAAGACACAAATGAAAAATACAGAAGCATAAGTAAAACATAAACATACTGTATATCATATATAAAAATATTGACATCATAATGGCCACCTTTGAAGGTGTTAAATGAGTATTGAACAATCATCGTTTCGGGAGGCAGAATTTCACCATCCACGGAAACTGTATGTTCTTTAACCATTTTATGTAGTTGTGTGAGAGTGTAGCTCGAATAAATATTATAACAACATCATAGTATATTTAAGATACTGGTGTTGTTACAAAATAAGTAAATAAAAAGATTTTAGGGGGTTGGAGAAGCAATATAAAACAAATGAACAGAAGAGAAAGAATTACCTTTAAAAGTGTAACTCCTTTTGATTTGAGCCTAAAGGCTTCCTTTGAAAGGATTCTGCCCAAAGGGAATCCTCTAGGATGAGGAGAGGGATGTGTAGAGAGTAAATGTTCAGGGGTTGGCCGAGCCAAAGGCTTGAGGAGTGTGTGAAATGAGGTATAGGTGGGGGCCTTTTATAAGAGGAGAGGAGGGGCACTTTTGGAAAGTAAGGAAATATTACTTTATTTGAAAATGTGATTCGGTTTTAAGAGGTCCCACATTGATATAATTCGTGGATATGGTTATAAAGGTTCGAAATCCACCCATCCAATAAGTTTTGGACATGTGTATTTCATAGATATTACATTATCTTTCCATTTTATTTTAATCGTTAAATAATGATGTCATCACTGCATCATTATGATGTCATAAATAATTTAATTTATATAATGTCTAAAAATTATAAAAAAAATACCATGATGTAGTAAATCCTTTTATCTTTCCAATGACTAGTTATAATCAAAACTAAGACTTGAATAACCCCACTTAAAAATTGTTTTAGTAAAACATATCATGTTTGTGTCATTTTTAATTTTAACATTAAATAAAAATATATTATTGTCATTTTCCAACTAAAGTGTCTCCATGGGGTCCCCAAGTTGGCCCATGGCTTGTCTCGGTCGGACATGACTCACCCAATAGGTGTAGGACAAGTGTCATGGTGTTTTCATATTCTTATAATATCATTTTTACCTTAAACTACACTAATTACCACTAATCGCGATTAAAAACTTAATAAGTTACTATTCACCAAAAAATTATTTTTATCCAATTGAACCACATTTTACTACTTAATGACAACCATGTATGTCGGATTTTTGAAATTCAAAACATAGAAGTGGTAAAATTTCATTTAAACGAAAAATCAGCTTTTATAAGTGCCACTTAGTGGTTTCACTATTCATCAAAAATTGAAGTTTTTCATAAAATTACCAAAAATTCACCCTAATCTATATTTGATATTTCGAACTCAAAAATGAATTCCATTTTACAAAATTCACAACATATAAGTTGCATTAATTAATTAAATAATTAATTCCCGCTGTCATGACAAATAGCGTGTTTTTATGAAACAAAAAGTATCAAAAGATTGGCACTAGTTTAAGTCTGATTTCAAAGTGAAATTAATTCCAACGACCACTATTGGATTTAATGGTAAAAATATTTTCTAATTTCACTTTAAAACCAATTCAAAATATTATCCAATCATATAAATAAATTAGTTTAAAAAGAGGTTTTGAATTAGAACACAACATTTTACACTATTCATTAAAAAATGAACTTTATCGGAAAAATACCAAAAAATTACACAAAGTAAAATTTGATGTCCCGATTCTTAATAAAAGTTTTATTTGGTCCAAAAGAATGTATAAGACTGATCAAAACTATATTTAATGATGGTTCTCCATCAAAAGGCGACAAGTGAACCTTTAGTGAAAACTAGGGCATATACGCCTAAAATTGAATTCTTTCCGTATTTTAAGCCTTTATCCTTTATTGGATAAATGTATTAACATTTAAAAACATATATAATCATATTTTAGTTGTTTCTATCCATTCCCGCCATTAAAACAGCAACATGTTAACTAACATTTAAAATTTATTATTAGAGTGCAACGTAAGATTCCGAAGAAACTCGTTGTTGCGTGTTGGGTACGCCATCGAGCATAGTGTTCCCTTTAAAGTCATATCAATATTTTATTAACAAATATGGATAAATATGAAAATTTAATATTCTTTATTTACCTGGGGTGTTACATCCTTCCCCCCTTTTGGGAATTGCGTCCTTGCAATTTTAAAAAATTTGGGCTCGGAAACATCCTTGAAAGTCCCACATCGGAACAAGAGTCGGTAAAACAATCACTTTAAAATAAAGAAAGATAAGCACAGAGGTCACCCGAGTTAACCCATACTAGGATTCCAAGTATGAAAACATGGACATGGAGGAGAAAACATAGGGTCATGTTCTGATGGAGAGTGATAGAAAACATGTTTAGGAGAAAGTTAACCATGAGAAAATCACAAACTTGTGATGGGTTAAACGGTATTCGATTCCCCAGTAAGAAAAGTTAATAGACAACATTTTTGTTTTAAGTTACTTTTTATTGATTAATTTATTCATAAGGAAACAAAATCACTTATCATGTTGACTTTCAACTTTTACACAAACTCATATTTTCTCCAAAAGACGAGTATTTAGGAAGACTTGTTCACATTAAGAGTACTATAATCAACTTCTAGAGAATCACATAATCCACAAAAGAGAACTATATACATCCCATGTCTTTAGACTTTAACCAAAACCAAAACCAAAAAGGCTAGTACAAGATCAGATAATCCAGAAAAGGATAACCCCTTATAAAAAGAAAATCTATTCTTAATCTCCAAAATTTGTCCAACAAAACCCAAAGTTCAACGAGGACCATCCGATAAATAATTTGTCCATAAAATTCTTCAAAGTAAACCAATATAAGATTGAAACCCAAATATTTGAAGGATTTAGTCACATAGTCTTCCAAGTTAAATCGTAACATTTATCTCCAAACAACATTAGTCGCTCCTAAAGTCTCGCATTGAAAAGTAATTATCCTAATCACATATCCTCCATTATAGGTTAATCCTTTTCATAAATAACCCAAAATCAACTTACTCTTAATTCATAAAATCATATAACTAGAAAGAATCAGTCAAAATAACCAGGGACTTCACGTAGTCCAGTGGTAGGCGATAAATACCAGTCGCACTTTGGTTGTGGGTTCGATTCCCGCAGCTTTGTCCGACGCGACGGGTAGTCACACGGTCTGCGTGTTGTCCTTTTTCCAAAACTATATAATTCTTAAAACATTCCCCAAAATGAGATAAAATATTCAAAGATGATCATAACATATTTTAACCTCAAGTTTATCTCATGCCTTTCATTTTCCATCATAACATATAGTAACCCATAATTACTTCAAAAGTAAGGATCATATAAACCCAATGGTTCTTTATAACTATGTCCACAAAAGAAACGATAACTATTACTTGAATAAAATTTGCCTATATTAAACATCAGGGTTACACATAATATAAAAAGTCTTCTAATGTAACCCCATCATCAAAAGAGACTTAATACTCTAAAGAATTTCACCATAACTCTTGAAGCCCTTATATGTTGACATCTTACTCATTCAAAATTCTTCATGATCCATTATCCATTCCTTTCCAACTTATTCCGAAATAACTCTTTCCTACAAACAAAATCATGAATCATATCCTATGATTCCAAAATAGGAAAACAATAGTCATGAAATAGTACATACCTTTGATTGGTCATTGTCAGTTTCTTCATCCTCAATCGGAATGGCATTAGGTATTGGTAAACGAATATTGGTATGCTCTTGGTGACCCCATTCACGAAACTTCTTTATAGGACATGTGTTTTCATAATGACCATGCACACCACATTTAAAACATTCAATTGATCCCTCAGAAATAACTTCTTTCCCTTTCCTCGAGTCAACTGGATGCTTCCTTATTCCATGGAAGGTTCTTGCTTTATGACCTTCATATTCACATCTATAGAATATTTCTGTCCCTTTGAAACATTTTCCTAGGTGTTTCTTTCCACATCTTTGACACATAGGTTTTTGAACACACTTACCTTTATGATTATTACCTGTACTTCCGTAGGGATTTATTTCTTGCATATATGATGTCTTAGAGAAATCTCCAAGGTTTAGGTGGTCAATCATGACTCCAGATAGTTGGTTCAGGATAATCACAAGAGTTATCATTGCAGCTCCCATATCATTTAGTTTCTTGCTCAAAACACTGTCACAGTTTCCTTCACATCCACTGTTACTTTGGTGCCTGGTAGATCCAGCCATTTACTAAAACCAAAAAGGTCAGTGTGAGTATATCAACAAAACCATCATGTACTAATGAGTATGATAAACAATAAGATATACTTACTCATTCAATTTATCTAAAACTAAGACTCTTGTCTGAAATCCTAACCATTATGGTAATGTCAGTTATGCTTAAAGAATACCCTAACCTCTAAAGTTATCTAAACCGACCTTTGATACCAACTATAAGGCCCTATCCTTAAACCTTACTTAATATTGAATTAAATGAGTAATTCACATTGAGGATCTTTTCAGGTTTAGAGTTTTAGAGAATTAGATCATGAAACTTGCATTACATTCCACATTTAAACAAAATGGTTACATAAAAGACAGTTTTCATTCTTCCCATCAACGGAAACATATTTAAAATGAAACATGGATTCTTTCTTGACACATCCTCGACACTATCATCACATCATGTACCTTTCCCTTGACCTATGAAAAACATTTCAAAAACTTGGGATGAGCAAAAAAAGCTCAGTAAGGGTTATAAAAATATGGAAAGGAAACATGAGTTCATATATACATAAGAATGAAATCATACTTTACCCATAAAACATAGGCATATCAAATCATTAATAAATCATAGAAAACATAAGACATAAAGGTAACTTGAGGCATTCATAACATTCTTATGTAGGGAGTAACCCTCTTGGTTACGTTTGGGAATACCCATCACAGTATATTCCCTAAATCTCTTCGGAGAAACCTTAACGTTTCACTCCTTCGCGTTACCCAATGCATTGGAGAGCTATATCGGGCTCACACTCCATTAGTTTATCACGGAACCACCCGTTCTTCATAACAATGACCAAGAACCATAACATAATCGTATCACATAAAACATGAACAAAGGAAACATAACATTTCCATATTTCAATCACAATATAACATTTTAGGATATTTAAATAATGAATCCATTCAAAAAGAAACCATTTCTACAACTATTTAAAACATTTAATAAAGAGATTTTTGAATCAAAGTGTCCCATAACACCTTGAAGCTTTTAACATTTTAAACCATTAATATACATATAAATAAATCCTTAAAACCATTTTAAAAACATGGATATTAATAAGAACAAATAATTAAAACATTTAAAATGATATTTTGGTTAAAGGGGTTTTACCAAAATTAGAGACACTTTAATACAATAATCAAGGAATAACATTTAGTCAGAACTTTATAATATCATGAGAATAAAAGGATTCATGATATAATACTCCAAAGGACAGTATATACACCATATAAGAGTTAATTGGTGCATAACAACAATGAACCCTCAATAGAAATGTCAAATGTGATGAAATCCCTTATAAAGAAGGTATCCTTAAATTAAGGACAAATCAATCTCAAAATATGCGTGACAAATATAAATAAACCCAATATAAGTGGATATTAAGTGTAAAACAATAAAAGGTCATTCACACATATTCAATGGATGACATATTCAATGAATACATGTTGAACCCAAAGAAATCGAAATTGGGTTAAAAAGTTCCCTTGACAGCCTAACGGCATCACATCAAAATGAGTTGATGAGAGATAAAAAGTGTATCTCATCACTTGAACATAAAATTTACATCAATAAGTATATATGAGAACATATCCCAACATAACAATATATAAATTAAAATACCCAACAAAACAAGTCTTTTAAAAAAAGAGGAGGGTGAAAGGTTCCCTTACCGACTTGGGTATCTTTCAAAACATACACCCCATGAAAGAAGGAAAATAGATCATTGATGTAAATACTCATAAATGAATTTATATTACACAAAGAGTAGAATAATGGGCTGTACATACACCACTCAATTTAATTTGTGGCAAATGTAGCATAAATCTCACGAGAATAAAAGTGAGATGAAAAATCCCTTACGAAAACTCGGCAGCCTAACGACGCCACATAAAACTTCTGAATATGGATTGATGAGATCAAATAGGGTATCTCATAAAATTAAAATAAAATTTACAACAATATTAATATAAAAGAACAGCCCCCAACATTACAAAGAGGAGCTTAAAAGAAGTGACATAAAGGAGAGTACTTAAAAAGAAAGAGAGAGGTTAAATCTTTTACGAAAGTTCGGCAGCCTAACGACGCCACTCAAAACTTCCAAAATGGATTGATGAGAGAGAATAGGGTCTCTCATCACATGAACATAAAAATTAAAGTAAGTGTAATATAAAAGAACATCCCAATCACAAGAAAGATGAGCTTAGAAGGAATGACGTAAAAGAGTGTACTTAAAAAGAGAAGAGTAGGATCCCTTACCTCGGGTCCGACTTGACTCGATCATTCTTTAATCTAATAAAAATAATAAACTTGAGTAAATTTCTACTTGATTAAGAACCTTTTTGAAGATTATTATTCCTTTTATATCACTTATTTCTTTGTTATAAACACTATGTAATCATTAAGTTAATAATGATTGTTTTGTCGATATTTGGTTCTTAAGTCGAAAGTGGACTTCTTACAATTACATGTTGTTCGTGTGTCCAAATGTTTATTATATCCAGAATTGTATTCATGATGTAGATATAATATATTTCATATATATCCAGTACATTCATGCATTTATAACATTACATAATCACTTAGAGGTAAGGAATGAAATGCACCGTTCATGGAGACGGTAAGCCGTACGTACGCATGAACGATACTTTCATTTCTATTTCGTATTTTATAGAATGGACTAATAATGATATAAAGGTATATTATAATTCCAGTATAATATAATATATAATATCATTAAATACATCCTTTATACGTCCCACGTATGGCATTAACGAATCACATCACTTTGAGGGGGCGGTAGTCCGCACTTCCTAAAATGAAGATATCGCGTATACCCATAATGGATGCCATAAAGGTAAGAAACAAATGAAAAATACAGAAGCATAAGTAAAACATAAACATACTTTATATCATATATAAAAATAGTGACATCATAATGGCCACATTTGAAGGTGTTAAATGAGTATTGAACAATCATCGTTTCGGGAGGCAGAATTTCACCATCCACGGAAACCGTATGTTCTTTAACCATTTTATGTAGTTGTGTGAGAGTTTAGCTTGCATAAATCTTATAAAAACATCATAGTATATTGAATATACTGGTGTTGTTACAAAATAAGTAAATAAAAATATTTTAGGGGGTTTGAGAAGCAATATAAAACAAATGAACATAAGAGAAAGAATTACCTTTAAAAGTGTAACTCCTTTTGATTTGAGCCTAAAGGCTTCCTTTGAAAGGATTATTCCCAAAGGGAATCCTCTAGGATGAGGATAGGGATGTGGAGAGAGTACATGGGCAGGGGTTTGCCGAGCCAAAGGCTTGAGGAGTGTGTGAAATGAGGTAGAGGTGGGGGCCTTTTATAAGAGGAGAGGAGGGGCACTTTTGGAAAGTAAGGAAATATTACTTTATTTGAAAATGCGTTTCGGTTTTAAGAGGTACCACATTGATATAATTCGTGGATAAGGTTATAAAGGTTATAAATCCACCCATCCAATAATTTTTGGACATGTGTAGTTCATAGATTTTACATTATCTTTCCATTTTATTTTAATCGTTAAATAATGATGTCATCACTACATCATTATGATATCATAAATAATTTAATTTATTTAATGTCTAAAAATTATAAAAAAAATACCATGATGTAGGAAATACTTTTAGGTTTCCAATGAATATTTATAATCAAAACTATGACTTGTATAACCCCACTTAAAAATTGTTTTAGTAAAACATATCATGTTTGTGTCATTTTTAATTTTAACATTAAATAAAAATATATATTATTGTCATTTTCCAACTAAAGTGGCTCCATGGGGTCCCCAAGTTGGCCCATGGCTTGTCTTGGTCGGACATGACTCACCCAATAGGTTTAGGACAAGTTTCATGGTGTCTTCACATTCTTATAATATCAATTTTACCTTAAACTACACTAATTTCCACTAATCGCGATTAAAAACTTAATAAGTTACTATTCACCAAAAAATTATTTTTATCCCATTGAACCACATTTTACTACTTAATGACAACCATTTATGTCATATTTTTGAAATTAAAAACACAGAAGTGGTAAAATTTCATTTAAACGAAAAATCAGCTTTTATAAGTACCACTTAGTGGTTTCACTATTCATCAAAAATTGAAGTTTTTCCGAAAATTACCAAAAATTCACCCTAATCTATATTTGATATTTCGAACTCAAAAATGAAGTCCATTTTACAAATTTCACAACATATAAGTTGCATTAATTAATTCAATAATTAATTCCCGCTGTCATGAAAAATAGCGTGTTTTTATGAAACAATAAGTATCAAAAGATTGGCACTAGTTTAAGTCTGATTTCAAAGTGAAATTAATTCCAACGACCACTATTGGATTTAATGGTAAAAATATTTTCTAATTTAACTTTAAAACCAATTCAAAATATTATCTAATCATATAAATAAATTAGTTTAAAAAGAGGTTTTGAATTAGAACACAACATTTTACACTATTCATTAAAAAATGAACTTTATCGGAAAAATACCAAAAAATTAAACAAAGTAAAATTTGATATCCCGATTCTTAATAAGAGTTTTATTTGGTCCAAAAGAATGTATAAGAGTGATCAAAACTATATTTAATGATGGTTTGCCATCAAAAGGCGACAAGTGAACCTTTAGTGAAAACTAGGGCATATACGCCTAAAATTGAATTCTTTCCGTATTTTAAGCCTTTATCCTTTATTGGATAAATGTATTAACATTTAAAAACATATATAATCATATTTTAGTTATTTCTATCCATTCTCGCCATTACAACGGCTACATGTTAATTAACATTTAAAATTTATTATTAGAGTGCAACGTAAGATTCCGAAGAAACTCGTTGTTGCGTGTTGGGTACGCCATCGAGCATAGCGTCCCATTTAAAGTCATATCAATATTTTATTCACAAATATGGATAAATATGAAAATTTCATATTCTTTATTTACCTGGGGTGTTACAATACTACACAACAATAATAGATGGATTGTTTGATTTCCTCAATTCATACATGATGTATCTTTTTTAATTATCATTGTTATGATAACCTGTATGATGACATGTAAATTAAATACCAGGAAAAAGCACAAGATTAGGGGTATCTTTTCTTGGTCTTCTTTGTTACTTTGGCCCATATTTTTTATTTCTTGCACAAGTAATCCATTTTATGCATATGACATAGGCCGAAGAAGGTGGTATGGGATGGGATTTAATTTAGGAACTCAACCTAAGAATTTACTATTTTATTTATTTAATGCGATGGATTTTTTATATAAGGCACAATGTCTTAATTTATTTCATGATGTTGATAAGCCTAGATACCATAGGTTCTGGACCACATAGATTATTTCTTCCACCCTTGTTAAGATTATTTTGGTACCTGAGTAGGAATTATGATCATAGGTATGAACTAAGGAGGATTTTTTTATACTTTGTTTACTTTCCGATTAAGATGAATTATGTGGGAAGATGTTCGGGAATATTCTTGAGATGTTGTGTAGTAGTGCCTAGATTTTAATCAAATGGTCTTTATAGCATGTAGTATATACCCTTTATCCCATTTTCCCATTTTCACCGATTTTTTTATATCGTCATGAAAAATACATCATCTTGTGTATTAATTAATTAATTTATATTATTCATGGTTACTTATTATACTTTCATATTTGATTACTTTCACTACTGTTTGTTATATTTCATTCTTCTGCCATTTATTTCTACTTGTTTAACATATTTCATACTTTAATATATGAGGGAATATTATCTACCTGAAAACATAGAACACCCTCGTTGCTAGTTGGTAGGCTATAGAATTTAGAAAAATTCAATAGTGGTCTTATAGCCACTATTTCATGGCCTAGTTTAGGGGAATTCATGGTGGGACTTTGTAAAGTTGTATATGAGATTATTTTATTTTCATCTTAATATTTGGATTAAATAGGAGACAATGATATTATAATTTGGAATTTACCATTTTCTTGGATCCATCTAACACATATCTAGGGGAAACCCAAATTACATGGGCTTGGGAATTTGAATTATTTATTATGCTCTTTATTTTTGATATGACTCAATAGTTGGGTGAAAAAAATTTTATATAGTTTTATTATATTAATTATTTTGGGTTAATGAGTTTTAATACTTCATCCCAATGAAATGCGGGTGATACATTACATAAATCATATTAGGCACTATATGAACTAAAATGTTATTCATGTTTTCATGTAATATCTTTTTTCAACGTGCATTTTTCTTCTTGCATGTGATAACTATTGTGTCTATCTATTCTGTCTTGTAGTTCCTAATTTGTTAGTGTTATAAAAAGGTGCCAATTTACTTTGTAAGAGAGTGTTAAAGAATTGGATTAAATGGAAAACCAATTTGAATTTATATGGTCTATGGGACCTTATAAATTAGGATAGAAATCATCCTAAATCAGTTTCATAGAAAAGGGGACTAAGACATGAATTGTTTAAAAGGAATTACAACCAATAATATGAAATCTACACCATAAATGAGTGTTTTTAGACATCAAATTTGATCATACCTTTGCAATGGGATATAGGCTATGTCTCTTGTGATCCATTTGGGAGGATTTCATTCTTAATTATAAATGGATCTATTAGTAGGATATTGGTTCTGTTAATTCTTAGAGGTAGTCTTTTTTACATGTCTCTCTTATCTCTTTCTATATTTACATTTCTTATTTTATATAAATCTTGTCTGAGGAAAGCATTTTAAAATTGAATATATATATTTGAAGTTGAAATAGTTATGATGTAAAAAAATATGTTTTGATGATCACACTTTAGAGGTGGGGGGACCAAGCCACCTATTATGCCTCTTCTAAAGTCATCAAAGGAAACACCTAAAAACATCATCTAGGAACTGATGCTTTGTTACATGAGAGTTTAATTCAATTTATATAGTCTATTAAAGGTGCTCATCGTCCTTCCATGACTAGGAAAGAGGTGACTCAAGACTTTCAGTAGTAGCATCATCCCAACTTTTTAGTTTATGGAGAAACTAACGCTATGGAATCACGGTTAGAAGTCATGGTATCGATATTAAACTATATTGAGACAGCCCAAGAGTAGAGGGTAAATATCAACACCTATATGGCATGTGACTCCACCATGAATTGGTGGGATTGCATTACTCAGTATGATCATTACCAAGGTACGATCTAGGCATATTTCTCGATAAATTTATTTGATCACTTATTCCTTTATTCCATGAATGTAGATCAATCTTATGAGTTTATGCATCATCAGTAGGGATCCATGGTAGTGTTAGAATATTTTTCTCATTTCACTGAGCTCTAGAATTTCACTCCATATCTGAGTGGTGATGAAATGATGAATATAATGTGATTTCAGGATGGGAATGGTTATGTGGTCCTCTTATAGGTGAATTTATTTTGATTTACTATCATGATAGAGATACTGAGGCATGCCCTAATTAGGGATTAAAATCTCCGAGATGTTACTTTTCTATGATAGGGAGGTTCTGTTCTAATATAGTGTGACAATTCATTGGGCATACAAAAGCACCATTTTCAAGGTACACATTGGGGCAATCCTAACTAAGTGACATATACTGAAAACTCTGTAGTATGTCACTAATGTAGAATTTATTTCCATAAGAAATTCCATTGCATGATGAACCTGATCTAATTCCAAGATTACAGTATGATGGGTCATCATTAGCACTTATTCCATTCTTCCCCTCCATCATCCAATGATAGGGGAACTATAAAAATAACATTAATAGGTTGAGAATATATGACTCAACACGAGGATAAGAGTATGTTTTTTACAATTCAATTAGGCCATGAATGTAATAGTCCTGGACGAGGAAATCATGTCCTTAAAAATTAGAGAGTGCATAGTGGGTCTACTCAGGAATGTTAGGCCTCATCTTAGGGCTGAGGCTCAGGCCATATGTATGCAGTGTATCCAACAAAAGTTGAGAAGAGTACAGATCCATCTACAATGAGAGGTAATATTATAATATACTATAATTTAGTATTTTTCCATTTTGATACAGGCACATGACACTTTTTTATGTATATTGCTGTTGTGGAATGCCTTTCTACTGCAAAAGATTACTTATGTGGGTCATTTCTTTTGAGAATCCATTAGGGATCAGGATAAGGTTCGTAAGCTAGTGTCTAGAGTTCCCCCTATTTATAGTTAGGTTCCATTTATTCTATATTTTCATCATCCTCAATATGAAAAGTTTTGAAATCATTTTTATTATGGGATGGCACATGCCTTATAATTCCAAAGTGGATTGATATCACCGATAGGTGTCATTTAAATCACCCTATAGAAGAAAATATAAAAACAATGGTGAATGGGATAATAATGAAGATCAAGATCGACCCAAGCGTACTGGGATGGGAAGAGTCAAAACTAAGTTACTAAATTTTTTTATGAGAAACTAAGGAATCCATTTGGTAGAGTTCCCTCCAATGGTAGATAATTTTAGGAACATATTTACAGATGATTTATATAGCATACCAGTTGAAAGAGATGTTGATTTTACTATAGAGCTATTGTTAGGTGTGACACCGGTGTCCATTCCTATTTATAGGATGGCACCAACAGTGCTCTGGCAACACTAGAAGGAACTTAAATATCTTGAGGTTAAGGGTTTTATCATACCTAGAACATTTACAGTGGTTTCATCAGTCTTTTTCACCAAAAAGGCGGATAATACCCTCATATTTTTCATAGATTATCACTAACTGATCATAATTACAGTGAAGAATTAGTACCCACTACTATGTATAGACGACCTACTCTACTAGATTTGTGGAAAAACAAGTTTCTCCAAGATAAATTTGAGGTCATCCTACAATTAGGTACATATTAGACCATCAAATATAACACGTACAAAATTCCAGAGTATGTATGGCTTGTATGTCTATTTGGTTTTTTGTTTCGGTCTGATTAATGCACTGATTGTTTTTTATACTTAATAAATCAGGGTATTCACCCGTATCATGATTCCATTGTGGTATTCTTCATTGAAAACATATTGGGGTTCTCTCACACCATACATGACCTTTTGATTCATCTTAGGTTCGTGCTGAGTACACTGAGAGAGCAGTAGAAATATGTGAAGCTTTGTAAATTCCACTTTTTACAATTTAGGTTCACTTGTTGGGTCATATTATATCAAAGGTTGTTGTAGTAGCTCTACTACACCTTCATCTTATTTAAGAGACTTCAAAGAATGTATATATGATTTAGAATCATATGTATATATCACATTCAATATTGAATTATTATAAAAATCATTGTTGGAGACCATTGTAGTTCGATGTGGGATATCAGGTATTTCTTTGTGTATCACCTAGGTTGAGTCATAAACAAATCAAGAGACATGTAAAGTTATCACCATGATATTTAGGGCCTTTCGATATAGTGGAGAGGGTCAGTCCAGTATCCTATTGATTGTTTTTACCTCACAGGTTTCATTTCATGCAAGGCATCTTCCACATTTCCCATCTTAAAATGTATCATATAGGCTTGTATCATTTTTTGATCCTGTGGATAAACTGATAGAGGCGGATACATCCTTAATGGATCTTCCAATTCATATTACAGATCATAACATTAGTTTTTCTAAAGTAGGTGAGTTCCTTATGTCTAGGTTCTATTGTTGAACAAACATATACATGATAAGACCTTAGAACATGAGACCGATGTATGTATTCAATGGCTAGAATTATTCTCAGAAGATGTTCTTCCACCCTTTGAAGGGAAACCCATGGATGGATTTTTTACTGTGGGTAGGTTATAACATTATGGATTTATCCAAAGGTACATACCATTTAATTTTTGTCTCAATTCGTTAAAACACCCCTTGTAATGATGACTAAGAAGATAAAAGATGGATCATGTGCAACTGAGTCTGATTTTGATGGTTGGAGCACTAAAATGGTGCAAAAAGACTGTAAAATTAATTTTTCTACAACCATGGGACCTAGGGACCTAGGGATCATGGCTATGTGGTTGGTTATAGATTTTGGAAATAGCCCAAACACATGATTTGCGAATGGTTAGTCAATTAATGTGCCTAGCAATGTGAGTTTCCCCTTATAGTAGTGAATGGATCATTATTGGAGAACTGTTTCACCAATCTATGTAGCCAAACTGTGCATAATGTAATACTAGTTGAAATTACCAATTTAACATTAATTAATTAATTTAACGAACCCCCTTTACCATCTCTCTTATCTAGTGGGTTTTATCTCCACTTTATACATGAAGCTCCTCTACTTCACATTATATGTTTTATTCATTCTCCTCTATCTAGTGATTTATTACTTCACCATCGAAACAAACTAATATACCTTAGTATGATCTACCTCCTCCATGATTCAATTTCCAGTTTCCTCTTCCATCTGTCAAGATATTTTATTATAATGTATTTCCCCTTATTTCTATACATTTCAAAAATCCTTTGTTTCCTTATGTTTTAGGTCCAATCTGAGTTGGAAAATGGATGAGTGGTGCATTACTACAAAAACACAGGGGGTCTATAATCTTCCCCATCATTTCATTTTATTTCATATGAATCTTCATTGTGATGCTCTCTAGACCCTTCTGATGACAGATCATTCATGCTTATTAAATTGATTGAAATGGTTTTTAAAGTCTGTATTGGACCTTCACTTACGGAGAAACCCATATACAGGGTGTTCCTATAGTGTTTGGCCACCCCTTTGGGCCTGTCATCCTTAATTGACTAAATTTATCATCTCCAATGAGTTTTGTTTCACCTTGGTTTATTGTTTTAAATTCGTAAATTTAATTATATTAAATGGGAACCATGAGTAAGATTCCATTGGTAGGTCATGTGTTTAATTCTAATTGGTTAGAACCATTCTTAATACAGTATGCCTTTAATCAAAATAAATAATTTATGTGTTTACATAATATCCTAGTTATGAATGATTATGATAATTTTCTATTGAGTTACTCAAAACTTATTTCTTTTTTTAGTCATGATTACTTATTTGAATTAATTTATCCTTTTCCTTGGTTTTTATACTTTTTCATGCCATGTGATTTACCCCTTGATCGCGTTTTTGGTTTATTGTGCTTATTTATTGGACCCTAATTGGGCAACATAAATTCAATTCGTTTCTTGGTCAAAAGTTTTAATATGTTCTATTCAATATCCATCGATCATTTTATTTAGATATATAAAATTACACATGTTAGACATAAAAATTTTCCATGGTTGTTTGGACTTAAATTAAATTGTGTGATAAATTAGTAATAATTTGGTATTGATATGGTTATTTGATGACATGTATTTATAAATATATTCCTTGTATTATGATGTTCATTTTTTTATATGGCTCACTCTCTGTGGTATAAGAGGGAACATGGGTCCATAGTTAAGGATTTTGTTGACATGCCCTCCGTGCATGGATGTATACTCTTGATGCGCTTGGTATGATAATTTTCCATTACAAGAATGGATTAACTAAGAGGATTTAATTATACTCATGGGTGAGGATAGTTCCCCATAGTATAAACTGTGGGTAGACCCATTTGAAAAAATAGTAATGAAATTACATGGGTGATACCTCTTTCCCAATGTGAGATAATGGGCACGAACATATTGTCATTATGTTTTGAGTGATACAAGGGATATTGTATGGTTTTCTTTGATAGACCTAATGAAATTGGATATATAATATGTTCCATAGTGACCCTTGGGATTATTTTTTGATCATTATGGATGGGATCATACTCCACAATATGAATTTATAGAATATTTGATTTTCTTTTTTCTTATGTGATTTATATTTGGTAATTGTAGTTATCATCATCACTTGTGTTGTGACATGAAAATTCGACCCCAATTTTAAGAAAAACATTAAAGGTTTTCTATAATGGGTTTCCTTGTTAATTTGGTCATTGTATACATTTTAAAATTGGCATAGGAACAACTTTTTAGACATCCATCTTAGGAAGAAGGTGTTGGTATGAGATATGATTCCAATTAGGAACCTGCAATAAGGATTACATGTTTTATTTATTTAATTATCTTATTTTATTATACATGGAACACTATATATTATTTTTCTCACAAAATAGAATGTCCTAAACTCTATAGGTTCCATCCTACTATGATTATATTTCACACCTTCCTCGTCCACCATTAAGTACCCAAGTAGACTTTATAATTTGAGGTATGAAGAAATGAGAGAATTTTTTTAGATGCTTGACTTACTTCCTGCATATGATGTAGTTTGTGAAAAATAATAGGACCTATGATTGAGATTTTATGTAGTTGTTTTGGGGGTTTTAAGAAAATATAGAATGCATTATATGATTTTTATCCCATATTCCATAATGAAATAATTTTTTATATAATCTTTAAATTTACATCATCTTGTGTGTCAATTTATTTTTTCAGCTTATTTATGGTTATTTATTCATATTAAATTATTTCATTACATTTTCCATTGTATGTTACCATTCATGAATCCCCTATTTAATATTTATTTATTTTTATTATTTTACATACCCTGATATATGAGAGAATATCTCTTGATGGACACACCAACGGCTTCCACCCCAAGTCTGCAACCTCAAGCATTTGGGGAGACGTTCTTGAGGACATATAGTCACATTCTTGAGGCCCAGTCTAGTGTCACTCTGGGTGGGAAATTATATATAAATACTAGATAAAATACCAAGAAAAATAAATACCATTAAATTAAATCATTTTGAAAATAATAATTAAAATGGAAGAGAAAAAATATATATATTAGGGAACATTTTCAAAATCCACATAAAATAAAGAAATTACAAATTATTTTTAAAGGAAACTATTAAAGAGGATATGTGAAACACCCCAAGATTTTATAGTATGTCTCTTTTTTAAATATTCTTAATCTATTTGATAAATTATATATTATAGAACACCAATATATAAGGAACTCAAAAATATTATTATTTTAATATAACTATGATAATTTAGTAGTTAAATTGGCATGAATGAGTATTATTAACCATATTATGAAATATATAATTTTAAAACTCATTTTTAACGTATTAATTATTTAGTTTTAAATAAGAACATAATTACTTATTAAATTTTTCTATTCTAAAAATATATCATTTCTTCAAAAGTTAATTTTTTTTACTTTATATGAGAAAATAAATATATTAAATTTTTGAAACATTAATAGAATTTATATGATAAAATGAACATTTTTTTTATTTATTATGTCAATATTATCTAAATATGAAATTTTTATAATTTTTTGTAAAGCTGAATTTTTAAGGGAATAATAAAAATATATTGATTTATTTAAAACCTTTATTTTATTCATATTTAAAAGTAATTTTATGATTTTTAATTTCATATCAATGTAAATAAATTACCTTTTGATTATATATAATCAAAATAATAAAAATTTAAAAATCTGTATTCTTTATTTTGGTATAACATTATTTTTGGGCTTCAAAGCACATTTTCCCAAAAAAAACGTATCAATTTCATTATGACCATTTAATTTTAAATGTAAAATTTCAAACTTCTATGTTTTGAATTATTAAAACTGGATCAAATAATTTGAATAAATATTTTCAAATTATTTTATAAGGATATTTACATTTTTAGGGATAAGGAATTTGTCGTGGTAAAAAATGATTTATCTCATTATGTGTAAAATCATTTAGCAGGTTAATGATAAGACATAAAAGAATAATATAACTAAATAATAAAACATAAAATGGGTATTTTATGAGTTTATAAACATAATGAAAACATTAAAACATTAATTATAATCAGAATAATTTCTAATTAATTACTAACAAATGAGTTTTCTTAAAATATAAAATATCATTATTTAATCAGCTAAAACTGCCCCTCCTCAAGTATAAATACATCCCTCACCACCCCCTTTCACCCAATAAGACATGGGTATTCTCAAATATCTAAAAAATATATCCCAACCACTCCCCCAATAAAAAATTTCATTATTTCTAACCCAAATTTCAATTCCATGTTCGGAATGGGGTTCTATGAGAAGTTGATATTAAAGAGATAACTTTCTGAAACAACCTCTCTTAATTTTTTTCCTTTTACAAATTTTTCGTGCATCCATAATCCATATAGGTGTAATAAATATAGTATCATTCATATTATGTAACATTATATTTCTATGGGAATATCTTATATCAATCCCCTTTATTATCTACTCTTATTCAAAGAAACATAACCAATGTCTAAAATATAGTCGTTAACCATCTTCATGGATAATGATTTTATGCTCTGCATTACGACCTTCATGGTTATTCATAAAATAATTATTGTATTTAAATAATATTTTTATAGGTATCATAAAACATATATACTATTCTGTAAATAATATATATTTTTAAAATTAATTAAAAAATACTATTGCATGATGGTCGAGAAATGTTTAAAACAATCTAAACATTTATCATTAAACTTTTCTCAAATGAATATCACTCATATAAAAATGAAAAACTATATAAAGGGAAAATATAAACATATTTATGTGAATTAATACCATTTAATATCAATTATAGAGTTTTATTTGCTTTTTAGATGAACATCCATAATTATACCCAAATTAATTAACCATGAAACTATGAAATGAATGCACCTAAAAAATAAAAATTATGAAATATTTTATTTAATGGGAAGTAAGATGTTAAAAATTATTATAAAAGTTATGATTAATTTGTACATGATTATATAATGTATTAATAAAATTAATTAAAACTTTATAAAAGAAATTGAATTATGAAAACCAAAATAGAATCACAAAGTAAGTGTTTCTTATGTCACTTTTACTTTTGTTTGATATATTTCCTATTAAATTCTTTTCATGTTATATATATTATTCAATTTTATATATAATATCATCAATATAATTATTAATATGGTATTTAAATGTTTCATTTTACAGTTATTACTTTTTTATGTAATAAAATTCGACTGATTAAAGAGTTGTAAGGGATTTCCTAACTCCGTTTCTATTCATTAGGTAAAACTTCTACTCCATTGATTAATCCATCTTAAAATAATGTGTGATATGAGATTTTATTATATTATTTTTTAATTACACTTGTTTTTTGTGTATTTATAGATAAAAAACATAATAATTTAAATTTTTTTAATTCTCACTTCAATGATCTGATATTTATAAGGGACATTATTCGAAATGAACTATATTTTTAAAGTTCCCATTAAAAAAATTTCTTCCGTGAACATGTTATATAAAATTATTTCCAATTTTTTTTCTATTTTCTTATGTTTTTTTAATTTCATTTTACTCATGTTAAAATATTTTCAAAATGGTTTGTATTGATTATTTTTTATTATTTTTTACACAATGTTCTTTGTCACATTTCCAGAAAAAATAAAGAAAGAATGTTTTTATACCTAATACGTCATATTCAACATTTACCACCATCTTGAAGACATAAAGATTATATATCTCCTTTAAAATGCATCAAGGATATTTTAAAAAAAGTCCTTTATAATTTCATATCTATTTAAAATTATATTATTTGAAAATAAAAATTATAGGTTTTTCAAGAATTATTTCATGTGGTATTTGAGATTCATTTTAACATCTAAGATAACATTATTTATGTTACTTATGCTTTACTGTGGGTATGATTTCAATTATACCACTCTTATTCTTACTCTGCATGGTTTATTTTTATTATGGTATTGATGTTTATGAATCCCATTTATTTTCCATGAGTTATTTTATGATGAAATTTTTATGAAAATAATTTCATTGCGTGGGTTATGTTACGATGAATAACTTATAGTCTTATGGAACACATTTGTATGGGTTTCATTATATGAAAGTGGTTCTGTTATTATTATGGATCGTGGTTAAATTATAACCTTGGATGGTTTTTATGTTATAATAAATGATGTGTGGGACCAATATCTACCTCAAAGAGATTGTGTTAGGATTTATATATCATGCTATAGACTGTACTAGAACGAGAAATGAGCTCGGTTCAGTAAGGGATAATTTCCAATATTATAGTATTGGGAGTGATCCTTGACTAATGTGATTGTTTAGGGAGTGGAACCATTACATTATAAATAAATATATATCACTATGGATGCTATTGTATCCCCCCAGGATGTATATTCAACACCCAATTTTTTTTTCTAATTAATTTAATATTTTATATATATTAGAATTCACATACCACTAAAAATAGTAAATTCTTTATATTTGTGTTAAATTATATGAGACTCCAATTTAATAATACACTACATGTGATATAAATTGAATCTCTATATACCAGTAATATAGAGTATATCTTTTGTTATATGCAATAATGACTTTCCACGATTTCTTATGTAACTTGCAAGAGCATGTTATACTGAACAAAAGAATATCATTAAAATGTTATTATTTAATATAATAAGATATAAACTACCAATTAAATTAGTTTTTATTAAAATTATTATCTAATTTATAAAGATAAAGTTTCTAAAAATTTATAATATGAATTCAAAGGTTACAATTAATTAGAAATGAATATGAAAACAGAGTGATTAGAAAGGGAAAAATTATTATTTTTAAGGTCAAAAAGATATTTTACACTAATAAATTAAATTAATAAATATTATTGAGTAATATTAATTTAATATATATGTTATATATTAATTAAAATAGTTTTTATATTCAACCAATTGGTTTGGTAGACATAATATAAGATCAAATTCAATTTTATGCTTTAAAACCTATATTTTTTATAAAGATATTTTTATCACTTCTAATTGGGAAACCATTATAAATAATTTTTTTAACTTTTATAGACTTAATAAGTTAAAATAAAAATCACATATGGAATTGAAACATAAAAATTTGAGTTGCATATATTTTTTATATTTTCCTATAATGTTTCATTTTTTAATGATTATTTAAAACTTTTGGATTTTAATTCAAAAATTCCTTTTTATATAATCTACTTTTAATAGTTAATAGTATATTAATTGGTTTTAAAAGATTAACTGTATCCTATTATTATCATTTAACCCAATTTAGGTCCTTATAATCAATTTTACATTGAAATTGGTTTTAAAAAACATAGAAAATTTTTGGGGGGTTTTATTTTAAAAACCTACACTGCCATCCCGTCAGTATGATTAATTTAAAATAAATTTATTCCACTTTTTGAATTACATCTTGTAAAAATTTATTCCATATTTTCAATTAGAATAATTTTTAATGTTTAATATGGTAAAAAATTACCCAAAATATAATGGACTATTATTAAAATTAGTTACAACGGTTGATAGAGAAATTTGTTTAATAATGTACTAAACCATAAAATTAAGATTAAAAAGGCCTGGAAACATTTAAAACACACAATTAATGTCCATTATTTAGTAATTATCCTTTTATTTATGATTTTGGTTTGTTTTTATGACGTTTTAAGGTAAAAAAAGGGGTACGCCAAACTTGTTTCCAAAAATTCTTATTGTGTACATTCCATTCCCAATAAAAGGCAACCACATATCACTCTTCATCACACCTCTCAAACAACGTAGGATTAAAAATTATATACTAAATACACATTCCTATATCATTAAATTACTTTTATAATCGTCCCCTTTGGAAAAAAGTTATCCAAAGAATATATTTGGCACAAACCAAAAAGTGTTTCTTGATTAAGAGGTAACGTCTTTTCTCAAGATCCTTTATTTTATATTATTTCTCCATATCATCCACAAAAATTATTACATTATATTATTAAAAACCATCATCTTAAATATAATTAGATAATTTTTTACTATGATTTTTACCAACACTTACAGATACCTCGATCTAATGGATAATGAACATACTTTTTACATGTACAGAAAACTACCTCCCCAATAAACGATGATTGTTAATCTTTCCACTACCACCTCTAATGGTGGAAATTATGATGTAAAATCTGATTATATATGTCATATATTATATTTATTATTTTTTAAAAAAATTTATTCTTTTTAGAACACATATATTATTTAATTTTCATTTGGTTTAAATAGAATAATTTCGTTTGAGGAAGTGTGGACTACCACCCCCTAAAATAGATGTGTTTAGTTTACACACTACACGGTACATATTAAGGATGGGTTTAGAGAAATTATATGTTATATATAAAATAATATTGATACATTAACTATATATATATATATACATATATTCCATTTTCATTTTTTCATTCTGTACTATAATAAAACATTAACCACGTTCATGCGTTTTTACAATATACAGTCTCCCAAAATGGTGTATTACATTTTATACTTCTATATTATATAGACTATTATAATACACATTTAATTAATATTAATTATATAAATATATATAATTTTTCACATTCTTTAATCATTATGTAATTATAAATACCCATTATATAACAAATCAAGGAACATGAAACCATATAATATTACCCGCAGCATAACCAATACATGAAATTGTAGACAAGTGGGGAATATAAATTCAGAATAAATAAATATATTGTAATAGATATAATAATATGGTCCCCTAAATTATTTATAATAAATTTATATTAATTATACATGAGTTCGGAATGAGTGCAATGAGATGAAAGATCCAAGGTAAGGGGATTTCATCTATCTTTTTAGTTTGGTGAGATACATGACTTATTCACCACCTATTCCTATTGAGTGGTGTGTATCCTTCATATTTATGTATTATATGATTATTATTTCTAAATTTATGGGTGTTCACATAACCTTCTATGATTTTTCTTTCATGATATTTATGTTTCTTGATTCAAAAAATTGGTAAAGTAATTTCATCTCAATTTCTCTTCTTTGAGACACATTCCATGTTATGCACTTATATTTATGTAATGATGAAGAAAATGTATTTAAAATTTTATATAATGATTCTACATCTTTTAAGTATATTTAATTCCTCATGTAAATTCATTTTATTACATAAGGAGTTTGATTTAATGTCACTATGTGATATGATGTATGTTGAAACAATATTAACGTTTATTGAGATTCTTTATGATTATGATTCCATTTAAGAGATCTTATAATCCATATCACAAGAACACTCATGATTTTTATTATATTATGTTTATTTAAGATATATCCACGTATTAGTACAATTTAATAAATGATCGGTACCAACAAGAATTAGAAAAATCTTTTTCAGAAATGTTTGATCATATTTCACTATTTGATCAAAAATATATTTTATTTAAAAAACCATGTTTTCAAAAAAAAAATCAATAATGATTTCAAATTTATTTCAAAAAATGTATTCAGATGAATTATGAAGATAATTTTTAAGGAAAATAGATATTAAAAATGTTTTATGGTATTTAATGAATACTTTATAAGTTATCAAACCAATTTTTAAATAACTATTTCGTCAAATTTGATCTATTTTTAAAAAGTTAATTTAAATGTTTTCAATAATTCTTTATAAGTTATAAATTTATTTTCAAATAAATTTTTTACATAGTATTTTCGAGAATTATTTATAATTTTTTAATTTTTTCCCAAAGATAAATTTTTTTGAAATGTTTTGGAAATTATTTTATAATTTTTCAAACAAACTAGTATTCAAAATGTTTTCAACAATATTTTATAATTTTTTAAGAAAAATGTTTTTAAATCTATTTTCAATATTTATTTATATGTTTTTCATTAATTTTTTTAAAACAATATTTGAAATATTTATATGTAATATTTCATTTTTATTCTTAAAAAAATGTTTTTCAAAATTTTTTCTACTTACAAGATTATTTTAAAATAATAATGGGAATTTTTATTAAGCTATTTTATTAAATGGTCTACCAAAATTATTTCCCATTTAAGATGGAATCCATTAGTGTTACTCATAAAATTCTAGGAAAATTAAACAATCTATCCATTCATACTCTTTCTTTGTATGATTTATGTTTTTATGGTATGATAATTAAATTCCTAATTTCTATTTAATGAGTTATATTCTTTGGAAACCTCTGTATATTCACGTGTTATTGTTTTGATGAAATTATTTTTAAACTTATATATTTTTTCACAGAATATGATATGATTACTTGTTTATGATACCCATTTCATTTTATGTGTTGTGATATTATGGTTTATGATTGTGTGGAACATGTATGAATGATTTATATTATGAGATGGGTTGGCCCTATATCTTTTTCCAATGCATTGGGTATTGATAAAAATTTTATGCTCTCAAAGTCTACATAGGTGGGTATCCCATGCCTAAAATAAAAGGGTATATAGGAGGACATGCCAAAACTAAATCAAATGGTATATGAGAGTACATCCCAAACCCGACACTAGAGGGTATATATGAGTACATTCAATGATAAAACAAGAGGGTGTTGGGGAGGAAATCCCACACAAAAAAAGGGTAAATAGAAGCATATCCCAAGACTAAAACCAGAGGGTGAACATGAGGGAATTCCCAGCCCAAAGTATGTACATAAGTGATTAACACAATATTAACATGTTAAAACGTACTTGGTAGGCCTCATTTCCATATGGGTTTTCTATTCTTATGTGTTTAACAAAATTACATGTTTTTCCTATGTTACTCTTTAAAGAATTATGATATTAATTATCTTATGAACTTCTAATAACTATTATGATATCTAATATATAGAGTACGATGTTAAAATGTTAGTATGAAGTTCGATACCATTTTTTCATGTTCTTCTTATGAATTTTCTTTATCTACCATTAATGAGAATCTGAGATCACCCCTTTTTATATTTCCTATAATCTAGTTTTGAAGAATGATATTATGTTGAATTACTATAGTTAGAGATATTTAGGAGAGATGTTGAAGATAATTCACTAGGATTGAATAATTAATTTCCTTATTTCCCAAGACACTATCAATTAATTTCCTTGGGCATGTGTTTTTATAATGTAATGGATATTCATATAAAATTGTTTAACATCTATGTATATAAATCCTAGGTTTTTATTTATGGTATTAGAGGGATGTTTTATCATCTTTTAGAAACAATGATGTGAAAACATTAGTGAGATCCGAAGGTATATTTCTAAGTATATGTCTATGGATTTCTATATGGATATGTATAATGATGAGTTAATGTTTATGAAACTGTCCAGTAATTTTGGTAATGGATAGAGTGAGTTGTCTCTTAGAAATACATGAATACAAAATATAAGTGGATATAGATATGGTATATATATACCAATGGGTAACAACTCCCACATTATGTTACTTTCTTGACATGGTGTAATTTTTTGAACAACAACAAAGATTATTGCACTCATGGTTTGACACTCTTAATGGATATACATTATAAATTAAAAAAATCATTATGAACAATCCAAAAGGATTTAAATAGGGTATGACTATGAATGAACTAGTATAAATCTGAGGTTTCATAGATTAATGAAGTAGGTTCCATGATTTAGGCACCCTATATGTAATATTTCATTATTATCAGGTTTATTAATATGATTAATATTTCTCAAACTATGATTTATAGTTTTAGTAAATAGAGAGAACTAGAAAGAACATGGGTAACTTTTAATGATTCGAATGTGGGAAGTATAATAATTATGATAAATTATTTACCATGTTAAAATATAATAAATATAACTAGGAATGCAGTTTGAGTATGGGTTATACATATGATGATAAAGGGACAACAAATGACATGTGAAAGGTAAGTGATTATCATCCAATATTATTTACATTAAACATAAGAATAATGATTATATTGGGTTTGAGGAAGCTGAATAAAATATATATATATATCATATCCTAGAAAATATGTATTAAGGAATAGGTTTCGGAAGCCTGAGAAGTGGTTTACGAATAATTTTGTATGAATGAAGAATTTTTGCTCTGCAATTCAGAGATTATGTTATATTAATCATGGAATATATAATTATTTTGAGTGTAATTTTTCATTATGTTTTGAAAAGGACTTTTTTAATGGCGATGAAGGCATAGAAAATCTAATTCATGAAATATAGATATTCTTATTAAGGGAAGGTAACCCTTAATTAATTCTTGATGTTGAGATAATGATATTTAGATAATAATATGATATATATGAATATTTAAATTGGATGGAATAGATTAACCTGGAATTGATTATTGATAATGTGATCTATTTCATCATGTTTAAGATATAAATTCTTGTATATAATGAATATTTACAGTAATAATTGGAATTAGGAAGATTGCATGTTTTATATAATGATATATGGTAATTAAAGGAATATACAATAAGGGTATTAACATGATTAGAATTTGATGAACAATTGTTAATTTTGATATATGGGAGATCAATGTGAAGAATATTTCATAACATTGTTTCTAATGATTTAATTTTCATCTTTCTAAAGGGTATAAGGTCAAACATTTATGGGATGATTGAATAAAAAATTGGATGATGTTTCTGTGAATAATGTATTATCTTACCATAAAAGATTATAAGCATAATGTATAAATGGTTATAAATTTTTGTTGTTGATGATAACTGATGAATGACGACATGGTATATCATGGATCTCATTATCTATTACTGTTTTAGGAATGAGAAATTCATTTTTATTTTTGAGAAAATAGATGAAGTAGATCAGGGAACAAAAAGGATGAGATTGTACTGGGATCATGTAAGTATATATTTTCATGAAAATTATTTAAAAATAGTTAAAAGGATATTGAAACAAAATTAATTTTATAGTACCTCCATTTTTTGATGAATTAGAAAGTCCCTTAGTATATCGCATATTTATGGATTTATGGTTGTTAAATTTCTCATGATATTTTTCTCTATAACTCTTTATGAGAACATGATACTTATTTTTTTATTTCATGTTCATTTTTTCACTTTCCATATATGTTCTCCCATGTGGAAACCCAGTTATATGATACATTGGACAACTACTATGTTTCCCACTTTTCATTTTTAAAGGATTTTTTGTATTCATTTTTATGATGTGGGTTTCAATGAATGAAATATTCATGTATTAATCCATTTATAATTGAGACAAATTTTTATGGATAAATTCATTTTTATGGGGGGTAGAATATATCACCCCATGATTTTGTGATTTATTTTTTTCTAATTAATTTAATCTTTTTGATATTTTACATTTCAGGAAACACTAAATATAGTTTATTTTTTATGTTTGAAATATGTATTATAGAACACAAATATAATCTTTCACTATATGAAACATAATTTTTTTTCTATATAATGAACACTGAGGTTATCTTTTGTTACATGAAATAATGACATTCCTCAATGACTTGTGTAACACACATGACCTTATTTTACAGAACAATAGAATATCATCAAAATGATGTTATTTAATCTAATAATATATAACACATACATTAAATTAGTGTTTTTGACTTGTATTAAATAGTTTATGAAAATATATGGTTTACTAAAATATAATATTAATTCATCGGTTAGTAGTTAATGAGAAGTTAATATGAAAACTAATTGAATGTAAAGTGATAGATTTTTATTTTTATTATCACAAAGTTATTTTCGGCTAATAAATTTAATTAATTATAATTATTGAGTGATATTAATTTAATATATATGTGATATATTCAGTCAAATTGTTTTTATATTCATCTAATATGTTTTAAATTCATAAGTGAATAACGAACCCAATATTTTTCATAAAATCATTTTTAAGGTTTTTAACTCATTTTAATGGAGAACCCATTTTAAATAATATTTTTTTATATTTAATATATTTTTTATGTAAAAATAATCATTATCATTGGAAGATAAATATAAAAATCTGTCTGGATATTTTTTTTTGAAATGTTCTCTATGTTTTCATTTTTTTAATGAATAGTTAAAAATATTGGATTTTAATTAAAAACATAATTTTAAAATAATTTGTTTATACATGTAAAATATATTTATATTTTCCTTAAAAGTTTCATTATAAAATATTTTTATAAATTACCACAATTTAGATCATTATAATCAATTTAAATTAGAAATTTTGTATAAAAATCCTAGAAAATATTTGGACGTTTTTTACTTTAAATCCCCACGGTGTCATCTTGTTAGAGAGATTAATGTTAAATTAATTTTATCCACTTATGTGATTATAACTTTGAAAATGGATTCCATATTTTTAATCATCATAATTTATAATTTCAATATCGTCTAATTTGTTTTTGATGAAAAATATTATCGAAAGACTTTAAAATCAATTACAATGGTTAAGTGAAAATTTAGGATATGAAATACCAACCCATAAATTTAATACCCAAAATGACCTTGAATCTTGTAAAATTCAAATTTCAGGTTGTACTTTTTACCATATTTATCAATTAATGTGTTTTTTTGGTCTGATATGAATTTTATTAGGTGTAACGATGGTACATAAAACATGTTTCCAAAAATGCCTAGTGTGTCCACTCCCTTCTCTATAAAAGGACACCACCTATCCATCTTCTTCACAACACCAGAACCACTTATTTTTAGACAATACATACCAAATAAAAATCCAAGAATTCATATAATACTTCTATAATCCTACCCTTGGGAATAAATAAATTCAACGAAGCCTTTTATCACAAACCAAAAGGAGAGACCAGATTAATATATAATGTCTCCACTCAAGCTCCATTAATTTATTTTCCTTCTCGACCCATTATACTATCCTTATTCCATTTTGGTATAAAAAATAAATTATATTATATATTCTAATATGTTTTTATTCTATGGTTTTGACGTACACTTACCCACAACAAAGTGTAGCGAAAATACTATTTATGTGTACGATGAATTCTCGCCTTAGTAAACGATGATTATTCATTTTTTCACTAAAACCTCTAATGGTTGAAATTATGTTGGAAACTCTGATTATACATGTAAAATATTATATTTATTATGTTTTTTTATCTTAGTTATTCTTTTTAAAAAATATCTTTTTTTTACATTCCAAATGGTGTAAATACACTAATTTTTTTAGGAAGTGTGGACTAACACTCCCTCAAAGCGATGTGACTCATTCACGCACTACATGGAATGAATTAAGGATGGGTTTAGTGAAATTATATGGTATATATAACATTATATTATAAATTTAATGATATTATATACATATATACATATATGTCATTTTCATTCTTTCTTTCAATAGGATAATAAAAACATAAACAATTTCACCCTATAGATAGCTTACCCTCTTCATAAACGGTGTATTCTAATTAATGAATCTATATTATACATATTATTATAATATACCTATATATAATATAAAATCTATATATATAATTTTTTATATTCTGGAATCAATATATAATTATAACAACCCATGATATTACAAAATAAGGCACAAACGAAAACATAGAGAATATTATCTGATGTGTAGCCTTAACATTAAATTGCTAAAAAGTGGGTTATATAATGTAACAATCAATCCATATATAGTATTAGATATAATAATATGGCTTTTTAAAATTTTTATATAAAATTTAAATTTATTATACATGATTTTTTAATGATTATGATGAGATTAAAGTCACAAGGTAAGTGGATTTAATATCACTTTTTATTTATGTGAGATACATGATTTATTCACCACACATACCTTTTAATTGGTGTATATTCTTCCTAAGGATTTATTATAGTATTTTTATACATAAATTTATTGGCATTTAAATATCCATTATATGATCTTTCTTTCATAAGATTTGTTTTTAAAAGGTCACCAAATCAGTAATGTAATTTCATCTCAATTTCCCTTCTTCATGACACATGCCATGTTATGTACTTATATTTTAATATAATGTGTACAAACTGTATTCAAAAGTAATATCATGATTCAACTTCCTTTAATTATATTTAAATCATCATGGAATTTTATTTTCAAACATGAGGAATATGATTAAATGTAACCAAGTGGTAAAATGTTTTTTGAAATAACATCATCATTTATCTAAACTATTTATGATTATTCTTCCATTGATGAAATCATATAATTCATCTCTGAGGAACACTCTTAATTTTTATTATCCTTTTTCTTTATAAGATTAATCCATGTATTAGTACCATTTTTTCAACACCTTGTTACATAATGGTATGAAGAATTGTGTTTATTAAAAAATCTGATTGTATTTCTCTCAACGGCAAGAAATTAATTTAACTTCAAAAATATTATTGTCAAAATGTTTTGAAAATGTTTTCAAAATAAATTTTAATATAAATTTCAAGGAAAAATAATTTTTAAACTAATTTTTTTATTTTCAAATAATACATTATATTTTTACCAAAATATTTTTAACTATTAAATAATTCCAAACACATTTATGTTTAAAAATTTAATTTAATCATTTTTATCATTAATTATAAGATTTCAACGTATTTATGAATAAATGGATTGAATAATTTTTTAAATAATTATTTATATGTTTTTAAAAAAATATCAAAGAAAAATAGTTTTATAATGTTTTGAAACATATTTTATATTTTTTCAAAGAAAAATGTTTTCAAAATTTTTTGAAGCTTCTTTTAAATTTTTGGAAAGAATAAATGTTTTCAAAAAATGTTCGTGGAAAATGATTATAAAAAAGATTACAATATCTATATATATGTTTTCAATGAAAACTTTTTTAAAAAATATTTAGAATATTTCATTATAATATTTCATGTTAATTATTAATAAAATGGGTTTTAAATGGTTTTTATGATTTAACATACTTTTTCAAAATATTAAAGGATATTTTCCTCAAGAATTTCACTTTTAAAATCATTGATGACATCCATTGGTGTTACCAATCCATTTCTGAGGACATGATTCAATGTTTACATTCATAATATTTCTCTAAATGTTTAATTTTTTGAATGCATGATGATTATGATACTCGTTTCTCTTTCATGGGTTATATTTTTTTGACCCCAACTTCCTTTCTTGGGCTATTTTTTTGACGAAATAATTAGTAAACCAGTATCTTCTTCCACATGATATGATATAATTACATGTTCATAATAGACCTTTTATTTTATGGGTTTGGATATTATTGTTTATGATTTTGTGGAATATGTATGAAGGATTTAATTATGATGTGGGTGGGACCTATATTGCCCACAAATTAATTGGGTTATGATAAATATTTTGTGATCTCAAAGTGTACATGATAGAGAATCCCAACCCCAAAACAAGAGGGTATAAAGTAAGAAATAATAATCCCAAAAAAAGGGTCTACCTGAGGATATCCTAATCTTCAAATAAAAGGGTACAGAGGAGGACAAACCAAGACTAAAATAAGAGGTTTTATGAGAGGACATTTCAATCCTAGAATAGGAGTAAAAATGTGAGGACATCCCAAGACCGATATAATTGGGTATACAGGAGTTTTTTCTATGCATGAAAATGGTACACGAGGGATTAACCCAAGACTAACATGTTACAATGTCTTTGTTATGCCAACTTGACATAAGGTTTTTATATGATTATGTTTGTTCCACAATTTAATATTTTTCCATCTTTTAGGATTTCAAGACTTATAATGTTAATTATATTATGATCCATGACTTATGAAATTCCAATATTTATTATGATATCTAATATGGAGGGTATGACGTTCAAATGTTTTTATCAGGTTTTATATCCTTTTTTTCATGTTATTCTTACATATTTCCTTTATTTTCCATTGATATCCGACTGAGCACATCCCTTACTATGTTTTCTTTCCCCATGTTATATAGAATGATTCTAGGTTGATGTAATAATAGAGTAGATATTTATGGGAGATATTAAACATATATTACAAGGATAGAAGATTTCATTTCACTTTTTCCAATGACCCTAATCTATTACGTCCCTTGGGAAATTATTTTTGTAATGTGCTGAATATTTATAAAAAATTATATAATATCCATGTAAGTTCACCTTATTCATTATAGTATATATGAACATATATTTTATTTTCTTGTGTGTATTCCATAATTTAATTTCTTATGCCGATTCTATTCTTTTATTATTGATGTCTTATAAAGATCTATGACTTATTCGATGACTCAAATTTATGATAATTGATATGTAGGGAAAAATTTACAAACATTATATTCATGATATTTTTACCATTATTCTCATGTTATGATTTATATATCCCTTGTTTACCCATATTGAGATTATGATTCCATCCTATGTTATGTTTTATTACCCCAGGAAAAGATGCATGGTTTAGGCAAGGTATTCCTAAGAGGAATATAATATTAGAAGATCATTCTGGGAGATTATAAAGATCCTTCAAACAATATGAAGAGTGTATATATAATCTCTCTAGACTATAAAAATTCATGGTTTTGGTGTTCAAAATTTTGTTATGTATTTTAAAATTATTTATTTAGATGAAATATCAATTTATGAAATCAAAGGGTCATTATTGTTTGTATCAGAGTTGGTTTTAGACAACCATAAATGATTAGTGTTTTCAAAAAATTATTAAAACCACAGTAATATGACTATGTTTAGGTTAAAATAAAAATGTTTTGATAATGATCTTGAATGAACTATGTTAATAATAAGGTTTCATATAATAAGGACTCACAATTTAGACATTTAATAAATGATTTTTCATAATTATGTTATTATCCAATATGGTTAGTGTTTCTGAAGGTATGATATCTTGTTTTAGACAATGTCTAGAATAAGGAGGATGCATGTTACAGTTGAATGTGGTGATTTATTTATTATCTTCCTTGTGAGAAACAAAATAATATGGGTGTCGAATATTAAAGAATTTTTTATTATTACTAATAATCAATATCAAAATATCATCAATGATCATGACATTGCTAAGCTTCCTGAACCATATAATAAGATAAAGATAGAGTTTCATGGGGACCAAAGAGGAAATAAAATTCAATTTTCATCATGTATAAATGTGTGAAGAGACATTAAAGAGAACTATTAAAAATAAATGGGAGATTCATTTGGGATTGAAAAGAAATAAATGAAGAAACTAATTGTAAATGAACTTTTAATGGCTCGGTGAACAAAATGGTGGGGAATTATTGTATTCCAAAAGCATAATTAGAAGTTAAATGTTTTATATGTGGAATGTATGAAATTTTTAAAAATATATTACATAGAGGAAAATATAATGAAGAGAATCCAAAATATAGTATTAGTAATTATTATATTGTCTATGGTGATGAGACAACAATTGACATACGATATGGAAGAAGTATTATGGAATAAAATGATTAATCCTGATTGATGGTTTAAGAAGGAAGTGTAATGATTGAGGTTTTATGTGTTGGAATTCATGAATAATGTTATAAAAATATTTTTATGGTATTGTTGAATAATGTAACATATATGGAGTGTTAAACTATAGTTTTTCCTTAGGTATTCTATTGTATATATTAAATTGTACTGGGAACCATGAAAATTTATTGAGGTAGTAGGGTGATATTTTTAAAGAAGACGTGATTAAGGGTAATATAACCCTTAACATGTGCATGATGTGGGAATAATAATGAGATAAATATATTATTATTTTTAATAAAATAAATGTGATAATATTGATGACCCGATAAATTTTTAGTAATATGATGACATTGTCGTTTTTGGGATTGATTTTATATAATTCATGGATTCATAGTATAAGGAATGATATTATTTTTAAAGGTATTCATTTTTCACTAAGGTTTTGTGGTAATTATGTTTTTTACCATGTTTCTAGATAAAAAATTATAATTATCTTCACATGTATTATTTGTAACAATTAAATTCAACATATTGTTTTTTGGGGGATTAATGATTAGTTTATTTTTAAACATTCGTGACTTTCCATTTAATGTTTCGTATTTTAATTTATTGGAAGGGTCTTAAGGGTAACCATTTATGAAATTATTCACATTTAAATATAGTGTATCTTTTAAAGATTAATTTATTAATTAACCATATAAAAATTTATGCATATTATATAACCTATTCCAACTATTTATTTGTAATAAATATCGATAGAAGGAATAACATCACATCACATTATGGATATTATGATCCAGTTGTTCTTTAAGAAATTAAATTTCATCTTAATTTATTAGAGTGATAAATGAATCAGAAATTTATCAAGGCACAACCATGGTGTGGAATTTTACTTATGAGATGAAATAGAGTAATTATATCTTCTCAAATAGTTTTAAAATTATATGTTGTTATATTATAATCATTTTTAATTATATTAATGACCTTTTTAATACATATTTGGACTATGAAATTTTGGTTATTAACCACATAATAACCATGTTTTCAATCATTTTTTATCAGGACTAGATATTTAGAATTTTATTCCATTCCTATATTTTAACATCACACAAATATTTTCTTAATCATAATCCTGGAATCACTGTGTTGTTTTCTTTTTATAGTCCCTTTTTTAATAGAAAGACTTATTAACCCTTTTTTGATGTTGGTTTCCAGAAATGGATTTTCCAATATTTCACATTTTATTTTCAAATTGGAATTTTCCAAATTAAAGGTTTTTTCTTAAAGCTATTGATCTTATTAGGATGTTACCTTATTGATCGTATCATTGACCAAATAACTCTAAATCCATTGATGTGTTTCATATACATCTATTTAGAAGGTACATACCTACTAAATAATATGTAATAAAAAATAGATTCTACCAACAGATTAATATATTTATTATGAACAATAATTAGTAGAGAGTATATCTCTTTGGGATAAATTTCTATGAAACAATATCACTCACCGTGTTAAAATATTATGGTGAGACCACTAATTTGAAGATGTTATATGAGATACTAAGGATGTGATAAGTCAAAGGTATTCTCATTTATTTTTGAGTGAAAAATTTCATGGGTGAAATTAATTTTAACATGGGTAGAATATAAAACCCCTATATTTTATAGTATGTCACATATATAAATATATTTAATATACTCAATAGCTATGGTTCACAGAACACCAATATTAAATGAACTCCAAAATATTATTATTTTAACATGAAAAAAATAACACATATGTCAAATTAGTTGGAATTAATAATATATACCACCTTATGAAATATATAATTTTCTAACTCATTGTTATTGTATTAATTAATTATTTTTTAATATGAACATACTATTTTGTAAATTCATTTTGTTCAACAAATATATGCTTTCTTCAAAAAGTGATTTTTATTGATTTATATGAAAAAATAAATTTAAATATGTTTTGAAACTTTTAAAAATTTTATTTGATAAAATGAACATATTTTTTCCATTCATTATGAAAATATTATCATATGATGAATTTATGAAAATTTTCGGATAAGTTTATTTTTTCAGCGAATAATAATAAAATAAATATATTTAGAAAACCCATATTATATTTATATTTAAATGAATTTTATTATTTTAAATAGATATCATAGTAACATCAGTACTTTTTAGTTACATATAATATAATTAGATTCATTAAAATAATATTAAAAAATTATTTTCGTATAAGTAATTTTTTGGGCTTAAAAAAACATTTGTTGCAAAAAATATTTTTTGATTCATTTTGAAAATTTAATATTAAAAGTGATTTTGGAGAAAATAGTTTTTATAAATTTTTAAAAATATTTACCATTTCTATAACTAGATGTTATAATATAGGATATAACGTCACTTTCATTTTTATGAATATAAATGTTATCATAGTGAAAAAATGATTCTACACATTATTGGTAAAATAATGTACCGAGTTAATGTTAAACTGTAAAAGAAGAAAATATCAACAAACTAAAACAATAAAAAGTTATTTCAAATGTTTAATTATATTAAAAAACATAAAAATATTATTTATAATATAAATTAATTTCAATTAATAGAACCCATAAATGGTTTGATTTAAATATAAAATAATCATTATTTGAAAACTTACCCCACCCCCCTCAAGTACAAATAATGCCCTCTTTCTCCTCAAAATCCTGGATGATTTTAAAATCCCTATAAGATCCTTTAGTACCCAATATCCCCATGTAAATGTTATTATATTATCATATAAATTCCAATTAAATGTCTTTAAATGGGTCCTTCAAGGAGGATATATTAAAGTGGTAACATTCTCAAATGACCTCTCTTAACATATTTTATTTTTATACCTTCTCCTAACCCCCTTTATGAATCAAGGTGTAATAACTGCATTATTATTCATATAATTTAATTTTTGTTCTGATAATGGACTATACTATATCCATCCCTTTTATCATATCCCCTTATTAAAATAAATTAATTAATCATCCAACTTATGGCGGTTAACCCTCCTTTGGATAATGTTTTTTTTGTTTTCAATTTCTTCCTTCAAGGAAATTCATAAAAGTTTAATTGTAGTTATATAATATTATAATATGTATATTATAACATATGTAATTTTTTATCTAATATATATATAATATTAAATATAATAACACTAGATCATGATGGTTAGAAAACGTGTCGAAATAAACAAAACATTTATCACTAAAATCTTATCAAATGAATCATCTTCATGTATGAAATAAAAATGATATGTGGGAACTTTTAAAATAATATAAGATAATGAATAAAAATTTATTTAACATATGGTTTTTTATTTCCATTATAAAATAATATCGATAATTTTATACAATTTAACCCACCACGAAACAACGAAACGAACACACCTCAAATAATAAAACAAGGAAATATAATTAATTAATGGGACGTAAAATGTTATATAATTATACTATAAAATATTATAAATATTAATATGGATTAAGGATTAATTAATTAATTAATTTAAATGATTGTATATGGGTTTAATGTATACAAAAATAAACGGAAGTGTGAGATAATAGTTTCTCATCACACTTTTAAATCTGTGATATATATGCCTTATTCACTAATTATTTATAATGTGTTGTGTATATACAAGACTTTTTAAAAATATATCATGAATATCATTATCAATATGGTAATTAAATTATTCATTTGATAATTATTAATTTTATGGGGCATGCTATTTGATTGATTACAAGTTGGTAAGGGTTTTCATAACACAATTTCTATTCATTATGTTAAAATCTACATCATTGATTGCTCCATGTTAAAACTCTATTTGAGATGAATTTTTATTATATTATTTTTTATTTCAAATTTATCTATGTTTTTTTATAACTGATACACATAATTGATTAATTTTATCAATTCTCACTTAAATCATATAATATTTATATAGTAATTTCATTTACAAATTATCTTTTTAATGTTTCACTTAAAACTCACTTTTCTTCCATGTATATGTTTTCTAAAATTTCTTCCCAAAATTATTATAAAATTTTCTTATAAATTTTTAAAGACATTTTTATTCATTTATAACTTTTTAGAAAATGGTTTGAACGGATTTTGTTTCTTTTTTAAATGCGGTTATTTTTTGATTATCTAACAAAAATAAGAAAGGAATGATTTATGAATTTATATTATATGAGTATATTTTACAAACTTAATGACTAGTTAATGATTTGGAATTTCCTTAAAAAGGATACAAGGTTATTTTCAAAAAAAAAATTTCCTTAAAAGTTGTGTGGATATTTTAAAAAATAAATTATTTTAAATTGGAAATGTTATTTATTTCAATATTTATTTCATGTGGTATTTATAAATCATTTTTTCATATAAGATGACATTATTATGTTACATATTTTTTACAATATATATTATTTCACATTAACCATCCTAATTAATACTCTATAGGGTTTATGTGTTTGATGACCTGATGTTTGAGAACCTATTTTGTTTCCCGAGTTATGTTGTGAATAAATATTTGTAAAACTCATTTCAAAACATGGGTTATAATATGATGAATGAATTATTTTCTTGTGGAAAAAATATGTATTGTTTTCATTATATGGTTGATGTTATGTTATCACAAAGGATGTTTGTTATTTTAAAACTAATTATGATGGTTATGTTATAAGAAATGACCGGTGGGGCCAATATATCCATCCAATGCATTGGGTATTGATTGATATCACATGATATAGATAGGACTAGAATGGAATGTTAGATTAGGTCGATAAGAAAATTGTTCCACAATGATGCTCTTGATTTTGATCCTAGACAACTATGATGGTTAGAGGAGAGAACCCATTACACTTTTAGGAAGGGGATACCACTGGGTGCCTTGGTGTTTCCCACCCAAGAGGTGTATATTCCTATATATTTTCTAGGTTAATTTTTATTATACAATTTCATATATTATGCCAATTTTATTCAATTATGAAACTCTATTATTTATTCCTTGACTATAGATTATGATCTTTGATATGCATGATTTAATTTTCAATCATAAGCTTTATGTTCTTGTTTACTTATGCTCATGTTATGATTGATATCTTTATATTTACCTTTAATAATAAACTAATCTCCCCTAATATTATGTTTCCTTCCCCAGGTGATGAAGAACAGTTTTCATATCGTATGAATAAGAGGATTACTTTGTGAGAAGAGGATTATGGGAGATTTGTTTGAAGTTGGTATTAACACATTTATATATCTCTTAGTTTTCATAAATTAATCATATATAAAATTTAATTATATTCATTATTGTTTTAATAATAATATTTTTCATTAACATGTTTTTCTATTTTCTATCTTTATATTCTTTCTTCATGTAAATTATAATAAAAAATATGTCCATCTTCACAATCATTTTGGGATAATTCTATAACCACAATTAGAAGGTCTTAGAAGTCAAACCCTTTGGGAGGTCCATCCCTTGAGGTCCGCATAGAGGTTTGGTCATGTATAGTGCATGAATATCACATGTGGGACCATGAATAAGGCCAATGGTCCATGCCCGTTGGCACATGTTTTGGACATGGGTCACCCACTAAGCCTATATACTCATGTGTGTGTGTAGTATATTATTCTTACCACGATTCACTGTATCTTGTCTTATATACCACTTGGTCAAACTATAATCAATTTGATGTGGGACATATTTTTTCTTGATATAGTAAATTGGTATTAGTTTCTCCAAAATAAGTGGGGAATAATGAGATATCCAATATCTTTACTTCACAAACATCTGTTTTTTATCTCTCACACCCCATTGTTTAAATTATTTTTTCAGTCATCATCCTCAGCCATATTTTGAGCTCCAATAGAACTATGAGTGTCACATTATCAAAATATTAGAAAACCAATATTTTAAATTCATTCAGTTGTAGTGGATCTTGTATGACCATTCATTTAACTTAATATTGGTGTTCTGGTTTTGTATATCTTCTCTTGCCTATTTTAACAAAATTACTATAAGATATTCATTTTCAATTTTCCCACCAGTGTCCTCAATTCGATTTGGTTAATTTTTTTTAAGTCTCTTTGATGGTTACTCAATGGTGTCACTATTGATCACCAATGGAAAGCCTTGATCCACCATTAAAACCAAACAATGATTCATAATCTATCATTGGAACCCAAAGGTGGGTCAGTGACCTACCACTAGACAATGATAGTGTGTTATGTTACTCAACATTTCTTATCAGCGGTGTTTTATTTATCTCCATTATTTTTCTTCTATACACGATATTGATATATTATCTATTATGCTTTTACAAAACCTCCATTATCAATCACGCAATGTCTATTTCTTCTTAATTTTTTATATTGTTTTAGTTTTTTCATTTTTTTAGAATTTTATTATTCTGAAAATCATCATATTATTTATATATATTTTTCCATTCTTCCACCCATTTAGGTTCAATGAGGATTCACATAAGCCTATTTATTTTATTTTGTTTGTTTTATTAATATATTAATTTCATTCCTTTTTATTTTTTAGTAGTTATTATCTAATCTATTAATTATATTTACATTATTCATATTTTTTGGAAATTAATTTCAGTGAGCCACCATTGTACATTTATTATGGTAGGCCACGAGCCAGACTTAGTTGCATGCAATTTTGAGTCATGAGTCACCATTAGTTTTACAATGGAAAAGAATTATTTCTTACTTGAAGCCTTTGGGCGCTCAGTAACAGAAAATATTTTTTTGGTAGGAACCAATTATTTTTTCCTGAAATTATGATAAATATTCTTTTTTTTTCATTTGTAGGTCATGGGCCATCATTCTCTGTTTTCAATGGTTGTTCATAACCCATCTCACTACGTTTTTAATAGTTTCTAAATTAATCCACTATTAGTTAAAAATAGTTTCTGTTTTTTTATTTCTTATTTTTAATTAATGTTGTCACAATAAGTTTATTTCTTTAATGTTTTATTATTTATTCTGTAAATGTAATTTTAAAAGTATATAAAGGTTAAATATAACAGTATTTTATCTTCAATATTTAATATTTATTTAATAATGAAATGATTCTCTAATTTTATAATATGATATTGTAGTTACTTTTTAGAAAATTATATAGTAATTTAAATTATTTAAGAAAATTTATTTCTTTATAATTTGTAAACATAAAATACTAAATATTTTATTTGATATATCATGAATAAATATGATGTATAGTTGGGTTTTGTTTTCATTTTTTCATTAAAAAATAAGGTAACCATCATATTATTAAATTGTAATACATTAACTTGTATTCTATAGATGTGGGATACAAATATTCTCCTAATATATTTCGGTTTAAGAATATAGGATATCTATTTACGGAAAAATATCATATAAAAGTGCATATTACATTATACATTCTTTATGAGGAAATTTCTACAGCTTTGAATTAATCATGAATCTTGTTTGACTTCTGTCATTTTTATATGAACACTAAAGATCATTATCATTTTCATTTTCGAACACTGATTTTATAAGAGAACATGGGAAGCAACAAATTTCTATATTATCTACTCATTAATTATCTTTTTTATATTATTTATCAATTTTGATTCTGTTTACTATCTATTTATAATATTGAGTTTATTTTAAAATTTTCTAGAAAAAAGCTATCACATTGGGTTATTCTTCTAATCTAAAAGGAAGGTCGGTTTATTCCTCCTAAAAAAGGAAGATATGTTGAAACTCCTTCAAATGTCATGTGTTATACCACCATGTCTGACAATGTTATGTTTCATGAATATTTAAACGGCTTAAAACTAAATTTAAGAACTTAGGATCCAGTTCATAACAGTCTTCTCAAAGAGAATATGATATTGATTAGAGGATTAGGATCTTAGTGATCAGAACCTCTACAAAAACATTATATGTTATACATTTTTATTTCTAATTAAAATTTAACACTATTAAAAATATTATATAAAAATATATATTTTTATTAAATAAAAAATAAAAATTCATCTCCCTAGTCACTATTACCATCCCAATAGACCTAATTAATATTATCATAGTGTGCTTCCTCATTTAAGGATTTGGTTTTAGATGATTAATTTTCTGTTTCAGAACTATCCATTATCATATATGTGAAAGTATAAGGAATATATCCACCACTTTGTAATTTTATGTAAGGATTTTGATATGTTTAATCACATAAAATGACCAAACATAAATTGAAGTGACTATGTTCACTAGATGTAATTTCATAAAAAATAATGTCTTGATTATTTGTATATAATTGTAAAATCATATAAACTCCCTGATTTAGATTTAAAAACATTTATTGGCAATGATGCTAAAAAATGTGTTTTTAATTACAATGTTATGAATTAATTATACTGATCTATAAGTAGAAATGTGTATATTTTTTTCATATTCCAAAAATACTTCTAATATCTGGATTAATTTAAAATTCACTCATCAATAGTGGGTTATTTCTTCCCACAAGCTTTTTTTGTTTCATAAAAACAAGATCTTGATATAATATTTAATAAGTTCCCTCGAACCAAATTCTTCAATAATGTGAAGTGTATTTATTCTTACTATTTTATAATGTAGTATTAATTTAATTTCAATTTTTATAAAAAAAAATTCTTCTATTTATCTTAATATTATTCAAATGTCTATTTTTGGTCTTCTACCCCTTCTGGTGAAAAGTGGGTTGGGAGTGGGAACTTCTATATTCTTCTTTTAGTTTTCAATATGTGTGAATATAAATTCCTTTTTGAATTTTAATTTGTTATTATTTTATATAATATTCATCTATTGTTTATTCATATTCTATAGAAATGAATTTCAATGATACAACATAGTGAATTTCTAACAGTAGGTGATGATCCACTATTGGCTTCATGAAATGGTAAGTCATCAGTCGCCATTAGCTTTATCACAGATTAATTTTTTTCCAATTTTGAATCGTTTGGGTTCTTAGTAGATTAGGATAAATACTTTTTTCATTAGATCATTTTATTTTATGGTAACTTGAAATGGTAAAAATTTTTGTTGTTTTCAATGGCGGTTAATGAGCCAGCATACTCTATTTTTTCTAGTGGTTCATGACCCACTTCTCATTATTTTAAATAATATCTAATTTAATAAACTATTAGTTAGAAACGTTTTCAAAATATATATTTCTTATTTTTAATAAATGATGTGAAAATAAATTTTATTCATAATTTTTTTTGTTATTTTTGGAGGAAATTTAATTGTAACAACATATAAAATTTAATTATATCATAATTTAATTTATAGTTTTTCATGCTAAATTAGTACTCATATGTTGCTCCATGTTATAAGATTATTATATATTCATAATATTGAAGATTATATTTTTATTTCAATTATTTTTCCAATGTTGTTTTTTTAAAATTTTATAATTTAAATTTTAGTTTATTTATATATTTAATGTAAAAATTTAATGACAGGTTGTGGTTTCCTCTCAACATGACATTAACCATATATGCAATCTATCATATTATTATATTGTAATACAATAACATGTTTTTTGTAAATATATAATATAAATACCCTCTTAAAAAATTTATTTCATGATATGGGAGATCACTTCAAGGATAAATAACATATACAGGTTCATATTACATCACAAATTCTATTGAGACATTTTCTAGGGCACTAAATTAATTATGAAACTTCTTCAACTTCTGTTATTTTTCTTTGATTACTTTATACCTTTATAACATTCATTTTTAACCATTGAAGTTATTAACGAATTTGATTTGCAAAAAATTTCTATATTATATGCTCAAATGTTGATTTTTTTTGTTATTTATCTATTTTAACTCTTCACACCGTCATTTTTTCCACTAGAGTTCGGTTTAAGAATTTCCCATTAAAAATCATTCACACTGGGTTATTCCTCGCATCTAAAATTAAGGTCGGTTTGTTCCTTGATAAAGATACAATTTTCACATATTATATACTGTATATCAATGTTCTAAATCCCACCAATGTGTTATTTTAGGGGAAATTGTCACATTTTTATGTTTTAGTTGTATTTTGAGCTCAAATTCAAGAATGACTTAATTTTGGTGTTTAACTATTTTATTTGTCTTCATTATTTTGGCCATTTAATTTTCTACATTGAACCAAATTGTGAAATTCATTTTTTTACGTTTAAGTACACAGTGGGCCTCATTTTTTCCATTTGTATTACCAGCTAAATCTATCATTTGGAGGCCCAAAATAAGCTCACAATCCGGACCTCATAAACGGTGCGCAGATTTGGAATGTTTTAAATATGATATTGTATCTCGAATTATATAGGTTCTATGGTGCTGAAATTAAAAAAGGATCTAGAAGAGGAATTAATGAAAATAATTTATTAATGAGGCCACATCTGAATTTTCTGTTTTTATGGTCATTATGGCATTGGGAGTTAGAATTGTGGAAGACGAAGAGTCACCTAGACAGATTAAATATGCTGTACTAAAACAGGCAAAACACATACATATTTAGACTGATCAGGCTGAAATTTTTTGTAGGTATGATGAAGACGGTATGGAAAAACATTAATTAAGGTTCAATTTCCCAATTCGTACAGTTATTAGGCCAAACAGTTGGTGCAATCCGGAGGGCAGAATTTGACCGAGATTTGTTCACTTACTTTCTCTATAAATTTGTACCGCCTCTCCCTTTTTCAAGGATATCCATTTCAAGGGTGAAAGGTTGAGTTTTTCTCTCTCTAATTTTTCTTTATATTTATAATATATATTAGTGTAGCTTTATTATTCTTCTTTTCATTTCGTATTTTCTTTCATTTATTTTATATTATGTGTTTCACCCACCATGCATCTTTCTAACTCTATGTTTGTGGGGAGCTAACCCTCACTGTTGTTCAAGGGGGGGAGTGGTGGTATTTGATTTTATTGTCCATTATTGTTTTATCATGATTTTTTATAAGGATTCAGTAGTGGTTAAATGATTGTGGTGAGAGGTCGCCCCACTTTCTCTACTACTATCTTCTTCTTCCTCATTTATTACTTTTCCTTCCCATCAATATCCAATTCATTCAAACGGTTGTGTTTGGATTGAGCATTGATTTGTAAGAGCTTACTCCTACATGCATAGGTCTCGGTGTAGGGTAATAAATTACAAACGAGAGGGTGTGGAGTGATAAGTCTTGATCTCCACATTGAATATCTAATTGATGAATATTTTTGAATAACAATGATAATTCCACCATGAAACCCCAAGAACAATGGTTTTCCTCTACTAACTTCTTTGTTTATTTTCTTCCTTTTATTTGTGTTTTATATTTTCATATATTTATATATTTATATTTTATTTATATATTATTTATTTAAATTATCCTCCCCATTTATATTAGTATCATATTTTATATTTATTAGTTTATAATAGAGATAATAGGAAAATAGTGCATCTTAGTTACCTCCTTGTGATCGACCCTAGGGTGTGCCGCTATGGTACATTATTAGGTTAATAAGAATATAATTTAATTGTGGTTCACGAATACCACTCTCATAATTCTTACTAGTTTTATGTTTGGTATTCTATGGCACCTTCAAAATATGGGGGTTATAACACAAGGTGTGAAAAGTGCACATTTCATCTGTATGTAGATGTTTTATAACTCCCTTTAAAAAAGTGAATGTTTATATAATATATGTTTCTTTATATAGTATATTATAATTATTAAAGGACTACGATCTTGGTGATATCATCCTCTTTAAAACCATCATGTGTTATCAGTTATTATTTCCATTTCATTTCTTAACATTGTTCTGACTCTATTATAATAATATTTGTCTTAATAATTCAAAAAGGAATATTCTACCCTACTCTAGAAACTGTATCCATAAAAATTTTCCTAACAAGATGTTTTATACCTTTAATATTATTGGATGAATTTATATCTAATCTACAATGTCTCTTAACCATTACTGTTGTGGCGTGGATAATGTTATTATGTAATGAAAATTCATCTTTTTAGATTTAATATCTATTTCTGAAATGAGTATGTTATTATAATGATATTTATCAAATTTATATTAAAAATAAAATGTTATAATGGGTCCTTGAATGGATTTTTTTTCATTAAGTGAGGGGATGATGATAAATCATATGAAAGTGAAAGGGAAGATCCTTTTTTTATTTTTTAAATTCCAATACAAAAACTCACTTTGTAAGAAGTGTATAAAAATTTAATTTTAATTAAAACAAAATTTTCACAATTGAATAATAAATTCTCATTAAATAAAATAGTAGGGTGGGATAACATAATATTGTAAAATAAACATTCTTGATATAATTTCATTACTCAATCAAAAAGAAGCATTTAGTTATCAATATCCCTTTGGGGAATACTAATCCATGATGTATGGAACATTTGGAAAGGGATTTATATATAATAAATATAAACAATGATGGGATACAACATAATACAATCAATGGGTAGAATGAATCCATGTTATATTAAATAAGTTAATGTGAATCATAGAAACTGAATTAATTGAAATTGAGTTACCAAAAACAATTACGGTTGGGGTAAAACATTAGTCAAAAGAAATTGGAAGAAATAAACATGATTTGGAATTTTTTTTCAATTATTTAAAATTAAATAAAATTTGGAACATGAGTTGGGTAGTAAATCAATAAAACATTGTAGAATGAAACAATGGTGAAATACATGTAACAAGTCTTAATGAATTTGAATTGAGACTAAGAAAACCCTTATGCCATTAATAAAAATTTATTTAAAATATCATGAAAGATAAAAACATTAATTTAACATAAAATAAATTTATTATGATATATGTTTCTATATGATGTATAATATAGTAATTATAAACACCATGAGTAATAATTGGATGTTTTGGTTACAAACCATGGTGTCCCGTGTTTTTATATCAAATGAAATTCCCTGGGATTTTTAATTTTATCAATTGTTAGATTTTATATTTTGTAAACCTGGTGTCATAATTTAATTAAAAGGGTTTAATCGATTCATTTATTTTTTTTGTGGATGTGGTTCAATTTTCTAGGAGTTCCCCAAGTGTTCTTTGATGTTTTGGGAGTGTTGATCTATGAATTCTCAAGTATATAAGAGCATATAGGGGGACACCGTAAGTCTAAAATCACGTATCCTCCTACAAAAAACGGTTTGAACTACACCCGGGATGAAAAAATTTCTATATGATTCTTCATGTTCTACCCAAACAGTGAACCTAGATTGCATGCTTAGTGCCATTTGGGTAGGGTGTTTGCATTGTTCATATCACAGTTGGTTCCCGGATTTAATAAATCTATAACCCAAACCATATGTAGTGTTTTTTTTAAAATTAAATAAAATAAATATTAATTTAAAATAACAAATTCCTAATATACCCCTCGCCCTCCATAAACACGTGACACATCCCACTAGGCATCTTACCCGTGTGTGGAACCCCTCCTTGGCCTCCTATCATCACATCGATTTCACCCAAATTTCTTCATGATTCTCATCCGATTCACCAGGGTAATATCCCTCTCAAATCCTTGTAAATATTTTTGATATTCTTTCATCCTCTATATCACCCCATTGATTTATCCTAAACCTAGGGTTTCGAGTTTGAAATTGTTTAATCTTCTATTTTATAAAGGGTGTGCAATGGGCCTCTTGAGGCATATTCTTATGTGTTTTTCGGTATCCACCACTAATGTTGATGTGTTTTTTTTTGTTTTAGTTCTATCACCATAAATTTGGGGATTTTTATCTTATATATTTTCTTTTGGACCAATTTTAATATATTTTTTGTAATTTTATTGTTCCAAATTTTTTATTAAGTATTGGTCATCATAGAAGTTGTTTCTTCTTCTTGTTTTCAACAGATTTTATGTGTATTCATGGGTAGGAAAATTCATAAGTATTCTTTCATATATATTCAACCACGGAAGGATGAATATATATAATGGGGCTAGGTGTGATTATTTATATATGTAAAGATGAATGTATATATAAGAGGAAATTGGAATATACCCATAAAAGCATGTATGTAAGGATCCCTTTATCCATATTTTCTCAAGGATATATGTTCATAGGGGCTAGGTGTCATTACATTAATGAGAAAGTTTATATCTGTGCAAGCTATATAGGGAAGGATCATTTTGTTGTCCTCAGTGGAACACACCTTGAGTTTAAAGTAAGATCCCTTTTAAATTTCTCTTAAAATTTACAAATTCCTTGATTTCATGTGCTTCACATCATTATTTAATGAAAGTTAGCGATGTATCATTTTTAGAAAAATGTTTATGATGAATTGAGGAGATTTAATGTTTGTATAATTTATTGAAACTCTTCTTTAATGTGAATTTAGTATGACTCTTGAAATTATGATTAATTATGAAAAATGAATTATTCGTAAACAATGCCATGTTTTACTAATAAAACTACTAATATGAAGTATAATGTCCACAAAATTACTAAGTGATGTTTAGTGAATTGAATAATTCTTGCCTTGATATAAATATATTTCTTGTTTAATTCTTCATTCATAGAGTCAAGAGTGGAAAAAAGGTTTTGAATTAATGATACCTTAGACTAACTATTGTTCCGTATTATTATTATTTTTGATAGTCAGGAAACACTCGAGGGGAAGTATCTTCTATTCCTAAGATAGGATCACCACATGTTATACATTTTTACTTTAGAAAAGTTAAATGTGTTCACTAGGGGAGTCCCCTAAAATGGGAACAATGCTACCATTTTTTTTATAATGCTTCGAGATAGAATTGATCCCCTATTGGAGATACTAGGTAAAAACTCGTAGGATTTAATGATCTTGAAATTTTACACCAGGCGTGGAGTGATTTGTGGGACATCATACTTGGATCACCATGGATTTTCACTTAGTCATTTGACATGAATAAAATCGTACGAGAAATACATGGAATGCCCTTCCGGATTGACATGAATGGGATCTGCGAGTCTCAAAACTTTTTATAGTGTCCTTATCAAATTTAATTAAATAAAATCTAAATGAATGTTTTCAAAATAATAATTTATCTCCACCGTATTAATGATATATAGACGTGTTTTCCATGATAATACACAAGCTTGGGGTTAGTCCACCTCCTCTTATATTATCTCAACATTTTTACCATTTCATGATCCTTTGGTTTAGACTCACCAATTTATGTGAACAAGTTGGATTTGATGCATGTCCAAGTGAGAACTAGTCCAATGTATTGATTTTTTTATTTCTATATTGAATCTATTCAATATGGTATAATACTTAATTAATGATCCCTGAAATGGATAGGGCAAGACAACATGGGTGATATCCTACTAATATTGTGTCTCACAAACTACCTGGGAACCATTGGTACCAGAGTATACATATGTCTACAGGTATTTTTATAGGGAATAAGAATGCTTAAAATGATTTGATTTACATTGATTGGATAGAGTTGGGGTAGAGGATCGAGTTAGAGATCTAGGTGTTCATGGAGATAGTCATTGAGAAGTTATTCACTGATTCCATTTTTTTCGAGTATAAATTTTAATTTCATATACTTTAATCATTATCTTCACACATGAATTGAGGAAAATTTTCATTGGTATCTTTTTATCCATTTTGATATTTATTCATCTATTGTTGTTTTTATTTTTTATTATTACTTCCTCTAATGCTTGTTGATTTCATTATGACTATACCATCATTCCATTCTGATCTTGAGGGAATTTTTCCCCCACCATACCACCATTATAAAATTGATATTAGTTAGAATCCTCTAGAATATGGGGAGGAAAAATTGAGCTTATGTGGAAACTGGTACGACATCCAGTTTAGTGGTCATTTAGGTCATGACATAACAAAGTGGTATCTGAGAATATTTTACTATTTCTATTTATTTTGGGCTGGTAGATAGGTGATAAGAAATATTTTATCACTTAGTAAATAGTTTTTCATGTGATTGATCAAACACATAGGGGGAAAATCTTATGTTTCCAATGATGGGGTATTTTTTTAAGATATTTTTATTACGATTGATTATGATTTCACCCTGAATGATTTGAGTACATTCTAATTCATACTAATTTATCATATGTATCTATCACCATTGGCCTTGTGTGATAAGGAAGAAGAATTAAATGCCTCATTATAGGTATATATGACATTAATTTTCATGAATATTCTATTTTATGTACATTGCATTGTTTGGATACATTAAACTATTGATGTTTCTTACATGTTTTAATATATTTCCATTACATTCCATGATACATAATTTTTATTATTTTTTAGTTTTCCCTATCTTAGGAAATTTCTTATACGACCATGTTACATTATATTATTTTATTATTTAGTGTCCTTGTAAAAAATTTCCCATTCTTCTATGTAGTTTAAAAATGGATGAAACATTACGGTTGTGATTAAACGAGACTGAACTTATTATTCATAATTTTTTGGGGTATTTCTATGTTAGTAAAGGATGAACCATATAACCAAACCATGGTTCATTCAATTTATATAATTATGAATTATTTTATGAATTCATACACTCCTAAAAACTTCTCTTTTATACTAATTATGTTGGATACTGTTGAATGGTAACCATGTATGAGCAATTTATTAACTAGAACAAGGTGACCCATATTATTGAACCATAGATATTTCACCTTATATATTTTATTAATTTTTCTTGAGTGTAAATTAGTTGAAACATTAATCACATTTTGGAACAACATGGTTATGGTTAGATGCGAGCCACCTTCATTTTGTAAGGTGTATGGGCATTTTATTAGTTTATGGGTGGTATCCCATAAAGCCGAACCATCTTTTATGGGCCTTTATTAGGGATAATGAGTAATTAAAAATATTATAGTAATTAATGTTTTAATTTCCTCATTGAAGCATGTACCCCTATTTCATGGGCATAAAGACCCATGTCGATAAATTAAAAAATGCACCAATTAACCAAATTTGTTCTTTTGCATCATTCTTTTAATAAAATGGAACCTCTATGTGTGTTTTATAATTATAAATTCATAAATTGTTTAGGATTCATTGATGAACATGGAATGGATCAGAAGAATCCTTATAGGTCAAATATTCTCTTATATTCCTTAGTTCATAACTCCCTGGGGGTATACACATGTCTTGTGTTGTGCATAATTAAAAGTGAAAATGATTCCTATATAGTATAACTTATGATCTTTTGATAGAATTTCATTAGAAAAGTACCCCCATAAATTATTCGAAAACAATTTTTTTAATATTTTTTAGTTGTTTTGGGTGCGTCCTTATAATTTAATAACTGTTGTTTAAAATGGGATTATACGCTAAAATGGTTTATTATAATGGGATTTAACTAAATAATAATATCTGTAGATGAATATTAACATATCTTACATATTTATCCTTGTGATCATAATTTGATAATTTGGACTTATGATTGGTATTAGTATTCATTAATAATTTTGCATTGAAAGGGTTCATGATTTAAATGGTTCATTGAATAATTCCTTAAAATGGATCCTTATGTAATGTTCTTAGAACTAACCCCAATGTATGGGTATTTTTAATCCTTCATGAGATTTTTAATAAAATAATATGTGATCATTTCCATAGGAATCATACCTCGTATGTATGAATAGATATGAGATTCCTTTTAGCATAGTGACCTTTCATAGGCATGACCACATTTGGGTCAACACTCTCAACCTTGTTAATGGGATATCTCATTTTAGTTAACTCCCTCATATATTTAGTTTCTTGTTTCTTGAGAGTAGTTTCCCTTGATTTGTTCTATTCAGGTTCTAAACACACATGTGGGACTCTTAGTTTCTAAAACAACACCCTTGTTTTGATGGGTGGTCATGTGTTGCAGGACCCATTCTCTAATTGTTATAATTATCAAATTCCATGTTCATGTGGGATAGGAATGTCGAGGGTTTGGTTGATCTCATAGTAGGTCATGTGACCTTTACACTCCATGATTTTATGTGTGGGGTGACTCGGGAGGTTGTCAGCTTATTCTACATTCGTAAGACTGATAAAACACTTAGTTAAATCCTTATTATCATCTATAACATACATTAATACATATGGACGATAAATTATTGGATTGTATCAATAATTTTTATTTTAATCATATAATCTCTGGGTAGAATGTGTTGATATAAAAAATACTTATCATCCTAATAATAATGTAGTGAAACAATTTTGTTCAGTGTTTCTCATTCAAGATTTGATATATTATGCTTTAAATGTTGGTTAGATCTATAGTGTTGTGGCCATGGCATTGATGAAGTTTGTTGATCATCCAAATGTCCAGGATGATGATTTAAGAAGAATATAGGGTTTTACACCCTAGTTGGTTATCTTGTATTTATTCCTAATTCTTTGACAAGTGGTAACATGACTCGAGAAGCATCACATGTACGTCTTGGTGTGAATCTAATCTATTACTCCTATGTGGATGGTTATCTCTATATCATCGGTTAACCTATTATTTAATCATGGTAGACACCTCAAGGATCACAGTCAGTGTTCTATGGAGCATATTTCCTATAATTATATCCATTTATCTAATGAATATGATTTTATGGACACTCTTGTGGTGGTTAACATCGTTTCAAACCATGTTAAATTTTTTTCTTCCATGTAGACATAGAAAAACCTATAAGACCATTTCAAACTGTTCAAACTTGCTCAAAATACCCTATGGCTAGTAATCTCTACAATTTAAGTCTATTATCACTTGAGATAATGAAGATGTTTTACGTGCGGAGCATGGGATTCCTTGTGGGAAAAAGGAATCATTGTTGGGTAATTTCGATGAGCTTGTGGATATAGTCGAGGTTTTTTAATGAATTCAACCATTAATGGTTCTAAAACATTATTGTTTTCTATTGGCATAGTCTATTTGAAAACATATGGAGAAATCCTCCCTATTTATGGTGAAGGTGTCTTAGACCCTTTATGAAGATGATTAAAAACCTCTTAGTTTACTTGTGTATCTAAAGAAACCGTGTCCCCTATATTGGTATCATATGACTACAATATAAGAGAGTTGGTTTTAAACAATGATAAGGATTAAAATATTCATTCATAAGTTTGGGTGGTTTTGATATGAAATTTACTTAATATGAATGGTTTCAATTAAAAAAATGTTTAAAACTAGGTGAAACATAGGTTCACATGTATGAACACCTTTGATGGACCAATGTATACTAGAAATTTATTTTGACATGATCTCTAAGTGGATGATGATATGGGATCATTCAGTGTTCTTTTTCTGAGGATCATTATCTTTTTAATGAAATATCTCTTGTAGGATCTGAATGTGAAACACCATGGATGGTCTCCTTGGACTCATGTTTACAACTATGAGGTAACCCTATTTTTTCAATCTATTGTGGAAGGGTTGTTTTGGAATAATGATCTTAATATTTATGATTGAGATTAGTTATATGTTTGTGTTTTGACACAACAATTTAAATGAACTTTTGTGGATAAGGGAATTACCAAAACCATGTTTCACGCCACGTTGATTGTGCTCGAATAAGGAATGTGGTTCCTTCTTCTAGAATCAATGGGTCTAGATTTTAAAATACACGAGTCTTCTATGTTGTGTTCTTTGAGGGTAGTTGGTCGGGGATGGAGTGACATGATACCCTTCTCTTGTCATAGGTAGATATTGAGGGACTGCATGTTGAACTCGTCAGGTAAGACGAGTTAATGGTTGATGAAGAACCAAAATTATCATGGAGAGTCCATCATGATAAATTTAAATGAATTTGGATTACAGTCAACCATCTGATCAGATTTTATCTCATGTAGTATGCATTGATTAAACTCTACAAGCATGTCTTAAAATAAATTATGATGGTAAATATATAGTTATTCAGGGATGTCCCTTAAAAGACTACACCTATGGTGGCATCACCATATCATGATTGGTTAATGAGATGATTCAATGATTGTATGTCATGTTGGATGGGCTCATGTTTTCTCAATCTTGAGGTTTCATCTCAAAAAAATGTATTGGATTGAGTTTCTATGTTTATGTTCCACATATTAAATAGATGATTGAAGGTTCATAGGGTTATTGTAAAAGAAAAATGGCCATTTTAAGATACATCATGAATCGAGTATGTTGAGTGATATCCTCTTTGTTTTCCCAAAGTATGTTGGGACTATATGTTGTAAAGAGGGGAGACTGTAGCATCTCGTCTTATTGGATCAGATGGAATTCCAAGGGATTTTAAATTTAATCATTTGGTGGATGGTTTTATTGTAAATAGTGAATTAGAATATAATTCCAAGTGTTTCACCACTTCATTCTATTGTTTTTGGAAGTGGTTTGTGGACAAGGTGATGCCTCGATAACTGTTATAGGTTTCGAGAGCATCTAGCTCTGAAACCTCATGTCGGGAGGACATAGTAGGTATACATGGATGGTATGAATCCATTTGATATCCTATATAATGTTGTGTGTCTTGACCCATGGGTAAAGTAGGTGTGGAATATGATATTCATAGTTTACCCAAACCATGATCCAAGCCCATATAATTTTTCCTTTTAGGGGCATATGTGCACTATTCATAAAATGGATGGCCCATGGTTTGGTCAACCTTGTGACCAAAACCGCGGGTATAATTTTTTTTAAAAATATATTAATTAAATAAAAATAAAATAAAATAAAACCAAATCTTCCCCTCCTCCACCTTCATATTAATACAATGAACCCCCCTCATACTTCTCAGTCGCGTGCGACACGGCTTATCAGTCTCCTCTATTACCATTTATTTCACCTATATTTCATAAATTTATTCATTTTATTCATTGATGTAAGCCCCCTCTTCCATTCTTATCATTATTTTCAATATGTTTTCTACTTCATGTCACCCCGTTCGTTCGTCCAAACCCTGGGATTTTGAGGGGATGATTTTTTATGATTCTATTTTCAATAAGGCATTGAATGGGTATCTCTATGCTTCTTCATGAATGTTTAATAATCCTCCACTAAGGATGAATCTCTTTTGTTCATTTTGGTTCACCCTCCATCTATTTGAGGTAGGTTTTCATATACCTTTTATTTTGACCAATTGTAATAAGTTTTTTTTTCAATTTTATGGTTCCAAATAATTTTATATTGTGTCTTGGTCATCCAAGAAGTAATTTTAGTATCATTTTTTCGGAGTCTTATATGTGCATGAATGGGTAGGAATAGATAGATGTAATTTAATTCTTTATATATATTCACCAAAAACATTATGAATATATAAATAGGGGCTATGTGTGCTTCTCTATATATATGAAGATGCAAACATGTGTAATTTCAACAGGTCGTATTCACATATAAGAAAGTATGTAAGAATTACTTTGTATATATCTAGCCATGAAACTATGTACATAGGGTCTTAAGCTTCTTCTTCATGGCTACCGAGAAGTCCGGGACACCACGGATGGCGGTTTCATTGCTTAGTCTTTTTTATGATGGCGGATTCTATAATGCCGTGATTGAAAGATGGTGGTTTGATGAGGAGGAGAAAGATGGTGGTCCACATCCTCTTTAACCCTGATTTCAAGATCCGCTTCATCGGAGGTTCTTCAAACTTCATTGAAGGTGGGATTTGGAAGACGATCTTGGATATTCTCGTGGTTAACCTAGATCTGGTATTGTTTCAGCCTCTCATCTCTTGTTTTGATGAGGTGAAATCTTCTGGCATTGTTTTGGGTCTACGGAGGCCTAGTATTGCAGCTATTTTAATTATTTTTGATTTGCATAGACATGTTGTTGTTGTTGTTTTGGTTGATTTCAGTTCTCGAAGGAATGTCGTTTCTGTTTCTTTGGTTATTTTGGGTTCTCAAAGGCATGTTTGCACTTTCTTCTATGATGTTATGTTTGTAATGGTGGTGGATTAAGGATTTTCTTGCGTGTTGACCCATGGCGTGTCTTCGACAACATCAATGGAGGCACTGATGGTGTGGATTCATGAGGTGATGCTACTTGAGGTGTAGACGATTCAAAAGGTCGGAGAAGATGGTGGTGGGGCTGTCTTGTCTCGTCAGTGACCTGATCGAAGGTGATATTGGGGTTACGCAATGACACGCAACTATAGGTGGTGGTGCAGCTCGAGGAGGACACGTGGTTCACTTGAAGTTTTAATTTGGAATTTGGAATTTGGAATTGTATCTGGAAAGTTTCAGGTTTCGATAGACCCGTGGTTGATGTATTTTGGTGTTTGGTTGTACGGTTACTGGTTACCCTAAACCGGCTTTTTGAAAATTTAAAAAAAATTATTTCCAGCAGGCACAATCCATTTTCTATTTCCCCTTAAATTTAGTAATGCATTTACTGGTTTCATTTTGTACCATTATTTCATTCTAGTTAGTTATGTGTGATATTTATAATAAATTTTTGTGGTTAATTGATGTGATTTACTATTGGTTTAATTGGTTGAAATTCTTCGTTAACTTTTCTTCCTTGCAAGGGTATTAATATAGTCATTCATTAATCACTTCGGCTCAACAAATACTGAACCCTTTAATAATATTCTTCTATAACTTATTCCACAATGTTGAGATATGATTTCTATTACTAAAAATTATTTTTTAGCAGTGGTCATCCTTCTCAGATTTTTATAAATGTAGTTCTTATTTAATGATTTTATCTTATAACTGGGGGTAAAATAAGGGTTTCCAAAATAAGGATCCCTTAAATGGACTCCTGTGCCTTTTGTATGAATTTTTGATAGTCAATAAAAACCATTGGGGGTGATATCATCTTTTCCAGAGACGGTCTCATAATGAATTATATGTTTTTTTTCTATATGGGTGAAAATAGTTCATTAGGATGGTCCCCTTGGATGATCTCAATGGCACAATAGGTTGTACCATTCCATGAGACTGACTCAGACCCCTATCTATGATACTATGTATGGAATCATATATATGATGGTACTTGAAATTCCAATCCATTCTTGGAGTGATACATAGGAATTCATACTCGGGTCACCATGGATGGAATTCTAGATTTGGATATGAATTGAATCCCTCATGTGATACATAGAAAGTCCCTTCGGATTGAAATAAATGACATCAAGGTGTCTCGATACATTTTATAAAGTGTTTTTATACAATATTATTAATGAAAAGTAATTAATTTTTTTTAAAATATCTATTTATCCCCTTTGTATTAAATATTTTGGGACGTGTCCTCCAAGAGGGACCATAAAATTGGGGTCAGTCCACCTCATATTATATTATTGCACAAAATTTAACATTTTGGATCCATTGGTTTATACTCGCTGGTTTAGGCCAATGATGGTATTTTCGTTGAGTGTCCAAGTTGGACATCTTCCAACACATTGATTTATTTATTTTTTTCTTGTATGTTTTCACTATGGACCACTGATTAATTTATATTGAATGAAATGGATTGGGATAGACATCATGGGTACCGACCTACTAAGATTGTATCTCACACTCTAATTGGGAACCATTGGTAACCATATAGACTTTATGTTTGTACATATTGTTAAATGGAAGTAGTCAATAATCGATGTTTTGATTTACATTGATGTGATGGAGTTGGGTAAAGAGACCGAGCTAGTCCTTGAGATGCTCGTGGAGCTAGTCATTAGCATTTAATACTTTTTTTACATTATAATGATATTTGAAATTTTCACTACATTTATTTTTATAATTATCAATGACACATGACTTGTTTTAAATTTGTGTTGGATAATTTTACTTAGTTTTGATATTCATTCTCTTGATGTTATTCTTTTATTATTATTACCTCATCCACTACCATCTATTGACTTCGTTATGACTATACCGTTGTTCCATTATGATCTGAAGGGTGTATTATCCACCATTTTACTGTAATTAGAAACTCACTACTTGTCTGAAACCTCTTTCATATACGGAGGTGCACTGAAGACCATGTGGTGACTAGTCTGGCTACTGGTTTAGTGGTCACTTGGACTGTGATGTTATAAAAATGAGGTGTTTTAGTTGTAATTTCATTTTAAAATAATAATAATGAACTTATTTAGTATTAATTAGTTTAAAATATAAAGTTATTAAACAATTATTTGTAACATATAATTTATTTAATTTCATTACTTAGAAAAAGTGATCATTTTCATCTTAATACACTCATTTTAAAAGATTAAATTAATGATAATCATTTATTTTCATATAATTATTAGGTTATCTACTCTTAATCCTTCAAATATCATACTCATGGTTTTTCATTGAATGTGGTGGTCACATAAAAATGAAAATCAACCATTATATAAAAGAGGTTGACCACACATATGCTTGGTTGGTAATTTCATTCTCAATGTATCTAGAGAAAGACGTAATATGGTTTATTTATTTAGAAACATAAAAATGATATAAATATAATAATTATTTATTTAATTCCCCATTAATACCATTATTTTAAGGTGGTGATGGAAAATTAAGCATGTTTTCTCATGAAGGTGGTAGTTCATAAGACACATTAATTAAGATATCATTTTATATAATTGGGAAGGTAAATGTAGTAAATTACTAATTCCATATCATATTAACATTAATTATATGACCAATAATTGTTTTATTACAATGTTATTAGAAAATTGTAATTTTAAAATTAAAAAATTAAATAAATTAATATATCAAAAAATGATTACTCTTGTTGAGAACATTTGAATTTCCTTTGTGGATCCCTTATAAATGGATGGAATAAGATAATATTTAATAATTATAAACTTAGTATAGTGATATATTATTCTATAGGAAGGAAATCGATTAGTTTTGTTGGAGGAAACTATTTTTTTATGAGTTCCGTGATGATTTTCGGAGTGGCCACTACTGTAATTTGTGATAACTTGTTTTTTGAAAAAATTTCAAATTAATATAATGGGAGAAAAATTTAAACTTGTAAAGGGGATAAAATATTGACCAATAGTGTATTAGATAAGAGATAATTTTTATCCACACCTCAATAACTCAAATATAGACATTTTTTATCACTTTTAAATCCCTTTATGCCTTGAATTATTACTTTTAACATTTTTTCCTTTATTATGGTAATTATTTTTGACCTAAGGTACCATAATTATCATGAAAAAATTATGTTGTCCTAATTATATAATTTTAATCCAATGTTTTTATATTAAATCAATTTCATTTTATTTTATTAATAAAAGTTATATAGATTTGTTTTCAAATTAAAATGTATATTTTATTTAGTTTTTTTAACAAAATATTATTTATGTTCTAAAATATCATATATAGAGTTGAAAATTAAAACTAAAACTTTAAAATTATAATATAAAATATTCAATACATATTATCCCCTAGAAATATTTTTCTTGAATATTCAATTATTACATATATATGTCAATAATGTCAACAAAATCATGTAATTTTAAAAATTATATTTTCACCAAAAAATTATACTTTTTAGAGTAGTACCAAATATTAATGTTAGTAAAATATTACAATAATTAATCAAATATATTTTAATTTTTTTAAACTCATATTCTAAATTCTATAAATTTATCTTTTAAAAAAAGTATATATATAATGAATAAAAATTCCACAGGAAATGGATTTTTATGAATATTAACCATTCTTGTTCCTATTTTGTATAATTTACTCACTAAATTAATATTAACCAATTTTTTAATTTAAATATATTTAATCATTGTTCATCATATTTTTATTTAGAAAAATTAATATCACATAGAGTTTAAATATTTATAGAAATACATTTAAATGTATACAATAATCAAAATCTATAATCCCAATGTTGAACCACTCATAGAGGAGAAGAAACACCAATATTAATCGTGTCCCATGATTGATAAAAATTCAATGAGGTAACTCATGAAGAGGTGGAAGAATCTAATTTCACTCCACCACCTCTAAATATTTCCCTCACCAAGCGTCCTATATATCACATGAATCTTACCTAACTCATAGCTTGGATAATATTCAATCAAGACCAATCCCCATTTATTGAAATAAGAAAAATCATTTTTTTACCTCAAAGAGAATCTTCCCATAACAGAAATTATTATACAGGTCATGAAAAACTAGACACATCATAATTTTCTGTCTCTCCTATAAAGGCATCCACTAAAAACCACATGCGGAACATGATCTCTACTTCTCAATACTACACTCGGCCAATCCCCCAATGGTGATCTCAGAGTTTATAGGCATTACATAAACATATATTGAAGTGGTCAGTCCATATCCTCTTATAATTATCACATCAAAACCCCAGTCCCATTATCTAAAAACTATACCAAATCAACCCTAGTCAATTCCCCTCATCAAAAAAATTTCTAGACCATTAAAACATATATCCCAAAAACCATACATAGGATTTCTACCATATCTCTATTAATAGAGATATAAATTCTATCATCATGGGTATACCCTCTCTGTAACACTGTATCTAGTTCTATAGATCATATCCTACTCATATCATACTCCCTAACTCTAATCCACCATGAATTTGTAATTATCACTCATTTGTTCGATGTATGACCATATCAGACCTCAACCAAGTTCCATATGCCACAAATACTACACCTAAATACCTATAAACCCATAACAGGTTATGCACATCACTTTTAAATGCCCATGAATTATCCAATAACCTAACAAACTAATCCAATATCCCGACCCTCTAGGAGACACAATATTTGAGAAATCCCAAAATATGAAACGTACAATGAGTCCCAAAATCTATCTATATCCGGATAAATTCTACCCTCTTTAATTACATTTGAATATCTTGGATCCATTCAATTTTATCCAAACATTATTTTTTTGTCGACATACACAATGAAACATCAACAAGAATGTGAATAGTTTTATAGGGACCACGCACCATCGAAATTGAGTTACCCCTTGTCACGATCTATTAATCATAGGTTATAACTGTTACATGATACCACAAAATCTAATCCACTATCATAAGTAATAACATAAAAATAAATAATTACTAACAATTCATAATTAATAAAATAATCAAATATAATCAGGATATATCAATTAAAAACCACCAATCCACCACCATTTTATAAAACCTTGAGAAACCACAAGAAAAAATTCCACAACTTGATATTTTCACACCTATAAATAGAATAAACTTCAAACAACAACCAATTAGGCTACACACCCATGCAACATTGGTAAAAATCCTATATGATTCACCAGGTGGTGTATGTATAATAAAATATAGAGTAGTGGGAGGAATCTCCCCACCATTTATATCGAAAAGAACCACCAAAAAAACAAATCTTAAAAATTTAGAAATTATTCCCCTATATGTCAGATGAAGTATATTTTAAAAAATACATATAACCATAAAAAAAAATTAATTTAAAATAGAGAAATAAGTAGAGGTGAAATTAGATTTATTGTCTCCTATGCACAAAAATAACTACTGATCTACCAATAATGAAGAGGTAAACACATGGACTTCAATGTAATGAATCAAATTAAGAGAGGCCAAAAAATTGAACATTTTGAATTTATTTTCATTTCAATGTGTTATGGGAAAACCTACAAATTATAGGTTTTTACCTTCATTCAAGAAAGTAGAAAATGAGAACGTCATAGTTATACCATATGTGTGACAATATAATTCTCAAACCAATGATCTTATTGTGAATTTTCCTAAGGTATCTTTGTGAAATTATACACTTATGGACTCTCCTCATGTTGTAAAAAATCTATTCATAGTTTATAACACCTATCCCTGGTAGAGCTAACATCCCACACTTAGTTGCATTATGATGCACCCCTTATATTCATAACATAGTTCCCTACCTTCTGGAAGTACAAATTTCTAGAATCCCTTCCTTCATTGAAAATCAACCCCCTTCATGTTGTGGCCTCCCCTCTTATGAAATAGTATTCTCAATCCTCATAATAATTCCCTCCATTTTAAATCCTTAGTGTTGTGTCTTATGGGTCATGTTGTTCCCATAAATGTATAAAATTACATAAAGGTATACATAATGTTTCCAAATATACATATTGATTTCAAACATCATGGTGTGACTCAAGGAATATCCCTAAGGCTGGAATTAACTGATTAATTTTTTAAAGGAATATATAATGATATTTCATAGAAATAATTATAAATTTAAAGGTTTATAAGAAAAATAATAAAGTAGAGTAATAATACACTATTTTTCCGTAATGGGGTCTGTTATAATGATGTCAAGGATCATATATTCCAAATAACTACATGCCCTCTATAGGGATATAAACATTTTTATTATTGGTGATGAAACATTTTCTTCACCTACCATTTGACGTGAGAAAATTATCTACCATGTTCCCTTCCCTCTATTTGTTATTTATCTCTATATATTAAACAATCTTGGTCTAATAGGTGTTTCCATTTTCTAGGGAATGATCTTCATGCAGAAGATATTTTCCATAGATGAAACCCAATACTTATTGGTTATAATCATTTTATTGAACCCATCGACATAATGTGAGCCTTATATATAGGGTTTTTATAATTTAGGAAATAAATAATGTAAAAAACTCACTTATTTTGGTTTCTAGGTCCACGTATGGTCCTCATCAAGTGATCCTCACCGATCATGATATAATAAGGCAATAGGAAAAAAATAACTAACCCGCACTGGGGAAAACTCCTCCAACATTCAATGATTCCCCTAGGTATCCCTTATCAAAACTACATACTACTGAAACATATCACAGATATGTTTCAAATCTATACTTTTTTTTTCAAAATTTCATTTCTTAATACACCCTACGATTCGGAGGTCACCATTCAAATTTCACCAAAAAAATTGAACCATAATTTCACCAATCATTACCAACTCCACTTAATGAGGATTTTCATCCTTGAGATGAAAAAAATAATATATTCATATATTCTATCAATTAATCAAAATAAAACACCAATATTCATTACTGATTCAAAATTAAACATGGTAAAACACATTTACCCACGTGTTAAACCCAGATACACCGACCTTTATTACAAAATACCCAGTTTAATCATTGAAACATATCCCTAAAACATGACTCAATATACCTGATGTGATTTCCATGTCACTAAATCCAATAATATAAAATAATTGTAGTTGGTACGTCAGTTCCCCACATAAAAAATTCATATCGTCACATGTTGATTCATAATCACATCTCTTCATCTTGATGTCTCATTTATAATAGGCATCACATGATAATACCTATGGTTAAAAAAATGATCAAACATTAATCTTAGTGTGATTCATTGGTTAGAGCCTCGACTAATGAAATCTTCCATAATACTCAATCCATGTTCCCTAACATGTACTATATCTAAATCACTCTTAGATAACATAGAATTTTCTATGAATAATTATAACAATGCATGAAATCCCTCTAACACCATATTTGAATCCCAAATATTTTAGAATCCACATATCAAAATTATTTCGTCAACCTGGTAATTTTACTTCTACTTATATCTCAACCATCCTCCATCTAATCTCACTACATCAATTACCCTTCCAATAAAACATTCACATACCCACAATCATCACAATTCCTCTCACCATAAGTGTATTTTTATTATCATTCAACTGAATTAAAACACATGATATCTACTACCCATGTCCTATTAATTACTAAATAAAACGATTAGAGATTACCACCCAAATCAAACATGAGTACCGTATCAAAATATTTATCACTACACAATCCCATCTTAATAGAAATTTAATCCTTTAAATTTTCTAATATTTATCCAAAATTTGGGTCACACCCTTTAACAACAATTTGTGAACTCCATACCATATGGTTACCAAATCACTTTTCCATGACAATATTTAATAACATTCTCAATTATCTCAAACATATAGTATTGATTTGGCATCACCCATTCAATTCTAGAATATCCCTATCATAGAACATGCTCAATTGACCATACCATGATAATCAAATATATTTTAATGTTCTACTATTACTATTGGGGGACACCCACCATCCATAATTAATCCTTGATCTACCATGAATACAATAACCCCATTCGATGAATTTTTCGTTAAAACAGATTGAATACAAAATTAGAACATACCACTCTATATCACACTCTAACTATGATCTTATTCCAAAATCACCAAAGTAAAATAGCCCATATACCAATTTTTAGGGTGTGTGGGGTAAACTATACCATTATTATTACTTTGTAAAGGACAACCTAGAACAATATAAATACTAAAGATTCAAATACACATCCCTATATGTGAATCTATCAACCAAATAAATATCCATTCATATCTAAATCATAATTTCCATCACACATCATGTATTTCATAGAAAAACCACTCAAGAATTCACTCACATTATTCCAAGGAAATGTAAACCTCTATAAAAACATTCTTTGGTTATTACCCACAATCTATCTCAACATCATATAATCCAAATAGGTTTAAACCATTATACTACCTAATCAAATAACTAGAATCATTCTAAAATGTGGTAAATGCTATAAAAGTTTTTTCATGACTAAAAAACTAACCATTCATCTCACTCATGTCCATACTATCTTGATGAAAGAACCATATATTATTTTTTAATAATGATCCCATGGAAACACACTTATTTAATTTCATAGTAAATGATCACCAACCACTCATAGACCATTTGAAAATAATGAGTCATCTACAAATGTTGGAACTCTACTAGAAATGAACATATATAATTTTTATCTACTAAATGATATAAAATATTAACAATACTATTAAATTAAGGCATTAAATCCTTCCCACCTCTCAAACCAGACCTTGATACCAAAATCACTCCAACATCTTTGAATAAAAAAAGAATAAGGTATTCCATATTCATCTACAAATTAATTTCATTAGGAATTAACATACATAAATAAAACTACTAACATCTCAAAACTTATCTCAAGAACACATTTACTATACCCAACCATAATTATGGAACATAATACCTATGAAATCCCACCAAGGGTACCAACAAATAATTTAATCCCATATAATTTATAGTCTCTTCCAAAAGATGATATTATGATATGAACTATAAGACAAATCATCAAAAAAATTTCATGAGTTGGTACCATGGCCTATCTATGTATAATTTCCCAAATAAATATAGAAAAATTCCAATATACCTTTCATGAATCTATAAAAAAATGAACCCTATGTCATAAAGAAAATAAACCATAAATAAAAATATGATTGATATATGAATACTATATTAAAAATATAATAAATGTATTTATTCCTCTTTCCTCTACACGAATGGATCCAATACCATAGATAAAAATACAAATCATTTAATAATTTATGAGAAATAATCTCAACTATAATAGTGAAAACCATGAACAAAAAACCATTAACCATAGTAACATATTATTCGCACCCAAAAGGTGTTAAAAACTAAAATGTATGTAGTCGATTATAATATCTCATAAAAATATATCTTCAATTACTATTTCCAAAATTGTATGAAAATTCAAAATATTATTTGAAACAACAATATAATTTCTTAGACAAATTCACTCATCATCTAACTAGCTAGTGTTCCAAAATACCTTAGGTGTTTCCCCTCATACACTCAAGGATTACAAATAGTATAAAGGGATTAAATCATGAATTTTAGAGATTATAAAATAGTTATAATAATCATAAATTTTATCCAAATAAAAAAACCTCAACAATTTTTTATTATAGTGTAGATAATAAATAATATAATTAGTCAATAACAATTTAAAATGTATTTATACAATCATATATCACAATTAATAACCAATTAAGATGATCTAATATAATAAATAAAATATGAAAAATATAAAAATATGACCTAATATGATCCCTAAGAGACACCTTTAACCAATATCTAAATTATTATCGAGATTCCATAGTCAATCCATTTACAACCATCACCTATACCTATATAATAGACATAAGGTCTGCATTCACTCCAATATTTTGATCATGGTTATGAGAAATACAACATAGTGGTGTCTTAAAATTTTTCCCAAATACAATCCTTTATATTCATAAAAAATAATGGGGGAATTAAATGATTGATATATACCTATATCTACGCAAGCTCGTTGTGTCATCATGTATTAACCAGACCTCCACAAAACCTAACCCAATATCGATCAAATATTGTTAAATGTAGAAGTATCTTTATTCAATTAAATCAAAACCATATTTAATGTTTTAGGTTATGATGATATTCCATTTATGATTAAACCTTCAATGAGGAAAACCTATTAATAGAAAGCATAAATTGTTTCAGACACTACCATACTAAGTAACTAATGTCCAGCTTCCATGATTGTGATCCTTCACACACCTAGGGATGACAATAACCCAGTGGGATACTCTCCAGACCCAGATAAATAAGTCATATACCTAACCTATAATACACAATTTCATTATATACAGACCATCAAAAAAGTTTTAACCCCTGATGGGTGGAAATAACATATCCATCCAAACAATCAATAAAATCCATGCCATCAAGAGTTAGTTATTACGGATAATGGTATTTTTCAACATCATATGATGTGATCTGTGGGAGGAATCACAATATCCGACCCTTAACAAAATCCAAATCAAACCATCAGTAGGTCTATCTGAAGGATGATAGAGTATGTATATATCACATAAAGAAAAATGATAATGTAATTGAAATAAGAAATCTATCAAACTTGAAAAACGACACCACAAATATGTAGGTCATATGGACTATCTGATATTTAACTGTCATAAGAAGTAACATTATAGTGGAATCACAATATCAAAGCTCTATAAAAAGATGAATGAAACCACTACATCATGAATACCATGGCTATTCATAATTATACTAAGAAACCCCTGACATGGAAATCCAATCCAATTTAGTATTACAACCTCTAACTATATCTAATAGAAGGAATAATGTATTTCCAATGCATCTAAAAAATCTCAGAACTTTGGTATTAGAAAATCAATACATAGATCTATGTATGAAAGAATATATCATCATTTATTTAGCCTCAAAGGCTAATCATCAATGTCCAGTTCCTATCATGAAATTTATTTTACATTAAACACATCAGTATTTCCATATCACCTATAATGGTATCCATTATAATCCACATACCAGACATGGTATCTATTTTTTTATAATAAACTAACATCATTATATAATAATGATATCGTAGCCTGTAGGTCCTATATGAATAATTCTTGATTTGTTTGATGCATATCCTCATATGATTATCACATCAATAGACATGCATTACCACAAAAGGAACATACCCAACAAACCCCAACCTGGGACACTTGGAAACCCATTTCCAATCCCTAAAAACATAAATCTCATGAATTTTACCAAGGTACCATATGATATATATTTTAGGAGATCACTAGTAGCCATAATCTTAATTAAACCCTCCATGATACACCATATATATCTCTAGAGAACTTGTCCAACTCATTGGACACATCAAGGATAAAATATATCCTTAATAGGGCATTCCCACTCATTCATGAGAAATTAAGATATCTCACTCATTTCCAAGGACATCATCCCACAAATAAAATCCAAAAATACCCATAAATCAACCTAGGATATCCATAGCACATATAAATCCCTTGGACATATCTTAATACCCTCCTAAACCAATGCAATATTTTTTATCTTTCCTTATATTTTCTTCCGGAAAACCCATAATACATGATGTTCAATGTTGTCTTCATCGCATCTATATGAGGTTCAATGTGACCATATTTCATAAACCATGATACATTCAATACAAATAAATTTTTCATAAAACAATAATTTCATTAATGTATATATAATCATGCATCACAAGAAATATGGTTTAGCATTATATGGACTAGCCACCTCTAAAATAGAGGTACCCACAAGTCATTCTATTTTCACCCTATACTATGACCATTAAAATACATTGTATTATATGATTTCTTATATAAGGGAATGAAATTCAAAAAAATAATTTATATTTTTAATCAAGCAATCATCAAAATTCAATGAGGCATAGTCGCAAAAAATTTTCAATGTGGAAACACATGTCTAAATCATCGGGAAACGATATGAAAACCACTATGATCTCACTCATCCCACACCAAAGAACACAATTATTATTAAAAACAACTAATTAGGTTCTAATTGATGAAAAATGGTCAAACCCCGTTATACATCAATTATTTGAGTTCCAAAAATTAAATTGAGAGTAACTGGTGATGTATTTCCACATCTGATGTCCACAATCCTCCAAATCATAATCCCCTATCGTACGATCATGGTTTTACCATATCGTTTCTAAAAAATAATCAAAAACCATAATAGAACAACACATAAATAGAGAAGTAAAAAAATAGGAATAATGAGAAGTTATTTACGATCTTGTCATGCTCTGATGAGGCAATGCATCTTCTAATCACGCATGTTTCAAGAAGGAAACCTGGGTGAATGAAGGTGGATAAATGAAGGGGCGAAATTAGAAAAATAACCTCTTATGAATTCCTATTTCTATTAGAAAGAGTGAGGACTAAAATTTATATTATTGGAATACTATGTATTTTAGATGATTATAAATGAGGGAATGTCTCCTTTTTACCCTGCGTTCTATAATGCAACAACCGAAGCCTATGTTAGGTGTCTACATTGTCTAAGGGGTCACGAAACAATTCTACTACAATGAACACCCCTCATGACATGTAATTCCTTGTTATGGTGTGTCACACCTTTCTCAGGTAGAGCTAATATCTCATTCTTACATCTATCATGTCATGTATACTATGGTCTTGGAATGGAATCGTAACTTCAAAAAAAATACGCAATCCAATCCTTCATGGTAATACCTCCCCCTTCATGTTGTTACCACCATGATCCGCAACATGACATTGCACCTAGGTAATTCATTCACATCACATCCTAAGGAACATGAAATGATGGACCTTTCCTATATAAAAATTTCTATTGGAACTTTGGAGGTTTCTATATGATACTTTATTATTAGCACCATCATTCATTTATTATTATGGTCAAAAAATACCAACCTTCCCCATGTAATTTTTTTAGTGTTCTAAATAAAGACTCTCACCATTACATGATAACCTCAAATATGAAATGATCTTTACCCAGAATTTGTTTTCCTATGATAAATAAATAATATGTAAGGTTAATCATCCTTGCATGATAACCTACTCCACAATGTGATTCTCATATGTAATGTTTTTCTCAAGTATAAACCCATCATGGAGAAGCCTTCGCTTATTGATGCATAAAGATCCCATGTCATCCCTAATAATGATTTCCCATAAATCAATGACAGAATATCATTCCCCCTGTAGAAAAATCTCTATCCCCAATACCATCCAACTTCTAATTCATTCACCAAAACTAGTACGTACTACGAAAATTTCTAATAACATGTAAAACCATCTCCAATACCGGTTTTAACACCAATTATTCTAATTTAAATACCAAATCATTAAAATATCCATAAATTAGAGAATAAAATTCAATTTTCTCATTAAACAATAAATAAAAAATTAAATTGATATTTCATGAATTAAAAAATATGTATTTTTTAGTTTTTATTGATTGGGAAATGGATAGTGTAGCTTGAATAATTACCCCATGATTTGGATAATTCATAAAAAATTATTTCATAATAAGAATTTATGGTTTGGTTAAATTATATATTAAGAATATTTTATGAATTATTTCTACATAATATTCATTCAAGAAATATTATTTGTGTTTCATGTTTTATTTTATAATAAAAGTATAATAAATGAGTTTGAACCTGATCAAATAATTATTAAATGAAAAATCATTAATATTTCATGAGTATTAAACATCATTGAATGAAGGGTACTTATCATAATTATATAGAGTTAAACTGATGAAAATATTATTTTTAATTAGAAAAACATATTGTACTCTCATATGTTATTCCATGAAAATTTTAATATGTGAAAATTTTGGGTCATGAATTATACATTAATGTGAATCCATGAATTTTTTGTCTAGTGTTATCCAATAAATATGAATAAAATTTTTCAACAAGAATGTGAAATATTTAATAACTTCAGGTTTTATACCACAAAGAGGAAGGTTGTATAAATTTTTCTCTTGAAAATATTGGAATAATAACCTACTAACTCCATAATAAATGAAGTTACATGACAATAAATCTTAGATAGATATATATTGTTATAATTACCACACCATAATGAATAATTCCCCATTGTAAAAGTAGAGTTAATTTTGGGGATCTTTGTTGAATTTAAAATGATATATATTCCCTAAATTATGGATCTTGGTATCAAACTATAATAAAGGGTGTCATGTTGTGATGCACGTGATATCTATAATTATAAATCAACTCACCCTAATATATATATATATATATACACATATATGACCAAGTTTTGAGATAACTATACATAAATTCAATGGATCATTTTGAGGATATTTTTTCTTGGATTGAGGAGAATCATATGGGTGTACACAATATCGATAATCATTATGTAAATGAGGAAGCTAAGTGAGATTGATTAACATATTAATGATATTTCAAATAATAATTTTGAAAAGACATCAAGACTATGATTTTAATCATATAAATTATTCTATATGGGGTAATGTAAAAATGGTTTCATAGTATTATTTCAATCCCAAAACATGACAGATGATCAATGAAATAAAAATATTTTTGAAAATTTTTAAATAATATTGTTCATTGTGTGTTCTCTATCAATCTCTCGTATTCTCTATTTCATTTTCCATCACATTAACCAGATATGGAAAAATGGATATGAGAGTAGGTGATTTACTGACCACTTATTCTACCAATGACCTTATAGTGATCCTATTTATATTAATAATTAGAATAATTTAAATAATAACCCATAGGTTTGTCTCTAAGTTGTTTTATCTATTTTATTGTCACAAAAAATCAAGACTGGTATATTAAAAATAATTTTTTATTTTAAATCATTTCATGCGAGTTAATCGGAATAATATTATTACCTCAAATCATAGGCACACGTAGGAAATCAGATACTGTGGTTTCATTTTTAATGTGGATTTAACTATTCGAGTGGTGTATTATCTATTCACATTGGGGTTCCAATAATAGAACCATCATGAGTGGTAATGGTTTAGTATGTTTATTAATTAAATTTAATTTATTAATAATTTAATTAAATGAACAAAAATTATATACTTATATCCACCTTTATATTCATTATTAAGCTATCCAAATAGTTTTAGTATCCAAATTCCATCATATGATAGATAAAGACAAAGGGGATAAGTAGATTGGATAATTTGGATGATCCAACAAAGATGGATAATGGGGGATCCCCAATGATACCTAATTTCAATGTTTTCCTTTTCAATTAATGGTCTTTTTGGGATGTAATTTTTTTTATTTTTATATTAATATATTATTTATGATTTTGAGACATGATTTATTGTTCCTGAACTCATTTCCCAATTTTATATTACTACATATTATCTTATATTATTTTAAATTTATTAAATTTCTGATCTAGGGCTATATTAAAATTTTTCTTTTTTGTTTGTGGATCCATGATTGAGGAATGGTTCCAAGAGAATTATTATAAACACAAATTATTTAAACTGTATTAATTTTTGTTGTTTCTTTTATATAATTCTTATTTTCACCAATGGAAATTGATATGGATGATGTTTTGATGATTTGGGCATTGATCGACGAGAGATTGAGATAAAAGTCTCACGAACAATGGGTTTTCATTTTTTTTATGATAGGGGAGTTTATAAATGATTTAGATATATTTATGATCTTAGAATGTAATAAATTGGATAAAATTATTGGGAAATGATATACATTGGCATCTTTTCAAGTGCGGACACCTTAGAATTAGTTTTTCCAAATGAGGAACACCTAAAACATGAACTTATAAAAATGAAATAAAAAAATTAATAAATCACCAATATTTATGGTGTGATAATAATAGTGGTCATTATATATATCATATTATAAAATTTATATGAATAAAATGACTACATGATGTGTAGTTTATTATAACACGTTGTATATACCTTCCTAGCTATAGATACTAGGGGTTTAAATTAATTAACGGTCACATGGAATGTGGACTCATTACACACAGTACGTTCCCATTTTTCAACCTACACAACTTCTAAAGGGTTATATTCTCAAAGGGATGATGGGATACAAACAGTATATAGTCTAGAAAAACATTCCATGCACTACATTAGTCAGCCTCCTAGACAATAGATGTCATGAGAACTAGTTGACTATACACAATGTGTACCCATTTGAAATTGTTATGTATGTCGACCTATGGATTACCTGATTTTAGTGTTACATGACAAGTACCCCCCCTCTAGTACAACAATCCATGTATCATAAAATAATATCTAATTTAAGGCCTCTATAGGCCATGTGATGTGGTAGAACATAATTGGTCTATTGATAAGGGCATAAACTTTTTGTACCCAAATAATACATGACATGTCCTTCTCCAGTATTATGGTTTTTTTCTCCTAACTCTGATCTTATTAAAACTTGTATCTTTTATGAAAAATTTTTCATGATTTTTTACATAAATGAACTCATAATAAAATCTCAGAAGATTGATAGATCTAGTGTATTTGATAAATTAGATGAATAACATAATAACATAAAACAAGGATATAAATACATTATTTAGAACTCATAAAAATGATCTCAATATTCTATTAGTCTTCATAAAATACATCAGATAACCTACTGAAATACATTTTAAATGAGTGAGGTGTAATTCTAATTAATGGAACGAACAATGCATAACATGATGAAAGTGATACATGGATTCAATAAGAACCACAAGTTGACATTAAGTGGTGATAATCATATACATGAACATCACAGTTTTATATATGATGATAATATAAGAGAATCATATGATTATGGAAAAAATATTAACTTGGAAAGCATAAGAAAAAGATCAAGATAATAGTTGATAAATCACATCAGTATGTAATTAGGAAAATATCTATTTCACCATTCATGGTATCTCATGAGATAAAAACATTGCTCAGTATATTATATGGTTATAGAATTCTTTTACCTCCATTCACATTCACATTATGTACATGTATTTGTGTTCCAACTAGATAATAAAACATAAAAATTTTATTACATCAATTATAATCCTACAATCATGGTGTGTGTGTTTCATACATGAAATTCCCCAATAAATTATTTACAGTTTAATTTAGTTAAATTAACATCATTGGAAATAGTATGGGTATTCACAACCTAAAATATTGGCATGGAAAATCACAGGATAATTACAGCATCATAAAGGGTGTACATATAGGTTCAGGAAAGGGTTTATGAGAGTGAATGGTTGTCATAAATTACATATTCATCATAATGAAAGTGGTGGGATGTGTACTAACTAATTAAAACATGTAAAAAAAGAAATATAAGAGGTTCTATTACCTTTAGAAATAATTTATATAATATTGTAAGAAGTTTTTAAAGAGATTATGAACACCATAAGATGGATTTAGAGAGAGATATAGAAAATAAATTCATCTCAATGGGTATTCCGATATGAGGAGTGAGAGGATTGGGGGGTAATTATTGAAAATGATAGTGGGTTCTATATTAATTTCAAAACATTGGTTTTGAATCCTATATTATTACATAATAAAAACCAAACAAATTCTCGGGGTTTTTATCTTAGTTTCTAGAAAATATGATAATATATCAATAAATTATACTAATAATAACCATACATATTAAAATAATACTCTTCGTGATGGGGAAGTCATAAATTTTCATCATGAATTGATATTATAACCTTAAAATATAACATTGTTTTTAAATGATTCATTAACGGTTTATAAAATTAATCGAATAACATAAAAACTAATTTTTTAAAGCTAAAATCAACATTTGGTTTTAATTCCTCTTATTGAATTACTACATTAATTTATGGTTATTTTGATGTCATAATACAAACCATATATTTATAAAATATCTTATTTTTACCCTAAAATTTGACTACGCCATAAAATTATTTTAAATTCCCCATTAACATATTTAAATATGCTAATTTAAAAAGTAATATTTATTTTACAATAATAAAATATTAAATATTATAAATATACCATTTATAAAAATCTATTTTCATTGTAAAATACCAGTTTTTACGACACTAACAACATTCTATCCCTTATAATGATTACATTGGAAATTATTATATTATAATATCATTTATATTTTATAAAATAATAATATTATATCAATGTAATATATATTTCTAAAATAATTTAATATATAAAATGGTTGGCTTCATATGAACAATATAAATAAAACTTTTATTTCACAATATCAAAATCTTATTATTATAAAAATCAATATGTAATCATTTATAAATTTAAAAATAAAGAAATGTAATAATTTTTGTTATTATAATAAAAATAAAAATACCCACAATGTTATGGTTTAGATATATAATGCCCTATCACACCATCATACACACTAAGGGTGAGGTGTGTGTTTGTGTTATTTTATTATGGTGGTATGAAGAACATGGTTTGGGTTGTGATCTCGATAAGATTGATCATCTCTATATAATGGTTTTGATCATCCTTAAATTGTTGAATATCATCTTGGGCTTGATCATGGAAAAATAATAATGAATTTATCTCCTATAAATATCTAATAAATTTTCTTAACTGGATAATATACTATTAGTCTAGTTTACCGTACAACTAAAAATTTGGCCTTTAATTGATACAGGAAAAGTGGTTTATCAGTTCCTTAGGACCATTGAAAGTGTGAGCGATGTTAAATGGTTTGAAGTACCATCAATTGAAAAAAAATAATGTTTAAAGGCTTCCTTTCATAGTGCTAAGAAAAAACGGATAAATGGTTTCTTTATTAGGTGTTTTTAGCGACTATAAAGGGTGGATTAATCAATTCATTTTTTACCATTGATAAAAAGACCAAGTATCATCACTTTTTTGAGATGTTAAAGGGAGCCTTTGTCATTACTAAAAACTAGCTGATAAAGGCCTATCTTATAAAGGGGGATAATTATTTTGATTGAAACTCTTCCCACCCAACAATTTATCAGTTCATTTCAGCCCTAATTATAATAAATTTAGAAAATTCCACCCTGTGTGTGCCTCTTCATCTAACATTTTTCAAACCTCAGACCTCTATCTCATGCACCAGTTTCATTTCTACTCCCTTATATTGTTCTTTTTCCATTTTAAAATATATATATATTTATATCTAATTCATTACATGTTCAAATCCATATATTTATATATATATTAATATGTATATTATTAGATACACATTTAAAATATGTTTGTTTGTGTGTATTTGTATTCTCATAAATACATATATACATACATATATATAAGTTCATATATAAATATAATTATTCATATTGATATATATTTACATATATTATAAATTAATATCATCATACATATATTAGAATATATCGATAAATATATATATTTATATATATGTTTGTTGATACACACAAAAACATAACATTATATATACATTAATTGTATAGTTATATAAATATTTATACATTTATATTTTAAATAAATTGGACACTAGTTTTTATTGAAATAATTTATATATATTAATAAATATATTTTATATGTAAATATATTTAATTGTTTATTTATATAAATAAATTATTATGTTTGAATGTATAAAATCCTTGTATATATTTTTATATACTTGATAATAAATATTAATAAAATAGAAATGTATTATAAAATTTAAAAACAATAATATCAATATGATTGAAATCCCTAGGAATAAATTAATTCCCAATTGTAAATTTTAAAAAAATGTCCCACTTAAATGATGATGAAGTTCCACAAATGATAAAAAATTGGGGTACAAAAACTAAAAAATAATTTTGGAGGCCTTATGATCCATTTTAATCCTCTAATAATATCAATTGGTGTTTTTCTAGACCACTAAGTGTATAATCTCATCACAAGATTCAATTTGATATGTGGTAGCACCTAAACCGACACCTAGATCAAAACATATGGCCATTTGAAGATCTATTTATGTTTTCAACTTATATTTTATCTTTTATTAATATTTTCATTTTTTATCTTCAATTTTTTCAAAAATGAAAATTTATAACACCCCAAAAAAATTATGGATTTTTTCTCTTAAATTCTTTCTATTCATTAGGTAACTTTTTTTCATGAAGTACTGAGTCTCTATGAAACATAACTTGGTTTTTTATAGAAGAAATTCATTACCTAGTTCTTAAACATAAATTTTCCACTTCTGAGTTTTGAATTTCTGAAAACAGTCATCTACGGTTATGAAAATTATTTTATTTAGAGTCTCATAGAACAAACTTATTTTTTTGGTGAATACTAACATACCATTACAAATAGTAATATAAATATTAATATGACCCTTATAAATATTAAATCATAAAATTATTTTATTTTTTAAGGTTAAATTTAATGAGATGTTTATTAATTTTTCAAGGTGTTAAAAAATGAGAAATAGATTTAAAATTGTAATTTGAGAATAAATCAGGATTTTATTCAAATATTAAATTAATAAAATTTAAATAAAAAAAGTGAGTTTTTTTTTGATATTTACATGTCGAAAAATTGCCAGGGTGAATTTTTGGGATTTTTTTTTGAATTACTGAAATTTTGATGAATAGTAAAATAATATAAATTACTATAAATGTTGAATATTTGTTTTACTACATCATAGGTGATTTAAGACTGATGTAAGCCCTCTTGTTTCACACTCAGAAAAAAGTATTACTATTTGGGTTTGCAAGATTCATGACTATTCATAGTGTTGAAAAATAATATTAAAGTAATGAATAAAATAATGTAAAATCCCTCCTCTAATCCACTGTAAATACTACCCTCACTCCCCTCTTCCTCTCACAACATTAAAGCGGGGAGCCTTACCAATGTTATACCAAATAAAATTCTCAGTCCAACCCCCCATATCTATAGCCTACTAGTGTCACCAAAAGGAAAAAATCAATAGTCATATAAAGATTCTCATCAAAGAGTACTCAAGTGGTGAATCTCTGTTCCATTTTCTTTCAACTTCTTTTACAATTTTCATTCATTTTTTCTCTCTCCTCACCTTCCCTCAGAAAAATTATGTTATAATTCTAATACTTTAGCTGAACTATTACATTAAATGCTAATGGAATATTTTATCATCATATTTCTTTTCCCCACCTCTTATACAAAAACTGATAATACCATATAAGATGTATAAATTTATCACATCCAAGGATGACAGTTTTATAAATTTTGTTACTATCTCCAAGAGTGGACATGAAAATTTTAAAATTATTGAACCAGATCATAATATTTTTATTTAATATTATGTAATTTTCTGGATTACGTACAGACTCATAATATAATATAATAATTCTAATCACATTGATTATGCACAAAATCGCCAAAAAAATCCAATTGTTTATCATTATCTTTTAACTAATGAGTCCTCCTGCGTTTTCGAATTTCCCGACCATTGCAGCTGGCCCTGCTTGGCCCCCACCTCCCTCTTTGGGAGTCTTTGACCCAGGTTCTTCCTCCCGATCATCTGGCGGCCTCCAGATGTCACCCACACCTTTGATCAGTTCCTCGTCTCTACCTTACCTGGTCTAGTCTCGATCCATCGTTGTTGGGGTATCATTTCGTGACGCCCATTGCGGCTCGGCCGGGGACTCTCCTTGCTTTCTGACGGTTTCTGTGGAGCCGGTACAACCTTTGCACGAATTCAGCAGGGTTTGGATGAAGGTTCCGGCATCAGTGTTTGAGGAAGCCAAATCCTGCCTCAAATGGACTCTGGTGGCTCATTTAGGGGCGGCCAAACCGCCACTTTCTATCTTTAAATGGTGGGTTTCTTCATGGAGACTTCAAATGCTGGCTCAGGTATCGAACCTACACAGGTACTCTTTCTGTATTTTCCTCGGCTCCGAAGCATATTTTCACTATGTTTGGTGCAAGGTTCTGTCGATCATGGGGCGCTGGAGTTTCAGCCTAACCAGCTGGTCCCTATATTCTCACCGAGGCAAGTAAAATTTGAAGGTAGCGGTCTGGATTTGTCTACCAGGGTTTTTGTTGCCTTTACAAAATGAAGGTCTTCTGAAGCTGATCGGTTAATCCATTGGGGTCTTCTTATGTTTTGATGACAACACGAGGAGGGGTCTGTTGTCATCAGAGGAGCGCATCAGTGTGGAACATGATATTGCATGTAATCTTCCAGAGATGCTGGACCTTCAGGTTGAGGACTCTATCTCCTGGGCGCAAGATCTGGTCTACCCACTCTTTCCTAGTTTCTGCTAACACTGTCTCCTTCAAGGGCACTATGTCCAGTCTTGCCATCACTGGGGCCCCAATGGGGGAAGTGGCTTATCAGGTAAGGTGGAAAAGAGGGGTGGTGTTTGGCCCTCTCACTCACCGCATGCGGAGGAAAGTCCGCCAGAACTGAGGGGTCTTGTTCTCTCTCATTCGTCCTCGGGGTCTTCCTCCTCGATGAACATAGAGTCTATGGAGCGGGTCTTGACTGAGGATTCCATGGATATCGTTCCTTACATTCGGATGAGTATCCAGGTCTTTCCCCCTCCCCCCCAGTTCATTCATGATAGGCTCCTTCAACCCATGATGACAGGTGGCTAGTTTTAGGTTAAAGTCCTGGGGCTCGGGTCCCTACCACATGTTGGAGAAGTCTCGTTAGTTCACTATCATAGGGGAAGAAGTGGGTTGTGAATTTACTTCCTCATGTCTCTAGAGAGGTTCCTAAGGGGTCTTCTTCACCTTTCCCGGATTTAATGGCTCGGGCTTTTTCGGATCACCCTGAGGGGTCTACCACCAGCGTCTTGGAAGCCAATATAGGTGGATCTCGGTCAGCAACTCGGGCAGGGAGGAAGCACAATGCGTGCATACTAGGGAGTCCCTCTTCCCCCATAGGAATGTCGCCTAATGAGACTAGGGTCCGTACTAGATTGAAGGGCAAGATGCATCAAGAGGTGTCACCTCCCCCTGCACTAAAGGCTAAGGTCTCTAGAGACAGCACCATGGCACTTATTTTCTAAATGATTCCCCTATTGATTTGGAATTCCAGAGGGCTTGGTGGTCGAGTAAAATATGGTTTTCTTACCTCTGAATCTGCCAGACACATGGTGGTTTTGATAGTTGTCCTTGAACAGAAACAGAAACCATCCAGACTAGTTGACTTCACCAGGAAGCTACGGATGCATGGCATCTTGCAGGTCGAGTCAGTTAACAAGAATATCTAGATTTTTTTGTCACAAATGATGCTCTGTGTCCCTAGATCAAGATGAAGATCAGTTTATTACGGTCATGGTAAACATTGGATTTACCACCTTCTATTCTTCTTTCATGTACGGGAGCTGCGATATGAACGACCGAGAATCCATGTGGAGGAAATTGAGTAATTTTGATCCTGGTGTGGAACCATGGATTGTGGGAGGAGATTTTAATGTGGTGGCTAATCCAGAGGAAAGGAAGGGAAGATGACCCTTTCCCAAAAAAGACAGCTTTTCCATTGTATGATTCAGGGCAATGAAAGGTCTCTCAGACCTCGGATTTTTGGGTGAGAAATATACATGGTGCAACAACCAGTAAGGTCCGTGGCGCTCGTGGGGTAGACTGGATCAGTGCCTGGCCAGTGACCAAGAAATCTCTAATTTCTCCAACACAAAGGTAACTCACAAAGTCCAACGTATATCGGATCAACCACACCTCCTAGTTTCCTGGTTCGCCTCAACAAGTCCGAATATAGATTATAGATTCTCTCAATAATGGGTAAGCCTTCCATGATATCATGAACTGTTCAGATCAATGTGGGGTGATCAATCTCAAGGCAATCCCTGGCACATTATTCATGGGAAATTATGGAGGATTCGACCCATAATGCAGCTGTGTTCTAACAATATCAAGCCCCCGGAGAATGAATTAAGAGGTGTCATACATGACATCGATCATCTGGAAAGTAGCCTGGAGAAATTGTTGGATGATAGGATCTGTGAGGAGCTTTCGGGGAAGAAGTGAACTATGGACGACCTACTTCTTCAATAGGAGAAACTGGCCAGAGAAAGGGATAGAATAAAATGGCTCAAGGAATGAGAAAAGAACACAGGGTTCATTCATGCCTGCATCATGGAGAGGAAATGTCAGGGTTGGCCAAACATTTAGTTGGATGATGGCTCCTTTACGGACAACAGAGACATTGTGGGAGGCTTGGATAATTCTTTTATTAAGGATCTTCCGACCAAACCTCAGTCGGGATCACCCACCGGAAATCCTTTGGAATCCACGAACATCTTCGATGTTATTCCTAACATGGAATCAGAACAGATCAAGACAATCTGGGGATCATACCAGATGAGGGGGAGATCAGGACAATGCTTTGGAAATTATCCCCAGATATCGGTCGTGTCCCGGACGGGGTCCCTACCTCCTTCTACAGGGGCTCATGGGAGATGGTGAATTCTTCTTTGATCACAGCCATCCTGTATTTATTTCGAGGGGTAGTTTACCTTGGGTGGAATGCGCCACCACCCTTGTGCTCCTACCCAAGATTAAGGACCCGTCCTCCATTTCACAGTATCGTCCAGTTAGCATGTGTATTTTCCCATATAATATACTAGTGAGTATTGTTAACTTGAGGCTGGCCACCCATTCCCTCATTGGATTTATCCGGAACAACATGGGTTCATCAAGGGTCGATCGATCCATGAGGCGGTTGCCTTGGTGCAGGAGATGGTTAATGATGGGGATTTCAAAACTCATGGATCAAACATGGTCATCAAGTTAGATATGAGAAAGGCCTAAGATCGTGTCGAATGGATTTTTATCAATAGTGTTTTGGCAGGTATGGGTTTCAACTCATGGAATGTGGATATTCTCTTCCGTTGCTTCAGTGCTCCGTGGCTTTCAGTCTCGTTTATGGGTGAATCTTATGGTTTCTTCAAGTCAATCTGGGGCCTTAGTCAAGGGGACCCATTATCGCTGACTCTGTTCACTCTCATACAGGACATGCTGAGTTTTCTTCTCCAGAGAAGCATGAATAACGAAGGGATAATCCCATATCGATGCCGGTTGAAGGCTAAAGCGATTTCCCACCTGATGTTCACCGACAATACCATCCTGTTTTTGAATGGTAAAAGCAGATCCCTATTGAGCCTCTGCGATGTGTTGGATACGTATGGCCATTAGAGAGGGCAGAGCATCAATAAAGGTTAGAGTGAATTCTTCATATCTAATAGGTGCTCGATTGAGATGGTGGAGACTATCAGCAGGTTCCCGGGCATACAAATGGGGGGAGATTCCTACGACCTATCTTGGCGCGCCTCTTTCATCCAAGAGACTCTAGATTTGAGACATTGACATTCTTCTATCCAGGATTATAGAGAGGGTGCTGAATTAGAAAAATAAATTCCTTTCTATTGGTGGGAGGATCACCCTGGAGAACAGCATGTTGACAGATGCCCCTATACATGGCCACTCCTCTACCAAGGTCCCTAAGGGTGTGATCAAATCCATCGATAGGATCCTCACATCCTTCATTTGGGACCCGTATGCAGAAGGGAAGAAACACTGGCCGTCCTGTATAAGAATGGAAAAACTGGTGGCCGAATGGGGAATCAGTGTGCGCAAACTTAGTGATACCATGTTCTATATGCATGAAAGGATTGCATGAAGTGTGCTGGAAATTCGTACTCTCTGGGGTTCTACAATGCATGCTTACTTTTCGTTGTTTCGAGGATTAGTGGATGGGGGTCATTCTACACTCTAGTCGAGTGTTGGGATGATTATTGAGATTCTTAGACCCTTATCCCGATGATTGGTCGGGAGAGGCGACCTCTCGTTCTGGAACCAGGACTGGGGGGTGGGTGTTCTGGAATTTTATGGGTGCCCGGCCACGGATATTACTTTCAAGGAAGCGAGCCTCTTTCAGTCCTTCATATCTACGGTTCTGGACAAAAACTAGATGGAGAGTTTTCACCTCATTGAGATGAACTCTGATGATGAAAGAGGTGTCTTTATCGAGTCCTCCTTGGGTCTCCTCTCATCGAAGGGCTTCCGGGTTGTGATTCATGGGCTGGTGCAGTCAGGGGGTTGTGATGAAATTATCTGGGTGAAAAGAATTCATAATAAATACAATTTTCTCACTTGTAGAATTCGTAATAGATCTATTCCGACCAATGATAGCTTACACAGGTGTGGAATCCAACTAGCATCTAGGTGCCTGTTCTATAGGATGCATAGAGAGGAGAGTTTCACTCATTTGTTCTTCGGCAGTGAATGGGTGTTCGATGTTTGGAATGACCTGGCAGAACTTATGGTGGTCTGTAATCTGTATGGTGATATCTATTCCTTTATGGAAGATAGGTTTCATGGTTCTGATGGAGGTGGGGTGGAGAACTAAGTGTTTCTGCTTTTCGGGTGTCGGTGTTTATGGCAGGCGCGAAACCATTCGAAACATAAGGGTGGGATAGTGACTGCCGAGTTATAATTTTCTGGGAAAAAAAATCTCTTGTTGGACTGGAATAATGTAGTTAAATCTTGGGAAGAGGCACCTTCAATACAACGTTTCTGTTACCGCTCTGAGATGAATGTGCCTTTCAATAGTAGGTCAGTCAATTGGGTTAGATGGCATACTCCTTCGGGTAGCTTGAAACAAAATAAAGATGGATAGTGTATACATGGGTACATGAGTGGGGGAGGGGTGTTGCAGGATGATTGTGGATATGCTTACTTGGCCTTCTCGGCCAGGCTGGGTCAGGGAACTTCTTTCCAAGCGGAGGTTATGGCTATGATCACCGGGATTACTTTGTGTAGACAGCAGGGGTTGGCCATATCAGAAGTTGAGACTGACTACTTGGTTGTCTATGATTCCTTAAAAGGGTTTGGTGTCTCACCATGGTAGATATGCTATACTATCAGGAATTGAAAAAGGCTCCTCAATAACAATATTCATATATGACACACCTGGAGGGAGGGGAACATGGTGGTGGACTACTTAGCCTTGGTGGAGTTCCCTGGCACGACGGATGTGTTTCTCCACACGGCTGGCAGCAATAAACCCAAGGGGATTGATTTTATTAAAGGGGATTCCCTTGGATTATACTACTTCAGGCCCCTGTAGACTCCCTTCAGGGTGAGAGATCCTGTTGGATTCTCCTTTTGATTTACTTCCTTTGTTTTCCTTTTTTAATAAAATTACAAAAACAACATTGATGTGATGTGAAGGAAGAAAATGCTTCCAAAATAATAAAATTGAACCCCTTAAACCCATAAAAATGCCATTAATGTGCCTAATGTGGTTATTATAAATAATTTAAATATATAGGAGGCTATGTAAAAATTATTTAATGAAGATAAATTTTTATTATTCGGTTCATTAAAATCGACCAAGAACACCTTCGAGCATTAAGTAAGGGGTTACTCATCTCAATTTTATTTCTGTGTTATTTCCATTGTTTGCCCCATTTTTCTATTATGTGATGTATGTATACTGAAATATGATATGAAATATTATGATTCAATTTATATTCACGGTATTCAGTGATTCACTTGATGATTATTTACTTGATTGATTACAATGTAGTAATGTACTTTTTTTCGGTTTCCATTTCTTTGTAATTTTAATGGTATTGTTCACCTAATCATTCTTATGTGGTGTACCTATAACCCCTTTGAGAAAATTTTTTATTTAAAATTAAAAATATATTAAATATATATATTATCGTTTCATGGATATTATTATCATCTTAAGATGTATACCCTTTTAAATACTGTGTTTATTTGGAATGTTGTTTTAACTAGAGAAATATTAATGAATATATATCCTCTACACCATATGGATATTGAGTTGTAATATAGTACTTGTATTAAATATATGTATAAAGAATTATTTCAACTTTTAGTGATGGGAGGGGCATGTTATAGCCCATTGTTGAATTAATGTGTATCATGAGACAAGTCAGTTGGTGTCAAATCCTTGGAGTTTGTTTCCAAAATAGAATGAGATAGGTATCTACCACCATATTTATACCATTTGGATGGTATAATGGTATCATGTTTCAGATAAATGATTTCTAATTAATAATAAATATCATTGTTCATTTTTAATAATTTCTATCCATGAGGTTTTCAAAATGACATAATCTATAGAGGCATTTTCATTCACAATTTACCAATGGCGTGTGTTTTTCATTTGATCACCATGACTTAATTAATATGCCAATTTGATTATGATTCAATTATTGTTGATTCATGATTATTCTATTTTTAAACCTTACTGAGCATTTGAGATTACCCCTTTCATTTGATTACTTTAAAATTGTTATGATGATGATACCATTTTTTTATTTCTCATGGATGCAGTTTATTAGAATTTTTAATGTACTATATTTTTCTACATATCAAATTGTTATATTAGTTAAATTTTTGTATCTAGTTTCATAATGAGAACTAAACAACTTGTTTCTTCAGGATCTCATTCCTTTTAATCATGCCATTTTAATAATTAATGCATCAGCTCAGGGCTTCTCGGGTTAGGGCATTACAATAGGTATTAGAGGAAGTTTAGTAGCAACACTGGAAACTAGATTTAGGAAGCATAGTTTAGAGGACCTAAACCTATATTAGACTTTGAATATAATCATAGAAGAAAATCCTATAATTTTGGTAATGATGATAATTTTTGTGTCATCCTAGAAAATAAATCTTTGTTTGGATATTATGAGTGGGTGCGGTTCTAGAACAAGTATACCTAGGATTAATAATTCTGAAAAAGAGTTTGGGGCTTGACCTAGGGTATCACGGTACATCACAACAAGCCTTATTGAGTACCTAGTTTGACACTCTCAGGGGATATGCGTAGGATAATTTATATATTCTTTACAATCAATTTGAAGGATTTAAATGTAAATATAAACAATGATTATGATTATGATATTAGTATTGCATAAATTTTCAGATTATCCTAATGGTTTTCTAGTTAGAAAAAATGAAATATGACCTAATTTAATGTATTCCATTGTTTAGTGAGGGTTCCTAAGGGAAGAATGGGTATCAATACCCATTTAAATTATTGAGATTTCCCCAATGAGGAAGTCAACATAGTCAATGTTGGAGAATATCAGATCATGACCATAATGCGACAAAAAACACAAACTACGACTAATAACCATGCAACACAAGAATTCGGACATTTCATTCAGAAAAATCTACCATATATTAGTGGGACTAATAATCCGGTGGTATATGGGCAGTAGATCAAGTTCCTTGAAAATATATTTCTATCATTAAGATGCTATTAAAATGAAATGTTATTAATGGTAGTATATCTTCTAATGGGTGATGCTGATCATTGGTGGAATCTGATCCAAAATACCATAGAGGAAGATGAAATAGGTGATATGTAATTTAAAAATTTTAAGGAAGTATTATTCAACAAATATTTTCCTCATGAAAAATGAACTAAAATGAAGTAGAAATTACTTATCCTAATGAAAAGAAAAGAAGATAGTGTTGTAGAGTCCATGGATACCTTCACATGATTAGATAAATATGATATAGATTATGCATTTGATTCAGAAGACAAGAGTGATCATTTCTTTGAGGGCCTTAAGTCAAGTATTTAAAGGGAACCAACTTCTCAAATATTTTCTTAATATGATAAAATTTTATTAAGATCCATTAAAATAAAGAATGTTTTTTATAGATCAAATTTTTTTATGGGAAATCAATACAATAAGAGGAATTGTAATAACCATGGAAAAGTTGATGTTCCAATACAGAAAAAGGGAATAAATAAATTTTTTTTATGCAAGAATTCCAGAAGTAATCATCCTGGGAAATTCTTGAAAGGCATCAAAGTTTTTTATAAGTGTGAAGAAACATACCATCTATCTAGTAAATTCAAGGGGAAGAGACATGTTGATGATGTTTTATTCTACAATTTTTGAGTGATTAAACACTATAAAAATGGGTTTCCTAAGAAACAAGAAATCTCTCATCAGAAAAGGCCATGAGAGAAATGGAATGCTTATGTGATTACAACCACATAGGATGAGGTTCCTAATGATGTGGTGGTAGTACTTTACTTGTTTCCTTAATCATAGAAAATTATTTATTTAGTTATGGATCATCACATTAATTTTTATCATCCAATTTTTCCAAGAAAATTATACATGCCCAATTTTATTTAATAAATTAGTTTTTGTTCAAAACTCTTTGGGGATGTACCATTGCAACAAATTTGTGTTGATTAGTCCCCCTCATAACCTAAAAACTTCATTTAGTTTCTAAACTTATCATCATACCAATTAATGAATTTGAAATAATTCTCAACATGAATTCTCTATCGAATTATGATGTGAAGATCCATTGCAAGAAAAAGGATGTAACATGTTTTGATAATGGTGTAGAATCCATTATCGTTAGAGGAGATATCTCACAATCTGATTCATACCTATATCCACCCCTAGTAGATCTACTGAAATCAAATCTTGGAGTGGAAGAGAACACAATATCTTTGGGTGAGGAAAGAAATCTTCAAATTTAAGACATACCTATTATGCCAGAATATATTGATGTGTTTCCAAAGGATTTACCTAGACATCCTTCAAAGTGAGAAGTTCCGTTCTCTATTGATTAATGTCATGGTGAATGAACTATATCAAAGAATCCCAATAGAATAGACACCATTTAATTATTGGATCTAATGAAATATATAGTGGGATTGAGTAAAAAAGGATTTATTCAACCTATTTTTACACTGTTGGGTGCACATATCCTCTTTATCACGAAGAAATATAGATTCATGAGGCTATGCATTCATTATTAGGAAATCAATTGTATTAAAACTAAAATAAAGTATCATATTCTATGAATTTATTATTTATTCAATAACTATAATGAAACACAATATTTTTCATGGATTTTCCTTTGATCTGGATATCATCAACTATGTGTGAGGAATGAAGTTATTCTAAAGAAAACATTTTGAACTATGTATTTACATTATCAGTTTACAGTAATGCATTTTGGACTATATAATGAACCTTCTTATTTTAATGTATCTAATAAATAGATTTTTTTATGGAATATCTTGATGAATTTTCTGTGTTATTTATCAATTATATCCTAGTATACTCCAAAAGCTATTAAGACCATGAGAATCGCTTGATGATTAATCTAAAATATCTTAGTTGAAATGAATTATATAGGATGTATATAAAGTGTTAGTTTTGGATCAAATAATCTTTTTTTCATGTCCATTTTTCCCTAATGATTGAATATTAGTTGTTCCTACTATGGAAAAGGCAATCTAAGAATGGACCATGCCAACAAACATAACCGAGGTACATAGTATTATTGGGTTAACAGGATGTTATCTGTGTTTCGTTATGAATTTCTCCTAACTGGATAACCCACTTACCAAGATCACACATAAAGGGTTTAATTTATTATGGATGAAATAATTTATATAATTCGTTGAATAATATAAATAAAGATTCTTTAATACTCTAATTTTGAATCTTCTATATGGAAATGATGGATTTTTGATATAACATGATGCCTCAATGAATGGATTGGGTTGTGTTCTTATGAAAATGATAATTTTATTGCGTATGAATCAAACCAGATGAATACTCAAGAGAAAAATTATCCAAATCATGATATTGTGTTATCAAGCATAATCTTTGCACTACAAATATGAAGAGATTATCTTTACGGTGAAAGATGTGAGATATATATGGTTCAACAGAGTTTTAAATACATTTCTATATAGAAATAACTTAAAATGAGGCCAAGGAAATGGATCAACTTACACATAGATTACTATTGTTCAACACACTACCAACCAAAAAATAAAAATAATGTGGCAGATGCATTAAGCCGGAATGATCATGGAATTTTTACCTAAATAAGGATTGAGAGAGATCATATTTATATATTTTTACTTAAGATGGATATGGGAATTGATTTTGGAGGGGAGAAATAATCCTTCTTTCAAATTATTCCTAAAAAATATTTAGTATAGAAGATAAAATTATCTTAATATGATGATGGGAGTCTAAAAAAGAAAATTACTGCTGTTAATGTTGGATGATTTGAAGACTTTGCGTACGTGGATGGAGTTCTAAAATTTAGGATGTTGTTATCTCATCCATCATTAAATGATCTTAAAAGGAAACTATTAGACAATTCTAATACCTCAAATTTCTCTATACACCCTGGTGGCACTATGATGTACAGACATATGAAGAGACATTTTTGGTGGGATAACATGAAGCAAGAAATTGCTCACTATATGGCAGGGTGTCTAGTTTTTTAATAATTGAAGGATGAAAGAAAACATCCTAGATGGGTCATGAATCCTATTCCTATTACTATATGTAAGTGGGATGAAATAATGATATATTTTCTTATAGGACTACTGAGGACCCCTAGAATTAATAATGAAATATGGGTAATTGTTGACCTTCTCAAAAAATATGCATATTTCGTTTCGATAAGAGAGGATTTACCACTTGAGTGCATGGAAAGAAAATATATTAATGATGTTATATGACCTCATGGTGAAACTCAATCTATTGTGTTCGATCGAGATCCATAATTTACAATAAAATTCTGGAAAAGTCTCTAGAATGATTTTGATACTGATATTTTTATGTGTACTGCTTAAAACCCCCAACCCAATAGACCATCTGAAATGACTATTAAAATAATAGAAGACATGTTAAGATCATTCCCTTTTGACGTTCAAGGTATGTAGGATCAATACATGGATTCTGTGAAATTTTAATATAATAAATGATTCCATTGATGCATTCAAATGGTTCCATATGAAGCATTATATGGTAAGAGTTTTTGAACTCCAACTTGCTGGGATGAAGTTGGTGGGAGGAATCATATAGGCCTATAACTTATTGAAGAGAAAAATTCAAATGTAATGAAAATTAAGGCTCATATTAAAGATGCCCAATTTTGGAAAAAGATAAATGCTAAAAATATGAGAGAGGATTTTGAATTTTATGCAAGATATCATATATTTGAATAAGTATCTCCGTAGAAGGGTGTGTTGATGTTCCTCAAGAAAGGGAAACTAAGCCCCAGGTACACCAGGACATTTGAAATTATGGAAAGGATCAGAGCTATAACTTACTATTTTAAAATTACACCTAGTCTATACAAATTTCATAATGTGTTCCATGTGTCATTGTTAAAAAAATACCTAGAAAACCCAACACATGTACTCACCAATGGCGAAATAGTGTTCGAACCTGATTTTTCATACTGTGAAGAGATAATCGAGATTCATAACACATGGGAGAAGGTATTGAGAAATTAGACATATTTACATGAAAATATTCTTAGGAGAAACCATAAAATGTTGGATGAAAAGTGGGAATCAAAGGATGTTATGAAGATTAACCACTGAATTTATTTAGGGAGAAATATGCAAGAAAATTTTGAGGTTAAAATTTACGATGGAGGTAAAAATATAACACCCCAATATTTTAATGGTACGTTTCTCTTAAATACTTTCTATTCATTATATTTTCTATATAGTATGTAGCATTTATTCTCATTGATACAACCCTTCCTTATTTAGAGTAGAAATTTGTAGCCTAGACATTAAACATAAATTTTTCACTTTTGTGTATTTAATTTCAAATAATGGTCATCTATAGGTTGTGGTTAATAAGTTATTTAGAGTCTGGTTGAACCAACGTGTTTTATTTGGTGAATTATAAAATACAAATATAAATAGTAATATGACCATTATGATTATTAAATCATATTATTTATTTATTTTCTTATTTTTATAAGGTAATGATATGTTGATTAATTATTCAAGGTGTTAAAAAGGTGTTCTAGATTTAAAATTGTTATTATTAAAGAAATTGTTTTATTATTTAAAAAATAAATTAATAACATTTAGAAAATTATTTTCTTAAATTAGATTTCAATTTTTAATATTACCTGTTAAAAAAATGGTTAGTGTGAATTTTCTGGATTTTTCAGAATTTCGTGATTTTTTATGATTAGTAAAGTACGATAAATTTTAATAAATTCTAAATACTTGTTTACTACATCATAAGTGATGAAAGGATGATATAAACCCACTTATTTCAAACTTAAATGAAGTTATTACTTTTTTGGGTCAGATAAATCTAGACTATTCTTAGTACTGTGAAATCAATATTAAAATAATGATTAAGATAATCTAAAATCCCTCCTATCCTCTACTATAAATACCACCATTGTTCTTCTATTCCTCCCACACTACTCAAGATTTGAGCCTTACCTAGGTTCTACCATATATGAATCCCAAGACCTCTCCCACATCCATGACTTGATCGTCTCAGAAAAAGTCTAAAAATATGGCCATAAGAAGATTATCAAGGAGGTGTACTCAAGAGGTGAAACTCTCTTCCATTTTCTTTCAACTTCTTTTACATGTTCAATACTTTTGTTTCTCCATCCTCACCTCCATTAATCGAAATTATATGAAAATTACAGTTCCTTACCTAACATGGAATTTTTTTATTCTAATGTAATATTTATTAATCATATCTCTTTCCACCTCCTCTTATACTAAAAATTATAATATCATCCAAGATGTGTTAATTTATCACAATCCAGGAAGAAGGATATTCAATTTTTGTTACTATCATAAATAATAGTCATAGAACCTTTATAATCGTTGAACCAGATCAGAATACATGTATTTCATATTATGTAATGTTCTATAATCTTTATAGACTCATAATATAAAATAATAATAAAAAACATGTTCCTTATGCGCAAAACAACAATGTTAATCCAAACGTTTATCATTAACTTTTAACTAATGTGACATCCTCTTAGTATATAACCCAAAATCATTATAAAATAATTTATATAACTTTAATTTCACTAATATTATATATTAACAATTATGTATTTTTAACCACATTTCAAATGAACTTTCTTTCATGAATACAAGTAAATCGATCAAGAAAATCAACGATGAAAATGCTTCAAAAAAGATAAAATTGAACCTCTTGAACCCATAAAAAAGGACTTGAATGAACCTAATAAAGATATAAAAATCATGTAAATGTATAGGAGTTTCTATAGTTATTAATAAATTAATCTATATTTGATTATTCGGGCCGTTAAGATCTATCGAGAACACCTTCAGGCATAAGTTAAGGTGTTTGTCATATCACTTTTATTTTCATGATATTTTCATAATTTCCACTTATTTCTTGTATTTTGTTTATGTTTAATTCATTATTACGTATAATATCATGATTATTTTTGTATTCATGGTATTCAATGATTCACATGATGATTATTGACTCTATTGATTACAATGTAGTAAGGGACATTGTTTGGTTTCCATTTCATTATTATTTACTTATCATTGTAATATAAAGCATTCTTTTATGGCGTACCCACTACACCTTTGAGAACCTTTTTCATTTAAAATTGTAAATATATTATATATCCATGTTATGTTTTCATGGATATGATTATTTTTTTCTGTATACCCTTTTATATATGGTGTTTATAGGGAATATTGTTTTAACTATGTAAATATTGATGAATCTGTATCTTCTAATCTATAATGATATTGATATGTCATATGTTACTTGAATTAAATATATTTATAAAAATTGATTTTTAATTTTTTTGATGTTTTGGGCCTGCTATAGCCAATCAATGCATTGACAGGTCTCATGAGACAATTCAATTGGTGACAAACCTTACGAGTTTATTAACAAAACAGAATCTAATGGGTATCTACCCACAAAATTAAACTGTTTTTACGGTATAGTGGTATCATGTGCCTAATACCTAAGGTCCAATTAATAGTTATTTTATTTATTCATTTTTTTATTACTATAAAAGAGTTTTTCACTATGATAAAATCTAGGGATATTGCTTCATTCAATGACTAGTGGAGAAAACATTTTTTAGGTCGGTTTTTTTTTCATCAGTTTTTTGGCTGACATTATTACAGGAGATGTTATGAATATTATTTTTTACATTAGTTATTTTAGAACCGACATAAAAAACATAAATTTGTTGTGTTTTTCACGTTGTTTCCTAAAAAAAACTGATGTGGAAAATTCTTCAGAGTGGTGATTTATTACTTCATTTTTAAAATAACTAACGTGGTATATTGTTTATTATGCTGGCTAACTAATAACAGACATAATAAAATGTTCCTAGGAATTGTTTTCCCCATCGGTTATTAAAAACCAGACTAGAAAAACAAGTTTATATGGTCATTTATTATCATAACTGACGTGATAAACCCGGCTGCGAAGCTTTTTTTCACGTTGGTTAATTTTTAACTAATGTGAAACCCTATATACTACATCAGAAATTAAATAACCTATGTAAAAAAAAATTTCCATTCATTTATTACGTAGGTTATAAAATAATTAATGTAAAAATATTCCTGCAAAACGTTATTCTCATCGATTATTGTTTAACTGACATGAAAACATATATACTACGTCGGGTTTTTAATAACCGATGAGAAACACAATTTACATGCATTTATTATGTTGGTTATAAGATAACAGATGTAACAAGACTTTTTTTAATAAAACCATTCAACCATTACTATGCTCTGCCGATGAAGACCTGGAATAAGTAGAAAATAGACAAAAACTAGAACCAAAACCTAGCAAGAATACATAATAAAAAAAAATCAAAACTAGACAAATACAATAAGAAACAATGAAAAATTAAACATTCACATAAATAATAATCCAGACTTATAATGTCAACTAAAAAAAACCTAAAACCTCTTAGACATCCCCTCCCCCCATGGAAAACCCTCCCACCCCAATTGATATCCCCCCACCCTTGGATACCCATACCCCCTAGACACCATCCCACCCCATGGACAACCCCAACCCCTAGACACCCACCCACCTAGTGGACACCAACCCACCCCATTGGACACCCCATGAAAATCCCTTACACCCTAGAAACCCCCACCCAATAGAAACCCCCACCACATGGACATCCCCCATACCCTAGGCACCCATACCCCCTAGACCACACCCCACCTAGTGGACTGCCCCCACCACCACCATGGACACCCTCTAACCCCTGGACACCCCCACCCCCTGGACACCCTCCCACCCCCTAGAGAGCCCCCACCCCCTGGACAGGCCCCACCCCCGTAGTCATCCTCCCACCCCCTAGACATTGACACACCCTTGGACAGTGTCCACCCCCCTAGACAGCCCCCCACACCCTTGGACAAGCTCCCCCTTGGACAACCCCCATACCCCTGGACAACCCCACTGCTGGAACACCCCCACCCCTAGCCCCATCCCCCTGGAAACCCTCCCACCCCCTAGACAGCTCCCCACCCCCTAGAAAACACCCCACCCCATTAGAAATTCTCCTCATCCCATTGGACATCCTCCCCCCAAGACACCCCAACCCCCTGGAAAACCCCCACCCCCATAGACAGGCCCAACTATTGGACATCCACCCACCACTAGACACCCCCACCTCTCTAGACAACTCCCACACCCCAGTAGAGCCCTCTGGATAGTCCCTATCACTTGGACACCCCCACCCCCTACCCCCACCATAAGGACACCCTCTTACCCCATGGATAAACTCCACCCCTAGACATCTCCCCACCCCACCATACTAGAAATCCCAACCCCCCTCAACAGCCCCCACCCACTAGGTAGGCCCCACACCCTTGTACATCCTCCCACCCCTAGACACCCACCCACCCACCTAGACCGTCCCCCACACCCCTAGACACCCCACCCCTGGACATCCCCCCCTAGACACTCCCACCACCTGTCCCCCCACCCCCTGGACACCCTCCCACCCCTGGATAGCCTTCCACCCCTAGACAACACTCCACCCCACTGGATAGGACCCATCCCCTTTGGACATCCTCCAACCCAATGGTCACTTCCACCCCCCGAACAGCCCCACCCCCATGGATAGACCCCACCCCTTGGACATCCACCCACCCCCTTTAACACCCCCCACTGGATAGCTTCCCACACCCTTGGCCAGCTCCCACCCCTGGACACCCTCCCACCCCATGGACACCCTCTCACCCCCTGGATAGCCCCCACCCCTAGAAACCAAGCCACCCCACTGGACCGGCCCCCACCCCTTGGACATCCGACCACACCCAAGACACCCCCACCCCCTAGGCATACATCACTCCCTAGAACGGCCCCCACCCCCTTGGACATCCACCACCCCATGGACATCCCCACCCCCTGGATAGCCCCCATTTCCCATGGACCGCCCCCACACCCTAGGACAGCCCCCACCGCCCAGGACACCCCCACCACCCTATCCGCCCACCGCCTAGACATCCCCCTCCCCCCCACCCTAGACACTACCCATCCCTCTAGACTCCCCCTACCACCACCACCACTACCACCCTAGACACTCTCCCACCCCCTGGACACCCAAACACCCCCTATAAACCCTCTCACGCCCCCTGGATTGGCCCCACCCCTGGATATCCCCCACCCCCGGGAAAGGCCCCAACCCCTGGATAGGCCCCCACATCACTGGACACCCCCACCCCTAGACACCCCTACCCCCTTGGACAACCCCCTTCACCCCTTAGACACCACCCCCACCCACTGGACACTACCACCCCCTTGGATGAACTCCCACCCCCACAACATGCCCACCCCTATAGACCCCCCACCCCATGGCCACCCCCACACCCTTGGACACCCCTACCCCCTTGGCCATCCCCCTCACACCCTGGACACCCTCTAGGACACCCCCTGGACAACCCCACAATCGTGGAATGCCCCCAACCCTAGTCACTTCCACCTCCCCTAGACAGGCCCCCACCCCTAGACACCCCCACCACCTAGATACCCCACCCCCATGGACAACCCCCCCCCCCCAACAACCTAGACACCCCCTGGACAACCCCCACCCCTGGACACCTCCACCTCCTTGAAAAGTACCCTCACCAACCTCGACACCCCCACCCCCACCTGTGGACACCCCCTACCCCCTTGGAAAAGCCCCTCACCCCCCTGGACACCACCCCCACACCTTGGACACCCCCTGGACACCACCACCCCCTTTGACAGCCCACACCTCCAGAACTACCCCCACCCCATGGACATCACCCTGGACACCCCCACCCCCTAGACACCCCTGACCTGTACGGACATTCCCAACACCCCATAAACACAAATCCCCACCCCATTGACACCCCCTACCCCCATGGAAATCCCCTGACCCCCATGAACACCACCCCACCCCTTGGACACCACAACCCCATTAGAGGGACCCCACCCCCTAGACAGCCCCCACCCCCTAGACACCACCCCCAGGTCACCCTCCACCCCCAAGACAACCCGACCCCCTTAGAAAAACCTCTAACCCCCCTTGGACACCACCCCCACCCCTAGACTTCACTACACCCTTGGAAAACTCCCTCACCCCATGGACACCACCACCACCCCCTGGACCCCCTACCCCCTTGGAGAACCCCCTCAACCTTGGTCACCACCACCACCCCCTTGGACACCCCTACACACCCCCACCCACTTGGACAAGCCCCAACCCACTTGGACAGTCCCCAATACCCCTGAACACCCCCCACACACACATCAAAATACTAGTACACACTCATGAAAGAACACACAAAAATCTTAAACTTTCATGATATCACAAACATGGTTAATTTTACCAAAAGAATATTAGCATGATACAGAAAAAAAAAAATGAAACTTAAAACGTTATAAAGAACAAAGTTAAAATAATAACATCTAAAATCATATTTTTATGGAATCCCGAAAAATAAAAAATGAAACTGAGGCGTATGTGGCTTACTTTAGTGTTATAAGTAAACCTGATAGAACTGGCGACAATAAAGATGTGAATTATATTTTCAAATGAGTTTGGAGGGAAAAAAATTGAATAATCCTTTCTAGGTTTTTCTTCTGAGAGAGACGAGTCATAGGATGCTCGGTCAAAGAAAACGGAATGTCTAAATACGGTCTGAGAGTAATCATTTAAAATCTTTAACATGTCGGTTATTCAAGAACCGACGTGATAAACTATTTTTTATGTTTATAATGTCAGTTATTTGATAACCGATGTGATATATCACTAATATTTGATTTATCACATGGGTTATAAAATAACCGATGGGATAAACCACCTATATTCGATCTTTCATGTCGGTTATAAAATAACCGATGTGATAAATCTAATCTCAGTGATTTATCCCATCTGTTATTTTATAACCGACATGATAAATCGATTATCGTGATTTATCATGTCATTTTTTTACAACCTACTTGATAAACTGATTTTTCTAGCATTTCACATCAGTTATATAGAAATAACATAGAAAATGTCAACATGTAAAACATTTTTTTCACTATTGGAAGTTTATTAATGGTGTGTGTTTTTCATTTTTTCCCCATGAAATATTGACTATACCAATTTTATTGTGATTTAATTATTGTTGATTCAATTTGACACTATTTTTAACCCTTACTGAGAATTTGAGTTCACCCCTTTCATTTCTTTACCTTCAACAGGTTATGAAGATGGGAGCATTTATTGATTTCCCTTGCATGCATTTTATTTTTTTGTTATGTATTTTATTTTGTTACTATCTCCAATGTAATATGAGTTACATGTATGTATCTAGTTTCTTCAATACTAATAAAATAATCATTCCTTTTGAGTTTAGTTCCTTTTAATCATGCCAATGTAATAAGTAATGAACTAGCTCTCGACTTCTGGGATTAGGGCATTACAATTGGTATTACAGGAAGTTTAGTAGCAACATTGGAAACTAGATTTAGGAAAAAAATTTAAATGGAATAACCCTATGATATACTTTGAATAAAATCATATAAGAACATCCTACAATTTTTGTAAAGTAGGTATTTTTTGGGTCTTCTATGAAAATAAATCAACATCTAGATACTACAAGTGGGCACAATTCTGGAACAGATGTACCTAGGAGTAACAACTCTGATAAAAAGTTTTGGGATGAACACAGGATATCCTAGTACACGAAAAGGGGCCTTACTGTGCACCCAGTTTGACACTCTCTGGTGATATGCTTAGTACAATTTAGATATTCTCTACAAACCATTTGAAGTATTTAAAAGTAAATATAAATAATTTTTATGATTCTGTGATTAGTTGTGCATAAATTTTCAAATTATAAAAACATTATTCTAGTTAGATATTATGATCTCTAGCCATATTTTTTGTCTTTTACTGTTTAGTGATACCGCCAAATAGAAGAAGTGGGATCAATTCCCATAAAAAATTTAGATATTTCCCTACTAAAGAAGTCAATAGAGTCAATGTTGGAGCAGATCAGATCATTACCATATTGGGACAACATACTCAGGCTACAACAAAAAATCATGATACACCTGTACTGGATCATTTCATGCAGAAGAAGCACCCATCATTAAATAGGACTACTAATCATATTGTAGCAGATCAGTGGATCAAGTCCCTTGAAAATATATTTCTGGAATTAAGATGAAATGAAATTTAAAAATTGGTACTGGTAGTATATTTCCACATAAGATCTGATGATCAATGGTGGTCCTTGATAAAAAATACCATGGAGGACGAAAAAATAGATGATATGGAATGGATAAATTTTAAGGAAATATTCTTCAATAAATATTCCCTCGTGAAAAACGTACAAAAATAAATACTAAATTATTTTCTTTAATGAAAAGGGAAAAGATATTTTTTTAATGTATGGGACAACCTTCACATCACTATCATGGTATACTATATATTACACACATGATTCAAAAGATAGGATTGATCATTTCTTTAAAGGTATTAAGACAATTCCTTAAAGGGAACTGGCTTCTCAAACATTTTCATAATATGATGAAACTATATTAAGTTCCATAAAAACAAAGAAATAATTTTCTAGATCAATTTTTTTTAATGGAAATGAAGATAATAAGATGAATTATAATAAATACGGGGAAACAAATTTCCAATGAAGAAGAAGGGAATGAAGGACTTTCTATTATGTGGGAACTGCATAATGAATCATCCTAGGAAATGCTTGAAATTCAAGGGAGTTTTCTATAAGTGCAGTGAAAATGGTCATTGATATAGTTAATTCAAGGGGAATATACATGTTGATGATTTACAATTATATAATTGTAAGGATATGGGAAACTATGCAAATGAGAGTCGTAAGCACCAAAGAAACTTTCCATAGAAAAGGGCATAAGATCTATGGAATTATAATTAAATTATATTCACAAATGATGAGGTTCGAAATGATGTGGTGGTTGGTACATTAATTTTTTCCATAAATTTATCCAATGATTTATTAGATTTTGTATCATCACATTCATTTATTTCATCCCAATTTTCAGAAAAAATATCACATGTCCAATTTGATATAATATAGTTGTTGTCATTCAAAACTACTAGGGGATGTATCACTGCAACAAAGATGTGTCGATCTGTCCCCCTCATAACACTTAAATTTGATTTATTTGTTAACCTTATCATCATACAAGTGATTGAAATTGAAATAATTATCAGTATGAGTTGTCTATCAAATAATGATTCCATGAAATATTGAAAGAATGTTGAAGATAAATTTTTTTATAATGGTGTAAAATCTCTTCTCTTTAGAGAATAAACCTCACCATATAATTCTTATCTACATCCATGAACAAAATCTCAAAAAAATGAAACTATATGAGAGTATGAAAAGATAATATTTATTGGCGAGGAAAGAAATATTCAATTTTAAGACATACCTATTGTGCAAGAATACATTGATGTATTTTAAAAGGATTTCCATAGACATATTCTAATGTGGGAAGATGATTTCTCTATTGATTTAATTCATAGTAAAAAACCTATATAAAATACTCTCAACAGAATGGCCACTAGAGAATTATTACATATAAAGAAAAAACTACTGGATTTTAGTGATAGAGGATTTTTTCAATCTAGTGTTACTCTATGGGGAGCATGTGTCCTGTTTTTCAAGAAGAAAGACAGATTCATTAGAATATGCATTGATTTCAGAGAAATAATTTCTATTAAAACGACAATAAATTATCCACTTCCTTGAATTGATGATTTATTCAATGAAATTCATGGAACCAAATAGTTTTCGAATATTGGCCTTCAATCTGGATATCATTAGTTATGTGTGGGGAAGGAAGATATTCCAAAGACAACATTTTGAACTAGGTATGGTAATTATGAGTTTACAGTAATGCCTTTTGAACTAACTATTTCACCTTATATCTTCATCGTTCTAATTAATAGTGTTTTCATGGAATGTATTGATGATTTTATTATGTTATTTATGGATGGTATCCTCATATACTCCAAAAGCTATGATGACCATGAGAATCACTTGCAAATAATTTTTGAAAATTCATAGAATAAATGAAATATATGGGATGTTTATAATGTGTGAATTATGGCTTCATTAAGTTTCTTTTCATGGCCATATTGTCTATGAGGATGGAAGTAATGCTGATCTTAAGATGAAAAATGAAATCCATGAATGGCCCATGTAACAAACATAACTGAGGTACGTAGATTTGTTGGTCTAGCAGATTATTATCATCATTTCGTTCAGAATTTCAATCAACTGGCTATCCCGATAACCGTGATCACACATAATGGGGTTACATTTTTATGGATGAAATAATATACAATATTGTTTGAATAAATGAAAAAATAGTGTTTAATGCTCTAATTTTGAATCTTAAATTTGGAAATGATAGATTTTTTATATATTGTGATGCATTAAAGAATGGATTGGGATGTGTCCTTATGAAAAATGATAAAGTTATTGTGTATGCATTAAATTAGTTGAAGAATCATGAGAATAATTATCCAACTCATGATCTTGTGTTATTAGCTATAATCATTGCTCTGAAAATATTGAGAGATTATCTCTACGGTGAAATTTGTGAGATATGTATGGATCACTAGAGTTTAAAATACATGTTTAAAGAGAAAATACTCAACATTAGGAAATGGATATGGATAAATTTACCCATTAACTATGATTGACCAATACACTACCACCCTAGAAAAGCAAATAAGGTTGCAGATGCATTATGCATGAAAGACCACTTTACTCTAACCCAAACGAGGATTGGGAGAGATCATATATTCAGAGATCTATTTAAAATGTATATGGAAATTGTTATAGAAGGGGGAAACATTATTCTATAAAATTACTACTAAACCATATTTACTAGAGAATATAAAATGTTATAAATATAATGAAGGGAATCTAAAAAAGAAAATTAAAGCCGTTAAGGATGAATAATTGGAATAATTTATGTACATGGATGGAGATCTTAATTTCGGGAAGAGGTTATGCGTTCAATCATTACCTGAGCTAAAATGGGAACTACTAGACAATTCTCATAGCTAAAATATCCCTATACACCATGATATAAATATGATGTATAGAGATCTAAAGGAAAATATTCAGTGGGTTACACAAAGACATAAATTGATGACTATGTGTCAAGGTGTCTAGTTTTTCAATAAGTGAAGGAAAAAAAACAACTTGATATATAGGTCATGCAATTTATACCAATTATGATGTGTATGTGAGATGAAATTATGATTGATTTTGTAATAGGACTTCTGATGTCCCCTTTAATGAATTATGAAATATGGTTAATTATTGATTATCTCACAAAATCATCACATTTACTTGCTATAAGAGATTCGTAACCACTTTAGTTCCATGAAAGACTTTATATTAATGATCTCGTAAGACATAATGTTTAAACACTATATATTTTTTCCGATCGAGATCCATGGTTTACATCAAAATTCTATAGAAGTCTCTGGAAGGCTTTGGATATTGAGCTTCATATGAGTACTGCTTATCACCCCCAAACCGTAGGATAGTCTGAAAAGACTATTAAAACACTGGAAGACATGTTGAGATCATTCTCTATTGACTTTAAATGTATGTGGGATTAATAATTTTCATTAGTGGAATTTCCCTACAATAATAGTATCCATTCTATCATTCAAATAGAACTATATGAATCCTTATATGGTATAATTTTTCAAACTCCAATATTTTGGGATGAATTTGGTGAGAGGAAACGTATAGACCCAGAAATTATTGAAGAGATAACTACAATGGTAATGAAAATTCAGGCCCATGTTAAATAACCAAAAAGTAGGAAAACATTTTATCCTTAAATTTTGAGAAAGTATTTGTAATTTCATGTAAGGGATCATGTGTTATTGAAAGTATCTCCCTAGAAGGGTGTGTTAAGGTTTGTTATGAAATGGAAACTGAGCCCCAGGTACATTGGACCATTAGAAATTCTAGAAAGGATCAGAGTTGTAACTTACCGTTTAGAAATTCCACCAAGTCTCTCCAATGTTCATAATGTGTTCCTTATGTCATTGTTAAATAAAAACATACCAAACCCCATACCTGTACTCACCTATGAAGAAAAATATTTCAAACCTAATTTTTCATTATGTGAAGATCATATCAAGATTCTTGTCACAGGGGAGTAGGTATTGAGAAATAAGACAACATGGCTAGTAAAGGTTCTTAGGAGAAACCATAAAATGAGGGAATAAATGTGGGATCCTTAAGATTAAATGAAGAATAATCTCCTAAATTTTTTAGGGAGGAATATACATTAATAATTTTGAGGACAAAATTTATAAAGGAGGGTAGAATAAAACACCCTAAACATTTTATTGAATGTTTATCATAAAAACTTTTTATTAATTAGATAATCTATATTTCATGAATTATTGAGTCTGTAGGAAAAAATACTTCATTATTTATAGGATAAAGTCATAACATATCCATTAAACATAAATTTTCCACTTCTGTGAATTGATTTTCAAATAATGGCCATATAAAGTTGGGATCAGTAAGTTATTTAGAGTCTGATAGAACTAAATTATTTTTTTGGCGAATAGTATCATACCCTTATGAATAGTAATATGAATAGTAATATAACCATCATGAATAGAAAATCATATTAGTTTAATTTCTTAATATTATAAGGAAATGATTTGTCGATTAAATATTCAAGGTGTTATATTTAAGTTATAGATTTCAAATTATTAATATTAAATAAATAAAGATTATCCTTAAAAATTAAATTAAAAAATATAGAAAATTATTTTCAAAAAATATATTTTCTTTTTTACTTATACACTTAAAAAAATGGTTAGGGTGATTTTTTGTAATTTTTCTGAATTTCTTGAATTTTTTATGAATAGTAAAATATGATAAATTATGATAAATGAAAAATACATGTTTTAGTGCATCATTGTTGATGTATGGATGATATAATACCAATTGGTTAAACCTCACGTGAAATTATTACTATTTGGGTCACATGAATCAATAATATTCATATTCGTGGGAAAAATATTAAAATAATGATTAATATAATGTAAAATATATCCTCTCTTCCACTATAAACACCACCCTCATTCCCCTCTTCCTCACACAACAATCAAGATTTGTGCCTTACATATGTTCTTCAAAATACACATCCCAAGCCCTCCTTACACGTCCATGACCTTCTGGTCTCACCAAAATGCTAAAATTAATGGCCTTAATGAGATTATCAAGGAGGAGTACTCCAGATGTGAACCTCTCATCCATTTTCGTTCAAATTCTTTTTCAATTTCAATTATTTTGTTTACCTATGCTCACATCCTCTAATATAAATTCTATGATATTTAAATTTACATACATGAGAATTAATTGTATTATGATAATGTTATATTTCTTCATCATCGTTTTGTGCCCCTCTTCTTATACAAAAAATGAAAATACCATCCGAGATGTGTTAATTTATCACAATCAAGGATGATAGGTTTTCAATTTCTGTTACAATCATCATGAATGGCCATGAATCCTTTATAATTTATGAACCAAATAATAATATATATATTTTATATTTTTTAATTTTTTGAAATTCTTCAACACTAATCATATAAAATAATAATAAAAAACAAGTTAATTATGCACAAAACCACTATGTTAATCCAAGCATTTATCATTAACTTTTATCTAATTTTTTATCCTAATTTTATATAACAAAAAATTATTATAAGATAATTTTTATCTCTATAATTTCACTAATAATATATATAAACAATTCAGGATGTTTAACCACATTTCAAATGAACTTCCATTCCTGAATACAAGTAAATTGATCATGAAAAAAAAGAGAAAAATGCTACCAAAAATATAATATTGAACAACTTAAACCCATAAAAAGGCCATTAATGAACCTAATAAGGTTGTAATAAATAATTTAAATGTATAAAAGGTTATATAATTTTTAATTAATGAAGCTATATTTGATTATTCAGGTCATTAAGATCAATCAATAACACCTTGTGACATATGGTAATGGGTTTCTCATATCACTTTTTTTCCATGAGATTTTCATTGTTCGCCACATAGTTATCGTAGTTGGTGTGACTTTACTACCATTTGATTTATAATATCATGATTATATTTATATTTAGGGTATTCAGAGATTCACTAGATGATTATTTACTCGATTGATTACAATTTTTAAGGACTTTTTTGGTTTCCACTGCATTATGATTTAATTGGTATTATGCACCTAATCATTCTTATGTGGAATACCTACATACCCATTGGGGTAATTTTTTATTCAAAATATTAAATATTTTATATTTACAATTTCTGGATTCAAGGATATTTTTATTTTCTTAAAACATATACCCTTTTATATACGTTGTCTAATTGTAATGTTGTTTTAACTATGTAAAAATTGATGAATCTGTATCCTATACTCTATACAGATATTGATAAGGAATATTTTACTTGTATTACATATATGTATAAAAAATTATTTTAACATGTCGTGATGTGAGGGGATTAATATAAGCTCTTGATGCATCTACAAGTCACTTGAGACAAGTTAGTGGGTGTCAAACCCTTCGATACTGTTTCCAAAAAAGAATCAGATGTGTATCTATACACATAATTAAACAATTTTGAAGGTATAGTGGTACCATGTTCCTATTATATGATTTTAAATTAATAATAATTCTCTTTATTCATTTTTATTTATTAATTTACATTAGTTTTACACTATGTTAAATATAGGGATACAGTTTCATTCGCAGTTTATTAATAGCGAGTATCTTTCATTTGTTTACCATACAACATTGATTATGGAAATTTGATTATGAATCAATTTCTGTTGATTCAAGACTCCACTATTTTTAACCTTTATTGATCATTTGAGATCACCCATTTCATTCTATTAACTTTAACTAGTTATGAAGAGGAGACCATTTATTGAGTTCTCCTGGAGGTAGTTTAGTAGTTTTTGTTATGTATTGTATTCTGTTACCATTTCCAATGTAATATGATTTACATGTATGTATCTAGTTTCTTAATGAAAACATAATCGATCGTTCCATATGGATTTTATTACTTTTAACCAAGCCAATGTAATTAGTAATGAACCAGATCTAATATTCTGGGGTTAGGCCTTTATACAACTACTTGATAAAAATTATAAGATTATTATTTAAAATTATTTTTTTAAATAATTTTATAAGACATTTTAACCAAATCAATTTTATATTAAGTGTAAATTCCTGTTTATCCGTATTTAGAATAAATTAAAACTATATATTTTTTATTTATATCAATATATTTTCATTTAAATATTAATATTTTTTTTAATATTTTTTTGAAATGTAAAATTTATCAGTGCTAGTAAAAAAGAGGTGAAATAGTCCACGCTTTATCAGTGCATTTTTAATAGCACTGATAGGGGTGGCAGATTTATCAGAAGTTTTTTACATGCACTAATAAAGTGATCCCTTTAATAGAGAATTCTTAGTATTGTTAAAAAACCCATTTATCAGTGACAAAAAAGAAATTTCAAAACGTCTTTTTAATAACACTTCTTCTAGAGCTGACAAAGTGGGTATTAAACAATGCTTTTTGCTAGTGCTGTTAAATACCTTGCACTGGATAAACACAGTTTCATACTATTTTATCCTCTTTAATCTAAGAAATTTAAACATTATTATAATCAAAAATATATAACAATATTTATGAACACAATTCAACAACTATAATATTAGTGGTTATGATTCCTAATAAAATTTCCAATCTTACAAGCTATGTTTTATAAGGGTAGAAAAATTACTAAATTAGTGCTTATATTTTAGGTAACAATATTACATAAAGTGTAATTTATTCTCTCATATAAGAATTTAATTTATAAAAGTATAGGTCATTACATTATTCCCCCATCAATGATTATTTGATAAAAATTTCATTTCATACACTAAAACAGATGAAGGATATTCTGTTTCATCACCTCTACCACTTCCAATGTTGCTTCCCCAATATTATGGTTCCAACCAAGTACATTCAAAACATGATTTTTCTTGTTTATTTGAACTTTATTCTATATAATCTAGTAACTTCACTGGTTACACCATATATGAAAAATCATTCTCAAATTCTACCACATATGTATGAAATACAAGTGAGGTATTTGATAAGTACTTATTTAAGATTAATATATGGGACACTTCATGTACATGAAATTGGCTAGAGGGAACTTTTATTTAATATTTCATAGATCTGATTCAATCATGGATCTCAAAGGGGCTAATGTATTTAGTACTAATCTTTCCCTTCTTTATAATCCTCCTGACATTCTTCCGCAATAATATATAAAAGAACATTGTCCTTTTCCATGAACCCCATCTTTAGTCTACGACATTATGCAAATATCTATTGTCAAATTTGTGTGGATTTCAGAAGAATTTTAATTATTTTAACCTTCTATATAATATATTGGATAAAATAAAGACCCATAAGATTCCTCTCTACAACGTCATTTGAACGTGATGGATTCTCACACCTCTTCATATGAACAAACTCATAAGGTTCCATTTGGAATCTATAATTGAAACTTTTGTTATATGAGATTTCCACTTGGGAAAGGTGTTGATCCCAAAATCTTTGTAAATACATTGAACATCATCTTGGCATATCCTATAAACTTTTATTGGTTCAATCAAACTAACCATCTTACTAAGGGTTATAAGTAGTAAAAGAACTCAAAATTATGTCAAACATTTACTGAAGGATTCTATAAAACCATGAGGTAACCCAATGATCTCAATCTGATATAATGTAGATTAGAACTGTAAACATCTTTACCACTTCAATTATTTGTATTTGTGGTTAATATAGAAATATCATTGATAGAAATGAAATGACGTATCATTGTAAAGAAATCGAATATCCATCAAATGGTGTTATTACCATTATATGTTTTAAGGATTCCTATGATAAAATATATCCTTATGCTTTTTTTTCCATAGTGGTATGGGAAATTGATGCATCACACCATTAAGACATAAATAATTTATCATTTATATGTTGTCATAATAACCATTGATATAAAAATATTACAATCTCCCACTTCATTCTATCCAACCATATTTTTTTCTTCAGATATTTATGAATATTAGTGATTCTAAGGTAAATAAAGAACGATGAGTTATACAAATCATCCATAAGTTATCTCTTTAGTTATGGTTTTAATGGGAACATATTCAGGTTTCCAAAATTATAACTCCATTTTAGCAATGTTGAACTCTAGAATACTTTACCATTTTTCTATAGGTACTTTTCATCTTTTTATGAATCCTTAATTGTATCAAAAAGGTATTGTTGAGATTTTATTTGTTTAATGAAGGATGAATGGTTTTTTATGATTCCCTTGTACATCCTTTTGATTTACATGAATATCTTATCACTTTAAATACTCATAATGAATAGGTATGTTTCATCCTTTATACAGAAATCATATTCCACTTTATTCATCTTCTTTGGATAGCGATGGATTGAACAATTATGAGCCTTTATTATCAATAACCACATTAAATAGAACATATTGATCTCCTTTTGTGTGAATATATACTTGAGGATTTAATGATATGTATATATATTACACTTCTACCCATAGAGATAATTCTTACAAATCATCAACATGAAGATCACTGCATTCAATTCTTGATCATGGGTATGTTTCTTTTATGCATCAATTTTAATTAGGGGAGGAATTGGATATCACTTATTCATATTCAATGATTATTCAAACCATTTTAGATGCATCACTATAGATCAGAAATTCTTCCCTAATGGTTGGTACGGTGATCATGGATTTAGTGATATAGATCTTGTTTATCAATTTAATGTTCACCTTGAATTCAACATTGCATTAATATTTTACTTCATTTTAGTTATGTTTGTTAGTGTACGTGAAAATAATGAGAGTTTTCCCATATATAGATAATTGTACCAAAAAAATTCACAAAAAACTATATATATCCATTGAATATATTGGTATGGGTCATCCTTTAATTTCGTAAATTTGCACAAGACCCACTGATATCTTTTTTCTATTGATAAAAATCCGTAAGAATATTACATTCTCTATCCAAAACAATTTTTTGTAAATAATTTTAATAAAAATCATACTTTTGAATGGACATCATTAAAATATCAAAATAATCCTCAGGTTCATCCTTCATTTTTGAGTATATAAGAATATCATATATTAATTCTTCAACAAATATTTCAAGCTAATCCCCAAACACTATATTAATTATGAAAATGAATATAGATTATGGAACATTATAAATTCAAAAAGGAATCACTATGAATTTATTTCACACTTACCTTATATGAAAATTAGTCTCGAGGATAACCTCATTCTTCATCATTACATGATTATATTATAATGAATATCTACCTTAGAGAAGTACTAGGCTCCATGAAGCTTATTAAATAGGATATAGATCTATGGAAGAATATATTATTTAATTGTACATGTCTTGTTGATATCATGATAATCTATGTATATGAACATTTTTTATATATCTCCTTGATGAAAATGAATAGTTCACCCTACAATGAATCACATGGGTATATAAAACATTTATCTATATTGTCTTGTAGTTTTTTATTCATGTCATCATGTTCTACTATATCCATTTAGTAATGATTTTTGGGTATATTAAAAGTTACAATTGTAAGTTCAATTGATAAATCAACCACTCAGTTATGAGGAATTCTTGTAAATTATCTAGGAAACACATCGGATTATTCTTTCATAATGTTCATGAATTCAAGGATGATCATTTCCATAGTATAAAAATTTTTATCAAGATATTTATGCCCATAATGATATTATAAACATCAATTATATTAAAAATATAAAAGATTTGTATCCACATCCTTGAAATTATATCAAATCATTCGTTATTCCCAATATAGAGTGTGGTTTCCTTCCATCAATAACTTATTTTTAATATATACAAGGAAACACGATACATTCCTAGAATTACCTCGATTTTCCTAAGGGGACTATCATAATGTTTAGTATGATGTTTAATATAAAAATATTGTTATGGTAGAAGTTATATACATTGTAAATGATAATTCCCCCATGTTCCATTTCCATAGATAGCTCAACTTCCTTTTGTTTGAGGTGGTGTTATATAGATATAATAAACCTAGGATATATGAATGAATGGTTTGAATGAGAATCATTTTGTTTGTTCAGTATCCATGAATAAATAAATAGTGTATATTCCACCACATCGTAATGAGGATCCACCTCATCCGTTGTGATGTAATGAGAAGTCCCTTTCTCTCTAATACATATAGGTTGTTGTTTGAATTTATTTTAAAAAACCCCTGGATTAGTGAATTTATTTAAATAGTGATACTTTAATTATTTTTTGAAAAATTTGAAAATAGGTTTAGGTTTGAATGGACTATTCCTTTCTTCCATCACAATAGTGGGTTTCTTTATTTAATGTTCACTAACTAGATTTCCTTACATCCCACAATGAAATAATTTCCCTATCACCGTTACTCAATTTTTGGGATTCGTCTTCGCATAGATTTCAAAAGATAAGAGTTATACTTTCGTCACCCATGATATTTCATAATCCCATGAAGATAATTGAAATTTATTTTCTACTACCCATATTCTGATCCTTGAGATTCACAGTACACAATTTCTATATAGAGGTCACATAAGATAGTTTACTCATAGTTTTCATAGTCAGAATCACCAATTATTATATTTATTAAAGTTAATAAAACTAAATAAAAGTTTAACAATAATTTTATGGTTAATTAATAAACTAGAGAAATATTGTTAATGTATTGTGAATTCATCACATATTCCCCAATATATAATTTAACATTTTTGTGATGCCAAAAAAATACTTATAAACTTTTAGTCGGAGTGTGTGAGAAAAACATTTATAAAAAAAATTATAGAATTATTTCTACTTCATCACATCAATATTCTAGTTATTTACTATATTATTGGTCAAAATAAACCATTGATCAGCTTCTCCCTCAACGCAGTAATATAATTGCACAACCATCTAATTAATAGAGCCCTTAATGATATAGAATATATTTTCAATGGATTTCCTTCATTCATGTGCAATTAGGGTATCAAAAGTTCCGTAAGGGGTGCTCCGCAGCAAGGGTTATCCTGCCGCCGCCTTCCTACCTTCTGCCTTGGGTCTGCTCGGTCTTCCTCGACCACTTGATTGGTGTGATCAGGGTGGTTTCTGATTTCTGTAGTGGCGTCATGCGAGCGTGTGGGCTCGGTCACCTCAGCGAGTTTCGCCATTGCTAGTATTTTTTCACCTCACACCTTCCTATTAGGATATGGCTTCAAGACGGAACGATGATGGTCCAACGGCCGAGTACCAGGCTTTGCAGATGAGGGTTTCTAGCAGGTCTCCTATGAGAGCATTGGGTGGTATGTTGCAGTCATCGAGTGAATTTAGGAGGGTGGCGGTGTGATTTTGATACGAGATTGTGGTGAGGTCTGGCGAGCCATGGAATGGGTGGTTGTGGATATGGTGATGGTTCTTTATGTTTGTCTCTTGAATTTTTTTTAGGTTCAGGTTTTGGATCGACTGATCGAGTGTTCTCGAGTTCACAGTTTTGTTTTTCATTTGGTTTGGTTGGTTATGTGTTTTTCTGTGGATATCTCTGATTTTGTGATGTTTCTTGATGGAAGAGGCTTTGTTCTATGGTTTACCTACGATTTTGTTGGTTTTACATTGGATTTTTCAGTTTGTGAAGAGGTTGGGCCTCAACGTGGATCATTCCAGTTGTAGCATTACCTTGTCTACTTTAGATGTTCTCTGCTTCTAAATTTTGTTTGGATGACTTCGATGTTGTTATGGATGGTTCTGCATTTATCTATCTGGATGGAACTTTGATATTCATATTTATAAGTTCAGTGGAGGTTCCTATATAACCAAGAGACTACATGGGGTTCCTATATGAATGTGTTTCAACAAACACACTAAATGGTCTTCTTCATATGAGGTTCAAAGCAAGCATCTTTCACCTTTTCATGCCATTCAGATATGAAGGTTCGAGAGGGTATGGCTCTGACATCGGTAATGTGCCTGTGCACACGTACATAAGAAACCTAGTCGAGCAGTCATGTGAATGTGAAGGCATGTCATCACGATGTAAAAGCTGGGAAGGTGCGGATCCAGTAGTCTTGACCTGGGTTATTGGCCTTCATGGTTTTAATTTCTTGTAATGATTCGAATTTGAGGTTTCTCACTTTTTCCTCAAATGTGTTGATAATAAAAAATTTAATTTTCAGTCATTATAGGAGGTCTTTATTAAAAAAAAGGCCCCAATAAAATCTTTCTTCTTCATAGGGTATGTTGGTTTCTCCCATTATTTTAGTTTCTATTCAAATCATTTTTAAATAAATAAATACTATCTTGAATTTATTGACACTTTCTTAAAGAGGGTTGGGGGGTCATATTTGAGAAGTCATCACAATGCATATCACATTGGTTGTTGACCTGGTTCCTCATATTTCAAGTCCCTGAGTAAAAATAATGGGAAAATATTGGATTATAATTTTAAAAGTATTAAATATATAAAATAGAAACTGAAAATATTGAAGGGTTAACATATAAGTTACATATCTTCCAAAAAACAGTGAATTTAAATGTTTTTATTCAAATTTATATATGTTATATTTTATTGAATAATATTTTAAATGAATTAGTTTTCCCTTCATTATGGTTCTTAATTTTCTTGTAAATTTTCCAACTCATATCCACCAGATTATCAAAATAGGTGTGTGGAAAGTCTTCTTTGTCATGCACCAAGTGATGGTCGAGTTAAAACCCCATGCACCCTTTTCGGGGTTATCACCCCTACATAAAAATATGTCATAGTCAAATAAAAATATAGTACCTATAGATAGATTCTGTTTCATAAACACCACTCACTCTATAATTAAAAAAATGGGGTGTCCTCTTATGTTTAGCCTCATCCCTAAGGTTTCCACTATGGGTTTTTAATTATATTCCCCAAAAAAACTACAGCATCCCCTGATACAAACTGTGATATCCAATATCATTTATAATAAATATTTCATGATTTTTAATATAAATAAGCACCTAAAATAGTCTTTGAAGACTAATATGTTTATTGTAATTTTAAAATTAGATATAAAACATAATATATTAAAATATAGATAAAATGACATTATTTAAAACTCATTAATAGGATGTTAAAATTCCACCACTCTTCTAAAACTAAATAGGATAACATATAAACGTAAAAAAGAAATGGGTGAGAAATAATTACTACTGAGGTAATTATCAAAGTATAACATTATTAAAGTATTAATTTTTTTTAGAGTCTTACCAAGGAAACAGAAAAGGTTGATAATCATAAACATGAACATCAAAGCATGATATATGCTAATAACATCAAGAAAATATAGTAATGTGGAAGCAGCATAGATCCTATAATCATAATTATATGTTAGTGATAATTTAATTGACATAATTAAATTGTGTTTTTAGGATAACCTCTCATTAACCACACATGGTATCTCATGAGATAAAAACATTACTCAATGTATTGGAGGGTTATATAATTAATTTCCCACATATCACATTCATATAATGTAGATGAATTTTAGCTCCATTCAATAATTCTAATATGATACACATATAATTATCCAATTAATAATTTATAGTTTGGTCTTGTTGAATAGCCTTGAGTGGAAATGTGTATGGGAATTCATGACAAAAAAATATTCTCATGGAGAATCATGGGATGCTTTTAGTAGCGTAGTGAGTGTAATTATTGATTCAAGGAAGGAAGAAATGAGAGTGAAAATTTTTCCCTCATAAATTGTGAATTATATTTTAGGTAAATAGATGTGAAAAAAATTATTAAATTAAATATAATTTAAAAAAAATATCTTGTTATAACAAAATTACATGAAATAAAAAGGAACAAATGATCTTCTTTTACCTTTGAGAGGGTGATTAAAAATTCTTGGTTTATTAATTTTAAGATATGTGGAAAACCTTAGGTGGTATTTAGTGATAAACATGTAAATGAAATTTAATTACAATGGGTTTTTAATGAATTAAATTGGGTGGTAGGATGGGTATTTATAGTAAAACTAGGTAATTATTTTTTTTAGTTTTTAAACATTGGTTTTGGGGCCTATGTGATAAAATAATCAAAACCACAAACCATCACATGGTTTTTACGATTTTTTTTTAAAATTAGACTTATTTTTTAAAAAAATTAAATAAAATAACAAATAATTTTAATATAATATCTTTGGCGATGTGGACGTGATTTCTATTCATAAAGAACATATTTTAAAATGATAAAATAAAATGTTGGCTTTGGAGGATACATTAATGGTTTATGAAATTAATAAAATAAATTAAAAGTAAAATTATATTAATGTGGATATATATATATATATATGTTCATGGATGATTTTTTATCATTTATTTCATCACTTTTAGGAAACAATGATTTCATAATGCAGACTCTATAGTTATATCATATTTTCCTTTCACATAAAAATTTATCTGTCTTAGAAAAATATGAAAAATTTACCATTGGATAATTTTGACAAGTCTATTTAAAAAAATATTTAATTTTTTTAAAAACAATCTATATATTATAATTATCAATTTTGAAGAATCATTATTTTCTATAAAATACTATGTTCTGGAACAATAATAATAAATTTTCCTTATAAAATTTACATTACACATCATTAATTTATATTAAAATTTGTATATGAAAAAATAAGAACAATTTATAAAAATATCATTTATTTAAAAATTTATTGAATTTATCAATATAATGTCTTAATTAAAATAATATACTTACCAAAAATACAATTTATATTTTCCCATATCAAAATCTATTTTTAATCAAACTTATTATAAAATTATTTACAATGTAATAATGAGAAATGAATAATGTAATCATTTTTTTATTTAAAAATAAAATATAAAAAATAATTATACTAGGGACTATATGTATAACCCTAATTATAGTATTGTATACCATAAGGGTAATTTGTTTGATGGTGGGTCTTTCATGGGGTGTTTTATGGAATTTGGTATGGGTTGTGATATCAATAAACGTGAACATATCTTATAAACATGTTCACCCTAGTTTCAATTATTAATTCTCAACATTTTGTTAGTTATGGTAAAATCATGGTGGTTCAATATCTCCGAGAATCACTCATTAATGGGATTTTTAGGGTATAATCCTACTGGTCAAAACCATTGCTTCTTCGTTCTATGTCAATTTGACTTTATCATTGTCTTTAATAAATAATAATTTTCACGGTCACTATTCAAAGAATATATTATCAATGTTAATAATGCATAATGGAATTTTAAATCAAAGAGAAAATATTTTATATCATTCTAGAATATCCATTGATTCTATCTTTCTCTATTCCTATATCACTTAATCGTGCATTTATTCATTCAAAAAGTAATTTCCTTTATAAATGTTTGGGTTGTTATAATGCTCAAATTTGGGCTCAAGATTAGTCCAATAATACTTTTTTTCAACTTAGAATGTGACAATGTTATTATATTTAAAATTAGATCTAATATGTGAGGTGAAACATGTATTTTATTATATTTAGTCTTTTAGGGATGATATTTTTTATTATACATAGATATTGACATTTTCTTACGGGTAGGGACCCCTTAGTAGTTATGTTGGGTAAGGGAATATGTCATATTGATCATAGAATTTGTCTTTATTCCACCCACATATTATATTAGTCTTATATCTAGAAATTTAATACCTTTGATCTATGTTGTTATATAGTTTGTAGATCCTAAATTGGGGCAATTTACTCCTTCAATAGATATTTATCATTCAATGAGGTTCATGTTCCTCCCTATAGTTATAGAGAGGTGAAACATGTTTCCTAGATTAGGTATGTTAATTTATTTGGGATTATTTTTAGTTCTCCTATGTGTTGTATTTTTTTAGATTGATAATTTCTCCAAAATTTTGTTTTTTCTTCTTTAAATAATATTTCAGTTTTTAGATTTGTTATCCCCACATTAATGTTTTGTGGTTTTGGAATGTTTAATTTTTATTACATTCATTTTTTGTTTAATTGGTTCCTTATTGAGTACGTATATACTCACCCATGATTGTGTGTCTTTTCGTGATTGTGTTTAATTGTGTGTAGTAAATTGTAAGTAGGTGACGACTACGGTGGAAAATGTTTTTGTGGATCTATGTGGTATAAATAGGTGTTAGTAATGAGATACATTCAAATATAGAGATAAATTATTTTGGATACCACTTCATCTTATAAAATTTTGAAGGTTTTTCTATTTTTTGTTGGGAATTTATTTTTACCCTTTTTTATAATTAGTTATATATTGATTATCATTTTTATATTTTACCATTTTTCACATTAATTATATTTATTTTTATTAGTTTGGTTTTTATACACTGAATTATTGTGACCTCTATGGGGGTGTGTTTTGTGTAGAGGTGTATTCAGGTACATAATCCCATTATATGTGATATGACCACTCAATTCTAGTCACCATACCTTGGCCTATTAGATGTGGGCTTGGGATAGAACACATAGATGAACACCAACTAAGAGGTTTCCCAATGGGTGTGTTCCCTTAAAAGTCAAATTATAGAGGGGTTGTCATAGTTAATAATTTTAGAGATTGATGTTTTGTGTGTATTGGTTTGGAAATTTTGGGGAAATGATTTTTAAGGATATCATATTTAAATTTCTTTCTATGAAATTATTAATTGGTATAGTTACCAATATATCCTTTAACTAGGATACTAACAAACTACTTATTTACTCGAAACATTGATGCTTTATTTTATAGGATCAAATAATTGTGCATGCATCATGTAGGAATGTTTCATTGATTTCCATATATTTAATGATTATTGTATAATGAAATGATATAATTACAAAGTTTAATTTAGGTTGTCTAAATTATACAATTTTTTCATTCTAATATGTCGAAACGTATATTGGATTCCATTTTATGGTCGTGATATTAATGTGAAAATGATTATGACCATATGAGCTACCATTTTTGCGATGATGTTGTAATGCATTGACTAGTTCATGAGGTGATTCCATTGGATGGATGAGAAATAATACCAAATCCCATTATTTAGAAATAGTACCAACCTCTCATATGGTAATGATTTTTTTCATCTTTTATGAAACTAATTATTCATGTTGGATAATATGAGGATACATATATGCTAAGTGTGCTATGTTAGTTCCTGCGAAAGATGTTTTCCAGGTTCTATGGCGACCCATACCCACAATCTATTTAGTTTTTGATTGAGATAGTGTATTCTATATTCCACCTAGTTTAGAGGCCTATTAATCCTATAAAATGATCAAGACGTGGTATTATAATAAAAGAGAAAATTTTTATTATCCACTAATTAATGGATTCTAGGTTTCAACATTGATTTCATACCCATGTTTTCCACTGAGATTGGGGTTTAAAATCTTGGAATCCACATAGATGATTTGTCCACCCATGGAACATGAATTGTTATGACTATAGAGTTCGAGGAGATATGTCTTTTTTATACTAAAACTGAAATGAAATAAGGAATAATCATTAATTATATTGACCTCTATATCAGAGGTAGATACATGATGGATAACACCCCAATAGAGGTAAATGTGGTTCTCAAAGATGTGGATTTGGTAAAGCAGTTTGCAGTGCACCCTGAGGATGAGGTAGAGGGGGTAGATGTTATAATAATCCTCCACCATATGAAACACTAGTTGGTCCATTCAAGGTTTTGTGAGATTTAAATCAATAAAAAACCAAGATATATGTGATCGATTGTTAATAATTTGTAGTTTCAGACATTATTCAGCATAAGTTCGGAGTCTACTATACCTTATCACCCATGCATGTAGAAAATTTTTATATCCAATCCTTATTTTTTACATCCCAATTTTGAGAAGGAGGGTTTTTATTCCCTCTCTTAAACGATGTGTCAAGAGACACCAACTGAAGGTGACTATATGATCACCCATATCTATTAATATTTTGTGCATGAATTATGTAGAGAGATGTTTTCATGGGAAACCATAATTGTTTTGATAGATCCCTGTGATGTCATCTATTTTATGGAAAAATTATTAGTAGTACATAACTGTATTGAATATTACTATCATATATTGATTTTATTTTGATCAGATGGAATGATATTTTCCATTATTATCGAGTGAGACATTCAGTTTAGATGAGCATGGTGTTATCACATGGTCCTTTATCTGATCTCCCTTGAATTATCATGTTTGTCTCTATGTGTTCCAAATTTCTTAGATGATCGATTTCCTACAGTAATGGAATAGGTCATGGAATATTTTATTAAGGTTATACCCAGGTGTCCCACACACTATGAGGATATATTTTGAATCGATATATACATTTGGACCACTCTCATATCTTCTATTATAATCAAATTTTTCCAACTGGGCCAAGGGAGATAAAGGTTAAATTGGAAGACTTTATCGAGAATGTTTTCGTAAAACGCAATGTATTTCCATGGGTTGATCCAGTCTAAATCACCATGAATATGAATAAGAAAAATATCCTTTGAATTGAATGTTGACACATGAATCTGGTGATATTCAAGAACACGTATCTAATACCAAATAGATATGACCCCTCTTACATACTGATGAGAGTGAAGATGTTCTTGAAGAATAATCCTTGGTATATCTATAACCATCCATGTGGTCACAATGTGTTAGACCAATGATTTAAATCAAATGTTTCTATGACAATTTTATGTTTCTATTGATTCCCATTAGTGTTATGTATTCCCCAACTATATTTGTAGGTCTTATAAATAGAATCTTTCTTCATTTATTTTAATGATTCATACTTATGTTCAATGAAAAAATATATATCTATTAAACATCAATGTATGATAATTATAAGCATATGTGTATCATTCTGAACATACATTGAGGGAACCAATTATATATTACGCTTGTATTGATGAAAGACTGTATATAATAGGTTTACTTATATTTGAATTTTACCTCATAGGGTAAAGTATCTATGAATCTACTGAAGATAAGTTCAATTATATTTCTATATACACACATGAGAATGTTCATGTTATAGATATTTTATTGGTTGGTTGGATAAAAAAAATTAATTAAATAAATCTTAAGGATTGTGGTCACAATGGATTCCCTTATATGAAAGGGGAGGTTATTCATCTGGGTTAGAAAATTTTAGAGAGTTTAAAATTAAGTTAAATGGATGAGGAACACTGATCTTATCATCTGTTTTCTATATGATAGAATCTAGTACACGGTGTTTGTTGATTTCTATAAGGATAGGTTGTGTTGTGTCCTAATTGAATTGAAGGTAATGATTTCTTATGGGTCATGGAGATTGGTAACATGTGACTAAAATGAAATGACCCATTATCTAACTATGGTAGATTTAGTGTCCTGAAAAATGGAGGAACCACCTTCCTTGTGGGATTTTCATGGTTTATAAAGATTATAAGACTCTATGTTACTTATTTAATGAAAATATTCTTTTTATGAGGTGGTGGGATTGGTTGGAGTTCCTAAAAAACTATAAAATCAATATTTTATACACTCTAAAAATGGAAATTTTGGTTGCTATTCAGGGATATTGGGAGAATCTTATGTGTATTTATCCTTGTAGTTGTTATCTTCAGAAGGTAATGGAGATGTTGATTAACATGTAATAGTTGTAGTGGACCCTCATCCTCTTTATAGATAAACTGGGGCCTAGTTGAATGAAATATATATTGATGTCTTTTACTAATATATATTCTCAAGTGACATATCATTTGAATATTATGGAAGTTGGGTCAGGTTATCCTTTTTTGGTGATAGACAATATTTATAGTTGTGTTCTTTGGGGAGGTGTTGATAGTGTTCAACTCTTTACCCTTTTCCAGTATGTCATGGGGTGATGATGATATATGAAAACCCGAGGCATTAATGTTAGTAGGAATTTATTAAATTATTTTCTAGTGAGTTTATACTGTTTATTCTTTCTTCTTAGTAGCTAAAGAGGAGCATCATGTCAAATAAGTTTTTCCATCCATTATGGTTCTAGGGTAGATATAGGATGGAATATAGATAGATTTTATCATGAGGAACACTATATATTTTATGGGTCAGGATTATATATTTTTCATTAATTATAATTTGACCAAGTTTTACCAATCCCTTTTAATTTTGGAGTAGGTTTTGGTGTAAATATTATGATGATTATATTTGGAAGATATCATTTGGCTTCATGGGATAACTTCAATGATTATGTTCAAATGAGATTCTCAAATTATGTCCTAGTTATAGAGGATATTTTAGGAGTAATTCTTAATTCATTACCATATTATTTCAATATTAAACCCTCATACAATTGACAGGACTAAGTGATCCATTTAGGTTTTCATACATATGTTAAGGTATTTCATTTTTCTATTTTAGATGAATATAGAATAATCAATTAACTTTAATGGTTTCTATTTTCAACAAAAACTACAACATTACCATTGGCATAACACATTTCATATACTTATATAATATACCTTCTGTGTCACCGATATACAAGATAAAGGTAGAAGGTTCATCACTCATGAGATCAAAGGAATATCATGGGATGCATATGAATGTGAGGTTTATAATGAATTACATAAATGTTTTTTTAGAGATATTAGAATTCTTATTTGAATTGATAATTTAGGCCATTCATGTTCAATGTGGGAGATCAAGTGATTCTAAAGGTCATATAAAACTATGGGTTGCAGTGATTTGTTTAGGGTGGCATGATTTCTAAAAATTTCATTGATCTTTTCTTGATAATGCACTTGGTTCATGAGATTTCTTAATAAATGTTGTTACCCTGATAGTTCTATTGATTACAATATATATTCCATGTTCAACATCTTAGAATGTTGGTTAATTTCCCATTCTATTTCATTGACTATGGGAATTTGATATTAGTGTTAGAGACACCTTCTCAGTGTACTATGTGGAGATATTGTACCAGTTGGAGGGGACCCTTTGAGTTTGAGTTTTATATAGGTTCATATCCTTTTGGAAATAAGGGAACCATTATGAGAGGTCATTGAAACAATATAACTAGATGAAAATTAAATGTACACAACATTTCTAGTATGTTAATCTTTTAGGAATTAAAATAATTAAATTTTTGAAGGATGTAATAACAATGGTTTTGTTATTTTAACCATTGTATTTATTTAAATAATATTGTTGTTATTGTTTATTGATTGGTTTTATCAATTATAATGTCACGAGGTTATAAAAAATAGATATGAAAAAAACATATCATTCTTATTCTATATGAAATTATTCATAGGAATAATGATTTTCCATCAAATTTAATCCTTATATAGGGAATATGACATTGTGTATGGGTTTAAAATGAAGGCTTTACAATTGATGCGATGTAGTATTCATTTGTATTACATACCACGGTTTTAATCTATCATAGGATGAACTGACTAACCAATATGATTAATTAAATGAAATTAAATATAAATAATTAATTAATTAATCATCAAACATAGTCATATATACCAATATATTCTTCAATTTAATTTTTTTTGATGGTAAGTCTTTAAAACCATGAGTCTGAGAGATAGGAACAGATAAAGTGTGGGTAATATTTGGTAGAGACACAAAATACCATCAACGATATCTATAAGTAATCATTAATTACACATTTCATGAATGTATTCATATATATAAATTAATCTGTTTGGGAGGAATTTTTTTATTTTAATCACACTATATTAATCACGTGTTTTTATCATGAAGTAATTTTTATTTAATGGATATATTTATTTAATGAATCCATGTGTTTTATTCATTAAATTTTTTCTTGAAATTTATAATTTTGTTCTGTCTAGACCCTTTTAATTGTTTATGTATCTTGGATTAATGAATGTATTTGTTACTGTTTCACTAGAATCCAACTATTTATACAATATTACTCTATATCATCCCCCAAATATTCTTCATTATTTTACCACTAACCATTGACATGGCACAAATTTAGATTAATTGGTTATGTATCAGTGAGTAATTGAGATTCAAAACATTTAAATGATGCGTTTTTTTGAATTATGGATTGGGGAGTATAGAATTGATAAATTTGGGTGGTGGGTCATGGGATGACACAACGATGGAGGAATGTTAAGGAAGTGTTTTGTGGCTATGTCATGTATAGTGTAAAAAACATTAAAATAGGGTTTTCTATCATAGATCCCAAAGATATTGTCCTTTAAACAGACAGTATATATAAAAAATGAACACTATGAAGATTCTAGATCAATTGGGGGTGGATACATTAATAAATATGAAATTATGTTTTCCTTGTAGATGTTTGGAAAAACATGACAACATATCTTGTTGTTCAGAATAATGCATGATATATACCTCCCAAACTATGTTGGGTAGTGTTTCAATGCAGTTAATCATCACATGGCATTTGAACTCGATACACACACCATGATCCCCTATTTTTTATCATGTTGTACATATGGACTAAACTCCTATGATGTTCTTTATCCACACACAACATGTTGGTTAATCCCACACACCATGTTCTATTGGACTCATATTAAATTGAAATCATGTTTATATATAATGAGTGAGCCTATAAATTCTATATTCCTTTTACCCTATGGGATACACCGTCCATATTATAAAATTTATAACTCAGGTTACACTGTTACACAATAAGTACCCCATCGGTTAAATATATCATGTAAACTAATATACATTCCTTGTAAGTTTCCCCTTACATTACATTTACTAAGGAAAAACTCACGTAGGTAGTGGATAAAGGGATACACACTCTCTACCTCTGAAAGGAATTCCACATTCTTTTCAATTTAAAATTTCATTCTATATTTTCTTTCTCGCGATGTAGATTTGGGAATGAAAGTACTTTATATGGATATTTTATCCATTTTGAATGTGACAATGTTCTTATTTTTAATATCAATAGTGAAATGAAAAAAATTAGTTTTGAAACCATAGAAATATAAAAGGTATTTTGGGGATCAAGCATAGTCATCAAAGTATTCCCTATCATGATTACCTTAGTGGCAATATGTTTTTATTAGAAACAAAGATGTACAGATAATATATATATTTAATACCCCTATACAAATTAGGTGATTTCCCTCTATACTTTGATTCAATGCAATACACCTATGATATTATAAAGTGTGTGGGTCCTACACTAGTTAAGTCACCCCTTTACAAATGCTTTTCCTTTTTTGAGGTGTCCCCCCACTACAAAATCACAAAGGCTACACATGTTTTGTATTAGTTAGATACGATTACAGGAGTAGTTTATTACTTCTTATAAATTTGGGATATTATATAGGGGCACTCTCTTTGACATTCAAGGATATCAACTTAATAGAATATCAAGGAATTGATATGGTTTATAATTTCATTAGTCCTTTTGACCTGACATATTATTATTATTATTATTATTAATTTAGGGTCTTCACATCTTATAATATGGTTTGTATATAATCAATAGTCTATGGTCATATTTTCCCACACATGTCAGGCCTTATATAGTCAACAAAAAAATTGGAATCAATAATAGTATAAATTGTATTAGTGAAGATTATTGGTTTTTGGAGGTGTTAGTGGAATATCATGCTTCTGATTTGATCTTTCTTGTTCATAGGAACTCTCCTCCTCGAAAATTTAAATTGTTTTTATTTACTTTATATTATTATAAATGTATTTCCATCTATATATCATGGATTATTAAAACATTTAAATTTTTTATATTAACATTTCGAGCATGAATTATAATTTTAATGTTTATTTTATTTATCCATTCTCTATTATGTTGTCCTATTTTGAGGTATACCTTTTGTAAAACATTACTACCTAAGGCCTCCAATTATAGGTGATATTCCAACCCATATCCTTTAAATGAGATTCATTTGTAGTTTCTTGGTGAATGGTTCATTTATAGTAAGATTCCCACTATAACAATCCATTTGTTACATTTATTACCCATGGAAAAGAAACAGGTTCCATTACTATCACTTTTAAACTATCTTAATCCCTCTTTAGAAATATTGAGGATGAAATAATTTCAAAATATCCATAATGGAGAATAAGTACCAATAAGGGTTATTGAAATAGGTGATCGTAAATATCATTAAAATATCAATAAAATCATTTTATATGAAAATAACATTCATTTTGAAAATCACATTTAAAAACATAAAAATTCAAAATATATTGTGAAATTCTATTTCTTTGATAATATTCGTTAAAGATATATAAAGGATGGTTTTAAATATATTTAAAAATTTTATTAGTGAAATTTTTTTTCGTGAACAAAACATGTTTAAAAAATATTAAATTTTGAAAGAATTTTTAGAAAACATTATTTTAGAATAATATTTTTTTCTAACCAATGGGAGAAATAACGTTGTATTTATATATAAATATTTTGAATAATTTTCACTACCAAAGAGTAGAAAATTGTACTATTTACAATAATTATCAAGAATTTAATAAAGGATAGGTAAATTCATGTGTTTACTGAGAGAATAATCATATCATCTCATCAATGGAAGTATAATCATAAACAATACCAATAAATGGTGAGATTCTAACATAACACACTCATCACTTTCGTAACATTGAATCACAATCCCCATGAAATTGTAAACTAATACGAAACATAAAATATATTGAAAATATGGAGATTCATGACATAAAATTTCAAAGGTTTAGTATATACACCACATAAAAGAATATAAGAGTATAACATAACAGACATCCCATTGAAGGAAAATTGAGACACAAATTCCTTACATCTTTGGTAACATTGAAACTATCAATCCCATTACATAGTGATCCTAAAATTCATATGTAAATCCCCATTAATTTTAGGATACTAATAATAAAATAATTTCATTTATATTATATACACCACATTATAAAAATAAGTGTTTAATATGTAATATATGTCACTGAAATAAAATTGAAATGAGAAAACATGTACAATAAGTTTGATTTGTCATATGGGTCTTTATTTTGAAGAATAATAAAATTATGTTAATTATTTATTTTTATTATGAACCCTTGTAATGTTTTTAATTTTTTTTGTTTCAGTTATTACTATTTTATACATAATTAGTTAACAAATTAATTTTACCTAAGATTTTTTTTACTATATTTGACTTATGTGTCAAAAATGAATTTGGTTGGTTGACTATGGACAAAGATGTAATTATTTAAACATATCCAGAATTACTATCATGATATAATAATAACATTTATAAATCATTTATAAATTTAATATTAATAATAAAATATGGTTATTAAAAATGAACTAACATTATGATCATGGAGATGGTAGGCAGTATGTACACATGAAAAATGTATCCATTTTTCAATGATCATTATGGAAAGAAACTAAGAATTATTCTAACATTAAGGAATGAAAATAATATCATAAAATATAAAATTATTTAATTATATATACTTATATATATAGATATTATGGTTATTTTTTGAGGATAAAATTAATCACATCGCTTCATGGAGCTGGTTGTCCACACATCTATGATTGACATTATCATTTTTCATTTATAAAAAAGAAAAGAAAAAATTATATATTATGTTTTATAAATTATTAATATGACATTAATATCTGAATTATTACATTTTTATGAAATATATTCCATATTGTTTATGTTATTAACTCCCATATAATGTCTTACTGAAAAAAGAATCACATCACTTCATGTGGCAGTAGTTCGTCGTACATATTAACGACGTTATAATATCCTCTATAGAATGGAAAGTAAAAAATATTTATAAGATATAATGAATCAATAGGAATACTTACATTATAAATAATATATATATATTTATATCCATCTTCATACCCCACCATGAGATATGATATTATAAAAATGAATGACATCAGTTAATGAGGATATAGTTTGTTGTATACAAGAATGATGATTTCTTAACCCATTTTGTGTAATTGGATTTTGTTGTAAGTCGCTACATAAAAAAATCATAGTATATGGATGATATTTTATTTATTATATCATGACTGTATTATAATAATTTAAAGAGGTTGTGTAATAAGTAAAACAAAAACACTCATTAAATAACATTACCCTTTCTTAGGGTATATTCTTTAGGTTTTCATAAAATCCTTCCCAAGATGTCTATGAAAATAAAAAATATTCTAGTATGATAGTATAAAAGATGTAATGATATTTTGGTTGGGTTTGGTATTGAAAAATGTCTTTATAATTGGTAATGAATGATGGCAGTGAGTTCCCTTTTATAGTTGAGGAGGAGTTGAATTCTTATAAATATCTAAAGTATTCACGGTTGGCTAGTTAATATTTCCCAATGTGAATCTTATATTGTTATTAATTTTGTTAAGGGATTAAATGGTCAACCAAAACCTCTAACATACAATAAAAAACATTTTTAAATTTATTTTCCATAGGTTTTCAGTTTATTTATTTTTACGATTTTGTTTTTCCACAATGAAGAGTAGACATTTTAACCTAGGTAATATATTATTTTAGACTCATATAAAATAAAACATAGTGGATAAATTTGAATAAAATAATATACATATTAGATCCAATTTTAAAAATAATTTTTTTGAATAAAGATTAATTTTAATACAAGAGCATGTAATGCTTAAAAATTAATTTTCAACCATAACAACGATAAAAGAGTTTTTAATATTAGACGATCAACTGAGTAATTATAAAATAAAATTTAGTTCATTAATGGAACAAATTTTATATTTATTAACAACTAAAAATCACTTTTCAAAATGAAATATTTCTATTAATTTTTAATCATTTAACTAATTATAATTTACTATAAAATTATATTAATATAAACATAAAAATTACTCATTTATTTTTAATTTAAAATATATTAATAGAATTATGTCATTTAAATATATTATTTTCACACCATTAAAACATGACATATTCATCTAAAAGATCCTCCATTTTGGACACCCACATTTTTCAACTCGATCAATTAGAAGATCACTACCATTTATAAATCACAAGGGATTTCTCTCATCATAATTGATGTTATATAAGCATATATCCTCATATGGGGATCAAAGAGAAATGTGAAGTTCCATCATATCCTCCTCTTCCTCTCTATGGTGAGGTAAATGGAGGATAGTTAGAAAGGGTGTTGAATCACTTGTTAATCAACTGGTTATGTGTAATTTATGTGTGTATCATTTCCTTTATTTTTTATAATAACATTATTCTTATTTGAATTCATTGTTTATGCATAATCATGTGAAACACATTTCATCTCCATACTAACTGGGTTGAAATTTAATGTGTGAATATTTGGTTGTTTCAACTGGTCAAGAAAAGAAATCAATTTCTCTAAAAAATAAATGGGATATTGGTATGATTTGGTAGCTCCAAATCTATTCATGATGTCAAATCATTGATAGCACAACTGTTTTATAAAGTGATTATTCTTATGAAGAATTTTAAGAATAAAGAGAGATGTTACGATATTAGAAACTATAAACCAAATGATTCCATTTAACCATGTGTATTTTTAATAATGATGAACTAACCATGACATGTAGGTAGATTGAAATTACCTCTTAATTCAATTAATATATAAACAACAAATTTCAATGAAAACTATTAAACTATTTAATTGTGTCATTTTATATTCAAAAATATTTTCCAAAACCACCCCCTATATAGGTATTTTTTATGTAACATAAAAACATTAACACCCCAATGCTCTATGATACATGACCTTGGGATTACCCTATTTGATAAAATTATTTCTAAATCATAATCAATTATGTTTATTGAAAACACTTTTAAATTTTGGTACAATTTCATGAGAGTTCTATGGTTTTTTTGTATGTTATTTAAAAAAAAATATTTTGTTATCATTTTTGTATTTATTTTATTCTTACATTTTCTATTTAGTTTTCTAGAATATTCATTTTTAGGTCTTATGAATGACATGATATTCATCAGATGAACTAAATCATTTTTTTCATGAAAATTAGAGGATCTTGCATTTCCGATACCAAGGAAGACTAAAAAATCCCATGAAGAAGACGTAGAAAACAATGACACTCATCTCAGTCCTTCTTATTCTTCTGAAAACCACATCACAACTGATATATAATTATATAATATAGATGGAAAAAACTAGAAATTAAAACAACTAACCTCATTTAATATAAATATCCAACCCACGTATATTCAAATAAAATTAAAAGTAAACAATTCGGAACATAAATCCAGACATATTCACTTATTACTCAGATTTCACCGACTATATTGAGAATAATTGCATATGAACTTAACGTAATCCCATATTGAATGTTCATCATTAAAACCTAATATTTTTGATGAATAATTGGTAATTAATAGGTATTCTAATTTTCAATATATGACTCTACAAAATAAGTTATATACTATGAATACTCCCACATTTGTGCCTTGGAAGACATGAAATTAATTTTTCAGGAAAAAAAATTCACACACTCTATAAATTACACAATAAGAAAATAAATATTTTTAATATGAAAATATAATAATGAAAAACTTCATGAATATTAAGAATGATTTAAGAGGTTGTTTTTAATTTTTCTACACCATCAAATAAGAGAGAATATTTTAATATAATAATTTTTTATTCAAATTGATCGTGACATGATTGATGCTGAGGAAAGTGGTTCCCTAGAAGAAAATACCCTTATCACTATAAAGACCCTCATTGAGAATATGTTAGACAATATGAAATAGTTTTTTTAACGTCCAGTATACCTATTCTAGGTGTTCATGAGGTGAAAACATTTGAATTATATAAGAAGGTGGAACCCAACATCAGAGAGGTATGTACCCTACTTTGATAAAATTATATTTTCCAAAGGGAAATCACAAATTCCTCCTCTAATTAATTTTGGTATATCTGCCACTGATATACACTACTCTGACTATTTCCCCCAATTGAGAGAATGTTTTGAGAGTTGTGGGGAAATCTTCCCTAGATGCCCCTATAATCATTATATTGGGAAAGAACAATACTATCCATCCAAATATAGATAGAAAGATAACAATGCCTCTAAAAAGAGGGTATTATAACCAAATTCAACATTCATAGAACCAGTCGGGGAAGAGTAATCATCCTCCACCACCACAAATAAATCCTCATGAACCACGAAGGTCTTTCCAACATGCTCTTCCAAAACACGAGAATATACTTGGAGACATGATAAATAAATTTTTGAAAATAACCTCCAATTCAACAAACTCACCCAATCAATCATAAAAAATTGAAATAATCAATTAGGCCAAAATTACAACATGGTGGGTATAATCCAAAGTAATGGGCATAGATGAATACCATAAAAACTGATTTCTAATACTAATGAAAAAGTTAATATACATGCCATCACACATAATAGTGTTAAATAAATTTCTCTCTCATTTTATTCCACTCATTAGTTTTGTTATCATCCTAACAACACTATTTTTCTACCCTCAAAAGACTCATGTGAAGAAAAAAATACAAAAATGGAAAAAAAAATTATCAACGAAGATTCCTCTGAGGAAACAATTCATCCTCATTTTTCCTAATGACTCTCTAAATCCTAAAAAAACATAATGAAATTTATAATGAAAAAATGGATACATTTAAAAAGGTTCAAGTTAATATTCCACTCTTGGATGCAGTCAAACAAATTCCATGATATGTTAAATTTAATCAGCTATTTTCACCCACATGAGGTGTCTAAAAGAAATTGATATAGTCAATATAGAATGTAATGTATCATACATTATATAACCATCAATTTTAACCAAATTAATCATCCGAGAACTTTTATAATAACTTGAACCACACACGAGACATTAGTTTTTGACGAAATTCCAAATTTAGTTTCCTTGATTAATGTGATTCCTCAATATTTGTGTAAATATATATAGGTTAGAGAGAATAAAAAAAAATTTAAAAAATTCCAACCATATTACCAAACACCAAACAAGAGTGATGAAATATATCCTTTTTGAAATTATGAATCTAATTTTCCCTGTAGAAATCTATTTTTATAAGTTGAAAAAACATGATACCAAAGAAATTATCCTCTCATACATGAATGCACATTTTTTAAAAGATAAAAATCTATAATCAACAATTTTGATGGTATGATGTCTTGAGAGTTTGGGAGAAAAAATGTTAATTCCAATATCCATGATACTAGGGAACCCCCTTTTGAAGATCACTTTAGTATTTTAGACTAATCGATGTATGTTATCTATAATGTAATAAAGAATAATTCTCTCCTCAACCCATACTATGATGGGTTTTAATATTATTCACTCTTCAGTTATTTTGGTTGTGATTTATCGTTAGTCAGTTGTGTGGGTTTATAAAGGTGTCTGTATTATGTTTTAATTGATGGTTTTTTGAACACTGGGGATCTTTTGATCATTGATGATACTTCTCATCATGTAATAGATTTTTCATCATTAGGGTATATTATCATTGAGAAGTTAAATTAGATCATTGACCTATCACATTGAAATTCACATCCATGAATCCAAAATTCCATTGAATTTGAACTAATACCACTACCTCATAAAATAAAATATTCATATATTGGGAAATGAAAAAAATGTTCTGGTCACCATTGATAGTTCAATACCTTATGATAATGAATTATTATTGCTAAAACAATTTAGGGTGAATAAATTAGCATTGGGATGGAAACTTTTTGACATTTTCAGTATTATCCCATCAATTTTAATACATCATCTATTATTAAATGATGATGCTAAACCGGTGAGGAGGGTAAAACACTGACTAAAGTAATTAATTCTTATTGTTTTTAAAATGTTATTAACCTAATTATTGGATAATAGAAACATTTACCCCTTCTATCGAAGATAATTGGTCAGTCTAGTGTAAGGAGTTCCTGGATGGGTATTCTCGATACTTTTATATCCATATTTCCTAGTATGATCAGGAAAAGACACCATTTACTTTCTTTGCTAGAATAATTTCAAACATAAGGATTTAATTTTGTCTTTACAATTCTTTATGTAATTTCTAGAACATCATGGTTCATATTTTTTAGATTTAGAGGATAATTGCATGGAATTTTTTAAGGATAATTTCACTGGATATGGATCCCCTTTTGATGTTTTTTTTCTAGTACTAGTTTCATCCTATATCACTTTATTAAAATTAAATTTTCATTACATTAGGATATTATCCATTTCAAGATGAGACTAGGTATAGTACATGATATTTTCATTTGGGGAGATGGTATCCCGATAGATATATTAATAGTTTACATCATTTATTCCCTAACATTCCACAAAAATGTGTTGGATGTGTGGAATTTCTTAGGCCATTCCAAATTTTATCATTGTTTCAGTCATGAATTTATTAATTTCGTATTCCCCCAGCCCATGTTACTATAAAAATAAAAATAATTATTAATCATTAGAGGGTGATTTTAACAAATTAAAATGATTCCCACACCACCCCAGGTAAAATGACCACCTCTACAGGATTTATCATTTGAGGTCATGTGTGATGCCATTAACTATACAGTTGGTAAGTCATATCATGATTGGCCGATCAAGCTCCACATGAAATTGCCTATTCCTCACTCAAAATGTACCTCTCCCAAAGATATCTACACCACATCAGAAAAGTATTTATTTAGTATTGGGTTTCCCTTAGATAAATTTCAGTCATATATTATATGAATCAAATTAATTTCATTCTCAAAAAATTCATTTGTATGGTGTTTACAATGGAAAATTGAATCCATACCATGTCTTATTCACTTGATTCACCTCTTTCAAGAATTTAATTTATAAATTAGTGATATAAATTGGCATAGGATGTTATAAAAGACCATAAAAGTAGTATTACCCCTCATTGGCCCCATGTTTACTCATCCTTACCTAATGGATAATTATTCCCTAATTAGAACCTTTGTGATGTAGTGAACCTTACCAGTTTGAATAAAAACATTGTAAATTATTATGAATCATCTAGACTCCCTAAATATTTTTGACTGTTAGAATACCAAAGTCTAATCCTTGACTCATGATGGTTTATTTGGGATGATACATTGATGTGGATAATTTTAAGTGAAAAAGTTGTTTATTGGTGTTTCTCCAACCATGATTCCATCTCTATTTCAAGATTCGACCACACTTTGGATTATGTGGGCCCCGTTGGATCTCAACAAATTTCTCAAAACATCCATGAATCATTAAATTATGGACTAAAATTTCATAAATATGCCTATCTATTTTGTATTTCATGTACACAATATCAATACACTGAGAATATCTCAAATATGAATCAAATTTCCCAACAAGACATATGAAAACCCTGCATTTATTACAAACTTAAACATGATTTATTGCATAAAAATTCACTTCATACTACAAAGAAGATCGAGAGGTTTAGTGTCTTTGGGGATTAGGATCATTACATAAAAACTTAAAACATGAAATACAACATCTTTATGGAAAACATCCTTTACATGACCACTACATTCCCTCGTACTTATCATTGCATGGGATAACCTAAGGATATGCATAAGAAAAGGGTGAGCTATAAAGCCCAGTAAGGGAGTACATATGGAATAACATGAGGAGTAAAATACATGTTAGACAACAGGCATATTAATAGGGCATAAAAGAAACATGAAAATAAGTGCATGATAAATCATGATAATCATAACATGGAAATGTTACAACAACACTTAACATGGAATTAGCATGAGCCAAGGCTCATTGCACATGGAGCATTAGTAAATCCTCATTGCACATAAAGCCCGAGTAAACCCTCGTTGCACTTGAATTAGAATGATTCAACACTCATTTCACAAGATGTATCATGATACTATACTTTACCCAATGCATTGGAGCACTATAAGGGAACACCCTTCTTAAACATTTCATTTCATGCATAAGTGTGCCACATGGATCATAAAACATGGATTCATAAAACATAATCATTTATTACATGATGAATGAATGTGGAATTAATACATGAAACTTTATAATCAATAATTAAATGTTCAAAAAGGTGAATACCTCTGCTGGATAAATGGGCATGGTATTCACTACACAATGACATTGGCTTAGAAAATCGGTGGGATTTCGGCAGCGTAACAGCGTGACATAAGAATTCATAAAAATGGTTGATGAGAGAGAAATGGGTTCCTTATCATATTTAAATGTAATTGAAATTAAGGAGATCATATAGATACATGTACCAACAATTCTAATGGAATTTAGATTAATGAAGCAAAAGTGTTTTTTGAAGGTAAAAGAGGAGAGAAAAGTTCCTTTTGGAATTTTGACATAGTAACGACTGTACATGGGAGGCATTTAATGAGAGATAAATGTAACACCCGAGACTTTTATGCGAAATATTTTGTATTTATGTTATATAAATCATCAAAAGAATCTTTTACTACACAAAACACTAGATTGGATTTCTTTACACGCAATCGCGGCCTTCCTTGATAGCTTGCATCGTACGCAATACCGAGTTTCACTAAACAACGATATACTATTAAAATATTATTAAAACTAGCCATTATGAATAGTAATAAAAACTTTTTGAAATTTTATAAATTTTATTTTTCAAAATGGACTTCATTTTTGGATTCATAATATCGAAATTAGCCTAGGGTGATATTTTGGTATTTTTCTGAAAACTTTCAGTTTTTGATGAATAGTGAAACCAATAAGTGGTAGTTAAAAAAACTGAACTTTTCATAAAACGTAATTTTACCGCTTCTGTGAGTGGAATTTCGAAAATCCGAGAGACACGGTTAATATCAAGGACTAAAATTTGGTTTAATGAGATGAAAATAATTTTTGTTGAATAGTAACTTTTTACTTTTATTTACCACGGTTAAAAGTAAATAGGTTAATTAAGGGTAAAAATGATATTATTATTACCCTAACACATGTCATAATTTTATTGGACAAGTTTAATTCGACCAAAAACAACCTTTGGAATAAAATATGACCATTTAGGCCCACATGGATTAGATTAGGACATTTATTATTAATTTATTTAAAGAAGGGTTAAAATAGTTAAAATCAAAGTTTAATAAGTAAATAATTTTTAATATGGGGTTATACATAAGATAAATTAGACTATAAATATTCATTAGAAAACTAAAAAGATTTCCAACACAATGGTATTTTATTTGTAATTTTTAGACATTAAATAATTTAATTTATTTATGACACAAAGATGATGCAGTAATTATATTATTAATGAAATATTGACATAATTGATGTTATAAACACCAAAATAAATGTAATTTGAGACTTTTTAAGAATTACACTAATTTTATAGATTAATATGACATGTTAGTATTTATTTAATTAAATTTTTTATAACTAATAATTATGTTATTATTTTCACAAAAATTAATTACTAAATAGTGTAAAAAATGAGATAAAATAGTTTTTAAAACAAATATTATATTAGTAATTGTTATATTATTCCTAAAAAACTAAGGTTCGGCCAAATGCCTTAGATAAGGTTATATATATTAATAATACACGAATTGGGGTTTGTTTGGCTGCATATAGTAAGTTTATTAACCTTATAATATAAGAGCACAAGAAGACACGGTAAAAGTAAAATTATTTAACTTAATGTTAAATCTAAATGATAAGGTTAAAATTGGAACATAAACTTGTCTAAATTCTATTGGATGAGAGGATTTCGACCCATACCCACCTTAGCTTAGAAATATATGAATTTGGAGCTATTTAAAACCGAAAATGACTTTATAATAAAATAATATTTTTAGTTTTCCCAAAGGTGCCCCTCTCCTCCCTTATAAAAGGGCACCTCCTCCCCCTCTTCCTCACACCACATTGAGCCTTCATGCTCGGCCAACCCCTTCCAATTACTCCTATAAACTTCCCTAGAGACATCCTAGTGGTCCTGGATTCTTCAAAGACCAGTTTTAGTTCCCTAAAAGAAGGTCTCAAAGAAGCACTTCAAAGAAGAGGTAATATCTGTTACCGATTCTTTCATCTTTATTTCTTCTTCCATTTCTTCTTCTTTAGTTGTTTAATTATTAAGTAATAACATAAGTATCACTCATATACTGATATGTTATTATAAGTATTAAACAACACTATTTCACCATCTATCCATCCTATGGAAAAAGAAATCACCGCGCATGCGTACGTATGGAATACCGTCTCCACACCGTGGGGTAATCTATTTTCCACCACCACCTTACTTGGATGGGTATAATGGTGTAAATAATGACTATATATTACTATTATAAAGTGATACTAATTCTGAAATAGTATACATACACTCCAATAAAATTCCACAATCATAGGAACGATATCGTCACTCGTACGTACGTACGGAATACCATCTCCACGATGTGATGTCACTCGTTATACATGATCTTCATCTCATAATGATTATATAAATGAATTGAATGAATTAATATGATATAAATTACACTAATACCATTCTGGAAATGAGGTATCTATAACCTAAAGATAAGAATAAGAATTTATTCGTCAAGACACCGATAAGAACAAAAAGTTATAAACACCCGAATAACAAGTAGCAATGAAATATTACTACTAAGAAGCTAAGAATATGACCATATATGATATCATAAAAATATTTATGATTCTGGAATAAGAAAATAACATTATTTAAATCATTATACATGAGGTTTGGACACTTACTAAGCAAAACAGACCTAAGGTAAGGGAAATATCACAGTCTCATTTTTTATCCGAGATTGTTTATACTTTGGTATTTACTGGGGTGTATTTTATCATCCACATCCATGTTTCCCCAATATGTAATATTTATATCCTTCTACAATTGTTTATATCCAATTTTACCCTTCGGTGAGTTTTTAGTAAACGATATGAAAGGAATATTTTGTCGATTTTCATACGATGTACTTTTTGAATTTTCTGACAAATGTACAAGAAGAATGTTTTCTTTTAACTTATACGACATGAATGGATTTTTAAAAAATATTATTTCCAAGAATATTCCCTTATAAGTTTTAAAGTTTATTTTTAATCAACTTCTTTTAGTTTATAATTGTACGACATGTTAAGAAAGGAAAAGTGTTTTTGAAGCAGAAAAGATATTTTCCTCAAGAATGGAGTTCAAGTGTTTTATCAAAATTATTTTCCATCTAAGATAATAAAGGGTTCTGTTTTTATCCCTATTATTACATTGATTTTATTATTTTGTGATGGAATTATATTTTTATGAATTCCTTTATCTTATATGAATTGTTTTATGATGTCACGATGTTTAAGATTTCCATTTTTATTACATGGGTTATGAAATGATGTATGATTTATGATTTTGTGGCACACATAATAATGGTATCATTATGATATGGGTGGGACCTGTATCTCCCTCCAATGCATTGGTTAAAATTTTATATCTCATGAGATATACATGGCTGGAATGGTAGGTTATACCGGTTCAGTGAAACAGGACTGAAACGAGGAGTGAACTCGGTTTAGAAAGGGACTTTGTCCACTAAGATAGTCTTGGAAATGAGTCTTGACTAATAAGAAATGATTCTATATGATTATGTGTGTATTCCAAAAAGTTTCATGTTTGGAGTTATGATTTCCATTTCACTACCATGATTTATCCCATGTTATGAGATTATGCTCCCTTTTGCAGGTTAAGATTTCCAAAAGTTATGCTCTTATGAATATGATGTTATTGATATTTCTTTTGTTTACCCTTACTAAGAATTTGAGCTCACCCTTTAGTATGTTTTCATTCCCCAGGTCAGGAAGAAGGTTATTAAGTAAGATATGATAAAAGGGACTATAGATATGATGAGATAAATGGGAGACATTGTAGACGCTTTATGAACCATTTGTTTATGTTTCCCAGTTTCTAAAGACATTATACCTATACGGTCCTTTAGTGGTTTTGTTATATGTTGTAATAAGTATTCTTCAATTTTGGAGTATTAAAAATGTATGTAAAGTATGGGTCGTTATAGTTGGTATCAGAGGAAAGGTATAGTCAACCTTTGGAAACTAGGATGTGAAAGCCTTAGTAAGAACCCTAATGATAAGTCTAAGCATAAAACACAATCTTAGTGTTTTAGAAATGGCCATGAATAACCTAGGATAAGAGCTTAAGTGTGAAATTTTATTCTTGATTATGTGGTTTTCCTATTATAATTAGTGTTGCTCACACTATTCTTCTTGGTTTTATTCAATGGCTGGTACCCGAAGGAACCATGTTAATGCGGAATGCGACGGGCAATGCAATGATTGTCCCCCTGAGCAACCAAACATTATGGGAGCTGGAATGCAAAATCTTTTATCCATGCTCACACAACTTTCTCAAGCAATGAATCATGTAGGACTTCCAAACGAGCAAAGGAAGGAGAAACATTTTGTTGAATCCTTCATGAGACAGCGTCCACCTTCATTCAGCGGGTCTACTGATCCATTACTTGCTGAACAATGGATTAGTACTACTGAAAAGATATTTTCAGTTCTTCAATGTTCTGAGCATGATAAATTCATCTTAACAGTGTATCGTTTGGAAGGTGATGCTGATCAATGGTGGAATCTTATTTAGAATATGAGGCCAAGGGATGAAATTGAGTCCATGGAATGGGACGAGTTCAAGAACATATTTTTCAATAATTACTTACCTCGTATTCTCTGAACAAAGATGGAGAAAGAGTTTCTTGAACTGAAGCAAAAGGAAGATGAATCTGTTGGTACCTATGAAGAAAATTTTACAAGACTTGCAAGGTACGATTCCGGTATTATTATCCAACCTGAGAGTAAGATCGATCAATTCATTAGTGGATTAAAACCAAGTCTTCGAAGGGCCTTATCCATAAGGGACTTCAATAACTATGAGGAAATCGTTCGATGTGCTCTCAATGTTGAGATGGAAATTGGAGTAACCCATCAGTCATATGGGTTTGATAAGAAGAGGAAAATGGAATTGAAAGGAAAATCTAAAGAGCACACTGAAATGAAGATGAGCTTTCCCTTATGCTCAAAGTGTGGAAAAAAACATGGAGGGAGTTGTCTTAAAGGGACATGTAATTGTTTCAAATGTGTAAAGGAAGGTCATCGGGCATTTGAATGCAACAATGATGGGAAGAAAATTTCTAATGATGCAAACAAAGGAAGGGATACACAGAATGAACCTACTACACTTCAATGTTTCAAGTGCAAGGAGATGGGACATTATGCCAATAAATGCCCAAATCCAAGGGTTTATGATGATGGTTGATGTCAACAAACTCTTAAGGCTAAAAACAAAGGAAAGTCACATGCAATTTCTATCAGCGATGTGGAGTACGATAACGATGTGGTGAAAGGTACACTTACCATCCACTCTAAAGTAGTAAATGTTTTATTTGATTCTGGATCCACCCACTCTTTTATTTATGAAGAATTTTCTAAGGGTATCACTGTATTACCTCAACAATTAGATGTTGAGTTAGCTGTGACAACACCTAATGGCACAACAGTCACATCAAAAGTTTATAATTCTTCTCCGATCGAAGTTTGTGGGAAAGTGCTTCCTACAAATCTTGTGATCCTTCCTATAGTGGAATTTGATGTGATTCTTATCATGGATTGTATTTCTTTATATGGATCTCATATCAATTTCCAAAGAAGGGAAGTCACATTTCATATTCCAGATCAATCTATGATCGTCTATCGATGCAAGGATGAACATAACCTTCCAGTGGAAATTTCTTCCACCTTATGTGTCTTGATTCCACTAAATGAAGGTTATTTATCTCAAATGGTTGGGGAGAAACACACGATTAATAATATTCCCATTGTATGGGAGTTTGATGATGTCTTTCCGGAGGAATTACCGGGTCCTCCACCAAATCGTGAAGTTGAATTCTCAATAGAACTCATATCGGGTGCTTTGCCTATTTCAAAGACACCTTATAGAATGGCCCCAATTGAGTTGCAGGAATTGACGAAGAAACTCCAAGAGAATCTTGATAAGGGATTCATACGCCCTAGTGAGTCACCTTGGGGAGCACCTGTTCTATTTTTTCAGAAGAAAGATGGATCAATGATACTCTGCATTGATTATCAAGAACTTAACAAGATCACTATCAAGAACAAATATCCTCTCCCACGCATTGATGACTTATTTGACCAACTACGCGGAGCTCAATACTTTTCCAAGATTGATATTCGTTCAGGGTATCATCAATTAAGGGTCAAAAGGTAGGATATACCAAAGACGGATTTCCTTACAAGGTATGGACACTATGAATTTATAGTGATGCCATTTGGTCTTACAAATGCCCCTTCTATCGTCATGGATCTGATGAATAGAGTCTTTAGAGACTATCTTGATCAATTTGTGGTAGTCTTTATAGACGATATTCTTTTTTATTCAAAGATCAAGGAAGAACATGAAGATCAGTTGAGAATTATATTGAAGACCCTAATAAAGGAGAAGCTTTATGCCAAATTTACCAAGTGTGAATTTTGGCTTCAAAAAGTTTCATTTTTGGGTCACATAATCTCAAAAGAGGGGATATATGTGGATCCAGCAAAAATAGAGGTAATCGAAAGATGGTCGAGACCAACAACAGTAACTGAGATCTGAATGTTTCTTGGTTTGGCTGGATATTATCAACGTTTTGTGAAATATTTTTCACGATTATCTAATCCACTCACCAATTTGACTCGGAAAGGAGTTATGTTTGTTTGGATGGAGCAATGTGAAGAGAATTTCAAGGAGTTGAAAAGAAGGTTATCCAGCGCACCTGTGCTCACACTGCCTTGTAGTGGAGAAAGGTTTGTGATCTATAGTGATGCATCCAAGAAGGGATTGGGGTGTGTTCTTATGAAAAATGATATGGTGATAGCTTATGCCTCACAACAGTTGAAAATCCATGAGAAAAATTACCCAACCCATGATTTGGAGTTAGTTTCGGTAATCTTTTCATTAAAGATTTGGAGGCATTATCTTTATGGAGAAAGGCGTGACATTTATACTGATCATAAAAGTTTAAAGTATATTTTCACACAAAAGGAGCTGAATATGCGTCAAAGAAGATGGTTGGAGCTGATTAAGGATTATGACTGCTCAATCCATTACCACCCTGGGAAAGCAAACAAGGTCGCAGATGCATTAAGTCGACAAGACCATGCCAGTTTATCCATGATGAGGATCGAAAAATATCCAATATTTATGGATTTACAAAGGATGGATCTTGGATTTATAATGAAAGGGGAAAAATATTATCTTTCTCAAATGAATGTTCAACCATCTATACATGTGAAGATTAAAGAGGAACATAAAGAAGATGTCGAGTTACAAAAGAAGGTATGAAATGTTCTGAATTCAACCTTGATTGTGATAGGATAATAATGTTCAGGAATCGGGTTTGTGTTCCTCCCATCCCAGAATTAAAGAAGGAGCTGCTGGATGAGGCTCATAGTTCTTCATTATCTATTCATCCTGGAAGCACGAAGATGTATAGGGACCTGAAAGAGTACATCTGGTGGGATGGCATGAAAAGAGATGTTTCTGAATATGTATCTCGATGCTTGGTTTGTCATCAAGTTAATGATGAGAGACAAAAGTCTAAGGGAATGTTACAACCATTACCCATACCCGAATGGAAATGGGAAAACATCACTATGGACTTTGTCACAGGACTTTCTAAAACATCCAAAGGAAATAATGCTATCTGGGACATAGTTTATCATATTACCAAGTCTGCACACTTCATTGCTATTAGAGAGGATTTCTCTATGGATTAGCTTGCCAGGATATATATAAAGGAAGTGGTAAGATTGCATGGAGTACCACTTTCTATTATATCTGATCGGGATCCCAGATTTACCTCGAAGTTCTGGCGAAGTCTTTAGCATACTTTGTATACAGAGTTGAGTTTCAGCACTCCTTATCATCCTCAGACAGACGGTCAGTCTAAGAGAACAATTCAAACCCTAGAAGATATGTTGAGAGCTTGCTCTATGGATTTCAAAGGTGGTTGGGATAAACACCTACCTTTTGTGGAATATTCTTATAATAATAGCTTTCACTCCAGTATTCAGATGTCTCCTTATGAAGATCTCTATGGAAAGAAATGCAAGACTCCAACTTTCTGGGATGAAGTTGGGGAAAGAAAGCTATTAGGACCAGATCTCATTAATGAAATGGAAGAAAAGGTCAGATCTATTCAACAACACATAAGTGCAGCTCAGAGTCGACAGAAAAGTTATTCCGACAACCGAAGAAAAGACCTAGAGTTTAAAGTGGGTGATAAAGTGTTCTTACGAATATCTCCCTGGAAGAGGGTTATGAGATTTGGAAAGAAGGGGAAGTTGAGCCCTAGATATGTTGGTCCTTTCGAAATATTGGATCGTGTTGGGAAGGTAGCTTACCTTTTGGAACTTCCACCGAATCTATCTCAAGTTCATGATGTGTTCCATGTATCTCTCCTAAGAAAGTAAATACCTGATCTTTCACATGTACTTAGCTCAGAAGTTGCACCGCTGGAGCAAGATCTTTCTTATGAAGAACAACCAATAGAGATTCTGGATTGTAAAGAAAAAGTCCTACGAAACAAGACCACTCGATTGGTGAAATTTTTATGGAGGAACCACCAATTAGAAGAAGCTGCATGGGAGCTTGAGGATATTATGAGGGAGAGGTATCCTCATATGTTTGTTACAAAGTGACGAATTTCGAGGGCGAAATTCATTTTAAGGGCGGTAGAATGTAACACCCGAGACTTTTATGTGAAATATTTTGTTTTTATGTTATATAAATCATCAAAGGAATCTTTTACTGCACACAACACTAGCTTGGCTTTCTTTACATGCAATCGCGACCTTCCTCGATCGCTTGCGTCGTACGCAATACCGAGTTTCACTAAACAATGATATACTATTAAAATATTATTAAAACTAGCCATTATGAATAGTAATAAACACTTTTTGAAATTTTATAAATTTTACGTTTCAAAATGGACTTCATTTTTGGATTCGTAATATTGAAATTATCCTAGGGTGAAATTTTGGTATTTTTCTGAAAGCATTCATTTTTTGATGAATAGTGAAACCACTAAGTGGTAGTTAAAAAAACTGAATTTTTTATAAAACTTAATTTTACCGCTTCTGTGAGTGGAATTTCGAAAATCCGAGAGACATGGTTAATATCAACGACTAAAATGTGGTTCAATGAGATGAAAATAATTTTTGGTGAATTGTAACTTTTTACGTTTATTTACCACGGTTAAAAGTAAATAGGTTAATTAAGGGTAAAATTATATTATTATTACCCTAACACATGTCCTAATTCTATTTTACAAGTGTAATTAGACCAAAAACAACCTTCGGAATAAAATATGACCATTTAGGCCCACTTGGATTATATTAGGACATTTAATATTAATTTATTTAAAGAAGGGTTAAAATAGTTAAAATCAAAGTTTAATAAGTAAATCATTTTTAATATGGGGTTATGCATAAGATAAATTCGAATATAAATATTCATTAGAAAGATAAAACTATTTAATACATAATGGTATTTTATTTGTAATTTTTAGACATTAAATAATTTAAGTTATGTATGACACAATGATGATGAAGTAATTATCTTATTAATGAAATATTGACATAATTGATGTTATAAACACCAAAATAAATGTAATTTGAGACTTTTTATGAATTATAATAATTTTATAGACTAATATTACATGTTAGTATTGATTTAATTTACTTTTTTAGAACTAATAATTCTGTAATTATTTTCACAAAAATTAATTACTAATAGTGTCAAAATTGACATAAAATAGTTTTTAAAACAAATTTTATATTAGTAATTGTTATTTTATTCCTAAAAATCTAAGGATCGGAAAAATGACTTAGATAAGGTTATATATATTAATAATAAACATCTTGGGGTTAGTTTTTCTTCTTATAGTAAGTTTATTAACCTTATAGTATAAGAACACAAGAAGACACGGTAAAAGTAAAATTATTTAACTTAATGTTAAATCTAAATGATAAGGTTAAAATAGGAACTTAAACTTGTCTAAATTATATTTGATGAGAGTATTTAGAACCATCCCCACCTTAGATTCGAAATATATCAATTTTGAGCTATTTAAAACCGAACTTGACTTTATAATAAAATAATATGTTTAGTTTTCCCAAAGGTGCCCCTCTCCTCCCTTATAAAAGGGCACCTCCTCCCCCTCTTCCTCACACCACATTGAGCCTTCAAGCTCGGCCAACCCCTATCAATTACTCCTCTCCACTTCCATAGAGACATCCTAGAGGTACTGGTGTTCTTCAAAGACCAATTTTAGTGCCCTAAATGAAGGTCTCAAAGAAGCACTTTAAAGAAGAGGTAATGTTCGTTATCGATTCTTTCATCTTTATTTCTTCTTCCACTTCTTCTTCTTTAGTTGTTTCATTATAAAGTAATAACATCAGTATCACTCATATATTGATATTATTATAAGTATGAAACAACCATATTTCACCATCTATCCATCCTACGGAAAAAGAAATCACCGCGCGTGCGTACGTACGAAATACCGTCTCCACGCCGTGGTGTAATCTATTTTCCACCACCACCTTACTTGGATGGGTATAATGGTGTACATAATGACTATATATGACTATTATAAAGTGATACTGATTATGAAATAGTATAAATACACTCCAATACAATTCCATGATCATAGGAACGATATCATCACTCGTGCGTACGTACAGAATACCGTCTCCACGATGTGATGCGACTCGTTCTACATGATATTCATTTCATATTGATTATATAAATGAATTGAATGAATGAATATGATATATATTACACTAATACCATTCTTGAAATGAAGTATCTATATCCTAATGAGAAGAATAAGAATTTATTCGACAAGACACGCATAAGAACAAAAAGTTATAAACACCCGAATAACAAGTAGCAATGAAATATTACTACTAAGAAGCTAAGAATATGAGCATATATTATATCATAAAAATAAGTATGATTCTGGAATAAGTCAATAACATTATTTAAATCATTATACAGGAGGTTCAGAAACTTACGAAGCAAAACAGACCTTAGGTAAGGGAAATATCACAATCTCATTTTTTATCCGAGATTGTTTATACTTTGTTATTTACTGGGGTTTATTTTATCATCCAAATCCATGTTTCCCCAATATGTAATATTTATATCCTTCTACAATAGATTATATCCAATTTTAACCTTCAGTGAGTTTTTAGTAAATGATATGAAATGAATCTTTTGTCGTTTTTCGTACGAGGTACTTTTTGACTTTTCTGAAAAAAGTACGAGAAGAATGTTTTCTTTTAACTTATACGAAAAGAATGGATTTTTTAAATAATTATTTCCTAGAAGATTATCTTATAAGTTTTCAAGTTTATTTTTAATCAACTTCTTTTATTTTATAATTGTACGTCATGTTAAGAAAGGAAAAGTGTTTTTGAAGCAGAACAGATATTTTCCTCAAGAATGGAGTTCAAGTGTTTTATCAAAATTATTTTCCATATAAGATAATAAAGGGTTCTGTTTTTATCCCTATTATTACATTGATTTGATTATTTTGTGATGGAATTATATTTTTATGAATTCCTTTATCTTATATGAATTGTTTTATGATGTCACGATGTTTAAGATTCTCCTTTTTATTACATGGGTTATGAAATGATGTATGATTTATGATTTTGTGGCACACATAAGAATGGTATCATTATGAGATGGGTGGGACCTATATCTCTCTCCAATGCATTGGGTAACGATTTTATATCTCATGAGATAAACATGGATGGAACGGTAGGTTATACCGGTTCAGTGAAACAGGACTGAAACGAGGAGTGAACTCGGTTCAGAAAGGGACTTTGTCCAATAAGATAGTCTTGGCAATGAGTCTTGACTAATAAGAAATGATTCTATATGATTATGTGTGTATGCCACAAAGATTAATGTTTTGAGTTAGGATTTCCATTTAACTACCATGATTTATCCCGTGTTATGAAATTATGCTCTCTTTTGCAGGTTAACATTTCCAAAAGTTATGTTCTTATGAATATGATGTGATTGATATTTCTTTTGTTTACCCCTACTGAGAATTTGAGCTCACCCTTTTGTATGTTTTCTTTCCCCAGGTTAGGAAGAAGGTTATTAAGTGAGATATTCCAAAAGTGACTATAGATATGATGAAATAAATGGGAGATAGCGTAGACACTTTATGAACCATTTGTTTATGTTTCCCAATTTCTAAAGACATTATACCTATACGGTCCTTTCGTGGTTTTGTTATATGTTGTAATAAGTATGCATCAATTTTGAAGTATTAACAATGAATGTAAAGTATGGGTCGTTATAATAAAGTGGTCTCCCATCATTAAAACATAAATATGGCAGTATTGTGGAGGTTCTAAACAATACCCCAATATTCATAATTGAAATTAAAATGGCAAAGCAACTTAAAGAAAATTGGACAAAAATGAGAAATGAAGAAAAAACCCTTACTTGGAAGTGTGCTTACAAAGGCTAGAGAGAGGCTTGTGAGAAGCTTCTTCGGAGATTAGGGCACCTTGGGAGGATTATAGAGATAGTAGGGTAGAGGTTGGAAGAACTCCAAGTGCTTTGAGTGTGGGGGACGTGGGAGCTAGGGTGGGTTTATATAGGGAAGGTGAGGGAATTCGTTATTATTTAGGTTTGTGTCCCCTTACATTAAATTAATCCAAAACACAATCCATCCCATGGTTTTTGCCCATGGGTTTTGGCAAAGGGAAGAGGAAAAAAATATTCTATAAGGCCAAAGTCCGAAATTATTAAAATATTAGGTTTGGTTATGTGGAGGTGAGTCACACTCCCATGGAAATTAATTTAAAAAGGCAAGGTGTTGAATATGTCTTGAGGGGTCCATTAATGATTTGAAAAGTAAGTCAAAAAAACCCAAAATGAAATTATTTTAATGGTAAAACATATATTGGCTGAACATAAAGATTATAGTATTTTATTACATCACTATTGGGTCATTATGATGTTATAAAACACATTATATATTTAAAGGATATTTAATTTTTACCCAAAAATTTGACTGTCTCAGAAAATTATGGAAAATTTACCGTTGGATAATTTTGACGTCCTGATTCCAAAATGACATTTATTATATCTAAATAATTTTCTAAATATGTCAATTTTTACTTTTAATAATAAAAATCGACATTTATAATAAATTCACGGGTTTTGACAGAAATGGATTTCAAACCTTAATAATTTTTTTTAATTGCATTCATAAAATTATAAGATCATTTATATTTAATTAATTTAATAATAATATTATTATTTTATTAAAATTTTATTTAATTAAAAAATCCCTTAATTTAATAAAATAGATTTCTTAATTAAATAATAACTAAACAACATTTGTACTTTAAAAAATATTTACAATGTATCAAAAATGATAGAAAATATATTCATTATTATATAAAAAAAAATAATGTACATGATCATAATACTACTTATTTGTTACATAACCCCTTAAAACAGTCGAATAAGACCTAAGGGTAAGGTGTGCGATGGTGACCGACTCTTGGGGTGGCTCGGATAACATCGCTCGTGTGGAAATTTCAATCAACTTCCATTTTTCCCGTAGACGGTCACGTTCGAGCTTGACATGATGAAGCTCAGCTTGGTCTTGGTCAAGGGAGAAGCCCAAATACACCACCTCTTTTCTGAGCTCTAACAAATGGGCTTCGTATGAGGCAATTCTACTGGATGAGGAAATCACTTCCTTTGTCTGAGTAAATTGGATTTGATAAAGTTCTATATTTATACTAATCATGTGATCACTGTTCAACGACTATATTAGCCATGGTCAAAATTCATAACATAAAACCAATGAAGTTGACATTTTATGTAAACAAAAAGATACATTTAATTAGATCAAGAGGGATTTCCATTAATGAAACTTTGGGTCGTTACAATATCCCCCCCATAAGAAATTTCACCCTCAAAATTTTCCTTTTCCCACACTAAAAAAATGTGGGTAACTCAGCTTCAACATATCTTACGATTCCCAAGTTGCTTCTTCAAAATTTTCCTTTCTCCCCAACACCTTGACGAGGGGCATTGTCTTATTTCGTAGAACTTTTTCTCTATGATCTAAGATCTTCACTGGTTGCTCCTCATAAGAAAGATCGTCTTCCAATTGTACCACCTCAGAAGAGAGTACATGTGAAGGGTCTGGTATGTACTTCCTTAAGACGGATACATGAATTACATCATGTACTTTGGCCGCTGTAGGCGGAAGTGCTAGTCAATAGGCCACATCCTCGACACGATCAAGATTCTCGAAGGGGCCGATGTACCTTGGATTTAACTTCCCTTTCTTTCCAAACCTCATGACCTTATTCCATGGAGATATGCGTAGAAATACCATGTCTCTAAATTTAAAATCAAGGTCTCATCGACGATTATCTGCATAACTCTTCTGTCGACTCTGAGCTGCCTTGATATACTGCTGAATGGTTTTTTACCTTCTCCACCATTTCCTCGTCCATTTCTAGTCCAAGCAGCGTACGTTCACCGACCTCATCCCAACATGCCGATGTTCTGCACGTTTTCCCATACAGGGCTTCATATTGTGTCATTTGGATGCTCGAGTGGAAACTGTTATTATAAGAGATCTCAACCAGAGGAATATTTTGATCACATCATCCTTTAAAGTCCATTGAGCACACTATCAACATATCCTCAAGTGTTTGGATTGTCCACTCGGATTGGACATCAGTTTGAGGATGATAGGCCGTACTGAAGTTCAGTTCATTATTTAGAGCATGGTGAAGACTCTTCCAAAACTTAAAGGTGAATCTTGGATCTAGGTCAGACACAATAGATTTTGGTACTCCCTTCAACCTTACCACTTCCCTGATATATATCCATGCCAGTTGATCCAATGAGAAATCCCCCTGAATATAAATGAAGTGTGCAGTCTTCGTAAGACGATCCACAACAACCCAGATTGTATTGTTGCCTTTGGATGTCCTTGGAAGTCCTGTGAAAAATTCCATGGTGATGTTCTCCCATTTCCATTCTAGTATGGGAAATGGTTGCGTCATCCCCTTAGACTTCTACCTCTCTTCCTTCACTTGCTGGCACACTATGCACTTTGATGTATATTCAACGATCTCCTTCTTCATATTATCCCACCAAAAGTTTTCTTGGATATCTCGATACATCTTTGTGCTCCCTGGGTGAATAGAGAAATTTGAATTATGTTCATCATCCAAAAGTTCCTTTTCATCTCTAGATTTGATGGAACACATAGTCTTTTCCCAAACCGCACAATTCCTTCTTCATTAACATTAAACTCCAAGGATTTACCCTTTTTTATAGCTTCCACTTTTTCTTGAATTCCCACATCATCCTTTTGAGCATCCTTTAACCATTCCAAAAGAGAATGTTGAGCATTAATTTGTGAAAGGATTGATGATGTTCCCTTCTCTATGATTCCCATATCCATCTTCATCAAATCTAAGAAGACTAGATCCTTCTCAATTCTCATCATTGACAGAATCGCTGGATCCTTTCTACTTAGGGCATCTTCCACCTTGTTCGCTTTCCCAGGGTGGTAATGTATTGAAAACTCATAATCCTTGATGAGCTCTATCCATATTATCTGGCGCATATTAAGCACTTTCTGTGTGGATATATATTTAAGACTCTTTTGGTCAGTATATATCTCACATTTCTCTCTATAAAGATAATGCCACCAGATTTTCAAGGCAAAGATCACAGCCGCCAACTCCAGATCATGCGTTGGATAGTTTTTCTCATGGATTTTCAACTTCTTTGAGGCATAGGATATCACTTTATCATTCTACATCAACACACAGCCTATTCCCTTCTTCGAAGCATCACTGAATACCACAAAAAGTTCCCAACTTGTGGGTAAAGTGGGCACAGGAGCAGTGATAAGCCTCCTATTCATCTCCTTGATGCTTTCTTCGCATTCGTCACTCCAATAAAACATTACTCCCTTTCGAGTTAGCTTGTTAAGAGGGTTGGACAATCATAATAAATTCCTCACAAATCGTCGATAATATCGAGCTAACCCCAAGAATATACAGATATCCGTTACCGATGTTGGCCTTGACCAACCCTCAATTTCCTTTGTTTTGGAGGGATCCACAGATATCCCATTGCTTATGATGATATGGCCCATGAATGAGACCTCCTTCAACCAGAACTCACACTTTCTGTACTTTGCATCGAGCTTCTCCTTAGGTAATGTCTCTAGTACATTTTTTAAATTCTCCACGCGATCCTCCTTGGTTTTGGAGTATATTAGAATATAATCTATAAAGACTACCACAAATTTGTCAAGGTAATATCTAAATACTCTATTCATCATGTCCATAAAGATTGCTGGAGCATTGGTGGGTCCAAATGGCATTACTATGAATTCAGAGTGCCCGTATCTTGTACGGAAAGCAGTATTGGGGACATCTTCCTACTTCACCCTTACTTGATAATATCCCGACCACAAATCCACCTTAGAGAAGTATTGTTCTCCACAAAGATGATCAAACAAGTCATCGATTCTTGGGAGTAGATACTTTTTCTTTATCGTGATTTTGTTAAGTTCATGATAATCGATGCAAAGCCGTATTGACCCATCCTTCTTCTTGACGAAGAGGACTAGTGCACCCCATGGTGAAGCACTTGGGCGTATAAACCCTTTATCCAGATTCTCCTGTAGTTGTTTTTTCAGCTATTCAAGCTAAAAAACAACCATTCTATATAGAGTCATGGATATTGGTAGCGCCCCCGGTATAAGTTTAATTGATAACTCAACATCTCTTCTTGGAAGAAAACCAGGCAGTTCCTCGGGAAACACTTCAGCGAATTCTCTCACAATAGGAATTTCTTCAAGGATGGTTTCTTCCTTGGACTCAATCATCTGAGCCAGATATGCATTCTCATAAGGAATTAATATACAATATTGAGATGATGGAGATAAATGAGATTCATCTTCTTCCTGACACTTGTAAAGAATCGGGGGTCGATTCTCCTTATGGAGTGTGATTTCCCCCTCCCGACAATTTATGTTGGCTCTATATAAGGAAAGCAAATACATGCCAAGAATTGGATCAAATTCCACCAGAGGGAGTATGACGAGGTTCACAGGGAAATTCAATCCACAGATTATAATAGGAGAGGACTTATATTCATGGGATGCAATGATTGACACATTTTCCATACTCACCGACATCTTTACTTCGATGATTTGTGGTGGTGCTGAGATTGTTCTACTAAACTTTTGAGATATAAAAGAATGCGTAGAACCTGAATCAAAAAGTATGTTTGCTATTCTTTAATGAATAACTAGCGTACCTATCACCACTTCGTTGTCAAGGTTCACTTCAGCAGAAGTGATGGAAAAATCTCTTCCTTGCTGCCTTGGAGGTTGTTGGTTGTCTCCGAAAACCCCTGGATTAGGGACCTGATTTGCAAAATGACCCGGTTCTTTTCATTTGTATCATTGAACAATGCGTTGAGGTTCGAATGGAGCATTCCCCTCCTCTATCGCAGCCGTGGGTCATTCTTTCCAACATTTAACAGCTAGGTGCCCTTCTCTTCCACACCTGAAGCATTTTCTCGTCCCCTTAAGGCAATTTCTAGGGTTCTTTTTTCCGCACTTTTGGTATGTGGGGTGCTGGATCTTCTTAGCACCATTGGATTTATCCATCGGACCACCAGCATTGATATCCACCTTACGCTTCTTGTCCCCATGATACACATGTGATTCCCCGATCTCCATTTCAACCTTGAAGGCACATCAGACAATTTCCTCATAGCTGTCGAAGTCGTGAATCGATAATGCTTTCCACAAGCTAGGATTAAGCCCACCAAAGAAGTGGTCAACCTTGCATTCGAGGGTAACAAAAAAGATGGAAGCATATCATGAAAGCCTCGTGATGTTTTCCTCATACTATCCAAAAGATTATTCATCTTTTTGCTTGAGGGAAAGGAAGTCCCATTCCATCTTAAGCCGGAGGGTGAGCATAAAATATTTATTGAAAAACATCTTCCAGAAATACTTCCATTCACAAGCCTCGAATTAAACCTCATGATTCGTATTTTTGAGCAACGACCACCATTGATCAGATTCACCCTCCATACGATAAGCCACAAGGAGAACCTTCTATTGTTCATAACATTTGAGGATGGAGAATATCTTATCAATGGAGTCAATCCATTGTTCAGCGATCGTGGGCTCAGATGATCCAGTGAAAGTAGGAGGCCTTTGTCTCATGAAGCTCTCGATAGTGACTTGTTCTTTCTCAGGGGGGGGGGGGGTTGAATGTTCCTCTTGACCCGTGATTCTATACAAAACATGAGTTAGCTGAGAGAGAAGTGTGAAAAAGTTTTTTGATTCCCTCTCCAATTAAATTGGGAATCTCATTAGTACAGTCAATACACAGATCATCACAACGGTTGTTAGTTTCAGTCCTCCTATTACCGTCCATTGGCTGGAATAAAAGGAAATTTAGGGGTAACACATAAAGGGTAATCCAAAGGCAAAAGTTGATGACATAAAAATACACTTTCATTTCCTTAACTCATGAGTCTATAGGCTTCAATCTAGGCTTTTCATGATCTACATTCTAACGTATATTCGTAGGGGATTTTTTTTTAATTCCCATAATAAGGGTTCATACTAAGCTTTTGAATTTATCAAAACATATCCCTCGAGAGTGTCATAACCAAGAGTGCATCAAGGCCCATTGTCATGCACCAGTTCCCGTTCGAGTAAATCTCAAAATGGTGTTTTCAGGTTTTACCCCTAGGATACATCTGTGCCAGAGCCGCCTCTACCTGCTCGTATCCAGACAGAGATGTATTTGTTTGATAAACCACTTACCCAGTAGTTACCAAAACTTAGGGATGTTTATTATACTTATTCTTGTATCTAAGGCTTTACTAGTGTTTCCTAATCCCAAAAATAACTAAACTTATCCTCTAATACCAACTATGACAACCCTGCTATTATTACAAACTTAAACATGATTTATTACATAAAACATCACTTGATACAACAAAGAAGATCGAGAGATTTAGTGTCTTTAGGGCATAGGATCATTACATAAAAACATAAAACATGAAATACAACATCTTTATTGAAAACTTCCATTACATGACCACTACATTCCCTCTTACTTAGCGTCACATGGGATAACCTGAGGACATGCATAAGAAAAGGGTGAGCAATAAAGCCTAGTAAGGGAGTACATATGGAATAACATGAGGAGTAAAATACATGTTAGACAATAGTCATATTAATATAGAATAAAAGAAACATGAACATAAATGCCTGATAAATCATGATAATCATAACATGGAAATGTGGCAATAACACTTAACATGGAATTATCATGAGATAAGGCTCATTGCACATGAAGCATGAGTAAATCCTCATTACACATAATGCACGAGTAAACCCTCATTGAACCTGAATTAGCATGAGTCAACACTCCTTGCACATGACGTATCATGATACTATACTTTACCCAATGCATTGGAGTGCTATAAGGGCACACCTTTCTTAAACATTTCATTTCATGCATAAGTGTGCCACATGGATCATAAAACATGGATTCATAAAACATAATAATTTATTACACGATGAAGGAATGTGTAATTAATACATGAGACTTTATAATCAATAAGTAAATGTGCATAAAGGTGAATACCCCTGATGGATAAATGGGCATGGTATTCACTACAAAATGACATTGGCATAGAAAATCGGTGGGATTTCGGCAGCGTAACAGCGTGACATAAGAATTCATAAAAATGGTTGATGAGAGATAAAGGGGTTTCTCATCATATTTACATGTAATGGAAAACAAGGAGTTCATATTGACATGTTTCCCAACAATTGTAATGGAATTTAGAATCATGATACAAATGTATTGCTTGAATGTAAAAGAGGAGAGAGAAGTTCATTTCAGAATTTCGGCATAGTAACGGGTGTAGATGGGAGGAATTTAATGAGAGAGAAAGGGGTCTCCCATCATTAAAACATAAATAGGGCAGTATGAGTGAGGTTCAAAACCATACCCCAACATTCATAATTGAAATTAAAAGGGAAAAACAACTTAAAGAAAATTGGAAAAAAATGAGAAAGGAAGAAAAAACCCTAACTTGGAAGTGTGCTTCCAAAGGCTAGAGAGAGGCTTGTGAGAGGCTTCTGGGGATCTTGGGGCACCTTGGGAGGATTCTAGAGAGATTAGGGAAGAGGTTGGACGAACTCCAAGGGCTTTGAGTGAGTAGGAAGTTGGAGCTTGGGTGGGTTTATATAGGAAAGGTGAGGGAATTTTTTATTATTTAGGTTTGGGTCCCCTTACATTAAATTAATCCAAACCACAAACCATCCCATGGTTTTTGCCCATGTTTTTTGGAAAAGGGAATAGGAAACAAATATTTTATAATGCCAAAGTCCGAACTTCTTAAAATATTAGGGTTGCTTATGTGGAGGTGAGTCACACTCCCACGGGAATTAATATAAAAAGGCAAGGTGTTGAATATGTCTTGAGGGGTCCATTAATGCTTTCAAAAGTAAGTCAAAGAAACCCAAAATCACATTATTTTAATGGTAAAACATATAGTGGCCGAACATAATTATTATAATATTTTATTACACCACTATTGGGTCATTATGATGTCATAAAACACATTATATATTTAAACGGTATTTAATTTTTACCCAAAAATTTGACTCTCAGAAAATTATGAAAAATTCACCGTTGGATAATTTCAACATCCTGATTCCAAAAATGGCTTTTATTTTATATAAATAATTTTCTAAATATGTTAATTTTCACTTTTAATAATAAAAACCGACATTTATCGGAAATTCACGGGTTTTGACAGAAATTGCTTTCAAACCTTAATAAAAAATTTAAATTGCATTTATAAAATTATAAGATCATTTATATTTAATTAATTTAATAATAATATTATTATTTTATTAAAATATTATTTAATTCAAAAAATCCATAAATTTAATAAAATAGACTTCTTAATTAAATAATAACTAAAAACAACATTTGTAATTTAAAAACTGTTTATAATGTATCAAAAATGATAGAAATTATATTCATTATTATATATAAAAAAATAATTTACATGAACATAGTACTAATTATTTGTTACATAACCCCTTAAAACACCCTCATAAGTCCTAAGGGTAAGTTGGGCGATGGTGACTGACTCTTGGGGTGGCTCGGATAACATCGCTCGAGTGGTAATTTCAATCAACTTACACTTTTCCCGTAAACGGTCACATTCGAGATTGACATGATGAAGCTCAGCTTGGGCTTGGTCAAGGGCGAATCCCAAAGACACCACATCTTTTCCATGCTCCAACAAATGTGCTTTGTATGGGTCAATTATACTGGATGAGGACATCGCTTCCTTTGTCTGAGTAAATTGGATTTGTTAAAGTTCAATATTTATACTAATCATGTGATCACTGTTCAACAGCTATATTAGCAATGGTCAAAATTCTTAACATAAAACCAATGAAGTTGACATTTTTTATAAACATAAAGATACATTTAATTATATCAAGAAAGATTTACATTAATGAATCTTTGGTTCGTTACAAGACATGTTATTTTTTGATATCAATATTGCATGGGGAATTGAATTCATTGGTCCTTTTTACAATTCATTTTTTACTTGTGTACATATTATTTTATCTTTACTATGTCCATAAATATGATGAAGCAAAGGATACATGATCTGATGAATGTCTATTGGTTAATTATTTTGTGAGATATCAATTCAGAAGAATATTTGGTTTTACAAGATTCATAATTAGTGATCAGGGTTCAAATTCTTATAATCAGAACACGAAAAACATTCTCTGTAATTATGAGATTATACATACTGTCTCTAATTTATATCACCCCCAAACTAATAGGCTAGAATAAATTTCAAATTTATAAGTTAATAAAATCCTATAGAAAACAATACAATGCAATAGAAAATATTTTTGGTTATACTTGTATGATTCACTTTGGGTGTACTATACTTCTTTTAAAACCCAAATCAAAATTTAACTATATCAAATCATGTTTGGAAGGATTTAATACATCCCTGTGGAGGTATGGATTCGTGAATATTGGGTTCTTATTCATTTTAATATGGAACTATCAGATATAGGTGAACATTGGAAGTTTTATATATTCGGAGTTCGAAGAAATTTGAAAGAGGTTCATATGGGAACCCTATGATTTAAAAAGAGAGAAAAAAAGGAAGAAAATGATAGACTAATTATTCATTACTAATTTTATATTGGGTATAAGGTCATTCATTACAATTCATGGATGAAGTTACACAAAGGTAAGGTTTGTTCTCTCTTGTTTAGACCATACACTATTACTACTGTCAATTGATTAGATTATATATATTTTTATAGTGAATAAACCGAAATAATTCAACATTAATGGATTGAAACTATAGATAATTCTTGAGATCATTATAGATTTTCATATAGAGGACATCTATATTTAATAAATTACATAATAGGGTCACCAACCGGGTGTTATCCATCATTCCCAAATTATCTTTTCTTATAGTGAGCACACTGCACACTCTAGGTGTAGTGGGTGGATACATTCCTAGGTTAGTTACTTTTGTTTTCATATTTCTTGTTTTTTCCTTTTTTTGCATGCTATATAGTGTTTTTTTCTTTTTAATCCGTTCCTATGTTCATTAGTATATTCATCACCATTATTATTTTTTCCATTATTGGTTGATTTAACGTGTTTTTACCTTTCCCATCCCCTTTTATTCCAGAATAGTCATTTTTTATTCTCACCTAATAAAAAAATTATTATTGAAATTTCTAGATGAATTTACATACTTTATGTTGTTTTAATAATAAAAAAACATAGTTCACTGATTTCTTGCATTTTTTAACAATAATTTACCATTGTGTTGTGATTTTTTTTGTAAATTAGCTGTTCTCTAAGAGATAAATGATTTTATCTCTATGAATACATTTAGAGGACTTATATCCTCAATGTGAGTAGTTTACGGATTAATAAAGTCAGTTAACATCTCTATCCATATTTTCACACAACCATGATTTGTAAATATATTTTACTGAATAGAAGCTAAATATTAATTTGGATAATATTAATAATATTTCAAAAATTATTTTACCAATCTTTCAGTCCTTATTTTATCTTTTTCATTATTTTACAAGATTGACAAATGTGTGTGTACCTATTTTCCAACTATTGTACTCCCAATAATAATTAAAAAACAAATGACACAAAAAATGAGGGTAGTGATGAAAATTTAAAAATATGTGGACATTTAGGTAATGTTATTATGTCTTGACTGCCATGAAATTATATGTGTGTGTGTCTTGAAATTTTATTAAAATGGAAGTAGGTCATGTTCTGTTGAAAGAATAATGATGGAAGAAAAAGGTTTGAGTAAGCTATATTTACTGTATAGAAATTGGAATTAATAAAGAGGAATAGTATTCACACACACACACATTCATGGGTATTTATTATAATATTTAACTCAATGATTTACATTCGTTGATACTTTTTATACATCTCTTTCAATTTTATTCTCATGTATTTTACGTGACAAATTTTTTAATGATCACAAACAATAACTCATAACTTTCATTTTTCCTTGAAAAAATTTATATATAAAATTAAATTAGGATTAAATTTTAAATGAATATAATGATGGGATTATCTCCATACATCAATTTTTGATATTAGACTTTTCCCATGAGTGAAAATGTTTATATGTGGGGGTGTGATCACACCACGATTAACTATTTTCTTTTACCATTACACCAATGTATGTAACTAGTTTTTTATTGAAAATAAAAAATATAATGAACAATTTTACATCATGTATAATTAAATAATATAATATCTATCACTTTTAAAAGGGGTAATTTCTCTTTCATTTTGATTTCATTGTAGTTGGTGGTTATTCAGAGGGTCCATCATGATATTGAGGAAGAATTGGTAAAACATTGCAATATCACATGAACACATGTGGAATCAAACAAAAACATAAGATAACATGTTGATCTAATTCGTTTTAATTTTTTTTGGTGTGATCAAAATATAAATTTCCTCCACGTCCTATGAAGACACCCAGGTCTAATTCACCCAAAAATGTTCTCAAATGAAATAATCTTCCCAATAAACTGCATCTTCTCAATGTCAAATATTTTATTCTGTATTTTTCCCAATATCAACCATTTTATATATTATCTAGTTCTCATTTTAGTTAAATATGTCCATGATGTCGAAAAAAATAATTTTTTCCAAGTCAAGATAATGTAGTTCATTGTCCCAAAACTATGTACCAACAAGTATCTCGAAATCTAGGTTCCCAAAAACCACATTACATATTAGGTAAAAAAGGGAACCATAGGAAAATCTTTTATAAGAATAAAAAAAGGGGAAATATTTTCCATTTTGGAGACTAAAAATAGTTCAGTGCTCATATTATATGTTTTGGAGGACCCTATCCTCAAAGGTAGATTAATTATGAAGTTGGACTTCCACATGAGCCACCTCCTATTAATGTATAGATTAATTGTGGATGGTCATTTGATTGGATCTATGAACACATGGAGAGAGATTTATTGAAATTTTTTTCAGTATTATTTGTTTATTTTTTGTGTGAAACAATTCATTTATTTTTTATCTTCTTATAATTCTTCTTTTAATTATTTGTTAGGTTTAATCAAGTGAATCACTTTTTATCTCAACATCGATTGGGTTGAGATTTCTAGTGGGAATCTTGGTTATTTCATATTGGAAATGAAAATAATCCCCATTATCTTACACATACATAAGATATCGATATTCATTTGTAGCTATCACTCTATTCATGAGGTCAAACCATGAAAACATGATTTATGTTTCAAAGGTTGGTTCTGTATACAATGTTTTTAGTTGAAAGAGTGTAATAAATATCATGATACCCCTAAACCAAAGGATTCCACTAATCTATGTCAATTTTTTACAATGATAAACTATTCAATATGTGAAGTGAACATTAAATAAACACCCTTTACCATTATTAAAAAAAATCACCTTTCATAATCAACTTTTAAATTCATTAATTAATTGTGTTATTTTAAAAAAATTTTTTGAAAATCACACCCTATTTTATTCATTATTATAAAAAATATGCACTTTAAACCGTCAAATATCTTTCAGAGCTGACCTAGGGAAAACTCTATGAAAGGTGATTTTTGTATCGATAAATGTTTGTATTGAATAAAAAATAAGGTATATTGATATTTCCCCAATAAATCAAATACCATTATAAGTAAAACACCACATTCATAAATAGTATACAATTTATGTAATAATGATTTACATGATATAATGAAGATGGATAATTATGATAAATGTAATGTACAATTATCAATATAAATTAAATGATTGAATAGAAATTTAACAACCAAAATATTAACATGTGATAAATTATTAACATTAGTTTATAAAAAATATATCTGTTTTGTAATAAAGTCATGTCATTTTGGAAATGGAAGTGAAATATTAATATAATATTTCATTTATGAAATTTATTTTTAATTCCATTGAAAACATATAAAAGAATCTAAATAGCACAATATGGTTATGGAATATGGAAAATATATTATTTTGTATAGATTAAAAAGAATCATTAGATAAAAAATTTTATAATGAAAGTAGAAAATAACCCTATATAAAAAATAAAGTAATTCCTTATAGAAATTATAAATAGTAAAATATTTCATAAATTATACCTAATAAATAATTTGATTAAATAATTTTTTTTAAATAATCTTGAATATATTGGAAGGGAAGAAGAATATATCCTATCAAAAGCTAAATAAAATCTAAAATTATTTTAATAATTTATTTTATGGATTTAACTTACAAATAAAGATCAATTTGAAAAAAAACAATGAAAATCATAAAAATTAATTAGAATAATGAAATATATGAATTTCATTAATGATATTATATGATATTCCTTCAATGAAAAATATAATAAATCCAAGAAAATGATATTGTGAAATAAATTCTTATATACTTCGTATGTTTTAAATTTTATTCCCATTGAAAATTAAACATGAATTGAATCTTAAGTCATCAGGAATAAATATTTATTCAATATTAAATACATCAATTGGGTATTATAAAAACCAAATAGAAATTTATAGGTAATAAATACCAAAATATGACTCAATAAAGTGGAAATTGAGTCGAAATCGCATACCTCAAGTTAGACGTGACTCATCTTTGATTTTAACCTCTTATATAATAAATTTATATTTATTATAATTGAATAAAAAAGAGATATTCATAAATATAATATCATATATGATATATTTAATATATTAAATCTCATATTTGTAAAAAATACTTTTACTATTATCATTATTTTGGGTTTTAACTACATTATTTTAATTCGGTAGTTTTGATCCTTGAATCTTGATCATGGTTCCATCATCACCAAATTTTTATTTATGATATAAATATAATATTATATATATATATATTAATTCATTTGTAAAATATGTATACAAAATAATTAATTAGAATATTTATATATATGGTAGGTCATATATATGCATGAACATTGTATTAAATTATGGGTGGATGGATTGAAATTAATGAAAATAAAGAATGAAAATTAAATGAGAGTTTCTATATAGTATATATCATATATATTCATTACATCTATCAATATTACCATACATGTAAATTTGTAATGAAAAACAGATCACATCGCCTCTGGGAGGAGGTAGTCTACACATACACACGAGTGATATTATCAATTTCCAATAGATTATAATGTATAAAGGTATATATGATATTCTAATTATATAATTACAATATTGTCTTATATATATATCCAATATAATCATTATTTAAGTAGTTATAACCATCTCTATAATGTGGTGATGATGAATAAATTACATCTCAACATGGTGATCATAATCCATATGTACTTATCAGTAATTTTTTCACTTTTCTTAACATGGAAAAATGATGAAAATGTTTGAATGATAATCATAATAACATATTATAAAATTAACGATACTATATTTTTTATTTTTAATGGGTTATACTATATTTATGTTTATTTCAAATGCAATTAAATTGAAAGAGTCGGTATAGATGATTACCTTTTCCTTTGTAGACTACCTTTATATTCTTTATTATGGAATGTTGGGATGACATATTAAGTATAGAAGTAAATCTATGTTTTGTATAGATATATGGAGAAGATAATAAGGTAGGTGATGGTTCATCTAAATGGATCAATGTGGATAAAATAAAAAAGATAAGGGGAGTCCTTTTATAAGTGAGGGGATGAGCAATTTTGGGAATTCCATAAATATTATAATATTATATGAGTCTAACTCATTTAAAATGGATCAAAAATAAAATATATTTTAATATAATAAGTATTTTATCTTAATATAATCATTTAATAAAATTTTTATTGTGTTAAAAATCATTTTAAACATTTTCCTTTGGATCAACCTCTTAGTCAACCGATTTTAACCTTAAAAATGGTACTGACTTGTTAAATATTAAAAGGATATAATTTTACTTATAAGGTGAAAATGGTTCATAAGTTGAAAATGGATGATATTTTATACCATATTTTATCCCATGTGTCCTATTTCAATAATTTTATAAATTTTAAATAATTTAGTATAATATTATTTTAAAAATCAGAAAAAATTTCATTATTTAAACAATTCTTTTAATTTTTCATTAATTTTTCCATGTAAAATATGAAAAATGAATATAATGTTTTCATGGATATATAATATGATATAAACATATTTAAAATACATGGAACAAAATAATTCATCAAAATTGTATAATTTTTTTTTATTTTTATATCATTTACCTTATTTTTTGTTAACTGAATAAATATTGTATTGGAGTTGTGTAAATATTTAAGGTAATTATTAAATCACTAAAAATTATCTATAAATTACCAGGATAAAAAATAAATAATTATTATTTCATGTTCACATTTAAAGTTTCATATAACCTCTTTTATCATTATGGAAAAATATTAGAGATATTAAAGTAAAGAGTGTGACATTTTCTTTTTATTGTTTTCATAATGTAATATAGAGGTCCATGAAAAAGTAAAATTGTACCTAGTTGCCAAATTTTCATGAACTCTATTAAAATAGATAATATACACTCATAGATTAGTGTAATTGAATGATTTACTAAAATTTTAGATCCTTATCCTAATGATAACCAAATTTTATCAGTTTCACCCTTATCGAGGTGAAAAATATCCAACAACAATACTATTCCTAACGATGAAAATTAAAAATGGTATAGTTAAAAAAACATTCCAACCTAATTCAAAATATAACATCTTTTATCTCAAATTCAATTAATAAATTTTTTATAAATTAATCGAAGATAAAAATGGAAAATGAAATTATGAATTATTGTTTAGAAAAATGTTTTTTATTTCTAAAAAATAAATAATTCAAAAATCAAGTATAATAATGGATAAAATTTAATAAATTTCAATTATTATATTTAATTGTTGATTGTGTTAATAAAATATTAAATTTAAATAATTAAGATGTTTTTGTCTTAGTGGACAACTCAATAGGGGTGAATAGATATTTCATATAAAATTATATTTTTAAAAATAATTTAAAAAATAAATCCCCCAATTTATAAAATAGGCTTGGTTTAATAAGTAAATAAAGATTTATAATTTAATTTTTAGAAGAAATTATGATATGTTTGATCATAACTCAACCATAATAATTTTTAGAATTCTTTAAATTTTAAACTAATTTAATTGAATAAAAAATATTATATAAAACACAAATTAGAGTTAACAGTCATTGTAAGATTTCATTATATAGTTTAAAAAATATATGTATATGTGTTCTTAAAAATATTAAAACAAAATCACTATAATAATAGAAGACATAAAAAAGAGTTTATTCTCAAGATGATACCTACCCCCCTGCACTTGAAAATCACCTGCACCCATCAAATTTATTATAAAATAAAATTCCCCACAAACCTGATTGGATATACAAAAAATATAATCAGATAAACTATGCTATAAAAAAACAACATCCACTATTATTCATTGGTGTAAATATGTCTTTTTCACACATGAAATCTTTCATAATTATAGGTGGGATTAAAATTATGTAGATTTTAAAGAAGATTCTAACACTCTCCAGTTTAGTACAGGAGTCAGTTCTTTACTAACAAACATTGTAAAACAAAACCCTACATCGATGTTAATATATAATAAAAAATTAAAATGTATGACTATTTGATATTTCCTAGTGTGATCATATTTAGTCTTTTGTGAGTCCTTGAATCTAACATTCAAGAGGACCAATTGAATTTGTATAGAATGTATAGAAAATCATTTTGTCGTTGGGGTATTGGAGAATACTTTATTCTCAATCAACCAATTGGTAAGTGTTGTTTCCCACACCTAAGTGTCTATGAATATTTGTATCTCATCATATATGAGCTTATATATATATATGTATGTCTACATTCAAAAATTCTTGAATGAGGGGTTGTTTTTAATTTATAACATTTCAGATGGTCTAATTATCCATTATAATATAATATGAATATAATATAAATCCTTACACTGAGGGATTGACTATGTATTTAATTACTCATTTTATATGTTCAATAATAATCATTCTTAAATCCATCTTCCTCTAACTTGTATTGAATTATTAATCTATCAACTTTAGAAATTATATTTGAACATAATTATGAGAAAATATGGTAGTAGATGAAAATTTTTGTACAATATAATTAGTAGTTTATTGTTTACTGTTAGTAGTAGATCATGGTATTAAATGCTATGAAATAATATTTTAGTGGTAAAATTTTAACTATATATAGATTATTTGATAGTAGAAGCTCAGATGGTAGATTATTAGAATATAGATGATATTGAAGTATATTATTCAGTGGTATATTATTAGACGATGGATGATCAGATGGTAGATGATCAGACAGTAACATCTCAAACTAATAGTTAATGGTCCATTGATAGAATATTTCAAATATTTTTTTGATAAAACTATTTTAAGTCAATTTAAAAGCCCAATATTTCATATTAACTTATTTTATTTAAAATAATTCAATATCTTGTTCTAAACGCTACACTGAGTACGAGCACACGATGACATACCAAACTAGCCGTTCAAAAATATGTTATGAACAAAATTCACTGAATTTTGAATTTTATATACTCTATATAATTTTAACATCCATATTATTCGTTTATTATATATAATATATAAACAAATTAGATTTATTTGGTAGAAGAAGTATTTTTCAAAAAATGCAATTTTACAGACTTTTAATGGCGAAGCATTTTTATATCCAATATTTTACACTTTTATATATTCAATTTTATGAAATAAAATTCTTTTTTTAATAAGAACATAAAAAAATTAGGTTGGATAATGTTTTGGTGCTTTTATGATAATTTTCATATTTTGATGAATATTGAAAAATACAAAATTGTAATTAAAAAAAAACTTTTTAATAAAAATAATTTATAGTGTTAAATTATATATATTAATGTTTTTGAGGTATAATTAGATTATATTTTTATCATTTAATCCAATTTCTGTCATTGGAAGTAATTTTACATTTAAATTAGTCATTAAAATATATCATGCTTTTGATAATTTTTACTTTTCAAATCCCCGCTTTCTGGTATTGACAATGTGAATTCTTTTTAAATAAATTAATACCAATTATAGAATATTAATTTGGTTAAATAGACATAATTTTTGAATTTTTAATATTAAAATTATCTTATAGTGAATATTGGGTATTTTTCTAAAAACTTTTGATTTTTGATGAATAGTAAAAAACACTACGTTATTGTTTAAAATAGACATTTTATTTAAATATTAATTTATTATATTTAAATTTATATTAATTAAAAAAATATATATAATACCTATATAAATTTATTTTAATTCATTGGAGTTATTTTATAATAATATTAGAAGTATAAAATTTTATTGAACTTTACCCACATTCTAGGCACATTTGTAGACTTTGCATAAAACATAATTTTATAACATAGATGAATTGAATTTCAAAAATACAAGAAACATCATTGACATAATTAATTAATATTTGGTTCAATAAGATGAAAATTATTTTTGGTGAATCATAAATTTTGAATTTTTTTACCACGATTAAAATTAAATAGGGTAATTAATGGTAAATAAGATAAAATAATTACCCTAACACATATCCTAATTCTATTGGATAAGTATATTTTGACCAGAATCAACTTTATAAATAAAATATGATCCTATTAATCCACATAAATTAGATTATTACATTTATTATTATTTTATTTAAAGAAGAGTTAAAAGTGTACAATTAAATATTTAATAACTAAATAATTTTTAATATATGGTTATTCATAAGATAAATTAGAGTATAAATATTTATTAGAAACCTAAAAAAATTATACATTAGGATATTTTATTTTTAATTTTTAGAAATAAATAAATTTAATTTATTTAGGACACAATGATTATGCAATAATTACCTATTTAATGAATGATTAAAATAATTGATAATATAAATATTAAAATGAATTTAAATTTAGACTTTGGATGCATTACAATAAGTTTTTAGGTTAATCGGACATGTTAGTGTGGATTAAATTACTTTTTTTCAATGTAATAAAATTTATATGACTTTAAAAAACCAAATACTAAATGGTGTCAGAATTGACATAATTGTGTTTTTAAAACAAATACTATTTTATTAAAGTATAAAATATTTTTAAAAATATAATGGTCAGAAAAATTACTTAAATAATGATATATATGTTATTAATGAACAACTTAGGGTTCTATTGGTAGTTTATAGTATGTTTATTAACCATAAAATATTAAAATACAAGGAGATATGGTAAATGTCATACTATTTAACTAAGTGTGCAATGTAAAAGATAAGGTTTATATGCTGACCTAATACTACCTAAAACTTATTTATTTAGAGGTTTTCCACCCATAAACACCTTAGACTCTATATAAATCCGTTTTTGTCAATTAAAACCTGAAAATAAATTTATAATAAAATAATATTTCAAGTTTTTCCAAAAGTGACCCTCACCTCTCTTATAAAAGGGAACTTCCCCTTCTCCTAATTTAACACCTAAAATAACCATTGCCTTAGCCAAAACATTCCCAAATATCCTCCCAGCTATCCTAAATTAATCCTAGTGGCATTCCATTGATCATAATTCCAACTCATGGAGCCCTTTTTAGTCAAATCAAAAAGAAGCACCCGAAAAGAGGTAATAATTTCCTCACCACTTTCAAAGTTATCTTCTTCTTACACTTCTTATTTATTTCTTATTTCCTTAAAAAATATTAAATCCAGTACCTTATAGATATTTTGATTTTTTTAAATATTTTTCAACCTTATTCATTATTCTACCCATCATATGAATGAAAAAGTAACCATACATGTGTATGTATGGCTTACCGTCTCCACGTCGTGGTGTAATTGTTATTCAACAATTCATTATTAGCAAGGTTATAATAATGATTTATAATTGATGTAAATAATTAATATAACATGTTAATTATATGATATATATTATATAATATCAAATAATATACGATTTCACCTTCAATTTAATGATATTGCTGCTTTTGCATACGTATGAATTAACGTCTCCACGAACGTGATGAGATTCACTCCCAATCGTAACAATTCAAGAATAATTTTAATTTTCTGATTAAAAATAATGTTTAATAACTAAATATAATTATATATAGGAATAAAATACATCCCATCTATAACATTCATGGCTTACATAACCAAACATATAAATGAAAACGAATCTGTTAACACTCGAAACAATGATAATACTAAAATATTATTAACAAAACAAAATTATAAGATCATATATGATATAATATTAATGTATGTGGTTATTGTATAATTATATAAAAATGATTTAACTATTATACTAGAAGATTACTTACCCTCGACTATGGAAAAGTAAAAGGTTAGTGGTATTCATCTATCTTTTTATCCACGTGATATTCATGCAATATTTTCCACTATTTCATTTTTAGTGGTATATATTCTTCCCTTGATTGTATTCTTGGAGTAATATACATTAATTTATGGGTATTTACATCTTTATTTTATTATCATTATTTCAAGTGGTGAATGTTTTGTAAGTTACCAAATCTGTAAGGGAATTTAGAATTTCCATATCCACACATTGGGCATTTCGCATACATCATTGATTATTTTACAACAAGATTAGGGGTAGAATCACTATTTATTATTTATGTAGAAATATCCAATCCCCTTTGTGTGTATATAATTTTCATACACATAATAAATCCATTGAAAAATACTCGTTCCATTGATAGGAACATGTTAATGGTAATCTTAACTCAATTTCAATTCGTTAAACCTCGTATACATTGGTATTGTTTTTATAAGAATTTTTGTGTATGTCCTCTGATTTATTTACATTGAATAAATTTTTTTATTAAGTGTATTTATATTTTTTACACATAACTAATTCATTTATTTATCATTAATCTAATGATATGGTCTTAATAAGGAATTTTGTCTCAATTTACATTATATTGAGTCCTCTTTGTCATTTTGAACCAATTAATTTTTATATAGTGTATATATTGTCCTCTGACATATTATATCATGAATACCATTATTCTCATGATATTACAATGTCATTATTAATTTTATTCATCAACTAATTTTATTCTAGCGTCTCTCATTTGGTAATGAACTCTTTAACTAAAATATTGTTTTAAATGTTTTAAAATTTTATTCTTCAAAATACTTCTCAATATGTCCATGTTTTAAAAATGGGTTTAAGTATTTATTTAAATGGACCTCAATTTTTGGAAATTAAAATTCTTTTCAAAAGATTCAAAGTGGTATTGGATACTTTTATTGAAAAATCATTTTTAAACGATTTCATTGATAAATAATACGATTTTTAAATGTTTTCCTGAAAAAGGGAATATTACTCTCAAATAGGTTTATTCACTATTTTCATCTATGTTAATATCCTTAATTATATATTAATATTTATTATGGTTGATTTATTATAATAAAATCTTCCATATATTATTGACTGAGTTATGTTTGACTGTTGATGTGATATTTTTATGCCATTCGTGGATTGTGGTTAATGTATTGACAATTCGTATGCTAGTTTAAATACGAATGTTTAGATTATGTATCACCCATTTTATATTAAGAATGAATTAGACATAGTATGTGATAGGTGGATCTCACTATAGTTCCTCCATGCATAGTAAGGTCTCATTAGACAAACTAGTTTCTTGGCACAAGGGCTTGACAAAAAGGTTTTTGTAGTCTTGAATCAAGGCCTTGATTGTGTGGTTATTATATCCAGAATTATGCATTCCATCACTTGGAAATTATCTATTGATATTAAATGTGATTATTTTAATAGTTGAATATCCATGTGAATATGTAAATTGAATTATTTGATTTATAATTTTCATATTATGCTGAAGTTTATTTTTTAAAGGCTTGTGTTTTAGTATTATAGATTTCCTTAAATGATTATGATTATTTATTATAGTTTCTTTTATATAGTTATCCTTACTAAGCCTCTGAGATCACCCAATTTTTAGGTTTTATTTTATCTTGGATGTGAAGATGTATATAATGACTGACCTGTTGGAAAAGGCTTAATAATATAAGAGTGTTCAATGGAGACACAATGTTCTTGTTTTTATTTGATAGTGTGATGTAAAAAATATGTTTGTATCTAGAACTTACAAGGCTAATAAACTAATCATTCATTCATGATTTGATCTATTGTTATCATGCCAATGTTATGTAATAATGAATCATCACTTGGTAACTAGGGTCGGGGTATTATAGTTGTTATTAAAAAAAGTTTAGTACAAACCTTGGAATCTAGATTTAGAAAAACATTGATTATAAAACACTACCATAAGATAGACTTTGAATATTTGTATAGATGAACATCTAAGAATTTTGGTAATGAAAATATTATGGGTTTTTTATAAGAAATACATATCTGTATGGATATGAGAAGGTATATGTGGCTCTGGAACATTTGTTCCAAGGAGTGAAAACTCTGATAAGATGTTTCGGGATTGACCCAGGGTATCTTGGTACACAAAAATGGGTGTTACTGCACTCTTGGTTATGAAAATCCCAGGGGATATGATTTGGATAATTCAAATTTTCTCTACTAACCAATTTGAAGGATGTCAATATTATATGAGAATTAATATCCTTGGTTAATCCTAAGGTGATTTATATTGAAAATAAGGTGTCATGATATTCCTTAAATGATTTTATGACTCACATTTTGCTTTCTTGTGTTAATCAAGGACTGGATTCCATGGATTTCATAGTAACATTGAACATGACGTACAAGGTGGCCATGATAATGAAAAATGAGAAACTAAATTGAATTTTGATAGGTGTAAAATATATCGTGTCCATGATATAAGTAGGTTTCTAAAATAATGACAAACAATATATATATTAAACTACTTGAAAAGTCAAAAAAGAAGATAAAGGCGTAGAATGATAAGAGCTACAACAGTGGAAACTATGGAGAAAAGAAAGCTCAATTGCCATCATGCCAGAAATGTGGAATGAGAAACCTAGGAAAGTGTCTCAATGGAATAATGAAATGCTTTATGTGTGGGAAATAAGTACATAAAGTAATGAGTTTCTAAGTATAATTGAAGAGTACTGTGGAAGAAAATAAAAATTATCCTTAGAATCCAATTACAGTCATTTTATGTAAATGTAAGAGACCAGGGAATTACCCATGTCAATGCCCTATTATACAGGATAATATCTGGGTCAAGGAAGAACATATGAGGAAATAAATGGTTGGAATTTTTTTTAAAAGTATTAATTTTTTTTACAGAATTACTTTGGAAGACTATTATATTTTATGTGTGACCATGCAGTTTGTTTTGTAACAATTCTATTTGATAAAGTATTATCTTTCCTTTTGTAGTTATAGTTATAAATAACCAGTTGGGTTGATATGATCCTTGAATTTGAGGCAATTACAAGTTATTAATTTTTGGGATGAAAATTCGAGGTATGAGATAACATTTTTTGTTAAATAATGTTATGTTTATTTTGAGGAATTTATCACAATTTTGGAATGTTATATAATATTGTTTTTAAAAAAGGACGATATGCAGACCGTGTGAAAACCTGTCGCGTTGGACAAAGCTATAGGAATCGAACCCACAACTAGAGTGTGATTGTATTTTATCACCTATCACTGAAGTACGTGAAGTCCTTGGTTAGTGTGAAAAGTTATTTTTATTTAAATTATTTTATTAATCAATAATAATTTGATTTGGGTTCTTATGTTTATAAAATGGAAATCCTTATTATAGGAAAATAATTTGGTGATTAAGTGAGAAATGTTATTTTAGAAGAAGTACGCTCTATTGGGGACACTATATGCCTATGGAAAATAGAATAAAATGGAATTTCATTTGAGGAGTAATGTTGGCTTTTTTTTTATTTTGGAAAAATCTAGGATTTTTATAGAGATTCAGGTTATTAATGGAATTGATTAACCTGTCATAGAGAATATGTGATTTGGTTAATTACACTTATATATTAAACATTAAGAGTACTTGATGTTATTTGGAGATAAATATTATGATTTACTAGGAAAGTCTATGTGAATAAATTCTTATTAATTCTTGGATTCAATCTTAGTTAGGATTATATTAATGTATTTTAAGGAAAATTGTTTATGGAATGGTCTTTATTGAACACTGGATATTGATTTTTCAATTTTAAAAATTAAGATTGGTGTTTTTTTTCTATAAAAGATTATCCATTTTGGGGGTCATATGAACTTGTACTAACCATTTGGTTTTTGTTAATCTCTAAAGGCAAGGGAAATATATAGTTCAACCTTTTTAGATTATGGGATTCACTAGAATTTGATTCTAGCACTTCAATTGTGACCAAGTCATCTTGATTACACGTCATTTTGAGAAAAGGTGAGTCAGTTGTAGAAAATTATTAATGGATGAAACTATACTTAAAAAGTAAGTATATCTCTTTATGTTCTTAGTAAATGTCATAAATAAATTACTCAAATTTATGAAATAGAATATAAATCAAAATTCATTGTTCGTTTACTTTTCCTACTCGGAATCTAATTACTGTTTAACCCATCACAATTTTGTGGTTTTGTTGTTGTTAAATTTATCATGATCATGTTTTCTATCACTCACCATAATTATATTAAACATAGTTTATCTTCCATATCCATTGTTTTTTACATGGAATATTAGTATGGGTTATCTTTGGTGACTTTTGTACTTTTCTTTCATTCATTTATGGTGATATTTTTATTGATACTTTTTCCAATGTGGGACATTCAATGAATTTCCCAAGACCAATATTAAAATTTTAAGGACAAAATTTCCAAAAAATGCGGTAGTAATGTAACAACCCAAAATTTCATAGTAAGTTATTTTCTATAATGTAATTCAATAGCGTGCGCTACACACAACACTAAGTTTGAGCACATGACGACTTACCAAACTAGCCTTTCAAAAAATGGCTATAAATAATATTAACTGAATTTTGAATTTTATATATTCCAAATAATTTTAACATCCATAATATGTGTTTCTTAGACATAATATAATAACAAATACAAATCTACAGATAAAAAAATAATTTTAAAAAAATGCAATTTTACAGCCTTTTAATGGAGAACCATTTTTAAATACAATATTTTTCACTTTTATATATTCATTTTGATGAAATAAACTTCTTATTTAAGAGAATAAGATAAAAATTTAGGTTGGATACTTTTTTGGTTCTTTTTTGATAACTTTAATATTTTGATAAATAGTGAAAAATACTAAATTTTAATTAAAAACAAAATTTTTAATCAACATAATTTATAGTGTTAAAATATTTATTTGAATAATTTTGTGGAATAATTAGATTATATTTTTATAATTTAATCCATATTTAGTCATTTGATGTAAATTTACATTTAAATTGGACATAAACACATATCAATCTTTTGATAGTTTTTACATCTCAAAAAACCGCTTTCTGGCTTTGACAACGAGAATATTTTTGAAAAATGAATTAAAAAAACACATATGTTTCTAATTTGGAGAAATATATAACATTTTTGAATTTGAAATATCAAAATTATTTTACAGTGATAATCTTGGTATTTTTTAAAAAACTTTTGATTTTTCATGAATAGTGAAAAACACTGCGTTATTGTTTAAAATCGAATTTTTATTTTAATAATTATTTATATTATTTAATTTTATTTTAATTCAATATAGATACATAATACCTATATAAATTAAATTTAATTAATTTGAGTCATTTCATAGTAATATTGGATGTATAAAATTTTATTGATCTTTTTACCGTCTTTTACCCACCTTCTAAGCACATTTGAAAATTTTTAATAAAACATTATTTTACCGCTTATGGGAATTGAATTTCAAAAATACAAGAGACAAGGTTGACATCATTAAGTAAAAAGTGGTTCAATAGGATGAAAATAATTTCTGGTGAATAGTAGCTTTTGAATTTTATTTAAGATGGTTAAAAAAGGGGTAATTAATGGTAAAAATGAAATTATAATTACCCTAACACATGTACTAAATCTATTGGATAAATATATTATTAAAAATAAAACATAGTAATAAACTATGATCCTTTTTATCTACATGAATTAGATTAGTACATTAATTTTTATTTTATTTAATGAAGCTTTAATAGTGTAAAATTCAATGATTACAAACTAATCCATTTTTAATAAAGACTTATACTTAAGATAAATTAAACTATAAAAATTAATTAGAAAGATACAAATATTTACTACATTATGAAATTTTATTTATCATTTTTATTCCTTAAATAATAATATTTAATTATGACACAATGATGATATAGTAATTACCTAATTAATTAATGATTAAAATATTTGATATTAAAAACATTAAAATATAAGTATATTGAAACTTTTGATGTATTAAAATAATTTTATAAGTTATTATGACATTTAATGGGTGATTAAACTAATTTTTTTGTAAGTATTAAAGGTGATATAACTTTAACAAAAACCAAGTACTAAATTGTATCAAAATTGACATAATTGAGTTTTTAAAACAAAGACTCTTTAGTTAAATTATAAAATAGTCCTAAAAATTTATAGTAAGTACAAAGGACTTATATAATGATATAATATTTTTTAATGAACAACTTGGGGTTATCTTGGTAGTTTATAGTATGTTTATTATCCAAATAATATAAAAGTACAAGGAGACGTGGTAAATGTCAAACTATTTATCTAAGAGTTAAAGCTAAAAAATAATGTTAATATGGTGACCTAAACCTATTTAAAACCAATTGGTTGAATATTTTTTGACCCATAACCACCTTATCCTCTAAATAAATCCATTTTATCCATTATAAATAGAAAATGAAATTATAATAAAATAATATTTTATGCTTTTCCTAAAGTGACCCTCATCACTCTTATAAAAGGAAACTTCCCCTTCTCATAATTTTACATCTCCAACACCATTTTTCACAACAAAACCCTTCCCAAATATCCTCATAACTATTCTTAAATCATCTTAGAGGCCTTAATGTGATCATAAATCCATCCTAAAGAGCCATATTGATCAAATGAAATGGAAGCACCTGAAGAAGAGGTATTAATTTCATCACCTCTTTCAAAGTTACCTTCTTCTTACAGTTTTTATTTATATGTTGTTTCCATAACAAACTAATAAATCTAGTAACTTATATAGAATTTGATGTTATTATAAATATGGTACAACCATATTCATTATTCTATCCATCCTATGAATGACAAAGTCACCACACGTGTGTTTGTACGACTTACCGTCTCCACGTCATGGTGTAATTGTTATTCAACACTTCATTATTTTTATGGGTATAATAATGATGAATAATTAATGTAAATAATAAATATAACATGTTAAAGATTTTTTATATAATATATAACATCCAATTATATAGAATTTCATCATTAATTGAATGATATTGTCGCAAGTGCATACGTCCGGATTAGCGTCTCCATGAAGGAGATAAGATTCATTCCCCATCGTAACCATTCAAAAATGATTTTTATTTTATGATTAAAGATAATATTTAATAGATTAATATAATTCTATATAGTAATAAACTTCATACAATCCACAACCAATATGACTTACGTAACAAAACATATAAAGGAAAACGAATCAGTTAACAATCGAAACAACGATACTAATAAAATACTATTAATAAAGAAATATTAGAATATCATATATAATATAATATTTATGTATTTCATTCCTGTATAATTTAAAAACAATGATTTAACTATTATACACGATGTCAAATTACCCTTCACTATGGAACAATACAAGGTAAGGGGTTTTCATCTCACTTTTTATTCTCATGGAATTCATGCAATACTTTCCACTATTTTATTTTGAGTTGTGTGTGTACTGCCCATGATTTTATTATTGGTGTAATATATTTTGATTTATGGTTATTTACATATTCATTGTATTATCCTTCTTTCTTGGTGTGTAAATTTTGTAAGTTACCAAATCGGTATGGAAATTTCAAATTTCAATTTCCCCTAATTGGGATTTAAACATATTTCATTGATTATTTTACTCCAAGATTATGTGTGGAATCACTATTTGTTATTGATGTATTAATTTCTAGTCCCCATTCTCTGGATATACTTTTTATACACATAACCAGTCCAATTTTAAATTCTCATTCCATTGATATGAACTTGTTAAGGGCAATCTTAACTCAGTGTCCATTCAATGAGTTAAACATCAATGTCATTGGTATTGATTTTAAAAGAATTTGTGTGAATGTCTTTTAATTTATTTACAATAAATATAAAAATATATTTATTGTATTTATATTTTTCACACATAACTATTTCATTGATTTTTCCTTAATCTAATGATACAATCTTTATAAGTAATTTCGTCTCAATTTACATTCCATTGATACCTCTTTTTCATTATGCACCAATTCACTTTTATATGGTCTATATACTATCCTTTGACATATTATATCATGAATCCCATTATTGACATAATATTATAATGTTTTTATTTATTTTCTTTCACAATTAATTGTTTTCTAGCATCTCTCATTTGGTTATGTACTCTTTAACTAAAATATAGTTTAAAATGATTTAAAAATTTATACTTCTAAATAATTCTCATTAATGACCATGTTTTAAATTGGGTTTATGTATTTATTTATATGGACATGAAGGTTTTGAAACTAAAATTCCTTTCAAAAGTATCAATGTGGTATGGGAAACATTGATTAAAAAATATCTTTTAAATGAATTCTTTGATAAATAATGCGACTTTTAAATGTTTTGAAGAAAAAGGGAATTTTTTCCTCTTATAGTTTTACTAAATATTTTAATCTATGACAATATCCTTATTTATATTTTATTCATTATTGTTGTTGATTTTTTATAATAAAATATTCCATATTGTATTTATTTACTTATGATTGACTATGTATGTGATATTATTATGCCATTCATGGTTTGTAGTTAATTTATTGACATTTCATATGCTAGTTTTAATTCGAATGTTTATATTATGTTTCACTCATTTCGTATGAGGAATGCATTGGACATAGTATGTTATGGGTAGAGGCCGCTATAATCCTTGATGAATCGGTAGGTATCGTGAGACAATCCAGTGTCATTGTAGAAGGCCTTGAAAAAATTTTATTAGTTGTCTTGGCACGGGGCCTTGACTATATATTTATGATGTCTGACATTCGACATTACATCATTATGAATTTATCTATTGACTTGCATGTGATTATTTGAATTTTAAAATATAAATGTGAATATTTAAATGGAAGTATTTGATTCATCATCACTATATTATGATGAAGTTTATGTTTAAAAGTCTTGTGTTTTAGTCTTATACATTTCCTTAAATGTTTATGATTATTTATGATAGTTTCGGCTATATTTGTATCCTTACAGAGAATCTGAACTCACCCATTTCTTAGGTTTTATTTTTCCTAGGAAGTGAAGATGTATATAATGACTTACCTACAAGAATATGCTATGGGAAATAAGTGTGTTAAAAATAGACACAATGTTCTTTTTTTTCAATTTGACAATGTAATGTAAAACTAATGTTTGTATCTAGTACTTACAAGGCTACTAAACTAATAATTCTATTGAGACTTGATCTGTTGTGATCATTTCTATGTTATGTAATAATGCAATGACTCTGGGTAACCGGGGTTGAGGCATTAATATAGATATCCATGATAGACATAATGACTTAGAACATTTTTTATATTTTATCCATAAATTTTTTGACTATGCTAAATGATGTTATTTTTTAGAAACACAATAAATATGATTATGGATAATTTAAAATACTTATTTTCTTATAGTAATCCAATAATCTACCACTTTATATTTAAAACAATCTTGGCATTCATAATCTTACACAATTTTTAATATTAGATCAAAATTAAATATTTATATTAATCAAAGAATATTAATAGTAAAAATCTATATATTATTAGTAGTTATAATTAATTCCATACAAAATTAATACAATATTAATCCCCACCAATGGAATAATAAATATAGAGGTAAAACATAAAGATAAATAAATAAATTTTTTTCAAAAAAGATATAATATTATCATTAAAATATAATGTTGATAAAATACATCAAAAAGTAAAATCAGAAAGTAAATCCCAATAAAATCCTAATATATGTGTAAATAAGTGACTTATGTGTGTGTCGATGTAGGATCCAATATATACTCTTCTTTTATATTAATAAGAGTAAAAAAGAGGATTTAGGATGTGGATTAAGAGGATTCAACACTATAAAAGAGAAAAATGACCTAAGATGACTACCAACTTTAACAGCTTTATGTACAGAAGGACTAATAACATTTGAAGTTGTCTTAGAGCTGTATAAAGATGTGTATAATGGGAGAAATTCATATGAAAACTTGGAGGTAAAATAACTGTTTTCCTAGTTCTATAGATAAATGGATTCATTTACTCTGTAAACTAGACAGTAAACCTACCACCTTGCTCCTTGGATCTAATTTGGTTTTCATTCCTACCATAAGAATCCTCATAAAGGGAGATATGGTATTCAACTGATTCACCTATTATTTGAATGACCTAGTAACATGAGGTGTTCTTATATTTTAATATAATAACATAAAATGATAATTAGGTTCATTATTTGTAACAATAATAGAGAGATATTACATAATAGCATTAATTATTATTTCTTTATCACTTGTAGATTCGTTTAATAATTATATAACCAGATTTTAGATATTCCAACCAGGGGATTTTATCGGAAAAATATCATCTTGATAAAAGGTATACACATCACGAAAACAATCATGAATATATTCTTTAAAAATATATATTATCAGTTCAATAACAATGGAGGTTGGTACAGAGGGTTTTGGAGCTCTAGAAAAAGAATCTTTAGTAGTAGGTAAAGATTATATCCTCTCTATAAGATATCTCTGTATGAGTGAAAATGACTCTCAGGTTCTCCAAAGTCATAAGAATAATATTCCTATGTTCTATTAACCTTTTGTTTTTTATTTCTTTATTTCAAATATTTATGAATTGTATTGGTTAGATATGATCAACTACCATGGAAACTAGCAATTTTTTTTCATAATTTATTAGCCTTTATCATGGAAGGAATTTGATCATATCCTATCCTTAAGATCACACAAAATAACCTCAAAAGAATATAGATCATCTCGGTTCAGATAACTAGAGTATGGGTGGGATTAAAGTGGAATAAGTGAAAAACTATCCAATGTATTCATATATGAATTCTCATGAATAGTTTCAATAATAGGTACATTAGAAGAAAAATATTCCATTGATTCTTCTTAATTACAAGAGATCCCTTATGATCCTTTTGAGGAATTGAGATGGTATATAAACAATGATATGGTAGAATTACCTTATCCACATAAACATTAGCAACATAATATCTATCATTGTTAAAGTATACTAAGAAAAAAATAACATATCTTATGCACATTTACCCTTCAATGGTGCATCATTATTATCACTATAAAAATAACTAGATCAACATTGATTTTAAATGCATATATTTGTAAATAATAGTAGGAGATTATCTGAACCTCTCAACCATCATGTTTACTGAAATTATAAATTTTCTAAATGAGATGAGTCTAATCATATTTATCCTCACCATCATTATCATACATAGAGTCATTAGATAGTTCAATAACATATTTTGGACTCTAAGAAGTAGATATTTCAATACGAGATCCATTATAAATTTTTCCTTATTCTATTTCATCTTATTTTATTAGAAATATATATCTGGTTGAATGAGAAATATGTAGACTAAGTGGTCAATATGATACATTGGGACTCTTATCAATATCATGGTAACTATCTTAATTCACTAAAACTAGAAATTGACTCCTCTTAACTATCTATAGCTTCAATTTATACAACTTTATAAATAAAAAAATCCTTAGATTATACATTAAATGAATATTACACCATTTTATCTAGCTCTAATAGATGTTCAATCAAATATTTTAGTTTATAATGGTTCTTTATGAGGTTGACCTTACCATAAAACATATCATTATCTACAACCTAACTTTTCATAAAAGGATTTCTGTTGAATTTTTTCTCCATAAATTTGAAATGTATAAGATACAAACCATCACATTTTTTAACATTTTCCTATACTATAGGAATAATACATATATCTTATAATGGTTCTAAAATCATCTTATGGTTGAAATAATAATTATATCTCAGGATATAATTTTAAAACGCTTTCATGTGGACCATTAAAAATGTAGAGATATTGTTTGTAATATATTTTAATAAGAAACAAAAATAATATGTCTTTATCACTCATGATACTAAAATCTATATTTTTATGACTCAAATTATTCTATATTAAGATGATGAGAAATCAAAATTCTCCACATAATTCAACTATAATATAAAATATCATTGTCTTATTCCCATGGATCCCAAGATAGGAATCATCTATCACAATATTTCTCATGGCAGATAAGGATTAAACTTTGTAATCCTCATATATACCAACATGTGAAAAAATTAGATATTTATAACATTTTTCGAATTAAAAACAATCTCTTTTCTATCCACCATTGTTTTGATAACATATTTTTTCCTTCAAAATTATAATCACATTTTATATCAAATTCATCAATAAAGCTAGTTTATTATAGTATATTATACCTTAAAAACAATTTTACACAACATTGGTTCAAAATGACATTACAAAAAAGTGACTTTCTCAAAGATATCTAAGATGAATTATTTTTATTCTCAATAATATTTACTTTTGACGCATGGTAAGGATTTTTTGGTTAGAATAATCAACAATATTATCCTATATAAAACTTCCAAAGACAATTCTACTAATAAAATACACTAGGAAACATTACTCTTACCATATTCTCATATTTTTGAGGGTTTGAGGAAGAAGATATAGGTTTGAGGGTTGTGAGAGGAAATTAGTGTTTATGAAATGGATGATGAGAGATAATTCCTAAATGATATTTTTATATAGGTATTTTCATTATTTAGGGATTAAAAATAAAAATTTAAATAAAGATAATATTTATAAAATAAAATTGAAAAAAATAATTTATTTAATTATAAGAAATAGTTATTGTTGTATATAGAGTTATAGAAACTGAATAGTAGATCTTATGGAATCATGTAATAGAATAATATAATAGTAGAAAGATGATGTTTTATTTCCATATTTTTATGGATAATGGTATGTTTCCATTCATTCGTACCAATGGAAAACCTCATTTTAGCAGAAATTCGGTAGATCCCCATGGTTTAACAATTGTGTTTGATATTCATGGTACCATGAATTTTTGGTTTACCTCTACCAAGAATAATGAAATTTAAATAATAAAAAAATAACCAAAATTTATCATTCCATATTTATGTCTGATACATCTCATTCTATCAATATTAAAAACTTTGTGAATATATCATTAAGATAATATAAATTAACAAATAATTATATAGTTTAATTTCCATTTTGAAAATGATATATCAAAATTCAATTTCTTGTATCAATATTTTTTTAATTAAATAATACATAGGTTTTTGGGAGATATTCATTGCACTAGTATTAAAAAACATTTAGGGAAATGTAAAAATGTATATGAATAGTCTCTTAATTTTTGTTTCATCCATAGAATATGTAAATAAAAACTACCTATAGCAATGTACTAAACTTTAAAAGTATATAATGAAAAATAATTTTTATTTTCACAACACCATAAATGTAGATACTTTTCCAAAAATGTCATTCTCCAAAGGTTTTTTTTTCTATCTACGAAACAACCCTGAAAATGGTCATCTAAATAAAATACTAAATCAAATTTTTTTCATATATAATAATACAATTTAAAATTGGTTGTACATTAAAGGGTATTTAAATATTCTTTTCTCTCTAATAAATGTTATAATTTATTTTTTAATTTATAATGATCACACATATACACACTAAACACAATATTAGGTTGGATAATAGTTATGTATATAAATCATTAAGTCATAACAATATGAGTGGTTTGATCGAATGGTTTCCCAATTTCATCAAGATCCAACCATTATCATGTACTCATGAGAGTATCAATTCCTTTATTACTATACATAACAGAATGTTTTAAAATATATTTAATTTACATGATTTTATTTATAATAATTCTTTCATTATTTTGGAAAATATGAAAAAATAAATATATTTAACTGACCAATAAAACTCATTTAGAATTAATTTAGTGTGAATTTTTAAAATTCATTACAAATTTTTTATTAAACATCTATATATGATATCATTATCGTGAATTTTTATTACTAAAACAACGTTAAATATACACTTAATAAATAGAGTAGTATCAACTATTTCTTTAGAAGAACCATTACAAATAAAAAAGGTCTTGATCAAATCTAAATAATATCTAGTAGGTTGTTTTAAACAACACAAATCTATTGTTATTTTAAATACATGATTTTTAAAATGTGGGTTTTTTAAATATAGGGGTTTTTTCTAAAAAACATATTAATTATTTAGAAATTCATGAATTCTCCCATAAAATCCATTTGATACAATTTGAAATTCAAATGTACTATGTATGAAAGACACATTCAAATATATTATTTTATAGATAATTATATAAATGTCTATTCATATTCAATACATTCCTCTTGAGTATATTATTATGAAACTAATATTTAATTATTGGAACTTCACTTCTTGAATCATCATCCTTGTTTCTAAATAAACACTTATTACTAATTATTAAGAATTATTTAGTTGTTTCTACTAGTTCCCAAAATCTATTTCATTCAAAATGGTTATTCACTTATCATATTTACATTACCCAAAATTTATCATTGATTTCCTTATTTATATTTATAGTTTTATGTTGTGAAAAAATGATGTTCAATATGAATTATAGGACATACAATAATCTAATTTGTTATGTCTTGGTCTCCTATAACAATATCTATGTGACGGTCCTTATAGGTCCTAATAAAAATAGGAATAATAGTATTTGATTCTTCATTCTCTTCCTCAGGAAAAATTTAAATTGTTCTAAGATGGGTGATTTTTCTAATGGTATCATAGAACAAACACAAGGTTCGGTCATGGTATTAATATCTATATTTGTAATTTTATCCTGGGATTATATAAATGGTTCTTAAACACTTAGGGATATGTTTAATAAAATTACAATGTATATATTTTTATCCAATATTGGGTATTTTATTGAAAAAACATTAGTATTTGCTGGATGTGGTATATACTAGGAATATTCATTCATCTCTTTAGTATAAAAAGTAATGAATTTTTCCTTTTTAATTATGTATAAAGACGTTACAACCAATTACTCTTATGTAATTAACTTTTGGTTTAATTCCATACTATAGATCATATGGGGTTTCTATAAAACTGGCATAAATAGTACTATATTAATAATATTGAATGATATAATTATATCCACTTCCCAAAAAATAAATTGCTAAATCATATTCATTATGTATCCTTCAGGAAAATTACTAAAGAGTATATTTCTCCTTTTCATAACACTATTCTATTGAGGAGTCCTAAAAGAAGAAAAATATATCATTAAAGACATGTTTTGAGTATATATATTCTATGTTTTTATTTTAAAACACATGTCCATGATTTTTTCTTAATTTTTTTATAGTACATCCACTAATGTCTTCTATAGATTTATAATCCATCAAAAAATAGAAAATATATTGAAATTTATGGGAAACTGAAAAACACCTATGTATATCTTTAATAATAATCAAATATAACATAAGAATAATGTTTTCTTATTAAAATAGAAACATAATATACTCCAAAAAATCCATGTCAGAAACCTTCAGGGTTGAGAAGATGAAAGTTTTTCCTTTTTATTCATTGTTAGTTTATATTGTTTTCCCTTTTAATAGGGATTATAGTCTTTTCCTAGTGGGAATTATAGTTTAGATAGAAACTAAAATAATCCCTTCCTAGTTATCTTTGTAAGTGATTAATATTTCAATTTCTTAGTCATTGATGTGAAATCCAATATTATTTTTGAATTTCAGTTAATCGTGATTCATTTTGAGAAAATAAGAAATTCAAATTAACGATATAAGCATTACCATTATGTGTGGTGGTAAAAAGTAATTCATTTTTGGAATGATAAATTTTAGATGAATTATTTTCAAATTTAAGTTGGTATCCTTCATAACATAGCTCTAATATACAAAAGAGATTATATTTTGACCCATATATAAATAAAACATTATAAATTAAAATAGTAGTAGAGTACCAATTAAAATGATTCAAATTAATTTTTTTGGTGTTTTTTCAAAAAGTGACATGTCCACCAAAAACATTAAAAATGTTTTTGAAGATTGATTAGTCTCCAATCACATTTACCAAACATCCAATATCTATATACTACATATTTCTACTTTTATTCTTTAATATGGTTCCCTAAATTAATATTTAAGAATTTAATTATTTTTGTACCCATATTATGATTGGTCTAGAAATATTTGTAAATAGAGTTTTAAGAATATGAATATTACTAATAGGTTTCTCACAAATAGAATTTAATTTTTGATAAATAAAAACATTATCAGGCCTAAAAACAAATTTATTTCAAAATCACGTAGAACTACAACTTTTCATAAATTCTATCTTATAAATTTTTCTCTCTCCACATTAGTAACCAATTATTTAAATATATTAGGAGTTATTTGTTAAAAAATCACCTAATTTATAGTTTTTATACCATTTTTAATTATTTATATATCATTCTCTAGTTTTTCATTTGACATTTTATTCTCATTATTTTCTTTTATCAATTGATAATTATTATATTATTCTATAAAAATTCATATTTCACGTAAACTATTAAATAAATAATATTCTTACAACATTTTAATTTATCTATGATCTCATTAATGGCTTCCTCATTTGTTTAAGTGTAGTAAAATAAATCCCAATTTAAAAAAGTTTTCTTCCTTGATTTCATTCACATAAATTTTTTAAAAATGAATTGGAGATACTAGAATATAATTTTATTCTATTAACATATTTATAATGAAATACATGTTAGTTTTATCATGTTATTATTATTTAATTAAGTTAATTTTACTTGATCTCTCTTTATTTTCACTCTAGGTGGATTTCATATCCATTACCAATCATTTTCCTTTATCCAAATACTTCATATTATATTTTTTCTTAGGAAATTCTATCTTGATGTATCATTTTATTTTACACTCATAGATGGATATCTCATTAGTAGAATCATAATTTTTATACTCTCTATAGATATTTTCAGTTTAATATTTAACAATATAATTTTACCTATTGGAGAATTTATTTTTCTTATATAATATCCTATAACATTTGGTTAGATCATCCTTTTCATCATCACTCTCTAATGGGGATTTATTATCACTAAAAATGTCATCTCTATTTTTTTATTTTTTTATTTGTGTGAAAACTCTTGAAGGATACTAAAATCCTATTTGGATTATATTATACATCTTTTACCTCCCAATTCCTCCTTATACATTAGAAGATTTATTATAATCTATTTCTATGGTACTGTACTAATGTATTAAAATCCCTTGATGAAAAATGTGGCTCTTCTACACATATCAAGTCGATATATTAGAAGTCGCATCACTTGATCTTTGTCTACAATCTACTTCTCATGTGCATGCATAGTGTTGAAAATCTCATTAAACTGATGATTAATAATAGAAATTGATTTATCAGGATTCATTTTTAAAGAATCATATTTAATGGTACAAAAATTTAAATTTATAGATTTGAATTTTTATTTCCCTAATACGATATAGAATGAGTAACACTAATTTCAAAATATTTAGACCAAAAATTTATCTTATTAAATTCATCATTTACTATATCATATTATAAATCATTCATATATTTACAATAATATTCATAACTATTCTAATTGTAATCACATAACAAGGCTCCATAAGATTTAGGTTTTTCATATTTTTCATCAATGATAGTCCAAATTTTAAATCTCATGATATTTTAATGAAGATTCAATATAATTTTCTACTAACCTTATATTTATCCACCAATATATGGAGGTTGATTTTTGGAAGATCTTTCTTGTCTATTATTATCCATACAGATTGAAATTTATAACTAACAGAAATTTATGACCTTTTTAAGTCATGATCATAATAAAAAGAATTTTTTAGGGATCTAATACCAAATTTTGGTTGCATAAGAAAAATAATTAGGGGAGGAATTTGGTTTCCACTAAAAAAATTGTTTACAAATAATTTAAAAATTAAAACCACCATATTATATAATATTTCACATTCACTAAAATTTTAAAGATATTTAATTTGATCTTTATAATGGTCTTAAACATAATGATAAAATATTAGTTAAAATAATATATCGAATACATAATATTTTATAACTAATTTAATTGAATAAAAAACCATATATAAAATACACAATATATTTAACTGCGAGTTTAAGGTTTCATTTAATATTTTATGAATCATTTATAATTATGATATTATAATAACTAAACAAAAATAGATAAAAGAAAAATGGAAATATAAAAGAGATTTAGTATTAATAATAAAACTAATCCACTATATTGATAAATTAATTATTGATATGAAATTAATTAAAAAATAATATAATACACATCTTGGATTGAGTTTTAAAATTAATTATACATAGACCGTAGAGTTTATAAAAATACCTTTTCCAGAGTTCATTAGGGGATAAAATAATTCAATTTCAAGAAAACATCTTACAATGATATATGGGTGATTTGAAATACAAATATATATATATATATAATATAGTCTATAAATAACCATTTTAGTATAGAATACAATGTTTTATAGATAAAAAGAGTAAAACAAAATAAAACATCAGGTATAAAACCTTTTGGGTTTTAGAAACTAAGAGATTAGTTTAAATGATCTTAAACTAATACAAATACAAACACCCACAATTGTATTGAATATAAAAGGTATGATGTATTGTAATACTAATGTAATGTAAAACAATTGTATTCAAGAAGAACACAATAATCAGAGTAATACAAAGATGAATGATTCTACCTTAACGCATATAGAATCAATCAATACAATATGTAATAGAATGATTGTAATTGAAACAATTACAATTGAATATGTAAAGAAGAATGGAAACAATACAAATTCATTTCTAATACAAGTAACAGCGGAAATGTAAAAGAATTAAAATTCTTTTAACCCAAAGAGAAGGGTTATCCTTTCACCTAGGATAAATGGTCTGTCTCACTAATACCTTGGTGAGCCCTCGATACGATGATCAGCACATCTGTCTGCCTATCCTCGGCCGCCCTCGATACGATGATCGGCACGTCTGTCTGCCTATCCCTGGCAGCCCTCGATTTTGTAGGTAATCGGAACCTCTGTCTTTCAATTTCTTGAAATCCCTCGATACGATGATCGGACGCACAAAGCATATGAGAGAATTCACAACATCTCTCTCTAGAATCTTGATTGAAGCAAAGTATCACAGTTGTTCCACACAGTCTCATTCGTTCTCTCGTTCAAGTTCTTTTCTCAGCTTCAAATGACCTCCTATTTATAGGCCTCAGGTTCCAACGGTCACAACTCCTCCAACGGTCATATTTCACCGAAAAACTCGGAGGGAATTGGACAACTGGCATCAAAACGGTCATATTGAAATAGAAAGCACGACATCATTTTCATTAGTTTGTAACTAACCCAACGACATCATATTGGTTAAAACCTGATATATATTGATGATAAGCAATGGTACGATTCATATAAAACAAGTGCTTTTGAAAAAGTACCAAAACAAGTAATAAACATCTGAATAGAAGAGTCAGTACGATACAATTGACAGAGTCAGTACGATACGATTGACAGAGTCAGTACGATACGATTGACAGAGTCAGTATGGTACGATTGACATAGTCAGTATGGTACGATTGACAGAGTCAGTATGATATGATTGACATAGTCAGTATGGTACGATTGATAGAGTCAGTACGATTAGTATTGTACGATACGATATGGTCAGTACAATCAACATTGTACGATACGATAAACATGATAGAAGACAATTGTAATTTCCAAAATATGATAGAATACATTTGTGATTTCCAAAACATGATATAGAAATCAAAAGAGGAATTTTGACTCAACAATATACCCCTTTTTTGAAAGCACAACATATAAAGAAAATATAACAAGAAATACTTATCTCCCCCTGAGTTATTGGAAACTCTTCTGAATAAGAAATTGAATACAACTAACTCCCCCTTAGGTATGTACTTTCCTAAGGATTGTATTCGTAGATTTTCCTTAAGAGTGTTGTAAAGCATTCTCCCCCTTTATAAAACATTCTCCCCCTTTGTAAAAATTCTTCCCCTTTGTGATTTACAAAAATAAAGGAGTAATCTTGAATTGTCTGAAGGAGTTAGAAAAAAAATAAACACAAGACAATGGATAAATGAAAAGGATCATAAAAGTTATTACAAAACAAAGACAGGTTTCAAAGAAACGAATACAAGTCATTTGTTTTCCCTTTACTTCTCCTTCTTTATGAGATCATGAAGAACATCTTTCATCTTTTTGATTTTTTTCTTGTCTTCAGAAATAGATTCACCCTGAGTTCTGAGAAGTTCTTGTTGATCCGCAAAAATCTGATCTTGATTTTTGATAGTCTCCTCCTGGACTCTGATTACTTCTTCAAGGGTATCAATTATGTTTTGAAAATTCTTGTTATCTTTGGATAACACAGAATTTTGATTCTTCAACAAAACCATTTCATATTTGAAAGATGAAACCTTTGAGAATTCAGATTGAAAAACATTCATTATCTCTTGCAAATATTTCACTGAAGGAACATCGGCTCTTTGAGAATACAAAAGATTCAACCTTTCAGCCGTTTCTATGTCAAGCCTATTGAAAGCAACTGCAATCTCATTTGACAACCTTATTATATCCTCAATAGCTATTTCGTGATCATTGATTGAGCTCTCTGTTTTGTAGGACCACTTGGTCATCTTGTTGCAAGCCTTCTTATGTGCAACCGAACTTTATGAAAGAACTTTCAAATCGGCTTCAACTGACAAAACATTCTTCCTCAATTATTTTACAGAGCCAAAATTCTTCTTTTTATTGTCAGTAATAAAATTGATTTTCCATTCCAGCCTCGAAAAATATGGAATGGTCTTCTCAACCCTTCTCAAAACATGAACAATGTAATCACTCTTCTTGAGATAGATTGTATGTTCTGAATTAGTATCTTCATCGTACGATGCTAGCTCATACAATCTGCTTGAGTCAACAACTAGCTGTTTTCCTTTTGCTTTTTCTTTCTGCCTTCTTTCTTCTTCCACATTGTCACTAATGACAACAAATTTATCAGTGTGAGAGGATTGAGCACCTTGCTTTTCTTGAGATGACATTCTGTCCGGAGATCGTGTTTGATCGTCATGAGGAGTTGGTTGAACACCTTCACTCAGCTTTTGAACCGATTCCTCTCTACTCTTCTTTGAACTTTGAAGAAATTCTAAAAGAATGTCTCCTTCTTCTTCTTGCACTTCTTCTATCTCTTCCATCACTTGTTTTTGATTTTCTTTCTCAGGGAGACTCTGTACGATGGGCTCTTGATGCACTTCTTCTGTAAGTTGTGCACTAGAATCCTCAACCATTTTCAAAACTTTAGAGATATCAAAGTCTTGAGCCTTTCTTTTCAAAACAGTTTTCTTTTTATTTTCAGCCTTAAGGGTTTCTTCTACCCTTATTCTTTCTGCAAAAGCCTCAGCCGGGTCAAGTCCGAACATTGGATCACCATCCTTTCTCTGTTCCTTATCTTTTCTCCATTTTGATACAACCTCCTTACTATACCTTGGCTTCTTCTTAGGCTTTGAACTGGTTTGCAGATCAGACTTTTGAGTAACACCAGTAGATTTAATGTCTTTGGCTGGCATAGGTGCCGATTGATTCTGAGCCAATTCAGCGTCTACATCTCTGACAAAAAGTTTTGAATTCTGACCAAAACAAACATTCAACTTCTTCATCATACTCTTATTAATCTAAGAGGGCTTCAAATATATGGGGTTTCCTTTCAAAGGAATGTTACAAAACTTCATACCTTCAAGAATGAACTTCGTAAGGATGGCTGGATACATAATCATTTGGGACTTAATCCCTCCTGTCTTGACATTCTTAATGGTTTCAAAAACATACCCCATTAGATTCACTTTTCTCATATTCACAAGATAGTAAAGCATAAAGATATCAGAAAATTTTAGAGTTTCTTTATCCCCTTTCCTTGGGATAAGAAAACCTTGCATCCATAAAGTGACAAACCGATTGTCCGGTGAAAGATGAGACACCTTTCTCTTTTCTTCATTAATAACAAACAAATTCTTTTCAGCACTTTCTCTATTAAATGTACCAACTTCCTCTGGTAGTTTGTGAGATGGACAAAAAGAATCCCCTTCTATTGGGACATTTTGAAAATGAGTCGCTTGTTTCACAGACATGGATAGCTTTCTATCGTACACAGCAAAATTGATAGTCATGTCTTTGTCGAAAGATACAGTTTTATAAAACCGAAAAACTTCATCAAAGAGAACCGGATCTTGAGAAACAGGTCTCTCAACACATAGATGCTCCCATTGATGAAAGAGAATGATTCTTCTGATTGTGGAATCATACGAATCAAAGAAGTCTCGAGAAACTAACCTGTCTCTATTAAAGTCTTTCTCTATAAAAGTCTTTGAAGAAATTTCAGCGGGAGTATTAGCAGAGGATTGAGACATAATGATGATGCAGATGAATGATCATACATTGATTTATAACCAGTAGAGCAGAGCTTCGCCTCAAAACCGGAAAAACCAATGTGGGTTTGGGGAGGGGGGGGGGTCTATTTATAGGCGAAAAAGGGGTGACCGTTGATCTTCTACGGTCAGGATTAGAGGAAAACAGATCAATGGTTAGGATTGAAAACGAAAAAGAAAAAGAAAAAAAAGGAAAAATACCTGCCATAGAACGTAAGGTAGTTGTTGGTTTTAGGATTAAAGAATACACAACCGTACGAAATAAAATAAAATAGAAGTATCAAACGATATGCCGATGGAAAACAATCTCATTACCATGAATTGACGATACGATGAAAAACAATCTTGTTACCATGAACCGACGATACGATGGAAAAAAATCTTTTTACCATGAACTGACGATATGATGGAAAACAATCTCGTTACCAGGAACTAACGATACGATGGAAAACAATCTCGTTACCATGAACTGACGATACAGTGGAAAACAATCTTGTTACCACGAACTGACAATACGATGGAAAACAATCTCGTTACCATGAACTGACGATACGATGGAAAACAATCTCGTTACCATGAACTGACGATACGATGGAAAAAAATCTCGTTACTATGAACTGACGATAAGATGGAAAATGATCTTGTTACCATGAACTGACGATACGATTGAAAAGAAATTGATTACCATCATCGGTCGATACGATGGAAAAGAAATTGATTACCATCATCGGTCAATACGATGGAAAAGAAATTGATTACCATCATAGGTCGATACGATGGAAAAGAAATTCATTACCATCATCGGTCGATACGATGGAAAAGAAATTCATTACCATCATCGGTCGATACGATGGAAAAGAAATTGATTACCATCATCGGTCGATACGATGGAAAAGAAATTCATTACCATCATCGGTCGATACGATGAAAAAGGAAAAGTAAATGATACGATAAAACTGACAATATGATAAACAAAAAAAAAATGAATACACACATCCATAGAGTAAATAGATAAAGAACATAAGATAAAAAGAAATATAAAAACATAGAGAGAAATGTCCTCCCCCTTTAAAGAGGAGTTATTTACTGTATGGAGATTTGTAAAACATGAAGTAGTTATGAATGGTTATTTTAATGTAATCATTCCTAGCTTCTGTTTTATAAACTCAAATCTATCAGAAGGTAATGGTTTTGTAAAAATGTCAGCAAGTTGTTCTTGCGTTCCGATAAATTGTAAAATAATATCTCCTTTTACAAAAAAAACATTTGAAACAATATTACATATACCAACAATCATTCCTTGAGCATTATCTCCGAAGGTAACTTTTCAACATTTTGTTTTGATAACCTTTTCAAAGAGATCTTTGTTTCCAGTCATGTGTCGAGAACAACCACTATCCATGTACCAAATGTTCTTATTGGTACACTTCTAATTTTTCTGAAAAAGAAACAATTAGTTTTTTGGAATCCAATCTTGTTTGGATCCGGAATGGTTAGATAAAAGAATTTTAGGAATCCACATTTTTTTTTCAAAATGAGCTTTATGAAATCCTAAATATTGAGTTTTTTTAAGAGAACAATCTCTTCTCCAGTGTCCACCACATTGACACTTAGAACAAAAATAAGTTTTTTGAGGAACAAAATAGTTGTTACTAAAAACCGGTTTGGAATAAGTATTACCTAGACTAGAACGATTTCTCAAAGGTCTAATTTGAGAATACATCCTGTCAAAGTTTTCTTTCCCATGAGTAAAGTTTGACAATCATTTTTTCAAGGATAAAATCTCTGAATTTAGTCTTAAAATCAAATTCTTATTTTCCAAAACATTTGAATTTGAACTAGAGTTAGGTTCTAAAATATTTTTCTTTGAAATTACAGTTTTAAGATCCTTAGAAAGTTTATCCTTATCAGATATAACATTCTCAAGGGTTTTTAAAATACTTTCAAAAGCAGAAGTTTTCACATCAAGATCTTTAGAAAGATCTGATACTTCTTTAGTCAAAATTGAAATTCTAGAATTAGCTTTCTCAAGCTTCTTCTTGAGTTTAGAATTTTCATTTTCAAGTAATTTAGCAAATCTAGAGACTTCTTCAAAAGTAGGTAATATATCATCCTCTGATGATGAGGATTCATCATTTGAAGATTCATAATATATATTATCAGTACAATTTGAATTCAAAGAGATATTTGTAATAGCTTCAGCATTATGTACCTTAGCCATGAGACAATGATCTTTAATAGGTAATCTGGCCAAGAGTCTGATATTCCTCTATCCTGATGTCTCATATTCTGAAGTATCATCTGAATAATCACTACCACTTGCACTCCACATGTCATTTGCTTTCAAGACTTTATTTGTCTTATAAAACCTTTTCTTGTTTCTGTCAGAGTGTTTCTCCTTTCTATCATTCCTCTTAAGTAATGGACAATCAGGCCTTATATGTCCTGCTTTCTTGCATTCATAACATGTTACCTCTGAATCATTCCTATCCTTCCTATCTATTTTTTGAATCTATATTGATAGTCTTTCTTTCCCACGATCTTGTTGATCCTTCGAGAAAGATTGGCTAACTCATTATCCGAAAGATTACAATCACTTGAATCAGATATAACTACTTTCTTGGATTTAGACCTTTTAAGCCTTTCAGGTGTTTTAGATTTAGATGCAAAGGCTACAATTCCATTCCCATTCTTCTTCTTGTTGAAATTAGCACCTCTCTTCATTCTTGTCTCGTACTGTAGAAGAGTTCCAAAGAGTTCATCAAGAGTAACCTGAGAAACTTTTCTATTTTCATCAATAGATGTTCTTTTTGACTACCATTCATTCGGTATTATATCTATAATATTATAAACAAGAGATTCATCATCAATACCTTTTTCACCCATAGCTTGTAAGCTATTGACTATCGTCATAAACCTTTGTTGGACTTTACATACTGGCTCTCCATAAGGAAAAACAAATCCATGATACTCTGCTTGAAGCATTGCTCTCCTTGTTTCTATAACCTTTGATGTACCAAAATGAGTGACTTCTAATTTCTTCCAAATACAGTTGGCTGCTTCACATGATGATATCTGACTGTATATATTCTTGGTTATAGAACATAATAAAGTATTGCATACCTTGTAATTCAGTTGATATTCTTGCTTCTCTTGGTTAATGAAAGTACTGACTTCTTTGTCAGGAATTTTGTAACCTCCAGTAAGCATAATAAAATTGTCTACACCAGTATTGATAACGAAAGTCTTCATATGATCTCTCCAATACTCATAATCATTCCCATAAAATATTGGTGGTCTAGAAGGATTCAGATTGTCTATTGACCCAATATTTATTCCTGCCATCTAATACAAAAAAAACTTTTCCACTCCACACGTTAGTGTAGTAAGTATTCAAGATAATAAATCTAGTAATACAATTTAGTGGAAAACCTGCTCTGATACCAATTTATGGATCGAATATGTAGATATGTATGTCTATTAGATGAAACAATACAAGAGGGGGGTGAATTTTAGGTTTAAAACCTTTTGGGTTTTAGCAACTAAGAGATTAGTTTAAATGATCTTAAACTAATACAAATACAAACACCCACAATTGTATTGAATATAAAAGGTATGATTTATTGTAATACTAATGTAATGTAAAACAATTGTATTCAAGATGAACACAATAATCATAGTAATACAAAGATGAATGATTCTACCTTAAAGCGTATAGAATCAATCAATACAATATGTAATAGAATGATTGTAATTGAAACAATTACAATTTAATATGTAAAGAAGAAAGGAAAAAATACAAATTTCTTTCTAATACAAGTAACAGCGGAGATGTAAAAGAATTACAATTCTTTTAACCCAAAGATAAGGGTTATCCTTTCACCTAGGATAAAAGGTCTGTCTCACCAAAACCTTGGTGAGCCCTCGATACGATGATCGGCACGTCTGTCTGCCTATCCCCGGTAGCCCTCGATACGATGATCGGCACGTCTGTCTGCCTATCCCCGGCAGCCCTCGATACGATGATCGACAAGTCTGTCTACCTATCCCCGGCAGCCCTCGATTTTGTAGGTAATTGGCACCTCTGTCTTTCAATTGCTTGAAATCCCTCGATATGATGATCGGACACACAAAGCAGATGAGAGAATTCACAGCATCTCTCTCTAGAATCCTGATTGAAGCAAAGTATCACAGTTGTTCCACACAGTCTCATTCATTCTCTTGTTCAAGTTCTTTTCTCAGCTTCAAATGACCTCCTCTTTATAGGCCTCGGGTTCCAACGGTCACAACTCCTCCAATGGTCATATTTCACTGAAAAAATCGAAGGGACTGGGACACCTGGCATCATAACGGTCATATTGAAACAGAAAGCACGACATCGTTTTTATTAGTTTGTAACTAACTCAATGACATAGTATTGGTTAAAACAAGATATATATTGATGATAAGCAATGGTACGATTCAAATTAAACAAGTGATTTTTACAAAGTACCAAAACAAGTAATAAACATCTGAATAGAAGAGTCAGTATGATACGATTGACAGAGTCAATACGATACGATTGACAGAGTCAGTATGATATAATTGACAGAGTCAGTATGGTACGATTGACATAGTCAGTATGGTACGATTGAAAGAGTCAGTACGATACGATTGACATAGTCAGTATGGTACGATTGACAGATTCAGTACGATTAGTATTGTACGATATGATATGGTCAGTACGATCAACATTTTACGATACGATAAACATGATAGAAGACAATTGTAATTTCCAAAATATGATAGAATACATTTGTGATTTCCAAAACATGATATAGAAATAAAAAGCGGACTTTTGACTCAACAGATCAGTTTTATAAGATTAATTTATTCAAGAATCCTTGAACCTATCTTTGAATGCACCCAGTTTAATTTTTATAGAAGGTTAAAAAAATATAGTGAAATTTTAGTATATAAAAATCATTTGTTCTCAGTCGACAAGTTGGTATGTGTTTTTTCTCAATCAAGTGTATCTATTTATTTTTGTGTCTCAATGTATTCAGTATGATCTATGTTTGTAACAATACTTCTAGAAATGCTTGAACGGGGGGTTATTCAAAATTTATATAACTCTTAATGGTGTAATTATAAAATTACGAATAATATTAAGATAATTAGAATCCTCATATAGAGATAAATTTTATTCCTTTAATTTCATTTTTGATTTGATTAAGATAATTATTATTAAATCAAGATAAATTTTAAATTCATTGATTGAATAATCATTCCATTAATGAAATTATGTATGAACAAAACCATGAATAGATACATAATCATGTGAAATTGGATGTATCATGTACTTTGAGGTAGGTTCTTTGGTGGTACTTATAGCTATTTGAAGTGCATGATTTAATGGTAGCTTCTGAAAATAGATAAATTTAACTAACCATAGATAATTAGGTGGTAGATGATAAAACATTAGAGAAAAAAGGATATAAGATTAGATGGTAGATAATATTGCAGTAGATGATACAGTGATATATGATCAGGAAATATATGGTCATATGGAAGATGATTATATGACAACAACTTCAACTAGTGGTTGATGATTTAACATTAAAAAATTTCAAATATTGGTTGCTTGATACATTTATTGGGGGAAAGACACTATGGATCTAGGACATGGTTATTTTTTATTATTTTTCTAGATAATTTTCTTGATCGTAAAACATGGAATTTATTAGTGATAAAATAAACATGATTTGGGATCATTAAATTAATGTGGTTCCTCGACATATCTAACATGTGGATTTTTAATTAAAGAAAATAATTTTTTTTTAAAAAAATAGATTCCTTTTAACAATTCAATGAAAAATAAAATTGGCTTTGAAAAATCCTTTAATTTCAACCTAATATAATAATGACATGATGGATTAAAAAATTATATAATTATGTCAAAATAATACTATAGTATGTTTCCAATTTTTTAGAAATTATGTTTCATTTAAAGTAATCAATCAAATAAATTTAATTAATTGGAAATATATCAAAAAATATTAGGATTTTACATTCTACCCACTTATAAAATTTTCACCATTGAAATTATTTTACTTCAATAAAAATTACAGAGGATAATTATACCTCATCACATCCCCATGTTCCTGTATATCTTGATAAATTTTATGATTTATCCAAAAAAACAATGGCTAGATAAGTGGTATTATTTTTTAGAACATTTTTCATATAAAAAATACTCCACCTCAGTTGTTCCCCATTAAATTAATATTTCACTCTTTGTATGACCTATGTGTTCCGTACATGTTAATAACTAGTTCGTTACTTCTTTATGAGATATACATGGAAGACATTGTGAAAATGCAAGAGATTCGGTAATTGTAGAAATCAATAAGATACCATCCCAATACGATCAATAATTTAAAATTAACCAATATATATAGAATATATCATTCCTTTTTTTCTAATGATTTTAACAATCATTCTATGGAAATATTCATTGTAATACATAATCATCAACTACGAACTTTATATCTTGGTAAAGATTGTCAGTATAATTTTTTTCATCTATGAGATTTCCATAGTTTTTGATTAATTAAATTAAATTATATTTCATTTCCATATATATATTAATATACAATATATTAATTTCCCAATAATTTTCTAGGAACATTTTGAATAGGAAATTATTTTAATAGAGGGGTCCATAAGGATTCATCTAAAAGCTCGATCGGAAGTTATTATTGTAAGAATGTATGACCAATCTAAGGTGATGATAACAAAAAACATTTAAAATAAATTGATCAACATATCAAAATTTATTCTTTATTTTTAATGGTACTCTCATAATAACAATCTACATGATAATGATAAGATACATTAGAAATAAACTCTATATCTAGAGACTTTAGTAGGATATTCCAAAATATCAATATAAACCATGGATCCTGATCAAATATGATCGAGACTGGTACTCTATGAAATAAAAATAATAATTAATATATAATTCAGTACTATGATCAAGATATATATCATCCCTAATAGTGATACAATTTTTTGATTTCATAAGGTGATTGAATATAATTAAAATACTATTTTTTTCTTTTATATGTTTCATGTTGTTCGATGATGAAAACCTTGGTAATGTTCTTTAATTTCTGTTATGGTGTGAATAATTTTTTTATCTCAATAAATAATTTTATATCCTATCCTTAACTAGATGACACACTATGAATTAGGAATCATAATTAAAAAAATCCCTTCTCATGTTATCCCACAAGAAATATTCTTTCACATCACTAATAATATTTACAATTATTGAAATAATAGAGACTGAAAATCTATGAGATTCATAAAATATCACCTTATTCAACTCTAGTGTCTATGGAACACATACTTGGTTCCTAAAACATATCATTCTCACATAATCATGGTTGAACTCAGTAATATTCCTCACATTCTTCTGTTATTCTACATCTTCCATATATTCCTTATTAATATTATCATGGATATATGGTTGAAAATTATTCTAATAAAAATAATATATATCTTATTTCTTCAAGATTTAATGATCCAATGTTTTTAAATATATAAATATTTAACCTCTTTCAATCATAATTATAGAAAAACTTGAATGTTATTTCTAACTCATATCATCGTCCACCTTGTTTTTCTTCCGATGATCGTAATGTATTTTATATTCATAATAATTTTTCAGAAAAAATAATTTTCCATTTATAATATTGAATTATTTATATGTAAATATATTCTTTATTCTTTTATGATTACTATTTATATCACACCATTCTTATTACATATAATTCCCTTCATATCTTTAATGAAAAAAATACCACTGTCAACAATAAATCCTGATTTAGATAATTCAAAAATTTAATTTTCAATTGGTGGGAGGAATTAGATATCACTATATACATATTAATGAAAATTCATCCTATTACCTTATTTATTGCATCACTATATATGAAAAACCTCTCTCCACTAGAGGTTAGTGTATGCACTGGCATATTTACCAACACTAACTTTAGTTCTTGGAAATCATCCTCACATTCATATATGCACTAGAATATAACCTCTTTTAAAATATCATTGTAATTGTATTATATAGTCATGATAAATCTATTAAAAATCATTCTAGTATACAACTCATAAAAGAAAACTACAGATCTTAGTTACCAAGGTTGTTCTAGGCCAATAATCAATAACTTCTTTTGTTTGGTAGATTTAGCATTATACACTCACATGAGTTTATATGAACCAATAATAAATCATTAGGATTCAAAAAAATTATACTTGGTAAATTTATCAAAAAATAATCCTTCCACAAGTTCATTATTGAAATTATCAATTTTTTTTCCTGTGATTCCATACTCAATGAATATATAATAATATTATATACAAGGACTACCATAAACTGTTAAATGTAATCTATAAATACTATAATCATTAAATCAATAAATATAATAGGAGTATTTGTATGTACAAGGTATACTAATATAAATTTATAATGACTATACCTCATATATAAAGATTTCAAGGGTTTATCTTTCACTATGATACATATATGATGATATCCTGAGCAATGATATATCTTGTAATAATATAGATCTCCTCATAATTGACCAAAAAATCGTGGATATTGGTAGAACATACTTTTTCTTAACACTAATTTTTTTGTTCACTATAATCAATGGAAAGTGGATTTCTCCCATCATTATTCCTAAAAAACAGGTGCACCCCATGATGATGTATGAGGAAAAATGAATTCCATTGTTAGATTCTCAAGGATTTTCTTCTTCAACTACTAAATCTAAATTAGTTCCATTAGATATGGAGACAATGAAATAGGTGTAACACTATGTATAAGTTTTATTGAACATTCAACATCACAATTTAAGGTAATACTAGGATAATATTTATAAAATACATCAAAAAAACTCTCATAAAATATATATATCTTCAATATTGGGTGTTTCCCTAAATAGTAATGATAAAAAACCATCATGAATATGTAAAAAACCTATATGATGAATGAATTTTCACTTAGGAGTTGAATTTGTTCCTTGAATCTAAATACGATCATAGGATGGTTTAAAAAATATAATATACCTACTCTTCATTAATAGTTATTATGGACTCTATATAGATAGAGCCAATCCATGCCAAAAATTAAATCAAATTCAACTATATAATGATTAAAATTATTTTAAGTAAGTAATTTCCGATAAAAATTTATTATATATGATCTATAAACATGTGATGTGATTATCCTAGCATTGGATGTTTTCACTGAAAAAGAAATATCCAATCATTGTGGTGGTGATTTGATGGTCAAAGAAATTTTTTCAAATCTTCAAGAGTGGGTAGAACCTAAATCAAATAAAATATTTTATCTTATATAGTACATAGTAAGCGTATATTTCATAGCATTTATTGGAAATTATACTTCAACTGTAGTAATCCCATACGATAGAATTTCTCCCATGGGATTATTATTTAGTAAAATCACTTGATGCCCGGGGAACCAGTTTGAATAGTGTCCCATATATTTATAGAAAATTATCTTTGTAAAAGTGGTTTCTTTCTTTTCCATACAATTATTATAAAGATAACCCTTATCTCCACAAATACAAAAAAAAATCCAATTCCATTCAATAATTTCATGGGATGTTTCATTCCTAAAATTTTTAATGATGAAAATTTATTCACTCAATTATTCTTTTTTTAATTGTTTTTTTATTCATAGTATTCAAACAACAACTTCTTCTCTTTATCCCCTTGAAGATATACAATAATTAAGTTTCAAACTTTTTTGTAGTGAAAATTGTAGTAATATCATTATATTGTAAAAATGTTTGAGAAATAATACCACTTTAGAGACCTTTATGAATCTCAGTAAAGAAACATTCAATTTTAAATTCCAAATTTTGTATATAAACCAACGAACTCTGAACTAATCATATAAATTTTGCCTCATGTATTTTCATACATTATTATACCTTGTTTTTTAAATTGAGGAACATCCTTTCCATTTCAGATCACTATTTTTGGGCGATGTATTTCATGAGTGATATCACCATAAAAATTCTCCAATTGATGCATTAAATATCTTCATCCAATTTTGAGTTCTATATCAATAACCATCAGTTTTCAAATTATCCTCTTAAATAATAAATTTATAGAATTTTTTTTGACATTCGTAACATCCTAAATCTTGGAATATTTTCTTGAGAGACTTAATCTATTATTTATCTACAAATATATTAGTAGTTATTTTAAAAGATGGTGGCTTCTATTATATAATGTGATCCAAATTAGGTTAATCACACTATGGAAAAAACTATTTTCGAAACAATAAATTTTTTTACAGACCTAAGTCAACATACATAATATGTCCAAGTTGTACTTAGTTTGAACACTATAACTACTAACTTACGTAATAGAGAAATCCATTTATTCACTACAAGTCTTGATTCTAAATCTTCTAATCATAACCATCACTAAATAATGGAATACATAAATTTATCTCATAGTAATCATCCACATTGGGCAACAATATAATAGTCCCTATAATGGTAAAATTTCTCAGCTATAATAAATAATTATTTTAATTGTTATATTAGCTATATTCATTTAAAATCTAGATGCCATGGTTTCTATTAAGATTCCTTTGATACTAACTATTAAACCCCCAAATCCAGTAACTTAAAGCTAGTTCCCAATTCATTAAATTGGTATAAATTAAAATTTATATCATTATAGAGAATCAATTAATTTTCTGGTCTTTCAGAACTACATTCATACATGATTCCCTTATTATATTAGAAGTAAAAAAACATAGAATATGAATTATTCATACATCTTTGATATTATTCATAATATACTTCTTCATAAACTTGAATGAAGAAAAAAATAATGTGTGGTATCATATGATAAATATGGGATATGTTCTACAGAATCTATCATGAATATATAAAGAATAATCAATATGGAAGGGTATTTAATTGAATTTTTTTTTAATTTAATTAATAACTTGAAATTTTAAATCTTACATGGATAATATCAATGAAATACTATAATGGATAATAATTACTAAATTATAAAGGAATAAAATTGTTAATATTCAACATCGTGATATCTAACATTATAATATCTTTACTATTAAATCACTATTCTAGATAGTTTAATCTATTCATACATATACACCAAATAATCATTTAAATTTTTTTCCAAACTAGTTTGACTCAGTAGACCTATTGATGCATCCAAGGGATATCTATATTTGTGATCCACCAATCACCTATTTTTCAATACATTCCTTATATATTTAATAATTTATTTTATTTATTAAAAATATACCATATTAAAAAATATTCATGTTGAATATATAATACTAAATTTAAAATATTTCCATAGTTAATAAAATAATATTCAAAGTAAAAAACCATATATAAGAAAATTATACGGTTCAACCAATAATTGTTTTTATGATATAAGAATATGGATATTTAACAGTAATTTAATGTCTAATAATCACAAAATACATAACTCTTGAAAACAAAATTAATGACCAAAAAATTAATAAGTGATAAAACATTACCATATATTCATCATAAATAATGGATTGTTAATTAAATCATTTCCATTGAATAAATGAAATTATAATATTAAATTATTATTTAATTTTAAAAAATTGTTTAAACACATTAAATGTGCATTGAAGAATCTAAATATATTTAAATGATAATGGAAGTTGGTAAATTCGTTATTCTTTATATGTTGAAACGTAACATTCCTTCATAATTTTTATAATGAAATTCAGAACATATCATTTCAAAAAAATATAGATTATTTTAAATCATAATAGAAATCATGGATGATATAAAATATCCTAAACAAATAATTCAACTAAATACAATTTTTTTTAATGAAAAAATAAAGAAAATATGGATATGGAATAAAAATGTATCTAATCAAAAAATAAATAAGATTTTATTGTATATTAAATAATTATTTTCTCAAATCAATTTACAGAGCGAGTAAAAATTGAATAAAAATATGAAAAAAATAATTACATATCCTGAAGATAAGAACATAATTATATTTTATAAATGATATATTATAAGATTTCTCTAAATAAAAGTATTATTGATCGACGAAAAATGATATTGTAAAATAAATTCTTACATATTAGGTATCCTTTAAATTATAATAACCTATAACCTGCACTCTTGTATCAGTTGATAAAATTATTATCATTAAATTTGTATTTTCGATGATGATAATTGTGACCCAGTTTTTTTCATTTGAACATTCTAACAATAAAAGGAAGAATAGGATCACATAAAACCTTGAGGACCTTTCAGGTTTATAGATTATTATAATTAGGAAAAATCTTCTATAAACTATTCAAAAGTCATCAAAATATCATTTCACCAAATTATTATTTTTCACATTAATTCATCATCATCATCCAAAAATAATATCTTATAGACATAACTCCCCTTATCATAATTCATTATAAAATGGTTAAAATGAAAAAAATTTGTTATCTTAAATTCCCATTAATGGGTAAAATAAGAATTAACAACAGAATGATTGGATGATTAGACAAGATTACATGGAATGAGGATTTAACAATGAAAATATAAATAAGAATAAATAATCATGAGCCATGGGTCACGACCCGTCATCGGGGCCCGTGCCGTGACTACCCCAAGCCTGACTTCCATAGGCCAGAGGCTGGCAACTAGCACCAAAGGCGTAAATCCAGATAAAAGGGAAGGCATTGCCATTATATAAGTAAACAACACAATAGAGTACGCAAGCAGCAGTAAACACTATGTAAACTGAGTACAAATGTAAGTGCTAGAAAGTAAATGGGCAGGAATACAAACCCAACTAAAAATATAGTACTACAGTAAGGAAAGAACAACTGTAGTAATGTAAACTAGAAACCACTGTGTCGTCCTCCAGATATTCCACCTGAAGGGTGGGTAAAATGGTCTCCTCAGCTCCTCGGTTCCGGCCATCCGCTGCGTGTATGTCCCGCCAAGTGGTCCAACTCCAGGTACTGTCCTGCTCTACAAGACTCCACCTCAATCAGTGTTGTCTGTCGTCTGCATCCAAAACAACATAGTACAGGCATAACCCATGATGGGGTGAGTATACGATACTCAGTAAGGACTCTGAGACTCCCAAAGGACTCCCAGAATCCACAAAGGATATACAAAAAATAGAAGATATAAACATGAAATATCAACCACCTCTACTTAGGTATATTCCCATACATATACCTAAGTGATCAATTCCAGTTTGGCTCCAACTCAAGATCCCAAGTACAACCCATTCCACACAGGAAAGAAAAACCCAGTCTACACAGGAAAGTAAGTCAATCATATCAATGATATTGATTGAATTTCAAGGCTCATCTCACATAGGTATACAAGTCATGAAGAGGGGCAGAGGTAATAGGTGTAGCCTCTGAGTCTTCTTCCATTCCGAACCCATGAAGGATCCAAGTACAGAATTCATCGCTGCCGAACCCACATAGAATCCTAGTACAGTAACCATCGCTGCCGAACCCACGTAGGATCCATGTACAGTCTTCATCTCTGCCGAACCCATGGAGCATCCATGTACAGTCATCCTCGCTGCCGAAGCCACGTAGGATCCATGTACAGTCATCATCGTTGTCGCAGTCGCAACCATCTCTAGGGTTCCTGCACACAACATGCTCAATTCCACGAGGGTCTTCTCCATGAGCCAAGGGGGACGATACATCGACATTAAAGAAGTCTAGTGTTGATGTATCCCAATGTTCTGTCTCGTCAATAGTAACTCAACGCAATAGACGGTGCATCAATCGGATACCCCGACTGAGAGATATTTGTTTTTCCGTCCCAGGGGCTCGGTTAGAAATACACTCGTTTCTTACCCGGCCGTTATCCAATTTCATCCAAAACTCACTTAGAGTATCGAAAAAGGACCTTCTAATCGAAATAGTCCCAGTGACATAGACGGCGCGTCGATCGGATGCACGATCCTTATGTTATCCATTTTAACGGAATAATGGGCCCGACCCGTTTAGTCTAGTGGGTCGACGGGTCGGGTTGACCTAGTTTGACGGGTCCGACCCAGAAGGGGTGTCAGACCGGTATGAAGATATACATAACTCAGACCAAAGGGGCGCGGCCTGGCCGGGCATGAGGCCGAGCTTGCATGGCCGGTAGGCTGAGCGGCTCGGCCGAATTAGAGTGTGTTCATTGGGGGGGGATTTTTCTGCACCGGTGGTGCCAGGCGGCGTCGCCCTTCCCCAAACTGGCTGGCTATACCAGCCGGTCTTCTGCGCACGTGGCCCGCATGGGCGGGCCTCCATTATTCTTTAGCGCAATGCCCTCCTAGCACCACAGTCTGGTTCTGCTTGACAGGCTGATGGGTCGGCCGGTCCTCTAGCGCGGTGCCCTCCTGGCACCGTGGCTCCTCTTCGCCCGGCCAGCCGATGGGTCGAACAGTTTTTCGAATGAAGCGACCCATGTAGCCGGCCGCGGTTCTTCTCGCACAGCCGACACAATGACGCCAGCCTCCTTTTTCGCATTCCCGACATGGCGTGATGGCTTCATGCCTCCTCTGCCTTTGTTTACCAATTCTAAATAAAATAAACATGTTCAAAGGAGGTTCGTCGGGCCGTGTTCGTTTGGCCCACACCCTCCGCGTAAAGCGATAGAAAATGCCCATGTTAAACAAGATTATCGACAACAAACAACTTACAATTTTAATCCATTAAAATTGAGCTTAACCCCTACCACGATAATTGATGTCGAATGTCGGCGTCGCGGTTGACGGCCTCGCGACATGAGGTTCCGTAAGTGACGATGGAGAGTTCCCGGGGGGGGGGGAGCGACATCTCCTCTTTTGTCACGGATAGAAGATTATAAGGCAAGATGTCATTGGTGAGATCATGTGTCGGTGTATCCTCCCTTGCTACGGTGGAACAAGGGATTGGAGAATCCATTTTCGCTAAGTCTAAGTTCTTTATCGGAGAGTTAGAATTCATCAAAAAAGGAGATGAAGCGGTCGTCAAAACTCTAGAGATCTCTCCCCAAAATCTCAGCACAACGATCTAACAAAAAAATAAAATAATGCTTCTCCTTATTTTATTCAATCATGCCATGCATTCAAATTTACAAAATTAAAATACCAAATCACATAATTAATTAAACCACGAGTTGTCTAATTAATTAAGTGAAAGGATGGCTAGATTAAATGATGGAGAGAGGCAAGAGGAAGAGTTACTCAAATAAATTCAAGGGAGGTGTCAACATTAAACAAAGGAGTTTAATGGGAGGTTTTAGGGGTTTTAGGGAATGTGAAGGGTTGGGGCTCGTGTGGGCCCCACCACACAAATATCTTCACATGGGTAGTTATGGGCCCACCCCAACTCCCCCATGTAAGATATAACCACATAGATATAGAATAAAAATTGTTCCACATTTTTATTCACTTCTTATTTAATCCACAAATTTTAACTTCTCCTCCTGCACAAACGAAACTATAGTAAAGGTCCCCATAAGAAATTACTGGCTTTGAGAATTCATCCGTTCCCTCATATTTTAATTCCAAGCACCTATTCAAATGATAGAAAAACATGATCGTTTTTTTACTGAACGTACCCGAGCTAAACATCAAAAATTGATTCCGAGCACACCGGGCCTTGGAATCAAGTGCCGTCAGAAGCCACAGACTCGTAAAATTCAAAAGTATTTACGAAAAAAATTTCCTTGAAATTTCATATTCTTTACATTACTCCCACCTAGGGGATTTACGTCCCTCTAAAGCTATATCATAAACTAGGGAAACAAATGAGGGTACTGTGCATGCATCTGAGCCTCGTGCTCCCATTTGCTCTATTGGAGGTTCCCGTGCTGCCAACGAATGTGAACTAGAATAATTGACCATCCACGTAGGACCCACTCATGTTGATCATCAATCTCAACCAGGACCTCAGTAAAAGTCGCCCCATCATAGATGTCCAGCTCCCCGTGATCAATGATATGTGTTGGGTCGTGCACGTATCTCCTCACTTGAGATACGTGGAAGACGTCATGCACCCGGTGCAACAATGGTTGAAGGGTCAGGCGATAAGCCATCTTTCCTACCCTGCTGAGAACCTGGAATGGTCTGATGAAGCGCGAAGATAACTTACCGCCCCATCCAAATATCTGTAATCCACGACAATGTGAGACCCGTAAGAAAACGTGGTCGCCATTCTCAAACTCCAGTGGTTTCCACCTCCTATCACCATAGGACTTCTGTCTACTCTGTGCAGTTCTCATCCGCTCCTGGAATATCTTCACCTTCTCTATCATAGCCTAAACCATCTCTGGTCCTACGAGTGCTGACTCCCTAGGGTCAGTCCAGCACAGAGGTGATCTGCAAGGTCGGCTGTACAAGGCCTCTTATGGTGCCATCCCGATGGTGGAGTGGTATTTTTTGTTGTACACAAACTCCACCAAGGGTAGGTGATCCTCCCAGCTATGACCAAAGTAGAGGACACATGAACAGAGAATGTCCTCGAGAGTCTGAATGGTCCACTCTGTCTGCCCATCCGTCTGAGTATGAAAGGTGGTGCTCAGGGGTAGTTGCATCCCAAATGCCTCCTACAACCCCTTCCAATGCCGGGAAGTAAAGAGAGAATCTCGATCAGAGATGATAGAAAATGGTACACCATGAAGCTGTATGATCTCCTGAATGTAGAGGCATCCCAAGCTCTCCACTGAGCCCTACTCTCTGATAGTTATGAAGTGGTCCGACATGGTGAGTCGGTTGAAAATCACCCATATTGAATCATGTCCTCTTGGTGTATGATGGAGCCCCATCATTAAATCATTGGATATCCCATTCCACTTCCACTCCGGGACCTCTAAGGGTTGCACCAAGCATGTCAGTACTTGGTGCTCTGCCTTCACCTGCTGGTAAGTGAGGCATTGTCAAACAAACTCTGCCACAACCTTCTTCATACTCGGCCACCAGTGCTGTCGTCTGAGATCCTGGTACTTCTTCACCACTCATGGATGTACTGCCAAAGGGTAAGTGTGGAACTCCCTTAGCACCACCTCCTGTAATGCAACTGGTACCGTGTTATGTCCCTTGATGAGGATGAGGTTCTCTCCTCCTACAAAAATTCCATCAGGTGCCTATCCTGTGGATATCTGTGCACATCGCGTCTCACAGTCAAAATCCTGACAATGTGCCTCCCTGACCCACTGAACTAGTGGAGGAGTGGTTGTGAGTGACTATAGAAAGGTTGCTCCATCTCTATCCATGAAGGATATTTGCAATGCGGCTAGTTGCTCCGTCGCCTCTCTAAGTATCTGAATACCTGATCTCTTGTTAAGAGCATCATATACCACGTTTCCCTTACCAGGAGTATAGACTATCTCAAATTCAATGTCCTTCAGGAACTAAATCCATCGCCGCTGCCTCCGGTTCAGGTCCTTCTACAAGAAGATGTACCCAAGGCTCTGGTGGTCAGAGTAGACTATAAAGTGCTTGCCCACCAGACAGTGCTGCCACGTCTTCAAGCCGAAGACCACTGCTGCTAACTCCATGTCATGGGTAGCGTAGTTATACATGTGATGCCTCAACTATCGTTACCATAATTGATCACAACGCACTCCTGCATCAGGAAATACCCGATTCCAGTCCCTGATGCATCGCAATATACTACGTACCCTACGCCCTCCTCTGGTAGCCTCATGATGGGTGCACTAGTCAATCTCTGTCTCATCTCCTGGAAGCTCTACTGACATCTATCAGACCACACGAAGGGTTTCCCCTACATCATCAAAACCTAAAAGTGGTGTTGCAACTCTGTAGAAGCCTGGATCAAATCTTCGGTAGTACCCAGCCAGACCTAGGAAACTCCGCATATCCGTCACGCTCCTGGGTTGCTCCCACGAAAGTACTTACTCGATCTTCGCAGGATCCACCACAAATCCCGCCTCAGAGATGACGTTCCCCAAGAAGTGGACATCTCGAATCCATATCTGACACTTCGAGAGCTTACCATAAATATGGTGCTCTCGGAGTGTGTCCAGTACAACCTGTATGTGGTAGGCTTGCTCCTTCTCTGTAGTAGAGTAAATCAGTTTGTTGTTGATGAAGACTACGAAAAATCGACCGAGGTAAGGCTGGATGATCCTGTTAATGAGACTCATGAACACTGCTAGAGCCTTGGTTACGCTGAAAGGAATAACCATGAACTCATAGTGGCCATACCGACACCTGAAGTCCGTATTCTGTACATCCTCATCTCGAGCTCTGAGCTGATGATAGTCTGACCTGAGGTCTATCTTCTAGAAACATTGTGCTCCCTTCAGATGATCAAATAGGTCGGCTATCCTCGGGAGTGAATACTTGCTCTATACGGTCACCTAATTTAGCATACGGTAGTCAAAACATACTTGTATGCTCCCATCTGCCTTCTTGGCGAATAAAATCAAAGAAGAGCATGGTGAAACACTAGGTCAGATGAATCCCTTTCCCTGCAAGTCCTCCAGCTGTACCTGTAGCTCACGAAGCTTAGCAGGATCCATCTGATATGCTGGAGTAGTTATCGGAGTTGTCCCAGGGTATATGTAAATGTAAAAATCTACCTCTATGCGAGGAGGTAGTCCTGGAACATCATCAGGAAAAATGTCTGCATACAGATCCACCACAACAGGAAAACTCGGACTCTGCACATCAACTACTCCTAGGATGAAACTAGCCAACTAATGGGTGATCTGCTGCCCTCTCCTCTGCGTAAGTCCATCCTGCGCTGAAAAGGCTTCCTTCTCGCCGGTGAAGGTGAACCTGCTCCCATCTGTGTGGACACACCACACATTGTGCCTAATACAGTCAATCTAGGCATGGACTGTAGGTAACCAGTCCATACACAAGATGATGACGTAAGGCCTCAACGCCGCTACAAGAAGATCCCAGCCGAAGCTCTCACATTTTAGAGTAAGCTCACACTACAAAAACTAGGGTGTAGTCATCGAGTCTACTCTCGTAAGAGTCTTTAGTCGTAAGGATCAAGCCAACGGCTCTGTCGGAATCTCCGAGCTCCGAACAGGTGTAGCGGAAATAAAAGAATGACTCGCTCATGGGTCTATAATAACTGCAGGAAGGGTGGAGTAGACATAGATAGTACCTCGAATCATCTCAAGTGCTCCTTGGTCGTAAGCCTCCACTACCTAAAGCTGAGCCTGCCTCTGTCTTCCAGCTCCCTGTGGTCGGGGTGGACCTCCTAGTTGTGGTGGTGGTAGAGCCTCAGAGCGTTGCCAACCACCCGCTGCTTGACCAACTCCTCTATCTCATCTTCTTGCTCCCTGAGGATCGCCACAGTCGAACTTATGCATCTTCCTGGGTGGTGCCTCAACCGTCTAATGCTTCTCTGCATGGTGGGTCAGGTAGTCACGAGCCATGTGGGCCTGCCCGCTGCATGCATAGCACTGCCTGCCTCTCTTAAGTCTGGCTCTACTGCGTGTGCCCCACACTTCCGAACCAGTATCCTAAGTTCTCACACCTGATTTCCTGGTCTGGTTGGACCTCTGTGACATTTTTCTACTGCCGGATGAAGAAGACTCCACTACGTGTCGCCCTGTGGTAGGCCTCGCTACTGGCGTAGGCTCAGCAAGGAAGCTCTCTACAGGTAAGGCTCACTCTAGTACTCCTACCTTCATCAGAATGTCGAGGGAGATCATTTAAGCCCGGATCTCATGCCTCAGTCCCTGCTCGAAGGTCAAGAACTAGAATAATGGGTCATATACGAAGTCCATGGAGTAGCGCGAGAGGTCGGTAAATCTCACCGAGTACTAGGCTACTGTCATGCTACCCTGCCGCAACTATAGTAACTCCTGGATGCGCACTGGATGGAGTATGGATCGAACGAACTCTGAGCAGAAGAGGCTCTCGAAGTCCATCCAATGTAGAGATGCCTCATTGTTCACCTGGAGCTTTAGGTTCCACCGTATACCTGCTTTTGCGTGCAAGAGACTCGTGGAAAGGATCACCATAAGATCTACTGGTGTCCCTACCAATCTGAAGACTCGGACAATAGCCTCCAGCCAATCCTCGACAGCCTAAGGGTTCATCTCTCCAAGGAACCTGGGTGGACTCTGTTTCTGAAACTCATGTAGCGCACTCAGGCGGCGTGCAGTCGCCTCTGCTGGGGCTGGTGGTATCGGTGGCCTAGCGGGTAGAGGTACCGCTGGTGCCTCCAGTGTAATGGGGCCCTGCACTGAGGCCTCTTCGCTCCGTGGGCTGTCATCTCACACGTAACTGGGAACCCTAGCTGGCTGTCATCATGGGGCAATCCTGAAATGAAATAGGTGTTTCACAGTTAATACAGTATACCTGGTGAGCTAACACAAATTAATAACTATGAATTTTTTTAACACACATGAAATCAATGTTTTCGTGCACTGAGTCAGAAATCAGATGTCAGGGTCCTGGTGTATGGATACGTCGGCCGCCACACCAACACTAGACTCCCTGTACTGATAAACGCACTCAATACGCTTAACACTATTTCTTCACAGAAAGAAATTATTAGATTCATATGTTCTGAGGTAGAACCGACTCCTCTAACACTAATTTGTCACAACCCGTCCTCGGGGCCCATGTCGTGACTACCACAAGCCCGCATTCCATAGGCTAGGGGCTGGTGACTAGCACCAATGGTGTAAATCCCAATAAAAGTGAAGGCATTACCTTTATATACGTAAACCAAAAAACAGAGTACCCAAGCTGTAGTAAAGTCAAAGTAAATTGAGTACAAAAGTAAGTGTTGGAAACTAAATGGGCCAGAATACAATCCCAACTGAAAGTACAATACAACAGTAAAGAAAGTACAACTGTAGTAAAGTAAACCAGCAACCATTGAGTCGTCCACTGGATATTCAACCAGAAGGGTGGGTACAAATGGTCTCCTTAGCTCCTCAGGTCCGGCCGTCTGCTCCGTGTACGTCCCACCATGTGGTCCACCTCCAGGTACCATCCCGCTTCACAATACTCCACCTAGATCAGTGATGTCTATCATCTGCATCCAACACAACGTAGTGAGGGCATAGCCCGTGCAGGGGTGAGTATATGATACTCAGTGGGGACCCCGAGACTCCTGAATGTCTCACAGAATCCACAAAGGATATAACACAACGAAAATATATAAACATGAATTATCAACCAACTCTACTTAGTTATATTCCCATACATATACCTAATCTAGTAATTTCAGTTCATCTCCAAATCAAGAGCCCAAGTACAACCCAGTCCACACGAGAAAGCACAACCCAGTGCACACAGGAATGTAAGTCAATAATATCGATGATATTGATTGAAAGTCAAGACTGACCTCACACAGGTATACTACTCACGAAAAGGGGTGGATATGATATATGTAGCCTCTGTATCATCTTCCTTACTGAACCCACGTAGGATCCAAGTACAGAAGTCCTCGCTGCCGAACCCATGTTGGATCCTAGTACAATAACCATCATTGCCGAACCCGAGTAGAATCCAAGTACAGTCGTCATCGATGCCGAACCCACAGAGGATCCAAGCACAGTCATCCTCATTGCCAAACCCATGTTGGATCCATGTACAGTCGTCATCATGGTCGTATTCATAGCCAACTCTAGGGTTCCTGCACACAACATGCTCGATTCCAGGAGGGTTATCTCCATGAGACAAGGTGGTCAATACATCAACTGTCACGAATTCTAGAGTAGATGTATCCCAATGTTTGGTCTCATTAATAGCAACTCAACGCAATAGACGACGGGTCAATCGATTGCCCGGTCTGATAGATATTGGCTTTTCCGTTTGAGGGGACCGGTTAGAAATACGCTCGTTTCTAACCTGGATGATTCCAATTTCATCTGAAACAGACTTAGAGTATCGCAAATGGGCCGTCTCATCAAAAGAGTCCCAGTACCACAGACAACGCGTTGATAGAACGCGTGGTCCTTAATTATTCACATTTAAATGAATAACGGGCCCGACCCGTTTAGACCAGTGGCCCGACCGGTCGGGTTGACCCAGTTTGACGGGTCCGACCTAGTTGGGTTGTAGGACCAGTCAAAAGATATATATAACTCGGACCGAAGGGGCGCAGGCCTGCCCGGCCTGGCGCGGCCTGACCCGGCATGACCCAGCTCGGCCCTGCCTGGCGCGACCTGGCGGGGCACGTGGCCCGGCCGGCCGAACGGCTTGGCCGAAGCTGAGGGGGTTCCCAAAGGGGTGGGGGTAGGTTTTACACAACGGCATGCCATGCGGCGCCACCCTTTCTCAAACCGGATGGCTAGACCGGACGGTCTTCTGCTCACGCGGCCCCCATGAGCGGGCCGCCGTTCTTCTTCTGCGCGGCGTCCTCCTGGCGTCATGGTCCGGTTCTGCCTGGGCGGCCGACAGGTCAGCCAGAACTCTAGCGCATTTCCCTCTTGGCGCCACGGCTCCTCTTCACCCAGCTAGCTGACGGGCCTACCGGTTCTTCCGCTGAAGCGGCCCGTGTAACAGGCCGTAGTTCTTCCCACACAACGGGAGTGACGACGCCGACCTCCTTTGTAGACTTCCCTGCACGGCGCGATGACATCGTGCTTCCTCCTCCTTTGATTTCCAATTCAATATAAAATAATCAAGTTCAACGATGGGTCGTCCAGCCGTGTTTGTTCGGCCCGCACCCTCTACGTAATGAGATAGAAAATGGCTGAGGTAAAAATGATGCTCAACGAGAACCAAATCACAATTTTAACCCATTAAAATTGAACATAACTAGTACATAGATAATCGATGTCGAGCTTGGCGTCGCGGTTGACGACATTGCGAGATGAGGTTCCGTATGCGACGACAGAGAGCGCAAGAGGAGGAAGCTGCGTCTCCTCTTTTTTCACAGAGTGATGATTATAAGGCAAGACGTCATTGGAGAGATCTCACGTTGGTGTCTCCTCTCTTGTTGGGGAGGAAGAAGGGAATGGAGAATCCGAGACCCCCGAGTCAAAGTTCTTTATCGGAGAGTTGGCGTTCTTCAGCGAAGGAGATGAAGCGTTCTTCAAAACTCAAGATCTCTCCCCCCAAAATCTCAACACAACAAGCCAACCCAAGAAAAATAAGGCTTCTAATTATTTTATTAAATCATGACATGCATTGAAATTTACAAAATTCAAATTCCAATTCACTTAATTAATTGAACCATGAGTTGTCTAGTTAATTAAGTGAAATGTTGGAATGATTAAATGGGGGAGAGAGGGGAGAGGAAGAGTTACTCAAATAAATTCAAGGGAGTTTTCAACATTAAACAAAAGAGTTTAATGCGAGGTTTAAGGGGTCTTACGGAATTTTAATGGTTGGGGTCCGTGTGGTCTCCACCTCACAAATATCCTCAAATGGGTAGTTAGGGGCCCACCCCAACTCCCCCATATAGGATATAACAACATAGATATAGAATAAAAATTGTTCCACCTTTTTATTCACTTCTTATTTAATCCAAAAATTTTAACTTCTCCTCGCGCACAAACGCAACTACAATAAATGTCCCCTTAAGTAATTACCAGATTTACGAATTCATCGGTTCCCTCATATTTCAATTCTGAGCATCGGTTCAAAAGATAGAAAAACCCGCTCATTGGTTTACTAAAATTACCTGAGCTAAACATCGAAAATTGATTCCGAGCATACCGGGCCTCGGAATCAAGTGTTGTCAGAATACAAAGACTCGTAAAATTTCAAAGTATTTAAGAAAAAAAATTCCTTGAAATTTCCGGGTCTTTACACAATTTGATTTCAATATTGATCAAAATAAATATCATACACACATAAAAATCAATTAAAAACATTTTTGGTAAGTTTGAGCATCATTATAAAAAAACAATTCAAAACCATTTTAATTGGAATACCCATATGAATGATATCAAATATAATAATTACCTAATAAATTGGATAAATATCTAGGCACACCAATAATTATTTCAATAACAGTCACACCTAGCGCTATATGGGCCACCCAATCATATATGTTGTAATGTTCTCATCCAGTTATAACTAGGCCAGCCCATTATTTAAGCTGTAATGAGCTCACCCATCACTATCTGCACCACCCAATCATCAAAGATTCAATTAGTTCACCCACCACTATCTATTCCACCCAATTGTATAGGAATTACATGAACCATAACAATTATAAAACTCATAGAAATAATAATAATTATTTTTGTAATTTTATTAATCCATGGAAAGGAAATTGGTTTCAAAAAAATCACATTGAAACAATATTAATCCATTTAGAGAAAAAATGAAGATGGTAAAAAATATAAAATATACCCACTGTAGGATATGCAATTTTTTTATATTGATGAATAATACTTCCCGTAACATCATTAAAAACATTATTGATAAAAATAACATTTTCATTTTGAAAAATTACATTTAAAAATATAATTTTGAAATTCCATTTCATTGGAAAAAACCACAAAAAATATGGAGGAAGTTTTAAAATAATTTAAATTATTTATTTATAAAAATACATATTCATCATTTGAAAAAAATTTATAAAAAATTATTTAATACATTTTTAGAAATCCTGGTTTAGGAATAAAAATTATTTTGGATTGAAAAGATGATTTATTATATAAAATATAATTTTGAACAGTTGAGTACATTATGAGAGTAAAATGAATTAAATACATGAATTTTTATTAAATCACAAGAGGATTAAAAAATTAAATAGAATTATTTATAGTTAGATCATAACATTTCCCCATTAGACAATTAATCACAAAAATTCAGGATAAATGATGAGATTGTCACATAAAACTCTTACAAATTTGGAACCATTGAATTTTAATCGCCAGGAAATAATATTAATAAATGGAAAAAATATTATAATTTATATTATAAGATTAATGATATAAATTTAAATGTATTAGTAAATACACATCATAAAAGAATATAGGTTTATAACCTAACATACATCTCAAAGAATGAAAAATTAAGACAGAACTCCCTAATCTCTTTGGTAACATTATAACCATAAAACCCAAGGAAAATAGATCCTAGAATGGATATATAAATCAATATAATATTATTTAAAATTACCATAAAATAAGATCATGTTAATTATATACATAATGCAATAAAATTCATGTGTGAATATCATTGTATTTCAAAAAAATAAACGTGAGACAAGAAAAAAATTATTAACTTGAGTCTAATTTATAATGTTTGATTTCTATATTCCAAAATAATAAACATATATTAATTATTTATTTTCAGGGTAACAATTTTCATGATTAACAGAAGTTTTATTTTACTTACTAAAATTCTATATACATTTAGATTTTCTTTTATTTTTATGTTATACGTTTTGACCATATTCTGTATATGTGTCAAAATTTAATTTGGTAGGTTTAGTATGATCAAAGGGGGTTATTTTGTAGATATATTCAGAATAATAATAATTAGTTAATTTTCATATTTTTTTATGAATTATATATTTTAATCCTATCATGGAATATGGTTATGAAAAAAGAACAAACATTGCAATCATAGAGATGGTAGGTCGTACGTACGCATGAGTAACATTTCCATTTTTCAATGATCATTTTAAAAATAATGTGTATAATATTTTAACATTAAAAAAAGGTAATAATATAATATATAATCTTATATTCAATTATATATACATATATTTATATATATAATAGTTGTTATGAAGTGATTAAAAAAAATAACAATCCTATACTTTGAGGAAGCATCAGTCCACACATCCACGTACAATGTTATTAGGTTTTCATTTTGTGAAATATAAATTTTTTTGATATTTTATATTTAATGATATATAATTATTTCATTAATATCATCTATATTAATTATAGTTATCTTATTATCTTACAGGAAACATGTTAGTGAAAAATGATTCATATCACTTCCCATAGACGAAATCCATCGTACACACGAGTGATATTATCATATCCCATTTTCTATGAAATTGGAAAATATTTGATGATATAATTAAAGAACCTGTATAATTATATTATATATATGTCATATAAATTTTATTTCCATCATTATTTCCAACATTGAGTTGGAGTAATGGAAAAACAAATAACATCGTTTCACAAAGTTGTAGTCATCCATTAACAAAAATGAATATTTTATAACCAATTTAATGGAAGGATTTGTATTTTTAGGTTTTAACTTAAAAATAAAAATATATAATTATATTTAGATTTTTAAATTATTCTATAATAATTCTATTGGAATAAATTTGTTGGTGGATATATAAATAAAACAAAACATATGCTGATGAATGTTACATCTCCTTCGTGTAACAAATTTTGGCCTGCATCAAAATTGTACCTTTGTTGAACATAATCACAATTTAAGGATTATTAGATGATGATAGTGGGTTTGGTAAGTAATTTGGACTTTTCATGGTTGATCCAAGGTTTTTGAGAGGATTCTATAGATTAGGAGAGGTGGTGGCCTTTTATAAGCAGGGAGAGGAAACACTTGGTATTTTTCAAAATAATGTCAAGTAGGCCCCCATTTTAATCTATAAAAAATATCAAATAATGAAACAATAATATTTAAATTAATTTTTATAGAATAAATATGTCAATAAAATTATATTTTTAAATATGTTGGATCATTTTTACACTTTATATTCTATGTTCAACAACAACGTAAACTCATTTTCATCTCAATAACTGTAATTTATTTTAATTCATTTTATTATTATAATTGGTAAAAATTATATCTCAAAAAAAAAATAAAAATTAAATTATTATTATTCCAAATATTGAATCAATTTTTCTAAAATCAATTTATATATGTCGAGAAAATTAATATAAAATTAGTCCCACATACATAGTGAGAAAGCAGGTTTTAAATGTGAAAATATTCCAATGTTTACAACATTTGTTTCAATATTAAATATGAAATTTGATTATAATTTACTGAATGGAATTAAAATATTAATAATTGTACTTTTTTCACTAATATAAAATATAATTTAATATTATAAACAATTTTGGTGAATTTGAAATTTTCAAATAAATTTTTTTATTTTTCACTGATCTTCAACAGATAAAAATTCTCATAAAACTACCAAACAATATCGCAATTTTTTTAATGAATCTTCAAAAAATAGTGTTTATACTAATTGTTTTAAAATATTTTTCATAATTTAGTATTAATACAAGTTCTCCAATAAATGGTGGAATAGTTCCATTTAGAAAAATACTTATTTTTACTCCTAAAAATTTGATTTTTTTCATCTTATTCCTATCAAATATATTGGATGAATGTAAATATATTTTACTGAATATATGATATCTTTATTTAATTAAAATAATTAAATAATATAAATTAATTTAACTCATTATAATAAAAAACCTTTGGGCGTAGAAAAATGTTTTCTTATAAAAACATTTTATTTATATTCAATTAGTTTTAAATTTCATTTTTAATTAATTTGTTACAAATGAATTAATTTTATAAACATGTGTAATCAATCGTTTTACAATTTAATTAATCTTATTAATTACCAAAATACCAATGTCTAGGTGATAATTATCAGGTTAAATAATAATATTAATTGTAAATTTTTGTCCGGTAAGACTTAACCTAGTGTGTAACACATGTTTTCAATGAAACTCAAAGTTATGCGAAACACAATATAAACATTGTGTTGTTTATAATGAAAGATAAAAATTTAATTTTTTATAATGAAATATATCAATTAATTTAAATTAATTTTTAATATGATATTTTATAAATTCTCGGGATTATACATCTTATGCACTTAACATTAATTTCTCCCTTGATATTCATCTTTGATATCAAAGGATTAATTTTTTTTAATTATTTTATTGAAACTGACACAAGAAAAATAACATGAATAGAATATCCCTTAAAATGGAAATTTGGTAAAATAAATTCCACCCGACTTTATGCTTAACAAGGAGTCCATATATAGAGAACATTAGTTGAAAATTAAAATATGGATTTGGAATGAAAAACTAATTATCATTTACTAATATAGAGTGATAGATTATAAGGTCATGATAATGACAATGAAAAAACCAAAAAACAAAATAGATGTTGAATATGTCATTGACATAATTAGAAAAGATTGTACAAGGATAAAATTTTATTTCAAAATATTTTTCCTAATCTCAGAAGATTATTTCACCTTATAGACTGAAAAAATAAAGAAATATACTTAATTAAAACGTGAAATTTAATACTTTAACCATTTGTTACCAAAATATCATCTTTTCATCCGAAAATGAGTATTCAAGATGAATTATTCAGCCTGAAGTAATAAAATAAACTTTTAATGACATTATAAACATAAATGGGGTATAAATATATTCCTCCTTTGTTTACACAAAAACCATAATAAAAATAGTTATAACATGGTATGGTAATTATAAAAATTACTAAACATTCATAAATCAATATCTATGTTTAAATAGTAATACCAAAATTAGACAAAAAATCATTCCATAAGTAATTATCTATAAAAACATTAAAAACAACTAAATTATGTTCAAAACAATAATATTTGTTGAATTTGATCATATATTCTTATTATATAGATCAAAACTGATTCCTCAAATAAAATTCCAAATTTTTTAAAAAATAATTTTATTTTCTTATAAATAATTCATTCTAACTAGGACATCATATAGTTCATTAGTAGGCATGAAACCTTAATCATCCTTCAGTCATGGGTTCAAGACCCACTTCTTTTATTGATGCGACTGATTTCCGCCTATCATATAGGTTATCCATTTTTTAAACTTAAAACATAATTCCTCCTGAAGTAAAAAATTATTTTGATTCTATGTGATATAAAAACTTAATAAAAATCTCCAAAAATGTCATTAGTAACCTTTAAATTTTATCTTCTTGAACCCTTAAATGGGTGTCAAAAACATCGAACTTATTATCTTCCTTAATCTCATAGATATATGATGGTAACCATAAATATTAATATAATTTCATATGGGAACATCATAAACTCAAAACTTATCTAAACCATCCTTCAATACCAACAATAAGTGACCAGGTTATGCACTCTCTGATCTTGTTATATAATCATGAAAATTGCATTTCTGGATTTCATGTTGATAATTGGGAACCAATTTTGTTCATATAATCCATAAAAAATTAATAATTATATAACATATAAACACTTGGTTCTTTATGTTGTAAAGTAAAATTGAATTAGTAACAACTCCTACATAAAAATTTCACAAGAATTTTAAAGCAAATTTCTCCAACTTAACCCATGTTTTTATTTTTACACTAATAAATCATTGTCATCATCATACATATGAAATACCATCAAGAAATAACTTGTTTAACATGGTTTTTTATGACCTAGATAAAAGTAAACAAATGAAAGGTGACATCAAATTCTCAGTCATAGTAAAATAATGATTAATAATTAAAATTTATCCATGATAATAAGAAAATCATAAGGGTATGATGACATAATAAAAGTGCATGAGTATAAAATTAGAATTGATCATCAAGCATGATAACATGGAATAAGTATTTGACAATGTAAATAGACTTATTAATTAATATACACGATCCATGTTATAAAAATCTTGATATAATGAAATATCATAAACCCATATTGATAAATTAAAACCATTTTCAGTAACATGGACCATGACTTTCATAAAACCATTTAAAAACCATTTAAATATGAATAATTATACTTATAAATTATAATATAATATTTAACAAATTCATTGGAGTTTAATCTACGCATACCAAACATTGGACCTATAACGGGCTCACCCTACGCTATCTGAGCCACCCTATTATGTATGCTTTAACAGTCTCAACTGGTACTATCCAGGTCATCCCATTATATAAGACATCTAAGGAACATGACATGAATAAAACAATTCGAAATAGTTATTTTACTATTGTATCATTATTAACCCATTTAGAAAAATTGATTCCATAATAATTATTCGAAATAATATTAATCTATTAAAAAATAATGAAGATTATATCAATAAAAAATATACATAGTGTAGGATAATTAAAAACATATTTTTTGACCTTGATTATTTAAAATACTATTAAATAATCAGTTAAATTCATTCTTTCAGAACATATTATTTTCAAATTGAAAATATTTTTTAAAATATAAAACATTTTGAAAATAATTTTAATTAAAAACAAATTGAAATATATAATGGTATTTTTAAAATAATTTAAATTATCTGTTATAAAAAATATCATTTTTTCTTTGAAATAAATTTTCTATCATATATTTGAATAAATTTTTAGAAGACTTTATTTTGGATGAAAAGAAGTTTAAAATAAAAAATATAACTTATAATAAAAAATGATATTTTGGATAACATGAGTGAGTATAGGAAAAATATTAAAAAGAAAGAATTTATTGTCATGAAATAACCAGAGTAGAATATAATTCATGAGAATTATTTAAAGGTATAAAATATTATTTCAACATTATACACTTAAATACACATTATTTTTATAAATGATGATATTTTAACATAAAACTCTTCCCAAAATAGAAACTATTAATTGTAATACCCATGTTATAATATTATGGAAATAAATATATAATAAAATAAAAAAACTGATATTAATAGTATAACATGTAAACGGAGAAGTATATACACATTATAAATCATGTAATGTGTATAACATAACATACATCTCAAATAAGGAATATTGAGACAGATATCCAGTACCACTTTTGTAACTTTGAGTCCGTAAAACCCATGAAATAGAGATCCCAAAATGATATTTATGATTATATATATTTATTTAAAATAATAACAAAATAAAAGAAGTACTATCATATACACCTAAATATAGAAATAAGTGGTGAATATGTCATGTATCTCACATAAATTAATGTGAGTTTTTATATAAACCCTTACCTTGAGTCTGATTCATCACGATTATTCATTATCATCCTAAATAATATAAATATGTAAATCAAAAATTTTTTGGGAGCCGTTTTATTTTTTATTATTACTTTTATATTACTTATTAAAATTTTATATGCATTTACTTAGTCAATTATGTTTATATTGGATGGTTTTACCATATTGTATATATGTGTCAAAAATGAATTCGGTAGGTTGACAATGTTGAAATGGAATATTATTTAAGCATCTACAGATAAAATATAATGAAATAATTATCGTATTTATATATAAATTATAATTTTTAGACCCATCATGGAAGATTTTTATTAATACTAAACTAACTTTATAATCTTGTAGATGGTATGTTATACATACACATGAGTAACATTTTAATTTTTCAATTATCATTATAGAAAGAAAGTAAATAATTTTTTACCTTTTAATAATGATAATTATATAATTAACACAACTATATTAAATTATATATAATTATATATTTTATTATTATGATGATGTGATGACCAATAGTATCGCATCGCTTCAAGGTAGCGGCAGTCAACACATCCATGAAAAACATTATCACTTTTTTAATGTGTAAAATAGTTAGAACAAAATGATATATTATATTTACAAAAATTTATTTTTGTAACTGATATAATAATTATTTCATTTATATCTTATATATTCATTATAGTTACCCTTATTACCTTCCATGTAACATGCTAGTGAAAAATTATTCACATTGGTTCATTAGGTGATAGTCCACCATACACACAAGTGACATTATCGTATCCCATATGGTGTGAAATATTAGAAGGGTCTATTTTATATAATGACTAAAGAGGTATAATTATGTTATAAATTTCATAAATATAATTTATAAATTTTTAATCCATCATTACTCCAACCATTATAGGTGGTAAGTAATAAACAAATGAAAACATATCATGGGGTGGTAGTCTTTCGTACACCTGAATAATGATCTCAAAACCCATTTGATGGAATTATGTGTATTTTTTTGTATAAATAATTATGAAAATAAATATATAAATATTTATGATACATATGTTATTATATAATCATTTTATTGGAATAAATTTGTTGGTGGATAAATAAATAAAACAAAACGCATGTTGATGAACGTTAACTCTTCTTTGGGAAACTCTTATTCATTTTCATTGAAGGACATACATGGTACAGTTTTTTCAAAAATAAAGGATTATAGGATGAGGTTAGGTATTATAGGAAGATATTTCGTTAGGTATTTTCTGATTAAATTTTCATTATAGTTTTTCTGAGTGGAGAATAAGTGGTGGCCTTCTACCAGCACGGGAGAGGACACACATGGTATATTTTTAAAGAGCATTTTTTTATCCCACGTTTTTACAAACCAAAATGTTAAAATACTAAAATAAATTAAATAAATTATGGGTTAACGTCTAAATATGTCCATAAAATGTGTGTTGGACAAGTCATGGGTAATTGTTATACCTTATATTCTATGTTTGACAACAATATGCACTCATTTTTATCTTAATAATTGTAATTATTTTTATTTTCATTTAAAAATATTTGTAGTCAAAAAATGATAAACTAAATATAATATATAAATATTCTTGTTCAAAATATGGAATCTATTTTCACAATTTAAATCCACAAAAATTAAAAAATTATAACAAAATTAATCTCGCAGATGTGGCAAAATGGGAGTTTCTAAAATAAAAATGTTCAAAAGATAAAAATGTTTTTATATCTAAATTAAATATAATACATTATTTTCAAAACCCAATTTTGATTCATAAATGTATTATTGAACTATTTTGAAAAATTTAAAATATAATTTAACATTATAATTTATTTATTATAAAATCCTTTTTTCAATTAAAATTTATTATTTTTAACTATTCATTAAAAAAATGAAACATCTCCTAAATATTTTACAAATAAACCCGAAAAAAATTTTGAAATTAAAATTACAAAAATTAATTTCATTTTTTCTAGTAAAATTTATAAAAATTTTAAAATTTAATATCAAAATAGGTGCTCCATTAAAAATACGGAAGAAATATCTTTTAGAAAAATACATCTTTTATGCATAAATTTTTTTTCTCATCATATACATTTAAAATATATTTTATTAATGTCATAAAATATTATTGAATATATAAAAAATATATTTACTTGATAAAATTCAATAATTGTATTTAATTTAATTTATTAAGACAATACTCTTATAGAAACATTTTCTTTATTTTCAGTTGTTTTTTATTTTAATTTTTAATTAATTTGTAACTAATGAATTAATTTTATAATCATTCATAATAAATAAAATCATAATTTTTTTAATATTATAAATTTATTTTATTTTATTATCTAGGTGACAAGTATTATAATAAATTATAATATTCAGTTTATATTGTTGTCAGGTAAAACTTTTCCTTGTGTAAAAAAAGTTATCAAAGAAACTAAATGATTCATGTAAATCCATATAAACATGATATTATATACATTGTAAGGTGAACTTTTTATTGTGTGTAACAGTATCTATCAAACATTTTAATAAATTTGAAATATGTTATTTCATAAAAGCATTAGATGTGGCAGAAATTGTAACACCTTGAATGATTAAACATTAATTAAATCATTAATTATTATGAATTAATAGATATTCATGTTAGGTTTATAAAATGGGAAATTTATGAACTACACAAAAATATAGGTGTGTAAAACCAAATATGTTCAATAGAGAGGAAATTACGATGAAATCCCTCACCTCATGTTCGAATTGACTCATATGTGATTTTAACCAACTATATGAAAGATTTAAATTTTTATAATTACATATCAATACAATATTCTCATTAATAATAACAGATAAACAATTTATAACATTTTATCACTCATTTATTGATAATATTTTATTATTATAAATATTTCAGATTTTTGCTATTTCTTTTTTAGAAGGTAGTTTATGTCAATTCATCTTTGTCATGGTTTCATCATATCTTGAATATTATTTATGATATTAATATTTTATTCATTAAATGTAAAAATATTTATAGTCATCCATAAAATATTAATATAGAAAAATGAATTTCCCAATTCATAGAGATGATAGGTTGTATGCATGCATGTACATTGTTTTTTCATTATGATTTAGGGAACAAAAAAAGGTAAATAATAATTCTTATTTCATTAATAATTTTAGTTTCATATCTATTATATATTCACTAAATTTAAACCTATTACCATACATGTAAAATATAAATGAAAATTTATCACACTGTTTCGTAGAGGTGGCAGTCCATACGTACGCATGAAAAACATTAATGTTTTCCAATGAATTGGAAGTTAACAAGGTAAATAAGATAATATAATTATTGAATAATTGTTACTTCATATATACATATATATTCATTAGTTCCATATTTATATTCATATGAGTGAAGTGGTTATGAAAAAAAATTACACTGTTATGTGGATGAGATAAGCCATACATACACTCAATTGATGTTTCTAATAATCATTGTATGGAAAAGATATAAAAATATTTTTACCACAATCATAATAACATCTAAATTTTATTATCATAAAAGATTAATTATTTTAAAAATTGTCAAAATACAATTATATAAATTATAAGATGAAATAAACTTGGAAGGGACATAAAAAAGGTATTATCTATTCTTTAGTAGACTTCATTTAGATTCATTTTTATGGACCCATGTAATGGTCTTTTATGTTTATAATAACCCCTAAATTATTTATAGAAAAGAGTAAAAGGGTATTTTTTTTAGTGTTTATTCAATCTAAATGGATCAATGTGGTGTAAAGAAAAGAGATAGTGAGTTTCCTTTTATAACTGTGGGGAGGGGTACTTTTTGTAATTCATGAAATATTATAAAATAATATTTTTTATAACTCATAGAAAATGGTTAAAATTTTATAGATTCTATGATATAAAGGATATGGTCTTAATATATTCATAGAATACATTTTTATAGGTTTAGATATCATTTTAAACCTTATCATTTAGATTAACCACTTGGTTAACCAATATTAACCTTAAATATGGTAATGAATTTTTAAATATTGAATGGTTATAATTTTAGTTAGAAGGTGGAAATTGGATCATAAATGTAATATTTATGACATTATAATCTATATATCATCACCATGTTCTCTTTAAATAGTTTTATTTTTGAACTAATTTTATAGACTAATATGTTTCATAAAAAGCCATTAATGTCATTTCTAACACTATTCAATCAATTTGACATTAAATTAACCAAGATGAAGGTTTAATTAAAATATATTCCTTCCAAAAATTCATAATATTATATATTCATCTATAAAATTCATTGAAAACTATAATTCATCAAAAAAAATTTACTTTAAATATTTTTTGGATCATTTAATTTATTTTTTGATTAATTGAATAAATACTAAACTAGAATTGCATCAGAATTTAAGGCAATATTCAATAAAAAAAATTAAAATATAAATAAATATGAAAAATTTAGTTAATTCATATTTTTAATGAAATTTCCAAATTTAAAGTATCCTAATTTTATACTAATCAAAACATAATAAAAATAAAAATGTATATACAGTGACATTATGTATTTATTCATTTTGTAAAGTAATATAAAGGTAATTATCATTGAAAAATGGAACAAATTTCTATTGATTCAAGGATTTTATTAAATTTTTAGAAATATTATCATAAAATAAGATAAATTAATGTGTTATTAAAATTTAAATTCTTTATCCAAAAGTTGTATCCATGTTTTTCTATTTTATCTTTACCGAGGTGAAAAATATTTAGAAAAGATACTATTAATTTGGAAAAAAAATAAAAGTGAATAATTTATTAATTATGAAAATCTTTAGTCCAAATATAGAATAAGTTTTATCAAATTTAATTTATAATAAATTTAGAAATTTTTTTAAGATAAAGACATAAAAAAAATCATAAATATCTTCTATATAATCCGGTTTGGGTCTAAAAATATACCAAAATAAATAATAACGGTTGTCCAAATGTATCTAATTAGATGATTTATAAATAAATTATTATTATTTTAATAAAATATAAAATTCAAAAAATTAGGCACACATTAAAATATAAAAAATGATATTTTACAAAAGTCACTATTTTTCATTATTCACTAAAATATAAATCTTTTAAAAAAACAAAAATTTCAACATAAGATAATACTGAAATGAATAATTAAAATATAATATAATTTCAAAAAAAAATTATTTCAATAGGGTTTCATGGTTCATTTCAACTCGGTATTTCATGTAAATAAATCTATTAATGAAATTTACTTTAGATGATATATATCATAAAATCATGTTCTGTTACACAATTTTATCCAACATGGGTTGTTGTAATAGATATAATTTTAAAAAAATGTGAAATTATGTTTATCTATGAATCCATATTACAAATAGTACTTTCATTGATATAGTTATCTGTATTCTCTAAAAACTAGGTATTGAAGTAGAGTAAGGTCCTTCTGGATCTATAGATTATGATCAAGAATTTACATGGTTAAACATGTTTTTCTAAGATGATGTAGTATGCCAATAGAATAATGGGTGTCTGGGGAAGATATATATTTGATATTTTAATTCAACTAGACTCACAAATTCTCAATGGTAAATTCCTCCCCAAATATTTTTAAAGGTCCAAGAATGATATTTTACGAGTTACTAGTGTAGGATTAACATCCATCAGATCACACCTAGAAATGATAAATGAGAATGTTCCCCAATTTTAATTGATAAAATCACCTAGTGATAGATTTTGATATTATTTATTTTGAATTTATTCGTATTTTACCTATATTTTCCAAAAATTATTTTTAAAGGATTTCCAAAATTAAATATGCCTAAAATTGAATATTAGATTACGATTTATCCTTTTATTCCAAGACTTGTATATTTATGTGACGAACATGGTTTTTGTGCATGAAATAGATTTCACAAGGATTATAAGAATGGGAACATTTTTTATTTTTTTTGGAATTCATGGTTCACCCTATACTTCGAATAGGTGGGGTGATGGATAATTATAGGGAAGTATTGGAAGTGATCAATAATCATCCAAACTCATTTTCTTAGCTTATTTGGGACACTTATATATTTTATTCTACCAATATTGGGATTCATGATATTTAGAGACAAATCATTTTTAGTCTATAATTATGTTCCATTTATAAAGGGGGTTGGTCCATCAAAATTTATTTTTTATTTATCAAACACAATAATGTAGTATATATAGATATGTACTCTTAGAGTGGTTATCAATTTATTCATAATAAGTATAATAGAAGAAATACTCTTTTATAGTAAGAAATATAATATTTATAAATATATGGTAATTCCCATCATTGTATACAATTTCATTTTTTTAATACCAATATTTTATTTTATGTAGACCAAGAACATACAAAAATAAGAATTTAAAGTTATAATAGTTTAATGTATAATAGTTAATACATATTACATCATTTTGGTTTTCTTAACCCACAGCACACACCCATTTATAAAAGTTCTCAAAAAAATTTCTTCGATATTCAATATTTTATTGAAAATTTATATAATGTCAAATTTTAAAAAGATACAGAACCCTTAAAATTATAAAAAAAGGTCGAACAAAAATCCATCACATGCCAAAAAACTTATGAATCCATAACCAAAATGGTTGTTTGGATTGATTCATGTATTTGTGTTGAACTCTATCCCTTAAAATTTGTGAAAATCATAGCCCAGCAAATGTATATATTCATGCTCTTTGTGACCATATAAAATGTCTCCATGAAAAATGTTTGCACATAAAATATAGTATTTAGGATTCCATAGATACCCCAAATTCATCACTGAATCCATAACATCCATCACTATTAAGAAACCACAAGAGGGATCCACCACTGTTGAACACACCAGATCTGCCTTCATCACATAGAAAATACTAATCAACTAGGAGAAGAATCCATGTAATAAAAACAAACATAAATCACACCACTACAATTAGATTCCTCCCAATCAACCATCATATATAATTCCCCCATCAGAAGCCTCCACCCTAATATCACTATTTTAAATTTGTAAGATTCCACACCATTAAAAAATACATTGAACCAAATACTTAAAATATGAATAAAAATCTACACTATAGAAAAAAACTATAGAAAAAAGTGAGAATGCTGAATAATTTTGAATCCAACCCATGAAAAGAGTAAACATAACTAAAAATTAATATACAAAAACCCTCAACATGAATAAAATAAAAGAGCCTCTTAATTCAAAACGAAACAGAATATATTTTCTGTCTAAAACATCTATAATGATCTATTCCATCATCACTGTGTAACCCATAAATTTCTAAACCAAAGTCCCTCATTCCCAATAACCATCTACCTCTCCCCATCTATTTTAGGTATACATATAGTATCTATTCATGTTTATGCTCATAACCACTTCATGACATGATTATGCAATTTCCACTCAAGATCCATGTATTATGATCCATTATTTATGTGATTAGATTAAAACTAGGAATCTATTAACCTATAGTTAATATTGGAAGTCTCATGGGAACCTCTTATGTCTTTTATGTAAAATTAATAACATCCAGATCCTCTTTTTTATTGTATCAAAAAATCAATTATTTTTTCATTATTGTAGTATGCTTGCAGTTTATATAGGATTATCTTAGTGTAACATATTCTAGATGATATTATTACAAACAACGAACTTATAAAATGTATTGGAGTCACATATACCAATACACTAATATATTATTTTGATAGATTTTCTAATATTGATAGAAGTGACATGTATTCCTAAATAACATTACAATTTCCATTTTTAGTTTGTTAAAATGATTGTAAATAAATATTAGTTTCTAGTATCATGGAAATTATAGTAGATTATTGATAGATTTTCATATCTATAGTTACTAGATTACTTTTTGTTATTTTATTTTTTAGTGTTATCATTGAGATTCCATTTATATGAGGTTTATTCTAAATAAACTAATATTAAAATTTTAATCATTTCATTTTTTATACTATTATTAATGAATTCAATGGATATAAATTAGAACATTTAAATATATTTTTCAAATACATCCAAAGGATAAAGACATGATTGATTCTTATTTAATAATTAACGAGGAATTAAACACTAGGAGATTACAACTATAGTCATGTTTTGATGAAATATCTGAACAAGAATCAAGATTTTAGTTTTGAATATTGATAAATTCGTAGGGTTTTGAAACATCATTCACTTTAATTTGTGAATTGAGTCTCCAGTACCTTTATATAATAATTTAATACATACCGTTATATGAAATATTAAATCTGTGAATTATATGAATTAGATCTGTGTAGATCATTATTCAGAAATTAGTTGCGTTATTACTTTCTATATCATTATCATTCAATTTAATTCTATAATTTATTAAAGTGTTAACATTGATATATTTTTATTTATACTATTTATAAAATATTATTACACTAATTAGTTAAAAACATATAATGTTTTCAATATACATTATCTAGATTGGGGAACTTTTTTTTGATTTCACAATGAAATCAATTCACTACTCTAAATGAGGCCATAGTAGGAAAAAAATTTATATAAAATAAAGTCCAAATTCCCTTATACAAATGTATATAATTTCAAAGAAATGTATTCTATGGTATGATTAACAAACTTAACATTATATAACCAAGATATCAGTTGAAAAATCATCTATGATGGAGATAATTATGACTAATATATATACAATATAGAAACATTTTTAATTAGTACATAAGATGATTATTACATAATTAGGGTTGGAAATTATATGATTTTAAAAAAATAAATTAAAACTATTAATAATTATGAAAGTGCTATGTAATAAGATAAATATAAATTTTGGAGCACATTGTTATGTCTTGTGACATAGATATTCTATATTATGATACCTTTATTTGAAATGGATGATGGGATTTTAATGAATCAAGGTATTATTAATTTCATAACATCCAATGTGCTGGTGACTATAATAGTAATGTTCTGTTTGGATTATCATGTATTTGATTTAATTTCAAGAGAATTAATCGATTATTTTAACTAGATATTTATAACAATGATAAATAAAACTAAATTACTTGTTGAGAAGAATATTAATTTGGACCATCATGTACATAAATTCATTAATGTAATCCCAAAAGAGTGAAAATCAAAGAGTATAAATATTAATGACATAAAAAGTATATTTTGTAATAGTGCCTTGATGATTTTATTGGGATGTTATTACATTATGATAATTAGTTAAGGATTTATTTAGAGATAATAAGTAGAGGAATGGTGTTTATTTTTATAATACTACTTTTGGATATAGTATCTTGAAGTATACAACAAAAAATAATTTCAAGAATCATTCATATAAATGCAATGTGTAATGAAAATAATGGGATTTATTTTATCTTATAAAATTAATCATGTTGTTATAAATAATGATTCATAGAATATAAATCGGATTGATATATTCAATATATTTCACAAGAAGGGGAGAATAGATGGGTATGAATTTTATTTTTTCTATGTGTATGATTGATACACATATCAAACTGTAATTTATAAGATTGGATAAAAAAGTCAAAGGGGTAAAAATAACATTAATTTGAATGGTAAGGAATGTTTTAAAGGATATATACACATAGAGTGTACGTGGAGAGTCATATTACAAATGTTTTTTGGATAGGGTTGATATCCATAAGATAATATTTTTTACACCACAATTTCATATAAATAGAAATTCCTTATGTATAAGGAACAACTTTTTAATATAAATTTATATACTGGTTATTCTTATTCATAAAATAGTAATTATGACACTCCATTATTTGAGTATGTGGTGGAATACATTACTGGCAGAGATAAAATATATAGGAAGATGATAAATGTCTATGAATAAGATAAGATGATTTTAATATATCTAATGATTCTATTTCAAGACACAATTCTATATCAAATGTCAAATATATATCATTTTTGCATCAAATAAACAAAATGATGTTTTGAAGATTAATCACAATGTAAAATGTCTTATGATGTGTCATTTCAATTTTACTTTCAGATTTAATAAATTTAAACACATCAAGTAATGTCCAAACCGTATATGACATCTTTCGAATTTGGATATTCATCTTCTAAAAAGTAACATTTTGAAGACGAACTATTTATTTATAAAGATTTCACTATTTATTACTAAATTTAAATGGGTGTTTACTAGATAATCAATGTTATTTTAATAATTTTAATTCATTTTACTGTTTTATATATTATTTTTCTAATAAAAATATGGCCATTCAAAAAATTAAATTAGGATTTATGTGGGGGTTTTTAATATTTTTTTTAAATAATTATAATGGATGTTCGGGATGAAAAACATTAGCTTTATTCATTCCATGAGAAAATGATAATTTCAATTAACTAAAATAATCGCATGGGGATAATATTTGATCATTAAATATAACAAATATTTGGTTTAGATGTAGGAAAGTATAAAAATTGAATAGTGGCATCTTACTTTCAGAGATAATTCATAGTGTTAGACCATAAAAATCAATGAAGTATCACATCATGGTGAGTCATTAATTCACAATACATTTTTTAAATGGATTAATTACAACCATATTAGAATAATACAATTATTTTAAGGGCATTACTCTATAAATTTTATATATGAATTATGTACCATACTTAGTTCATATGAAAATGACATCATATCTACTGATAGGCATGATGTTTTTTTTCACAATTATCTGGGAGAACCCTACTTTCATGACCCTTTATAGACAAATCGAAATTGAAGAGAAGTATTATCAATGGAATAAAATTTTATTTTTATATAATTTTAAGAGTTTAGATAAATTATTATAGAAAGTTATCTTAATGAATTAAACAAAATTTAATTTCAATTTTTCTAGAGTATGTTCCCCATTCCAATATGGTAATATAAATAAGTATAGATTCAAAATTGGTTGTGGAGTTTAAAATTGAAAATATAAATATATAGTGTTCTTTGAATATTTCTTACCAACAAAAACTATTTATTTTAGAACCAAACACTACATATATATGTCTTATCTATTGATTATAAATTATTTAATTGTATTTGTTTTCTATATCTAAATTTTGATGTACTGATTGTAATTAAATGTTCTTTTTCATTAGATTAATGTTTTAAAAAAATTCCTTTAACAATAGCTAGTGTGGACATAGAATAAATTTAATGAAAAAATTATACTATTAATATAGAAAATGAATTACATATTTCTTTTTACAAATAAGAACGTCAAAATAGATGGAGTAGTAGATAAATGGAATATAACAGTCCCTATAATTGTGTAATCTTTGTTGTGTGATTTTTTGTTGCTTATAATTTTATGGATAAAGTAAGGTAAATATGTTATTACAATATAAATTGTGTTTTTTTACTTTATCTTGTTTAAAATAAAAAGTATTACGAATAATATAATGGAATGAATCCAAAATGTAATTACATAAATGTTTTTTGATGTAAATTATTCATCTGGAATAATAATTATAATTTAAATAAAAATGATATTTGAATTTATGATTTATGATTTATTGTTTCTTCTATAAATATTCAGTCTTATCTTGTTTCTAAATGATATAAACACACATTTAATGAAATGATACTTGTAAGTTTTGATTAATATTTTCCTTCTAAAATGTTAAATAATCTGATTTGTGAATATAATATAGATTCCATTTTTGTGACCCTCTCTATATTTCTTATACTAGTTGAACAATATAAAATTGTAACTATATGTTTTGAAGCAAGTGTTATTGAATATAGTCATCAACATATTGTATAACAACCTACTATTGTACCTATAAGACATATAATATAATATAATCATCTTATATGTCATATCATTTGTGGGGTTTATCAAAATTTTAAAATAAGTTATGATTTATGGAATAAACATGAGCATCATTCATTATTATTATATTTGGAATGTAAAATGGAATATTACACCTAAGGTGATGAGGGTAAGTTAATTTCAACTTAATAAGAACATAATCAATACAAAAAACCATAGTCTTGACCATGGATTAATTTCCTAGAAATATATTGGTTATTGTATTCAAATTGATCTTCTTGAATATTTGTTCTTAAATTTAAACCAAATCATTAAGTAAGGATAGAAATTTTATTAGATTATATAAAAAGAAATAGGGTCAAAATTTCAAATAACCATTACTATTTTAGGTATGCTTGAATCAATAAATATTCCACTAACCTATTGTAATCATGAATATTTTTCCCCATTTTGAATGTATGTACAGTGTTAAAGCCTTAATGGTAATCTTCAAAAAATTTGTATGATAAACAACCTCTAGGTTTTAAAAATATCAAATTTATTTACCTACTTTTTATCTACACCAACGAACTTTATAGATTCAAAATAGACCCCAAGGTACAGGTATGGAAGATTATCTGAGTACTTATTTAGAAATACATTTCTAAAATAAAAACATAGCTAACTCTTTTTATAATTCATTTTAACAAAATATTAATTTTAATAATATATGTTAATTAAAATATTTTCAAATCTACATATAAAACACTCACAGATTGATTTTTAGAACTAATTTAAATTGAAATTTTTATGACCTTGATCAGTTTACTTAATTACAATCATGTCTTCTAAAAAATAAAAAAATAACAACATATCATAATTGAATATAAATGTATTATAGATTTACATAAAAAATTCTGGAGTTGATAAAACTAAATGTATTATTATTCAAATTGGTAACACTTGTAAGACTTTTCATGATGAATCTATTAAATTGGTTGATGAGAAAATTATAATTTTATAATTGGAAGTCTAATATATTTACATATATTTTATATGAGATGTTATACGTTTTGTGCTTGTGTGTGACATTATATGATCACATGAAAGTGTCCCATATTAAGGATGTCAACAAAAATATTATATTTATTTAAAGGGACTTTATAAATTATTTTATTCTATTATTATAGATTTAAGATTATTTTAATAAATTATTTTGAAATAAATTTTAGAGTATATTCAATATATATTAATGAGATCTGTGGGAGTTTTTATTTTCTTATAATGGTTTTAGCTTCTTGGCATTTCGATGTTCAATATTTGGTTTCACCTTTCTTAGTTATTGTATGATATGTTGTATTTGGATGATTTTGTTCACCATATTTTGGGTATATATCATAGAATAAATAATTTATATGTGATTTTTACATGAAATCTTGATTTTTCTAATAGTAATTGTTCTTTTTCACTATCTATGTATCTAGTACGTCACTCATGAACTAAATACATAGATAGAAGACACCACTTCCTTTGGTATCACACATATAAAGGTTATATTAGTAGAAAAATTATCAAAAAAATGAATAATCATTCTAATATTTTTATAAGATTCTAACCTTATATAATATTTTAATACATTAAACATAAGATTATAATGATTTATTTTACATGATCACCATTGATTTCCTATAAATCATTTTCATAATATAGAAAAACACTTCATAAAAGGGAGAGGACATTTTATTTTTATATAAAATATTCTAACTTTTTGTTAAGATGAAACTTATATTCTATAATAACATTAAATTGAAACTAATGGTGTATCTATTTTTTTGATGTACAAATTTTAGATTCATGTTACTTATTTTACAAGTCATAATTTATTTTGTTAATGTTGCATTGTAGTTTAATGGTTTATTTTATAAATCTACTGGTGAAGAACTTTTGAAAAGGATTTATTTATTCTTACATATATTTATTCAAATCATTGTAATTAATATATAACTACATTAATTATCTTACCTATTTTTTATAGAGATTTTTTAGGGTATAATTTTCAATATATTTTTAAGTTATTCCACACAGATTCCCTGATGACAAGGACTATTCTTTCATGGAATGTTTATATTATTATGCGGTTTGGTCATTTTTAAATTATAAAAATTATTATAATTTATAAACTCTTGGGTTTTTCATTTTTATAAAGATAAAATCACATAAATAATATATATAATGGGTAAAGGTGTTGAAATTAAATTGACATGTTTCTTGAATTTCAAAAGGGGAAATAGGATGTTTTATAGAAAAAGCTATATCATAGGTGAGGTTTTAGTAAATGGTTTCATAAAGTGGGTGAAATTTTATTATATTGTCTTTTCACAGGGGAAAAAAGGTTCTGATCTTTTGGAAAATTATATTAATTGGTGTGATTCAATAAGTGGTTTAATTAAGATGGATAAAAATTATTATATACTTTTTTCAAAGTGGATTGTGTTTTTTTGAAGAATATATAGTTTAATTTTAATATTGTTTCATATTTTTATTATTATTTATCATGGTTTATGATTATCAAAATGGAGTGATTCTTGAGATATTTATATAATAGGATTTTTTTCCGGATCCTAATTATGATGAGTTTTTGAAAAAATCTATTCTATTTATAATTACTTATAACATTCATTTTGTGTAGAGGATTTCTAATTTGTATAATATTTTCTCAATGACAAGATTTAAAATTTTATACATCTAGAACATCCAGAAAAATTATCATAAAGTTTAACACTCTATGTTTATTAAAGCTCTTATATATAAATATAAGGTTGGGTATTTGAGTAACATCTACATAATCATTACTAAGAGACGAATTTTTAGTGATATAATTACATTAATGACTTGAGATCATCATATTTTTTAGTTTCTTTGTTTCTCTTAGAAAATTAGTTTATATTTGGTTTCTTATACTATATCAAAAAATACAATTATAAATATATTATTATAATAAAATTATTATCATATAGTTTTACGGATATGAATTACCAATTTAAACATCATGACTAAAGAAGTCCATGGGATATGGATTTAGATGATTCTGATGATCTAATTAAGGAAGATATATTGGGTAATTTACGATTGCTGCTGATGCCTATAAATAAGTATATGGATTCGAAAAGTGCATGAAATATTTTAAATCATCCATGTTTCATGCTTTAAGAACATGTATTCATTGGATATATATATATTTATCTTCTTATCGAAATGGATTAAAAGTGAATATTTATTATTAAAGGGACATTAATATCGTTTAATAGTTTTTTATTTAAGTTATATATATATATATTTTATCAGAAACCAAATTCTATAATTACATTATATTACTTTTTTCCCTTAACTCATTTAACTCAATCATGTTTTAAGAGAAAAAGTGTTCTATTTATTTTTCATTTATTTTGGAATGTTATTATAATTATATCATAACATATAAAATTCATACTACACATTATCTTGAGTGTGAGAATTTTTTATGTTTCTAAAAATATCAATTCACTCACCCTCCCAACCCCTTGATTCTACCATTCAAGGTCACAAAATTATAAAAGTCACAAAATTATAGTATAAAGAAAATAAAATACCATAAGGAAAAATCACAAAAAATAAGGCCCTTAACTATGATATATTGTACATGAAGTGCAATGACAACTTCAACTACAATAATTTCATCAAAAGCATCATTATTCATATAATAATACCCCAATCATAGAAAAAATATTCAGAGGAAAATAGATAAACCTACAAGGGTTTAATACCCTAAAGGATAATTTGTTATGTCCCAGTACAAACCATGTGTGGAAAAATCAAAAACAAATGAAGGACACTAAAATAAAAAGTGTTGATCTAAAGATGGAAAATCTAAGATCAAGTTCCACGATGTCGGTATAAATATATGAGGGTAAATTGTTTTCTAGTATAAATGCATAAATGTTATAAAAACTCCACACCAACTTTTTTAAGTCTAAATAAATGTTTCTCAATATAATAATGTTTTCCATTAATATTAAAAGTTAAATTAGTAATATAACAAATGATAGTACATAGAAGTGATTAATTAACCTTAAGTAGAGTATATATCTTGTATTTATGTTATAAAAAATTAGATGTTAAATTTTATAAGTATACTTGCTATTTATTATTTATTACAAATATACTAGTCATATGTAAAATTTTTCAAAAGATTTTAATAATTATTGAGCGGTGTTGGATGTATTAATTTGAAAGATCAAATAAGGATTATTAATTTATAGGAAGTGATTTTATAATTATCATAGATTGATTAATGTTATTAATGAAATTCTATTATGGGAATATTTATTCCATTCTATATATAATAATTAGTGATTGATGTTTGACATATAAAAAAAATTTTATGGATGAAATGTTTTACATGAAACACATGATTTATATTAAAATAATTTATTTTATAACATTTTTTGAAAAGTAATATGATACTGAATGTATTATTTATTTTCCATTGAGATCAAAATAAAATACATTATTCATATATTACTACTTTTAAAAGTTTAATTTTTTAAATTATTTCAAATTATTAAAAAAACATTTACCAATGTTGTAATATATTCAAATGAGACATGAACGTGAATTTATTTATTCAAAACTCATTACTGAATATAATATATATATTATTTTATAACAATAATATATATATATATATATATATATATATATTAATAATATATTTTTGAAAAAAATATTAAATGATATAAACGGAAGTTAATATTTAGATGATGTTTCAATTTTAAAAAATAAATAATATTACAGAATTATTTTTCTTGGACTACCAATTTAATCTAAAGAAAAATTCATTATGTTAATATTATAATTACATGGAAATTACTTGGGATATATATTTATAAAATAATAGATTAATATAAGAGTTTTATTTTTTATAAAATTATCTCAAAATGAATGTATGTATTCTTATAAAATTAATAAGTGTTATTAATGTTCGACAACAAATGTTTTAAGGCATCATAATATTGAATATTTTATATGTGGACCATATATTGGAAAAATTTATTAATACTTATTTTTTTAGTTTCTCAATGTCATTAAAGTTTGTAATGGTTAGTTACAATGTTTGAGATGGTGATGAAGTGATTTGATGTTGTTTCGAACTAAAATAATTAATTTTAAAATTTTTATGTTCAATCCAAAAAATTGTTATGTCTTGATATTTTCATAGAGATAACTCCCTATAAAACATATGAACAAAATATAATGTTCATTGGGGTCATTATATAATATTTAAAATATAGTTTGGATCATTTTAATCATCGTGTGAACATGTATATTGAAGAATTATATTGCGTATAAACAATATTATATATTGTAAACATGAAGTGGATATATGTAAAACTCATTCTAAATTTTTTATAGGATGAAGAGATATGTCAACATAAATTAACATGAGATATATCATAAAATTGAAAAGTAATATTTGAATAAGAAAGGATCCTACAATTAAATAAGATTCATTCACTGAAAAATAGTAATCTATGTCTTAAAAAACATAATGTTACAAACATATGTATAAAATATATATAGCTCAAACATCATTCGATGGTTATGTAAGGATAAATAAATTATGGTTTATTTTTTGATAAATTATAATGGTTAAAATTATCAATCTCCAAAATTATTTTCCCAAAATGAATTCAACATGATATTACTTGAGCATTATATAAATTATTAAATAATAGAAATTAGTTTTCGATTCAGGCAGTTTAGTGAATTTTTGATTTTTGACATCATCAAGGAATCTAATAGACCATATAACATACTATTAACATTTTTTTTATTATATAATAACATGGATTATATTTTTCTGAATAATGATTATATAAATGGGGTGAATCATAAATGTTATTAAGTTCTAAAAAATCCCAATCTAATAATTCTTATATACAATCATTTTTTCATAATTATTGTTTCTGTTTCATTAGAATGAAGATAATTTATGGAAATTAGGAATGAAATCAATTCATAAAAATACGAATGATTCAGTATAATCTTTTTGAAAATGAGAATAGAGGTTGTATATTTTTAAATGAAGAGGATATCAGTGGTGGGTATTTTTGATATTTATAAATATATTTTTATTAATATTTCCAAATTTATTTTTGATGTGGATTATTCCAAAGAATAATATGATGGATATTATGGTCTATCTTTGAGAACATTATGAATAATACCAACAGGATAGTTTTAAATTTTTTAGAATTTAAGATCATGGTTGATAGATATATATTTATTCTAATTATTCATTTTTATGGTAGGCACATGAAATCATATTAAATGCCACTTTGGGTTTATGGATAATAAAATAAAAACAATGTGTCACCTAATATGAAAAGGTGAGTTGATGGGAGAGAAGGAATATATAAGAAAAATGGAATTAAAAAAGTTTTAGATAGGTGATACATGATTATGAAATAATGATAAGTAAGAATGATTCTACATAAAGGATTAGTTTTGAAATTTTAAAATCAATAGTATTACATGATTAGGAAGATGTTGATCGTAAGTGATCTACATATAGAGAGAAAGAACTTATTTAATTTTTATATATAATTGGTTTTCTAGAAAATTCACCATTTTTTGGAAAAGTGATATGTATTTCATTATAATGTTCTTAAATATTCAAATATAAGAATAATCATTTGTTATTGGAGAAAAAATAAGTTTTGGTGATCATTATTAAATTTTCGGAGCCATTGTTTTCATGAAATTAGTAAAATCAATAATAAACCTTGTTATTGTGGGTTTATAAACTATAGGTTATAGATGATACCATCATACCAACTATAATTTGATAATATATTTATAGTTTATAACACCTATACTGGAGAAACCACCAACTATAGTAGAAAATGATCTCTCACATAAAATCCAAACCTGGTAAAACTAATTTTTTTCATGATTATCATTTTTTAATATATTTATTAGGGTAGGTTGATTATAACTATAAATGAGATGGTTTTTGAAATATATCAGTGAAAAAAGGATAATTTCTAAAAAAAGTTATTATAGTTTTGATATAGTAATTCACCCCTATTAGTTTATCCATTCAATCCATTTTCACTTATAAATTGATTTAATGTTGATGGTATCCTATATTTTTCTCCCTCCTAATTATTAATATAAGGAATATACATTTTTCGAATAGTATATGATTGTCTACAATTTATGGAATGAACATCTGTGATTTGAATAAAAAAATTCGACTATACCCATTTTCTTTAGCTCATTAAGTTCAAAATATATCTACAATCAGATATTCACCCATATAATGAGTTGAACATATTTTTTTTCTCTCAAAATGAATTCTAAACATCATGATAAGCCTTGTAATTCTATTCTTATGTAAATTTATTTTAAAAAAAATTTCAAAATTTATTATATTCCAAATATATAAATAATTATGAGATAAATGTGAAATAAGATATAAAGAAATTTTAAAAGTCTATTAGGAATATAAATAAATTTATATAATTAGTTTTGATGATAGAAATATGAATTAAAAGTTACATTAATTGCTACTTCACATGATTCAATCAGATTTTAAGAAATATAAGACGTTTTGAGGAAAACAATTGATGATTATATTATTTTGAAGAAAATAATGAGGAACTTCACTAATATATATTATTCATGTATATCATATCTAGAATATATTTAGGACTTATCCCATGATGTGATTCAAAATATTTTCATTTCATATAATATTTGATAGGTATTGGAACTTAAAATAAATATAAAAAAAGATGATTTTTTAATAATTGAGGAAACTTCAAATGGGAGAAGAGGAAGCTAAAGCATATATTAAATTCTATGGATTTTGATAATAATGTCATAGATAATTATTTAAAGTGATTCATGTATCTTATTTAAATTAATTTTAGAAAAAAAAATTATAAAACAATATTCCTTTGAAGTGTTTCATGCGTGGGGACAAAAACAATTTTGTGATAAGGTATCTTTTCATGGAAAAACATGAGTATTGGGATATTCATAAATATATAAATCACAAAAAAAACATTGGATAAGATATCTAAATCTATAAATAGACCTAGTGATATAATGAAATAGTTCCCTAAAAAATGTCGATAAATTTAACGATAAAAGAAGAACGGGAGGATGGTTCATCTAGTGGCCAATATGATGATTAATCACCAAAAAAGGTTAAAAATTTTATATATCATGACTAATACTAATAAAATTTTTCAATAAGTGATGTTTAAGGTGGTGAAGAGACTTATATATCTATCATGGTTATATCATAATTTGAATCATGCTTTGAGATAAATAAAAATCTCAAAATTAATATCAATGTTATGAATATATATTATATGAATAACATTTAATTAATAGATTATTCATTAAAAATACTGTAATAATTGAAAAATAGAGAAATATATTTTTAGGTTTCTGAAAGAGATAAAATATTTAGAAGTATCAAAGAAATTAATTATCAAAGAAAAAAATAGTAAAGTGGAATATAAATATTTCCAGATAAAAATGACTTGAAAATAATGAGGTAAAATATTTATAAATTGTATTTGAGTAAAATTTGAATCATCTATATCAGTTTAGAATAATTTCATACAACTTTATGTTAAATATAAATATAAAAAATGTTGAACTATTACAAAAATCAATCATTTCATGTGTTTATCCAAAATCATGTCATGTTTGAATGGAAAAGATGATATTGAAAAGTCCCCCAAAATAATTAAGAAATAATTTTACAAGTAAATATAATTTCAATAATTATTGGTCATGATTAGGGAATGTCTTCATTATAAATGCATGAATATAAAATAAAATTCTTACGAGAGAATTATTGCTATCATAGAATATTAAAATTTTATAGATATTTTTTATGTTGTATAATTATTCGTCCATAATGAATAAATATTCTTGTATAGTATATATATCCCTGAAAGATGGAAAGATTCCATGGGTATCATCCCTAAGATGAAAAATAATAAGTGTTTAAATGAAAATTAATTTGATAAAAAATCATGTTTTCTTACAAAAAACATATATGAAATTTTGGAGTAAATTAATGGATGAATTGAAATACTGCAAATTTATAGAGAGAAATATATGAAAAATAAAATATAATAGTAAACCAATAAAAAATGGTAAAGGAGAACAAAATAAGAACATGAAAAAAAATAATTTATTATGGAAGTTTCTTTAAAGGCTATGAAAAAGGGAGGACCATGGATAATTGATAGTGGGTGTTCATTTTGAATGATTGGAGGCACAATAGTTTTAAAAAACATTAATGAATATAAATTATCGGTGGTTAAATTCATCAATTTTAGTTTCATGATGATACAGTGTTTTACAAATTATTAAATTGAGTCTATAGTACTAGATTGAAAAAATGTTTATTTTAAAGGGATAAAATATTACTTACTCAGTTTTATGCAATAGTTTGATAATATAAAGAATGTGGTGTTTCAAAATAAATCATGCATTATCAGAAATACTAATGGTTTAATTTTCATTTATAGATATGAAAAAAATTGTGAATCTGTTTCATAATGGTAACCCATCAAACTCAAACTATAAGTGTGTAAATTACAAGAGTAATCTCTAGCACAAGTGACATAGCCAAATTGGATAAGTAACATGATGATGATATACAAACATAATGTGGTGAAAGACCATATATGTCTCAAAAAAGTAAAGAGAAGATTCATTTCATTTTTTCCAAAAAAGGAAGATGGTTCTAAGGACACAAAAATGGTAGATATTTTTATCTAGTAAGACATTAAAACTCATATATTAACATCTGTTTGGACCTGTGAGAAATATTTTTTCCAATATTTAACTTTAATTAATTGTATTAATTTATGAATATACAAAAATCAGAAATGTTATATTTATGAACATGAAATTATAGGCTTATCATTTGCTTAAAATATTGATAATTAATTTTGTGAAAGGTTATGTTATATTAATAAAAAGGGTGTGGTTTATTTGTAAGTAGTATGTAACACCCCAGGTAAATAAAGAATATGACATTTTCATATTTATCCATATTTGTGAATAAAATATTAATATTACTTTAAAGGGGATGCTATGCTCGATGGCGTACCCAACACGCAACAACGAGTTTCTTGGGAATCTTACGTTGCACTCTAATAATAAAATAATATTATTTTAAATGGTAGTTAACATGTAGCCGTTGTATTGGCGGGAATGGATAGAAATAACTAAAATATGATTATATATGTTTTTAAATGTTTTTGCATTTATCCAATAAAATATAAAGGCTTAAAATACGGAATGAATTCAATTTTAGGCGTATATAACCTAGTTTTCACTAAAGGTTCATTTATCACCTTTTGATGGAGAACCATCATTAAATATAGTGCTGTTTACTATTATACATTCTATTAGGACAAAATAAAACTCTTCTTTCGAATCGGGACATCAAAATTTACTTTCTGTAAATTTTTGGTATCTTTTTGATAAAGTTCATTTTTTTAATGAATAGTGTAAAATGTTGTATTTTAATTCAAAACCTCTTTTTAATCTAATTTATTTATATTATTAGATTATATTTTTAATTGGTTTTAAAGTGAAATTAGAATATATTTTTACCATTAAATCCAATAGTGGTCGTTGGTATTAATTTCACTTTGAAATCGGACTTAAACTGGTGTTAATCTTTTGATACTTATTGTTTCATAAAAACACGCTATTTGTCATGTTAGAAATAATTAATTATTAAATTAATTAATGTGACTTATATGTTTTGAATTTTGTAAAATTGACTTCATTTTTGAAATCGGAATATCAAATATAGCTTAGGGTAAATTTTTGGTAATTTTATGAAAAACGTCAATTTTTGATGAATAGTGAAACCACTAAGTGGTACTTATAAAAAATTGATTTTCCGTTTAAATGAAATTTTTCCACCTTTGTGTTTTGAATTTCAAAAATCCGACATAAATGGTTGTCATTAAGAATTAAAATGTGGTTCAATGGGATTAAAATAATTTTTTGGTGAGTAGTAACTTATTAAGTTTTTAATCGCGATTAGAGGTAATTAGTGTAGTTTAAGGTAAAAATAATGTTTTAATAATATGAAATGAACATGAAGCATGTCGTAACCTAAATTGATGTGTCATGGACGACCCAGACATGCCATGGGTCAACTTGGGGACCCCATGGAGCCACATTGGTTGGAAAATGACATAAATACCTTTTTATTTAATGTTAAAGTAAAAATGAGACAAACATGAAATGTTTTACTAAAAAAAATTTTACATGGGGTTATACAAATCATATTTTTGACTATAAATATTCATTGGAAATATAAAAATATTTCCTAAATCATAGTATTTGTTTTATAATTTTTATACATTAAATAAATTATATTATTTATGACATCATGATGATGCAGCGATGACCTCATTATTTAACGATTGAAATAAAATGGAATGATAATGTAATATCTAAGACCTACACATGTCCAAAACCTATTGGATGAGTGGATTTCGAACCCTTATCACCTTATCCTCAAAACACATCAATGTGGGACCTCTTAAATCCGAATACCATTTTAAAATAAAGTGACTTTTCCTTACCTTCCAAGAGTGCCCCTCCTCTCCTCTTATAAAAGGCCCCCACCTCTACCTCCATAACCACACTCCCAAAGCCTTTGGCTTGGCAAACCTCTGCCCATTTGGTCTCTCCACATACCTCTATTACTCCTTTAATCCTCACATTGGGCATAAGTCTTCCCAAGGAATCCTTTGAGCTCAAACCAATGGGAGTTACCCAATTTTAAGGTAATGTCTTCTTTTGAGTCCTTCTGTTTTATTTTGCTTCTCCAACCCCCTAATTTTTTTTTATTTTTATTTTGTAAAAAATCCAGTATCCTCAATATACTAGGATGTTTTTATAATAAGTATTTGAGCTACACTTACACACACCTTCATCTAATGGTTAACGAACATACTGTTTCCGTGGATGGCGAATTTATGCCTCCCGAAACGATGATTATTCAACATTATTTTAACACCTTCAAAAGTGGCCATTAATATGTCACTATATTTATATATGATCTATAATATATTTTTTTTAGTTAATCTTCTGTATTTTTCATTTGTGGCTTACCTTTATGGCTTCCATTATGGGTATACGCAATATCATCATTTTAGGAAGTGCGGACTACCGCCCCCCTCAAAGTGATGTGATTCGTTAATGCCATACGTGGGACGTATAAAGGATGGATTTAATATATGATGTTATACTGGAATTATTATATAACTCTATATAATTGTTATTTCTTTCCATTAAAGTATGACATAGAAATGAAAGTAGCGTTCATGTGTACGTACGGCTTACCGTCTCTATGAACGGTGCATTTCATTTCTTTTCCCCAAATGTAATGTACTATTAAAAGTACATGTATATAATGGATATATATAATGAATGATATATCTAAATGATGAATATAATTCTGGAATTAAAATATATATTTCTCTCATTTAGTTTTAATTCCATTAATATGACAAAGAAATGAAAGTAGCATTCATGCGTACGTAAGGCTTACCGTCTCCATGAATGGTGCATTTCATTTCTTACCTATAAATGATTATGTAATATTATAAATACATGTATATGCTGGATATATATGATATATATTCTATCTAAATCAGGAATATCATTCTGGATATAATGAACCTTTGACCACATGAACAACATGTAATTGTAAGAAGTCCACTTTCGACTTAAGAACCAAATATCGACAAAACAAACATTATTAACTTAAATCGTTACATAATGTTTATAACATGGCAATAAGTGGTATAAAAGGAATAATGAACTTTAAAAAGGTTCTTAATCAATTAGAAATTAAATCATGTTTATTATTCAGGATGTTAAAGAACGATCGAGTCAAGTCGGACCCGAGGTAAGGGATCCTACTCCACTCTTTCTTTTTAAGTACACTCTTTTATGACAATCCTTTTAAATATCATCTTTCTTGTTATTGGGATGTTATTTTATATTAATCATACGGTAATTTTTATGTTCATGTGATGAGAGACCCTATTCTCTCTCATCAATCCATTTTGGAAGTTTTGAGTGGCGCCGTTAGGCTGCTGAATTTTCGTAAGAGATCTAACCTCTCTCTTTCTTTTTAAGTACTCCCCTTTATGTCACTTCTTTTAAGCTCCTCTTTATTATGTTGGGGGATGTTATTTTATATTCCTCTTTCTATAAACTTTATGTTAATATGATGAGATACCCTATTTGATCTCATCAATCCATTTTTGTAACTTTTATGTGTCGTCGTTAGGATGCCGAGTTTTCATAAGGGATTTTTCATCTCACTTTTATTCCCGTGATATTTATGCTACATTTGCCATAATTTCCTTTGAGTGGTGTATGTACTGCCCATTATTTTACTCATTGTGTAATATTCTTTCTTTTAATGAGTATTTACAACAATTTTGTATTGTCCTTCTTTCACGAGGTGTATGTTTCTAAAGATACCTATGTCGGTAAGGGAACCTTTCACCCTCCTCTTTTTAAAAGACTTCTTTTGTTGGGTCTTTTAATTTACATATTGTTATATTGGGATATGTTCTCATATATCCTTATTGATGTAAATTCTATGTCCAAGTGAAGAGATAATTTTTTTTATCTCTCATCAAATCATTTTGATGTGACGTCGTTAGGCTGTCAAGGGAACTTCTTAACCCAATTTCGATTTCATTGGGTTCAACATGTAGTTATTGAATATGTCATCCTTTGAGTATGTGTGAATGACCTTTGATTATTTTACACTTAATATCCAATTATATTTGGTGTATTCTTTTGTCACACATAATTATGTAATTGATTTATCCTTAAACCAAGGATACCGTATTTGTATGGGACTTCATCTCAATCTCCTTTCATTGAGGCATATTTTTTTTATACACAACCTTCCTTTATACGGTGTATAAACCCATTTGACTTTTACGTTTATTCAAAAAGAATATTTTTTTATATGAAGTGTTTACTAAACTACAAAAGGGAATGTTTTTTTCGTACGTATGAGGCGACAACGACTTCTCCGCCGCCGTGACCATTATTTGAGTTTCAGCTTCCTCTATAACCATACCTTTTTTAAAGAAAAATAAATACCATGTTTTACATTTCTTTTATTTTGGTATTGAAAATTGTTTTCATCATATTATTATATCAATGTGTGGTATTGATATCTTGTGATTGCAAGGTGGAAATGTTATGTTTCCTTTATGCATGTTTTATGTGATACGATTATGTTGAGGTTCTTGGGAATTATTATGAAGACGGGTGGTTCTGTGGTAGACTAAGGGCGGGTGAGCCCGATATAGCTCTCTAATGCATTGGGTAACACGAAGGAGTGAAACGTTAAGGTTTCTCTGAGGAGATTTAGGTAATATACTGTGATGGGTATTCCAAACGTAACCAAGAGGGTTACTCCCTAAGTAAGAATGTTATGAATGCCTCAAGTTATCTTTATGTCATATGATTTCTATGATTTATTCATGATTTGATGTGGTATGTTAAATTTCTTATGTTTTATGGGTAAAGTATGATTTCATTCTTATGTATATATGTACCCATGTTTCCTTTCCATATTTTTATATCCCTTACTGAGCTTTTTATGCTCATCCAATGTTTTTTGAAATTCTTTTCACAGGTCAAGGGAAAGGTACATGATATGATGATAGTGTCAAGGAAGTGTCAAGAAATAATCCTTGTTTTATTTTAAATATGTTTCCATTGATGGGAAAGAAGAATACTATCTTTATGTAACCACATTTTTTATATGTGAAATGTAATGCATGTTTTATGATCTAATTCTCTAAAACTCTCAAACCGAAAAGATCCTCAATGTGTAATCTTATAACAACTCAAGATTAAGTAAGGTTTAAGGCTGGGGCCTTATAGTTGGTATCAAAGGTCAGTTTAGATAACTTCAGAGGTTAGGGTATTATTTAAGTATAAGTGACATTACCATAATGGTTATGATTTCAGAGAGTCCTAGTTTTAGATAAAGTGAATGAGTAAGTATATATTAGTGTTTATCTTACTCATTAGTACTTGATGGTTTTGTTGATATACTTACACTGACCTTTTTGGTTTTAGTAAATGGCTGGATCTAGCAGGCACCAAAGTAACAGTGGATGTGAAGGAAATTGTGATAGTTTTTTGAGAAAGCAACTGAATGATATGGGAGATGCAATGAGAACTCTTGTGATTATCCTCAACCAACTATCTGGAGTCATGATTGACCACCTAAACCTTGGTCATTTCTATAAGGAATCATATATGAAAAAAACAAATCCTTACGGAACTACAGGTAATAATCATAAAAGTAAGTGTGTTCAAAAACCTATGTGTCAATGATGTAGAAATAAACAACTAGGAAAATGTTTCAAAGGGATAGAAATATGCTATAGATGTGGAAATGAAGTTCATAAAGCAAGAACCTGTCATGGAAAAAGGAAGCATCCAGTTGACTTGAGGAAAGGAAAAGAAGTTCTTTCTGAAGGATAAATTGAATGTTTTAAATGTGGTGTGCATGGTCATTATTCAAACACATGTCCTATGAATAAGTTTCATGAATGAGATCAAGAAGAGCGCACAAATGTTCATTTACCAATACCTAATGCCATTCCGATTGAGGATGAAGAAACTGACAATGACCAATCAAAGGTATGTATTATTTCATGACTATTGTTTTCATATTTTTTAATCCTAGGATATGATTCATGATTTTGTTTGTAGGAAAGAGGTATTTCATAATAAGATGGAAAGGAATGGTTAATGGATCATGAAGAATGTTGAATGAGTAAGATGTCAACATATAAGGGCTTCAAGAGTTATGGTGAAATTCTTAAGAGTATTAAGTCTCTTTTGATGATGGGGATACATTAGAAGTCTTTTTATATTATGTGTAACCCTGATGTTTAATATATGCAAATTTTATTCAAGGAATAGTTATCTTTTCTTTTGTGGACATAGTTATAAAGAACCATTTGGGTTTATATGATCCTTACTTTTGAGGTAATTATGGGTTACTATATGTTATGATTGAAGTGAAAGGCATGATATAAAATTGAGGTTAAATTATGTTATGGTTATTTTTGATTATTTTATCCCTTTTTGGGGAATGATTTGAGAATTATATAGTTTTGGAAAAAGGACAACACGCAGACCGTGTGACTACCCGTCGCGTCGGACAAAACTGCAGGAATCGAACCCACAACCAAAGTGCAACTGGTATTTATCGCCTACCACTAGACTACGTGAAGTCCCTGGTTATTTTGACTGATTATTTTTAGTTATATGATTTTATGAATTAAGATTATGTAGATTTTGGGTTATTAATGAAAATTATTAACCTATCATGGAGGATATGTGGTTAGGTTAATTACTTTTCAATACGAGATTTAGGAGCAACTGATGTTGTTTGGAGAGAAATGTTACGATTTAACTTGGAAGACTATGTGACTTAATACTTAAAATATTTGGGTTTCAATCTTAGTTTGGTTTACATTGAAGAATTTTATGGACAAATTGTTTATCGGATGGTCCTCGTTGATCTTTGGGTTTTGTTGGACAAATTTTGGAGATTAAGCATAGATTTTATTTTTAATGGGTTATCCTTTTCTGGATTATCTGACCTTATACTATCCTTTTTGGTTTTGGTTTTGGTTAAAGCCTAAAGACTTGGGATGTATATAGTTCTCTTTGGTGGATTAGGTGATTCTATAAAAGATGATTATAGTACTCTTAATGCGAATAAGTCTTCCTAAATACTCGTTTTTTGGAAAAAATATGAGTTTGATTAAGGAATCTAGTAAAAGTTGAAAGTCAACATGATAAGTGATTATTTTTCCTTATGAATAAAATCCTCAATAAAATGTAACTTAAAACAAAAATGTTTTCTATTAACTTTTCCTACTAAGGAATCGAATACCTTTTAACCCATCACAAGTTTGTGATTTTCTCATGGTTTACTTTCTACTAGACATGTTTACAATCACTCTCCCTTAAGAACATGGCGCTTTGATTTTTCTTCCATGTCCATGTTTTCCTACACGGAATCCTAGTATGGGTTAACTCGGGTGACCTTTGTACTTATCTTTCTTTATTTTAAAGTGATTGTTTTACCGACTCTTGTTCCGATGTGGGACTTTCAAGGATGTTTCAAAGATCAATTTTAAAAATTGCGAGGATGCAATTCCCAAAAGGGGGGAAGGATGTAACACCAAAGGTAAATAAATAATATGAAATTATCATATTTATCCATATTTGTGTATAAAATATTAATATGACTTTAAAGGGGACGTTATCCTCGATGGGGTACCCAACACGCAACAACGAGTTTCTTGGGAATCTTACGTTGCACTCTAATAATAAAATAATATTATTTTAAATGGTAGTTAACATGTAGCCGTTGTATTGGAGGGAATGGATATAAATAACTAAAATATGATTATATATGTTTTTAAATGTTTTTACATTTATCCAATAAAATATAAAGGCTTAAAATACGGAAAGAATTCAATTTTAGGCGTATATGCCCTAGTTTTCACAAAAGGTTCACTTATCGCCATTTGATGGCGAACCGTCATTAAATATAGTTTTTTTACTCTTATACATTCTATTTGGACCAAATAAAACTCTTCTTTAGAATCGGTACATCAAAATTTACTTTGTGTAAATTTTTGGAATCTTTCCGATAATGTTCATTTTTTTAATAAATAGTGTAAAATGTTGTATTTTAATTCAAAACCTCTTTTTAATATAATTTATTTATATTATTAGATTATCTTTTTAATTGTTTTTAAAGTTAAATTAGAATATATTTTTACAATTAAATCCAATAGTGGTCATTGGAATTAATTTCACTTTCAAATCGGACTTAAACTAGTGTCAATCTTTTGATACTTATTGTTTCATAAAAACACGCTATTTGTCATGACAACGGGAATTAATTATTAAATTAATTAATGTGAATTATATGTTTTGAATTTTGTAAAATAGACTTCATTTTTGAATTCTGAATATCAAATATATCTTAGGGTGAATTTTTGGTAATTTTCAGAAAAACTTCAATTTTTGATGAATAGTGAAACCACTAAGTGGTACTTATAAAAAACTGATTTTCCGTTTAAATGAAATTTTGCCACCTTTGTGTTTTGAATTTCAAAAATCCGACATAAATGGTTTTCATTAAAAAGTTAAATTTGGTTCAATGGGATTAAAATATTTTTTTGGTGAATAGTAACTTATTATGTTTTTAATCGCGATTAGAGGTAATTAGTGTAGATTAAGGTAAAAATAATGTTTTAATAATATTAAATGAACATGAAGCATGTCCTAACCTCATTGGACGTGTCATGGACGACCAAGACAAGACATGGGTCAACTTGGGGACCCCATGGAGCCACTTTGGTTGGAAAATGACATAAATACCTTTTTATTTAATGTTAAAGTAAAAATAAGACAAACATGACATGTTTTACTAAAACAATTTTTACATGGGGTTATACAAGTCATATTTTTTACTATAAATATTAATTGGAAAGATAAAAATATTTAAGACATCATAGTATTTGTTTTATAATTTTTAGACATTAAATAAATTAAATTATTTATGACATCATGATGATGCAGCGATGACCTCATTATTTAACGATTTAAATAAAATGGAAAGTTAATGTAATATCTAAGACTTACACATATCCAAAACCTATTGTATGAGAGGATTTCGAACCCTTATCACCTTATCTTCGAAACACATCAATGTGGGAACTCTTAAATCCGAATACCATTTTAAAATAAAGTGACTTTTCCTTACCTTCCAAGAGTGCCCCTCCTCTCCTCTTATAAAAGGCGCCCACCTCTACCTCCTTACCCACACTCCCAAAGCCTTTGGATCGGCCAAACTATGCCCATTTTGTCTCTCCACATCCCTCTCTTACTCCTTGAAGCCTCACTTTGGGCAGAAGTCTTCCCAAGGAATCCTTTGAGCTCAAACCAAGGGGAGTTTCCCTATTTTAAGGTAATGTCTTCTTTTGAGTCCTTTTGTTTTATTTTTCTTCTCCAACACCCAAACATTTTTTTATTATTTTCTTTTGTAACAACTCCAGTATCCTAAATATACTAGGATGGTTTTATAATATGTATTCGAGCTACACTTACACAAACCTACATCTAATTGTTAACGAACATACTATTTCTGTGGATGGCGAATTTATGCCTCCCGAAACGATGATTGTTCAACATTCCTTTAACACCTTAAAAGGTGGCCATTAATATGTAACTATATTTATATATGATATATAATATATTTATTTTTTATTTAAGCTTCTATATTTTTCATTTGTGGCTTACCTTTATGGATTCCATTATGGGTATACACGATATCATCATTTTAGGAAGTGCGGACTACCGCCACCTCAAAGTTATGTGATTCGTTAATACCATACGTGGGACGTATAAAGGATGGATTTAATATATGATGTTATACTGGAATTATTATATACCTATATATAATTATTATTTCTTTCCATTAAAGTATGATATAGAAATTAAAGTAGCGTTCATGCGTACGTACGGCTTACCGTCTCCATGAATGGTGCATTTCATTTCTTTTCCCCAAATGTAATGTACTATTAAAAGTACATGTATATAATGGATATATATAATGAATGATATATCTAAATGATGAATATAATTCTATAATTAAAATATACATACCTCTAATTTAGTTTTAATTCCATTAATATGACAAAGAAATGAAAGCAGCGTTAATGCGTACATACGGCTTACCGTCTCCATGAACAGTGAATTTCATTTCTTACCTCTAAATGATTATGTAATATTATAAATACATGTATATTCTGGATATATATGATATATATTCTATCCAAATAAGGAATATCATTCTGGATATAATGAACCTTTGACCACACGAACAACATGTAATTGTAAGAAGTCCACTTTCGACTTAAGAACCAAATATCGAAAAAACAAACATTATTAACTTAAATTGTTGCATAATGTTTATAACATGGAAATAAGTGATATAAAAGGAATAATGAACTTTAAAAAGGTTCTTAATCAATTATAAATTAACTCAAGTTTATTATTCAGGACGTTAAAGAATGATCGAGTCAGGTCGGACCCGAGGTAAGGGATCCTACTGCAGTCTTTCTTTTTAAGTACACTCTTTTATGTCAATCCTTTTAAATCTCATATTTCTTGTTATTGGGATGTTATTTTATATTAATCATACTGTAATTTTTATATTCATGTGATGAGAGACCCTATTCTCTCTCATCAATCGATTTTGGAAGTTTTGAGTGGCGCCGTTAGGCTATCGAATTTTCGTAAGAGATCTAACCTCTCTCTTTCTTTTTAAGTACTCCCCTTTATGTCGCTTTTTTTAAGATCCTCTTTGTTATGTTGGGGGAAGTTATTTTATATTCCTCTTTCTATAAACTTTATGTTAATATGATGAGATACCCTATTTGATCTCATCAATCCATTTTTGTTAGTTTTATGTGGCCTCGTTAGGATGCTGAGTTTTTGTAACAGATTTTTCATCTCACTTTTATTCCAGTGAGATTTATGCTACATTTGCCATAATTTCCTTTGAGTGGTGTATGTACTGCCCATTATTTTACTCATTGTGTAATATACTTTCTTTTTTTAGTATTTACATCAATTTTTTATTGTCCTTCTTTCACGAGGTGTATGTTTCGAAAGATACCCATGTCGGTAAGGGAACCTTTCACCCTCCTCTTTTTAAAAGACTTCTTTTGTTGGGTCTTTTAATTTAAATATTGTTATGTTGGGATATGTTCTCATATATCCTTATGGATGTAAATTCTATGTCCAAGTGATGAGATACTTTTTTTTATCTCTCATCAACTCATTTTGATGTGATGCCGTTAGGCTGTCAAGGGAACTTCTTAACCCAATTTCGATTTCTTTGGGTTCAACATGTAGTTATTGAATATGTCATCCTTTTAATATGTGTGAATGACCTTTGATTATTTTACACTTAAGATCCACTTATATTTGGTGTATTCGTTTGTCAAACATAATTATGTAATTGATTTATCCTTAAACCAGGATACCGTCTTTGTATGGGTCTTCATCTCAATCACCTTTCATTGAGGCATATTTTGTTTTATACACAACCTTCCTTTATACGGTGTATAAACCCATTTGACTTTTACCTTTATTCAAAAGGAATATTTTTTTATACGAAGCATTTACTAAACGACAAAAGGGAATGTTTTTGTCGTACGTATGCGGCGACAATGACTTCTCCGCCGCCGTGACCATTATTTGAGTTTCGTCTTCCTCCACAAGACATACCTTTTTTAAAGAAAAATAAATACCATGTTTTACTTTTCTTTTATTTTGGTATTGAAAATGGTTTTCATCATATTTTTATATCAATGTGTGGTATTGATATCTTGTGATTGAAAGGTGGAAATGTTATGTTTCCTTTCTGCATGTTTTATGTGATACGATTATGTTGAGGTTCTTGGGAATTATTATGAAGACGGGTGGTTTTGTGATAGAATAATGGCGGGTGAGCCCGATATAGCTCTCCAATGCATTGGGTAACGCGAAGGAGTGAAACATTAAGGATTCTCCAAAGATATTTATGGAATATACTGTGATGGGTATTCCAAACGTAACCAAGAGGGTTAATCCCTAAGTAAGAATGTTATGAACGCCTCAAGTTACCTTTATGTCATATGATTTCTATGATTTATTCATGATTTGATGAGGTATGTTAAAGTGCTTATGTTTTATGGGTAAAGTATGATTTCATTATTATGTATATATGTACCCATGTTTCCTTTCGATATTTTTATATCCCTTACTAAGCTTTTTATTCTCATCCCATGTTTTTTTAAATGCTTTTCACAGATCAAGGGAAAGTTACATGATATGATGATAGAGTCAAAGAAAGTGTCAAGAAAGAATCCTTGTTTTATTTTAAATATGTTTCCATTGATGGGAAAGGAGAATAATATCTTTATGTAACCACTTTTATTAAATGTGGAATGTAATGCAAGTTTTATGATCTAATTCTCTAAAACTCTAAACCCGAAAAGATCCTCAATGTGTAATCTTGTAATAACTCAAGATTAAGTAAGGTTTTAGGCTGGGGCCTTATATAGTACACATCAAATAATTTCATGATATGTCATGAAAATATTTGGATAAATCTTCAATAAATTATATTATACACCACCTAACAAAATTGTATCGCTAAAAAAAATAAATAATCATGGTGGAGAGAGGTATAACCATTATTTTTGAAAATAATTTGAAAATATTATTCTGTAGAGAATCCATCTATAGTGTTGTGCATAATTAAAAGTGGTGTTTGGTAAGTCCTATATCTCATAAAAAACCTCATGATGTGTGCTACAATATAAAAACCCAGCTATAAAATACTTATAATTATTTATAATCCCTTGTTACATGAGGATTATGAATAGAAATTTGGTTATCTTCAATGAAAATATAAAATAATTGAAATTCATGGGATAATATTAATAACATAGAAGCTAAAAATGATGGTGAAAATTCCTACAAAATAATTAATAAGGATCATATAACCATATTATTTAAATATATCCAAAAAATTTTATTTAGAAAAATATTAAATATATGGAGTAGGAAGTATATAAATTCCTAAAAAATAGAAAGTTTATGATGTCATAAATGAGAAAGTTATAGTATATGATGATTTTTATTAAACAATTCATGAATAAGTTACAAAAAATTAGTAGAATTTTAATATAATACTAAAGAAACAAGTTTTTTAGAAAATATTATAGGGAGACAAGATGCACCGATCCAAACATAAAAAATGTTTAATATTTAAACCAAACTATTATTTTCTATCATGTTAATCCTAATACTATTAATTATGCGGTTTAACATTAATAATTGGTTGATTATTTGATTAAAAAACCTGGTAAAATTTAGAAGAACACCTCATGGATGTTAGTACCACGATCTGAAAATTGAAATAAAAATATCACAAAGTTGGTCTTCATAAATATGTTGAATGATAAAGGTATATATATAAGGGAGAAATTCATAAATATTATTTTATGGGAATAATCAAATTTATGGATTTTATTTTTTTTAAAACATTGAATCAGTCGAAATAATAAAAACTATTAATATCTTCTTTGTAGTGGTGGTACAAAAAAGGTACCAATGTAAACAAATGGAATTTAAATATACATTGATTAATGTTGATATTTGAGATGATATTTTATTGAGCATCCAGAGGGTTCCCTTTGGTATAAAGCTATAATCAAGTTTTTTTGGAATAGGAAATATTTATATGTATTAAAAAATGAACAAGAATCATAGTATTCCAAGTTTGAAATATTCTTAAAAATAAAATTTTTAAAATTGTAAAATTTGATAACAATAATAATGTGAAAGTGTGGTCCATCATTACTCTTAATCTCATTATATATGTCAATCAAATTGTCCTTCCTCATGACAAAGATCATCTCTATGATGAATTTCATAAGAAAATAAATAGGTATTTTTGGATTTATATTCTTGTTAAAAAAATATATAGTTACAAATCATACAAAGAGATAATAAAATTTTATTATCACAAAAAAAATATTCTATAGAATTGGCGAGGAGTCTTGGAATAGTGGAATGAAGAAGAATATCAACAAACTTTTTTTTGCTAAACCAGTTGATGGCGTGTCCAGAAATATTATAAATCAATGATATCTTAGAAAAAACATTGGGAGAATTATCTACCTGATTGATTCATGAGGTATCCATGATTTTTTATGACATTTTATATAAGATTTATAAAGGTCCAAATGTGTCAGATATGTTATAATTTAAGAGAATCAAAAGATAGATAAAAATTAAACTGATCTACAAAAAGGTACTTGTAACATTTATTGTAACACCCTCATTTTAAGATAATATACAGTAGTATTTTGTATGTTATAGTTATATAAAAATTAAATTGATTTTATTAACATTCTAGAGAGTTTTATAGCGTTTTGGAAGTTTTTTTTGAGGTAAAAAGATTGAGAACTGCTTCGGGAATCCAAGAACTCTCTCTAGTAAACAATCTAAGCATGTTTTTTGGTATCATTGTGAAAGAGTCTAGGTGGTTTATAGTTTTTCCAAATTGTTTTAATGAATAGAGAAATCATGAGAATGGAGAAAATGGGGAAAACCATGGGTGAAACATGGTTTTCCAAATCATGTGACCCAACCATATGATGGGACGAACATCAGACAATAGCACCACATAGTTAGAACATGGATTGAGAAATTGTGTGAAAAAAATGTTTTGTTACTTAGGTTATGTCAAATATCATGTGCATGTTTAGGGAATGGTTTAAAAAACAGTGTATCCAATCTATATGATGTGTAGTTAATGATTTAAAAATAAATTTTTAACTACGATTAAAACCCAGGAACCCTCATTACAATATTTTCCACCGAGGATATCAAGATTTTATCCTCCCATAGTATACCTTGATGATTGTAGTTAAACAAGAATGTTATTTTGATGTATAAAAGTTTATTAGATCTATAGAACAATCAATAAGCCTCTACTTCTCCTAGTTCTATTTATATCCTCACATATCCTCTCAACTAGATCGTTTTATATATTCTGTAATGTAATGAGCTATTTTCTATATTGTGTATAATGGTTATATCCTATTGATATATTGAAGGGGTGTATATTTAAGACTGGATCTATATGTGTTTTCTATCATTATTTATTATCATCAACTTTTGTGAGGTAGGTGACTTTTCTCTAATTCAAATCATTATGGTACAAAATTTATTAGTGTTTAAATTCCAAAGTCTATGATTTTATATATAATTTTATATGTTTTAGTACCAAAATTCTTGGTTTTATATTGATTAAACTATGGTTTTCGATAAAATACAATTTTTTTTTTCCAAAATAGGTGTTTTATGTGGAATAAATTATATGAGAACATGGAGTACATGGTGGTCTATATTATTTTTAAATATTTGATTTATCAAGTTCATGAAGTACAAAAATCAATGTGGAATAGATTTTGGTCATGAATTTCTATAATCAAATGAGGTGTCTAACCGATGTCGTTTCGATAGGATAACTCACTAATCTAATGTATTGATATTTATATGGTTTTATGAACATTTTTTGTGGTAATGGAATGGAATGATCATGTAATGTGGTAAGTAAATATGTAAAACCATTGTTCAATTATTTTTGTACATGAAATTTATTGACAGACTTTTAATAAACAACTTAACTAGTCCTCTCCTATTTTATATAAAATATGTGAAAATGTTCTAATCCTGTAGGATTGTGTTTCGAATTTTTTTTTCATTACCTATAGAGTTCATACCTACCCCCAAATTTGTAACCCTAGTATGATTTTAGATGTTTTATATTAAGATATAGGTAATATAAAGGTGTCAAATTTCTCATGTTGTAAATCAATATTCTTTCCTTTGTGGTTTATATTGAGATCATTGAGATATATTTTAATGTTGTTAGATTGATTTTCCATTAGTGCTTCTATGTTTTTATGCCTATTGGTTTATTATATTGTAAATTATTACTTTTCCCCTACTAATTTGATGTAATTTGATTTTGGTTTCTATTTGGATTTTATTAAAATTACCCATATATCATATGGTGGGTTTGGTTGTTGAATTTTTTCTTATTTTCCTATGTTGAAGTGGGAGGAAAAGTATACCCCCAAAAAAAATTTATGCTCATAGAATTTGTTACCAACAATTGGTATCATGGAAATATCATATAAGCTCAGTGGAACCTTAGCCTCTTCATAATCCAAGAGATGTGGGGTTGGATTCTGTGATTGTTATTAGTCTCGTTCGGTCGGTCTGTCACCTTAGGAAGTTAGGAAAGAGATATGTGTTGACCTTCCCCACCAGGGTCCACTTGGCTTGTGGAATAGTGAGGTATTATAATCTCAAGACCACCTCAAATAGGATAGTGGCTGGAAAAAAGAACCAGTAATTTATAATTTAATATGACATTCCATATCACAACGTATATGTAAGTACACACCCAACCATGTTAATTAAATAGTGATTAAAAATAAAGAAAACAGAGGACATTTATAATGTAAACATGTATGGAATAATTTCTAAGGTAAAAATAGAGTATGAAAACATAAACCAAAATAAAATAAGAAAAATACATTCCCAACCAAAAAATGAAGTACCAACCCAAAAATTTCTAGAATAAATGAAAAATTAGAGATCTTATGTCCTAATGTTCATGTCCCGACCACCATCTGAGGTGAATGCACCCTAGAACCACTATTATCAACAAAATCCACTTATAATATATACATTGTCATTATAATACATGACATGTGTAGGAAAAACCCATGTAGGGGTGAGTATCTACTTACAGAGAAGGATATCTAGAAAATCAAAGGGAGAGATAAAAAATAGAAAAATAGTCAACACATTGCAAAGAAAGAGGGAATCAAAAACCCATAATATATATTATGATGAGGAAACCCAGTATAGAGATTAATTGTATATCCAAATAACAACCCAATCCCTATTTTATGACTCTACATTGAGCTCCAAAATTCAATAACATATTCCCATTATCAGATGAAACCGTAATAAAATGGTGTAGAGGGGACCATCCAACTTCACTATGCTCCATAGAAGAGGGAGCCAAAAATTTCATAGAGGACCTACTCATCACTTTAGATTGACTATGGAAGAGTAAAACTCCATGGATAGTGGAACCACTCAAAATATAGTAGATTACCATATCTACTTGTATCAAGTGTATGGGGAACCTGTGACATAGTGGTGTAGTGGAGTACTAACCCCAAAAACTCTCTAATGATCCTAACAGATCCCTTTCATCATTAAGAATCACTAAAAGAGTCTTCATGATCTAAACATCTCACATCGTATCTATTATTCCACAATGGAGGCCACCATCACATTAGACACAAAGAAACACATTGGGTAGGCTAATTGTGGGAAACAACAAATTCTCCAAAGACGACACAAGAGGAAGATGCTTCTCAAGGGAACACACATCATGTATGGGGGTCCAAAAAATATGTGATCCTACCTATTTTCTCAGTTGTGTTCTCCTGTGGACATGGATTGGATGCTATGTTATTGTATATGATGTGCATAGGTGGTACAAGAGTGCCTCTTCTTTTTTGGGCATGTCTGTGTTCTTCGTTACATTCACATGTACTATAGTATATGCCCATGAATTGACCCATGTACCTAGCCAGGCTCTAATACTAGACAGTGTCATTGTTCTCTCAGAGTACACGGTGTGTTAGAATGTATGAGGTCATAGGCACATACAGTTGGCATAGAGCCTGACTACATGTGTAGGGTCACACTGTGTGTGGGTCTTCTGGTATAGATTGGCACCAATAACTCAAAATACAAACATATCCACCCTTAAACAATAGATGCACAACATGTGTTATTCTTCACTACACAATTTATAGTATCGTTTTTCATAGAATCCACAAATATCTCATTCAAAATCCTGATCCACTCTCACTATAATAAAACATTATGCATGTCCAACGGATAATGATGGATAACATCATAGTTTGTCATTTTATAGCCTCTAATGGTTATAAAATATATTCCAATCATCTACTCAAATCTCGCAGCTTGTCTTCTTCACATCCCCTCTCTTATAAACACTCTGAATCATGGGTCCATAAGTCATCACCCATAAACCATCATGATTTTGCCAAAAAATAGGAATCCATTCTTTGTTCGCACAAATACAACAAATATAGGGGATTGAACATTCTTGAACACTCCCTGATAAAGTTGAATCGTGACCACCATTATACAAATGATGAAGAACACAATGCATGAGTGGATGAAAAGCATTGGAACATAGGTTTAACCATTTATGGCCAATAGATCTCAACCAGAAATCATGATGTAGGGATATCCAACTTAATAACATGGAATAACAGGAAAAAATTGTATTAAAAAACACAATTTGTATAATGGGATCATGCGATGGATAAAATAATTACATCTCAGAATCAGATAAATATATCTATTATAAATATTTTATTAAAAGGGAGGAAAATAATTGATGAGTACTATATCAATTTGGATGAATTATTGGTGAATTATTCACTCACCGATTATGAGGATGATTCACATAGTTCGTTGCCTTTCAATCCACTATGATCTATCCTCTTGGAATCCTTCAAAGTGATGTACAAACAAAGGTCAAACACATATCCTCTAAAATATCCCATGGTTATATGTATAACCCATTAGGATTTCCATAGTAGCGATTATATAGAGGATTTTATGTCTTCTGAATTTTAAAATAAAATAAATATAATTATTTAATTATTTTAATTAAATTTACTTCTAATGAATACCTCAAGCAGACTTCTAGAAGAAACCAACCATTGGTCATGCTGATGATATACCCTGTGTTCCTTATTTGAAACATTGTCTTAGTTTTTCGATCTGAGACACTTTTTATGATTTATTCAACTATTTCAATAAAACTATGTTCATGTGGTACAAATATATATAATATTTTTATTATATCTGTACTGTGATCATTGGGCCTCAAAATCTCACACCGAATCAGCGTCTAGCTCTGAATGTAGTCCTCAAAATATTTTAATTTTCATACCAGATAAAAAAAGAGTCACTAGATCCCCCCCCCCCTCAAGGATTTTCTCCCCAAAAAAGAATAATCTAAACAAAATGGTAGGGATGCTAGGACCCCATATATTACTCCCAATCTAAGGATCTCTCATACACACTCTCATTATACCACAACACATGATCCAAAGGAATGATATATTCTCAAAGGATCCTCTCATGTCGATCCTTGATCACCACTATGTACTCCATATTGGTGCCTCCATATTTAGTGAATATATCACCCCATTCTATAATATTCCCAAAATCATTCACTTATCTCCTCAATCACAACACATGGAAAATTTCATGCACCTAGACTAATTGTGAGGGTATAGAAAAGTGGTATGTAACCCCACCATTCCACTATAGGATAACAGATGGCATGATGAACCTCGGGGATAACCTGTGTCCACTTCCCAAAATATTGATTCCTTATAGTAGGGAGACGCTCAGGATAACATGGTATTTGAATATGAAAACCAAGGGAATATGATGTCAATATATGTAAGATGTTTTTATGTATAACGATGTCTTAATCTACACATGAATCCATTGAACCTTCTTCGTCCCCACATTCACCATATTTAGACCATCTAGGTAAGTGTCATCAATCATAGTATAACATAAGGGTGGCATTTAAGGTGTTATATAAAAGGTCTAAAATGATTCCTTGAAAATATTAGAGTGATATATATTATTAATTTTGAACAATATTAATATTTTATGATCCTACCATCTAAAACCGAAGTTGAAAACACAATCCCTTAGCATATCGTCTAGTACATGGATATGTCACTTGGTTTTTCCATCAGTATATGGGTGAAACACTATACTCATCAAAAAGTGGATCATAATGAACTCCTGGGATCCTCTCCAAAACCATGAAATAAATAGTGATTCATGTTTATAGATAATCAACATGGGTTACCCATGGAGTCAAATGATCTAATGCATGTACATCCACCTGAAACTCTCGACGAAACTATGATCCTTAAGAGAAGGGATGTGTTCCAAATTGGTGAGTCAATTAACTATCACAAAAATGAAATGATGTCCAACCATTTTTTGTAGAAGAATAATCAAAATGTATACATATTAAATATAATTTCAAATATGAGATCTCAATAGGTTGTATCAAACCATTTAGAACATGGATCCCATCCTTTACTAACTGACATGTGAGACACCAATAGATGAAATCGTCTAAAATATTCCACATGCCATCCCACAAAAACATCTAATGAAGTTATTTGAAAATATTTTCCACTATGGGATGTACATATAATGGATCGGTATGAAAATCACTCATCATATCATCTCACATTGCTATCAGAACCACCATCCATCCCCAAAAAAGGATTATGTGCTCCCCACCATTTGAGAATCCTTATAGTGAATTCCTGTAGGATATCTACTCATGTGGAAACATAAAAACTATGTCTAACAAATGAGAATATCCCACACATTGATTAATTTGATTACTTATAAACATTGAATGATTAAATCTGCATCCCTCTCTTCCACTGGGGTCAAATGTAAAGAATCCATCTAATCATTATCCTCATTCACAAAGAGAGAATCTAACCTCCTACTAAGGTAATCTAACACCATTATTCCTTTACCAGTATTATATAATATCTATAAAAAATATTCCTATAATAAATATAACATGTTCTATTATCTTTGTTTATGATCTATAAGGTTGAAGATGAATCTAATAATATAGTTTTCTGAGTAAAGAAAATTATTCTCATTAAGAAGATAGTGCATCCAAATCTTTATATCAAAGAATATAATTTCCAACTATTGTTTGTGAGTCATATATTAATAGTATTAGTTATCCAATTACCTCAAACCATATATTATTAGTGCATGCCTCTGCATTAATATGCAACCAATCCTTGCTCTAGAGGCATTACAAAACACTATATACTACATTCTCTCCTTTGGTACTCTCAACAATGGAGCACTGGTTAACATTAATCACAACTACTTAGTGTCTCCCTAACACTTCTCAATCCAAGAGAATGTATTCCCTTTTCATTTTATTGTGTTCAAAATGGATATTACTCTTAATAAAGTTTGTATGAACCGTCACTAGTACCCTTCCAATCCAGGAAAACTCTTCCCCTCCGACACGCTCTTAATTGGGTCCCAAGAAATCACTACATCAATATTTTCTAGGTTCAAAAATAATCTATGAAAAAAATGACATTTCCCAAAAATTAATCCTCATGGATCCAAAAAATGAACATAAATAGATTACCATAATATTTTTTTCCCATAGTAAGTCTAGGAAAATCATCAAGTGCTATTCATGCTCCTTCTTTATGGATGAGTAAATGAGTATATCATTAATAAATAAACCCAAAAAATCATTCTATGTCTGGTTATCATGTCATATTCATCAGATCCATAAAACCTATGTGGGAATTCTTTAAAATGACAAAAATGACTAGGAAATCATAGTTTTTATAAGGACATCAAAATTTTATAATTAGAATATCATCCTCATGATCCCTCAACTGGTGGTAGAAAACTTATAGATTTAAATAAAAGAACCAACTCGTTACACGAATCTTGTAAAATAACTAATCCATTCTTGGTAAGTGGTAGTTTTTCTTTACCATCATCTGATTTAGGTGACTATAATCCATGAAATTCCTCAATATCTTTTCTACATTTTTCATGAACCAAATTGGATCTCCCTATGGGATCACACTGGGTTTGATAAATCCCTTCCCTTAAAGGTCTTCCAACTAATCCCTCATCTCTTAGATCCTTTTATGGACCATCTGATATACTGTAGAATATATCTATTTGGTCTTACGGTGAATGATAATATAGAAATCCATATCTCACAATAGAGGATTCCAGAAAACATCCATGGTGAATACAAACATAAATTCCTTCACTACTAAAAAATATATTTTCTTGAAGACCGTAAAACATTAAGGTCAAAAATAACAAATATTGGTTGATGGGATATAAGTTATTTCTCACAAAACCCACTTTCCATGATTTGAGATCTCTATCAACCACACAAGTAAATTTGGTATCATTTTTTCATAGGAATTTGATGCGTCTATGATGATAGTCAATCTAGGAATGAACTGTGGACACCCAATAAAGACCCAGGATGAAATAAAAATGTTTCATCATCATTTACTATAGGTCCCCTAATAAGATATCTCTGATATGTGTTCACATCCACTGCTGGCCGATATAAGATAAATAGAAGCAATCCACATTTGTAGCTGTAGACATAGCTATTGAGATGATGTCTTAATTGGAACATCACTCTCTTACACTAGGAATTGGGAGATAATGAAATGAATTTAATCAATATCTAATAGTACTGTGGAAATAATAGAATGAACAATTCTTGTACATCTAATCACCTCATGTTCATCACAGTCAAATCCATCTATGGCCTACAACGTCCCACAACACAGAACACTAACTCCATGATCCTAACATGGAAACCTGGTGGGAGTGTTTTTATCATTTAATAGCATTGTTACCTACTAATATCTCTTACCTATAAAGAGGCTTTTACTTCACTATCAACATCTCCTCCCTGATGGCTATCCTTTGACATGATTGGAAGATCTATAATGATAGTGATACCTCTACTATCGACACATATCCACTGTATGAATTCTCTTATTAGAATGAAATGTTATGAAATAATGGGCCATGTGACTTTTACTTACATAAGCATAGAACCACCCCTATCTATGCTAAATGGATCCTCTAAATAACACATGATCTACAGACCCCCACATTAGAGTCTATCCATGATTATACCTCATGTGTCAGTACTATGACATTTTATGCCTACAACTTCCTATAAACAACTCATCCACATGAATCCTGCCACCAAGTCCAACAGTCCAATGTCCCACATCTGAGTACCTCATAGTCACCAGATACAACTCTATCACACCAACATAAGTTGAAAGGCACAAGAAGACTATGCTGGAATGAATATCTCTACAATGACCTGGATCATAATATTTTCCATAGAATAATCAATCTCTTACCATATCGAGGGAGTATATTATAAGGCCAGGGATTCTAGAAGTATAATATGGAACTGTCGAGTCACAAAACTTCAGTTCAAGAATCATCCATATCCATATGAAGTGCAATAACAATGTGAAATAACATATATAAAAAGACTGATAAAAATATGATCATGAGTGTATAATCTCATCCTAGGTCTTCATGTCCAAACACAACAATTACCCTACATATCCTTGAGGAATTGTTATCTTGAGAAAACCCATTTGATCAGTCAAGGTCATGGAAAGCCTAATGACTCAAATAACTTAATCTATACAATCCTCAATGAACATCATGTCTGGATCACCACAGAACGATGGAAAACTCTTACACTTTATCTCATATAGAGTTCTAAGCCTATCTGTTTCATAATATTGAACTTCTAGTATTTTCTATTACTTGTGATGGGGGAAATACTCTCTGCCCAATATGATAAAAGACCTCATGTGATAGACCATAAAATTAGGCCTCAACACTCATTGGAATGTCATCATGATCCTAAATCGATAACCCTGCTGGATATGGTTATAGAGGATTCCAGAACGTAATAAATACATACTATAGTCTGATTAGTATATATACATGGGGGGAATGACTTAATAAGAAAAATAATTGGCCTTAAACCTATATGATGCATGTACAATTTTTTTTTCAAAAACCAATAATTTAGTACTCTATGTCAGTTATTAGGTTTTCGAAGTCCCAATGAATGGATATTTTATCCACTGCACCAACACTAGGTTCTCTATCCTAAAATATGCACTCAGGTAACTTTGATATAATTCACCTAACTACCAACCGATTCCATAAGTAAAAACCACTTCTTCGAAAGGGTACACTCCAAACAACATACCATGGAATGAACTACATTGATACCACTCTCTAACAACCCAAACCATTGGGGATTTTCATGAATAGAGGAATGGGAAACATTCACAACCCCAAGCCTACCTTCAATAGGCTAGGGACTGGAGATAGGGATCAAGATGTAGTAGTGTAAAATGGGAGGCCTTAATCTAATTTACCTATATAAAAACACCAAACTATCTCCATTGAATAATGTTGAGGAAAATGAAATTCATTTGAAATCTATAGATTAATCACTTATACAATAAAATCTAGAAAAAAAATAAATTATGATAATATAAACCAAATTAAAATAGTAAAAACACATGCCCATCTAACAATGATGTCCCAACCTGAAAAAAATGTGAATAATTGAAAAATGGGAGATCATGTCCCCGTATTTCCAAATTCTAACAACCAAACATAGTTAATGCACCCTATTATCACTATGATTTACAAGATCCACCACCAATATGTCGATTATCTTAAAAATATGTGATTTTTTAGGTAAATTCCATGAAATAATGTGTATATTCATACCAGTGGACACCTCGAGTGATATAAACATACAACAATAGTCAACAATAATCATCTTTGTGCAAATTAAGCGGCAAATGAAAACCCAAACAATATATGTTTATAAAGAACCCTTATTGATAATGAAAGGGGATCTGCATCACATTGGTCAATCTATATTTGATAATTCTACCTGTAGCCGCCACTAATTCCCAACATCAATCTCAACATCACCTGAATCATTGTAGAGGATCTCACACCATTTTGTTGTTCTCTAATGTCGTGGGATCCATAACCCTCATGGAGGGCTCACACATTTCCAGAGCCTAAAGATGGGGGTGTATCACTCCCTAGATATAGTATTCATTCCTAGTGCAGGGGGTACCATATCTATATATATAAAGAGTATGGAATCTTGTGCCCTATATGATATGTTATTTCTAACAGCAGAGTCTCTTTTTTATCCAGATCAATCACATCCACTATATAGCATATCCAAAAAAAATCACACTTAAAACATCTCACATAATACCATAGATTCCATAATGATACCACCATCATGTTCTACATGAAAAACTCATGATAGGATACATGAGGGCCAAAATCTATGTCTTGAAGTAGTATATAGAAAAGTAATAAGTTTCTAGAGGATATGTACAATTTGTATTGGGGTTTACATGATGTATAGTCCTACATCATTGTCTAGATGTGTTTTTTTCTTGACAAAATTTTTAAACATTATCATTATACATGGTATTTACATGTGGTAAATGGTGTGAATCAACCACTTAGGGATAGTATGTGTTATCCTAACAATGCCCAAGTACGTTGAGTCATTCCCATGTACATGGTTGTGTTACTAGACATCTGTGAGAACAATCCCATGCCCTCGTAATCCATGAGTACACTACTTGTCCATCTGAATTGTGTACTGGTTGTGAGAATAGAGGAAATTATCTAGCTATTTTTGTAGCATAAAACAAAGTGTGGGTCCAGACACACGGTATGTGATCGTTAACATTGATGAAAATCATAGCATCCAATAAAAATGATGTATGCAGCATGTGTTATTCCCCACTACACGGTGTTAATTATTGTTTTTCATAGAACCCATAGATTCATCATGCCACTTCCTGATTGGTGTCAACTTTCACAAAAACATTCCTTTATCTACTATAGAGTGATGTAAAACAATACCGACCATTTTTCTCTAACCTCCAATGTTAGTAAAACACAATTTTATAATTTTCTTTAATACTATAGAACATCCAATGTGTGTCTCATCACTAGTCAGTTCTATGGATAATGGATACATAATGTATCATCTAAAACCATCCCAATCCATTTATAAAACACCAATACATTTTTCGTTCAACCCACCATGATGAACCTTAGGGTTTTATCACACTCAAACCCACCTCAAAAATAAATAATTGTTACACCATCTTTCAATGTTGAAGAATGTGGATAATGGTTTGGGGGAAAATCATGAGAAAGATAGATTAACCATAATTTTAAAAACAATATCAACCCAAAATCAATCAATCGAGATATATATGGTTACAACCTAGAATAACTAGAATAAATTTAATTAAAAAACGAATTTTTATAATTAGGATCATGAAAATCATCATATAATCATAGATTAAAATCATTAAAATAATTCCAGGATCAATATTTTAATAAGAAGGGAATAATACATAATTTTTGTGTCCAATCTTGATTTGAATTAATCATTAGTGTGGAATGAATTCACCGATGATGATGATTATATACTATGTTCAGTACCTCTTATCAATTGTAATACTAGATTCCCTAGACCCCACTAAACACCAATTTATATATACATATAATGGATACAGTGAGTTAAACATGATTCACACTTACTAAAATAGTGTAAATATATCTACATTCACTATTTAAATGTTAATGGACAATTATTTGTTATCGTATCAAAAGATTATTATAAATCCTAGAATATAATGAGAACCACTTGATACTGTGACCTTAATCATAAATATATATCTTATGGTGTGGAAACATAATGCTGAATTGATGCAGGTGCTGTTTGACTATCAGTTTATGACAGATCATAAACATAGATACTTATTCACATAATGTCTTCACATGACCATCTCTGGTAGGTGAGATCTTGTGGAAAGACCTTCTAATAAGAACACCACATGGTTCAAGTATTATTGGTTTTTCCTATCTACCAAATTTTTTATCAGACTCCTGGCATCATATCATTATCAACAAGTGTCATTTAATCAATTACATTGATTCAATGAAAACCCCATGGTAATAATTTCATGGAAAGGTAGTTTTTTATTGTTTATTCATTGGTTGTATGGATTCAGTTGAATGGTCAAGATACAATTTGTCCCTTCTGAGATAGGGAAGTAATATCTCAGGACTAGTTGATTAGGATGCTAGTAACATCATAAATTCTTATCCAAGGTAGTTAATGGAATATTAATCTAGATATATCAACAATAAATAAGGAAATAAGTTATTATGACACAGTTGTACTCCGAACATTTTGAGATATCTAAAGATAATGATACTATATTAAATAGTATGTGTTCATATGTTGGTCGTCAATACTATAAATTTTCCATATCTATTTAGGGGAATTTATTGGATGCTAGAATCGAATTTTGGTATGTGAATCTTATTCACTACTATCTTGATAATTTCATAGAGCATCACACACAATATCATATTTAAGATTCTAATAAATTCTAGTAAATATAAATATTGGGCCGGGTGGGCCCTACCATGGGGTTTAAGTGTTTTCCATGTAATCAATCAACAAAAAATAAATAAAGTCACTATTATTTTTGTAATATATAAATGTGTTAACTTTATTTATTCGTGTTATTCACAAGGCATTTATTGAATAAAAGAAAATTATTATACGAATGAATATTATTTTAATATTCAATGATCATTTAATATTAGTGGGAATTACATGTCGAGTTAATGAATTAGTTTTATCACATGATATATTTAAAAATATATTATAAATTTGTGATAAAATATATATGGTATTTATGTTGTAGTTAGTTCGTCATAACTATTTATTAGCTTTTTCTTTAGTGGTAGATTAATTTTCAGGGGCTGAGGACCCCTTCTAGGTATATTGAGCCACCCACTTTATAAGTATGAGGGAAGATATTAGTTAATTTGAATTGTTTATCCTAATGTAATTAGAGCCTATCTCTCATTTTAGTTTCAATAGAGTGAAACTCTTTCTCAGGGAGATCAATCCAAGAATGTATTTGATAAGTCCAAGGCATGGGATTGAGGTGATCATCATGACACTGAAGGATTTTTCCATTCTCCATGATAGCACATAATGTTCAAATATAACTGATAAACTAAATTATTAAATATTGTATGGATGATCTATAGGTGTTTAGATATAAATCCATTGAGAAATGATCGCTGGTTATAATCTGTACTAGAATGCATACCTGAATCGAAAGACGTACTTTGTTTGTTAATATTTTATGATCTTATTAAATTCACATGAGTTCATCAGAGAGTATCAAGTCATTGATAAAAAAAGACAACAATTTACATCATTATCTTGATAATATATTCTAAATCCTTGGCTCACCGGCTTCTCTTGTACACCCTAGTTCCTTCAATTGGTATTGTAGAGATTGTTTGATTTTTCTGAGCTAATAAATATTATTTTACATTACATTCTACATTCGAGTTGTCAATCAGCCCCAATGGATCTGACCAACCTTAAATATGATCATAAATGGCCAATGTATGGAAAAAAAATATTTTTTATATTGATAGTACATGATTTTTTTGGGATTAAATTAAAAATAACTTATATATTCAAATATGTTAACTTGTGTGTTTGAAATACTATAATGAGTTTTTCAAGTGATATCCACTTTTCAGCCATGTTCTAGCTAGAATATGGTGGATGGAAAACTTTCCAATGATGACTCAACATTCATATCTGTTTGTGTAATCATCAAAATCAAACAAAGCCTACATGTCATAAAAATAAATTCTTATGAAGTGAATTTGATGGGTTAGTGGTGGATTTTTTTAAAACAAATAGAGGTCTGGTGGCCTTATTACAATGGTGTTTCTTCATAAAAAAGAATGTATTTTTAAATAAATTACGTGGATTTAGTTTGGATATAATATAAAATGGCTAGATTCTTCCCACAAATGACTCTTTCACGATGCTTGTGGCCCCATCCTCCTTCCATGTCGAGTTCATCATCACCTTGCAGCGGTCGACCCAACCATTGTTGCCTCCTCTACCATTCATAGAAACATGGTCTGACCACCTCCCTAATATCCCAATCACTAGATGATCCGCCTACGATCACATTAATGAAATATTGAGTACTACCCCATAGTGAAACACAAGGTAACCATTGGGAATCTGTGATCCACGACCCTGTGGTTTTCGCCCAGTCATTGCCATAGGTACCTCCCCAACTGCCTTCCTCCGGGCAGACCTAGGCTTTCCACTTTCCACATATGAGGATCCCGCCACCCACCCAGACCACTATGGATCCAGATGATATCATCCACATCTTCTACATCAAGATAGCATTATTTCCTCCCATGTTCTGGTTCACCTCCATAACACCATCGCGCCTCCTCTCATAGTTAAACTCCCAAATCTGGACACCTTGCTTATGTCACCTCCCTTGAGAGCCATCAGCTCCGCTAGTCAGACCCAACCACCATCGACTAGCTATATATGGTGAGATAGATACCTAAGTGAATTTCTTTATACATCTCCACATGTAGAGAGTCCAAACATGTGATCCCCCTCTAGTGGGGCACGCTTCCAAACTATGATCGGCCAGGGTGGTGTGAACATGTCCCATCAATTAGGTCACACTCTACCATGGACGACTTCAAGTTCCATTGGACTCTACTCGACTTACAATGAGACCGGGAGGGCTTATCTGGTGATAACCAGCATTACACATGATTTTAATGACCCAAAATGGGTCTCCACAGGGTCAGTAAGATGGGTAATGGGGCTGAGCAGGGATTCAGAGCTCTCGTTTTTTATATAATCAAAAATTAAAATAAATAATTTTATTTTATTTAAGTATTAAAAATAAATTAATTAATAATTAATTTGTGGTTCAAAGTATAATATTTTAATAATATGATATATTTAATTTAATTTCAGTATTAAATTTAATAAATTTAATAACTTAATATTAGGAAATTTGATTAAATTAACAGTGGACAAAATATAATTTAATTATCTGAATTTCTATAATTCATTTAATCTATTTAATTTCCTCATACATAAATTAGTACAAATTAATTTTTATCATGCTTTTATTTTACCCTCCGATCGATCATGAGTATCGACTGACTATTTATGTCTAGTTATATTACTAATTCGCTATTATATACCTGTGACGACTCTAAATTAGTAATTTTTTATGATTGTCTATACATCATATTTTTTATTTAAATATGTGAATTTGATTGTGAATCTTTAATTTATCTATATTTTTTATTCATGATTAATCCTCACCAATGTGATAGTATTTTTGTACTATGATGATGACGTTGTAAGACATGAACCATGAAAACTTTACAAAAAATAAAGATAACCATTGGACACCCTAGATAGTGATGAGCTGCATCATGAGTCAAGATATGAATCAGGTATTCTTCTAATTTGTCAGAGATGATCCATATTTCCTAAATATGTCAACCAATATTATATTCCCAAGAAAAATAATGTATTTATTTCCTTTATGCATTGTTTTTTATTTTTGGTATTTTCAAGTCAATGGGAAAAATACAAAATAATAAACAGTTAAATGAATAATGACTCGATGAATAATTTTTTAAATTAATTTTTAGTTATGAGTGATAAAATATGGAATAAATATGTTAAAATATTTATATTACCTTCATCGAAAAAATATTTAAAACCATCAAGAAATATTATGTCATTAAAATCGATCTATCATTTGAATTTGAAAAAAACTGACTCTTTGGGGTTCTCATCATCCAAGGATAAGGGTAACTCCTACTACAAGGATATTCATATATGAATGCTGTCTTGACTTAACATATGTCAGAAGAATATAAATATCCAAATCTATATTGTTGCAAGATTAGATTCAAGATTATACTAATCCAAGTTTATGAATTTAGAAATTGGGACTTCACTATACATATCATGAAACCGTGAGTTAATTTGGTTGACCAGTCAAATACCTACCATAAACTCTCTAAGCAGTGGCATAGTCAAACCATGTAGACAACAAGGATAGGTTCAAACATCCTTTCCACTAGTAATATTGATGCGAAAAATTATTCTGATTCTACTATAGTTAGTTACTTAGAATTTGTTAAAATAGTGTCAGACATTTCATAATTAAATTAATTGGAAATGTCTAAACGACAATAAAAATAAAAGAAAAATTGATAGATTTAATTTTTTAGAATTAATATACTAATACCCCGAATACACTTGTATTAGTAATTGAAAATTAAAATCCTTCATATATAATTATCTTCCAACATCAATTATAGGCACATTCATTAAGTACTATAGACAAACATCGAGGTTCATCTGACCCCAATACATGTTAATCTGATATAGAATGAGTGTTTATTAAAAATTATTACAAGAAACTCATTTATATTTAATATGATTTTAATTTCATAATTATATCATCAATATTTGATGTGAGTTTTGGATAAAATTTCAGAACATGTATAACATCACATGTTATCTCATCATTGATAATCTTACAAGGATATGGTGCAGCAAGTTATGAATGGATGATAATTACACAGAAGAAGTGTGCATTTTAAAGATGGATCAAAAGACATTAATATATAATTTTCACACATATAATATAGGTTCATTATTAAACAAATAGTAAAAATAGAAAACACATGACTACCTCTTTGGTATGGTTCTCTAAGAAATAAGTTCATAATAAAACTATAATATTTACTTATTCTAACAAATATTTTAAATTAAATTGAAAACTTCAAATAGAATGAGTGGAACCAAACTCACCATTACAATTTATTAAATGGAATGAGGTATTAAACATGAAGTTATTTTCTTCTTGTATCTTGAAATAAAAACTATGGAAGTTTGAACATAACAAAATGATTAAATAATCAAGTAGTCTCTTTTTCTTCAGGTATACTAATCAATTTCACATAATGTTTCTGTTATTAATTTTGGGTATTACGTAAAATATTAAAATAACACTTATGTATTTCAATACATTAACCTTGTAATTATTGAAAAATTTCAAGATGTATGGTGTGTTCTTTAAGTGGATGACAAAGGGTGGTTCCTAAGTCATTAGTGATAAGTTTATAACATTTTTATTTCAATGTTTAATGATTCTAGATGAACATATACAGTATCACCAAAACATTTATCACATATATACATTGAAAACTTTGACACATTATTCTATTTCCAGAACAAATGTTATTTGTTGTGTCTCATAAAAAACCAATATTTTTCTAATACATGAATCATAGTAAATATGTAATGAATATAAAATGAAATATTTATATATCCATATGTTGTAAGGTAATTCATCACAAGTTACATTGAAAATGGATATCAAGGATATACTAGGCATGGTATTTAGTCTTAGTTGATCTTAAGTAATTATCTTTTACCGACCTATGTACTTATTTATTTTTGAAAAATAAACTATTATAAATAAAATTTAAGTCACAATTCCTTCAGAATTAGCTTAGCTAGGATGAAAGAAATATTCCATGGGTTATCTAGTGGTGAATATATATCATTAAATTATTTTATGTGCTTATTAAAAAAATTAAACTGAATTATGGAATATTAGTTGTAAGAAGATATGATTTTTATTGAGGTGGTGTGCAAAACAAATTTCTAGAGCAAGCACTCATTGATCAATATAATGCACCTTGGAGTAATTCCTAAACTCAAATTACCATATCCATTTAAAACCAATTCTTCTAATAAGTAGGATCGATGGCGATTTCTTCATGTTAAGATTGATTAATTTAATTTATCATGAATTAATTACTAAACAGTAATTCATTATATACAAAAAATTTATGACGATATTAAAAAGAGTATCAATGTAATGAATAATATTCAGTGCAGAAAATTTCTTTCTATTTAAAGATGTGATTTTCAAATAAGGGTGATATCACATCAACATGTGCCGACATTAATTACAAATGGATATCATATGAGCTAAAAAATTATAAAAATATATTATTTCATAAAAACAAGTGATTTAATTCAATGTTTTTATTAGTGAAATAAAAAAACTATTATTACACCAACCAAATTGTTTTCAAATGTAAAAATATTAAAGGTTACATAATATATTATAGAAATACACGGGAAAAAAATAAGTAGTAAAGTGATAGTCTATATTTCTCGAAAATTGGGATCTTATCAACATTAGATAGTGGGAGAATGACTGAATTTGTTTTATTCAATGTAAAAGATGCACAAGTAGTTGGCATTAGAAGATGTTCCATAATAGGTGTCTAAGTGAATTGTTCTAGAGACACATACTCTGGAGAAAGATTAAAACTAAAGTTACTATTTTATTTTCACTATATCTGGTGGTACATTTTGAATGGACAATAATAATTTGAAATGTAAAGTAGCATATGGAAATTAACAGATATTCAAAAGGTCAGTTAATATTCAAATAAGGATTATATGTATCAATGTATATGGGGCTTATTTTTTGAATATTGTTTTGGGTATTCAAATTAAACTATTCATGGATGTTATAAGTGTGTTACTAATGGGGATTGATTGGTCATAACATGTAACTATGGATAAATTAGATATATTTTTACTTATAATAGATCATTTCGTATATTATTTCATTGAGAATTGGATGTTATGACAACCCATCTTAGAAGGTGTCTATACAATGGAACAATAAATGGATGGTGAAACCTTATGATTCCAAATATGAGTGACTGTTACTAAAATCTAGTTCAAGATTAATTTAAGTGGAAATATCAAATTATGTTGGTTATTATTTAATATATGTCATGTTACTATAAGAGGTTCGTGGGAGCATTATGGTTTTCCATATAAAATATGTTTTGTAAATTATGGGAAACATTTATTAGTCTTATATTTAGATAATACTATAATGAATTAATCACAATAGAGATTGTTTAAATGTATTGAACTATGTTTTATAGGATTTCATATACTGATGTAGATCTATAGCTTTTTTAAAATCATGTTAAAGTATATATATTGACATGGTATTGAAAAATACAAGTTAAAAGATTTCAAAAGATAATTGTTACTACTGTCACCTGGAATTAATATCACCAAAAATTCATTCATAGTAATATGAGGATGTTAATATGGTGATTTGGATTTCATATTCTTATATGGTGGAATAATCACTATTTCCATGATATGTACAAGATGTGATATATCAAATATATACTTTATATTATGGAAATATCAGTAATATATAAGATAACATAATGAGAGGGAATTCATAAATATCTAATTTTAAATAAGAGATGTAATAAATATATACCTGGTATATGGAGAGAAAATGATACTAGTTTTTAGCATACACAACTAGTATTACATTGATCGATGGGATCTAATATCCCTATTAGTTTAAGGTAATGAGAATGAAAATATCATTCAAGATAGTGGTGGTCATACTTAAAAATACCAATTATGTTGTAGCGTATGTGGATGTTAACAGTGTATTAAAATATGAAACTATTTAATAAAATTATTTGAATCACAGATAGTCAGTAATGTTTTAGGTTTATGATGTTTATATTTCCGGTACTAGCCAATATGTGAAGTTTCAACAGTGAAAAAATGGATACCCTTGGGGATTATATCTCTTGAGGAGTCTTACTGAAGGAGGTGTGGTCACATATAAAATAATATCCATGCAGTGGATATATGGAATACTATATTACTAAACCCATTACTCAACAAAAACAAAATCTTAATCATATGAGAATTAAAATGGATGGTTAGTTAGTTGGTGCTAGGGTTAGTGGGAGTGTTGTAATAGCAGGTTCCCAAGACCCAACTAAACAGTATATTCAATTACCATATCATGGATACAATGAGTTATACATGATGCACATGTTCTATAGTAGTGTATATATATATATTTTTTCTATTTAAATTCATTTTTTCATAGATTAGTTTCCCAAAAGAAATTTTATAACAAATCCCAAACTATTATGAGAACCTCAAGATACTATAATGTTTGTCGTAAGTATATGTCCTATGGTATAGATACATCATACAAACAAGATATAGTTGATGTCTGAATACCTAGTGTTGGGGTCTCATAATCATTGAGACTTCTTCTCATAATGTTCACAATTTGTGATCTATGGTATGTGAGATCATTATGAATGAAAAACCATTTAGAGATATACTTTTTTGAGGTTTCATTGATTGTTCCCATCAATGAACATGTGTATAGGTTTCCTATCATGATAACATTATCAATGCATTCAGTTTAATAATGTACATTTATGATATTAAAAAACCATATCAATGAATTCGTGGAGAGGTTTCATGTATTGGGTGTGTCATTAGTGGTATGTAATTCCTTGAATGGTCAAGATTAATTTTCCACTTCCAAGTTGAAGAAGTAAAGTCTCTAGTGTAAAGTCCCAAAAATTCCATGAATTTTTTTCGTAAATAAATTGGACTTCTACGAGTCTGTGAAAATTTACGACGCATCATTATGAGGCCCGGTGTTCTTGGAATCAATTTCTGAAGTTTAGTTCAGGTACGTTCAGTAAACGTACGAGCGGGATTTGATAACTTTAGAACGGATGCTCAGAACTGAAATCTGAGAGCATCGTTGGACTCGCATCACTGGTATTCTCTTAAGAAGACTTTCACTTTGACATCAATCAGTCGATGATAAATGTTATTTTTTGAGTTTTCATAAAAAATAATAATTAAATAAAGTGTAACACATTATTTTATTTTTGAGCCACCATGTGGGTGTGGGTAGTTGGAACCTCCACTTTGGAGTTGATGGTGGGACCGACATACCCCATCCTCCCATGAGAGGTTATGGTGGTGGGGCCCATTTGAGCATAACCTCCTGTGAGAGGTTACGATGTAGGTACCACCCGAGACCCATAACCTCTCTTTTAAATGATAGGGGTGGGTACCACCCAACCCCTATTGATGATATAGGATAAAACCTCCCACCTCTACCTCTTTAATGAGGAAGAGCCTCTTTCCATTCACCTAATTAAATGTGACACCTGTCATGTATTTAATTAGGTGGGCCCACTAATTTAATTCATAAAATTTGAATTATGTGTCAACGTAATAATAGACAAACCCTCCTTTTATTTTCGTTGGCATAATCATTTTTTTGGAGGAGGCTTTGTGACGAAAGCTAGTGAGAAAAGATCCCAATGAAGAACGCAATGAATGTGAAGAAAAACATCGACATTCTTTCTGCTTCGACTTCTTCCCCATCCACCTACCGATCAATTATCCACAACGTCATCAACAGACCGATGCAGCTTAGAATTGAGGACGTGCAGCGGACACGAAGAATGACAGTATCCTCTGTCTACCTTTTTCAACTCCGTCAACAAATGACAAGCGTCAAGCAAAGATTCAAAAGGTAGGGGTTGTTTCATTTAATGTACCATGTTCTTCCTTCATTAATCGAAGAACATTTATGTTTACCTTTTTCGTGTGGGGTGTTGTGTTCCGTTCATGATAACCTATTGCTCCCACCCAAAATGCGAAGGGTGCATGCCAAACCAACATGGCCTGAACCCTCTGTTGTTTTTTTTGTGATGACTCCACGAGGGCATGTCAATGAGGTGAAGGAGTAAATGATGGAAAACAAAGGCCGCGATACCCGCGGCCTACCCGCGCAGCACCGCTCCCCACGCCGGCCTCCCTGCACACCACTGCACCACTCGACGACCTGCCTGCACGCCGCCAGTGCCCTTCCCGGTTCCCCCATGCCGCCTACCTGCACGCCCCTCGCACTGCCTGGCTTTGTCGGTGCCCTGCCCGGCACCCCAGCGCACTGCCCGCGCCCCAGCGCACTGCCCCGGTGCGTCGAACTGTTCCCCGGAGCCTTCCAGGCACTTCGGAGTGTAGCCCACTGCACAGTGTGCTCCCCGGCGCCCCCGGCCGTAGCATGCCTGACGCCCCCGCGACCCCCAGTCGTGGCCTGTTCGACGCACCCTCGAGCTACCCGACATTGAGAGGGCCTATCGTGCCCTGTATGACCTTCCCGTTGGGCTCCCAGTCGCGGCCTCCCGAGCCGACCCGTGGTGTTCCCCCATAGTGTCACTGGCAGAACCGGCCTGGCCTCTCGGGTCGAGTCACCGAGCCGCCTGCCCAGCGGACCGAGCCTAACATAGCGGGCTGATCCACACAACAGTTGGGACAGACCCATCAGGTCTGTCTGGGTTGACCCAGACCGGGTCGGCCCAGACTGGGTTGGGCCGAATATGTCTGACCAGGTCAGTCCGGACCTGGGCCCACTACCGACCCTTAATGTACACTGGCCATTACTTTGGCATCATACATCCATTTGACTAACCATCAACGGCGCTGGTAATCTTTATAATAGACTATCCTTTTAGTATACCCCACTAGAGTTTGGGTTATAGTTGAGTTGTGGTCAGGTTGGATCATACACGAATCCAACCGGGCCCCCAGGACAAAAAGGCTAATAACTAACAAACCTGGCATCTGATTGACACTCCATCTATTGCGTTGAGACCCCTATGACATGGCGGTCCTTTGAGATTCCACTACATGGGTTTTCATGACACTTGGAGTATCGACTTGTAGCTCATGGAGCGGACCCTACCGGTAATGAGCGAGCAGATTGTAGAGACCTAGTAGCTGGCCGAGACATGATGACTACTGACTGATCAACTATGAGTGATTTCAATGGACCAGGGGGAAGATCTTGGTTGTAGCATCGGAATCATGATAGAGGAGTTCTTGGTTTTAGAGGAAGACCGGTGGTACTCGACAGAAAGAGTATCTCTTTTGGCTTTGAGGGGGAGTGCTTGGTTTTTTTGGCAGACCCATGGTGGGGAGCACCTCTGTGTGAGCACGATGGACCCAAAATAGTTGATAGGTGGATTACCTCAGTAGTCCAAGGTTAGTGGGAAGCACTTGGTTGTAGCGGCAGGCCTACTGTACTCGACAAAGGAGAATTTCTCCAGCAGTCGTGGTTTCGATATCGTGAATAAAAAAAATTCTGGTTTGAGCAGAGTCTTTGACTTTTGAGTTTTCCTTGGGATTGAGATTGGTTACTTGATAACTTATGTATTTGCATTGGCATATACCTAACTAATGGCAATCCATTGATTTCAAACATTGTGGTTTATCCTTGTTGGATTTTATGAGACCTTGAGGGTCTCAAAGTCCCTACTTAGAATTGTTATACTCATCCCTTCATGAGCTATGCCTGCACCTCGTTGTGTTGGTCCCAGATGATGGACATCACTGACTGAGGAAGAGAGTAATAGGACTGGACGGTACTCGAAGGTGGATCATTCGGAGTGACGATTCATGGAGAGGACAGACGAATGTGGATTGCATAGGAGACCAATTGTACCGACCCGTAATGTAGGAATAACGGAGGACGACCTAGTAGATTCTTTACCTGCTTCTTAGGTGTACATTTCTATTTTCTTGTACATTACTGTTGGGAATGTATTTCTGGCCCCCTTTACTTTCAACACACTCTTTTGTACACATTTTACTTTGTTTTTTACTTCTTATTGCGTTCTATGATATGAGATTTTCTATTTATAAAGGCAATGCCTTCCCATTTTATGGATTTACGCCTTTTTTGTTAGTCACCAGCCCCTGGCCTATGGAAGGCGGGCTTGGGGAAGTCACGATACGGGCCCCTGGGGATGGTTCGTGACAAATTGGTATCAGAGGAGTCAGTTCTACTGTAGAACTTAGGACCTTGATATTCTTTTCTATGAAGTAATATTTTTAAGGGTACTAAGTGTGGTTTTTAGTTCAGGGAGTCCAGTATTGGTGAGGGAGGCCGATATATTCATACACCAGGACCATGACTTCAGATTTTTGACTCAGTGTATGAAAAACACGGATTGCGTGTGTGTTTTAAAAAAGTATTTTTCTTTATATCATCTCAACCAGGTAATATCACTAGGTATAGTCTTTTGATCATGCCACATCTGTTTTCTTTCTAGATTCCTCCCCGAGAACGACAAGTTAGAGCCCCGATAGTCGCACATACTGAGAGCCCACCGATAAACAAGGCCTCGGTGAAGGGCCTCTTCCCAGTGGAGGCACCAGCGGTACCGCTTCCCATTGGGCCACCAATCCCACCAGCCAGAGCAGCAGACGATGCATGCCGCTTGAGCACATTGCATGATTCCCAGCACTAGAGGCCACCTGGTTTTAGGGGAGAGACGAACCCACAGGTGACTGAGGATTGGCTGGAGGCTGTGGTGAGAGTCTTCCGACTGGTAGGGACACCATCCGACTTCATGGTGATCCTTGCTTCCAACCTCATTCAGGCAGCAGCAGGCAGATGGTGGAGCTTGATACTCCTGATGCATTATGAGGTGACACTACTCTAGTTAGACTTCGAGAGACTATTCGGGGCATAGTTTATATCATCCAACTTTTGTGCGGTGTGTATACATGATCTATTGCATCTACATAAGAGTATAATGATGGTGGTGTAATACTCAGTGAGGTTCACTGACCTCTCATGCTACTCCACATATATGGTGCGAGACCCATTCTTTAGGCCCCGAACCTTCGAGTAGGGGATCAGGCGAGGGATCAGAACTCCAATAATCTCACATAGCATCCCGACACAGACGGGGGTGTGGAAGAGAACCGTACTAGTGGAGAGTTTCCTTGCGGAGCAGTCTCCAGGAGCGAGACCCACCAGTAGTCAACATGTTGCGGAGTCTTCTGTAGTTGTTAGTATAAAAATTATGTAGAAGTCTAAGAAGTCCAAACTTTCAGGTGGTCGACTACATGACTCAGGATCATATGTGCGAGGCACCCGGGGTGGAGACAGACCTACCATGAGTAGGAAGTGTTACTCATGTTGCGGGAAGCGTCACATGGCTCGTGACTGTCTGACCCACCGCATGGACAATCAACAGACAGTTGAGGGACCTCCCAGGCCAAGGAATAGTTTCAGACGAGGCGGACCGCAGGGAGGAGGCAGACGTGGCAGTGGAGCTGGACGTGCAGCAGGCGGTGGAGGACGTTTCGAGGTGTTACTTCCACCACCACTTGGAGGTCCACATCGACCAGAGGGAGCAGGTGGACAGGGGAGATCTCAGCTTCAGGCATCTGAGGTATATGACCATGGAACTCCGGAGATGATTCGAGGTACGATCTATGTGTAATCCACATTAGTTGCAGTTTTTATCGACACAGTTTCCAGTCACACTATCATTTCCACTTCCCTCGTTCAGAGCTCAGAGATTCCGAAAGAGACGTTAGATAGATCCTTATGGCTAGATACTCCGACGGGAGCTGATTCAGCGATTTTTCACTAGTCCCAACAGTGAGATCTTAATCTAGGAGGTGAGAGCTTTGGCTGAGATCTCCTAGTAGTGGCGTCGAGGCCTTACGACATCATCTTGGGTATGGACTGGTTATCTACAGTCCATTACTAGATCGACTGTGTTAGGCACAAATTGATGTGTGTCCGCACAGATGGGATTGGGTTCACCTTCACCGGCAAAAAGGGAACCTTTTCAGTGCAATAAGAACTTACTCGGAGCAGGGTGCAGCCGATCAATCACCAGGTGGCTTGCCTTACCCTCCGAGCAGTTGATGTGGAGAGTCTGATTTACTTTATAATGGTGGACCAGTACGCTGATGTTTTCCTTGATGATGTTCTAGGACTACTTCCTTGCACAGTGGTTGACTTCTACATTGACATGTACCTCAGGACAACACCGATATCTACACTAGCATATCGTATGGCTCCCGCTCAGCATTGTGAACTGCAGTTACAACTAGAGGACTTGTAGGGTAAGGGATTCATCTGGCCCAGTGTTTCTCCCTGGGCAGCCCTGATTCTATTTTCCATGAAGGCAGATGGGAGCTTGAGGCTATGTGATGACTACCGTCACCTAAACCATTTTACAGTAAAGAAAAAGTACCCACTCCCGCGGATTGATGACCACTTTGATCAGCTCAAGGGAGCATGATGGTTCTTGATGATATACCTCAGATCAGGTAATAACCGGCTCAGAGTTCAAGAAGTGGATGTGTAGAAGACAGCCTTCAGGTTTCAATATAGCCACAATGAGTTCTTGGTTATGCCCTTCGGCATAACCAACACTCCAGTAGTGTTCATGAGTCTCATGAATACTACCTTCCATCCTTACCTCGATTGATTTTTCATAGTCTTTATCGACAACATTTTGATCTACTTGACTACTATGGATGATTATGACTTCTATTTACGGGTAGAACTAGACACACTATGAGAGCACCCGTTTTATTGTAAGCTCTCGAAGTGCCAGTTCTGGATCTGAGAGGTGAACTTCTTAGGACATGTTATCTCGGAGGCTGGAGTTGCAGTATATCCAGTGAAGATTGAGGTTGTATTTACTTGGGAGCCACCCAGGTGTGTGATGGAGGTATGGTGTTTCCTGGGTTTGGCTGGATACAATCAGAGATTCGTTCTAGACTTATATAAAGTTGTATCACCACTTTTATACTTAACAAAGAAGGGGAAACCCTTCATGTTGTTTAAGAGATTCCATCAGACCATTTAGGAGATGAGGCAGAGGTTGACTAGTTCCCCCATCCCTGAGGCTTCCAGAGGAAGGCGAAAGGTATGTAGTTTACAATGATGCATCGGGGACCAGAATTGGGTGTGTCCTGATGCAGGATCAAGCTGTGATAGAATATGTTTCTCGGTAGACGAGACAACACAACCAGAACTACGCTACCCATGACCTGGAGTGCCTTTAAAGGTCCCATAGTATAAGTGGGATGGAATATTTATGGACTTAGTGACATGTCTTCCACATACGTCCTGGGGTCACGACTTGATTTGGGTGATCGTTGACCGACTCACCAAGTTGGCCCACTTCTTATCGATCAAGGAGTAGGGCTCAGTAGAGAGCATGCCATTCCTCTACGTGCAATATATAGTTAATTTACATGGAGTTCTATCCTCTATGGTATTTGATCGTGACGCAAGATTTACATTTCGGCTATGGAAGGGGTTTTTGGAAGCTTTCGGGACACAGTATCACTTTAGCACCACCTTCCATCCTCATATAGATGGTCAGACTGAGCGGACCCTTAAAACTCTCGAGGACATGCTATGTGCATGCATCCTAGACTTCGGTCACAACTGGGAGGATCACTTATTGTTGGTGGAGTTTTCTTACAATAAAAGCTATCACTCCACCATTGGAATGTCACCTTTTGAGGCCTTGTATGGTAAACCATGCCGATCGCCAATGTTCTGGACAGTCCAATGGGAGTCAGCGCTAGTGGGGAAAGAGATGGTACATGCTACCACAAAGAAGCTTCAGATCATTCAGGAGATGATGAAGACTGCACAGAGCCGACATAAGTCTTATATTGATAGGAGATGGAGACCTATGGAGTTCTAGGATGGAAACCACCACTTTCAATGAGTATCACCTCAGCGAGGACTATAGAGATTTGGCTGAGGTGGCATGTTATATCTGATATTCATCGGACCTTTCCAGGTCCTCAGTAGAGTAGGAGAGGTGGCCTGCCACTAAGCTCTTCCTCCACAGTTACACCGGGTGCATGAAGTCTTCCATTTATCTGAGTTGAAGAGATATGTGCATGACCTTTTCCACATCATCGACCACGGGGAGCTGGACATCGATGATGGGGAGACTTCCACGAAGGTTCCAGTGGAGAGTGAGGATCGACAAGAGAAATTCCTACATGGATGAGTGATACCTCTGTTGTGTGTTATCTGGCTACATGAGAACCTCCAGGATAGCACATGGGAGCAGGAGGCTCAGATTCGTGCTTAGTAACCCCATGTGTTCCCTTAGATTGAGTTGTAGCTTATTGGGATGTAACGCCCTGTGGTGGGGAGAATGTAAAGACCCGGAAATTCCATGAATTTTTTTTCTTAAATTAATGGGATTTTTACGACTCTGCGAAAATTTACGGAGCATGATTCTGAGTACTGGTGTTCCCGGAATCAATTTTTGAAGTTTTGTTCAGGTACTTTTAATAAACGTATGAGTGGGATTTGATAATTTTAGAATCGGTGCTCGGAACTGACATATGAGGGCACCGTTGAACTCGCATCACCAGTATTCTCTGAAGAAGACATTCACTTCGATGGCAGTGACTCTATGATAAAAGTTAGTTTTGGGTTTTCTAAAAAAAATAATAAAATAAATTGTTACAACTTATTTTATTCTTGAGCCTCCATGTGGGTGTAGGTAGTTGGAAACTCCACACGGGAGTTGATGGTGGGACAACCACACCCCAACCTCCAATGAGAGGTTATGGTGGTGGGCCCCACTCGAGCATAACCTCCCGCTAGTGGTTACGACAAGGGGACCACCCGAGACCCATAAACTCTCTATTAAATGATAGCGTTGGGACCACCCGACCCCTATTGATGATGGAGGGTAAAACCTCCCACCTCTCCCTCTTTAATGAGGGAGAGCATCTTGCCCTTCAAATAATTAAAGGTGACACCTCTCACGAATTTTAATAGGTTCATCCCAGTCATTTAATTCATTGATTTTGAATTACCTGCCAACGTAATAATAGACAAACCATCCTATTATTTTCATTGGCATAATATTTTTTTTGGAGGTGGCTTTGAGAGAAAATATAGGTAGAAGATCTCCTAACAAATAATGTGAAGAACGTGAAGAACACCGGTGACGCTCTTTCTTCTTTGACTTCTTCCTCGGCCACCTACCGATCAACTCTCTGCAATGTCGTCAATGAATTGACGCGGCTCAGAAATGAGGATCTACGGTGGACGCGACGAATGATAGTCTCCTCTATCTACCTTTTGCGACTCTGTAAACAAACGAATAGCATCGAGTGATGAATCAAAAAGTAGGGGTTGTTTCCTTTAAAGTACCATGTTCTACCTTCCTTAATCGAAGATCGTTTATGTTTTCCTTTTGCAAGTGGGGTGTTGTGTTCCGTTCTTGAGAACCTATTGCTACCACAATAAATGTGGAGGTTTTGGGCCAAATGAACATTGCCCGACCTCTCTGTTGTTAATTTTGTGATGACTCCACGACGAAATGGAAATGAGGCAACGATGACAAAGACGAAAAACAAAGTTCGTGCTACCTGCGGCCTGTCCGCGCGTCGCCGGCGCCCTACTCGGTGCCCAGCGCATTTCACAGTTCCCGGAGCCTACCTGGCATTCCGACATGCTGCCCACTCCCCAGTTCCCTACCTCGATGCCCTACCTGGTGCCCCGGCGGCCCCCTGCTACGGCCTGCCCAGTGCAACTGCCGCCTGCCTGGCGTGTAGCCGGCCTGCCCACACCCTGCATGACCTGCACGTTGGCCTCCTGAGATGACCTACCGTATTCCCCCGTAGTGTCACTGGCCAAACTGACCCGGCCTCCCAAGCCGAGTCACCGAGCTACCTACGTGGCGACATTCAGGCCGACCTGACCTCACAATCCGTTGGGCTGGGCCCAGCAGATCGGGCCTAACTTAGCGGGCTTACCCACCCACCGACTGGATCAGACCCATCGGGTCTGTCCCAGTTGACCTAGAATGGGTCGGCCCAGACTGGGTTGGGTCGAGTCAGTCCGACCGGGTCGGACCAGACCCGGGCCTACTACCGACCATTTTCTTAATTTGGGCATAACATTGGAACCGAACGTCCATTGGACGAACCTTCAGTGGCGCTGGTAATCTCGATAATAGATGGTTCTTTGAGTATACCCCATTTAAGTTCTAGGTATAGATGATTTATGGTCAGTTTGGATCGTACACGAATCTAACCGGGCCCCCAGGACTAAAAGGCTAATAACTAACAGGTCGGGCATCTGATTGACGTTCCATGTGTTTCTTTGAGACCCCTATGACATGACGGTTCTTTGAGATACTTCTACGTGGGTTTTCGTGACACATGGAGTATCTACTTGTAGCTCGTGGATCGGACCCTCCCAATGACTAGCAAGCAGATTATAGAGACCTATTAGCTGGCAGAGACTTCACAACTGCTGATCGATCGACTTGAAGTGATTTCGATGGCCCACTAGGAGCGTATGGTTGTAGCAATATACCCACGGAGATAGAGAATATGGTTGTATCAGAAGACCCGTGGTACTCGACATAAGTAGTACCTCGGTAGGCTATGAAGGGGATCACTTGTTTGTAGTAGCAGACCAATGGTGGGGAGCGCCTCTATATGAGCAAGGCAGACCCACAGTACTCGATAGGTGGAGTACCTTAGTAGTACAAGGTTAGTCGGAAGCGCTTGGTTGTAGGGAAAGGCCCACTGTACTCGATAGAGGAGGAGTTCTCCAGCCGCCATGGTTTTGACATTGTGAATAAAAAAATCCCAGTTGGATCTGAGTCTTTGATTTTTGTGTTTTCCTCATTATTGAGATGAGATACTTGATAACTTAGGAATATGTAAGGGCATATACCTATGTAATGGTTATCCATTGATTTCATACTTTTTGGTTTACCCTTGTCAGATTTTGTGAGACCTTGAGGGACTTGAGGTCCCTACTGAGTTTCTTTAAACTCACCCATGCACGGGCTATGCCTGCCCCACGTAGTGTTGGTTGTAGATGATAGACAACGCTGACTGAGGTAGAGAGTAGCAGGACTAGACGGTAACCGGAGGTGGATCGCTTGGAGTGATGGTGCATGGAGAGAACGGACGCAAGTGGAGTGCAATGGAGACCAATTGTACCTACCCTTCAGGTAGGAATCCCGGAGGATGACCCAATAGCTTTTTTACCTACATTCAGTTGTACATTTTCATTTCCTTGTACTTCATTGTTGGGGATATATTTCCATCCCCCATTACTTTTAGAACACTCTTTAGTACACAATTTACTGATTTTTTTACTTCCTGTAGCATTTTCAGAAGTGATTGTTTTAGTTTATAAAGGCAATTCCTTCTCAGTTTACAGATTTACACCTTTCATGCAAGTTTCCAGCCCCTGGCCTATGGAAGGCGTGATTGGGGTAGTCACGATACGGGCCTTGGGGGATGGGTCGTGACATCTAGCTAGTTTGATCAGGATAGTAGTACCTTCATATATCATGCTCTGACACAGTTGAAGGTATTTCTATCCATTTTTATCAAAAATATAATGAAATAATGTATGATTACATAATTGTGCGTCCTATTTTATGAGATATTTAAAGGCAAAGAGATAATATTACAAAATGGATTATTCAATAGACTACCCCATTCTTATAAATAATATAATAGGAAAGTAGGGGAACACCATAGGGGATGATATTTTTCCAAGTAATAAATCAATGATAAATAAATAAATTAATTATTATTAATGTTTAGAGTTATCGGGTTGAATTTATTATTTCAAATTATTCAAAAGGTTTTTAGTGAATAAAGGAAAATTATTACTTGAACAAAAAATATTTTAATATTCATGGTTAATTTAATATTAATAGGAATTATGGGTTGTGTTGATGAATCGATAATATCACGTTATATATTTAAATATATAATAAAAGTATATGATAAAATATAAATAACATTTATAACACATTTACATTGTCGTAAATTTTTATTTAAATCTTATTTGGTGGCCGTTTAATTGTTAGGAGTTGGGGAACCCTTCAAAGTATTTTGAGCCACCCACTATATAAGTAGGAGAGAGGATCTCATTAAATATTCACTTTTCATTCCAATGGAATGAAGGATTATCTCTCCTGAAACATTCTAAATTAATAATTTTTTCTCTGGGTGATCTATCTAACAACACCTTGGAATAATCTAAGGAGCGATATCAATTTGATCATCAAGATGCATAAGGATTCATTATTTCTTTGTGCTATAACTCGGAATTTGATGAACAAATGATCAAATGGTTTCTTAAAGCATGTTTCGATGATCTAGAGTTATTTTTATTTCAATTCTTATGAAATTATTTTCTATGAATAACTGTAGTCGTACTCTCTATTGAATTGAATAAGGCAATATTCAAATTATTATGTTCTAATTCTTATAAAATTCATGCAATATCCCTGGACTATAATGGTGCTTAGATCACCATATATGAAAAGATATATTGTTATGAAAATGAAAAGTTTCAAATAATCAACCCATTGTCTTCCTCTCTATTCCCAAGTAACATTACTATGAACCGTGATTTAATCTATTTTCTTCTTCTAATGGCATCCGCTAATGAAGAACTCTCAGATCTCTTTTCATGTCTACAAGGGTTATGCATCTAAACCTAAAATATTTACCTAATATAAATTATATAGGTGACATTATGTTTTTTTTATTTTAAATCAAAATAAATTAATTTATTTATTTATTTCAATTAAATTCACCACCAATGATATCTGAAAGTGGATATTCTATGTCCAACAACCGTGGATCATATGTAATAAAAAACCAACATTCTAGACATTACTAGAATTTTTTATTTATGATATTAGACTAAATTTGATAATTTTTCCACTATTTCAAGAAAACTAAATGTGCATGATACTAAATTTATTTAAAAATTTAACAATATCAATATTTGGATAACATGTACTGAGAATATCACATAGAATCATCTCCCAACACTGAAAATATTCCATAATATAATTTAATGTCTTACAAGGAATTACAAATCACTAGAAGATATAAACATTGGAACAATAAATTTATAGCATAAAATTTGGACACTATCCTTTTTATACTGAACCTCATATTAAATTGGTATAATGGTAATGAAATGTTATCAATAACACTTCAAGGTGTATTACATCTTATAATCATGGGTTTAATTGAAGATCATTGCATTTAATGAACTGATAGTGATACTTCATACTAAGAATTTATTGTTGATTTTGAGCATAATGATTTATAAAAATGGTTATAAGGGTTGATTTTTGAAAATGTTATAGTAATTATTGTATCATATGTTTATATGGAATTTTATTAAAATTCAGTATCCAATGAGTAATGACTAAATAGATTTTTACTCTAGTTATAGATAGTGTCACTAGGTATATACAATATAAATCAGAAAGAAGGTGTTGTAGATAATGTGGTTACACAAGATCCTTATGTTAAGTTGTATCTTTTCAAAATAATTGTGCATACATTCTTATCCATTTGTAAGGGAAATAAAAGTGATGGGCTATATAATGTGGATCATTCCATATAATTTTAGAACAAAATTCACCAAACTTTTATGAGTCTCTAAAACAAAAAATGGTGGAAGTGTGGCTCAATAGAATGAACATGATTTTCAATTTCATTATTACACTAGATTCGTTAAATATAAAATTTGGAACCTATATACTAAACGATCATGAACACCAACGGTGTTAATCAGATATCCACATATAAAGTCAAAAAATGCATGATTTGGGGTGAATTTTAGTATCTATTTAACAAACAATTAAATTCTCAAATATTCACAATATTTAAATAATATATCACATTAACTATATGTATGAGAATCTATCAATGATGTACTATATAGGCATGTTTATGAATTTAGTTCATTTTACTATAGAAGTGGATACTAGTTCATCCATGAAGTCGTACATCTTTTAATTAGTTATTTGACTATAGATTCATTCTATAATAAGTGTTCTCTGTATTACTAATTATAAAAAAGTAGTTCAGAAGGAGAACATGGTAAAAATGGATGTATCTAGGAATCGAAAGTGAGGATGTTTATTCTTCTCCATGGGGATTGGTGGGAACTCCAATTATAGGAACTAGAAAAAGACAGACAACTATTCACTATGTAGTGGTACACCTTAAACTCATACTGGAAAATTAGTTATCTTTCCATAAATACCCAATAACAGGAATTTTTGTTTCTAGTTTGGTACTTTTTCTCTTGTAATGTGAGATTGTACAACAACACCTTGATTTTAGGATGACTAAAATTAGATAGTGAACGTTCTGTGGTAATTCCATATTGATCCAAAAAAAATTACTAGAGATATAACTTGTGTATCTTAGATATCATAGACATTGGCTAGATAACCTCTACAGAATAATTCTTGTTGTTGGAATTGAGTTACCCTAGGAGATTCTAGGAACACCATGAATAAATAATTAGAAAAATCTCAAAAATTAATCAAGGATCAAGTGAGAATGAGTAAACAATTATATGAGACTGAGTATATGATCATTGATGAGCAATCAGTTCAATCAATAGTGAATGTTACTATTTTTTTGAATTATAATATTATGAAAAAAATGTATACATGTGTGTCCCAACTTTTTATTTGTTCTCATGTTGTTGATCATATGGGTTCACATTTTGAATTGATTCCTCGTGTTTTGTAATATAAAATGCCTATAGAAAAATAGACGTGGTGAGCCCTTATGTTCATAACAAGTTCTATAATAATCAAATATGTATTTTTATATGATAATAATAAATTCTTTATATGGAAATATAAGACATAATTTTATGAATTTATTGGTTGAAATCATTTTGATCCCACATAAATTATAATGTGAATCATATTATTTTCACATCTTTTGATATAGTTAAGTATTACTTAAATGATATTGGGATGTGAATGCAAGGGGAGTAAGAAATTTGGAATTCATTCTTGAGAATATCTCTTATTAGTTGGTTGTGGTCAATTTTTATTATATTTATATAATCAGATATTGATATTCTATAACCATCATTAGGAAATTTCATGATGTATTTCTCAAGAATTTTTCTAGGTTTCCACGGGATATAGAAGTTAAATTTACTGTTGATCTACTTTTATGAATATATATCATTTCAGATGATCTATATAGAATAATACTAATAAAAATAATTGAATTGAAATTATAGTTAGAATATTTGAAAAAAAAATTATTTGACATTGTATGTCTCTATGGGAAACACAGGTTCTTTTGTTCAAAAATTATATTGAACTCTTGAAATTATCATAATTATCATATGCTTAATTATGTTATGATAAAAAATCAACAACCTCTTCCATAAATTGATGATCTATTTGATTAATTAAGGGAAATATAATGGTTCTATAAAATATATATATATCCATGGTATCAAAATTATTTTTTGTGGAAGGAGTACATTCTAAATATATAATATATGACCTATTATGGCCACTATGAATATATAGTTACTCCCTTTGGTCTTATAAATACCCCGGTGGTGTGTATGGAATTAATGAATATGATATTTCAATGGTATCATTACTCATTTGTGGTAGAGTTCATTGATTATATTCTTGTTTATTCTACGAAAAATTTAAATAATAAGAAACACATGGCTAGAATTTAGGGTATCTGTTTATAGCACATCATTTAATATATGATTTCAAAGTGTGATCGTTGTATAAAATATGGAACTTTCCTTGAAAAAATCATTTCTGAAAGAGTGTTATCTATAAATAATGAAATGATATAAGTTTTTATCGATTAAAAAACATTCAATAATGTAATTTAGATAAAAAATTTCCTCTGATTATTAGTTTATTATTCATATTTTTTTTAACTTTTATGACTTCCCCACTCAGGATAGTTTCGAAATTGATAGGTGTTTCTTTCCAATGGTGTTATGAGTTCTATAAAATTTTCAGATAACACATATTTTTCCTCACACTATAACCCATAAATATTTTTCTATAGTTTGGATGAGGCTTTGTGGTTTATTGTGATGCATCAAGATCTAGTTAGGGATGTGTTCTCATACAATAATTTTATGTTATAGCTTATGAATCATAACAGTTTTTGGTTCCTGAAAAAGAATTACCCAACACGTTATTTAGATTTATTTTTTTGTTACATTAATTAAAAACATGGTATCATTACAAATTAGGTGTGAAATTCATTGTGGTCTTGGATAATAAGGTCTTGAAACACATTTTCACTCAAAAGATATCTAATTATTCCAAAAAAAGGTAGATGGAATGCCATTATATGTTTGAATTTAACCTGATGCAAACACCATGATAAAAAATTAAGTGGAAGATGCATTGAGTGAGAAGTATTATAATATATTTTCTAAGGAGGATTTGAATCACTGGAAGCTAATGTCATCCATAATAGATATTAATCTGAATTATGCTGATCAATTTGATATTTTGGTTCTATTTCCATTTTATTTTTTTCTTAACATGGTTAGAATGTTTAATAAGTGCCAAAAATTAAATCCTGAAAGTTTAATTATTAGGTTAAATCTAAATTTTAGGAATAATATTAAGAAATTTATGTTGGGTGGGAGATTAGTGTTTCATTTGAGATATCATATCATTGTGACTATCACTTCTTAGGGAAAAATTCATTCTTCCTAGAACTATTTGAGATGGTCAATTAATCCTAAAATTTAAAAAAAATTATTAGTCACTGAGAACACTGTTTGGGTGGGAGGGAATGAAGAAGAAGATGGAAGTGTTTTTCTCAAGAAGACTCACATATCAGCAAGATAGGGTAGAAAACCAATGAAAAAAATGGTATGATACAATCATTATATATACCCATGTGGAAATAGGAGAAGGAAATCATAGATTGTTTCATAGGTCTACCAATAATGGTTTAAAAACATGATTCCATATGGGTGACTTCATATCATCTCATGATTTTAACTCATATTATCCATGATCATTAATCTACTAAGGTAGATCACATGTTAAAAACATAAATCTAGAAAGGTCAATAGATTCATATTATAGTATTTCAATTTTGTATCAGTAGGTCCCCATGTTTACAATTTGTTTTAGAAGTCCATGGAGTAAGCCCCTGTAAACCAATTAACCATGATCATATATTATCATCTTGAAATAAATATTGAATTCAAAAAGATGACCCAAACATTATAATACATACTACAAGGTTATTTCAAGGATTTTTTTTGGCTCATTGGAGGATTAAATACCATTAATTGTTTTCTCATATAACAAAAAATATTAGGTTTTGATACATACATAACATTTTGAAGCTGTGTGTAACCACCCATTCCTTTATCAACATTATTGGATGGAAATAGGTTAGTCATCACTTATCAAACATAGGCACACACATTATATGACATATATAATTTAGTAGATCATAAATAATTCATTGATTAATTATAGTAATTATAAATAAAATAAAACCATTGTTATTTACCATTATTTTTTGGAGTGATTGATCATTTCCTCTTAAGAATGTCTCCAATGATAAGGAATCATCATTGTAGAATGGATGGAATATTTTATCTATGATACATTAGCAATTAATAAATATATTAATGTGTTGTAATGTGAATTATCAATTATTTTTACCACCATAAATTAGTTCTACTATTTTTTTATTTATCCCATTTGAATAAGTGTCAACAATTTCGTACCATTTGATTCGATGGGTCTATATTAATCTTGTTCTATATTCTATAAGGCCCCAGCCTTAAACCTTACTTAATCATGAGTTATTACAAGATTACACATTTAGTATCTTTTCGGGTTTATAGTTTTAGAGAATTAGATCATAAAACATGCATTACATTCCACATATAAACAAAGTGGTTACATAAAATAGTATTCTTATTTCCCATCAATGGAAAAATATTTAAAATAAAACAAGGATTCTTTCTTGACACTTCCTTGAAACTATCATCATATCATGTACCTTTCCCTTGACCTATTAAAAGCATTTCAAAAAACATGGGATGAGCATAAAAAGCTCAGTAAGGGATATAAAAATATGGAAAGGAAACATGGGTATATATATACATAAGAATGAAATAATACTTTACCCATAAAACATAAGCACTTTAACATACCTCATCAAATCATGAATAAATCATAGAAATCATATGACATAAAGGTAACTTGAGGCATTCATAACATTCTTACTTTGGGAGTAACCCTCTTGGTTACGTTTGGAATACCCATCACAGTATATTCCCTAAATATCTTTGGAGAAACCTTAAAGTTTCACTCCTTCATGTTACCCAATGCATTGGAGAGCTATATCAGGCTCACCTTCCCTTAGTCTATCACATAATCACTCGTCTTCATAATAATGCCCAAGAACCTCAACATAATCGTATCACATAAAACATGCATAATGGAAACATAACATTTCCACCTTTCAATCACAAGATATAAATACCACACATTGATATAAAAATATGATGAAAACCATTTTCAATACCAAAATAAAATAAAAGTAAAACATGGTATTTATTTTTCTTTAAAAAAGGTATTGCTTGTAGAGGAAGCCGAAACTCAAATAATGGTCACGACGGTGGAGAAGTCGTTGTCGCCGCATACGTATGAAAAAAACATTCCCTTTTGTCATTTAGTAAACGCTTCGTATAAAAAAATATTTCTTTTGAATAAATGTAAAAGTAAAATGGGTTTATACACCGTATAAAGGAAGGTTGTGTATAAAACAAAATATGCCTCAATGAAAGGAGATTGAGACGATGTCCCATACAAAGATGGTATCCTTGGTTTAAGGATAAATCAATTACATAATTATGTGTGACAAACGAATACACCAAATATAAGTGGATATTAAGTATAAAATAATCAAAGGTAATTCACACATATTCAAAGGATGACATATTCAATAACTACATGTTGAACCCAAAGAAATCGAAATTGGGTTAAGAAGTTCCCTTGACAGCCTAACGACGTCACATCAAAATGAGTGGATGAGAGATAAAAAAAGGATCTCACCACTTGGACATAGAATTTACGTCGATAAGGATATATTAGAACATATCCCAACATAAAAATATGTAAATTAAAAGACCCAACAAAATATGTCTTTTAAAAAGAGGAGGGTGAAAGGTTCCCTTACCGACATCGGTATCTTTCGAAACATACACCTCGTGAAAGAAGGACAATACATCATTGATGTAAATACTCATATAAGAAATTATATTACACAATGAGTAAAATAATGGGCAGTACATACACCACTCAAAGGAAATTAATGCAAATGTAGCATAAATCTCACGAGAATAAAAGTGAGATGAAAAATCCCCTACGAAAACTCGGCAGCCTAACGACGCCACATAAAACTTACAAAAATGGATTGATGAGATCAAATAGGGTATCTCATCATATTAACATAATGTTTATAGAAAGAGGAATATAAAATAACGTCCCCCAACATAACAAAGAGGAGCTTAAAAAAATTGACATAAAGGGGAGTACTTAAAAAGAAAGAGAGAGGTTAGATCTCTTATGAAAATTCGGCAGCCTAATGGTGCCACTCAAAACTTCCAAAATGGATTTATGAGAGAGAATAGGGTCTCTCATCACATGAACATGAAAATTATAGTATGATTAATATAAAAGAACATCCCAATAACAAGAAAGATGAGATTTAAAAGGATTGACATAAAAGAGTGTACATAAAAAGAAAGAGTGGAGTAGGATCCCTTACCTCAAGTCCAACTTGTCTTGTTCGTTTCTTAATATTCCTGAATAATAAACTTTGGTCAATTAATAATTTCCTAAGTACCTCCTTTAGAGATTATTATTTAGTTCACATCACATATTATAATGTTATAATAATTGTTTAATAATGTTAGTTCATATCAGACGTTTTTGTCGATGTTTGGTACACGAGTCAAAAATGAACTTGTTTAAAAAATGATTTCCCATGTAGTTATAAGTAAATAATTTCTAGAATAGTATTAATGATCAAAATATCATATATATCCATTAAATATTCATTTTATACTATTCCATATTATCTGGATATAAAAAAAAACAAAAAGCACCGTTCATGGAGACGGTAGGCCATACGTACGCATGAACGCTAATTTCATTTTTTTGTCATATTTATGGAATTAAAACAAAATGATATATATATATATATATATGTTATAATTCCAGAATTATATCCATAATTTATATGTAATATATTACATATATATCCATTATATATATGTACTTATTAGATAACATTTTTAGATAAGAAATGAAATGTACCGTTCATGGAGACGGTAAGTCGTACGTACGCATGAACGCTACTTCCATTTCTATTAAAACATAATGATACATAATAGTATTTTAATTCCAGTATGGTATCATATATAATATCATTAAATATATCTTTTATACGTACCACATATGGTATTAACGAATCAAATCACTTTGAGGGGGCGGTAGTCCGCACTTCCTTAAATGAAGATATCACGTTTACCCATAATAGAAACCATAAAGGTATGCCCAAAATGAAAAATACAGAAGCTTAATGGAATCATAAATATATTATATATCATATATAAATATAGTTTCATCTTAATGTCCACCTTTGAAGGTGTTAAAAGAATGTTGAACAATCATCGTTTCGCGAGGCAGAAATTCGCCATCCACGGAAACAGTATGTTCTTTAACCATTAGATGTAGGTGTGTGTAAGTGTAGCTCGAATCCTTCTCATAACAACATCCTAGTATATTTAGGATACATGAGTTGTTACAAAAGAAAAGAATAAAAAGAGTTTAGGGGGTTGGAGAAGCAAAATAAAACAAAATGACTCAAAAGAAGACATTACCTTAAAATCGGGTAACTCCCTTTGGTTTGAGCTCAAAGGCTCCCTTGGGAAGACTTCTTCCCAATGTGAGGCTTCAAGGAGTAATAGAGGGAAGTGGAGAGACAAACTGGGTAGGGTTTGGCTGATCCAACAGCTTTGGGAGTGTGGGTAAGGAGGTAGAGGTGGGGGCCTTTTATAAGAGGAGAGGAGGGGCACTCTTGTAAAGGTACAAAATGTTACTTTATTTTCAAAAGAGTTTCTGATTTTAAAGGTCCCACATTGATGTAGTTTGAGGATAAGGTGATAAGGGTTCGAAAAAACTCATCCAATAGGTTTTGGACATGTTTTGTTCTTAGATATTACATTATCTTTCCATTTTATTTAAATCATTAAATAATTATGTCATCGATGTATCATCATGCTGTCATAAATAATGTTATTTATTTAATGTCTAAAAATAATAAAAAAAACTATGATGTAGGAAATATTTTTAGCTTTCTGATTACTATTTATAGTCAAATATATGACTTGTATAACCCCATGTAAAAATTGTTTTAGTAAAACATCTCATGGTTGTCTCATTTTTACTTTAACATTAAATAAAAACATATTTTTGTCATTTCCCAACCAAAGTGGCTCCATGGGGTCCCCAAGTTGACCCATGGATTGTCTTGGTCGGCCATGACACATCCAATAAGGGTAGGACATGTTTCTAGGTTATTTCATTTTATTAAAACATTATTCTTACCATAAACTACACTAATTACCTCTAATCACGATTAAAAACATAATAAATTACTATTCACCAAAACTTTTTTTATCCCATTGAACCAAATTTGACTTTTTAATGACAAATATGTATGTCGGATTTTTGAAATTTAAAACAAAAAGATGGAAAAATTTCATTTAAACAGAAAAATCAGTTTTTATAAGTACCACTTAGTGGTTTCACTATTCATCAAAAATTGAAGTTTTTCAGAAAAATCCCAAAAATTAACCCTAAGATATATTTGATATTACGAATTCAAAAATGAAGTCTATTTTACAAAATTAAAACATATAAGTCACTTTAATTAATTTAATAATTAATTCCCGCTGTCAGAGCAAATAGCGGTCTTTATGAAACAATAAGTATCAAAAGATTGGCACTAGTTTAAGTCTGATTTCAAAGTGAAATTAATTCCAACGATCACTATTGGATTTAATGGTAAAAATATATTCTAATTTCACTTTAAAAACAATTCAAAATATAATCTAATCATATAAATAAATTAGATTAAAAAGAGGTTTTGAATTAAAATACAACATTTTACACTATTCATTAAAAAATGAACTTTATCGGAAAGATACCAAAAATTTACACAAAGTAAATTTTGATGTCCCAATTCATAAGAAGAGTTTTATTTGGTCCAATATAATGTATAAGAGTGATCAAAACTATATTTAATGACGGTTCTCCATCAAAAGGTGATAAGTGAACCTTTAGTGAAAATTAGGGCATATACGCCTAAAATTGAATTCTTTCCGTATTTTAAGCCTTTATCTTTTATTGGATAAATGTAAAAACATTTAAAAACATATATAATCATAATTTAGTTATTTCTATCCATTCCCACCAATACAATTTCTACATGTTAACTACCATTTAAAATAATATTATTTTATTATTAGAGTGCAACGTAAGATTCCCAAGAAACTCGTTGTTGCGTGTTGGGTACGCCATCGAGCATAGCGTCCCCTTTAAAGTCATATTAATATTGTTTTAACAAATATGGATAAATATGAAAATTTCATATTCTTTATTTACCTGGGGTGTTACATCCTTCCCCCCTTTTGGGAACTGCGTCCTCGCAATTTTCAAAATTGAGCTTGGAAACATCCTTGAAAGTCCCACATCGGATCAAGAGTCGGTAAAACAATCACTTTAAAATAATGTAAGATAAGTAAAGAGGTCACCCGAGTTAACCCATACTAATATTCCATGTAGAAAAACATGGACATGGAAGAAAAATCAAAGGGTCATGTTCTTAAGAGAGAGTGATAGTAAACATGTCTAGGAGAAAGTTAACCATAAGAAAATCACAAACTTGTGATGGGTTAAATGGTATTCAATTCAACAGTAGGAAAAGATAATAGACAACATTTTTGTTTTAAGTTAATTTTTATTGGGGAATTTATTCATAAGGAAACATAATAACTTATCATGTTGACTTTCAACTTTTACTAGATTCCTTAATCAAACTCATATTTTTTTTCCAAAAGACGAGTATTTAGGGAGACTTGTTCGCATTAAGGGTACTATAATCAACTTCTAGAGAGTCACCTAATCCACAAAAGAGAACTATATACTTCGCATGTCTTTAGACCTTAACCAAAACAAAAACCGAAAAGGTTAGTACAAGATCAGATAATCCAGAAAAGGATAACCCTTTATAAAAAGAAAATCTATTCTTAATCTCCAAAATTTGTCCAACAAAACCCAAAGTTCAACGAGGACCATTCTATAATCAATTTGTCCATAAAATTATTCAAAGTAAACCAAACTAAGATTGAAACTCAAATATTTGAAGGATATAGTCACATAGTCTTCCAAGTTAAATCGTAACATTTATCTCCAAACAACATCAGTTACTCCTAAAGTCTCGTATTGAAAAGTAATTAACCTAATCACATATCCACCATGATAGGTTAATAATTTTCATAAATAACACAAAATCAACTTACTCTTAATTCATAAAATCATATAACAAAAAAGAATCAGTAAAACTAACCAGGGACTTCACGTAGTCCAGTGGTAGGCGATAAATACCAGTCGCACTTTGGTTGTGGGTTTGATTCCCGTAGCATTGTCCGACGCGATGGGTAGTCACACGGTCTGCGTGTTGTCCTTTTTCCAAAACTATATAATTCTCAAATCATTTCCCAAAAAGGGATAAAATAATCAAAAATAACCATAACATAATTTAACCTCAATTTTATCTCATGCCTTTCACTTCAATCATAACATATAGTAACCCATAATTACCTCAAAAGTAGGGATCATATAAACCCAAATGGTTCTTTATAACTATGTCCACAAAAGAAAAGATAACTATTCCTTGAATAAAATTTGCATATATTAAACATCAGGGTTACAAATAATATAAAAAGTCTTCTAATGTAACCCCATCATCAAAAGAGACTTAATACTCTTAAGAATTTCACCATAACTCTTGAAGCCCTTATATGTTGACATCTTACTCAATCAATATTATTCATGATCCATTAACCATTCCTTTCCAACTTATTCCGAAATACCTCTTTCCTACAAACAAAATCATGAATCATATCCTATGATTCAAAAATAGGAAAACAATAGTCATGAAAGAATACATACCTTAGATTGGTCATTGTCAGTTTCTTCATCCACAATCGGAATGGCATTAGGTATTGGTAAACGAACATTTGTACGCTCTTGGTGATCCCATTCACGAAACTCATTCATAGGACATGTGTTTGCATAATGACAATGCACACCACATTTAAAACATTCAATTGATCCTTCAGAAAGAACTTCTTTCATTTTACTTGAGTCAACTAGATTCTTCCACTTTCCATGGCAGGTTCTTGCTTTATGACCTTCATTTCCACATCTATAGCATATTTCTGTCCCTTTGAATCATTTTCCTAGGTGTTTCTTTCCACATCTTTGACACATAGGTTTTTGAACACACTTACCTTTATGATTATTACCTGTACTTCCTTAGGGATTTGTTTCTCGCATATATGATGCCTTAGAGAAATCACCAAGGTTTAGGTGGTCAATCATGACTCCAGATAGTTGGATGAGGATAATCACAAGAGTTCTCATTGTAGCTCCCATATCATTCAGTTGCTTGCTCAAAAAACTGTCACAATTTCCTTCACATCCACTATTACTTTGGTGCCTGCTAGATCCAGCCATTTACTAAAACCAAAACGGTCAGTGTGAGTATATCAACAAAACCATCATGTACTAATGAGGAAGATAAACACTAATATATACTTACTCATTCACATTATCTAATACTAGGACTCTTTCTGAAATCTTAATCATTATGGTAATGTCACTTATGCTTAAAGAATACCCTAACCTCTAAAGTTATCTAAACCTACCTTTGATACCAACTATAAGGCCCCAACCTTAAACCTTACTTAATCTTGAGTTATTACAAGATTACACATTGAGGATATTTTCAGGTTTAGAGTTTTAGAGAATTAGATCATAAAACTTGCATTACATTCCACATATAAACAAAGTGGTTACATAAAGATAGTATTCTTCTTTCCCATCATTGGAAACGTATTTAAAATAAAACAAGGATTATTTCTTGACACTTCCTTGACATTATCATCATATCATGTACCTTTCCCTTGACCTGTGAAAAGCATTTCAAAAAACTTGTGATGAGCATAAAAATCTCAGTAAGGGATATAAAAATATGGAAAAGAAACATGGGTACATATATACATAAGAATGAAATCATACTTTACCCATAAAACATAATCACTTTAACATACCTCATCAAATCATGAATAAATCATAGAAATCAGATGACATAAAGGTAACTTGAGGCATTCATAACATTATTACTTAGGGAGTAACCCTCTTGGTTACGTTTGGAATACCCATCACAGTATATTCCCTAAATCTCTTTGGAGAAACCTTAACATTTCACTCCTTCGCGTTACCCAATGCATTGGAGAGCTATATCGGGCTCACCCACCCTTATTCTATCACAGAACCACCCGTCTTCATAATAATGCCTAAGAACCATAATATAATCGTATCACATAAAACATGCATAAAGGAAACATAACATTTCGACCTTTAAATAACAAGATATAAATACCACAAATTGATATAAAAATATGATGAAAACCATTTTCAATACCAAAATAAATGAAATGTAAAACATTGTATTTATTTTTCTTTAAAAAATGTATGTCTTGTAGAGGAAGCTGAAACTCAAATAATGGTCACGGCGGTGGAGAAGTCGTTGTCGCCGCATACGTAAGACAAAAACATTCCCTTTTTCCATTTAGTAAATGCTCCGTATAAAAAAATATTCCTTTTGAATAAACGTAAAAGTCAAATGGGTTTATAAACCTTATAAAGGAAGGTTGTGTATAAAACAAAATATGCCTCAATGAAAGGAGATTGAGACGAAGTCCCATACAAAGACGGTATCCTTGGTTTAAGGATAAATCAATTACATAATTATGTGTGAAAAACGAATACACCAAATATAAGTGGATATTAAGTGTAAAATAATAAAAGGTCATTCACTCATATTCAAAGGATGACATATTCGATAACTACATGTTGAACCCAAAGAAATCGAAATTGGGTTAAGAAGTTCCCCTGACAGCCTAACGACGCCACATCAAAATGAGTTGATGAGAGATAAAAAAAAGTATCTCATCACTTGGACATAGAATTTACATCAATAAGGATATATGAGAACATATCCCAACATAACAATATGTAAATTAAAATACCCAACAAAATATGTCTTTTAAAAAGAGGAGGGTGAAAGGTTCGCTTACCGACATGGGTATCTTTCAAAACATACACCTATTGAAAGAAGGACAATACAACATTGATGTAAATACTCATAAAAGAATGTATATTACACAATGAGTAAAATAATGGGCAGTACAACCACCACTCAAAGGAAATTATGGCAAATGTATCATAAATCTCATGAGAATAAAAGTGAGATGAAAAATCCCTTATGAAAACTCGGCAGCCTAACGATGCCACATAAAACATACAAAAATGGATTGATGAGATCAAATAGGGTATCTCATCATATTAACATAAATTTTATAGAAATAGGAATATAAAAGAACATCCCCCAACATAACAAAGAGGATCTTAAAATAAGTGACATAAAGGGGAGTACTTAAAAAGAAATAGAGAGGTTAGATCTCTTACGAAAATTCGGCAGCCTAACAGCGCCACTCAAAACGTCCAAAATGGATTAATGAGAGAGAATAGGTTCTCTAATCAAATGAAAATAAAAATTACAGTATGAATAATATAAAATAACATCCCAATAACAAGAAATATGAGATTTAAAAGGATTGGCATAAAAGAGTGTACTTAAAAAGAAAGAGAGGAGTAGGATCCCTTTCCTCAAGTCCAACTTGTCTTGTTCGTTTCTTTATATTCCTGAATAATAAACTTTAGTCAATTAATAATTTCCTAAGTATCTCCTTTAGAGATTATTATTCAGTTAATATCACATATTATAATTTTATAATAATTGTTTAATAATGTTAGTTCATATCAGACGTTTTTGCCGATGTTTGGTACATGAGTCAAAAATGAACTTGTTTGAAAAAATATTTCCCATGTAGTTATAAGTAAATAATTTACAGAATAGTATTAATGATTAAAATATAATATATATCAAGTAAATATTCATTTTATACTATTCCATATCATCTGGAGATAAAAAATGAAAAGCACCGTTCATGGAGACGGTAGGCCATACGTACGCATGAACGCTAATTTCATTTTTTTGTCATATTAATGGAATTTAAAAAAATGAGAGAGATATATATATATGTTATAATTCCAGAATGATATCCATAATTTAGATGTAATATATTACATATATATCCATTATATATATGTACTTATTACATAACATTTTCAGATAAGAAATGAAATGTACCGTTCATGGAGACGGTAAGTCGTACGTACGCATGAACGCTACTTCCATTTCTATTAAAACATAATGATACATAATAGTTTTTTAATTCAAGTATGGTATCATATATAATATAATTAAATATATCTTTTATACGTACCACATATGGTATTAACGAATCAAATCACTTTGAGGGGCGGTAGTCCGCACTTCCTTAAATGAAGATATCACGTTTACCCATAATGGAAACCATAAAGGTACGACCAAAATGAAAAATAAAGAAGATTAAGGGAAACATAAACATATTATATATCATATATAAATATAGCATCATCTTAATGGCCACATTTGAAGGTGTTAAAATAATGTTGAACAATCATCGTTTCGGGAGGCAGAAATTCTCCATCCACGGAAACAGTATGTTCTTTAACCATTAGCTATAGGTGTGTGTAAGTGTAGCTCGAATCCTTCTTATAAAAACATCATATTATATTTTGTATACTGTAGTTGTTACAAAATAAAATAATAAAAAGAGTTTAGTGGGTTGGAGAAGCAAAATAAAACAAAAGGACTCAAAAGAAGACATTACCTTAAAATCGGGTAACTCCCTTTGGTTGGAGCGCAAAGGCTTCCTTGGGAAGACTTCTGCCCAATGTGAGGCATCAAGGAGTAATATAGGGAAGTGGAGAGACAAACTGGGCAGGGTTTGGCCGAGCCAATGGCTTTGGGAGTGTGGGTAAGGAGGTAGAGGTGGGGGCCTTTTATAAGAGGAGAGGAGGGGCACTCTTGTAATGTTACAAAATGTTACTTTATATTCAAAAGAGTTTCAGATTTTAAAGGTCCCAAATTGATGTAGTTCGAGGATAAGGTGATAATGGTTCGAAATCCACTCATCCAATAGGTTTTGGACATGTGTAGGTCTTATATATTACATTATATTTCCATTTTATTTAAATCGTTAAATAATGAGGATATCGCTGTATCATCATGATGTCATAAATAATGTAATTTATTTAATGTCTAAAAATTATAAAAAATACTATGATGTAGGAAATATTTTTAGATTTCCGATTACTATTTATAGTAAAAAATATGACTTGTATAACCCCTTATAAAAATTGTTTTAGTAAAACATTTCATGTTTGTGTCATTATTACTTTAACATTAAATAAAAAGATATTTATGTCATTTTCCAACCAAAGTGGCTCCATGGGGTCCCCAAGTTGACCCATGGATTGTCTTGGTCGGCCATGACACATCCAATGAGGGTAGTATATGTGTCTAGGTCATTACATTTTATTAAGACATTATTCTTACCATAAACTACACTAATTACCTCTAATCGCGATTAAAAACTTAATAAGTTACTATTCACCAAAAAATTATTTTTATCCCATTGAACCACATTTGACTTCTTAATGACAACCATTTAAGTCATATTTTTGAAATTCAAAACACAAAGATGGTAAAATTTCATTTAAACGGAAAAATCAGTTTTTATAAGTACTACTTAGTGGTTTCACTATTCATCAAAAATTGATGTTTTTCAGAAAAATCCCAAAAAATCACCCTAAGATATATTTGATATTCAGAATTCAAAAATGAAGGCTATTTTACAAAATTCAAAACATATAAGTCACATTAATTAATTTAATAATTAATTCCCACTGTCAGAGAAAATAGTGGTCTTTATGAAATAATAAGTATCAAAATATTGACACTAGTTTAAGTCTGATTTCAAAGTGAAATTAATTCCAACTACCACTATTGGATTTAATGGTAAAAATATATTCTAATTTAACTTTAAAACCAATTCAAAAGATAATCTAATCATATAAATAAATTAGATTAAAAAGAGGTTTTGAATTAAAATACAACATTTTATAGTCTTCATTAAAAACTGAACTTTATCTGAAAGATACCAAAAATTTACCCAAAGTAAATTTTGATGTCCCAATTCATAAGAAGAGTTTTATTTGGTCCAATAGAATGTATATGAGTGAACAAAACTATATTTAATAATGGTTCTCCATCAAAAGGCGATAAGTGAACCTTTAGTGAAAACTAGGGCATATACGCCTAAAATTGAATTCTTTCCATATTTTAAGACTTTATCTTTTATTGGATAAATTTAAAAACATTTAAAAACATATATAATCATATTTTAGTTATTTCTATCAATTCCCGCCAATACAACGACTACATGTTAACTACGATTTAAAATAATATTATTTTATTATTAGAGTGCCACGTAAGATTCCCAAGAAACTCGTTGTTGCGTGTTGGGTACACCATCGAGCATAACGTCCCCATTAAAGTAATATTAATATTTTATTCACAAATATGGATAAATATGAAAATGTCATATTCTTTATTTACATGGGGTGTTACATATTCAACATTGACTAATGTACAAATGTAGATAATTTATAGAAAAGATTATTTATTTTTTAGTAAAATAATTATTTTATTGAGGGTTTTATAGAAATATGGTTAGATCCAAAGAGATACATGTGAATTTGAGAAGAAAATGTGGCTGTAATGGACAATTCTCGTCCAAAACTAGAGTCTCCAACATTTAATTTATGTAAATTCCAATAGTTTAGATAATATAACCCCCATATATTTTATATAATTTGACTTTTTATTGTGAATTTCTATGTAACATAATTTATAGGTAGATTTTAATGAGTCTATAAAGTGTTTTTATGGGTTTCTAGAGGTTCATGTTTTGAGAATGGTTTTGGTAATCTATGAACAATCTCCAAATAAACTGTGAAAGAAGGTTTCAAGAGTCACTACGTAGGAACATAGATGAAGAATGGATTATCCAAACCCTATGCAAGAACTTAAAAACAATATATATAGATAAATTTGATAAAATCATTTTTGGTGCCCATTTTATCAATTTATTCTATCAAACCATGCGATGGGTGACCTTGAGATAGTGGCACAAGATGGCTGCTGTATGGTTTGACAAACCATGTGTACTAATTGTATGAAATGTTGTTAATTCTCTAGAAATTATTTTTTAACTTATATTGAGGCCCCACAATAATTTTTTTTTCTATTTTTCACATTTGATCACAAAATCCCTCATTCTCTTAGGCTCTCTTGGGGTATCCCATTGGTCCAAATGGCGATTTTGACAAGTCAAAGAGGGTTGAATCATCATAATCATCGATATGACTCTATTTTCTATAATTACCTTTACATCCTTTCATATTATATCACATAAGTATTTAAATATATCCTTTCATGGATATATCTATGTCACATATTGTGCATCTGGATTAATTCTGGTTGTATCTATTGATTAGAATACGTTTAAATTTTAGATATAGTGGTTTACTATGTTTTTCTTCATTTTTTTCAATAATTTTGATATAGGTGGATTCTACCCCATTATACCCATTATAGAACATAATATCTTAGTGTTTAAATTCATTTAGCTATAATAATGGTAGAAAAATCACAAGGTTTAGAACCTAAATCATTGGGTTTGGGATGATTCACTTATGGTGGTTGATAAAATTCAATAAATAAAATGGTTTCAAAAGATATGTTTTATGTGAGATAATGAATATGATAACCTACCATACATTGTTTCATCTTCTCATATGCATTTGGTACAGATCATGGTTATTGATAACCATCATCAATTTGGTTTAGAGTATGGTCATGAAGTACAATCATCAACAGGTGTTCGAATGTAACATCTTAGGGACATGATGACTCACCAGTCACAAATTTATAATGGTAAAATGTTTCATGCATGTGTGTGTGTGGGAGTGAAATAGAATGATAATTTAATGTGGTAATAAATACCTGAAACACATATTTAAGTATTTTAAAACATGAAACTTCTTGATGACCTCGATATAAACTTCTTGTTTAGTTCTCTTCATTTTTTATTAGATATGATAACTTATTTTAGTCTTGGTAGGATGTGTTAAATATTCTTTTGGGAATACCTAATATGTTTATAATAACATCATACGTGATAAAATTGGAGTGTTTATATATATCTTATATTGAGATATAATTAATGGAAATGTGTTACACTTCTCGGTTGGTTCATCTTGATGCTTTCCTCCTTGGTTGGTGTATCGATCCAAGAGATACCACTTGATATAGTTGGAGTGATTATAATTTTTTATTACTATGGTTATATGTATTTTTTTTTCTTGTATATTTTTTTTTCTTTTCCTCCACCACTCTTATATTATTGTTCATTGGATTCTATTTTAGTTTTATTATTATTACTCATACATCATTTTGTTGGTTTGGTTGTTACATTTAGTATAATTTAGTTGTGTTGTTCTATTAGGGAACATCATTCCGCGATATTCTTATATTACATTGAAATTTATTTCAAACAATTAGTGAATTGGGTATTTCACCTTAGTTAAGTGGAATCTATAATTCTTCTTAAGATAATGAGTGAGGGGGATGGATGTTGCAAATACAGTTTTGTCATTAAATTGATTACAGATTCAAAATAGCTAAGAGATGGTATTTAAAGTAAATCCTCTTCAAGTGGATATTTATTTCTTAATTAATGTTTTTTAGAATGGTATAATAAAAGTAAATTAGAAATATAGATAATAACAACATAATCTGAATAAAAATCCACTATAAATTCTTAAACCCCAATGATATGGATGAATGTACAACAAGCAGACTTGAGAGTGGTGGTCGAGAATCCATAGGGTATTTATTATGATAATCAACGTGATGTTGATCCTTCCAAAAATTCCATTTCAAATTATATGTACAAGATCAATGATATTATATATAATTTTGTCGAATATAAAATGGGACATGATTATGTGAATCAGGAGTTTATTTAAACTAAAGAATAAATTGTTGAATTTTTTTGTAATGAATTTAAATAAGAGTAGTTTTTATATTTAATGTTGTAACTTATTTTCATACTCATATTATCATAGGAATATGTTTTGTTATAAAACAATTACATGTAATGGGATTAATATTTTAAGAGAAGAAAATGAGTTCTAAAATAATTAATTTTTTATCCCACCTTAATTTTTTTATCCCAAGACGTGGTTATTTCAATACTGGAGAGTTATTTTTATAATTAATTGATGAAAAAATATTTGATTTACTTGGAAAATATCATATTATAAAAATACGATGGAATTATCTCATAGAAAATAAATTATTATATTATATGTTGTCAAGATTAAACTATTTTATATAATATTATACCTATTGATCCATGAGTGATTTTAATGAAATCACTGATAAGATTGAGTATCACTATAATGATTTCAAAATGAGTTGAAAAAAATAAAAATAGAGAGATTGAAGAATCCTTTTCCATATAAAGAATTATAAGATCAGTTTTTTGTATTATTTGTTTTCAAAATAACCAAGTAATTATTTTTGAGTTGATTTATAGTGTTCGCGAAAGAAATGACCCATACCCATGGTCCCAAATTTGGTTCTTAAAATTAATTTATATTTATATTATAAACAAATAATTATCATCATTAAAAAAAATTCAGTGTAGGGATATTCTAAGTCTATATTTTTGGGGATTATAAAAAAGCTAAATAAAATATCTCTCACTCGAGCATAAATTCCATTATCTAAATACATTAAAATACATCTCTCACATTCTCTCTCCATAATAATAATATTCAAGAACAATCTTTACACATCTCCTATGAAAAATATTTCAAAATCATTGGGTGGAAAATGTTTATTATGGGGTTTTGAAAATAAAAATTTCCATTTTTCCAAAAATATTTTACAGTTTCTTTGAAAGAAATCCTTAAAACTGGTAACTTTTCATAAAATTAAACTGTGTATAAAATTTTGGGTTCCCCTTTAAAAATATCTTAATAGGTTTCCAAATAAATATAATATTTTTATGGCATATAAATATATTTATTAATCACATTAAAAATTCTAAAAAATCTTTTATTAAAATAATTTCTCTAAAATAAAAAATAAAATCACTTTCAAATTATTATTAGACAAATTTAAGATTATTTCTCATTAAAAAGAATCCATCGACATTTCAGATAAAATATTTAAATTCTTAGAAAAAACACGTTATGAACTTTGAACATTTGAGGACATATTGGGACTATCTATATTGGTGAAAAACATCCATTGACATTCGGGTTCACTCTCCATTCCTTATCATGTTTACAATGTCAAAGAACAAATTTTTTTAAAATATTTTAGGTCTTTCCATTTTCCAGTAGTATTTTCAATAATATCCTTATATTAATAAAAATGTATACATATGTAAATACATTCATATATAAATTAGTGTATATATATCTTTATTTATTTATAGGTATTTCATCGAAATGAATTAAAAAGATTCATGAAAATAAAATTATTTAAATGTAAAACATATATAGATAGTAAATCAGAATAAATAATGTATAACAATGAAATAATTTTAAAAAAATTTATATTCATGAGAATTTTATAAATTTTTAATCACATATTAAAATAAAATTAAAATTGAAAACTGCAATATTTTTAATATGATAAACTCTTAATATGGTGTTTAATTTATTAAAACATTAATGTTATCTTTAAAAAAAATACTAATTTTGAATTTTTTTTCTTTGGTTCTGTAGATTTCAAAATAAAATTAGGAGTTGAAATTTTTATATCGTGTTAGAGGGGTTTGAAAAAAATATATCATTTTTAGTAATTTTACTATTACACTAAAGTTAAAAAAACCTTATATTAGAAAAAAAAACTCATTTTATATATAAATAAAAAATGAAAATATGAGGTCCCCATTCCTTAAACCACTATGTATACTTTATGGGAATTCATCTAATTAAAACCATGTCGAAATTTCTTCCCAAAATACTAAATTCAATCTCACACCATCTCTCTTTGTAATGGAAACTAGTTAAAATGTTGTATTTTTATCTATGAGTTTGGTCAAGTGTTGTTGGTTGTAAAGCCTAAGGGAATGAGCTCTTATTGACAAGCCCAAATATTTAATAACTATTTAAACTATTTATTTAAAATATTTATATTTCTTAAGAAACTAGTTGTTAATACTTATAAATATTAGTAGTGTTTTCCACATACTTTTCATTCCCATTAAACATGTTGATATATTTTTTTATTCCTTTTTCTTTACTGTTTTTATATGTTTTTATTTTTTTCATTAATTATCTCTTAAGAAACTATATATTTTTCATATTTATATATATATTTATATATATATCGTTTTAATTAATATTTATTTGAAAATATATATATACATATATACTATATTAAATATATTAATATACTTTCTCTCTCTTACATCAATTGAGGAATATGTATATATTATAATTTTTATTTTTTCCCTCCCTTACAAATTAAACAATTATAAAAGTATGAATATAATATGTTTTTTTATCTTTTTGAATATTTAATATATATATTTATCCCTTTCTATGTATTTTTATTTTCATTTTATTTTTTATACAATAAAATTTCTATATATATATACTAGTTATAGGTAATATATATATACTATAAATCTATATAAAAATAAATTTCTTACTTATTACACATTAGATTATAATAACAATCTAAAATATTATTATCAATTATATATATATATATACATACTTATATTTATATATATGAATATGGTTATTATTTTGATTTATTACATATATATATATTCCATGACATATTTTCTATATCTTGTATATTTATATAAATTAAGCACCTAAAAAATTATTCTGTTTCATAAAATTATATAATTTAAATCATAGTTTAAAATTTATATATATTATTTTAAATAAGAATTTTTATATAGCATACTAATTATATTACTTTGATAAACTAATATATGTAATTATAATTTTAGAAGCCTATTAAAATATAAATATTCATATCATTGTTATATATATTCTATGTCAAGTATATAAATATATTTTTAATATATGTTATTATTTATTATTGTTTTATATGAAAATCTATCAATTTTAATATCATATTTATAATTCTCAAACTATTCATGAGATTTATATTTTTAAATTATTATTATACATGTCAGGAAATATTCATTTCAATCCAAAATTTAATATTCCTTTTAAAATGTAAAATATGTTTACTTCTTTAAAATATTTATATTTATCAATTTATATTTATGTCACACACAATTATATATAAAAATATTCAGAAAACATTTAACCATATAAATAATGTATTATTTTGTAATACGAACTTATAAAATATGTTTTATGTATAATTATTTATTATTTCTTGAATATCCCAAAATAAAAAATATGTATATATTAGAAAACCTAGTTTATTACATAAAATGGGAATTTTTTAGTGTCACTAAACATAAATAAAAAATTATATACTTTTTGAGTTCTATGAAAAAATTGGTATTATACATTGTTTTGATATTGATAACTATGTGTGAAACATGTGGTTAAAACCTGATGTCTGTAAGGAAAATTGTAAAACTTCTCAAGGGTGATTTGAATCAATCTTATCATCATCTGATCCATCGAATACATGACTGAGACTATATTTATTTCATTTTCAATTGATTAATCATAGTGTGGATCTATGTAAACATAATTGTGTGTTTTCTAAAGTATTTTTTATTTCTAAGCAGAAACTAACCCTATATATATCAAGAAATTGTAATGTTATATGTGTATAAACATGGATCCTACAACAAAATAAGTATTACTAACATTGTAAATTCCATGTACCATATATATTAATTATTTTAATATTGTATAAACAATATTTCAATAATGTTTTTGGATCAACACATATTTGTTTTTTGAAATTCTACTAGATAAAATTATCAGTTAATGAAATTATTTTAAAAGTTGAATTAAACATAATGATATATGATCTGGCCCTAAATTATTAAAAAATTAAAATTAAATTATGATTCATGATTTTTAAAGAATATATGATTTTTACATCATGAATAATAAGATAAACCATTAGAAAATTATTTTGTGGAAGATTTTATATTAAAATAATTGGGACTATTTTCAAAAAATTGTGATAACATAAATGGAATGAATCTTCATTTTCAAAAGTTCCAAAATCAAATTATAAACAATTTATGATGTAGGATGAGTTTTGTGAAGAAAGTTAATATTATTTTGATTATGGAGATAATTTTATGATGGTAATGATCAAATGTGTTATGAAATATATTATTTTTTCATGACAAAATTAATAAAAATGATAACTGGGGTTATTTTAGTTGAAAATAAGAAGAGATAGTTATTTGATATTTTTCATATTAAAAAATACATATTGTTGAGTTTTATTAAAGGTATTCAAATATATTATATTCTAATAGAAGAATACAAATATATGTAAGTAATTCTCAAAATGATATAGGGGAGAAGAACCATGTGATAGTTTGAAATAAGTTTTTCATGAAAGATAATGTTGTTTGGAAGTGATTTTATTCATACAATTATTTTTAATGGTGGGATCAATAAATATTTTTAAATACCACTTCTAATATTTTTAAAATTAAATTTAAATTAATCTTAATCATCTATAGAATGAGTGAACCGATTAGAGGATTTAAAAATATTAGAAAAATAAAATTGTGTTTATTGAGGATGTGAGACCCTTTATTGTAAAATATAGAGAGATGACACTATATCTAAAAGGAATTATTGTATTGTAACATTGAAAGTCTATGTATTCTATTAATGAGAATAATTATATTATAATGGATATATATACAATTTGAACTAAAAAAATTATGTAACACCCCAATGAGTTCGAGCGCACCACGAATTACCAAACTAGCCGCTCAAAAGTGGTTATGAATATTATTAACTAAATTTTGAATTTTATATAATCCACATAATTTAAAAATCTATATTATGTGTTTCTTAGACATAATGTAAGAACAAATTCATTATTTCAAATAAAGGAAGTATTTTTTAAAAAATGAAATTTTACAACCATTTAATGGAAATCCATTTTTTAATATAATATTAGACACTTTTATATATTTAATTTTTCAAAATAAAAGTCTTCTTTAAAAGTGGTTATGAATATTATTAACTAGAGTTTTTTTCTTCACACACATAAAAGTAACACATATAAATCCTAATGAACAAACAATATCTAACAAATGACACTACTTTTGGTTCCAGGTCCAGACCAGCACGATATTGTTGTCCCCGGAAGTGGTACCCTACCAATTCTAGAACTACATATTGCTTGATCCCCATCATTATGGGTTGAGTAAGAACACACACACACATTTCCTCAGGCCAATATTAACTTTCATTTTCCATCCCTCAAGCTAAAACATTCCTAGAGATCACATGGTGGGATACAGACTCCTTCCATCCACACTCACATTGGATTTTGTAATTAATGCACAATGTGTCCCCCTCATTCCCTTCCACATGGTGTAATATCTAATACATTAAATCTAATATTTAACCACCATATTCTGAACTAAATGTAGATTGATTAATATCATCATAAGATATGTAGGAATGCCCTAATGTTCTGTCTGTGGGCTCTGTGCCATGAATCATAAACCATTCCATTTTTTTTCAACTCATTGGTGGTAGATATATTTGGAACATGTGGTGTGATGAGTACCTATGGGTATCTCATTCATGTTGGGTTTTGAAACAGTCTCACCATGTTCCAACCATGTATTTTCTTAATTTGGTATGAATTTTAAAGGCCTAAGCTAAGATCTCCTTATGGGATCTACACATTGGGCGTGGCTTCTTTTCCACCCTGCATAAATTCCTTTTTACCTGGTCCCCTATTAAAGGTACACTATACGATCTTAAGTTAGGATTATGTGACCCCTTGACCCTTACCATTGGGATAGGGGATTTAACCTCCTCTATATGACATGTCTTATTTTCGTACTCATATGTGTTGGGGAAAAGAACACAATATGTGGAGTTTTCACATGGGAATTCACTCATTTTGTGTCCAGGATTCATGATTCCTTTATTTGGATCATCATCCTCTTCCAATCTGAATCGACCACCTCTACGGTCTTGTGTCATACTACATTGTCTTAACTATCATCTTGGTCCAATTCCCCGGAAGACCCCAAACGATATTTTTTTTACCACTCTTGTGTTTCGATCATGGTCATCAGTTGACCCTCATTTATATTTCCCCATGCCAAGCTAACACAAAATGGATGTTGTGTTTCGAACATGGAAAAAAATTATCCTTTATCATCACACCAACTTCAATGTGATTCAGATCTTGGGCACCATGATTCACATATTTTCCCTCTCTTATGTTCTATGGTAATTATAACACACTCCGTTTTACACCCCGGTTCATTAAGGAAAGTCACACCACTAATGATGGTTTCCCACACTAAGCATGACTCATGTGGGTTTAAGGGATTTAGTGGGATGTGTACTAATTCAGCCAAACCACACATGCCTTTCATCCGACATGACGCTAAACTACACTCTAAGATATACATATGGATTGATTCCTATCCTCATGGTATTCAAATGAACACTCAATCTCTACTCCTTGGGTCTACCCCATGATTAGGACACCTCTGGTCTATAGTCTATGGAATAATGAATCCCACTTGGAACACATGGTCTGTTATAGAATCCATGTTTTTATTCAAGTCCATATATGTACCACGCCACGAATTGCACTTTTGGTTAACCTTGACTTTAATTAATGAATTTAATCTAAAGATCTACCTTGAACAAGGTCTGAATGCCCCATAATAACTATGGGATGTGGAATCATACTTGACAGTGATGATTTCCAATAACAATGTTGGTCTCTTACCACACTGTGCTAAAAAAATACATTTGGCTTGATTCTCATCCTTATGGGATACATAGAGACGTCTGGGCCTTTCGCTTCGGGCCAAACCCTGGGGTCATTAACTTTTCTAGCCCCTCTGTCTCGATTACAATCCAGTCTATATGACCTTAATATAGGATTGTACAGTCCATGCAACCTGAATGTAACATTCTAGCCTTGATCCTGGGAGTATGACCTTAAGACTATGTGTAACATTTTTTTAATATAATGTTAAAAAATTCCATCAATCTCTCCCATCTGTATGATATAAAATTTCATGGAATTATAGGATCTCACTAGAGAGTCCCTTTTTGAAAATAGGTATGATCCCTAGTCAGGAAGATGCTCCCACATAATGTGTTCCCCCCAGAGTGATGTAATTTTGATAGTGTTGGACTCCACTACAAAAAACCCATCTCTCCACCCTCAACGCTTTGCATACCATTTATTTAGATGCTCATCCTATTCCAGTCCTGAGGGAACCCCCTAATAGTACAGTTGCTCAGACTATGGATCACTTACATACTAGGGGTAATTCTTCGGATGGCTAAATGGTGACATTTTGAGTCGGGCCCCGGATTTTGAACTTGGTCAGTGGCCGAACCTCATTTGTTACCCCTATACAAGGCTAACACCATATGGATGCTATTTCTCGAACACAATCAATAATTATCTTTCATTGTCACGCCACCCTTTTAGTGTTATGAATTTTGGGAATCATGATTCACAATTTCGACTCCATTTTGTTCAGATTGATTCTAACTCCACTGGTGCTACCCCCATCATTCAAAAGTTCATATTGGAAAAATGAAAATAGAACTATTTTAAAAGAATCATTCACTAGTCAGGATGAAATTTTTTTTCTTGGAAATACAAATCGATTCTTCAAACCCTAGAGGACTGTAGGTTGGTTGAATATTTCATATTCTATTGTAATAACAAAGCTTTCATCACTTGTTTCTCACATCAGGCTTGACCCAGATTAGATTAGGGATTGATCGCTGAATATTTCACTAATGTGATGGAAATGTTTTAAACCAAAAAATATAATTGAACTCATGCATGCAGCCGGTATAAACTTGCATGAAATTATGTTTCTGTGTTTACACACATTACAACACCAATGTATTGGCCACTCATATGGATGGGTTAACCTCTTATATTGGGCATTCCAGATCGACCACTATATGTATTTTGGATTCCATGATCTGTTATAGCCGGTTTATATCCTGCACCTCCTCAATGGAAATGGGACAAAATTCAACAACCTTCATACGGGCCTAATCCTCCTCGGCTCGGATAGTGGCCATATCCCCAGAGGATTGCTTCATTTGGACATCGACATCTTCTAGTTGGGCCTTCATCCACATTATATGCCTCGACTGCGTGTTGAGAAAACCAGAATACTCATACACTTGTTCCTACAATCAGTAGATATCATATTTTCCCCCTAGGTCATCTTGATATTTACATATTTCCTCCACTACCAACTAACACGAAGGCCGAGATCATTTTCATGAATCTTCTCTAAAATGAAGTCTCAGGTGAACTTATGAGGAAATTAGTAATCCACTCCACCAACACATATTTCATGTATCTAGGAACAATGAATCTTCATTTGGTCTATCCATTGTGCTTGAGGGGTCTCATCAATTAAGCACCTGATCATCTTCCATGACTGGTGATGGACGAATTTTCTATCTTCGTCATTAGAGGTCATCCCATCCTGATCCATGGGGTCAGCCGGATCATATGTAGGGAACGTCTCTTGGAACACATCAACATAGACTTCATCCAGTGTTTGGTCAGGTAGGTCATGACCCATGTCATCTGAATGATCCACATCATTGGACTGCACACCGATGACTTCAGGATCTCTCCTACTGATGGTCCCACCCATGATCAGGAGTGCATCGTCTTGGTCAGTATTGGAATCTCCATCTTTAAACATCATTTTTATCCTAGGGAAGGCAGCACCAAGAGCTCCAACCAATCATTACATTAGTACCCCACACTATTTGAAGAACTGTGCACATAAAAATTGTACAGACCTCAGTTAATAAAATCAATGAAAGGCAGTTAAAATTTTTGTAATGGAGACATAGAGAGGCTGAATTGTCACTCTTGCTCTGGATTTATGGTCGTCGGGAACCCAAGGCATGGCCCCCCCATATATGGTTGGGAACACCAATGTCTATTGAAGAACTACCTTCAGTGTCACACCCCATTTGGCATAATAATCACTATTTTCATGAGAATAGATCTAGAATCCCCTCAGCTGTATCTATTATAACACATGAGTGGTTCTTACATATGAGACCCTCCTTCAGAGTTTGTCAGTTTTTTGTGAAGTCCTAAATGACCAGGATGAAGACTACAAGGAAGTGGTTAAGGGTTTTACCTCAAGATCCTTGGCAAACTCATCTAGCTCTGGGTCTGAATTAGTGACCTCACCACTTCTAGAGGGATCCCTTCACTGGCCTCCTCCCCCCAAGACGACTCACCAAATTCTTCCTATAGTAGAATAATCTCCCTCAATTCGGCAGCCAAAAACTGCAGAGGGGTTGTTCAATCATGTTGCACCATCAATCGATCCTTCATTTGACTTGGAGCACCAAGGGAGTAGAGAAATTCCTCCATCTTGTCAATGTAAAGCTCCCCCTCCACATGGGATACGAAAATGTCATCTCTGACATGACTGATCCATATAAAATCTATCCCATGATAGTTCAAATGATGCCACATCTTGGAAGGCTTGAGAAATTGTCTATTGACATAACAGATGTCCCAAGCCTCTGGCAAGACAATGTTCCCAGGCATGTTTATATGGTGCAGTTGCTTCCTCATATCCAAGGTGGATATCCTATGGAAACCCATGGGTGGCCTCTCATCAAGATAACTTTCCTCCTCTAGGACCACTGGGTCCACTGCTGTTGCCTGCATTTCGGTTAGTGCGGGACTCACCACCACTAAAACCACACCATCAAGGGATGTAATCACCACCTTAAATCCCCAACCTCAAGGTTGATGGGGGAACCCATCGCTAGAATGAACAATCTTCTACTTCCGCATCACCACCGAGTAGGCTGCCTCCCAACTCTTGATGTACTCTTTCACTATCTCGTAGATATTTGTGGGTGGAGGTAGCTCCTTCCAAATCATCCCATACTAACGTGTGAACATGAACCACATCTTCGTCAACAAACATTGGGGATCCATGTGGTGTAATCCCATGTAGACTTATGGGATGAGACTTTTCATGCACATGAACTTCCTCGTGAAATAATGTGAGGTGTATGGCTCATATAGAGGCACAAAATCAACATATTCCACCAAGACTCCTTCCTGATTGTCCATGTGGTCTGAATAATACTCCTCCATTCCCTATCCCTCATCATTAAATAGATTTTGTGGAAATGTGAATAGGAAGATGTTGAACTTGTATACCTTCTACACCCGATTCAGCACCAGCGGCATGGTAGGCTTGGTCAGAAAACTTCCCACCAAGTTCAAAATGGACGGTTGAAAATAAGATCCCAAAAGATAAATGGGGTACAAATATTCATAGATTCCTCTTATATGTGTCTCTATCCACCAATAGAGAAAGTGGAACGACCAAAATATCATATTTTGATTCATTCCATATATAATATGAGACAACCCCATATACAACTTAGCGAGAATTGGGATTCCAGGTTGACCTACTCACCCATATCCACATGGATTACATGATAAATGAGATTGAACACACATCCATGATCATGTCCTTCACTAGAAGAATATAGCCACAGATAAGACCCCAAATTAACACATCCAACCTAACCACTAGTTGTTTCATAGTAATGACACTAAATCCCCATGCCATCCACTAGATGTCCTCCATGTGTTTACAATACTAGAGATACAAGCGGCGCTGAACCCCCTTCGGGTATTTTTAAGGCCTCAAAAGAAATATTACATCTATAGGGGAAGTCAAGAAAAAACTAAAACACTGCTTGATGTTGACATCCCTCACCAATTTCTTGTCCTACCTGGGAACTAGAACCATAAATACATTTAACAGTGGTGACATATGCTTCGGGTCCTTACATGTAGTCATGGCTGAAAATAAGTCATCATACATTGACACCAGTTGAATGACCCCTAAGATTTTGTGCAGGTCCCCTAGGCTAATGTCGACCTACACATGGTGCAAATGGAAAATTATGGTCCTCGATGACCACCTTCTTAGAAACTCCGACATCATCTTCTTCGGCTGGTAGATATGGAATTGGGAGGCACATGCCACCTATTACAGGTACACTCACCTCATATATTCCCCAAACTCCTCCCAGGAGCCAATACCTAGTAGTATCATGCCCAATCATCTATGATGATTCCGTCATGGTTAAAATCCCACTCATCAGTCCACCCCTTACCTGGGTTCCCTAGGGCCACCTTTATAATGGTGTGGTATAACAGGGGGATACTTCAGGCCGCACTGCCAGCCTGTATACATTGTTCACATGGTTATACAGGCAGTCGACATCGACAAGTGTGTGATCCCCCCATATATGACCATCAGCCACCATGAACCACTGGTTCTAGCATGACGTGTCCCTGTACCAGTAGGCTAGTTCATATCTAGTCACTCTAGGAATAAAAAAGTCATCCCTCCGGCCAAAGCTGTATAGGGGTGCCTCTTTCATAGAAGGTTTTCTTCATAGTCTCTAACAATAACTCTATAAATGACTCATTGAACGAATGGATTCATATATACTCACTGATACATAGGTTATCCACAATCTCTTCCCTTTAGGAAGCAATCGCAAGGACCCCTGTCAACTCCCTAGTGATGCATTTAGTCATCAAAGTTTTCATTTTTTGTTCTGGATCACAGATTCCATTCGTGGAGCTCGTTCAAAAATCTCATTCATAGAGACCTATCAAAAACCTCAAAGACACTAGCCGTGGAGCGCACCTTTGCATAATTGAAAGACACTTAATGCACCATAGATCAGAAAGGTCCAAATTTTCAATGAAAAATAACAGATTGCATTGTGCTTGGAAAATTGAGAGCACAATATCCCAATAACATAAAAAGAGAAAGGAAAAAAGAGGCTTCAACCACCCCTATTTATAGGAAACGACCCCCTTCACTTTGGGGTGTGTCTAGCTGCATCCAGCTTCATGTCACACTCATCCCACATGTCGTCTCTCTATATTGTGACCCTCCTTCGCGATATGGCCTTTTGATTGGCCGGAATGTTTGGCGATGTACCCTTAAACATATACCCTCATTTTTTCGTCAGTTCTAATACTGAGGGGGGAATTTCATGGTACCAATATATGTAAAAATAGAAAGGGATAAAAGTGTAAATCAATTAAAAAGTGGCTACATCTCAATTCTCATTCATAGATCCCCTGATCACCAAGGAATTCACAAATCCCCTCAGCACCATGGAATACGTGATATTGAAACCGCCTCTACGATCTTCATGGAGTAAAAGAGGAATAAGGATTCACATTTATGACACAATTTATCAAAATTTTAGTGCCATGGAGGGAACATTATTGACCTCAAAAATCCCTTCAAACTTGAAGAAATCCTCCACAATATCAACATAGGGAACCGTGGAGGGTTCCACGTCGAGGTGGGGATGACGAGCAACTCTACAGTTACGAATAACATGAAGCAATCTGAGACTTATCCCAAAGCACCATGTGGATTCTTTCCAAGTTATCCATTCATTTAACTGACTCAAGACTATAAATATTTGGATCCCCTCAAGGCTAAAGAATGTATACCCCGACATTTCTCATTATCATCTTTCAAATCCCAATTAAAGTTATGCTTTGAGAAACATTGATAAAAAAATAAACACTTCAAGTAACCTGATCATTGTAAAGTACATTTCCCTTATCTCAAATATAACCCCTATTCGAGCAGAGATTCCCTTTGTATAGCCCAAAATATTCCATGAAGAAGGGAGATCCCTAAGGGAACATAGGTCTTTGTAAATCACTCATGCTTCATAAATTACCCTACAGACACATGTGAACCACATTCTATGTAATGGTCATTATGCTTCGCGAATCACATTTCCTCGTAATTATATGCTTCGCAAGGTACCTTTTCTTCAAGAATTTATACTCCACAAAATCTTTTATACTTCATGAATTATCCTTCATATGCACCTATAACTTATGCCTATGCTCGACCACTCCTCCTCATGAATCATAACCATTCACGAAGTCCCTCCCCTACATGGAGGACCGAATATTCTCAAGGTTATTTCCTGTTAACCCATTTGCTTCGCAAACCCTTCTCCCATAAAACCCTCTCAGTTTATTATAAGTGAATTCAATGTCCCCTGGGAAGTTCTTTACATTTCATTGCATAGCCTTATTCTTCATTACATAGTCAAACTATCATATATTTCTTTTTCACATAGCCATGCTAATGTGGGCCAGTTAGTGGATCCCTCAACAACCCTGCCTTACCATGACATTGGTGATTCCTTCCCTACCCAAAGGGTGGGTCGGTATCAGTTATGTATGTCCTAGGGGTGCATTATGAACCATCCATATCTAAGATACATGATGTTAAATTACCAAGCAGCATTATCCTTAGCACATGATGATAAATTGTGGCCTTACAACTTACATTATACACAGGTTGCCCCACCTCATACATTCTCCATGCCCATTTGTCTCCATGGGATGTGAGATTTTCCTCACATGGAATGATATCCTTTTTGTTGGAGCGACTTCAGAATATGGGGAAGGGAACTATCTTTGTGTAAGACCCTAGCCTTTCATGTCAGAGGTAGCACCCATGTCCCTCCTCTCTTCGTCCGTTCCAAATACTGGAGGGGTGATGGAAAATGGGACATTCATTACCATGTGTCTCTACCTATGGGATTTTTCGCCATTAGGTCTCTATCTAGGAGTAAGTCCTAATATCTATCTCCCTAAGGGACTAACCATACATAAGCCCTTGTTTCTTCTTTGGGCGGATTACCATGTGTAAGCCCCACTACACATCCTCTGTACACACCATTCACGATGTGATCATCAGATATTTGGTGCCTCTTGTTTCTCACACCGAACACAAATCTCATGGTATTAGAGTAATCATTGACCATGGAATCATTCCTGGGCCACCTAAGCATGTATGCTTCAAACCCTCCTAAACTACATGGAATTTGATCCTTTCCCTTCCCTTGAAAGGTACATAGAAACCCTCCATGATGCTCATGCTCAAAATCCATTGGTCATGACCATCTTCACGTTGGTCCACCCTCGTACCTCATGACATTAAACTGAATGCTTCAGAACTACATTGACTTTGATCCTAGTCCATTTCTTGGAAAAGTTTATATGAATCCCCCAAAGATTAAATCTCAACTCTGACTATTCCTGGCCATCTTCACGTCGGTTCACCCTTGCCCCATATGATATTAAATTTTATGCACCTTTTCGTACAAAAATACGTTAACTTAAACTCATTATAACTATGTGGGATTTGATCCTTATCTCCTAGACAGGGTATGCAGGAAACCCCAATGATATCCAACCCCAATCAATGGTAATCCATTATGATCCCCAATCGACGATAATCCATCGTGATCCCCAATCGACGATAATTCGTTGTGATCCTCAACCAGTGGTATGCCATTGTTATCCCCAACCAGTGGTAAGCCTTTTTAAATGTAACACCCCAATATTCCACAGTACGATTCTCTTTGAATAATACAATAGCATGTGTTGTACGCAATATCGAGATTCTAACACACTACGACCAATCAAAGTAGCCGTTATGAATAGTAATACCCATTTTTTGAAATTTTATAAATTGTATCACTCAAAATGGACTTCATTTTTGGAATCGGAATATCAAAATTAGCATATGGTGAAAATTTGGTTCTATTCGGATAACTATTATATTTTGATGAATAGTGAAAATTACTAAATTTTAATTAAAAACAACTTCTTTAATAGAAATAATTAAGAGTGATAAATTATGAATTTGAGTGGTTTTAAATTATATTTAGAATATATTTTTACAATTTTATGCAATTTTGGTCATTGGACATATTTTCACAGTTAAACCAGACCAAAACACGTGTCAATCTTTTGATAGTTATTATCTCTTAAAAACACGGTTTTTGTTTTAACAACGGGAATTAATTTTAAATTAATTTCTTCAACTTCTGTATTTTAAATTTTGAAAAATGGATACAATATTTTTAATCAGTATGTACAAATTGTGTAAATAGGTATGTTTTATTTTTAGACATTTTGAATAATTATTTTGCTAAATATTTTATTTACCATGGTTAAAGGGTAAATCCGGTAAATAAGGGTTAAGAATTTATATTATAATAATAATAAATTACCCTAAAACGTGTATTAACCTTATTGGTTGATACATGTATGACCATGGGATTCTTTTGGGTCGATTTTGGGACCCCATGAATCCACTTGTAAGTGATAATGACACTATAGATTAATTATGTTAAAGTAAATACAAAAATTCCATAAGCCTATATCTTTTAGTAAAACAATTTTTACATAGGGTTATATATGTTGTATTTTCGACTATAAATAATCATTATTAAGATATAATGTTTTCCTACATAATGGTATTTTATTTATAATTTTTAAATATTAAATAATATATTTTATTAATGACACTATGATGATACAGTAATTACCTTATTAGTGAAATATTAACATAAATGATATTATAAATACGAAAATAAATATAATTTGAGACTTTTAATGAATTCCAAAAAGTTTATATGTTCATATGGCATGTTATTATTGATTTAATTAAATTTCGTTGAAGTAATCATGCTTTTATGATTTTTAAAAAAATCAAATACCAAATAGTGTCAAAATTGACATAAAAGTGTTTTTTAAACAAATATTATATTATTAACTGATATTAAATTTCTAAAAACATAAAGTTCGGCCAAAGGACTTTTATCATGATAGGTGTATCATTAATGGACCACTTGGGGGTATCTTTGAGGTATATAGTATGATTATGAACTATATAATATAAAAATATATAGTGACATGGTAAGTGTAAAACTAATTAATCAAGAGTTAAAACTAAAAGATAAGGTTAATGTAATGACCCAAACATGTATAACATCTATTGGTTGAAAGTATTTCGACCCATACCGACCTTATTATTTGAATAATACACATTGGATCCATTAAAAACTGAATATTAATTTATTATAAAATAGTACTTTAAGTTTCTCCTAAAGAGCCCCTCCTCCCCCTTATAAAAGGACACCACTTCTAACCAATTCCTCACACCTCTCAAGCGTTTTGGATAATCCAAACTATGACTAATTAAGCTACCTACATCTCTACCCTCCTCTTAGAAGCCTTATCTTATGTAGAAGTCACTTCAATAGTCCTTTTTGGTTCAAACCAAATGGAGTTATCCAAATTAAAGGTAACGATTTCTCTTAGCTTTTTTTCTTTTATTTTACTTCTCCAAACCCTAAACTCTTTTTATTATTTTATTTTGTAACAAAACCAGTATCATAAATATACTATGATATTATTATTAGATGTATTCTAACTTCAATTACACACACCTCCATCTAATTAGTGAATAACATAATGTTTCTGTGGATGGCAACCAAACGCCTCACGAAGTGATGATTGTTCAATTATCTCTTATCACCTCTCATGGTCGCCATTATGATGGAACTATAATTAAATATGATATTAATGATATTTATTTTATATATAAGCTTCCGTAATTCTGTTTTATATCATACCATTATTCATTTCATTTTCTATATATATACGATAATTTCATTTGAGGAAGTGCGGACTACCTTCCCCTCAATGTGATATGACTCATTCATACCATAGATGGAACGTATAAAAGATGGTGTTAATGAACTTAGGTAACACATATAAGACATTATATTATATTTTAATAATAATATACCTATGTAACTTTTGGTTTTGATTCCTTTTAAAATGACAAATGAAATGGTAGTAGCATTCGTGCGTACGTACGGATTACCGTCTCCACGAACGCGATGAGATTAATTTCCCCATCATATCCATTAAAGAGTAATTATCATTTGATGATTAAAAGTAATGTTTAGGGACTTGATATAATTCTTGATATGAATAAGATACAACCTATCTGTAACAAACATGGCTTATATATCCAATCATATAAAGGAAAATGAATCAGTTAACACCCGAAACAACGATAATACTAAAATATTATTAACAAATCAATATTTAAATATCATATATGATATCATATTTGTGAATATGATTATTTTATAATTTAATAACAGTGATTTAACTATTATACAGGAGGTTAACATACCCATTATCATGGAAAAGTACAAGGTAAGGGGTTTTCATCTCACTCCTTATTCCCGTGAGATTCATCCATATTTCCACTATTACCTTTTGTGTGGTGTATGTACTGCCTATAATTATATTTGTTGTTTCATACACTCTAATTTATGTGTATTTACATATTCATTGTATGATACCTCTTTCATGGGGTGTAAGTTTCATAATTTACCAAATTGGTAAGGGTTAATTTCACAATCTCTTTATTATCCGAGGTTGTTTTTACGTAAGTATCTACCGCAACATATTTATTATCCATGTCCATGACTTATGACAGAGATTTAAAATGGATCCTTTTAAGGGACTTTTTACTAAAACATCATTTCAAATGTTTTAAATATTTATTCTTATAAATATTTCTCATTAATGTCCATGTATTCAAAATTGTTTTAATGATTTATTTATATGGACATGAATGTTTTTAAAAGGTTAATTCCTCTCAAAAGTTTAAAATTGGTATGGGACACTTTAATTAAAAAATTTATTTAAATGACTTTTTTCCAAATTGTGTGATTTTTAAATGATTTAAAAAAATAGATTTTTCTCACAAATATATGAAAATCCAGTACAAATGTATACATATTTAACGCAAGCATAAATTTTTTTTTTCAGAAAACCAGACTCTCGAGTGTGGTAGACAGGAAGGGATTGGGTGTGGATCCATCATGGCCTGTAATTAGTCGAGCAGTCTCAGAATTAATTCTTTTGTTTTCAGAAGCTTGCATAATGTTTTCAGAAAAACACTGGAGTATAATTGTGAAATTTTAAACATAATTATCTTCTAAAAAAATTGAATTGGTAGGTATCATGAGACAAAATAGTGTCTTGCCATGAGGCCTTAACAAAATCTTATTTGTAGTCTTGGCACGAGGCCTTGGATACGTGGTTATGATAGTCTGGAATTATGCATTCCATCATTATGAAAGTGGTTATTGATATTTCATGTGATTATTCTACTAGTAGAATATCCATTTGAATAAGTAAAATGTATTATTTAATTTTATCTTCTCAATATTATGTTAAAGTTCATGTTTAAAAGGCTTTTGTTTTAGCTATACATTTCCTTAAATGTTTATGATTATTTATGAATGTTTCCGCTATATTGTCATCCATACTGTGCATCTGAGCTCACCCCTTTCAATGTTTTAGTTTTTTCCAGGATGTGAAGAAGTAATTTATGAATGTCCTGCAGGGATAATGTGACGGGATATGAAGATAATATTTTGTCGTAGTAGTTTTCACTTTATTATGTATGGTAAACATTATGAATGTATCTAGTTATTCCAAAGCTACTAAAATAATTGGTCTTTCAAGACTTGATCCTTCTTGTGATCATGCCAATGTTATGTAATAATGCACCGACTCTAGGAAACTGGTGTCAGGGTGTTACAGTTGGTATCCGAGGGAGGTTTACAAATAACCATGGAAGCTATATTTAGATATGCTCTGATTAGAGAACATATCCCTAAGATAGAATTTGAGGATTAGTAGATAAGAACTTCCTAGAATGTTGATATTGTAGAGATTTTGTGAGTTTTCTGAAAAATACATACGTGTCTGGATACATGAAGGTAGAGGCGACTATGGCACATATGTAGCTAAGGGTAAAACCCGGAAACACCGATTTGATCTAGACTCAAACGGCAACTGGTGCAGGACAACGGTCTTTGCTGCACTCTTGGTTACGACACTCCCGGGGGATATACTTAAGATAATTATCATTTTCTTTACAAACCATTATGAAGGGTTTATGAGTATATACTTCATTGAAGAAGACATTTTTATGATTATGGATTATATCCATAAGCTGTTTAATTTATGTTAAGTGTGTTACAAGTTTGGGATTAGGTATTTCTATTCAGAAACTAATCTAGTGTATTCCATTGTTTAGAAATGGTGCCCAGTAGAAGGAATGAGAACTCCAGCAATACGAATGATCCAAAGAGTAAGAATGATCATATCTTTCATGGTCTTATGCTAGAATTTAGAATGGAAATAGTCTCCCACGTGTTATCATAATATGAAGAAATAGTATCATGTTTTGATAAGATAAGTAAATAATTCTCGGATTCCTATGGCTGTGAAGGGAAGCCAGAGAAATAAAGGATGGTAGAGAGAAGGACAGATAAAGGGAATAAGGTAAAGAAGGATTTTCCCATATGTGATAACTGTAGAAATAATCACCTTGGAAAATTCTTGAAGGGAATGGGAGTATGTTTTTATTTTGTAGATAAAGGACACCATGTACGTGACTTCAAGGGTAAGAAAACGATTTCAAATGTACAATGCTTCATCTGCAAGGAGTTTAGACACTACGCGAACCAATGTCTGAGTCATTAGACTATGACAAAAATGATTCTATTGGATAATAATCACGTTATGATACTACCAATGATGAAGAGGAATGACAAGTGTTCTTATATTTTATTTTGGAATTATTTCATTGAAGAGTCGTTTTAGTGATGTACTGGAAATAAATAAGGATTTTACTGCAGTACTATTTCATTGAGGATTTGAGATTTTTTGGTACTATGAAATGTGACTCTACAGTGAGTTAATTTTTTTTAAAATTACATTGTTGATGGAAAGTTAAACCTTAATATGGTCTTAATATTAAGGTACTGAATTTGGAATAAGACATGGTTGACTTGGGTAATTTATATTGGATATTATTGACAACGTTGAAACTGATTAATGATTTGTATATTCCATTATTGTTGTAGTTTACTAAATTTTTGGAAAGGAGTACATCCACTATTTTATAAATAATAAGGGGTCATGAATCTAATCAATAAGGTTTTATGGTATTTCAGGATGTTGTAGTGTTTTAAAGGAATACATGATGAAGGTGTTCACATGCTATTACCAGAAAAAAGGATCATAATTGTGTTTACCTACCTTATAAATTTTAGACTGTGAGTTTGGACAGAATTATTTTGGATAAGTCTACTTTTATATTATTTTTGGATTTCCATAAAAATGACAACCTGGAGGTCGAGCGAGAACCTGTCGCGTCCGGCAAGGCCGCGAGACTTGAACCCACAAGCGAAGGGTGACAAGGGTGTATCATCTACCACTAACCCATGTGATGTCTTGGATTGAATAATGTAGTTATTTAATGGTTGTTCTACCTGAATTATAAATTCATTTGTTTTAACCCTATATGAATAGGATAAATAGAATATTATTTTTATGTTCTATTATCTTTTAGAGTGAAAGATGAGTTAGTGGTAGAACATAGTTAAAGGATGGGACTCTACTTGTCAAGTATATATTTTTATTCTTCTCCAATTCAATGAATAAATTAATTCTTATACATTAGTGAAGGGATCTTCATACAAAAAATTGTGTTATTCTAATACCATATGTTTTTTTGAACCGATGGTATTTTAAATAATCATAGATTAATGAATTTAATGCCCTCAGTTTTACACTTGTTTGTGACTGATGCCCTCAATCACTACTAATAAATATTTACATTTTTCCTCCAATTATATTTCTCTTATTGAATCCAATGTTCTCTTAATTGAGATCATAATTTTTTGGCGACCCTTTCAATTCTCTTTTCCTCTTATTAAGACTAAATTTTATTAATCCAATTTCCGATGTGGGTTTTGCCATAAAGTTATTTTCTATTTTCACATTTTTATTATCGATGAACAATTTCAAATTGTGAGGACACATTTTATTGAAGGATAGGAGAATGTAACACCCAAAGCTGCCGTGGAACAATTCTCTTTGAATAAAACAGTATCATGTGTTGTACGCAACTTCGAGATTCTAACACACTACGACCAATCAAAGTAGCCGTTATGAATAGTAATAGCCACTTTTTGAAATTATATAAATTTTATCTCTGCAAATGGAATTCATTTTTGGATTCAGAATATCGAAATAGCCTAGGGTGAAATGTTTTTACTTTTTCAGATAACTTTTATATTATGATGAATAGTGAAAATTACTAAATTTTAATTAAAAATAACTTTTTTAATAAAAATAATTAAAAGTGATAAACTATTAATTTGAGTGGTATTAAATTATATTTAGAATATATTTTTACCATTTAATACAATGTTGGTCATTGGACATAATATCACAATTAAACCAGACATAAACAAGTGTCAATCTTTTGATAGTTATTATCTCTTAAAAACACGCTTTTTGTATTAACAATGGAAATTAATTTTAAATTAATTTATGACACTTATGTGTTTTGAATTTGGAAAAATGATTCCATATTTGGAATCAGAATGTCCAAATTCTGTAAATAGATAACTTTTATTTTTAGATATTTTGAATAATTACATCGGTAAATATTTTATTTACCATGGTTAAAGGGTAAATCCGGTAAATAAGAGTAAAAAATAACATTATAATAACAAAAAATTACCCTAAAACGTGTCTTCACCCTATTGGTTGATACATGTCTGACCATTGGCATCTTTGGGTCTATTTTGGGACCCCATGGATCCAATTTTAATTGATAATGACACTTTATATTAATTAAGTTAAAGTAAATACAAAAATGGCATAAGCCTGTATCTTTTACCAAAACAATTTTTACATAGGGTTATATATGTTATATTTTCAACTATATATATTAATTAGAAAGATAAAAGTATATTATACATAATGGTATTTTATTTATAATTTTTAAATATTAAATAATATAATTTATTAATGAGACAATGATGATGCAGTAATTACATTATTAGTGAAATATTAAAATAATTGATATTATAAATACCCAAATAAATAAAATATGAAACTTTTAATGAATTCCAAGAATTTTATAGGTTCATATGACATGTTGGTATTGATTTAATTAACCTTTTACGAATTAATCATGCATTTATGATTTTCACAAAAGTCAAATACCCAATAGTGTCAAAATTGACATAAAAGAGTTTTTAAAACAAATATTATGTTATTAATTGATATTACATTCCTAAACATATACGTTTTGACCAAAAGACTTGTATCATGATAGGTATGTCATTAATGGACCACTTCGTGGTCTCTTGGTGGTATATAGTATGTTTATAAACTATAAAATAAAAAAATACAGAGTGACATGGTAAGTGTCAAACTAATTAACCAAGTGTTAAAACTAAAATATTGGGTTAATATAATGACACAAACCTGTATAAAATATATTGGTTTAAAGACTTTCAACCCATACCCACATTAGTATATTAATAATACACTTTTGAGCCATTCGAAACCAAAAATTAATTTATTATAAAATTATACTTTAAGTTTTTCCTATAGAGCCCGTCCTCCCCCTTATAAAAGGACACCACTTCTATCCAATTCCTCACACCTCTCAAGCCATTTGGCTCGTACAACATCTGCCCAATTAAGCTCCTGACATCCCTCCCTCCTCTTAGAAGCATCACCTTAGGTAGAAGGCACATCAAGAGTCCTTTTTGGTTCAATCCAAAGAGTGTTTCCCAAATTAAAGGTAACGATTTATCTTAGCTTCTTCTCTTTTCTTTTACTTCTCCAACCCCTAAACTCTTCTTATTAATTTATTTTGTAAAAAAACCAGTATCCTAAATAAACTAGTTTATTTTTATTATAAGTATTCGAAATACACTTACACACACCTCCATCTAATGGGTGAAGAGCATAATGTTTCTGTGGATGGCAACAAAACGCCTCATGAAGCGATGATTGTTCAATTATATCTTATCACCTTTCATAGTGGCCATTATGATGACAATATAATTAAATATGATATTAATGATATTTATTTTATATATTAGATACCTTAATTCCATTTTATATCATAACATTGGTCGTTTCATGTTGTATATATATAGGATAATTTCATTTGATGAATTGTGGACTTTCGCCCCCTCAAAGTGATATGACTCGTTCATACCATACATGGAACGTATAAAGGTTGGAGTTAATGAACTTAAGTAACACATATAAGATATTATATTATACTGGAATAATAATATACCTATGTATCATTTTTTTTATTCCTTTTAAAATGAAAAATGAAATGGAAATAGCGTTCATGCGTACGTACGGATTACCGTCTCCACGATCGCGATGAGATTCATTTCCCCATCATATCCATTAAAGAATAATTATCATTTTATGATTAAAATTAATTTTAAGGACTTTATATCATTATTTATGTGAATAAGATACAACCTATCCATAACAAACATGACTTACTTAACGAAGCATATAAAGGAAAACGAATCAGTTAACACCCGAAATGATGACAAAACTAAAATATTATTAACAAAGCAATATTAAAATATCATATATGATATCATATTTTTGAATATGATTCTTGTATAATATAATAAAAATCATTTATCTATTATATAGGAGGTTAACATACACACTATCAAGGAAAATTACATTGTAAGGGGTTTTCATCTCACTCCTTATTCACGTGAGATTCAAGCCGTATTGCCACTATTACCTTTTGTGTGGTGTATGTAATGCATATAGTTGTATTATTTGTTAAATACACTATAATTTATGTGTATATAAATATTCATTGTATGATACCTCTTTCATGGGGTGTATGTTTAATAATTTACCAAACTTGTAAGGGTTAATTTCACAATCTCTTTATTATCCGAGGTTGTCTTTATGTAAGTATCTACTCGGACATATTTATTATCCATGTCCATGTTTTATGAAATAGTTTTCAAAGGGATTATTTTAAGGGAATTTTTTCTAAAACATCATTTCAAATGTTTTAAATATTTATTCTTCTAAATCTTTCTCATTAATGTCCATGTCTTCAAAATGGTTTTTAATGATTTATTTATATGGACATGAATGTTTTTAAAATGTCAATTCATTTCAAAAGTTCCAATGTGGTATGGGAAACTATGATTCAAAAATTTCTTTAAATAACTTCTTTTCCAAATTCTGTGATTTATAAATTTTTTTAATAAAATACATATTTCTATCAAATATATGAAAATCCAGTTCAAATGTATACGTATTTAACACAAGCTTAAAAATGTTTTCAGAAAACCCGACTCTCGAGTGTGGTAAACAAGAAGGGGTTGGGCGTGGACCCATCATGGCCTCTAATTAGTCGAGAAATCTCTGAATTAGTTATTTTGTTTTCAGAATCATTCATAATGTTTTCATAAAAACATTGGAGTATATTTGAGAAATTTTAAATGTAATTATCTTCTAAAAAATTGAATCGGTAGGTCTCATGAGACAAACTAGTGTCTTGGCATGAGGCCTTGAAAAAATCTTATTTGTAGTCTTGGCATGAGGCCTTGGATATGTGGTTATGATAGTCTGGAATTACAAATTCCATCATTATGAAAGTGGTTATTGATATTTCATGTGATTGTTCGACTAGTAGAATATCAATGTGAATAATTAAATGACATTATTTAATTTTATCTTTCCCATATTATGTTGAAGTTCATGTTTAAAAGAATTTTTTTAGCTATACATTGCCTTAAATGCTTATGCTTATTTATGAATGTTTCCACTATACTGTTATCGTTACTGAGCATCTGAGCTCACCGCTTTCAATGTTTTATTTTTCCCAGGATTTGAAGAAATAATTTATGAATGACCTGTAGGGATAATATAAGGGGATATTAAGACAAGATATTGTAGTAGTGATTTTCAATTTATGATGTAATGTAAACTTCGTGAATGTATCTAGTTATTCCAAGGATACTAAACTAATCGGTCTTTCGAGATTTGATCCTTCTTGTGATCATGCCAATGTTATGTAATAATGCACAGACTCTGGGAAACTAGGGTCGGGGAGTTACAGTAAACCCCAAATAGTTGTATGACATTGGAACCCCAATAACTGTTATTACGTTGTATTCCCCTTTACGGGGACCCACGTCTCTGATCTACACCTCGGTCATCAATCCAACCCTTGGTACTCCTACCACGCATACGCCACGTCATCATTTTTGGGTCATTATCCTATGTGCACACCCTAATTCTATACCCCTTCCCAAACTACATATACAATGATTCCATATAACATAGATATGTGGGATGACTCCGTAAAGTTCAATCCCATGATCCATGTCCCATGATATTCTCTCCCTTGAGCCTATGTGTTTCAGGAAGGTCATGACCCATCCCGGATGTTCTACTTCCTCCAGATCTCATCCACACATCTATTCTCACATGCCACCTACTCACGTGTCTAATCAACCCACAAAACTACATGGACATTGATTCCCTACCATAGGGATACATATGAGGTCTCTTCAAGGCTCGTTCTAAATATAAACATAAAAAACACATTGGTTCAATATCATCCCCCATCCACTTCACTCAACCATCCATTCCATAATGATTTTTACCCAGGTCACCACATCCCGGGGAGACCATGTCACCCATATTCTTGCTTCTCTGAGCAGAAATCGTGTTACCAAACACACGTTATCCCCGACATCAATGCTCACTTCTACAGTTTCACCCATATGATACACTGTTTTTATTGTTTCGATAAGTCTGATCCATATCATCCAGATGTTAATTTTTTTATACCATGTGTTAAACATGGGAAGCTAAGGAAAACCTCAAAGACATGCCGATGGGATATAATTCCATGAATTTGATATGGTATATCATAGGCTTCTGTGACCTTGAAAAGATCAATCATAAGGGGAAGAAACCCATACACATCAGTGTTCCAGCGTCCAAACATTCCAGTGATGTCTAACAAGACTACTCCACTAACAATAGTTTGCAGCCCTGACTGGACCACTTGGAATGTACATACTAAAGTAGCATAATCAACTAGCTTCTAGGAATACATGGAATTAATAAGAACCTCACCAAAAATGTCTAAATATTTAAGGGAGACACAGACCAAGTGGTGATTTATAAGGATCAATCAATGGAAGGAGGAACCAACATCCCATCATCCCATTTCAATCGAGGAGAAAACAACTCTGATTAATCATCGAATGTCATCCTCCTTTAGAAATCGAGAATGCGGGGAATCAATCAGTGCATCATCAATATACAAAATGTGCACCCCAGTGAATGTTTTGGAAAAAATATTAATTAAGACATCAATTATTATAATATTTATAATGATAATATTAATTTTTTAAATTTAATCTCACAAAACCTCCGATAACAGTTAGTTTATAATTTCTTAGGGAATATGGTCTCATTGTGTTTAGTTGAAGAGAATATATTTTAGAATCATATGAAATTCACTTACCAATGAATCAGTATATATTCCCCAAATCATAGAAGATGGTATATTTCCTTATATAATATATTCAATCAGATACGAGACTCTCATATAGAGGAATATTTACTATAGCCATTATATCCATAAAAGGACTATTTTGATCATGTTGAATAAAATTTAATATTATTATAACCAATAAGTGATTTAAAAAATTTGGAATATTGAAATTTATAAAATTTTTAAAATATTATCAAAAAACACAAACCTATAGTAATTAGACATAAAAATGAACTGACACATACCATAAAAATTGGTTTCCACTCATAGTGAATCATCATCATTTATAAATGTAAAAAAATTAAGTTATTTTTAAAAATTAAATTTAAAAAAAATTAACCATATAAAAAAAATTAGAAATATAAATGATAAATAAAATTTTGAAAAAACATTCATTGATCATGTAAATTAAATATATAACCTTTAATATCATCATGGGACACTTAATATATTTTTATTGTACATATAAAGTGTGTTGGTCAATATACTTCTTAGGAAATGAATCATTATAAGTATCATATTATTCAATTAAAAAATTTAAATTATATACATTTTCTCTAAAAATATTGAGATTGAATCATGTTTCCAGGTAACAAAATAAACATGTGAATGAATCATTGTTTTATAGACTAGAATTTTGATATAAAATTTTACCTTTCATAATGATTATAATAAGGGGTAAAATGATCATTTATCTAATCAGATGATCTGAAATAATTTTTATGACCACCTGACTCATTCATGGATAAATTTATTATTCATTTAATGGGTTTTTAGGATTTTGAGTCGATCAGATATTAGAGGAGTATTTAATATTTAGTATTTAATTAAATAAATATTAATTTAATCACACAAATTTATTTGGGCTTATATTTTGATTGGATAATAATATATGAATTTCATCAATGTTTCTGAGTTTGGAATGAGTATTTTTTATATAGTGTTGTCATTAAAATAGGTTGGGAGCTAAGGCAGATGCCAATAACCTTTTTTCTTTTACTTGCTACCATTAATTTTCCAGTTTCTTTTCATCTCCTCTACTTTGGATTCTCTTTTACCCCCTATGGTATTACTCTTTTAACACATGAATGAGACATAAAGTGATAGGGGTGGATAAAGAGATATATTTATAAATAAAATAATAAAGGATTTACCTCAGTAGATATCTATAAGATCCAGATTATTGTCTGATTTATATGGATCACATAAATGGGAAATTTTTTACAGATTTCTCCCTAAGGTAGTATTTATTTTGTTCGTATATAAATCCAAATATTACTAAAATTATGTTATTTTAAACTCTGATTATCACTTTTCAGGACCCCTTCATTGTCTATAAATAGATTTTTGGGAGAAAATGTGGCTTCAGGCCGATTTATGGGGTTTCTTATTTGGAAATACTTATAACATGGTGTGTAGTTTAGGAATACACTCCTCATGTTCATAACATCTATCGAAGATGATGTTTTTTATGAAAACACAATTTATGGGGTATACATGCCATGTATGGGTACATGGTCATGTATCTGTTTACCTAGAATATCTTATAGTTTAAGGGAACGTTCTATTTAGAGTTCATAGTTAGACCCAATGTGGGTTACATTATTTATTGATATACTTGGAATACATATGTACATGGCCAGAATGATTAAGGTACATGCGTAGAGACTTATTTTATGATGCACTCTGTTTACATATCATACATACTGTGTACTTGGGGTATTAAATTTCATTTTTTCTAGAGTACACACCAAGGTAGATATTGGGAAGTACACTATATGTACTATGTACACTTTTCTATACGTATCCATATATACACTTTTAGGATTTTTGTATCTTTATGGACATGAGTAGTAATTGTACATTGGTGTATTCCATTTTTTGTATCATTCCCATTGGATCATGATGGTTCTACTCCCAAGGGTATTTGAGGAATCCTGTTAGGCATTTCATGAATTTAAATAAATTGAGAGGTTCATCCTCTAGAAAGCCAATCTTGTTATCTACTATGTATGAGAACATTGATATGAGGTGTGCTTATATTCATCATTCCAATATATAATTCTAAAACAGTTTTTATACCATACTCACATCCTATGTTATGAACTTGAGGATCCTATGTATGATATATCTACATTTCAAATTTCATTGAGTGTCTTTTGTGGGATGCCTTCACTTATACAGTAACCTAGGGAATACCACATTAGATCAAACAACATTTTTACTATTTCTGAGGATTTATTATATGATCAATCTTCTTATGTATACGATTATTGTTGTTTCCATGTAGAATGACTTAGTCTTCGTATAACATTCGATAACCTCATTTGAGATTATTCTTAAAAACAACACAGTTGAGGACCCCATGTATGATGCCTCTTATGGGTTTTTTCCTATGGGATCATTTGGGTTCCTTGTTTTTGAATGACCTAGAGTTAGTGTGTTGGGTGTTTGGGTAGAGAAGGTAGGTGGTGTCACATTAGAACTAATGTGGGATATGTGATCCTATGGGGCTATGAATGTAGTTTTGGGTTTCATAAATCATGTACCCTCACAATTTTATTTAGGAAATAAATTGATTAATATTGGTTTTGGTATTATTTCCATAGTTTCTTCCTCATTTGTGAATGATGATACAGAAACATAGACAAATTCCATATTGGAATTTCAACACATATGTCGTGGTATTATGATTCTGAGACCTTTATTTTATATATAAGGATTTCAATACATGATTCTAGGGTTTTATCAATCAGTAATTACTATTTTGGGATTATGAGATATACTTTTTGGGATTTGGATTCTGATCGTTTTTGTGAATGATACTACTATCACTACTTGATGTCCCATTTTTTACTAGGATTCACCACTATTTAAGAATATAGTGGTTGGTTTCTAAGTGTGTCTTGGAACTCATAATATATTGGGTCACTTTAAAAAAATTTATTCATCTACAAATCTTGGGAATGCTAATGTTTTATGGGTTGGAATATTTCCCCTGAAGAGTGGGATATTGATGAACTTATAGGGGATGGACTTGATATCTACCTTGAATTCATAGGATACTCCATAGGATCAGTTCTTACCCCGTTATGTTATTTCCCAAAAAACAATATGGGATAATGTTGTTCGGAAATTTATTTAATGAATTTGTGTTATTATACAAGATCAAGATAGAATTACTCATAGATATCCTTATTTTAATTCCCCATTGGGATTATCTAAGCTATAATGCCAGTATTTCTTAAAAGAATGAACATGGTAATATGACACCAGATTGGATTACTTGTATAAAAATTATTATGAAATATATCTTAATGTCACATTTTCAGGATGTCAAATTTGTTCATGGGACTCATTCATCGTATTTATTAGAGGTGAGTATGGGTGATCCTAATGGTAGTAAATTTACCCCACTATGACGACATATATTTCTCATTGATATTTTAATACTAGAATAAGTAGGTAATTTTGAATTGGATTCCAGACCTAGGGATTAGCCTAATAATACATGGAGTTTATCTCTGACATCCATCTACTAGCCTTATTCAATAGATTTCATGATGATCGGGGTTATAGACCAAAAGATTAGTTGTCGTTAATTCATTTAAATATTCTATTTACTCACACACACACATATATATATAATATATTTATTTGGGTATATATATTCACATGTGGATATATATATAAGGGGGTATTTTCACTGTGATATTTCTGTCTTGATCCAAGAAGGTATGGTCGATTTGGATCACGAACTCAAGGATCATAAATGGATTATTCTTTTATTTTTATAATATTATATTAGTTGTCTCATAGTATGGATGAGCATATTGATGGATAATAAACTCATTATATCATATGTATTATTTTGCCATTAGGTTGGACGACTAAGATTATTTCTCACCCCTATATATATAACTAGATGTGCATTCAAGTCTTATATTGGATTTTCATGTTGAGAACGTATTTCATGGTGGATAGGGATGAGTCATAGGGTTTCATTTTCGAGCAGATCCACTCATTTATTTTCTTTTGATTGAGTTAGAGTAGCTTGATAGTGTTTTATTGACATAGTATATGCTATGGAATGAAGATAGTATTAGATACAACTAAATTTAATTATGATTCATTTTTAATCTTTTTTATGAGATCATACCAATAGTTGATCATGTTCTTATTTGTGAAATGATTTTTTGGCTTTAATAAAATTTCATTTATTATTACATTTTTTCATTTCTGAGTTTAATTATTTCTTCCACACTCTAATATTTTTAAAATATGGATTTTATTATATTGTTTTCACCAATTTCTTTCTCTATTATTATGTAATAACTCCATAAGATCATACCCTAGAACCTTGATGTTCTTTAATAGACTTTGTAATATATGGAGGGAATATTTAGGATTTACGATGAACAGACATTGGGTTCCATATTAGTGGCATATTGGTTGGGATGTTACATTGTTATATCAGAGTTGTTACTTTCATGTTGTATTATTATTTGAGATATGTAGAATGATGTTTCAGTAATTTTATGGATCATGTATTGTGCTTTAAAATGATTCATTGAGAAAATATATTCTATTAAGAAGTCTTTTTTTTATAGGTATATGGAATTGTCCTTCCAAATATGTGATTTTATATTTGTATATTTTTTTCCTCTGAGAAATACACATTTTGGGTGGATGTTCTGATTTATTAAAGATATATTGATCTTGGACAAATGGAATGACTTAAGTGATTAATTTTTACTCTTGGATGGAAAAGGGGAGATGCACATCATGTGTTATATTTTTAATGTATAATTCATTGTAATAGTCCTTCTAGTGTGTGGTAGTTACTGATGAGTGGGGAAAATTTAAAATTTGTCCAAAAAAACCTAAATGGTGTTTTACCATATAGGTTATTTCTTTCATTATTATAAATTAAGAATAAAATTTAATATATATTTATTCTTATTGTAGGTGATTTGTATCTATGTTGAGACGTTTGGTGGTGAGGATGTAGAATCACTCCTCATGAAAAAGATGTTCAATGACTCTAGTAGTTTGTTTGGGAACATGATTCCCATGTGTTGGATGCATTATTGGGTGTTTCTTCCAATTTTTCATTATTTAACATGTTAGTAACAACTTCTACTTTTTTTTTCATACATAAATTTGTATAAAATTATACTTAACTAAATCATGATGGTGATCTATAATACGAACAAGTGAAATAATGTTGGGTGCATGCTGTTTGTCATCGTGGGTTAAATTTGATTTTTTCTCCATACATTGTTTCCATTTTTTTAGGATTTAGAGTATGATGTTGATAGACACCAAAATGTGTCTAGTGATTACTTATATTGAGGGGGTATGTCTCTATATAGATTTATGATGACTGTCAGTTTATTAGACCATCTATGTTGGTATCATGAATTTTATAGATTAATTCATTGTGAGGATTCTAAAAAAGAATAAAGCATTTATATGATGTGTTTTTATTTTTGAACCATGTTGGTCAATTATTTCATTAAATATTTTAGAAAGATAATTAACAAGAAAGTTATATCCATTTTCCTTGGTTGGATATGTGGGTGGCTACCCATTTGTTGTGACCATGTTCAGATTTTTTAACCTAGGAATCTATGGTAAGACCTTGTGGTCCTGTTATTTGGCATAATAGGTGGGGATATGTGGGAAAATATAGGAGCCCTTAGTTGTGATTTAGACCCGTGTAGGATGAAAAAAAATTGATCAATGGAATTTTGTAAGTAGGTTTGTACTAGGATTATAGATACATATCAAGGTAGTGTTGTTCATGAAACAATTTATTATCAAAAAATGTACTACAGGTGATTTTGTTTTGAGTTATAGAATAATTGATGCTTTTATATTATATAGAATCATGCTGGTTGATTTATATGAGATTCGATACATCATATAATATTTTTTGGGTGCCAATACGTATTGACCATCATTTTTACTATTTCTCGTATAGTCATAACACGTGTAGGATATTTTGACTATAACAACACAAAGTGGCCGGTGAACATGGAATAAATCAGGACGTCGGTAAGGTGCTTGATTATGTGTAAGGGTTCCAATGGAGATTCTGGTTATATTGGACTTACATTCCACATAACATAGTAATAATGCAATAAAAATCATATGAAATTATAGATTAAGATTCAGGGGATTAGTGTATATGTTGGTTGTATATAGAACCCTTTAAATTAGTGATTAGTGAGTAGCCATATGTGATCTAAAGAATTATTTTTTTCAATAACATTAAGGGGAATGGATTCTATAGTGTTCTATTTAATATGATGGATGTCCCACCATAGTAAATGATTTAGAGAGAATCAGTTAGGTTCTGTGAGGATATAGTGATATGGATGGACCTGGAAACACAATTTCAGGGGATATTGTTTCATGTGTTGGTTAAAGTAATGTAAAAAATTCTTTATTTACTGTAGATAAATAGATATCTACACATTCCTATGGATTATATATTATTGCAGTTACAGTGACTGAACATTCTATATGTATTCTCATAATCTTATATTAACTGAGAGAGAATCAGTTATCCACCAATCTAATTTTCATTTAAATAACAATTGTGGTTTCAAGAGGAAACCTATTGCGATTTTTCGCAAGGAGATGTATAATGTAATCCATATAGTGGGGAGTGATGAATTACTCATATGAGGGTTGGTAACATCACTTTTATTTTAAATTTGGTTTTTCACAGGGGCAGTTGAGCTTAGATATTTATTATGAGACAATTATATTGGTAATCCAATGGTTGGAATTAAAAAACAATTGTTGTTAAATATGTTTTATTTATGAGTGTTTTTTATTCTATGGTAAATTTCATTATACATTCAAGATAGTGTAGTTAAATATACACTGAATATATGATAATAGATGTTGTTTCCCACAATAGAATCATGGGAACATGCGGGTTTATGGAGTGGATAGTGTAATAAACCATGTATTTTTAGTCATGAATTTTGGGCATAGGTTTCAATTTTATCATTAAAATTATAATAAACGGTAAAATGGTAATTTAATCCAATAATACTCTCTCAATTATTTCTGTGACCATAGAATTGGGAAAAAATATGGTGTCTACCCAAGGATATGTTTCTAGTGGAATTAATAACAATTCAAATTTTGAAAGAATAATTAATAATTAATATGTAAGTAATTAAATGTCAATTTATTTTTATGCATTTCATTGGGGATAAATTTATAAATGATAGTTAGTTTGAGATTTTTCCTCTATCATTGAGTCTATAATGGAGATTTGATCTTAGGTGTGGTATTAACATAAGTTGGCCACTGGGGCAAGGCTCATTCCCCTTTTACATTCCCTTTTCCATTTTATATTCTTTTCATCATCTTATTTTACAATCTTTTCTCATTTATTGTATAAATGTAAAAATATTTAAGAACATATATAATCATATTTTAGTTATTTCTATCCATTCCCGCCATTACAACGGCTACATGTTAACTACCATTTAAAATAATATTATTTTATTATTAGAGTGCAACGTAAGATTCCCTTGAAACTCGTTGTTGCGTGTTGGGTACGCCATCGAGCATAGCGTCCCCTTTAAAGTCATATTAATATTTTATTCACAAATATGGATAAATATGAAAATGTCATATTCCTTATTTACCTGGGGTGTTACATCCTTCCCCCCTTTTGGGAATTGCGTCCTCGCAATTTTAAAATTGCGCTTGGAAACATCCTTGAACGTCCCACATCGGAACAAGAGTCGGTAAAACAATCACTTTAAAATAATGAACGATAAGAATAGAGGTCACCCGAGTTAACCCATACTAGGATTCTAAGTATGAAAATATGGACATGGAGGAAAAAACAAAGGGTCATGTTCTGATGGAGAGTGATAGAAAACATGTTTAGGAGAAAGTTAACCACGAGAAAATCACAAACTTCTGATGGGTTAAACGGTATTCGATTCCCCAGTAGGAAAAGTTAATAGACAACATTTTTGTTTTAAGTTACTTTTTATTTAGGAATTTATTCATAAGGAAGCATAATCACTTATCATGTTGACTTTCAACTTTTACTAGATTCCTTAGTCAAACTCATATTTTTTCCAAAAGACGAGTATTTAGGGAGACTTGTGCGCATTAAGAGTACTATAAACAACTTCTAGAGAATCACCTAATCCCCAAAAGGGAACTATATACATCCCATGTATTTAGGCTTTAACCAAAACCAAAACCGAAACCAAAAAGGTTAGTAAAATATCAGATAATCCAGAAAAGGATAACCCCTTATAAAAAGAAAATCTATTCTTAATCTCCAAAATTTGTCCAACAAAACCCAAAGTTCAACGAGGACCATCCGATAAAAAAATTTGTCCATAAAATTCTTCAAAGTAAACAAAACTAAGATTGAAGCCCAAATATTTGAAGGATTTAGTCACACAGTCTTCCAAGTTAAATCGTAACATTTATCCCCAAACAACATCAGTTTCTCCTAAAGTCTCGTATTGGAAAGTAATTAACCTAATCACATATCCTCTATGATAGGTTAATAATTTTCATAAATAACCCAAAATCAACTTACTCCTAATTCATAAAATCATATATCTACAAAGAATCAGTCAAACTAACCAGGGACTTCACGTAGTCCAGTGGTAGGCGATAAATACCAGTGGCACTTTGGTTGTGGGTTCGATTCCCGCAGCATTGTCCGACGCAACGGGTTGTCACACGGCCTGTGTGTTGTCCTTTTTCCAAAACTATATAATTCTGAAATCATTACCCAAAAAGGGATAAAATCATCAAAAATAACCATAACATAATTTAACCTCAATTTTATCCCATGCCTTTCACTTCAATCATAACATATGGTAACCCATAATTACCTCAATAGTAAGGATCATAGAAACCCAAATGGTTCTTTATAACTATGTCCACAAAAGAAAAGATAACTATTACTTGAATAAAATTTGCCTATATTAAACATCAGGGTTACACATAATATAAAAAGTATTCTAATGTAACCCCATCATCAAAAGAGACTTAATACTCTTAAGAATTTCACCCTAACTCTTGAAGCCCTTATATGTTGACATCTTACTCATTCAACATTCTTCATGATCCATTATCCATTCCTTTCCAACTTATTCCGAAATACCTCTTTCCTACAAACAAAATCATGAATCATATCCTAAGATTCCAAAATAAGAAAACAATAGTCATGAAATAGTACATACCTTTGATTGGTCATTGTTAGTTTCTTCATCCTCAATCGGAATGGCTTTAGGTATTGGTAAACGAATATTGGTACGCTCTTGGTGACCCCATTCACGAAACTACTTCATAGGACATGTGTTTGCATAATGACCATACACACCTCATTTAAAACATTCAATTGATCCCTCAAATAGAACTTCTTTCCCTTTCCTCGAGTCGACTGGATGCTTCCTTTTTCCATGGCAGGTTCTTGCTTTATGACCTTCATTTCCACATCTATAGCATATTTTTGTCCCTTTGAAACATTTTCCTAGGTGTTTCTTTCCACATCATTGACACATAGGTTTTTGAACACACTTACCTTTATGATTATTACCTGTACTTCCGTAGGGATTTGTTTCTTTCATATATGATGCCTTAGAGAAATCCCCAAGGTTTAGGTGGTCAATCATGACTCTAGATAGTTGGTTGAGGATAATCAAAAGAGTTCTCATTGAAGCTCCCATATCATTCAGTTTCTTGCTCAAAAAACTGTAACAGTTTCCTTCACATCCACTGTTACTTTGGTGCCTGCTAGATCCAGCCATTTACTAAAACCAAAAAAAGGTCAGTGTGAGTATATCAACAAAACCATCATGTACTAATGAGTAAGATAGACAATAAGATATACTTACTCATTCACTTTATCTAAAACTTAGACTCTTTCTGAAATCCTAACCATTATGGTAATTGTCACTTATGCTTAAAGAATACCCTAACCTCTAAAGTTATCTAAACCGACCTCTGATACCAACTATAAGGCCCCAGCCTTAAACCTTACTTAATCTTGAGTTATTACAAAATTACACATTGAGGATCTTTTCAGGTTTAGAGTTTTAGAGAATTAGATCATGAAACTTGCATTACATTCCACATTTAAACAAAGTGGTTACATAAAAGACAGTATTCATTCTTCCCATCAACAGAAACATATTTAAAATATAACACGGATTCTTTGTTGACACATCCTTGACACTATCATCACATCATGTACCTTTCCCTTGACCTGTGAAAAACATTTCAAAAACTTGGGATGAGCATTAAAATCTCAGTAAGGGTTATAAAAATATGGAAAGGAAACATGAGTTCATAAATACATAAGAATAAAAGTATACTTTACCCATAAAACATAGGCATATCAAATCAAGAATAAATCATAGAAGACATAAGAAATAAAGGTAACTTGAGGCATTCATAACATTCTTACGTAGGGAGTAACCCTCTTGGTTACGTTTGGAATACCCATCACAGTATATTCCCTAAATCTCTTCGGAGAAACCTTAACGTTTCACTCCTTCGCGTTACCCAATGCATTGGAGAGCTATAACGGGCTCACCCACCTTTAGTTTATCACGGAACCACTCGTTCTTCATAACAATTCCCAAGGACCATAACATAATCATATCACATAAAACATGCATAAAGGAAACATAGCATTTCCACATTTCAATCACAATATAACATTTTAGTATATTGAAATAATGAATCCATTCAAAAAGAAACCATTTCCAAAACCATTTAAAACATTTAATAAAGAGATTTTTGAATCAAAGTGTCCCATAACACCTTGAAGCTTAAAACTTTAAACCATTAATATCCATATAAATAAATCCTTAAAACCATTTTGAAAACATGGATATTAATAAGAAAAAATAATTAAAACATTTAAAACGATATTTTGGTTAAAGTGGTTTTACCAAAATTAGACACACTTGAATACAGTAATTGAGGAATAACATTTAGTCAGAACTTTATAATATCATGAGAATAAATGTATTCATGATATAATACTCCAAAGGACAGTATATACACCATATAAGAGTGAATTGGTGCATAACAACAATGAACCCTCAATAGAAATGTCAAATGTGAGGAAATCCATTATAAAGAAGGTATCCTTAAATTAAGGAAAAATCAATCTCAAAAATATGTGTGACCAATATATATACACCCAATATAAGTGGATATTAAGTGTAAAACAATAAAATGTCATTCACACATATTCAATGGATGACATATTTAATGACTACATGTTGAACCCAAATAAATCGAAATTGGGTTAAAAAGTTCCCTTGACAGCCTAACGACATCACATCAAAAAGATTTGATGAGAGATAAAAAGAGTATCTCATAACTTGGACATAAAATTTACATCAATAAGGATGTATGATAACATATTCCAACATAAAAATATGTAATTTAAAAGACCCAATAAAAGAAGTCTTTTAAAAAAGAGGAGGGTGAAAGGTTCCCTTACCGACTTGGGTATCTTTCAAAACATACACCCCATGAAAGAAAGACAATAGGTCATTGATGTAAATACTCATAAACGAAAGTATATTACACAAAGAGTAGAATAATGGGCAGTACATACACCACTCAATGGAATTTGTGGCAAATGTAGCATAAATCTCACGGGAATAAAAGTGAGATGAAAAATCCCTTACGAAAATTCGGCAGCCTAACGGCGCCACATAAAACTTCCGAATATGGATTGATGAGATCAAATAGAGTATCCCATCATATTTCAATAGAATTTACAGCAATTGGAATATAAAAGAAAATCCCCCAACATTGCAAGGAGGAGTTTAAAAGAAGTGACATAAAGGAGAGTACTTAAAAAGAAAGAGAGAGGTTAGATCTCTTACGAAAGTTCGGCAGCCTAACGGCGCCACTCAAAACATCCAAAATGGATTGATGAGAGAGAATAGGGTCTCTCATCACATGAACATAAAAATTACAGTAAATGTAATATAAAAGAACATCCCAATCATAATAAAGATGAGCTTAAAATAAATGACATAAAAGAGTGTACTTAAAAAGAAAGAGAGTTGTAGGATCCCTTACCTCGGGTCCGACTTGACTCGATCGTTCTTTAATCTCCTGAATAATAAGCTTGAGTTAATTTATAATTCCTTAAGTACCTTTTTCAAGTTCATTATTACTTTTATACCACTTATTACCATGTCATAAACATTATGTAATCATTTATGTTAATAAAATTTGTTTTGCCGATATTTGGTTCTTAAGTCGAAAGTGGAATTCTTACAATTACATGTTGTTCGTGTGGCCAAATGTTTATTATATCCAGAATTGTATTCATTATGTATATATCATATATTTCATATATATCCAGTACATTCAAGCATTTATAACATTACATAATCATTTAGAGGTAAGAAATGAAATGCACCGTTCATGGAGATGGTAAGCCGTACGTACGCATGAACGCTACTTTCATTTATATTTCGTATTTTATAGAATGGAATAATAATGATATAAAGGTATATTATAATTCCAGTATAATGTCATTTATAATATCATATTTCCATCCTTTATACATCCCACATATGGTATTTAACGAATCAAATCACTTTGAGGGGGCGGTAGTCCGCACTTCCTTAAATGAAGATATCGCGTATACCCATAATGGAAGCCATAAAGGTAAGACAAAAATTAAAAATACAGAAGCATAAATAAAACATAAACATATTATATATCATATATAAAAATAGTGACATCATAATGGCCACCTTTGAAGGTGTTAAATGAGTATTGAACAATCATCGTTTCGGGAGGCAGAATTTCACCATCCACGGAAACCGTATGTTCTTTAACCATTTGATGTAGTTGTGTGAGAGTGTAGCTCGAATAAATCTTATAACAACATCCTAGTATATTGAAGATACTTGTGTTGTTACAAAAGAAGTAAATAAAAAGAGTTTAGGGGGTTGGAGAAGCAAAATAAAACAAATGAACATGAGAGAATGAATTACCTTTAAAAGTGTAACTCCTTTTGATTTGAGCCTAAAGGCTTCCTTTGAAAAGATTCTGCCCAAAGGGAATCCTCTAGGATGAGGAGAGGGATGTGGAGAGAGTAAATGGGCAGGGGTTGGCCGAGCCAAAGGATTGAGGAGTGTGTTAAATGAGGTAGAGGTGGGGTCCTTTTATAAGAGGAGAGGAGGGGCACTTTTGGAAAGTAAAGAAATATTACTTTATTTGAAAATGTGTTTCGGTTTCAAAAGGTCCCACATTTATATAATTCGTGGATAAGGTGATAAGGCTTCGAAATACACTCATCCAATAAGTTTTGGACATGTTTAGTTCATATATTTTACATTATCTTTCCATTTTATTTAAATCGTCAAATAATGATGTCATCGCTGCATCATTATTATGTCATAAATAATTTAATTTATTTAATGTCTAAAAAATATAAAAAAAATACTATGATGTAGGAAATATTTTTATATTTCCAATGAATATTTATAATCAAAAATATGACTTGTATAACCCCACATAAAAATTTGTTTAGTAAAACATATCATGTTTGTGTCAATTTTACTTTTACATTAAATAAAATGTTATTTATGTCATTTCCCAACCAAAGTGGATCCATGGGGTCCCCAAGTTGACTCATGGCTTGTCTTGGTCGGCCATGACACAACCAATTAGGTTAGGAAATGTGTCAAGCTCATCTTATTCCATTAAATCATTATTTTTACCTTAAACTACACTAATTACCACTAATCGCGATTAAAACTTAATAAGTTACTATTCACCAAAAAATTATTTTAATCTAATTGAACCACATTTTACTTCTTAATGACAACCATGTATGTCAGATTTTTGAAAATCAAAACAAAATGATGACAAAATTTCATTTAAACGGAAAATCAGTTTTTATAAGTACCACTTAGTGGTTTCACTATTCATCAAAAATTGAAGTTTTTCAGAAAAATCCAAAAAATTCACCATAAGCTATATTTGATATTATGAATTCAAAAATGAAGTCCGTTTTACAAAATTCAAAACATATAAGTCACATTAATTAATTTAATAATGAATTCCCGCTGTCATGACAAATAGCGTGTTTTATGAAACAATAAGTATCAAAAGATTGACACTAGTTTAAGTCTGATTTCAAAGTGAAATTGATTCCAACGACCACTATTGGATTTAATGGTAAAAATATTTTCTAATTTCACTTTAAAAACATTTCAAAATATAATCCAATCATATAAATAAATTAGATTAAAATTGGTTTTGAAATAAAATACAACATTTTACACTATTCATTAAAAAAATGAACTTTATCGGAAAGATACCAAAAAATTTCACAAAGTAAAATTTGATGTCCCGATTCTTAATAAGAGTTTTATTTGGTCCAAAAGAATGTTTAAGAGTGAATAAAACTATATTTAATGACATTTCTCCATTAAAAGGTGATAAGTGAACCTTTAGTGAAAACTAGGGCATATACGCCTAAAATTGAATTCTTTCCGTATTTTAAGCCTTTATCTTTTATTGTATAAATGTAAAAATATTTAAGAACATATATAATCATATTTTAGTTATTTCTATCCTTTCCCGCCATTACAATGGCTACATGTTAACTACCATTTAAAATAATATTATTTTATTATTAGAGTGCAACGTAAGATTCCCAAGAAACTCGGTGTTGCGTGTTGGGTACGCCATCGAGCATAGCGTCCCCTTTAAAGTCATATTAATATTTTATTCACAAATATGGATAAATATTAAAATGTCATATTCCTTATTTACCTGGGGTGTTACATTATATTTTCTTAATGGTACCACCAGGGAAGGGTGATATACATTTCAGTAAGAAGGGTAAATTAAGTCCCAGGTACATCAGAACTTTTCAAATTCTTGAATGAATTTGAGTTGTAGCTAATTGTTTGGAAATGCCTCCATGTCACTCCAAAGATTATGATATGCTCCATGTATCATTGTTGAGAAAATACATTTCTGACCCTATTAAGAATAAATAGAACTAGAATCAAGCATGTCTTATTGAAAATAGCCTACCTGGATTATTGATACCAAAGAAGAAGTGTTGAGAAACCGGAAGACTCATCTGGTGAATGTTCTATAGAGAAATCATAAGATGGAAGAGGCAACATGGGATCCTGATAAATTATGACGAAGAACCACCCAAAATTTTTGGTGCACTAATATTAAATAAATTTCAAGAACACAATTGTTTGAATGAGGGGAGAATGTAACGCCCTATGCTTCCATGGTATGTTTCCCTTTGAATAATTCAATGGCTTGCGTTATACGCAACTTGGACTATTAACACACCACGATCAATCATACTAGCCATTATGAATAGTAATACCAACTTTTTCAAATTTTATAAATTTTATATTTCAAAATGGACTTCAATTATGGACTTAAAATATCAAAATTATCTGAAGGTGAATTTTTGGTATTTTTCTAAAAACGTTAAATTTATTATGAACAGTGAAAACATTGTGATAATGCTTAAAAATTTGTTTTTATTTAAATAATTTGTTATTTTCATTTAAATAATATTCTGTAAAAAAGTTAAATTATACATATGTATGTTCAATGTAATTCAATGGAGTAATTTTATAATGATATTAGATATATAAAATTTTATTGAACTTTTTACCGTCTTTTACCCACTTTCTAGGTGCTTTTTTTAAATTTTCATAAAACATAAATTTACCACTTCTTTTAAATGAATTTCAAAAACATGAGAGACAGAGTTGACATCAGTAAAGAAAATATGGTTCAATAAGATGAAAATGATTTTCGTTGAATAGTAACTTTTAACTTTTATTTACCATAATTAAAAGTAATTAGGGTATTTATATGTAAAAAATGATATTATAATATCCCTAACACATGTCTTAATTATAATGAATAAGTGTATTTCCCAAAAATTCCACCGTAGGAGTAAAAAATAATCCTTTGGTTCACTTGGATAAGATTAGTACATTTATTATTATTTTATTTAAGGAGAAGTTAAAGTGTTAAATTCAATGATTAATAACTAAACCATTTTAAATATAGTGTTATACATAAGATAAATTCTAATATATTTATTCATTAGAAATATAAAAATATTTTATACGTAATGGTATTTTATTTTAAATTTTTATACATTAAATAATTAAATTTATTTAAGATACATTGATGATATAGTAATTACCGTATTCATAAATGATTAAAATATTTGATATTATAAATATCAAAATATATGTAAATTAAAAATTATGATGAATTCCACTAATTTTAGGTTTTATTAAACTTTTTTTTGAAGTGATAAGGTTTTTATGATTTTCCCAAAACAAAATACCAAATAGTGTCAAAATTGAAGAAAATTAGTTTTTAAAACAAATACTATATTATTAATTGATATAATATTTCTAAACATCTATATATCAGCCAAAAGACTTAGATCAGTATAGATATATTAATAATGAATGACATGGATTTTGATTGGTATTATTTAGTATGTTTATTTAATATTTTTTATAATAATACAACAATACACCGTAAAAGTTAAACTATTTAACAAAGAGTTAAATCTAAAATATAAAGTTAATATGGTTACCTAATCCAATATAAAACCTATTATATCATTGTTTTTCGACCCATAACTACTATAACATCTACTTACATCATTTTAGTTCCATTATAAATAGAATATTATTGTATAATAAAATAATATTTCAAGCTTTTCCTTAAGTGACCCTCACCTCTCTAATAAATGGGGACTTACCCTTATCCCAAAATCACACCTCTAAAGCCATTTGGATCGGCCATACCCTAGTCAAATATCATTCCAAATACCATAAATTAGACTTAAAGGCCTTACATTGAACATAAATCCATCTTAAGGACCCCTTTTGATCAACTCAAAAGGAAACACCCGAAGAATAGGTAATAATTTCACCACCTCATTCAATGTACATTTCTTCTTCCACATAATACTTCATTGTTATTTCCATAACAAATTAATAACTCATGTACCTTGTACATAATTTTATGTTATTATAAATATTTTACAATGATATTCATTATTATAATCCATTATGAATGACAAGTCATCATACGTGCGTACGTACGGCTTAACATCTCCACGTCATGGTGTAGTTTGTTATTCAAACACTTAATTATTTGGATGGGAATAATTATGAGTATAATTGATGTAAATAATAAATATAATAATGTCTATATGATATAACATCAAATTACATATGACTTCACCATCAATACAATGGTATTGTCCCTCAGGCATACATACAGATTACCATCTCCTCAAACGCAATGAAATTCATTCCCCATCATAACTATTCAAATTAATTTTTATTTTATGATTAAAAAACATTTAAAAAATTAATATAGTTCTAGATATGAATCAAATAAATCATATCTAAAATAAACATGGCTTACGTAACCATGCATATAAAGGAAAATGAATCAGTCAGCACTCGAAATGAAGATACTACTGAAATATTATTAAGAAATAAATGTTAGAAGATCATATATGATATCATATTTATCAATGTGTTTATTTTATAATTTAATAACAATGATTTAAATATTATAAAAGATGTTAACATACCTTCAATCAAGAAAAATTAGAATTTAGGGGTTAATTCTACAATTTCATCATTATCCAAGGTTGTTTATACGTGAGTATCTTCTGGGACATATTTATCGTCCACATTTGTGTTTCTTAAAAATGAATTTCAATACATTTTTACAATTTCATAAACTATGGGTTAATGTCATTTATACTTATGTTTTAATTTATATAATATTTTTATAATGGAACATTTTCATCGTTTCCCAAACAAGGTCTTTATGGGCTTTTCGACAAAATTATGGAACAAATGTTTATTTAACTTATATGGCGAGTGCAGGTATTTTCCACCATTATAACAACTTCGAAGCGTAATTTAGAAAAAGAATAATAATAGTTTCAAAATAAATTTTTTATTTAATAATTACAAGACTTTTAAATGATTTCAAAATAGAAATAGATATTTCTCTCAAACAGTTTTTATTTCATTTGTGTCAACATCATTTGATGGATTATACATTTTATTGAAGATGATTTATTATGATACAATATTCCATATTGTATTGAATTTTCATTGATCTATTTTAATGTGGATATGTAATTTGTATACCATTCATGGGGTATGATAATGTAATGACTTTTCGTATTCTAGTTTTAATATGAATTTTTATGTTCTGTTTTACACTTTTCATATGGGGAATGCATTGGACATAGTAAGTGACTGGTAGATCCCGCTATAGCTTCTCAATGCATTAGTATATATGTGGAGACAAACTAGTGTCTTAGCATTAGGCATTGACAATATCATTATTTTTAGTCTTGGCATGAGGCCTAGACTATGTGGTTATGATGTCCAACATTATGCATTCCATCATTATGGAATTGGATATTGATATTAAATGTGATTATTTGTCTTGTAGAAGTTTCATGTGAATAAGTAAATGGAATAATTTGATTTTTGATTGCCATATTATGCTAATTATTATGTTTAAAATGATTATGTTTTAGTCTTATACATTACCTTATATGTTTATTCTTATTTATTAATGTTTTTTTTATTTTGTTATCCATTCTGTTCACCTGAGCTCACCCCGTTCTATGTTTTATTTTTCCCAAGATGTGAAGAAGAATATTATGAATGAACTGTATGGATTGTCTAAAGGATATATAATTAGCTAAATGGATACAATATTGTTGTTGTTTTCCATTTTATAATGTAATATAAAAATTATGTATGTATATAGTACTTACCAGGCTAAACAACTGAACAATCCTTCGGGATTTGATCCCATTTATCATGGTAGGGTTATATAATAATTCACATACTATAAGTAATTGGGGTCTGGGTGTCACATATATGGTACCACCAATTAACTCTAGTGAAACCAAATCCTCACAACTCAACTATGGATTGTCGAATTGATCGAAGATCTAGAGTATTCCACCCAAAAGAGATTATTTTATTATATTGTTTTAAAGATCTCTATATTTAAAATTTAATTCTTATAAAAAACTATAATCACTATTTAAGACCCCATAGGGTTTAACTATAGCTTCTAATGTGAAAATGGGGTTTTATGGTGACAAGAGGGGTTTTCCATTACAATATCCTCATAACCTAACATAAACACAAGGAAAATAAACCATTTTTTCATTTTCAGAAAATTTGAAGTTTTTGAATGTAAACATTTTGTTTGTGGATTAAATGCAATTTATTCATTGTTAACCATGTAGCTGAGTACTAGGCAAGGATTAACATGTTGGGGAACATTCCATATAGAGTATACATTTTTACCCCTTGTGGTTTACACAATATGTAGAGGTACACACCCAACCGATATATATAGCCTTATAATTTGAGGTACAAGGGTCTGTACCATTACGTAAAACATCCTGTACCACTATTTACACATGTGAGATCGATTTGAACACATGAGTTTCCATTGTGAGTAAAATTATATATGGAACCTTATTGTTCCCTTAGTTTCTTATATGAAACCCTTAATTGATTATTTTCAAGGTTATAATGTTAAGTGTGATTAATGATAGATTTTATAGAACATTGAATTAGTTTTGAGTAAACTGGGAAGGCACACATGAAGCCCACAGTTTGTCAAACCGTGGGGAGAAACTATTCATTGTTGGTCCTATTAAGGATGTGAACCCCACATGGTTGGAATATGTTTAGAGATATCGTGCAGGGAAGTCATGCGAGGGTCTAGCTAGGTAGTGGCTAATGCACTATTAGCACATTATTTTTCTAACCGTGAAAACTAACTGTGCGGGCACATAAGTGAGCTGCTCAAAAAGTGGATCCCACAGATTTTTGCCTCTATGGGGATATTTTTTCCTCTTAAGTTTCCATAACTCGAAATTTATAATTTTATAAGGCCAATAAAGATTCTCCCATCATTTCGGAGTGGATCAAAAGGCTTCCCATGGAAAATCGATGCCAGATTGTTGAGTTACGTGATTGTTATTCTTTGTTCTTGTTCGATTTCATAGATATAATTAGATCTAATTCTCCTCTTCTCTCAGATTCATATATCTATTCCTTTTATGGGTAGATATAGGTCTGTGGAAACCATATATGATGATATTTAGTCTCGATCCTGTCAGAATTAGATATCTATGGTCGATTCTTTGAGAATTGGCCCTGTTAACTTGAGCATTCTTTGTTCGTTGTGGTTTCTCTAAAAACCATTGAGTTAGGAGGCATATTTATGAATTCTTATTTGTAGAATTGATTTCATTAATTTAAAATTGGTTTATTTTAATGGTATTTATTTTTAAAATTAAGGAATAAATCTTCTTTAGTGATGATTTATGGTTTTAAAGAAATTGTGAAATATTACTAATTTTTTGTGCAATGTGATTTTGCCTATATAATTTAAAATGACGATTTTAAATTATTGATTTTATGGAATTGTTAAAAAAATTGGAAAATTGTTTTCAATAAAAGTGGTGTTTTTATCATAAATGTTATTTTTCATGATGTTTGGAAATATTGATGTGTGAGTTCATATTGAATTTCTATAACTTGGTTGAAATATGGACCTATGCATAGTGCCAATGGTTAAATGGCACATGAAATATACATTTTATAATTCATTTATGGGGCTTGGTTGGAATAAAACACTATGCTTAGTGACAATGGATAAATGGAACATGGGAAACAATTACATTGTAACGATTAGGTAGATCAATGAGAAAGCACCAATGATTATGGAACTGTCATAAAGTTTCTTGCATGGTTGGTTGCATGGGTTTGTGAAATGGTTGGGTATGCCAAAAATGGGATGTTGTGAAATTATTTTAAACCTTGTTTAGTTATTTTTCTTAAAAAATAACTTGCTGTAAATTTTATTTAGATTGCACTATTATGTATTTTTTCTTAATAATGGTATTTTAAATCTTTTTTATCTTTAGTTATAAACTATTTGGATAATTTTTTTATATAAACTATTTTATATAAATGTATATAAATCTTCTATCATAGTTAAGTGAGGTTGGAAGTGATTGGGGAAAACCTACTGTGTTTTATACTCACCATTTATTTGGAAATTTGGTTCTTTTGCATATGATATGTTTGAGGACCATGGAAATGGAATCGTTCCCATGTTTTTAGAACTACCACATGATGTTGGTCTATTCAGAGATTGTGGAACATGTAGCTTGTGGAGCATGAATTCATGTATTATTTTGGGAGTCATGTTTCATTTTTATAATGTGTACTTTGATACATGGTTATTCATACGATGTTGCATACTTTGATGTGGTTTTGAGATACATAAAGTTGTTGAGTTGTATTTCATTGTTCATGCATCAAATAGTGAATAGTTGTTTGGTTTATGGGATTGTTTCATAAAGGTAATATTGTCCACCACTTTTATTTGATAGCCTTCGACATTTATTTATAGCCTTTTGAATCTTTGGTATGTCACTTAAGGCAGTTTAATGACTCATTGTTCTCTCAAGACAATGAGAATTGGTGGGTCATTATAAATGGTATCAGTCTGGTCCTCCCTTGGTGATAAAAATGGTCATCAGTGTTCTTGGTCTTTGAGTTGGAATTCATTTTTTTTATTTATTGTGTTGAAATCTTAGATAGGAGTAGGATTGTCAAATCATGAAATGTATATCATAAAAGGACGTATCTAACCTCTTTATGATGAACTTAAAGTTACCATGGTGTTGGGTACATTAGTGTTTTGGAAACACTTTTAGAATGTTGTAAATCTCATTTCCAAGGGGTTAGCCAATGAGATGAGCATGATATTAATTGTAGAGGAATTATTTCCCTCTAGTATTTCATATCTCATATATTGTATTGATTAATTATTTTGTGAAAAGATATAATTTTTTTAAAAATGAAGAATTTATTTTCAGATGAATTATTTTGAAAAGAATATACATGGTGTATTTTTAAAAGGGTACAATTTTCAAAACCAATAGATGATTTTAAAAAAAATATGAACGTGGAAAAATGTTGATCATTGAAATAAATGTTGTTATAGTTGATGTGATTGAATTTGAAATTCTAATCCATCAGTTTATAGAGAGTGAGACTTACAGAGTTTGTTTGTTTAGATAATGGCTCCCGATAGACATCATAAAAACATGTTGGAAGAGGCCAGTGAGAATGTGGTTACACCTAAACCCCATGTGAACCGACATTTGGTCCAAATCATTGCTCATAATTTTAAAACCATTGACTTGGGAGTTAAACCAAATATCTTCTTTACGATATCATTCTCTCCTAAAAATCCAAATGGAAGAAGTTCAATTGTTTCACTAGAGGAGATGAGAACACAAGCACTAAGAGACATAGGGAATCATACAACTTTTTTCAAGGAGGAATAAAACATCATAATTGGACCACATGAGCAATTAAACATCCTCCAAGACCCAAGATCAAGCATGGATGTTTTTAGTGTGTTTAATCGAGTCACATCAAGATGGAGTGTAGAACACCATAGAGAGAATGAAACAATTGAATCATGATGGGACAACATATTTTATTTTGTCGAATTACTCCAAGGATGGATTTTAGGGACACATCCATAGTGTAACAAACACCATGTTCATTGATGCAATGAGTGCAATCCCATAAAGGCAACAAGGAGCAGAGTGTAGCGACAAACCAATTGTATAGAGCTGAGCAAATGATTATCGATGATCAGGATGGACCATCCACATTGTCAACTACAATTCTTTTGAATTATTCTATTCTTAATGTGATCTTAAATACTAGTGCATCACATTTTTTCATTGCTTCTCATGATGTTGACTTTCTATGTTTAAATTTTGAAATGATGTTCTCAATTTTAAAACTGAAAACTCATCTTGGTGAAAGATAATGTCAATGCTCTCTATGTAAAGCTTGAATTATAACTGTTGACAGAGATGATCAAAAATAGAACTTCTTAATGTTAGAAATATATTTATTTTATGTATTCTTAGTTATGGATTTCTCCTCTTTGTTCATGGATTACATCGACTGTTATAGGGGAACCGATAGTTTTATGACTGACGAAGACATCGAGAATCTCTTCAGAGGAGAGAGTCTTGTAATTAAAAGAGAAAATATCTTGTCAGAACCAATGGTGAGAACACTATCAAATTATTTGGAAGCATTAGATTTGTAATCAATATAATTGGTTGATGAAAATAGTTTTATAGGAGTTGTGGATCAAATTACAAACATCCTCCCCAATAACTTCTCTGGGTTAGTACCTCTATGGGACATGGAGTTTTAAATTGATCTCTATTTGGGGACCAGTCCTTTTTGTCTTCCGTCATATAGGATGGAAGCAAACGAGTTAAGGGAATTGAAAGTGTAGTTGGAAGAATTAGAATGAATGGGTTTCATTCGACCAAGAACATCTTCATGGGAAACACCGGTATTTTCAGTGAAGATTGTAAATATAACTCTTTGGTTATGTGTTGATTATCGTAAGCTTACCCAAGTTACAATAAAGATTATATACCCACTCCCACACATTGATCATTTGTTTTATGAAATAAGGGGAGCACCTTGGTTCTCCAAGATTGGATTGCGATTGGGATATCACTGTAACATCCCATGTAAATGAATAATAAGTCATATTTTATATTTATAAATATTTGTTAATTAAATATTAATTTTAATTTAAAGGGGTTGTTATGTTCGATAGCGTACCCGATACGCAACAGTAGGTTTCTTTGGAATCTTACATTGTACAGTGATAATATAATATTATTATTTTAAATTGCAGTTAACTCCTAGCCATTTTATTGGTGGGAATGAATTAAACTAACTTAAATATGATTATACATGATTGTTAAATGTATTTATATTTATCTAATGAAATTATAGAGGCTTAAAATATGAATGAATCTAATTTTAAGCATATGTGACATTGAAATAATGATTTAGAGGCTTTTAATGGAAAACCCTCATTAAATATAGTTTTGGTCACTTTAATACATTCTAACTGACCAAATATAATCCTTCTTTAAAATTGGGACATCAAATTTTACTTTGGGTAATTTTTTGGTATTTTCTGATAAAGTACATTTTTTTAATGAATAGTGAAAAATACTGTATTTTAATTCAAAAGTGTCTTTTAATATAATTTATCTATTTGGTTATATTATCTTTTTAGTTGGTTTTAAAGTTAAATTGAAATATATTTTTACCATTTAATCCAATTTAGGACATTGGAATTAATTTCACTTTGAAATTGGACATAAACAAGTATCAATCTTTTGAAAGTTATTGTTTCTTAAAAACATGCTATTTGTTTTAACGATGAGAATTAAATTTTAAAATAATTACTTCAACTTATATGGTTTTAATTTAGAATAATATACATCAATTATGAATTTGGAATATCAAATAATGCTTAGGCTGAATTTTTGGTATTTTTCTGAAAAACATCAATTTTGATGAATAGTGACACCACTTAGTGGTACTGAAAAAACTGACTTCTTCATTTAAATGAAATTTCACCACATCTGTGAATTGAATTTCAAAAATCCAACATAAATGGTTTTTATCATGAAGTAAAATTTGGTTCATTAAGATGAAAATATTTTTTTTGAATGGTAACTTTTGACTTTTATTTACCGCGGCAAAAGGTAAATACAGTAATTCAAGGTAAAAGGAATATTATAATAATTCAAAATTACATTAACACTTGTCCTAACCATATTGGTTGAGTCAGTAACGACCATGGACATCTTTCGGTCGATTTTGGGACCCCATTGAGCCTCATGGGAGTTAAAATGACAATTTAGATTAATTAATTTAATGTGAAGACAACATTGACATTAACAAAAATCTAGTAGTAAATTAATTTTTATATGGTGTTATATAAGTCATATTTTCGACTATAAATATTCATTGGAAAGAAAAAAAGATTTCCAACATTTTTAGTAGTTTTTTATAATTTTTAGACATCAAATAAATAAAATTATGTATGACACAATAAAGATGTAGTATTTACATCATTAATAAATGATTTAAATAAATAAGATTATAATGATTAAAATATTATCCAAAAACATGTCCAATTATGATTGGATAATTTTATTACTACCATGAGCCAAATTATATTAGACTATAATGATTTTTGGACCTTTAGAAACCGAATATCATTATATAATAAAATAATGTTTTCACACTTTCTTAAAGACCCCCTCCACTCCCTTATAAAAGGAGACCATTTCTAACCAATTCCACACACCTCTAAATCCATTTGGATCTTCCAAACTCCACCAAATTATGTACTAAACATCCCTATACTACTATTAGATTCCTTAACTTTTGGCACAAGAAACTTGAAGTAGTCATTTGGTTCAAACCAAAGGGAGTTACCCAAATTAAAGGTAATCGTTTCACTTAAATTGTTTTCTTTTATTTTAATTATACAAACCCTAAAATATTTTTATTACTTTATTTTGTAACAACAGAAGTATCCTCAATATACTAGGATATTTTTATGATAATAATTATAACTACACTTACACACACCTCTATCTAATGGATGAAGAAAACAATGTTTCTGTGGATGACAAACTAAGGCCTCACAAAATGATGCTTGTTCAATTACATCTTACCACCTCTCATGGTGGACATTATGATGGAAATCTATTTATATATGATATATATTCTGTTTATTATTTCCTTAATATTCTCTATTTCCCTTTTATATCATGCCTTTATGGTTTCCATAGTGGATAAATACGATAATCTCATTTGAGGAAGTGCGGACTAACACCCCCTGAAAGTGATTTGATTCGTTAATGCCTAATGTGGGATGTATAAAGGATTGAGTTAATGATATTATATTTGATATTATACTGGAATTATAATATACCTATGTATCATTATGTTTTATTTCCATTAAAATAATAAATAGAAATGAATGTAGCGTTCATGCGTACGTTCAACTTACCGTCTCCATGAACAGTGCATTTCATTTCTTACATATAAATGTTATATAGTATTATAAAAACATGTATATACTAGATATATATGATATATGTGATATCTAAATCATGAATATGATTCTGTATATAATGAACCTTTGGCCATATGGACAACTTGTAATTATAAGGTGTTCAATTTTACTCAAGTACCAAATATCGACAAAATGAACGTTATTAACTTAAATGATTGCATAATGTTTATAACATGGTAATAAGTGATATAAAAGGAATAGTAAACTTGAAAAAGGTTCTTAAGAAAGTAGAAATTATCTTTAGTTTATTATTCAGGAGATTAAAGGATGATCGAGTATAGTTGGACGTGAGGTTAGGGACTTCGTCTCAATCTCCTTTCATTGAGGAATTTTTAGTTCTATACAAGACTTTATTTTATACGGTGTATAAACCCCTTGGAATTTTATTTTATTCAATTTTAATCTTTTTATATGAAGCGTTTTACTAAATGAAAAAGAGGAATGTTTTTTTTAACGTAAGTGGTGACAACGACCTTTCCGCCGCCACGAGTATTATTTGATCGTTGGCTTCCTTAATAAGCCGTAATGTTTTTAAAATGAAAAATAAATACCAAATACTCTTTTTATGTCATTTAGTATTGAAAATGATTTTGAAAATGGATTTATTATTTCAATATCTTGAAGTGATATTTTGTTATTTCAATGTGGGAATGTTATCTTTTCTTTATGCTTATGTTGTGTGTTATGATCATGTTATCATTCTTGGGAATTATTTTCATATATTGGTGGTTCCATGATAAACCTAGGGGTGATCCCGAGATAGCTCTCCAATGCATTGGGTAACATGACAGAGGTAAATGTGAATTTTTCTCCTAAGATATTTAGGGAATATACTGTGATGGGTATTCCAAAATAGCTCTCTATGTAGTTGTGATAGCTACAATATAAGTTTGACATGGATTCCACAAGTTACCTTTATGATTAATGATTTCTATTTTCCTTTCATAAATCATATGATTTCACGAGGTAAGTAAAATATTTCATGTTTTGTATGTATTTACGAACAAATGTTCATTATTTGTTTTATAACCCTTACTGATCTTTTTATGCTCATCCCATGTTTTGAAATATTTTCACAGGACTTAAAGATGAATAAGGACAAGTATGGGATCAAGGAAAAGTCATGTTGTCTAAATGAATCTTTTTTAAGAGTTTTTATTTTATGAAAAAAATGGAAAATGTGTTGATATTTCTACCTTGTAATCTTTTGAGATGTAATAGTTATGTCAAAATTCTCTAAAACTCTAAACCTGAAAAGATCCTCAATGTGAATTATTCATGTAATTCAATATTATATAATGTTTAAGGATGTGTCCTTATATTCAGTATCAAAGGTCGGTTTAGAAAAATTTAGGTGTTAGGTTATTGTTATATAGATGTCCCTAAAGTAATTTATGAAAATATTTAAAATCATATAACATTTAAAGATTACCATGTTGCTTCACCTTAGATATTTCTGTGTTCAGAATGGTTTTCCGTAGAGGAAACATTGCGGCTATGTTGGGACGACATTAAGAGGAAGACAACCTTCCAAATCAACTACTTGGGATGGTCAGAATCGGAACAGAAAATTTTGTTGCAACGATGGCACATTTGACTCAGGATATAAATGGTGGTGGTATCCATGTACGTGATCAGCCAGATCAACCACAGAGGAACATGTCAGTAGTGGAGAATTTCATGATGCAACATCCCACATCATTCTACAGATCATCTGATCATGTGCTAGCTAAAGGGTGGATTAAAGAATTAGAGAATATTTTTTATGTCATGTGTTGTTCATAACATCTAAATGTTAGTCTTGCTGTTTACAGTTTTGAAGGTGAAGTTGATCAGTAGTGGTCGATGGTGAAGAATATCAGGGATAGTGAGGAGATTGATGCTCTCGATTGGGATGAATTCAAAATTATGTTTCTTGAGAAATATTTTCCTAAGGTGGTTCATCTTAGGATGTAAAACCAATACCTAGATTTGAGGAAGGATGATGACTGAGTGGATGCTTATAAAGAAAAATTCAATCAACTAGCAAGGTATGCTCCAAATTTCATACGAGATATTGGTAGTAAAATCAACCGTTTTTACTCAGGATTAATGCCAATGTATCAAAGGTCATTATCTTCTCATGAGATCAAAAGTTATGAAAAAAATGTTCGTTGTGCGGAGAAGGTGGAAATGGAGTTTTCTGATGATCAGATATTCTTTGACAAACAACAGAATAAGAGGACGAGGTGGTAGGTGAAAGGGAAGAACTCTTCAAAAAAGACTATTGGTGAGAAACTTACGTTTATAGTTTGTGAAAATTTTGGTAAAAATCCCCATGGGGAATGTCTTTTGAATTCCAGTAAGTGCTACTGATGTGGTAAAATGGGACATAAGGCTTGTAATTGCACTGAAAACGATTAGGGTAATGGTAAGACAATATCTGATTTACAGTCAGTAAAATGTTTTAAGTGCAATGAAATGGGTCATTATGCAAATGAGTGTCCAATAAAAAACTCAAACGAAGGAAGACATCTAGAATAAAAGCAGAAAGGGGTGGATAAATCCTTTGTAACTACTTCAGCAGATGTTGGACAATCAAATGATGTTGTATCAGGTATAATGTTTGTTTGTTCAGATTATGCGAATGTGTTGTTTGATTCGGGGTCTACACACTCTTTCATTTCTATGAATTTATCTAGTAAATTATGAATTACAACTCAAGATATGAATACAGATCATATGGTAAAAAGACCTGGAGGAAATGTTGAAACAAAAAGAAAACATAAGAACATTCATGTCCTTGTGTGCGGAAAGAATCTACATGCAAACCGTATTGTTTTGCCGCTGAAGAGTTTGAAGTTAATTTGGGAATGGATTGGATTTATGTTTATCATTCTATTATAGATTGAAGAGCTTAAGAGGTTTCTTTTCAGAATGATTTTCAGTTTGTATAGAAAAATGAACCCTTGTAGTTGATAACATATCAGGAAGCTGAGAAACTAGTAAATGATGGAAATGAATGTTACCTTGCAAATATTTTTGAAAAAAAACCTGTTCAGATTAATGATGTTCCAGTGGTAAACGAGTACATTTATGTTTTTTCTAATGCGTTTCCTAGTATTATACCTAATCGGGAAGTTGAATTTACTATTTACTTTGTTCTTGATGCTAAGCCAATTTCAAAACCCCCTTATCGAATGGATCAAATTGTACTATTAGAGTTAAAGAAGAAATTTTAGGAGTTATTAGATATAGGTTTCATTCGACCTAGCACGTCACCATGGGGTGCTCCTGTCTTTTTTGTTAAAAAGAAATATGGTTCAATGAGACTTTGCATTGATTATAAAGTATTGAATAACATCACTGTTAAGAATAAGTATCCTTTGCCTCATATCGATGATTTGATTAATCAGCTCTAGGGAGTTCAGTATTTTTCAAAGATGGACTTGAGGTCAGGGTACCATCAGTTGAAACTAAAGGAAGAAGACGTTCTAAAGACCATGTTTTGTACAAGATATGGCCATTATGAATTTGTAGTTATGCCTTTTGGGTTAACGAATGCACCTGCTGTATTCATGGATCATATGAATATAATTCTCTGTGAGATTTTGGTTAAGTTTGTGGTTTTTTTCATTGATGATAATTTGGTTTATTCCAAATGTAAGGAGGCACATGAAATTCATTTAAGGGTAGTCTTCCAAACCTTAAAAGAAAAGAAACATTATGGGAAATTTAGAAAGTGTGAGTTTTGGTTACAACTAATTTCATTCCTTGGTCACATTGATTCAAAAATTGGCATAACTGTTGATCCTGCTAAAAAAATAGTTGTTAAAGAATGGAAAATACCAACAAATATAACTGAGATTCATAGTTTTTATGGTTTGGTAGGTTATTACCGGAGGTTTGCTGAAAAGTTTTCACGGTTATCTAGTCGAATTACTATGTTAACTCGAAAAGGTGTTATGTTCATTTGGCACTAGCATCCAGAAATGGTGAGTTTGTTATCTACATTGATGCATCGTTGAAAGGACTGGGTTGTGTCCTAATGAAAAATGATCAGTTAATTGCTTATGATTTACGTCTGTTGAAACCACATGAGTTAAATTACCCTACAAATGATATGGAATTAGCTGCTATTGTTTTTACTTTCAAAATATGGAGGCATCATTTGTATGGAGTGAAGTGTAAAATATATAATGATCACAAAAGTTAAAGTATATATTCACTCAGAAATAATTGAACATGAGATAGAGGAGATGGTTGGAATTAATTATGGATTATTATTTCATGATCCTTTACCATCCAGGGAAAGCAAATAAAGTGGCTGATGCTTTGAGTCAAAAAAGTAATTCTTCATTAACCATGTTACATTTGGAATGGGATCCTTTGGTTTTTGGTTTGATGATCTTTGGAATAGTAGTTGTTGTTGTATGAAATTGTTTTGTTTTGTTTTAGGTGTTAGTGAATTCATCTCTATCGGATATAATTAAGCAAGTGCAGAAGGATGACAGTGAGTTACAGGAAAATGATGTGTTGGTTTAGAAGTGTATGTTTCCTGATATTAATATTGAAAATGATTGTGTTTTGAGATTTTTAAAGAGATTATGAGTTCCTTGTGATTCACAGTTGACGAATGAGTTATTATGTGAAGCTCATAGTTCACTATTTGTAGTCAATCCTAGTAGTACTAAGATGTACAGAGATCTTTGGGACTATTACTGGTGGGATTTAATGAAAATAGATATTGCTGATTTTACTGTGAAGTGTTTGACTTGTCAGTTTGTTAAAGTAGAGCGACATTTACCGAAATGAATTCTTCGGCCTTTACCGGTGCCAGAGTGGAAATGTGAAAATATATCCATGGACTTTGTTGTGGTATTACCAAATACATCTCGAGGTAATAATGAAATCTGGGTTATAGTTGACTGATTGACTAAATCTTCTCATTTTATTCATATTAGAGATACTTTGTATCTATATCAACTTTCTCGATTGTATGTTATATAGATAGTCAAGTTCCAAGGATTTACACTCTCCATTGTATCTGATCATGATCGCAGGTTCAATTATAACTTTTGGAAAGTCCTTCAGAAGTAATTGGGTAGTGAATTAAATTTTAGTACAACTTTTCATCCTCAATCAGATGGGAAGTCAGAATTAAAAATTCAGAAATTAGAAGATATGTTAAGTGATTTCTTGATGGATTACTAGGGAATTTGGTACCAACATCTTTGTTTGGTCAAATTTTATTAAAATAAAAGCTTTAATTCCAATATACATATGGCTCCATTTGCGGTATTATATGTAAAGCATTATCGAACTCTAGCATTCTAAGATGAAGTAGGTGAAAGGAAGCTGGTGGGACCTAAATTGGTAGAAGAGATGGCAGAGAAAGTTCAGATGATTCAAAAGAACATGAGAATAGCTCAAAGAAGACAGAAAAGTTATGTAGATAACCAGAGGAAGGATATTTTCTTTGAGGTAGGTGATCATGTATTTCTCAAAGTTTCTCCATGGAAAAGTGTGATGCGTTTTGGTAAAAAGGGAATGTTGAGTCTGAGGTTCCTTGGACCTTATGAAATTTTGGAGAAAGATGGATCAGTTGCGTATAGAGTGGCTTCCACTCCATGTTTATCCCAGGTACACAATGTTTTTCATGTTTCGATGTTGAGAATGTATATTACAGATCCATCTCATGTTTTGAGCCCATAGGTAGTTTAGTTAAAATATAATATCTCTTATGAAGAACAAACAGTTCAGATTCTTGACCATAAAGAGCATGTGTTACGGAATAAGGTAATTCATTAGGTAATGGTTTTTTGGAAAAACCATATGGTTGAAGAGGCGACGTGGGAATCTGAAAATGCTATGTGGGACAAATACACCCACTTATTTTATAAGTGAATAAAAATTGCGAGGACACAATTCCAAAAAGGTGGAAGGATGTAACATCCCAGGTAAATGAAGAATAAGACATATTTTATAATTATTAATATTTGTTAATTAAATATTAATTTAACTTTAATGGGTTTTCTATGTTCGATAGAGTATCCCGATACGCAATAGCAGGTTTCTTTGGAATCTTACGTTGCACACTAATAATATATTATTATTATTTTAAATTATAGTTAACACCTAGACATTTTATAGGTGGGAATGAATGAAACTAACTACAATATGATTATACATTATTGTTTAAATTATTTACATTTATCAAATACAATATTAGAGGCTTAAAATATGAATGAATCAAATTTTATGCACAATTTACATTAAAAGGCAGATTTACAACCTTTTAATGGTGAAACCACTTTAAATATTATTTTGGTCACTTTAATACATTCTAATTGACCAAATAAAATACTTCTTTCTAATGGGGACCTCAAATTTTACTTTGGGTAATTTTTTGGTATTTTTATGATAAAGTTCATTTTTTTAATGAATAGTGAAAAATACTGAATTTTAATTGAAATGTTTCTTTTAATCTAATTATGTTATATGGTTAGATTATATTTTCAGTTGGTTTTAAAGTGAAATTTAAATATATTTTTACCATTTAATCTAATGTTGGTCATTGTAATTAATTTTACATTGAAATTGGACATAAACAAGTATCAATCTTTTGATAGTTATTGTTTCTCAAAAACACGCAATTTGTTTTAACAATGGGAGATAATTTTTAAATTAATTATTTCCACTTCTATGTTTTTAATTTGGAAAAATAGACATCAATTTTGAATTAGGAATATCAAATATTTCTTAGGCTGAATGTTTGGTATTTTTCTAAAAAACATCAAATTTTAATGAATAGTGACACCACTTAGTGGTAGTTAAAAAACTGACTTTTTCATTTAGATGAAAATTTACCACTTCTGTGAATTGAATTTCAATTATCCAAAATACATGGTTGTTATCAAGAAGTAAAATTTGGTTCATTAAGATGATAATAATTTTTGGTGAATAGTAACTTTTGACTTTTATTTACCGCGGTTAAAGGTAAATAAGTTAATTCAAGGTAAAAGGAATATTATAATAATTCAAAATTACAACAAAACTTGTCCTAAAATTATTCGTTCAGTCATTAACGACCATGGGCATCACTGGGTCGATTTTGGGACCCCATTGAGCCACACGGGAGTGAAAATGACCATTTAGATTAATTAATTTAATGTGAAGATAAAATTGACATTAACAAAAAAAGTGTAGAAAAATAATTTTTTATATGGGGTTATATAAGTCATATTTTTTACTATAAATATTCATTGGAAATTTAAAAATATTTCCTACATTATGGTTTTTTTAATAATTTTAAGTCCTCGAATAAATTAAATTATGTATGACACAATAATGATGCAGTATTTACCTCTCTAATAAATGATATAAATAAATAAGATTATAATGATTAAAATATTATCCAAACATGTACAATTCTGATTGGGTGATTTTTTTCGACAATGAGTCACATAATATTCTACTATAATGATTTTTGGACCTTTAGAAACCGAATATCATTATATAATAAAATAATGTTTTCACACTCTCCTAAAAATCCCCTCATCTCCCTTATAAAAGGAGACCACTTCTAACAAATTCCACACACCTATAAAGCCATTTGGATAATCAAAACTCTGCCCAATTAAGCTCTCAACATCCCTCTACTCTTCTAATAAGCCTTACCTTAGGCAGAAGGCACTTCAAGATGTCCTTTGGTTCAAACCAAAGGTAGTTACCCAAATTAAAGGTAACTGTTTCTCTTAAATTGTTATATTTTATTTTACTTCTACCACCCCTAAACTCTATTTATTTCATTATTCTGTAACAAAAACAGTATCCTCAATATACTAGGATGTTGTTATGATAATAATTAGATCTAAACATACACACACCTCCATCTAATGGATGAATAACATAATGTTTATGAGGATGGGAAACTAAGGCCTCACGAAATGATGATTGTTCAATTACATCTTACCGCCTCTCATGGGGGCCATTATTATGGAACTGTATTTATATATGATATATATTATTTTTATGATTTCCTTATTCTTCTGTACTTTCCATTTATATCATGCCTTTATGTTTACCATATTAGGTAGATACGATCATCTCATTTGAGGAAGTGCGGACTACCACCCCCTGAAAGTCATTTGATTCGTTAATGCCATATGTGGGATGTATAATGGATGGAGTTAACAATATTTTATATGATATTATCCTATAATTATAATATAACTATGTATAATTATGTTTTATCTCCATTAAAATAAGAAATAGAATTGAAAGTACCGTTAATGCGTACGTACGACTTACCATCTTCATGAATGGTGCATTTCATTTCTTATCTCTAAATGTTAAGTACTATTATAAAAACATGTATATACTGTATATATATGATATATATGATGTCCTAATCCTGAATATCATTCTGTATATAATGAACCTTAGACCACATGGACAACTTCTAAATATAAGGTGTTCATTTTTACTCAAGTACAAAATATCAACAAAATGAATGTTATTAACTTAAATGATTGCATAAAGATTATAACATTGTAATAAGTGATATAAAAGGAATTATAAACTTGAAAATGGTTCTTAAGAAATTATAAATTAGCTTTAGTTTATTATTCATGATATTAAATAACGACAGAGTCAAGTCGGATGCGAGGTAAGGGACTTCGTCTCACTCTCATTTCATTGAAGCATTTTTAGTTTTATACACCACTTTATATTATACAGTGTATATAGACCTTTGACTTTTCATTTTATTCAAAGGGAATATTTTTATACAAAGCGTTTTACTGAATGACAAAAAGGAATGTTTTTTTAACGTATGCGGTGACAATGAACTTTCTGTCGCCGCGAGTATTATTTGATCTTTGGCTTCCTTAACAAGCCATAATGTTAAAAAAAATGAAAAATAAATACCAAATACTCTTTTTATGTATTTTGGAATTGAAAATGATTTTGAAAATGGATTTATTAATTCAATATTTTGATATGATATTTTGTAATTGCAATGTGGGAATCTTATCTTTTCTTTATGGTGGTGTTATGTGTTATGATCATGTTATGGTTCTTGGGCATTATTTACGGATACAGGTGGTTCTGTGATAAACCTAGGGCGGGTGAGCCCGAGATAGATCTCTAATTCATTGGGTAATGTGAAGGAGGTAAACATGAATGTTCCTCCTAAGAAATTTAGGGAATATACTGTGATGGGTATTCCAAATTAACTCCCTATGTAGTTGTGATAGATATAATGTAAGTATGATATGGATGGCACAAGTTACCTTTATAATTTATGATTTCTATGTGTCTATCATAAATCTTATGATTTCATGAGGTAAGTAAAATATTTCACGTTTTTGATGTATTTATGAACAAATGTTTTCATTGTTTGTTTTATAACCCTTAATGAGCCTTTTATGCTAATCCAATGTTTTGAAATGTTTTCACATGACATAAAGATGAATAAGGTCAATGATGGGATCAAGGAAAAGTCATTCTATCTAAATGACTCTGTTTTTAAGAGTTTTAATTTTATGAAAAAAATGGAAATTGTGTATATATGTCTACCTTGTAATGTTTTGAGATGTAATAGTTATGTCCTAATTTTCTAAAACATTAAACCTGAATAGATCCTCAATGAAAATTATTCAATTAATTAAATATTATGTAATGTTTAAGGCCAGGCGCTTATAATCACCAATTGCATGTTCGGAAAGAAGATATTCAAAAGACGGCTTTCAGAAGCATATATTGCTGCTTTGAAAATGTAGTCATGCATTTCAGTTTAACGAATGCATCAATGGTCTTCATGTATTTGATGAATCAGATATTTCAGTGATATCTGGATTCTCTTGTTGTTGTGTTTGTGGAAAAAATCATGGTGTATTCAAACACAGGGGATGACCATTATGAGTATTTGGAAATAGAGTTACAAATCATGAGGGATCACCATATGTATGACAAATTATAAATGTTTTATTTTTGGATACATGGTGTCAATTTTCTTAGCCATGTCATTTTGGAAAAAGGAGTTTATGTTGATCATAAAAATATATCAGATGTTATCTCATGAAAACCACCAAATAATGTCTTTATGATAATAATTTTTTGTTGCCTTACTGTTTAGTACAAACGCTTTGTGAACAATTTCACACGAATAGATTTTCCAATGACAGAACTGACAAAGAAAAATGCTCCATTAAAATTGATAGAGGAATGCCAGAAGTATTTTCAGGAGTAGAATGATCGACTTACATCAACACATATGTTGATTTAGATAAAATCAGTACATGGGTATGTGGTGTACTATGATGTTTTGGGATTAGGGTTGGGCGGTGTTCTCATGAAATGATGACATGTGGTTACTTATGGTTCATGGCAGTTGAGGGTACATTAGAAAAATTACCCAACACACTATTTCGAGTGATCTGCAGTCATCCATTCCTTGAGATCATGGATAAACTATCTTTTTAGTGAGAAAATTCATTGTGTTTATGGGCCACAAAAGCTTGAAACACATTTCTACACTGTGATATTTCAATATAACACAATGGAGATGGATGGAGTATCTCTAGATTTTTTACATTGAATTGATGTATATAACAAGAAAATGGAATTTAGTGGTGGATGAATTGAGTAGAAATTCATATGCTCTATTGGAAAAATAAGTTTTAGATGAATTGAAGTAGATTTCGGTCCTAGATGACATGCATGTCCAATGCGAAGACCTCGGTGATGTTGCAGTTTTCATTTTAGCTATTCTTGTTCCTGATTTGGTAAAAATGTAAAATAAGGCATAAAATTCTAATGAAGAATGTATGGTTATGATTTCAAGACTCAGTGGTGGGTATAACATTGAGCGATGGAAATATGATAAGATTGCATAGTTGTAACAATGTCTGGTCTGGAGCAACTCCTTCATGCTTACCTCCATTAGAGATGGGTTGTACATCCAGTTAAATAGAATATGTATAAGGCATTAAAAGAGTTGTTTTGGTAGAGAGACATGAAAAAATGGTGGCTGAGTTCATATCACAATACTTAACTTTTTTTTCATGTTGTTTTAGATCATCCAAGACCAAAATAAATGTTAATGTATTTACATATCTCAGTATAGAAATGGGGGCAGATAGAGATGGGTTTGGATACATGTCCTCTACAGAGAGTTTGGAAACACGATTCCCTATGGGTGATTGGGGGTTTACTTACCATGTCGGACTATTCAATATTTATTCATGAAGATCATATGGTGGAGGATATATCAAAAATCTAAATTCGAGATGTGGTAAAGAGGAATGGTGAACCATTTTCAAAAGTATCAACCAGAGATCTGAGGTTGACATCTCATATCTAGAAATCCTTAATGCATGCTGTTGGAAATCAGTTGACTATGACCACGGCGTATCATCCCCATTAGAGTGGGGAATAAGATAGGAAAATAAAAAATTCAAAAGATAGGATGTGGGATTCTGTAATGGATTTTGGTGTCTCATATGGGAAGAATATACCTTTGGTGGAGTTCTCATAAAATAACAACTATGATGCCTCAATACATATGCCTTCATTTGAAGAAATTTATGGGAGTCCTTGTCGTTCTCCACTATTCTGGGTGGAAACATGTGAAACATCACTAGTTGGGATGAGGGTTTACCAAGAAACAACAAAGATGGTCGATTAGAATAGAAATAGGATGGAGATGGATTAGAGTCGTCATAAATTTTATGCAGATCATTTTAGAAGATATTTTTTGTTCGCTATAGGTTATAATATCTTCCAGAGGATATCTACATGGCTTGGAATTCATTGTATTAGGATGTAGGGCAGGATATCTCTTAGATATATTGGCCCTCTCAAGATACTAAAATAGGTCACGGAGGTGGCATATACATTGGAATTACGGCTACTGTTCAGTTCAGTGAATAATGTGTTCCACGTATCTTAGTTGAAAAAGTATCAGCCTGATCCTGACCATGTCAGCAGATGGGATCATGTTAACCTAGATCCATATGCTTCATTGATACATATACTGTTATGGATTATGGATAGGCAAGAGAATGTATTTTTGGGAAAAATAATTCGTCTAGTGCTGGTTTTATTGAAGCATGGTCAGATTCAAGAAGTGACTTAGGAACATGATAAAGAAATGAAGGAGTAGTGGTCAAAACTGATTCAGTTGGGTGAGGGTATTCTACATTCCGAGGAAATAAAGACTAATGGTGGGATGAATGTAGTACCCTCGGTTTCTGGTATGTTACCCTTCCTTTCTTAGTTTCATGGTTATAATGTTAAGGGTGATGAATGAGAGAGTGGAGAGAACTTTGAATGATGTTTTGAGAAAAAGGGGAAGTTCCATGGGAGGTGCACAGTTTGTCTAACAGTGCATCCAAACCATGTGTACATGGTCTTTAGTGGCAATGGCTCCTGTACAGTTGGAGCACGATTAGTGAGATTGTTTAAGGAAGCCATGTGAGTACCTGGGTACGTAGTGGCTAATGCACGGTTTATGCACAATTTGTCAATCTGGGCGAAGTAACCGTGAGACCACATAAGTGAGATAAAAAAAAGTGTATCTCACACATTTTCCCATAAGTTGATTGTTTTTCCTCCAATGTGGAAACAATGTGGGATTTGTATTTTCCTAAGGCCAAATAAAGTTCTCCCATCACTCCATAGTGGATCTGAAGGCTTCCGTTGGAGAATCGAATCCGGATTCTTGAGGTATGTGATCGTTATTCTTCATTCATGTTCAGTTTCATAGATCTACTTAAATATACTTCTTATTTTCTCTCATTTTATTAGATATATGCATGTTATGGGTAGATCTAGGTATATGGATTCCAAATATGATGATATTTGGTCTTACTCTTGATAGAATATGAGATCTATGTCGGGTTCTTGGAGAATCGACCAGGTTTTCTTGAGCTTTCTTCCATTGTTCTGTTTTTCGTCAAAACCAATGAGGTATGAGACTTTTTTCTCGTCATTATTGGATTAATTTAAAAATTTATTAATTTAATGGGATTGATTTTGAAAATGATGGAATAAATCTTCATCAATGATGATTTATGGTTTTAGCGAAATTGTTAAATCTTGGAAAATTTTTGTGTAATGTGATTTAGCCTCTTGAAATTTAAATCATTATTTTAAAAGATTTATTTTAGTGAATTGGTAAATGATTTTTAGGGAAAATATTTCTCAATAAAAATAGTTTCTATATTTAATATGTGTTTTGGAATGATCCATGGGCATATTGGGGTGTGAGTTTATATTCCATTTCAATGGCTTAGTTGAAATATAACCTTGTGCACATTTCCAAAGGTCAAATGGGACATCAGATATAAATTTCAGATTGAATTTCAAAGTATTTAATGAAATTTTTCCTTGTGCCCAGTACCAATGTTTAAATGGAACATTGGATACAATTAACATGTGATAACATTATAGATTGATGAGAAACCTTCAATGAGTATGGAACTATCATAACGTAGCATGTATAGTCGGTTGAATGGGTTTGTGGAATGGTTGGGTATACCAGAAAGGGGATTTTTGGAAATGACATTAATGCTAGCTTAGTTATTTTTATGGAAAAATAACTTGATGGAAAATTTGGTTTTGATTGAACTCGTATTCTTTTGGTTAATAATGGTTTTTGGAAACTTGTCTATATTTAGTTAGAAATTTTATAGTGAAATTGTATTATAAAAATTATTTTATATAAATTTTTTTCACTCTTCTATCTTAGTGGAATGAGTAGGGAAGTCATTGGCGAAAACATACCGAGTTTTATACTCACCCCTATTTAGGAACTATGGTGATTTTGAAGATGATATCTTTTGGGAAAAGGAAAAAGGTAATGTTTCCCTTGTTTTTAGCAGTACCTCGTGATGTTGGGCTGTTCTGAGATTTTGTAGCTTAGAGCTGGTGATTAATAGAGTCGTCTAGTCCTTTGAGTCTTTGGTATCATTTATCTGTTGTGTGATTTGATACATATTTATTGTTCTGATTTTGCATAGTTTAATGTGTTCTTGAGATAGATAAAGTTGTAGAGTTGTCATTCATTTTTCATGCACCATATAGTGAAAGTTTGGTTGGCTTATGGGCTTATTTATTAAAGGTTAAATGGTCTCCAACTTGTTTTTGAAACAATTCAGTATTTATTTACAGCCTTTGGCATCTTGGGGATGTCAGTTAAGGAAAAGTAATTACTTGTTGTGCTTTCTAGCCAATGAGATTTGGTGGGTCATTATAATCATGGTGGTACTACACTAAATGGTTTTTGGTGACTGCAAGGATTATTTTCAGGAATTTTACAAAATTTATAGGTTATATCTCTAGTAATATACTATAGCTATATTTTTATTGTGTGACGCTTGACCTGAGGTGGGCTATTAACTATCTCAATTGTAAAATATTCAAATATTTTTTCCTTTAGGGAAATGGGTTGTCTTTTTCTTATGATCTTAATGATCCCATGTATGAAGAATTTAATATCCTACTATTATTGAGGTTCTCGTATGTCATTCCATTGGCCACTCACTGACATGTGAAATCCCATGTAGTATACCTCTTCAGGTTTTCTGTTTCTGGTGATCCACTATATGACGACTCTACATACCTACCTTGTTATTGAGTGTCTCAAAAAGGATTCCTCTATATTCATATAATGTTCAGGGGTCCCATGATGGATTACATGTTTTACCCTTACTATCAAGGGAACCTAGTAATATTCTTCTCGTTTGTTTTTACCTAAGGGTCCCAAAGGGTGCCTCAGTGTTGACCAACCATCATCTAGTCCATCAGGGGTTTGGGAAGAGATTGTAGTTGGTGTCACATAAAGAATTTTTCTCCATATTTAAACCCATGGTGCTATTTATGTAGGGGTGGATTTTGGAATTCATCATCCCCTGCTCTTTTATTTATATATTCACAAGATTACTATTTGTATAGCTATTATTTCTCAATGTTATTCCGGGTTTGTGGTCGATGATACTGATGTGGTGTGACATTTATTATTGGAATTCCCAAACATATTTCTTAGGATTTATCTATTGAGACCATTATTTTATATATCAGGATTTCCATACATGATTCTTGGGATCTAGTTGATAAAGCAGATATTTTTTGTTTTCCAGAAATTCTTTATGGGATAAAAAATATGAAAATCTTTTTAAAACATAAATATATTATTAATTGATCTCCAATTTCTCATTACATTTCCCCTTATTCAAGGATATATATGCTGGTTTATAATTATGTCTTATAATCCCACATATAGTGGTCCTTTTTTGGAATATCTATATTATAATAATAATAATACGGTATTCTAGAAGATGCGGGGTTGGTTCATTTTACCCAAGCAGCAGGATACTGTTAAGCTCCTAGAGGGTGGACATGATCTACCATTATGTCACTTAGGATAATCAGTAGGATAATTAAAAAAAAATTATAGTATCACCTAGGATAGTTTTGGGATGAATTTCCTAATCACGTCATTGAAAAAAAAATCATGTTGTTTTATTGGATAAAGGTAGTATTGCTTACATATCGCATAAGGGTCATCCCACTTAAGGATTTTTTGAGTTTCTATGTCAAGATTACTTATTTTTTAGGACCTAGAAATTAAAAATTGGACTATATTTAACATGGATTGAGTATTATGAAATCTATATCAATTTGAAAATTTTATGATTTTTTTATTATACATGGGAATTATTTGTCATAGTTATTTAAGTTAATTACAGGTGATCCTAGGGTTAGGGCATATAACCATGTGTAGTACTACATATTTCTCATAGAAATTATGACACAAGCTGAAGAAGTTTTTCTTCATTATTTTGGAAGCATGGATTAAATTAATTGTACATGAATTGAGTGATATGAAATCTATCTCCATTCGTAATTCAATGGATGTAAAAATGATCGGGGTTACAAACATATGTATTGGTTGTGATTTATTCAAGAAAATAGTACCCATACTATTGTAGATATAATAATTTATATTTATATATATATGGGAATATTTATATTAATATATGAATATATATACATTGAGTGTCATTAATATCATACATTTACGGTCTGGGATGAATTCGGTATGGTTGATCGGGCTAACGGACTAAAGGATAAACTATGTTGTAATATTTTATTACTATATTCATTAATTCTTGATGTGTCAAAGCTCAGCTGAGAATATTGAATTAACACGGAATTATGATTGTATATTTATTTTTTCACCATTGGGGTGGACTACATAGAATATTTCTCACCCCCTTATACGCACCTCGTCCAATTTACAGACCTTGTGTATTTATTTATTAGCAGGAAAAAATTTCATGGTTAATATAGATCAGCCCAGAGGTCGCATTTTTGAGTGGATTCACTTTTTTTAATTCATTTTAGTGGATGAAGTATCTCGATATTAACTAGGTGATTGGGTATGTGATATAACTCAGAGTCTGCAGTAGATCCCATTACCATTTTTTTGTTTCCTTTATTTACCCTTCTTTGCTTGAACGACCATGTGGGAAATAAGTGTTTTTTATATGACCTGGATACTCATGAAGGTATATAATTTCATTTTTTATTATAGCATAATAATTTTTATTTCATTTATTTCATCTATGTTTTAATTATTTATTACTATGTAATTTTCTCTAACTATTTTCATTGTATGATTACTTTGATATGATGGAATTGTCACCCCAAGATCACAAACTATGACTTCGTTGCTAGTCAATAAACTCTTGAATACAAGGAGTCATGGTTTTGGCCTTATGATAAACTGGCTTGGGACATTGGATTAGTGCAATCTAGTTCAGGATGTTATAAATAGTTCAAATGGAAATAAATGTGAAACGTACATCACTTATCCAAAACAAATTATTTAAAATATTTTTCATTATTAACAAGGTAAATTATATATTTATAAATTTATTTACCATATTTAAATATACCTAGTAATTGTTTATGAATATAATATGTATATTAGAAAAATATATTATATTGATAACATCCTTCAACTGATTATAATAATGACTCGCATCCTCGGCAAAAAAACTCAACATACTATTTTTTATTTCTCAAATTACATTAATATCACATATGCTAAAACGAAATTGACACATATGAACTTGTTACATTTTTTCATAGTAAATAAAATATTATATAAACAATATATTATATGAAACAATATATGTTTACCAAATTTTCACGTGATACTTTTTGAGAATTTCTCGTAATGCAATGGAATTAATGAAAATAAATCTAAATGATATTTTAATGAAAAATAAATTCACAAATTTAGAGAGAGAATTACTTATATATATATATATATATAACATCTCAGGATGTGAGTTAAAATGAACTTATATGATCTAATAATCAGCAGTATGGGGAATATATTTATTTCTCAATGATATGTTTCCTATAATATAGAATAAATTTCTTAATGATTAGATGCACTATATAAATATATCATATAATTTTTCAACTATATTACTCAATTTATTAGTGAAATAACACATCATGTAATAGAAAACCCATATAATTTTATAAGAATGCTATAAAAGATTACCATATCAAATGATGATTCTTCTCTAATTGGTATTTAATCAATAAAATTGGGTATATTTAATTTAGGTTTTAAATTAATTGGAAATTTAGTTTAAAAATTAGTTATAATATTGAAGGTTCTTATATTTCTAGTAAAAAAATATCCCCAATCAATATCTTAGTCCACATAAAATTATTTTAATAGAAAATATTAATGAATATATATGGAAGAAAATAATTATAAATTTTATAATATTTAATTGATAAAATATAAATCCGTTTTTGGTTATAAGAATAAAAATATATTAAGGTGAATTTTATTTATTTTTCTGAAATAGTACATATTATGGTGAAAAGTGAAAATGTTTTTAAATAAAATCTATAAACTTTTAAGATTAAATTATTATATAAAAAGTACTACAATGTTTACCTAATTTATAGAAAAAATATATATTTAAGACGTTAAAGAATCTGTTAAAAAACAATGTTTAATTTAGGAACATATTTCAAACATTTTAAAACCCAAGTTATTCTTTATTCAAATTTATTTATCATTTTATTTAATTAATTATTAGAATGGATAAAACATATTTTGACTTATTTCTATAGAAAATAATTAAATTGGTTTATAAAATTACGATTATTATCATGCTAATCAATAATATATTTAATTTTTTGGTAAATTGAATTTTATGCATAAAAATGATTTATTTAAAATGTAATTGTATTTTCATTTTTTATTTCACATTAGGCCTTTTGGAATTATAAAACGAATTGGATTTGTGGATTCCATTTGGAAATGACACCCAAGATATCTAAAGAACATGATGTGTAATTTATCAATTTATTAAAACATTCCATTCCAATAGTAACTAATGTGATCACCTATGAAGAAATATAATCAAAAGATGGTTTATCTTATTTTTATGAGCCTATATTGATTCATGATTCATATTTTTATATAATCAGAAGAATCAATTGGTGGATTTATTTTAGATAAATCATAAAATTTACAGGCAAAATTAGAATCACAAGAAGTTATGATGAAGAAATAACCACATATTTTAATAATTTTACATTCAATAAATGTTGAGTATAAATAATTTTTTAGAGGGAAGAATATTACACCTATGGGTAAATTATATTATATATTCTCTTCTTCCTAAAAACACTATAACCTAAAACATAAATTTTTCAACATTTTTATTAAAATTTTTTTAAAAAATTTAATAATTTGAATTCATTTTTTAAATAAATTTTTCCAAATTATATTTGGGCAAATTATTGATAACTTTCGAAAATAGGTTTTTGGGTGAAAAGTGAATAATACAGATTAAGAAAAACATTCAATTTTATGATATTTTAATTATATAATAATAAAATAAACTTTTATAAAATAATTTTTAAATAGGAAATATATATTTTCAAAATAATATTATATAAAAATGTAATATTTAACATACACATATTTGATTAACATTTTTGTAAGTGAAGTAATGTTTTTTCTCAAACAATAAGTGTTATTTTTTCATCTATGCTAAAAATTATTAACAAGGTTCATTTATATAGAAATTTATATTTTGTGAAAAATAATCCTACATTAATTAATGACAATATATTTAATTTCATGGGAATCAACATTATAATTCTTTTCTATATAATAATTTTTAGGTTTAAAATAATATTTTTTATAAAAATATTTTCTGTCGCATTTCAAAAAATATTGTTAAATGTAATTTTCACTAATTCATGGAGAATAATTTCGTATAATGGATTATTTATTTTTACTAAACATAATTAATATTATTTGAAAATTTAAACAAAATTTTTATCCATAAATAATTGTAAACAAGGTAAATATACATTAATTTGGTTAAGGGTAAAATAGTTTAAATTAATCGATAAGGCTTTAAGATAACACAAAAAAATCTAAAATATAATTTTATGGATATATTTACATTTCACACTTATTTTTTGAATATATATTGATCCAATTCACATGAATAATGCATATAATATATAATAACATTTCATTTATTTACACATTTTGCACACAAATAACATATAAAAGGGTGGCCCATGTGTGCTCTTTTCCCCCTAACATGATCCAAAAAATCATGTATAATAAATGATCCCAATATCCCTACATACATACTAGTTGTCTTGGTCTCACCAAAATACCACTTCAAGATGGATTGAATTGTAACAAAATGAAGGCTACTAAAATAAGGAATATATGTTCTTATCGACCAATTTATTGTTCTTTTCTTCTTAACCACCCCCCCAAATATTCAACAACCATAATAATATAATTAAATTTTTCATCAAACCATACTGATATATCGATATTTTAGAGTAATATTCATTTTCTACCTTCTATCAATATTATAGATCGCATATATAATATATATTCTGGCATAGGGAATATCGTCTCCATGTAGTAGTTTAATTCACGTTTCACCACCACTTTACATATATTTTTATTAGTATTGAATTAATTATTATATGTTATATTTATTAATTATTATTATTACTTAAATATTATATTAACGTTACATTCATACCATTCAATTTGTTGGAAAATATTTGAAGGTTATCATGTGTACGTTTTGAAAATGACTTCCATGTGGCGATGTGATTAAACTATATAATTTCAGATTTCATGGATGAATATAATATTTTATACAATGTATTAAAATTATATTCCTTTAATTTTTTATATTATGGATTTAGTGGAAGAAATAAAAAATTGTTAACAATAGAAAATAAATTGAGGATTATTTTTGAAAACTAACTGAATAACTGTAAATAATTGATTTAATAATAAAATATTAAATGATTGTATTTATTATTACTATAAAAGGACCTAAAATATTAAATATATATTAAAATTATTCATAGTCATGTATTAAATAAATTTAAATTTATTTAATTTGGTTATCAAATATGTATTACTAATCATAAACAGAAGGTAATGTATTTCTATTACAATCTAATATTATTTCAGGATTATTTCTCATCAGATTTAATTTTTTAAAATTATATAATCTTAATATCATACTCCCCATCTATTTTAATCATCCTTGATTAATATTTGAATCTTAATTTTTATTTTATATTCCATCACTTTTTTAATAATGAATCCACAAGTATCAAACATGTTAGTATCTATATTTTTAAAATTAAATTTTATGTTTTACATTACATGATTTTTTTCATCCATGTTAAGATTCATTAAAATGCTTTGAAAAATTTTCCCTATAAAATAAATTTGTTATTTGATTCAATTTAATATAATATATTAATTTCAACAATTCATTTTATAAAAGTGGTATTTGGAAAATTTAAAATAAGTATTAAATTAACCATTTTTTATCAATGTTTGGATGAAAAAAATTTCCCATCATCTTGACCATTATTTATTTTTAAGCATCTATTTAAAATTTCCATTCATAATTTCAGTAAAAATATCCTTTTTAATATTATGTTTTTTTTATGATACCAAAATAAAAAGGTATTATTTTATTAAAAATTTTAATAAAATTTTGAATGTGATTTATAATAAATTTTTAGAAAAAGATACAATTATGTTATTTATAAATTTTTATTCCATGTTAATTTTAATTCTTATAAGGGTTGTTTTTTTACTATAAAACCATAATTTTGTGTAAATTCATGGTCTTCTAAAGTCATATACTAATTCTTAGGTTTATGGCCTTCATAATTCCCATGATCAAATTCATTTTCATACCCAATAATTTCAATAGAAATTATTTTATTCTCTATATCTATATTTTGATTATCATTAATTTAGATGGAATCATATCTATAGCATTAATGTTATATAAACATCATACATGTTATATATAGGGTATCCATTTTAGAATGTTTATAATGAATACTATTTCATTGAATTGGGAAATATTTTACATGCTTAAATCAGTAAATAAAAATATATATTTGATGGAATTTTGATATTTCAATGTATTAATCATTAAAAATATTATTAATTCATAGGCTGTTAAATTGATTAGTGGGTCCCATATATGTATCTCACATCATTTCACTTACTAGTGTTTGAGAATGAAATATAAGGCATGCCTTATTAGATGGTTATTTGGTTTAAAACTACTCATGAATTAAGAATGATTTTTAGCTAATAAATTTGTGGTATAATTCCCGACATCATTATGGATGCCTTGATGGTGATCAAGTTGATCCATATTTAAAAAGTTTCTATAATAAAAATTTAGTTTCTGTTATCCATGTTATTTTTATTTAGTTATTCATAAATTGATGTACATTAAACATCAGTTGTTTTTATGATGGAATGTGTTTTTAATATGTATTATTCCACACTGATTATGCCTAATTTACTCATCATACCATCCAATTGAGATTAAACATAATCATTATTTGAGCCCACCCATTAATTGTTTTGTTTCTCTACGATATACATAATGGCACTTTTAGTGATTATAAAGAAAAAAATGTGTATTATGATATGTTTCTTTATAATGTAATATTAGAATTGGTTATGTAACTACTTCTCCAATAATACTAAATTGTTTAACCCAATGTAGTTATATCTCTTATATCATGTTCAAGTATAATAAATTTAGCATCGAATCTTTGTTACTAGATTTATAATGATACATCATAGTATATTGTGTTGATTTTGGAGAGCTTTATATTGCATAAACCCTCATCCATTTATATAAAAACCAATCAATTGATAGCTGAAAATGGATCAAGACTCGATAAAATATATTCCTAGATATTAAAATTAATTATATAAAGATGGGATACTAATTGTGTAATATTTGAAGGGATATATTTAATAATGGTGGTGATCAATTAAAATTTACTCATATTGTAATGATATATGGAGCTTGTAATGTATTATTTTTAAGGTATTATTCTTAGAGAAATAATTCCATTGAGATAGACATGATGGTGTGGACTATAATTTCAATCATTTGAAGAATATGGAAGATGAATTATAGGTTTTTATGAGGTAATATTTATAATATTGGTGAGCTATAAAGCATAATAGACTCCTAATCCAGAATATAAGATTTTCCATTTCGAATATGTTATTCAACATAGTATTTCAAAGTTACTAGTCTACTCTATATTTATAAAATGAAGATATATTGTCATGTTCCATCATAATTGATAAATAATTATCTATGTCATATAATTTCCAATGAAAGTTTTAAAAAGGATAATAATGAGATTTATGAAAATATTTAAATATAGAAATGAATAATGAATGAGTGGAACATTAACAATCTGAAAATTATGGAAACAAACACTCGGTTTTGATGGTTGAATTGAAGTAGAGTTTATTTCATTTTATATGAAAAGTACATAAGACTTTTAAATGAATGTGGAAAAATAATACACTAATACTAGTGCATAAATTTTAAAAATTGATTGTACTATTCTTATCTATATTCCATGAATCAAGAAAAAAATATACCTCAATAGAGGGGAAGAGAGAAAGTATAGTATTATATAATTATTCTAAAAAATGTTTATGTAACTAAATATGTCATATCACGTTCTTTTATAATATTCTGAATGATAAATAACAATACATGTAATTATATATTTTATAAAAAATCTATGTATTTAATATTTCCATAGATTACTAAATCATCTCAAATCACCTTGAAAATGGAGTTGTTAATCATGAAAACCATGGGAAATATTATTAATATAATGATATTTCAGTCAGTTTCCATTATGATTCATATTCACACCTAACATGTGAACTTTATTATCAAACCTATTGTTTAATATTATATAAAACATTTTATGAATTTGATTTCAAGGTATAGTTTGAAAATTTATTTTTTAGATAAATATAATATGATTTGTGATGGTTTTATGAAATTTCATGTCTATATAGGGGATAATTAAACATCTTATTCATGTTTGGGTCTAGATTTATTAACCCATATCAATTAAATTCATAGAAAAGATGAAGAAAAACACATATATATATATATATATCTTTATATATATCTTTTAGAAAGTAAACCTACTAATTTAGGATGATTTTATTGTTTATCAGCACAATGATGTATTTCATAAGTAATTATATATAATGACACTTTAGATTGAATGGTGTTCAACATCAAACTTACCCCTAATTAAGGACGTGTAATATAAATTTCTATAGAATTGATCTAAATAAATTGGTGGACAATAAAAATAAAATACAATAGTTGAGTGATATTGGACTCATTATCCATAATTTTTCAACATGGGGATCCCTTGTTCATTTTTAATATGAGGGATGAGTTTTGATGTTGTGGATTGATTATATAGAGATAAATTACATTTCCTTAGTAAATATGGATTATATTTCGTAGAATTATTATTTCTTGATAAAAATGAATGAAATATTTTCCCCAAATATTTATCTTTATTATACATATCATCAATTTTAGATATAAAAGGATGATCTATAATTTGAAATATTTTATAATAGGTAATAAAATTATGATTTTACCCCAATTACCAATGGATACACTAAGAACCCCATTATTCCTAATTATTTAACTAATAAAGTATTCAAATATTATCATTAATGTTTTTATATGGTATTTATTGATGATATGATAATATTCTATAATATTTATGTCCATTAAAAGTATTTGGGAATAACCTTTGAGAGACATATAAAATATATTTTTTTGAGTAATTTATAAATTTTGTATTTTGGGTTCAATATGATTCATTTTATGATATATTATCTGCAATGATTATATATCTATTAATAATTATAATACAATTGGAGTTAATAAATAATAAAAATTAATGTATTTATGTAATATAGAACTTATTCATTGATTTGTTGGTTACGATATGTGATTTGATAAAAACATTATTCATTTAATATGTATTTAACAAAGTAAACATCCAATGTAGTTATGTTAATATGGTAGAAAGAATGTGAAGAATTTTTTACTGAGTTAATTAGGAGATTTTATGATTCACTAATATTGATATTACCCATAGGAATGGAAGGATTTGCGACATATGATAACTCATCAAATTAAGGACATGGATGTTTCCTTATGAAAAAGTTTATAATTGTTTCTTTCTCATCAGGATAATTAAATATCGATGAAAATAGCTATTACAACTATGATCATGAATTAGTAGTCATAATATTTTCTTTGAGGATATAGAGGAATCTTAAAAAAGGTAATTTATGTTAATTATATTCTGATCAAAATATTTTAGAATAAATATTCTTTCAAGAATAAAGCGGCATAAATAAATTGAGATGGTTAGATCTAATTAATGATTATGATTTGTCAATACACAACCACATTTGTGGAGAAAACATGTTTCCCTAATCATTGACTTGGAAGGATCATGGAGTTATAAACAATATATATAAAACAAGGATTCTACATACAAGTATTTGTTAAAGATGTATATGTATATTATTGGGGAATGGGAATCATAACTCCTTTGTTTAATGATTACAAAACTATATTTAAAGGAGATGAAAAAATTATCCAATCTAAATTATAACATTTTACAAATATATATTAATTCTATGAATAATGTGAAACTAGAATACATTATATATGAAGATAGAATTATCCAATTTTGAATTAGTCTACCTTTTATATCAATAAATTGGGTAAATAATGAAATAAATGATAAATTCCAAAGATAAAGTTTTTACATAAATCTTGGTAGTACCAAGATGTATAAGAATTTAAGAGATAATTTTTAGTGGGAAATTATGATATTGGAAATTGTTTACTATGTATCAGTATTCATGATTTTTCACATGTAATGGCATATAGAAAACTTTTTAAAGGAATCATATGATTTTCAGTACCCATGTGTCATAGATGTTCTTTCCTTGAACATTTTCACAATATTTCTATATAATTATTAGAATAATAGAACTATATAGATCATGGTGCATTTCTTAACTAAGTATATTCATTTCCTTTGACAAAGGAGGATCTACCGCTTGAGTTCCCTAAAAAATCTATATTTATGAGGTTTTATGTCATCATATTGAACATAATTTAAATATATGTTACTAAAAACAATGGATCACATTGAAATTATGGAATATAATTTTAATGGCTCCTGACACCGAGGTATATTTGAGTTTCACCTATCACCCCAAAACATGTGGATAGCCAGGATGGTCTATTTAGTCATTAGAAGGAAAGATGGGGAAATGATAACATTATTTAAAAGGTACATTGATTTAGTATAATTTAATTGGTAGTATATTCATAAAATAATACGTTCCATTAAATATTTATAATGGGGCCATATTATGTATTATATTAAAAAAGATATCATACTATAACATGTTGGGATGATGTTGGAGAGTAGATTATACTAGGTTTCGAAAGTATTGGGGAAACAATTATGAATTTATGTACTATTTATAATAATATCAACCTTGATTATAGATTAAATAAGATCCATTTTTATAATTAAATTAATTCTATGTATTTTCATGTATATGATCACATCTTCACAAAGTAATCTCCATGGAAGGGAATTATGAGATTTTGTAAAAATGTATTTTTATGTCTAGTATACATGGAAAATCGTAAAATATTATATCAAATTATTGTAGTGAAATATAGTCTAAAAGTTCTTCAAAAAATATTCAATGTTAATGTAATCATTAATGTTTCATTATTGAGGAAATATATTCTTGATCCAACACACATACAGTCAAGTGGAAATATATAAGTTAATCATAATTTTCTTATAATTAGTATCATATTTAGAATCTTTATAGTAGAGAGTAATTTTTGAATATTTAAATGACTATGAAAAGTAAAATTCATTAAAAAAATCCAATGATATAAGAAGAAACAAATTATCCAAATGAAGAAATCATAAATAATTACCCATTTTTTTTATTTTACATATTTTATATATTTATGATGAAATTATAAAAGGGTGGAGGAATGTAATAAATATGATTATAATATAGTTGGTTAACACATTACATCCCCAAACGATAACTCAATGCATCTTCTATTGTAAAACTATAATGTGTTTATCAATAATTATAAAATAAATATTTATAAATGATATATTGTTTCTATTTTGGAGATCAAAATGTTAAAAATATAATAGGGGATATTTTGGTTATTTTTTAAAATAGTTTAATTTTTTATTATGTTTTATATATATAGGTATAAAAATTTTATGTCAAATTAATGGAATTCATAATATAATAATTAATTTACTATTTAAAAAAATACTGTAGACCAAATATAAATTGATAATTTAAAATATATCATTTATAAATATAGTTTTTGAACATAGAAACCCAGGTTTGACACTTTAAAACCATGGTAGTTATTTATTCTAATAAAATAACTAATCTCAACCCATTTCATTAAATATATATTTATACAAATACACTATTTTTTCTATATGTTTCAAATTTTAAAAAACTGTAATATGTATTAAAATAAAATTAACATCAATAGGATCAATTCTATAAGTTTTTTCATTTTAAATCAATTATTATGCATAAAAAATAATTTTCTCTAAAAACAAATTTTTGAGCCATACATTTTCAATATATTAGTGGTAACTTTTACAGCCTCCATAAAATTAATCAAATAAAACATATTACAAATTGAAATTCATTATATTCAAATAATTTAATGTGGCCCATTTAATATATAGTCATTATTAATTGATACAATAGTAAAGGTTCATGGCCTCAGTATGTGATAAAAAATTTAATAAGATTGGTAAACCAGGAGTGAAGGATTTCAATAATGAAAAAAATAACTGAATAAGGTTTTATAATTATTTTGAGACAATAATTTGTCAAATATTTAAAATGTGTTCATTTGGATCCACCTACCCATTATAATTACAATATATTATTTTAATGTTACGAGTATTTCAAAAGGTCCACTCCTCTCAGCTATAAAAGGAATATCTCACCCTTAACATATCATCATAGCTTAAACACATTATCTTGACAAATGTCACAAAAAATCCCTTACCAACAATAATATCCATGAATTAGTTTTTTGTTCTCCCCAAAAAGGAATAATAAGAAGTCCTATGAAGAAATAAAAAAGAGGATACCCAAGGATGATTTAATTTTATTATCTGTGTTCTTTAACAATTAATTATTTTTAACCACGTCAAATTACACTAAAAGAATTTTATAATAATTAATTCAATGGGATTATTTTAAAAAAAATAAAATTATTTTTATTGAATGTTAATCAATTACCGCCATTCTTTCCATTGGAAAATAAAATCATCAGTCATACATTAGTGTTGACATCCATCTCTATAAACGAAATGTTTCATTTTTCATCACTACATCACATGGATAGATATCTATATAGAGTTTATCAATAATATTATATCGAGCTGTAAATTATGATTATATAATGTTAAATAATTATATAAATTACTTTATTTTCATTGGATGTAAAATGAATATTTTTCCTAAGTGTATGTGATTGCTACCACCTCTATGAATGATGTATTTTCTTTTTCATAATATTCTTGAATGGATGGTTCTAAAATTGTATATAATGTATAAATATGATATATATATATAATGACATTATATAGTGGATTAAACCATGAATAAGGACTATGGACTCTAACATTAAAATTCAATCATTCTTGAGAAATAACACAATTAACACAGTAATAATTGATCATAAAAATGATATCTGATTAAATAATTGTAAAGAAATTATTAATTAAATATATCTATAAGTAATGATAAAAATATAATTGAACAATATTTTAATAATAAATACAAATTTATTAAAATATAGATGGAAACCCGTTTGACAAATATGGATTCCATGTTAAGAGTCTATGCTCTAATTTCACATTTATTTGTGATTATTTATGTCTAAATATACATGAAAAAGTTGTATTCATTTTATAAAATAAGCCAAAATATATATTCTTATTCTATTGTTATTTAATATTTTTGTAGAAATTATTTATATTTTCCATCTCTTTTGTATTCAAAAACCATCTTCTAAATTTTTATAATAATAAATAACTCTACCTCTTCATTTTTTGGTCGATAATCTATTTCTTCTATGTGTATATTCATTATTTTGTTTTGAACATGAAATTTTCTATACATAAATAATTTTATAAGCTAATATATTATTAAATTTTAATTTCATTTTAAAATTATAATAATAACTCTTTCAAATGATATTTATATAATTAATTTCATCTTTTTTTACGAAAAAATGTATATAATCATTTTAAAACATTTTCAAAAAGATAGGAATTTCTAACCATAACTCCCATAAATAATTTTTTATCTTAATTTACATGATATCATTGATTAAAAAAATACATATCTATACAAATTATTCTAAAAATTATTTATATTAAAATAAGAGGTTATTATCTTGTTTACTATTTTGAAAGGTATTTTATTTCACTAAATTTAATTTTATTTTTTCACTCCATGTATTCTAAAAGAATGATGTTTAATTATAAATATCACGTTGTTAGGAATTATATTATTTATTTTTTAAAGGTCTCCATAATTCATTATAATATGAATTTTTATGTGATTTATAACTTCATTTTTACAATAATTTTAATTTTTCTAAGAATACTATTTTAAATTAATAAATTTCATTTCAACAGATTATCCAAAATACATACATCAACTACTAGGCCTTATTTATATTGAATTAATCACTATCATTCATTGCATATAGATTTATGTTGTATTATTTATTGTTCAATAATTCATTCTCCAATGATTTACATCATTGATGTTATGTCCTTCATATTTCATCATCATTAAATGGATGTGATATTTTTCATTAATATAAATTTTATTTATAGCATTATTACATTAAGAATAATTTCACTATATACTAATATATATTCTCATTATACATTAAAATTTCAATTCAAGAATATCATTATGAATATTATTTCATTAACCTAGGTAATATTGATGTTCCATATATTTTATTAAATAATTATATTATTGACTGATAAAGAATGTTGATTTTGTACTTTAATGTTCATTATATTAATGTGGAACTAATTTTTCATCGTTAAGAGTTTAGAGGTATACTTAAACCCCTATTAATGTGTATTTAATATGTGATGTTGGCTATAGTAATATGATGAATTGATTAATGTCGCAAGAGACAAATATTTTTTATGCCATAAGAATTATTAGGGTATTTTGTGTATACCTATCCATTTACTAAAATTTCCTTAGATTATTAGTAGATGTAAGGATTAATATTACAAACATTACATATTCCATAAATAATAATTTAGTCCTTATTGTCTATGTGATGAATAGTTTTTTGTTATATGTGGATATATTTCACTCTCATGTTATTGGTTATATATCTAATTAATTGATTTTTAAATATTCTTTATTGATATTACCTATATATTAATTATATATTTTAAATGTCATGGACCCCCCCTGTACATTACATTTCAAAAATAAGGCTCCACCAAAACAGTGGCACCGTAAGGGTGACACCGTGATGGTGGCACCATGTCCTCACCTGACCCTCTATTTTCTTATCCTAGTCCCGCTCCCGCAATGTAATTTTTGACACAAATTAATTCTTTTACCATTTTTAAAGCCATTTAAGTCACATAATTAATTCCTAAAAATCCCAAGAAACCTCTCTGATGGGGGGTATTTAATGACACCTTATTATCATCGTGTGTAACTGCCCACCCATGCAGGAAACCACGATCCAACATTCTAGGCGTTAAAAATTCGATATCCTGTAACAGTAGGATCTCCACTTTATATCTCTCGCTAGAGTTTCTTCTTTTTCTAATTAGATTAATTTCTTTCTTCTTCCTGGTGCACCTAGAGTTCCTCTTTTTCCGTGGCTTGTGTTACACCTCTTCTGGATCGTCCTCCACCTCTTGGAGTCCACAGAATTTATCCCCTCAAAGCCGCACATCCCCTATTCTTTGCGCGTGGAGAAAAAAATTGATACTTAATCAAACAAGTAGGTATTTATTCTTTAATCTCTCCCTTCTGTGTATCATGTGGGGTGGGTACGCTACTATTACTGTTGGAGTGGGTTAATCCAAACCTTAATAAAAATAACAAACAGATTTTAAAGAATGAAGGGAAGGGGTGTAAACAATGTGCTACTATTCTATTTTTATTCTCTTCCATGATGATTATGTTGTGAACTATTGGGCTATACTCACTGAAAATCAAGGCCTTTGGTGGTATTTTCTTGTGCACTAATGAACCCATGCCTTCTTTGATGATTAAATGACTATAACTTGGAAATTGTTTTATCACGTAAACTCGGTGGATTAAATGGATACCCAGTGAACATAATGCCCTGTGTGGTCACCCCAGATAAATAACAGAAAGAATAATATAATTAATGATGTGATTAAACTGAGAACTTTACCTGCTCTGTTTGGTAGTAGGTGTTTTATTCTGTTTGATTACCTATGGGGTGATGTCGGTGAGGATGGGATCCTCATGGTTGTGAGTCTGAAACTCTGTGGTTTCTCTTCTTGTGACACGAACTTCGGTGGGATCCAATATTGTTGAGAAATCATTGGTTCCAGGTTTTGGTGATTTGGGGCTGCATCTCGAGGTTTTCCTTGTTTCTAGTAATTTGTAGGATCTCACTTATCCATTTTTGGAGGTTTTCTTTGGTCCAAGTACTTTCAAGGATCTCACTAATCCCCTTTTGTTGTTGTAACTTTATAGGAGAATCGGGTGTGATTGCTTAAGTTGATGTTGGTTGTTTCTATTTTCCTTTGGCTTGTGGTTACGCCTGCTAGTTTCCCAGTAGTGTAGGATTCATTTAAATGGTTTTTTTAACATGAAACAAGAATGAGTTAAATGTGGAATTGGTTTTGGGAATTAGTTGTTACATGGCCGTGAGTGATGTGCTATTCTTTTATGAATGAATAGTAACTAGGGTGTTTGTGCATAGGTTTTGTAACCCTAGGTTGGGATGATTCCTTGATACCTATACATATATCAGTAGTCTTTATGATTCTTATTCACGCCCCACCCAAGTTGAACAATTAGTTCCGAACGCCCCCATGTCATGTGGGAGGGTGTTTTTCCCAACACTCCTTTGAGTGGCTGGTTATTATCTCCTTTCTACTCCCATTCCCAAATAGCCCAAGACTCTTCGGGAAGGCTTTGATGGCCTGATGTCCATTATTAGCCCAAGAATCTTTGGGCAGTATAGTTGTAGTGGTTGGCCTAGGTCTTTGCATGTAGTTTTTTCCCCAAGTGTCATCGAGATAATTCCTAGGTGTCTTCGGGCATGGCAGTAGTTGTTCTGACCCATGTGTTTGCAAGTGTGGTTACACATGGTGGTTTTCGTCCAGGTGTCTGTAGGTGGGATGGCGGTTATGGACCAGGTGTGTGCGGGTGTGGTGTGGTAGTGGGACTGCTGTGAGAATGGAGGGATTGGTTCGATGCATATGATACCTTCAATAAAAAATGGGAAAGTTGTGCAGGGTACCCAAACATCGATGTGCTATTTCTATACATTACTTGACTTGTGTTATTTGTGAAGAGTGCCTTAGTGAGCCTTGGGTGGATAGTTTTCATTGTTAGGTGCTTTGGTTGTCTCTTTTATCACAGGGCATTATAATTCCTCCCAACTTGTGCACGATAGTATTTGGTTTTCCATACTTAGTATACTTATAAGATAACCCTACGTATATAAAACTGCTTTCAGGTTTCCATGAGGACTTTAGGGACCGTACGGAACCGTAATAGCTCGGTCTATGGGTTAGTTTCTGTTGTTGTTTTCCTTTTTCATGGAACGTACCTTTGGAGTTCTTGTGCCTTGTATCTTTTACTCTTGTACATGCATAAGGGAATGGTTTACTTTCGTCTTTACCTTTACCTTCATCTTTTGGTGTTGTTTGGGATTTACTATCTTATCTCCTGATCCTATTAAAATAAAAAGGGTAATGTCTTCCATCTTGTGTGTGATTCCATACCCTTGGTTCTAGTCGCCACTCCGGGATCTATTGAAGGCGGATCTCAGAGGTCATTATCTCTCCTTCAACATAATGAAGGAAAGGTCTGGAAATCTGATTTCCCTTCCCACATTTTGGTGAAGGCGGGTCATGATAGAATGGTATTAGAGGTAGTGTTGAGAGATAGGATGGAGTCTGGAGTTAGGAATAGCGAGTATTGCATTGGGTGGTAGGGTAACATTATTGGGTGACCTTGATGCGTGAATTAGGACAGGGAAGACCATTTAGAACATGAGATTTTAGGGCCCCCGTGATCCTATGAAAGGACTTTGGACCTACCTAACAACCAAGTGATGCTACACTGATTGCAGGGTAGAGAACATAGGAAAAGTACATGCATCATAATGACTTGTATTCATGTATTTCATGGGTGTCTTTTGTATTCAAAATAAATAAATAAGTCTAATAAAATTTAAGAACAACATTATACACTACTCGGGCTTAGGCATTCATTGTTTACCTTGTAGCTATAGAACCTGGGAGGTGACCACGAGTAGTGTGGGCGATTGAGGCCCAGCAGGTTGAAATGGTCGATTGGATGACGACCGACGGAGAGGAGGAGGATGATCAGTGGAAGAAGACACTTCGTGCCTTTCAGCGACAGGCCCACAAGATGTACGAGAGCAATATCTCAGACGTGGAGACGGAGATCGGGCTAGAGGAGCTGGTGATAGCCTTCAGCTTGATCTGGGCACTGACTGAGTACTGGGTTCCACTGGCTATAAGCTAGATGCATGGGGCAGCACATTAGTGGTGGACGCTTTATCTTTGGGAGATGAGGGAGACTGAGGTGACATGGGCAGAATTCGAGAAGGAGTTCCGGGTGGAAGTCATCTCTTCCGCGATGATGGATGAGAAGAGGAAGGAGCTACTCTCCCACCAGCCGGGGAGTATGTCAGTGAGTGATTTTGGGATCAAGTTCAAGGATCTCCTTCTCTTTACACCGGACCTCTTTCTGGATGAGGAGTCTAAGGCGAGACATTTAGAGGAGGCACTCCGACCTTCTCTTCAGTACGCTGTTACTCCCTTCACCCTACCGACATACACAGAGGTGCCTAATAAGGCTGATGTGGTGGAGAAGATGCACACACTGAGAGGTGTGTCACAAGAGAGGATCTAGTTGGTCTCGTCAAAGGGGAAGGCCGTCAGTAGCATGCCTCAAGCATCAAGACCCTCTAGGTTTCAACCAGTAGGGAGTAGGCCTCAGCAGTTGCAGTTCCGTCCTTCCGGCCCTCGTCATTTTTTTTGGTCCTAGGTCTGAGATGCATAATCTGTGGAATCCATGGGAACCTTCAGAATCAGTGCCCGGACAGAGTACATTACGTTGGGGGTGGGAAGGTCCAGCACCCACCTCGGCAGAAGTAGTTCCTAGCTAGGCCCTTTCAGCAGCAGCAACAGGGGTAGCGGGATCCCGCTCCGCTGAGGGAAGTCATTGTAGGAGGAGCCCGACTTCAGGGAACTCCTCAGGGACCTTGACCTGGGTGTGGTTGGGGAGGTGGCCGACAAACGAGAGGCAGAGGAGCTGGGCGTGGGAAGCTGCATGCCGTAGAGGTAGCAGTTCCAGCAGGGCCAGAGGTCGTTTAAGGTACAATCAACTTATTTAGTACCCTTGAAAATGCCGTGTTCAATACATGAGCTTCACACTCCTTTGTTACACCCAGTCTGACCCATGATCTGGTTTTAGATGCTGAGAGACTTATAGTGCCCCTGGTGCTGAGCACACTAGTTAGAGGTCAGACCGACATGTTGTATGATTTTCGAGGATTCAGACTGATGATAGAGTCACATCGGTCAGTCAGGGATCTTCTACTATTGCAGATACATCCATAAGATGTCATACTAGGCATTTCTTATCTATTCTCTGTATGTTTCATCATTGACTGCTTCCGGGGATGGGTTCTATTTTCAGACTTGGGCGGCCGACGAGTGACATTCATCAGCGAGCAAAGTTTCTAGGGAAGCATCATGTGGGGGGAACCCCTCATCTCTTTGATAGCTGAGCTATCAGTTTATTTGGTGGATGCAGAGATGGTGGAAGATTATGAGGTCGTTAGTAAGTTTATGGACATCTTCCCTGAGGAGGTGATGACTCTACCCCCTCGATGTGACATCGATTTTTGGGATAGACTTGCAACATGTGCTCATCCGATTTCAATTTCTCCATAACAGATGGAACCTTCGGAGATACGGGAGTTTCAGATTCAGATTGATGATCTGATGAAGAATGGGTTTGTTCGGCCTAGTGCATCACCATGGGGTGCTCTTGTCTTGTTCGCGAAGAAGGAAGATGGTTGTCTCGGGCTGTGCATAGACTACCGGAGGTTGAATTAGGTGACAGTCAAGAATCTCTACCCTCTGCTGAGAGTAGACATTCTCTTTGACCAAATGAGGGGAGCAGGTCGGTTCATGAAGATTGACCTTTGGTCGGGATATCACCAGCTAAAGGTGAAGGAGGGCGACATCTCGAAGACTACCTTCAGATGTAGATATGGGCACTTTGAGTTTGTAGTCATGTCGTTCGGCGTCACGAACACTCTGGTTGTGTTCATAGGGCCCATGTACTCCATATTCCAGGAGTACCTTGATCGGTTTGTAGTCGTATTTATTGAAAACAACTTGATCTACTCAATATCAGAGGAGGATCATGCTGAGCACTTGAGAATAGTTTTGTAGGTCCTATGATGACACCAAATCTATGGGTAGATTTCCATGTTCAAGTTCTAAAAGAGATAAGTACACTTCCTTGGGCATGTGGTGTTTGCCCAGGGGATAACAGTGGACCCATCGAAGGTAGAGGATGTTGTTTCTTGGGCATCAACAATGAATGTGGATGGGGTTCATAGTTTCCTCGGGCTGGCAGGTTACTACCGAAGATTCTTACCCAACATCTCCCAATTTGTAGCACATTTGACGCCTTTGACCAAGAAGGACAAGGCTTTTGTGTGGAACAGGTAGTGTGAGGAAGCATTCATCTATCTGAAAGTGAAGTTGGTTAGTTCTCTAGTGGTGAGGTTTCCAGAACAAGGGGCGGTGTATGAGGTGTTCTGCGATGCTTCAGGAAAAGGCCTCATATGTGTGTTGATGCAGCAGCAAGGGGTGATCTTTTATAGGTCTAGGCAGTTACATTCCGACGAGATTAATTATGCCACCCACGACCTGGATCTTGTGGCGGTCATTTTTGAACTAAATTTGCGGTGGCATTACCTCATCAGGGAGCACTTCGTGGTCTTCACCAATCACTAAAGCTTGATGTATCTCTTCTCCCAGCGGGACCTGAACTCACGATAGCGTAGGTGGGTGGATTTCCTTCAGGATTACGACTTCCATATTTCTTACACATATGGAAAAGGGAATGTGGTGGCTGATGCCTTGAGTAGGAAGTTGCAAAAGTATGCAGTTCGAGAGTCAGCAGATGCTTGGAAGGCTATGGAGGAGTTAGCTTCCATACACATGGATGCGAGGATAGAAGGTGGTAGAGGCTGCATGTATCAGATGACAGTGCACTTTTCTCTGTTGCGGTAGGTAGAGGAGTCCCAATGGGGAGACCCGGAATGAAAAGTGGTGCATGACCAGGTTAGCCAAGGTGATGCTCCGAAAGGGTTGACGAAGGATGGTCAAAATTAGTTTCTTCTCTGAGGAAATCTATTTGTTCTAGAGGTGATGCATGAGAGAGTTATTAATGAGTTCCACAACTCACCCCTAGAAGTGCACACGAAGGTTTTCGAGATGTACCAGTGATTGAGAGTTCTGTTCTGGTGGCCCGGGGTGAAGTGAGCCATGGTATAGTTCATGGCTAAATTCCTAGTGTGTCTGCAGGTGAAGGCTGAACACTGTGTTCCTGGTGGTTTGTTGCAAACTTTAGATGTCTCCGAGTGGATGTGGGATGAAATCTCGAAGGTTTTCATCACGGGACTACCAAGGTTCAAGGTGGTTGCGATGCTATCTGGGTAGTGGTGGACCGATTGACGGAATCATCTCCCTTTCTGGTGATTACAAAGTCTAGTGAATTGGATGCCCTATCACAGAGGTATGTGAATGAGGTGGTGCGGTAACGCAGATTTCCAAGTTCCATTGTCATGGATAGAGATGCATGGTTCACCTCATGAGTTTGGAGAGGAATTCAGTATACATTCGACACCCAACTATGTCTTAGAACTTCCTTCCACCCCTAGACAGATGGGCAGATGGAGCGCACCATCCAGACAATGGAAGATATGATACGAGCATGTGTCCTTGTCTTCAGAGGATCGTGGGTGCGACACTTACCTCTGTTGGAGTTTTCCTATAATAATTGCTATCACTCAACCATTTACATGGATCCATTCAAAGAATTATACGGAAGGCCATGTCGCTCACCCGTGTACTGGACTGAGGTTCGAAAAATAGGTGTTCCTGGCCTAGAGGTGGTGCAGAGCACGACTGAGAAGGTTCATCATATACGATAGAGGATGAAGGTAGATCAGGAGTGACAGAAGTCATATGCCAGTAATAGGAGGAGAACGTTGGAGTTCGGGGTCGGGGACCACGTATTCTTGAAGGTCTCCCCTCGGCGTGGGCAGTAGAGGTTCGGCAGGGGATGTAAGTTTCTACCAGGTTTCTCGGACCCTTTGAGGTGTTGCAGCGCGTCAGCAAGGTGGCTTACCAGCTTGAATTTCCACCACAACTACAAATGGTGTTCGATGTCTTCCATGTGTCCCAGCTTCGTCGGTATCTGCATGAAGATTCACACGTCCTCGACTGGGGAAATCTAGATATTGAGGATGATGCAATGTTCGTGGAGCGACCAGTGATGATCGAATGTAATCATGAGAATGTGCTTCCTAGACGGACCAATTCTTTTGGATTGTGTGTTTTAGAGACACAATGGGCTTGAGAAAAGTACCTGCGAACGAGATACATTGATGCGCGCCCAGTACCCAGAGCTGTTTTGAGTTTTTTTCTATTCTATTTATACTTGGTTGATGGAACACTTTACCTTGTTAATTATAGAACGTGCGATTCTCCTTTTCTGTGGATGCGTGTGTAGTTTCATAAAATGTGGGGAGGGGGGACATAATCCCTTGTTAAGTCTCATTATAGTAGTTGCGCCTAAACCCATGCGGGCGATTCACTGCCACCCAAAGAAGATAGTATCTTAACATGGAAGATGAGAAACCCCTCACCACATGACAGGACAGTTTAATCTTTTGGTTTACATTGTTTCACGAGGGAGTGGAGTTATATGATTGTTATTGTTCAGGTCTACTCCTGAGAGGTATCTTTCGAGGTGGTTGTTCGGACCCCTATCCTTTCATCAGATCTGGATTTAATACATGAGGGAGAGAATAGTTTTAGAGGTATCTGATGTAATGGCTCGGACCACCTGGCCATTACATTGCTAAAATAATGCTCCACCAAAATTGTGGCACCGTAAGGGTGACACAGTGACGGTGGTACCATAAGGGTGACACTGTGATGGTGGCACCATAAGGGTGACACTGTGATGGTGGCACCGTGTCCTCACTGATCCCTCCATTTTTATTTCCCAGTCCCGCACCCGCAACATAATTTTTGACGTAAATTAATTTTTTTACCCTTCTTAAAGCCAATTAAACCCCATAATTATTTCCTAAAAATCCCTATAAACCTCCCCAATGTGGGGTGTTAAATAACACCTTAATATCATCGTGTGTAACTACCCACCTGCATAGGAAACCGCGATCCGACATTCCAGGTGTTAAAAATTTCATACCATATAACAGTAGGATCTCCTATTTATATCTCCTACTAGAGGTTCTTCTTTTTCTTTTATGCTGGATTTCTTTCTTCTTCATGGTGCTCCTGGAGTCCCCCTTTTTCTTTGCCTTGTGGTGCGCCTCTGCTGGAGCATTATGCACCTCTTGGAGTCCATAGAATTCCTCCCCTGAAAGCCGTGCATCCCCTGTTCTTGGCGCATAGGGAAAAAATTTGATCCTTGATCAACCAAGTAGGGATTTATTCCTTCGCCTCTCCCTTCTGTGTATCATGTGGGGTGGGTGTGATGTTGTTCATGTGGGAGTGGGTGAAACAAAACCATAATAGAGATAACAAACTGACATTAAAGAATGAATGGAAGGGGTGTGAACGATGTGTTGTTGTTCTGTTATTCTTATCTTCCTTGATGATTATGTTGTGAACATTTGGGCTATGCTCACTGAAAATCATTGTCGTTGTGGGTCATTCCTTGCGTACTAATGAACCATTGCCTTCTGTGATTATTAAATGACTGTAACTTGGAAATTGGTTATTCTTGTAAACTCTGTGGATTAAATGGATACCTAGTAAACATAAATCCATGTGTGGTCACCCCGACTAACCAACAGAATGAAGTAAATAATGAATGATGTGTGTAAACAAGGAAGTTTCCCTACTCTGTTTGGTAGTAGGTGTGTTATTCAGTTTGATTACCTATGGGGTGATGTTTTGGTGAGGTTGGAATCAGGTTGGTTGTGAGTCTGAAATAGTGTGGTTTCTTTTCTTCTGACATAAACTCGGGTGGGATCCTCTATTGTTGAGAAATCATTGGTTCCTGGTTATGGGGACATGGGGAAGTGTCTCTGGGATTTCCTTGTTTCCATTACATAGAGTTATCTCACTTATCCCTTTTGTGAGGTTTTCTTTGGTTCTAGTATATTAAGGGATCTCACTAATCTCCTTTTGTTGTTGTACCTTTACAAGATAATAGGGTGTTAATGCATAAGATGATGTTGGATATTTATCTTTTCCACGAGCTTGTGGTTACTCTTGTTAGTTTACCAGTAGTGTAGGATTCATTTAAATGGGGGGTTTTTAACATGAAACAAGAATGATTTAAATGGGGAATAGGTTTTGGGAATGAGTTTTGACTTGGAAATGACAGCTGTGATGTTCTTTTTTGAATGAAGTTTAATGAGGGTGTTTGTGCTGAGGTTTTGGGACCCTAGGTTGGGATGAGTTCTTGTCACTTATACATATATCTGTAGTATTTATGTTTCTTATTCACACCCCACCCTAGTTGATCACTTAGTGCTGAACTCCCACATTTCATGGGGGAGGGTGTTTTTCCCAAAAATCCTCAGAGTGGCTATTTATTAGCTCTTTTCTGCTCCCATTTATGAATATCCCATGATGTTTTAGTCAGGCTGTGATGGCATGAAGACCATTATTAGCCCAAGAATCTTCGGGCAGGGGAGTTGTAGTGGTTGGCCCAGGTGTTAGCGGGTAGGTTGTTTCCCAAGTGTCTTCAGGATGAGGTCCATGTGTCGTTTTTCGTGGTAGTAGTTGTTCTGACCCAGGTGTTTTCAGGAGTGGTTACGCATGGTGTTTGTGCCCCAGGTGTCTTCAGGCGAGATGGTGGGTATGTCCTAGGTCTGTTCGGGTGGGGTGTGGCAGTGGGACTGCAGTGAGAATGGTGGGATTGGTTCCATGCATAGGATGTCTTCAATAACTAGTGGGAAAGTGGTGTGGGGTACCCAAACATCAATGTTCTATTACTATACATTACGTGACTTGCGTTATTTTGGTAGTGTGATTTGGTGAGCCTTCAGTGGATAGTTTTCCTTGATAGGTGCTTTGGTTGTCTCTTTTCTCACAGGGAATTAGAATTCCTTTGCATATGTGGAAGAGAGACTTTGTTTTTCCCTACTGAGTAAACTTATATGCCCACCCTACCTATATAAAACCGCTTTAATGTTTCCAGGAGGACTTCAGGGATCGTATGTGACCGTAGTAGCTCAGACCTTGGGGATGTTGCTATTGTCGTTTTCCTTTTTCATGGTACTTACCTTTACTATTCTTGCGGCATGTATCTTTTACTCTTGAACATGCATATAGGGATGGTTTACTTTTGGATTTACCTTTACCTTCAGCTTTTGGTGTTTTTTGGGATTTACTATCTTATCTCCCGATCCTATTAAAATAAAAAGGTTAATTACATCAATTTTGTGTGTGATTCTATACTCTTGGTTCTAGTCACCACTTTGGGACCTATTTAAGGCTGGTCTCAGGGGTCATTATCTCTCATTCAACTTAAAGAAGGATGGGTCTGGAAATCTGCTGTCCCTTCCATATTTTTCGTGAAGGCGGGTCGTGAAAATAATCAACTTTAGAAAACCACATATTAATCATTTTAGTTAACATGTTATCTTTTATTCTTACCCTATGGAATAAAAAATAAATATTTTAATAGTCTCTAGGATTTACTAAAAGGATTCTAAATATTTATTTGATGTTTATAATATAGGAATTTGATCATAATGTAATAAGAAAAATATTTATGTATCCATTTTTTCAAAACTATTATCCTATTGTATACTCTAGGGAATAATCTATTTTATAATTCTCAAAAGTGATAATATTAACCCCGTCATTGGTTTTCTTTTGTTCTATTTGATTCATTGATGAATTCATCCATTAATAAAAATAAACTATTTTATATTTTAGATAATATATTTTATAATAAATTACTTCATGATATTATAATATTATTCAATATCATACATTGAATTTAATTTGAAGGGACAATAAAGAGTGTATTAATTATTTACGTGTAGCGTCATGTTCTTAATGAATTATAAAATTAATATATAATTACTTTCTCTAAATGTAAAAGTTTATACAGAATCCTATATTCTCTATATTGAAAATAACTTATGAATTTGTTAATTAAATTGTGTTTCTTATTGAAAATTTTAATATTCAATTAATTAATAAGATTGGTAGGCCAGATATTATAAATATCAATTAGAATTGGATGCTTAAGCTGGCTATCAATGTCATAAATTTAAAAACCATGTAATTTGTTTATAATCATTTTAATGTGGTCAGAAATATTTGAATAGTATTATTAGGTACTTTTACAATGTTTATAATAGATATAAATTTTCATTTTCATTTGTTTACAAATTTTTTATTTTGAATAAATAATATATGAATTATTAATATCATCAACTATAAATTCATTGGTTTCTCAAACCCATATCATTGAAGTCACATATCATATTATCACTTTCATTTTATTCTCCCTAAATACCCAAATATGATCTATAATATTTTATCATGCATTGTTTTCTTAATATACATGAATTCCAACATATGAAGTTAATTTTTTTCTTCATAATCAGTCAAATTAATAGAAAAATAAAACTAATCTGCATTTTATTTGATTGTATATTTATATTACGTATTAATTTATTTTTCAGATCTACAAAATTATGTAAAAATTATGTTCATATTTTAATTATCATGTTGTGTTATAATTTGAATACCTTTAACGATTTGGGTTATTAAATATTTTTTAAATAACCCATTTTATTTAAATACTCTTTCTTTTCAACATTTCTGTTATAGGAATAAATTATATGTTACATATGTATTTCTATTGTTTTCAATGCATAATAATAATTTTGTTTTTCTCATTTAATCTAACAAAGAAAATAAAATTAATTTTATTACACTAACCTATTAATTTTTCATTTTAAATGGATTTGATAATTATTCAAAAGAATGACTAACATAGTATTAGATTATTATTATTTATTGACACTATCATTTTGAAATAATTTATCCAAAATACATTCAGTTTATCAGTCATTTATTTTTGATATTGAAAAATTTTATCATTAGTTCATATAGATATATTATAATATGGGAAAATAATTTAATATAGATGTTTCATAAATATCCATGAAATAATGTTTCATAAAAGAATCATTATGAACCTCATACTATGGGTTTAACTCACCATTGACGAAATTTTTAATAAAATATTTTTAACACTATTATATTATTATAAATATCCTAATATTGTTTTGAATTCCATTGATTGAACTAGATTTATAGAAAAGAGTCATTGGGGTGAACTAATTTACTAATATGCTTGTTTTATAGTATATTCCATCGTAATAATGTATCCAATATGATTGAAATTATTTTTAAATTTAGCATATGTTCATGTATAATGTATCTAATTTTATTCACAATGAATTTCCCTTACTGATTCTTTTACATGTGAGAATGAATTTGATAACTTATGTTTACCTTACTAACCTAAAAAATATAAATGTTATTAAAAATATTTGAATATAATTCGATATTCTAATTTTTAAAAATATATAATTTTGAGACCCATGTTAATGGTAATAAATATGAATCCTTTTTTTAACTCTAAGAAATAGTAGTGTGACTGACGAACCATTACCTAATTAGTGTGTACTATTTTCTATTACACCATCAAAATGTCGAATAATAATTCCATCAACCAATATAAATATTTATATTTTAAAAAACTATGATAAATAAACATTCACTTATTTTTTATTCATATAAGATAGTAATTATTATATATATCATTAATATTTTAAAAAAATATTTCCCTATCTCCAACTAAGATGAATTTAGACCAACAACATTTATATTATTATTATTAATTCTTTTATGATAAAATTATCCCAACATAATATTAAATATTACATTCCTCAAATAAATAATCATTAGATCTGTGGGAATATAAACACATTTATCTCTATTATTAGTGATATAACATTTCTTATGGAATTTTTAATTCATATAATTTTTCAGAAAACTAATAAATAATAAGTAATTTCACAATTTATTTGATTTAAAATGATATTTTTTTATATTTTATATATATAAAATTTAAATAAATTGATATAAATCTATAATTGGATAAAATTTAAAATTTAATCTATACAAAATATTCTATAGAAGTTACATTTAACCGATCCATTCAGCTCTTATCTATAATTTTATTAATAACATAATAAATGATGAAAATTTTGAAATTATATATATATATATATGGTAGTTTTATAAAATTTAGTAATCATTTGTCATTATTAATGATTGATTGTTTAAATTTTAAATAGTAATAATACATAATTATTCAAAAATAAATTTAGATTTAGTATAAAAATATTCATGAAAATTGAGGAAAATTCTTATTAAAAGAATATTTCAAAATAACATATTCAATTTTTTAATATCAATACTATTAAACAGTAAATTTTTCAATATAATAATAAAATTTTAAATTTTTTATTACAAAAAATTTAATAACCTCCTTGTAATTTTAATATAAATAAATTAAGAAAAATACTAAAAAAGATAAATTTATTTAAAAAATAATATGTTTTTGTTAGAAAACTTATTAAAAACAATTTTAATAAAACAATTGCATATAAAAAACAATATGTAATCAAATTACAAATAAACATTCAATTTATAATAGAAAATAACAAATAATAAATTAAAACCATATGAAATAATTAATTTATTACAATGTTGTGTCAAAATATTCAAAAGATATATAGTATATTACTTCATAAAAAATATAGAAATAAAAAATTTACTTTATAAATAAATATTTTTTCCAATTGTAAATAGTTAAAAAAATATTTTAATAGATATCAAAAAACCTAACATGATGTTTAATTTTTATACAAAATTTAAACCAACACACTATAATCCAATAGTGTTTTAATAATATTCACAATGAATATACGATTGATTAATAAATGAAAACATATAAGGAGATTGAATTAAATAAAAAATCAATTATGTTATGATTTGAAAAAATCTTTTCTTTTAATCATGAAAACATAATAATGAATAATATATATTGAACTTTTTAGAAAATTGGATTGATGTAAACCATTTCCCATAAATGGTTTTTCATTTTTATATCATAAGTGAATATAATTATTTTTTTCTATGTTTGAACATGGGAATATTTGTAAAATTAAATATTCACTCGTAAAATTTTAATTATACTTTTCATTATTCAACTATGGAGAAGTGGTTGGTTACACTAGAAATTTTTGATTTAATGAGACAATTCCATTATAATTAACAACATTATCCTCAGAACAAAATATATATGTATACAATAAGATTTATTGTCATGTTTGGCCATTAACAGAACTTGTATTTCAATTTCAAAAATGGAAAATATTGTTATATTATCAAAATTTGGAAAAATAATAATATATGAAAGAGAAACAACTAGATATACAAAAATTTTCCAATGTAATTTCGATATTAAATATTTTTATTCCATTATCATCATAATTAATTAATTTAAAAATCATAGAAAATAAGAAAATGACAATATATAAGAAGGTACTAGAGTAGGATTGGGGGTGAAAGGGAAAATTATTGAGTACTTTAATGGTGATATTTCATGGAGGTGAATGAGTTTGGTGGTTGTGTAAATCAATCCACATTAAGGGTAGTGTGAATTGTGGTGTATTGTCAAGGGTCTAAGGCTACATATATTTTTTTATGGAGGAGGGGTGGGCGGGATGTTGTAATATTGTAAGGTGATTGGAAATGATTGTAGTTAATGTGGATAGAACATCAGATGATCTCTGATGAAAAATATTTATTTTAGAATGATGGAATATAAGAGATAAGTTAGAAGGGGGAGTTAAAGTTAGAAACAAATGAATGATTTTTATAATGTATAGTTACTTATATTTGGTTGGATAAAAATATAGTATTATTGACTATAATATTGCGGAATTTCAATTTCATTCCATTGGAAGCATAATATTATTGTAGTGGATAAATAATAGGGAGAGACAATCCCCTTTCCCCCTTTAATTCATGATCAACCAACACATTGATGTCATGATTTTATGACTAAACGATACTGTAATAGCTCTTGCACAATAGTGATGAAATGAGTGACATTTGAAACATAATATTAATAATAAATGGGTTTATTTATAGTTTTTAGGGTCTAAATAATGAACCATGTAAGGCAATAACCATTTAATACAATGAAAATAAAAAATTCCACCAATAAAAAAGAAAGTACTGGTGAAATAACCATGTTTCTGAACATTAATATAAAATTAATGAAAATTCATGAAACTAAAAAAAATGATAATACATAATTATATAACTACATATAAAGATGAAAAGCGGCCAATACATAACTTTAAACATATCATATAAATGTAATTCCCATCCTAATAAAAAATATCATCCCAAAAAGTCATCAAAATTTCATATAAGAACGATGTCATGAACCGAATATGGTCACCACCAATACCAACCCCATACCCAGTCTGTGACGAGGCCCGAAGGTAATTTCCTATTCCCATGGGCTGGCACAAGTTACCAGTTATCAAAAAAATCTGGCTTGGGAATGATTTTCCCGAGTATAAATGCATAAGACATAAAAAAACAATCAATAATAACAATATGAAATTTCCATGCTAAACATTTCTTAAAAAAACCAGATCTGAATAAATTTTCTTAAATACAATACAATTGTTCCAAATACAAATAATGGAAACAAAAAGGCATCTCCATGGACTCCACATGACAAGGGGGTCATCTCCCACAAGCCGTCTCCAAAACTCCGCCCCATCGATGGGGACTATCACACTGAACCACTATCACGCTTAGCCTTCCATTTACCTAAGTAAAGCATAATAATGTCTACTTAAACCCAAGGAGAGTATGTAGGGTGAGAGACTATTCCCAATAGGATACCTCCAGATGATTCCAAAGATCATATAATACAATTTGAACAAAACATGCAAATTTAATACAGAAGGTGAAACAATGTTAAAATTACACGAAATGAAACATTCAATTGAAAACAATTTTCAATCTAAGAAATTAAGAATGTTAACTCATTAAAATAAAATTTTTAGCTACTATAATGTACTTCCAAACACACCTTAGTATATTGGTAAATACCACAAATACAATGAGCAACAAAATCGGGAACACCCATAGGTACTATGTTGTCTCGGGCACATTGTACCTCATACCTTAGTGTAAAGTAACCATAGAAAAATATGTTCTCCTGAACGACCCACTAGTAGGGCATATACCCATAACCTAGTGGTCCCCAATCATCATCCACATAGTTTAGTTAGAGTTTTTATTATCCAAATGCTATGTGAAATAGGGACAAAACCCATCTGGTCCACTAGTTGTACTAGTACAAATCCGCACCACCTAGGTACCCATGAATACCCTATTGTGTTAAATCAATATTAGCATGAAACATAAATCTATATTAATATAAATCACCACTAATGGTCACCCAAATATAATACAGCAACTATCACATTTTATAACACTTAAAACATAGAAAAAATCACTTATATTTTTAATAAATCAATTCTTTCAAATCCCGTAATTTTTCACACACCAAACACCTTAAGAACCAAACATAAACACTATTTTCACATCATAAAGTTACCAAAATAGAAAATTCAGATTAATACATTTAAATGAAAACAACAAATCGTATTTATGGAATCCCCTTGTGAACCATGAAATGATAACTTTGAAAATCCACCATTTTTACAAAAACATGAGACTTAAAGTCCACATGTTCCCCAAACACTATTAAAACCCATTTTCACTGAAACAAAGGGGATAAAAACACAAAACATTATTTTAATCCCTATTATAGTTCAATAAAATAAATTAAGTATTAATAGGGAAGCCCCAAATAAACCAATAACCCATTCCCATTAAAAACCCCCAAATTTCACATGAAATTAGCATTTATGAATTCATTTTCAAAACAAACACCAATAAAACTAATTTTTTTAGCAACAATAAAATTTGATAAACCTGAATGTATGATAAATACAGCGTGCTAATACACAAATATTTCGTAAACATGGAATCTTCTACCAATGTAATGAAAACCCTTGAATCACCATGCGAAAATCAAGTCGCACCACCGCCGCACCAAGAGGGACATTGAACAAACCTAAAACCATAGGAATTGACCAACAAAACCCAAGGATAAGCCGATGGTTTTAAAAACTACCCCTGGTCATTTGGTACAACAAATAAAAGGGAAGAAACCCTAATCAAAATGAATTAAACTGTAAGCAACGTGAAAGAGGAATGGAATATACTCACATACTAGAGGGTTCTTAATGTAATCTCCCAAAAACACTTGTGGCTAAAATTGAAAATAGACACAATTCCGGGGTTCTTTGAACAAGATATAGGAGGTCATTTATAAATAGGAATGGCGGGAGGAGAGTAATTATTGAGAGAGTTAAGAATGGATGAAGTTACCTCTTCAATTCTGGATGATTTGAGACACCATATGAAGTTCTTCCCAAGTTATCGATTTAAAAGAGAACCATGGATGGGAGAATGGACATTGGAGCCTGCCTGGGATTCATAGGGTCTAAAGGGAGGTGGAATTACTGAAAAATTCATTATAAAGAATAATATATTAAAAAATTAAATAAACAGTTTAAAACTAGAAAATGTGCTTTCAGGTTGGCCCAATTCTTAAATAAAAACCCAAATACAGCATTGTTATCATTTCCTAAGTTGTCCAAATTGAAATTTTGGGGTTAAAAGTTTAGTGGAGGATATTTTGGAAGTGGAATGGTTGAATTTTTTTTTAAAATTAAATAGTTGTAAAATAATAAAAATCGGTTTTTAAATCTGGAAATGGCCTCTCGATTTGGCTCAAATCATGAAAACTCACCCTTTCCTACAGAAATGAATCGGAAACCCCTAAAAAAATAATGAATGGACGTTGAATTTAATTGAAATTTAAAATAAGTTATGTATTTGAAAATTCTCCCTACCATGAAAGACATTACATCCTGGAAAGTCAACATGAAGTTTGATTTGAAAACAGGAATGGGTACCTTTCCTCGACCCATGACTTCCTCTACCATGTCTCATGAGTATCAATACCATGTTTCCAACGAACCCAAACCAGTGGAATGGACTTGCCGTGAAGAACCATGTCTTGGTAGGCCACTATTTGCACTGGCCTCTCTAAAAAGAGAAATGTTAGGCTCTATCTCTAGTTCTTCCAATCTCAGCACATGGGATGGATCCATGTTGTATTTATTCAACTGAGAGGCATCGAAGAAGTCGTGGATGGATGTCAAATGAGAAGGTAAGGCCAACCAGTATGCCACTCTTCCAATATGCTCAATGATCTCAATGGTCCCGCCATACCGCGACGTCAACATCCCTTTCTTCCCCAATCGATGATGGCCCAGATGAGAGGCCACTTTCAAGAATACCATAGAACCCATAGAAAACTCTACGTCTCGATGCCTCCAGTCAGCATATGATTTATGACGACTCTGAGCTGTCAATAAATGTTTCATAATTAATTTTACCTTATTAGATGTCTCTTGCAATAGACTCGACCCCAGTAGTGAGGTCTCACCTACCTCAGCCTAACACAGGGGGGACCGAGAAGGCCGACCATAAATTGCCTTAAAAGGATCCATTAAAATTGAGTATTGGTGACTTTTATTATTAGAAAACTCATCTAATCCCAAATGGCTATCCCAGAAACATCCAAAGTCTAGGACACATGCATTGAGCATGTCCACCTAAATATGATTCTCCCGCTCTGTCTGACCATCTGTCTGAGGATGGTATGTTGTGCTCATCTTAATCTGGGACCCCAAGGACTTCTAAATGCCTTCCCAAAATCTAGAGGTGAAACAGGGGCCTCTATCTGAGACAACTGCTATTGGAACACCATGGAGTCTCACCTCCTCCAGAAGATACAAACGGCCCAACTCATTCACTATAGTCGTATCTTTGATTGGAATGTAGTGGGATGACTTGGTCAGACGATAGATCACCATCCAAATAGCATTATTACCCTAAGTTTTATGAGGTAATCCAACAATGATTTCCATGTAGACGTCATCCCACTTCCATGTAGGAAAGGTTAATGGCTGAAGCAAACCAGAGGGCCTTTTATGATGTGCTTTCACCTGCTGACATGTGTAGCATCTCGACACAAAGTCTGCTATGAATCATCTCATATCATGCCACCAAAACTGCCGACGAACATCATAATACATATTAGAGGCACCTGGATTGATGAACCATGGAGACTGGTGGCTATCCTTTAATACCACCTTCTACAGAGACAACGACAGTACTGAACAGCTTTTGAAGCACATGATGCCTCCGGGAGATGACGACCAATCAGAGGATGTCTCACCACTAGGAAGAAACGTCTTTGACCACTAACAATGCTTATAACATGGTTGTTCCTGATTAATCAACTACATTAGATAAAGAGTCAACTGGATGCTCTCCATGAATGCCCATCCACCATGTTCCGTGGTATCCACATGCATATGAGAAAAGAGCCCCATCAAAGTCCACTCATCAATGGAATTCCTCAAATACTACACTTGAAATCTTCTGGTCAAAGCATCGGCCACCACATTACCCTTTCCAAGGGTATAGACAATTTAAATGTCGAACCCCTACAAGTACTTGATCCAACGACGCTACCTCAAGTTGAGGTCCTTCTGTAAGATGATATAGGCTATGATTTTGTGATCAGAGTAGACCACAAACTTCTCCCCAAATAAGCCGTGAAACCAAATCATCAAAGAATGCATCACCATTTCTATCCCCAAGTTGTGGGTTGGGTAATTATTTTCATGTGGTCAGAGTTGGAAAGATCCATATGCCACCACATGATCATCCAGCATAATCACGCACCCAAGACCCATACCCCAAGAATCACAATAGACCACATACCATTTCCCGACCTCAGGAAACATCAACATAGGTGTGGTAGTGAACCGCCTCTTTAGCTCCTCAAACGATGCCTGACATTCTGAACACCAAAAAACATCACCCATTTTTGGGTCAGTGCAGTCATCAGTGAAGCAATCCAAGAGTAATCCCCAAGGATTCATATTTAATAACCAACCGAGCCACAGAAACTCCGTATCTCAAACACATTCTTTGGCTCATCCCATGACATAACCACACTATTCTTCTCATTATCCATTGAAACCCCCTCCTCAGAGATCACATTTCCTTGAAATCCCACTTCCCTGATCCAGAAAGTTCACTTTGGCTACTTTTCATAGATTCAATGATCCTGAAACGTACCGAAAATGATCCTCATGTGATGTTCATATTACTACTCAGAGCCAGAGTATACCAGAATTTCATCCACGAACACCACAACGAAGGAATCGTGATACTGGTGAAACACCCTAATCATGAGTTCCATAAATACCACTGAAGCACTGGTCAATCTGAAGGGCATGACCAAATACTCAAAGTGGTAGTACCTACATCGGAAGGCTATCTTAGGGATATCTGACTCCTTCACCCTATGTAGGTGATAACTTGAACACACATCTTTTTTTGAGAACCACTTTTCCCCCTTCAACTGATTGAACAAATCATCTATTCCAGGAAAAGGGTATTTGTTCTTAATTGTTACCTTATTCAGCTTCTAGTAGTCAATGCACAACCGGAAGGATCTGTCAGCCTTTTTCGTGAACAACACAAGAGCAGCCAAAGGAGAGACGCTCAGGTGAATGAATCCTTTGGATTCTACGTCATCCACCTGTATCATTAATTACCTCAGCTCTATGGGGGTCATGCGATATGATGGAAGAGATATCAGATGTGTTCCCAGTGCCAAATAAATCGAAAACTCCACATCTTGATCTGGGGGAAAACATGAGAAATCATCCCGGAATACCTCTGGAAGCTCATTCACTACATGAGGTACTGAACCTCCAAGGTAAATAACATATTCCTCTAGCATGAGTGACGCTAACTGGAAGATAAAACATCCAGACACTGGGAGTGGAGGTCCTGCCTGACCTGACTAAGGATCCCATTCTCCCAGAAAAACTAGATGACTACCATCAGGTGTTGTGAAACTCACATGCCTCCTATAGAAATCGATATGTTCCTGGAAGTGTACTAGAAAATCCATCCCAATAATGACGTAAAAAGGGTCTATATCTATGATCAAGAGGTCCCTCTCCTTCTTGACCCCTAACACAGAAAGCGCACACAACGGGGACCTGAGACCCTTCTCCTTCTTCTTTCCAAGCGGTGTCACCAAATCCATCATGAAAGAAATCAAATTAGTTGTCAAATTCACCATGTCCACAAAAACGGGAAGAAATAAATGAAACAGAGGATCCAGTATCAAAAACCGAAGTAGCTATAGAAGATGCAATCAGAATGGAACCTCAAACTGTGGATGGTCCCACATCTAATCCGCCTGGTGCCTGATCCACTGCATGGAGATGTCCAGTATCTGCATGAGGATGACCTCTAGTCTGTGACTCTTCCCTAAACATGCTATGCCTAGAAGATGACCCATTCCTACAACCACAAACACCGAATCGAGATCCCCCAGACCTCGATGGGTTGGACTGTGATGGCCCTCCTCTTGAAGCCACTGACCCTGCCCCACTCGAAAGTGGACGTGCCACTCTGCAGAATCGTTGTAAATGACCCATACCTGCACACTGGTAGAAATGTTTCAGAGGAAGTGTGCATGCTGGTCAGATGTTCCCCAACTTCCCACATTGGTGGCACACGACCGTTCTCGCATCAGAAGCCACACAGAAAAACTGCCTGGAGGAGTGACCTAAACTGCCATCTCCATTCTTCCCCTATTCCTCCCACTTCCTTTTCTTCTTTGAATCACTTACACTACCCACTACAGATACTAATCTTGAGAAACCAGACCTTCCGTTCTTATCAATCTCCATTATTCTTTCTCGATCAATAACCTCAGCATAGGTCCTCATGTTAAACAATAACACCTGGGAGTATATATCTCTGATCGGAGGCCTTTCTCAAACCTCTGGGCCTTCGCCTGCTCATTGGAGATGATTTCTGGAGCATACCGAACCAACACAAAAAAACGGTTAGCATACTCCATCACAGATAGATTTTCCTAAACGAGGTCCATGAATTCTCTGGACCTATCATAAGCCAAGACCTCAAGGAAGTTGTGTTCATTGAAGACAACCTTGAAATCTCCCCAGTGCATCTGTTCATACTTCCTATCCTGAAGCACTAACTCCCACCACTTACCGCTAGGACCCTCCAATAGAAAGGAGGCATACTTTAACCTGAGCTCCTCAGGTGTTTCTAGGAACTCAAACAAACGTTCTATCTTCTGGAGACAATCCTATGCTTCCTGGGGTTCTGAGATGTCTCAGAATGTAGGAGGATTGTTTTTTAGAAACTCTTGTGCTCTATCTTTTCTTGGACCCATCTCTTCTACCCTAATAGAAATAAGAGTAGGATCTGGTCCATATCCAAATGCTTGGACCACCCGGACCACAACCTCAACAAGCCTCTGATGAATCGGTGTGGGAGAACACTCTTCGGCTTCTTCCTGTGGGTGTATTCGAGTTTTTCTGGGGAGGCATGTTGCTACAATATTCAACAGTCACAAAACAATAATAAATACCAAAATTCAGAAAATCTTAATCATATACATAAAATATAAATAATCTAATAACATTCCAATAATAAATGAAACAACTACACCACCTCTTCTTGATGTCCATGTGTCGTCGGCATCCCACACGTCTCACCTGGATGTGAAGTCACTCCGTAAATTCCATCATTCCCAGGTGCCTCTAGTTTTACCATGGGAGTTGAGGGGCATGCACCCTACTCACAACCAAAACCTTTATCCCCAATAGTCCTATATCTTATCTATCACGACTCAACCCAAAATAGCAACATAACACAAAAACATTAACATGCTATGATACAATTTTGTCACGAAGTGAATCTGCGCACCACCAGCACCGACACCAAACCCAGCCCGTGACATTACTCGAACGACATTCCCTATCCCCACTGGCTAGAACAAGTTTCCATTTATTAAAAAAGTCTGGTTTTGGAATGATTTACCTGAGTACGAAAGCATAAAAAAGAAAAAAACAATCAATAATAAGAATCTGAAATTTTCATGCAAAACAATTCATAACAGAATCAGATCTGAATAAATTTGTTTAAAGTCACTAAATGTGGTCCAAATACAAATAATGATAACAGATAGACGTCCCTAAGGACTCCACATGACATGGGGGTCATCACCGGCAAGTCGTCTCCACAACTCTGCCCCAGTGATGGGGACTAACACCCTGAACCACCATCACCCTTAGCCTTCCCTTTACCCGAGTCACGAATAATAAGGTATACTTACACAAAATGGGTGTATGTAGGGTGTGATACTAATCCCAATAGAATACCACTAGATGATTCCAAAGGGAATGCAATAAAATGTGAACAAAACAAGCAATTTTTATACACAAGGTTAAACAGTGTTCAAATTCCATGAAATGAAATTTTCAGTTGAAAATAGTTTTCAATCTGAGAAATTCAAAATGATAACACATTAAAATTAAAATTTTACCTACTATAATTTACTTCCAAACACACACTACTATATAGTTAAATACCAAAAATCCAATGATCAACAAAATCAGGAACACACCTAGGCACTAGGTTGTCTTGGGCCCTATGTACCTCATACCTCGATGTAAAGTAACCATAGAAAAATGTGTTCTTGTGCACAAGACACTAATAGGGAACATACCCAAAACCTAGTGGTCCCCAATCATCTTCAACATAGTATAGTTATATTTTTCATTATCCAAATTCTATGTGAAACATGTAGAAAACTCATCCGGTCCACTAGCCGTACTAGTACAAATCCGCCCAACCTCGGTACCCAGGTTTCCCATTTTGTGATCAATCAATATTAGCATGCATCATAAATATATTTTCATATAAAACATGACTAATGGTCACAAAAAAATAATACTGTAGATATCACATTTTATACAACATAAAACACACACAAAAACACTTATATTTTTAATAAAACAATTCATCCAAATCGCGTAATGTTTCACAGACCAAACTACTTAAGAACCCAACTTTCAAACTATGTGTACACCATAATTTTACCAAAATAGAAAATTTATACTAATTCATTTCAATGAAAACAACAGATCATTTTTTAGGGCATCCCCTTGTGAACCAAGAAATGATAACTTTGAAAAACATCTATTTTTACACAAACATGGGACTTATAGTTCACACGTTCCACAATCACTATTAAAACCCATTTTCACCTAATCAAACAAAGGGGATAAAAATTAAAAAAATTATTGGTAGCCCTATAATAGTTCAATAAAATCAATTAATTATTAATAGTGAAGCCCCAAATAAACCAATATAACATTCCCATGAAAACCCTCTAATTTCAAATGAAATTATCATTTCAAAACTCATTTTCAAAACAAACACCAATAAGACTAATTTTTGCGGCAATAATAAAATGGTATAAACCAGATAGTATGATAATTACAGTTTTATAAGACCCAAATATTTCATACAGATGGAATCACCTACCAAATTAATGAAAACCCTCGAATCACCATGAAAAAATCAAGTCACGCAACCGCCGCACGAAGAAGGACTTAGTAGAAACCAGAAACCATAAAAATTGACCTAGAAAACCCAAGGATAAACTCCACGTTTTAAACACTATCCCCTTGTCATTTAGTACTTCAAGTAAATGGGAAGAAACCCTAATACAAATGAATGAAATCCTATGAAATTTGAATTAGGAATGAAATGGAATCACATACTTGGGAGATCGTAATGTAATCTCCTCAAAACACATGTATCTGAAATTGAAAACAACCACAATTCAGGGGTTGTTCGAACAACATTTAGGAATTCATTTAGGAACTGGAATGGAGAGAAAATAGTAAGAGTTGAGAGCGTTAAGAATGGATGATTTACCTCTTCAATTATGGCCGATTTGAGACACCCTATGAAGATCATATATAATTCGTGATTTAAAAGAGCTCCAAGAAGGGGGGGGGGAGGCAATGGGAGCGCGCTTGGGATTCTTAGGGTCGAACGAGAGGTGTAATCATCCAAATAACCATTATAATGAATAATATATTAAAATATTAAAAAAAAATTAAGACTAGAAAATGGGAATTCAGTTTGGTCCAATTCTTAAATAAAATCCCAAATACACCATTGTTATGGATACTTAAGGGGTCCAAATTGAATTTTTGGTGTTAAAAGGCATGTGGAGGATATTTTTGGAAGTGGAATTGGTGAAAATATTTAAAAATAAAATTGTTATAAAATAATAAAAATTGGTTTTTAAATATGGAAATGGGCTCTCGATTTGGCTCAAATCATGAAAACTCACCCTTTCCTCCAGAAATGAATGGGAAACCCCTAAAACTAAGAATGAATGGAAATTAATTGAAATTTACTTTTAATATAAGTTCTGTATGTTACATAAGTAAATGTTAGTATACAAGTATAGTCAGTAGTTTCACACATTTACTACAATTCCAATTTTCAAGAAACATATTGAATCCTCATTTTCTAAATAATGAAATTAACTCATCCCCAACCCTATTCATCAATATCCCATTTCATTATAGGTTATCTCTAACTATATTTACATAATAATTTAATAAAATCATGAAAATATAATAAACGAAATTCACCACACCCTCTTAATAATTGATGTTTTTCCCTCAAATGACAATGACATAATTTATCACATTGTCATTACCTATCGTATTTATATACCGTAATCCTTATATAATAAACATGCACCACTTCCATATACTGGAACCACCTTCAAAAAATGTACACTATAACCACATAATACATTTTTGAAAATGACATATAATTAAAACAATAATTACAATTTCATAAATGAATACTATGAGAGGTGGAGTAGTTAGTTATTAATTACTAGAACTTCATGGAACTTAATCATTTACCCTAAAACAAAAACCTTATATAGTTTACTATTAGGTAATTTTAAATGTTTCCTAGGGTTAATTAAATGAAAAAAACATACCATATAATCTAATAACTCACAAAACAATCCTGGTGAGCACATCCCATAACTTCAATATTGAAAATGTCATATCCTCACCAATGAACCACTAATAATCAACAAAATATTCCACTAATAAGAAACTAATAGGTTTTATATATCAACCGTAAAATATAAATTACTATAACCAATATCCATATTCATATACATAATTTTAATCTACAAATTTTCACATAAATAATACATATATTAAATAATATTACATTAGAAAATTATCATTTTATTTGACTTTTCCACCTACTATACATATAATATCTCTCTAAAACTCCTTTTATATGACCCTTTATGTGTCAAGGTAAACATAAACTCTGATCAACACTATAAATATAACTATAGTAGTTCAAATACTCCACCTCCTATTCAATATGTTTTAGAAAAACATCAAAAATGAATGTATGATATCCTTTCATTGTACTTTATCTCAATATCAACCATGTAATTAATATTTGGGTTTATAGGTTTACAATAATCTCTAATCCCAAAAAACACAAAAGGGGAAAATCTTTTGTAAATATTACAACTATGTTCTAAGCTAAATGAACTCCATGAAGATGAAAAAAATACTTACTCTAAACTATTGATTCACATCATAATACATTATATATTTTTTTAGATTGGTCCTTGAGAAGTCAAATTAGAAATATAATTTAAATTCATTTTATGATTAATAAATATTATTGAGAAATAAATTAATGAGAAAAAAATAATGGAAATAAGATATTTTTATAGGATGTGAAAATAAAACAAGATCATTAAAAACTCAGTTTTTAGAGATAAAACCATACATTATAACACAATTATTATACATATAATATTAAAATACCAAAAATTATGTAATAATAAATATTATGATTTACTAAAGTTAGTTTTTAAATCACAAAATATTATATATATATATATATAATAGGTTATTTTTTTAATAATTCATGTCCTTTATTTTTAGAAAAGAAGTATTTTTCTTTCTTGATATATATATGACTTTGAATTATAATATTTATAAATTTATATTGATAAATAAAATATGATTTTTAAATACTCAACATATAATCTATCATTGTGAAATCATTGGTATTATTTTTCAAAAAATAATACTTTTAGTGAATTGTAATGTTTTTGGGTTTTTGTACAGTGTACATTTATTCCATAAATAGATATTAATAATGAATAAATAATTAATTTTTTTAATATTAATTAGAATACACAATATTTTTAAAATAATATTTATAAAATAAAAATTTCTTTTATTAATAATGTATGTTAATTTAGAAATTATAACTAATATTTTTATTCTAAAAAACCTATTTATCAATCATTAAAATGATTTAATTATTTATATGATACCATGTTTTATTGGAAGGGATATAAATAATATAAATATATATTTACGTATATATTAATATGTTACTATTTAATATTATAGGTGTACAACCATTTTACCCATATTATTCATTTATTTTTTCATATAAATCAAATTTATTCCAACAAAAATATCATGATTGCTAGTGTCTTTTAAAGACTATTTTCATAAAACATTAAGAGAAAATAAAAAATAACATTTTTTTTATTTTCAATTGTAAGATAATAAATATATTTGAGACCCTAAATATATATGACATAAAAATGAAAATTGTTAAAAAGTGGTGATGTAAATATCCATGAAAGCTAATAACATGATACAAAAACATAACATGTGATCAAAAGATTAACATGATATCAAAAAAGATAAGGATATTGAGTGGATCACATGGGAGAGTTATAGAATGAACACATATTTTTATGATTGTGGTATCATAGGAAATGTTAGACCAATATATAAAATGACACAAACATGATACAAGGATAACTACATAGAGAATATCCCAAGGTGGATAAAGTCCCATAATGGATTAGGTTAGCATTATGAACTATACATGATTCTTCATGATAAAAATATTTATCCAATACATTAGAGAAAAATTGATATATACCCATAATAACTAGTTCATGATTATTTATTCCAAAAAGGGTATCAATTTTTTGGAATAAACATAAGAATTACCCAAGAAAGGTAATGGGTTACATAATCTTGTTTCATATCAAAATGAAATATAATTTTTTAATGGAAGAATTTGATAAATAAAAATATTGAATGAATTAACCCTAAACATAATGTGTAATAGGATATGAATATATATCAAATATATATATACATAATTTATATATAATAATTAATATAATTTTTTTTCATCATTGAGGAAAATGTCTCAAAAATATTTGAATGAATATTGAATGAGAAAAAAATACTCTATACAATGAAATCTCTTCTTCAAAATCAATAAAAACATCGAAAAATATCAGTAAAAAAATTTTACTATAAAAGAACCATTGAAACCAATATATTATGATTCAAATAATTGAGTTTTCATGATCGTGGGTGATTTCATTCATGTTATATAAGTTAAATTACATTCTATTCAAATTATTTTTAAAATGATAAAAAATAAAAACTAATTTAGAAAATGATTGGAATATTCTTTTCTTACGATTTTTTAAAAACTCTAAAATGGGTAAAAATTTATTTGATAAATCATTTTTGTAATGGTAACATAAATATTTATTGTTTTAAACATAGATATAGACAAAAATTTTCCATTAATAGATAAGTGAAATGAAAGTGTATTTTGAGAAATGACATTTTCTAAATCATTTTATGTACTAATGAGAGAGAAGTGGTCCCATTATTTGTGATATTGGTGAATTAAAATTGGATAAGAAAATAAAAGGGTTTTATTAGTTAATGATGAAATTATTACCTTAAATGAAAAATTAATCATAAACATCATGATTAAAATGAGACATAGACATAAATTTATTTCCACATTGTAAATTTTGATTCCTATTCCCCATGAAATAAATAGAATCAAATTAAATATTACATAATGTGAATATAAATGGATTCATTATATATCATATCAAAGGGTAATTAGATATACCTCCTAAAATAATATAAGTGTATAATATAACATATGTTCCAAAGAATAAAATTTGAGATGAATAACACTTATAATGACAATTAAATTGACTTTTTTATAAATAAATGTATATATATTATTTGTAAAATTAAAATTCACCTATAATAGGTGTGTATTTGAAAAAAAATAAGAAAAATTAATTACTCACATACTATTAGAATACCTAATATAAAAAATAATTAATATAACCACATTAATATAAATTGAGTTATGAAACCACATACCACTTGTTAACATTAAATTAAATTATCCATCGATAAAATAAATTTAATTATAACAAAAAATATGGAGAAGTTTGAATTATACATTATTTGACTTGAATGTGTTATTATAACAACCATATAAATTAAATTAATGCATTACATTAAAATATGCCAAAATGAAAGGAAATTGAGATAGAATTCCCACCTTGAGTATAGACATGTCAAGAATGTCCTCTATATAATATATAATAAACATATATCCATTAAACCTATATAATCTTTTCTGTTTTTGAGAAATTAGAAATATATAATTTAGTTAATTTATTTTATCCAAATATATAATTACTTATTTAGTTATTTCAACATTAAGTGTTTTGAGGACTCTTAATTGTTAACATCAAAATGGAATTTTTGTGTTGACTATGGTCAAAAGGGTCAATGTTCCATAATCTACGGAATAATAATCATGAAATAATTGTCATTTTTATACATCAATGATATAATTAAAACGTAAAATAAAATTTGGTTATTAAAAATGATTTTCTTTGAAATCATGGATATAATAGGTCATTTATATGCATGAGACAAAAATCTATTTTTCAATGATTGTGAATAAAATATGGTAATTGTTATTTTTTCATTCAATAATGGTATGTATATCATAAATTTCATTAATTATATATCATCAATGTTATGCGGTAATAAAAAAAGAATCTTATTGATTCTTAAGGTGATAGTCCACAGTAAACATGAATAATATTTTCATTTTACAATAGACTTTTAAGTAAGTTATATGATATTTATTTTTCTAAAATGAATAATTTTTAAAGAATAATATATATAAAAAATAAATCCATCATAATGAGTAACATTGAGAGGAAATGATTGCATATGAATCACATCGACTCAGGAGACAGGAGTCCATCGTACACACAAATGATGGATTCATTTTCCATCTTATGGAAGAGGAGATGTATTGATATTTTTACAAAACCATAATAAAATTTACGTACGTAAGAGACAATATTGTTATTATTTTTTAATTTTTAATGCATAATTTTTTTTAATGATGATGTAAAAAAATTTCTTTGTGTATAAAATTATACTTTCTTAGAAGAACCACATTTTGATATCTTATTATGGACACAAATGATGGTATTTTAGGAAAACATGAAACAATATAATGTGAATAATGATTTTTAAAATATATTTTGGTAGTTTTTTGTTTAATCAAATGGCATGATATTTGTTATTAAGTATGGATTGAGGTTCCATTTTAAAATTTTGATGGATTTACATTTTGTAAATACTAAATACTATTTAATAATGGGATTTCACTCTCTATAAGAGTTCTTAAATAATTGAAAATTAATTCTGTTGATTTTAGATATGTCAGGGAAAAACCACCAATATAAAAAAATTGAAAATTTTATTATATTTTTATCTATGATTTCTCACATCTTCCATTTCTAGTTTTCACACTATTAACATGTTTTTTACAATTTCACTATTAATTATGACAGAATTTAATTTGGAATTATTAAAAAATACTAATTATTTTTCATATAATTATTGAATCTATATTATTGAGATTCAAATAACAGAAGTTTTATAATTGAATTTTTAATTAATCTCACAAAACATTGTAAAAATTGTTGTTGAATGTTTTATTTCTTCAATCCAAAGATGATTTTATGTTCACATTATGATTTGTAATCATCATTATATGAATAAAATTTCATATATTTATCCATATAAAATAATTATTTTATTTTATTTTTTATTTATTAGTATATTTAATAAATTTAAATGTATAATGTATATTTCTCGAAAAAAATATCTAAAAAACTATGTTTTAAGGATAAAAATAAATATTATACCAAAATCATGAAAATTAATGATTCAAATGAAATTAATTAAATTATTATTAGTTTAATGATACAAATTTTACATAAAATAAAAACCCAAATAAAATGTATTTTTAATTTACAGTATTTATGGAAAACAAATGGAACTATTTGAAAAATAATAAATTTTCTCTATTCGATGAAATATATAATATTTTTGAAAAACCCAAGTATATCACCCCATTTTAATTTTGATTTAATGATTTCAAAAAAAAAATCATTACGTAAAATAATATTTCAAAATTTTACATAAAATAATTATAATATATTCTATAAAAAATGAAATAAAAATAATTTATGATGGGTTACATTTTTTTAGAATAAAATATAATTATTTAATTTTGAGTGATTATTTTTAAATAAATTTATATTTACGTGGACCTTTATATACAACTTATAAATCATGTTATACTATTCATTCCCACAAATTGAATAACTAGGTTATACTAGTAATATTTTTCATGGTTTGTTTAAACGCGGCGTTTCGTGTCGTTTGCATTATCAATCATTATGTTATTCTATTAAAATAACACGGTGATATATTTACCCCCACCCAGACATTAATCTATTTCTCTCCCCATATTTTGAACAGGAAATATGTAACAAAAATTTTATCATTTTAATATAATTTTTGTTGAAATCCGACATCATAGAAAGGGTTGAAGAACATATTCTATATAATTTTTTTGGTATGTTTAAGGTCATCATAAATTAAATATAAATTCGTTAATACATAATATAACAATAGTGGGACATAATGTTAAGTAAATGGAATGAAATTACAATTCATAATTGGTAATGAAGTATGATACATATCAATAATCTCAAGAAATTGAATGATCCTAAAAAGGAATATGACCAAAAACCATAAATATGTGATCAGTTAAAAGATCTTCAATTCATATAAAATGATTATAAAACGATAATAAATTCATTTCTAGACCAGTTTACATGATTATAGAAATTATTTTTTCTTCAATACTATAAAAATATAAAAATATAGTTATTTGATATGAATTTATTTTATAAGAACAAATTCATCCTATTATTGTGTACCAATAAATTTCAACGTCATCTATTACCCAAATGATTGAACATCCAATATAATTTTTTATATATAGAAAACCAAAATTATTTATTAATAAATAATAATATTCAAAAATAATAATATTTTATTATACCCTTATATAAATAATATCAAAAACCAAAATTCTTACTACAAGATAAAATAACATTATTTAATTTTTATTAATATCCAAAACCAAAGATCCATATAAATAATTACATAAACCAAAATATAGAATAACCTCAACATTCTATGATGAATTTTTATTTTTTCATTTTTTATTTCACATCAAATAAGATGTTATTACTTAGGGTTACATATATTATAACACAATGACAAATTTCACAAAATATCATTATTAACATCCATATTTTAAAAAATATCCAATATTTTATTCCCAAAATATTAAAATTATTTATATGTTATATAATTTAAGTTAAAATTCATACTAACTAGTACAAAATCAAGGCTAGTAGTATCTGACTCACTTATATTTCCCTTTAGTTATAGTTTCAAACCTTGTAGACTTGGAGGATATGATGAGTTATATCCCGACATGCTGTTTTTCAATTTTTAAAATCTATATCAATATTATATCTCTAATGTGCCCAAATATATGATAAAAAAACTCATAATTGCATTAGACATAAAATAAGTTTTTACCCATTATGGTTTTCTATAAATCTTATCTTCCCCTCAAAATAAAATAACTATAATTGAATATTGATATCATAATATCAATGATCCGATAAACCCTAATGGTTTGTGATGCAATTAATATTATTTCCATATAATATGAAGTATTACACCTTAAAAAACTTTTTTATTAACCCATTATTAATCAAATGGGTTATATATAAATAAATGTCTCCCAATAGTCTTTTAGTCATCGTAGACATCAATAACGTCAATCCTCAAAAGGGGTATTAATGATATTAAAATTATTATCAACATCAAACATACCATCCCAAGAAACATTATATATATCCCATGTCACCCGTGATTATAATGTATTCATGTCCTCCTTGATGTCTTGTAAATATCGATTTAATTACCACAGTTGATTCCAAAGAGTGTCAAAATTGGTTTGTATTAAGGCTTTTTGTCAAACACAATTTGAGAAATGTTTCTAGATCAATTTTCCCTTTTATGGGTCATTACCCACTATGTAAAACTAATCTCCAGAAACATGAACTTATACTACCCAGACATGGATGCATTTTTATGGAACCCACTCACTCTATACATCACCAATAATTTTGCATATTTTAATTTACATCGAATTATTCCTTGTGTTCTCACAAAAATATAATTTTCTTATTATCCAATATTGTTATACATGTTTTTGATTCCCACTATTAAGACCCATATATTTGATGTATATTATAATTTTTTTACATAATCACCCTTTAATTGTAATAAAATGATTGTGAGGTGAAAATATCATAGTTAGATGAGGTACGTAAAGCATCAAAAAAATTGGAACATAATATCAATATTGTATATTCCACAGTGATAAATTAAATCACATTGATCACCTAAAACTAAAAATGATAACATGGGGAATATATTAAAAAAGGGGTGAGATTAAAATCATAGTAAAGGAATAACACAACATTGAAACATAACATGTTGATCCAAATTATTAAATCATAAAAGTAAAGGACCATGAGTGAATCTCATGGGGAAATAAAATAAAAAAACAATAAGATAACTATATCATTGGAAATTTGGATGAAATATATAACATTACATAGATATGAGTCATGGAATCATAAGATTACAGTCTCGTAGTGGATTAGGATCATGTCCTAATCTTGTATATGACTTATCAAGAGACAAATGCTTTACCCAATCCATTGGAGAGTTATATTAGTTTACCAATCATAATATGTTCATGACTATATGTGACAAAAAAGAAAATCAAACATTTGGTGTGAAAAAAATAATTACCCCTCGAATGAAATAGTATTGATAATCTTGTATCATATCGTAATCAATGGAAATTTCATAATGAATTATTTATTAAGATGAAAAAATGGAATGTACTACCCAAAAATGTAATGGAGAATAATCTAGGAATATATGAGAGAGACATATATACTCAATTTATAAGAATGAAATAATAATTAAGCTTATCATCATTGATGAAAATGTTTTTAGATGATTATGTGTAATGTTTCATGAATAAAATACACTTTTCACATTAAAATATGATCTTATAAAAAATATATATATAATATTTGGAAAAAAATTATTCAAAAAATCTAGAAAATTATAATTGAATATTTACTGAGTTGAGCATTTATGATTATTCATAAATTCATACATTTTATGTAGGTTAAAAAAATTCATCTTACACTGTTGTAAAATGGCTACAAAGTAAAACAATTTGAAAATGAAAATAATATTAATTCCAAACAATTTTTTATATAATAGTTGTTAATTTATTTCACAAACCGTTTCATGATTGATAAAAATTTCTTCAAAATATTTTAAGAAAAAATACATATAAAATAAATAACATTTTTGATGGAAAAGATATCTAATTTTTTCTTTTCATAAAAAAAATTTCTAAATCATATTATAAATAAATAGAGTATAATGGGACTATTATTAGAAATAAACATGAACAACATAACTTATGTAATTTTAAGGGGCTTATTTTTGAAATCTAAAAATATTTACATCAATTGAAATTCATGAATAAATAATCTAGATTAAATTAAGAATGAATCATAAATCTCTTAACACTTTGTTAACTTATGATTCACAATAACCATGAAAAATAAAAAATATAATGAATCATTAAATACCATGAATATAATTTTATTAATGATATAACATATCAATGTTAAACTATATACACCTCATATATTATGATAAATTAATAAGATTAAATATTTTCCAATAATACAATTTTAGTTGAAGAAACATTAAAATTACTATAAATTTGAAGATATAATTAATTAATGTATTTAATCTTTGTAAAAACTATAAATAGACATAAAAAATGTCTATATATGGAAAAAATAAAAATTATAAATTAGATTCATAATCTAAAATACAAGAGACAGTGATGAAGTAATACAATCCAATAAAAAGAAAATGATTAAAGAAACAACTTATAAATTGTTAACATTATTGTCAAATATACTTGTATAAAATAATTTGAATTAAAACCAAGAATACCGATATTTATGAAAAAGTCATTATATAACATGTGCATGTGAATTATATACACCATTTACAACAAATTGGTGCATAACATTAATATATACCTTAATAAATGGTAATTCAGATGAAATACATTTCCCCGAGTCTAGACATGTCATGTATTTACTTTATATCATTTATAATAAAATTATATAAATTTCATATTAATAATCACTTCTGGGTTTAATAAATTATACATATTAAATAAAAGAAGATATTTTAATTATTTATTCAATTACTTATTCAGTTATTTCAATGTCCAGTGCTTAGGGGAGGCTCATATCATAATTTAAAAATGGAATCAGTGTGTTAATAATGGTCAAATGGTTTATTATTACACAATCTATTGAATACTAAAAAATAAATATCACATGTCATCATCAATAATTCTTATGAATCAATTCTTTAAATATGGTTGTAAAAATAAATTTATTTTTCATAAAATTATTGTAACTATATTTCTGAAATTCAAATATTTGATTTTGAATAATTGTATTTTTATTTAATCTCACAAAATATCGTAAATATAGTTGTTGAACGATTTATTATTTCAATGCTTAGATGATTTTATATTGAAATTATTGATTGAAATAATTATTATATGAATATAAATTCATATAAATATCAATATGAAATAATAATTTGATATGATATTTTTATTACTTTCTTTAAAGAAATTTAAATAGATAAAGTTTATTTATGAAAATCAATTTGTAGAAAACTATTTTTAGGCTAAAAATTATTCTTCTGCCAAAATGAAGAAAAATAATTATTCAAATGAAATTAATTAAATTATTGCAAATTAAATGTTACAAATTTAACTTAAAATAAAAATCCTAAATATTATGTATCTTTTAAAATTCAAAATTTAATGAAAACAGATGGCACTATTTGAAAAATAAATAATTTTCTCTATTCAATGAAATATCTAATATTTCAGAAAAATCCAAGAATATCACTTCATTATAATTTTGATTTTATCATTTAAAAAATTACTTTTATTGTGTAAGAGGATATTTCAAAAATTTACATAAAATAATTATTATATTTTCTCTCAAAAATGAAATAAATATAATTTATTAAAGGATAATATTTTTTTAAAAAAATGTAATTATTAAAATTTGGGTGATTATTTTTCAAAAAATTTATATTTAGTTGGAACTATATATATAACCTAGAAATCATGTTATACTATTCATTCCCACCAATTTAATAATTATTTTGTAGTAGTATTATATTTCAATGGTTGTTTAATGTTTTTGATTCATGTCGTATACTCTATCAAACATTATTTTATTTTTTTTAAATTCTTGGGGTGCTACATATCCACCACCCAAAACATAATATATTTCTTTCCCTGCAATTTGAACTGGAAATATGTTACCTAAATTTTGACATTATAAATATAATTCTTTTTTAAATCCCACATCATACCATGGGTTGGAGAACATATTTTAGATATAAAATATTTGGAATCATGAAGGTCACCTACTATTAAAAATAAATTCATTCCAATATAATAAGACATTAGTGGGAAGTGATGTTATGGAAATGGAATAAAACCATAATTCCTATTTGGTAATAGAGAGTGATATATATCACTAATCATAAGAAATTTAATTATCCTAAAAAGGATAAAGACCAAAAACTAGAAATATGTTATGTGTTAAAAGTCCTTCAATTCATATGAAATGATTATATCATGATAATAAATTAATTTTTAGATCCTTTTTATTGAGTATAAAAATTTATTTTTCCTCAATAATATGAAAATATGGAAATATATTTTTTTGATATGATTTTATTTTATAATAACAATTTCATCCTATTATTTTGCATCAATGAACATTTAAAATGATTTTGTATGTATTAAACATGAAAATTATATTTTCATGGATCATAATATTCAAAAAAGAATAATATTTTATTCTATATCAATATAAACCTTATCCAAAACCAAAATTCTTACTATAATGTAAGATAACGTCGATGTGTTTTTATTAATATCCAAATATAAATATCTACATAAATAATTATATAACATTACATCTAAAATAACATAACCTTCAAATAATTTTTTTATATTTGCCTTTTATATTTCACATCAAATTATATGTTATTACATGAGGTTACATTTATCCTAACACAACGAAAATTTAACAAAATATAAATATTTTCATCAAAATTAATAAACATATATCCTATATTTTTATCCCAAAACATTCAAAATATTTATATGTTATATCATTTAAGTTTAAAAATCAAACTTACTAGTACATCATGTGGGCTATTAGTATCTTATTCACTTATATTTCCTTTTAGTTGTAGGTTCAGACCCCATAGAATTGACTGATATGATGAGTTTTCTCCCGGCATGTCAGTTGTCCATTTTTGAAAACTATATCAATACTATCTTTTTAATGTTCCCAAATATATGATGAACAAACTCAGAAAATTATTAATCATAAAATAAGTTTTTATCCACTATGGTTTTATAAAAAGCACATCTTCCCCCCAAAAAATAAAATAATCATAATATAATATTTTTACAATAATATAAAATATTGGATAAACCCTAATGGTTACTAATACATTTAATATTATTTCCATATAATATAAAGGAATAACACCTCAAGAATTTTTTTTAATAACCCATTATTAATCATAAGGGATATATAAACATATATGTCTCCCAAAATTCCATTAGTCATCTTAGACATCAAAAATTTGAATCCTCAAAAGGGGTATTAATGACATTAAACATATGATCAACCTCAAACATACCACCCCATGACACATTATTCATATCCAATGTCACCCAGGATTATATTGTATTAACTTCCTCCATGGTGTCTTATTATGATCCATTTAGTTACGACAACCTATCCCCAATGAGTTTTAAACTAGGTGTGTATTAGGGATTTTTGTCATAAAACTGTTGAGGATCATTTTCAGATCAATGTTTCCTTTTATGGGTTATTACCCACTATGTAAAACCATTCTCCATGAACATGAACGTATATTACCAAAACATGGATTCATTTTCATGGAACCTACTCACTCTACACATTACAAAAAATTTATTTATATTTATATTGACAATGAATTATTCTTTTTCTTATAAAAAAAATTATTTTCTCAATATCCAACATAGTTAAACATTTTCATGAAACCAACTATTATGACCCTTAAATTTGATGTATATTATAATCAGTTTTTACATAAACACCCATTAATTGAAATACAATGATTTTGAGGCGAAAAATATTTATTTGATGAGGTACATAAAAAATAAAAAAAATTATAACATAATATCAATTTTTTACTTTCCATGTTGATAAATTAAATCAGTTTGATCACCTAAAACTACAATTAATGACATGATGAATACATTAAAAAATGTGTTGAGATAAAAATCCTAGTAAGGGAATAACACAATTTCGAAACATAGCATGTGGATAAAAAGTAATAAATGATATCATAAAAGTGAAGGATCAAGAGTGAATCACATGGGAGGTAACATAAAAAAACAAGAAACTATAATATCATTGTATCAAAGGAAATTTGGAAGAAATATATTACAATACATAGACATGATTCATGGAATCATAACATTTTTTTCTCATAGTGGATTAGGATCACATCCTCATCGTATATATGACTTCTCAATAGACTAATGCATTAACCATTTAATTGGACATTAATTTGGATCAACCAATAATAATATGTTCATGAATATAAGTGAAAAAAATTAAAATCAATCATTGGAGTGAAAAAAATAATTACATATGGAATTAATTGGTTTGGGTAATCTTGTCTCATATCATAATCGATGGAAATTTCATAATGAGTTCATTATTAAGATGATCAAATAGAATGTATTATCCAATAAATGTAATAGAGAATAATCTAGTAATATACATGAGATACATATATACATAATTTATTAGAATAAAATAACATTAAAGGATATCATCAATGAAGAAAATGTTTTTAGATGATTACTTGTAATATTTCGTAAATAAAATACACTTTTCACATTAAAATAATATCTTCTAAATATAAATATAAAATATATTATTGAATTTTTTTAAAAACAACTAGGGGAAATTATATTATAATATTAAAGGAATTGATTTCTCATGATGTTTTTTAAATTCATACATTTCATGTGGGTAAGAAAAATTCGTCTCACACTATTGTAAAAGGGATACAAAGTACCACATTTTGAAGATGAAAATAAAATTATTTCCAAATCATTTTTATATTATCACCTGTAATAATGTCTTTAACACACCATTTGGAGATTGATAAAAAATTCTTGAAAATATTTCTAGAAAACATGCATATAGAAGAAATATCATTTTTGACCGAAAAGATATATAATTATCAATTTTTTTAAAAATTTCAGAATAATATTAAGAAGAAAGTATAGTATAATGGAACTATTTTTTTAAAACATAATGAACAACTAGATTTTTTTTAAATTTAAAAGGGTTTATTTTTTAAATTTCAAATAAATTCCATTAATTGAAATTCATGAATATACAATCCAGATTACAATGGGAATGAAACATAAATCTCTTAACACATTTGTAACATATGAATCATAATAACAATGAAAAATGTAAAATCTAATGAATTGTTAAATACCCTAAATATAATTTTATTCATGATATAACATATCAAAGGTAAAGTACAAACGCCTCATAAATTATGATAAATATATAAGAAAACATATGTTGTAATAAAAAATTTTGAGATGAATAACCATTACAATGACTATAACATTGAAGATATAATTAATCCATAAATTTAATACGTTTATAAAATGTAAATAGGAATAATAGATGAGTATATATGTAAAATATAATCATTATACATAAGACACATAATCTAAAATAAAAGAGACAGTGATGAAGTAATACAACTAAATGAAATTAAACCGAGTAATGAAACCAACTTAAAACTTGTTAACATTAATGTCTATTTGACTTTTTAAAAATAATTTGAATTGAAACTTAGAATACTATAATTTTTTATAAATTCATTATATTACATGTGCCTATGAATTATATACACCTTTTATAATAAATTGTAGCATAACATTATAATAAACCTTCATAAATGGAAATTCAGATGAAATTCCATTCCTTGAGTCTATACGTGCCATTTATTTCCACTATCTATTTTATAATTAAATTATATATATTTCTTCTTAATAATCATTTATATGTTTAATAAATTATACTTATAAAATAATTTAATTTATTTGAATTATTTATTCAATTACTTATTCAGTTATGTCCATGTCTGATGTTTTGAGGAAGCACATATCATAATTTAAAAATGGAATCGGTGTGTTAATCATGTTAAAATGGCTGTTTATTACACAATATCTAGAATAATAAAAGAATAATTATCACCTTTTGGGATCAATTATACTTTTTAAACCATCCTTAAAATATGGTTTTTAAAAATAAAATATCTTATGATAATGGAGATGGTATAATATACACATATATGAATATTGGTTCCATTTTCAACGATCGTGATGGAAAGAAGGTAAGACCTATTCTACATTTAAAAAATGATAAATATAAAATAATTATTATATGACATATACTATATATGTCAATTTGAAATGGAAAAACTATTATATTGCTTCGCAAAGTAGAATTACATCGTACACATGAACAATGTTATCATTTTTTAATGAATGGTATGGTAAGAAAGTATATGTTATGATTATTTTATAGAATGAGTAATATTTAATTGAAACCATTTATATAAAATAAATTTGTAGTAATGAAATACATCAGAGTCTTTTATGTTAATTTAATAAAATATTTTTGCGAAGTGGTATTATACCACATAGACGATCAAAAGTTTTATTTTCTATTTGATGAATGTGGATACATATAGACAATATTTCATCAAAATAATCACAACTCATTATATAGCATATAATAAAGTAATAATATTAGATTTTATAACACATAACTCAATTTTAAAAAATATGACGTAAAAAAAGAAGGAACTCGATGAATAAAATTACCCACGATTAAAAAAACCGCCATTAGATCTAAAATTAAGCACCTTATGATTGGTCATATCGGAAGAAAAAAATATCTATAATCTGGATGATTATTTTTTTTGTATTTTAAAGGTTTTTTCCACTTAAATGTAATGATATGTATTAATAATTGAGTGGTGGGTAACCCTTTTATAATTTAAGAGCAGTGGCATTTTATAAAATATAAAATGCTATTCAATAATGGATAGTTACTCTTAAACCAAGTGCCACCATAATTGATAAATGATTATTTTATAGATTATATGGTCAATAATAATGTCCAAAATTTAAAAATAAACATATTTTAAACACATTATTCCATTTAAATATAAGGGTGATCTTAATTACCACTATAGCCTTTCACAACTATAACTAGTTTTTTTTACATAAAATTCAATTCATAATAAAAAATAAGTTAATAATGTTAAATAATATTAATTATGATGGTTATTAATTTGAAATTACTTTAAAAAAATTAAATCTGATATCTATCTTAATTGAATTGAAAATTATATCTGTAAATCGTTTCAATAATGGGCTTTCAAGAAATTCATTTTAAAGAAAATATATGATATTATATTATCATTCTCATTAGAAATACTAATAATATGAATAAAAATTAAAATAAGAAGATTTATAACATCTTAATATCATTTAAATATTACCCTAATATAATCTATTTCCACAAATTAAAATAGATAAAAATAATTAATTTAAATATATTTTGCAGAAAACATCATTTATATGCACTAAAAGTAAAATTATACCAAATCTTGAAATTTGGTAATTCAAATGAAATTAATTAAATTATTATAAATAAAAGTTTACTTATATCATAATAAGGCTTAAAAATTATAATTGATCATTTATATTAGATTATTTAAAGAAAATAAGTGATTGTACATAAAAAATATGAATTTATATTATTCAATGAAAAATATAATATTTCTAAAAATATGAAAATTTTACCATATGTTATTTTTCAAATTCTGGTTATAATATGATATATAATTTATAAAATAAAAATTATAAATTTTCCTTGAAGTAATTATTATAATTTAACACCAAGATCTATAAAAATATTTTCATGAAGCGAAAAAATATCATTATAAAATGTTGATTTCTTATTTATACATTATTCTATATTTGTTAGGAACAATAAAAAAAATTTCATATAGTATATATTTCTATTCATACCAAACTATTTAAGGGTGAGGTTATAATGATTATATATTTGATGGGTTTTTTTATTCACGGTGTTTCTTTTCTAATACGCTATCAAAAGGTGGTTTATTTTAAATTCATGATGTGTTACAAATAGTCACACTTATAAAAAATATTTATTGTGTGTAAAAATCTTAAAATTATTTAATATTATACTCATAAAAACCTCATTCATTCGCTAATAAATACACCCATTCTCCACTCATCTATTTTTACTCATAAATATTCTTATATTGGAAAATATACACAAAATTATTTTCATAAATATTCTTATCTATATTGATAAATAATTCTTCATACCAAAAAATTCATTATCATAGTCCATATGCAGTATTCTAAAATATTTATATCATGGAGGATGGAATTAGAATCATTAAAATTAATTCCGATCTAATTTTATATTAATTTTTCTTTTTCCTCTACCAAAACATCATAAACTAATGATTCATAATTAAATAAATGATATAATATATCTATAATATTATATTTAATATCATCTGATGTAATAAATAAACTTTATAATTTTTTATTCTCATTAACATTTCATGGTCTGGATAAATCTCTTTTATGAAAAAAGATAAAAAAAATATATTACCACTATGAATGGATGGATTTAGATAATTTACATTATTAATTATAATATTAATTCTTTAATTGATATTATATAATAATAAAATATTATGATTTCAATAATATAAGAAACTAACAGTAATGGTAACACTAATATCCTATAATAACCATACCCGTGAATAATATATGATTTTTAACTATTTTAGATAATGTATTGAACTATAATACACACATATATAATAAATTTGATGAAATTAATATCATTATGCATAGAGTTTATATAAATATTTAATAAAGGAAATTTTCTAATGTTATTATACATAACATTATTTGGAAATCAATATCTAAAAAACCTAAACTATAGATGAAAACAGATAAAATTGAATGAATAAATTATTTATGATAATAAATGTAATATAATAGATGAAATAAACAAGAATAATGTTCTAGAAAATGTAATTTATATATGTTTATCCAATGTATTTACTTTAGATAAACCATCTTTTTAATTCATATTTCTATAGGCGTGTGATGAGATTGAGTGGATGGGAGGTCAACTCATCACACAATGGATCATATTGGTTGTGTAAGAAAATATTACTCTTTTATGTATTGTACATAAAATAATTTTTAGTAACAAAATGAGTTAACTTATAGGTATCCTGAAGATCATCATCAATATACTCTAGTGGATTAGTTTTATTTGTTTAAATATCCCCATGGTCTCTTATATAACATCATCCATTCTAGGAATTTGGATGCACCATCCAGGTTGTCAGCCTTGAATACCAAGTCTTTTTGTGTGGGGAATATCTCATGTGATAATATTATCAGGGCTTGGTATCATTCCAAATTACAAGTGGGTAGATCACAATACACTCTCTTCAGATGCCTTATGGAGCTTCATTTTGGTTTTGGACCATATATGGTGGTAGTCTCGGTGTTTTTTCTGGGGGTTCCTCTCCCATTTCATATCATTTAATTACATTTAAATATTTTAGTTTCTATAGGATCCATTATTTTGAATATAAGTGAAATATATCCATATTCATTTGGATTTAGTGGGTTAATTTTATTGAAGAAATCTATTTATCCAATACCCTATCAACAAAAAATTTACTCTGTTTGAGGGATTGTCTTTCCAAGAATAAATATCTCTTATATAACTCAATGGCTTAGTTTTTCGCATCATTTCACTATAAAGGATACTAAAAGTTCATGTAATATAAATATTGATCAACCCCTAAATCCGTATGGCCATATCCTTTTCCAATATAGTTTTTTGAAATGTAATATTCAATTCAGGCACATGTGTGGCTATTTTTTATATGTCTCCTTCAAAGTAGTAGTTTTTACATCATATATTTTTTTAATTATTTGGGGGTTCCATTAAAATTTGAGGAATTTTCTTTTTCTCTTGTGATATAAGATGACAATTACAATGTTTCATTTGTGAATCCAATTTCAATATTGATGTATTCAGGGGTAGATTCTTATTGGGATTAGGTGCTTTTAAAACCATGTTTGGGTTTCTATTATTCAGATTATCCTCTACTAGATGTTTATATAAATTCATGAAATAATCATCTTCAGGGTTGGAAGTTAGATGTATCCTCCACTATCATGTATTATCATAAAAAAATAGATCCTAGTCCATTGATATTTTTTCTCAATTATCATTCAAATAGAATCATTATTTTTTTAGATTCATTATCACTGATAATAGATCCATTTGATTTAACTCTACTTGATCATGTAATCCATTCTTTTATATGTTATTTCATTTAATATTTTCCATTATAAATAGGGGCCTACTATCATTTATTTTGAAATGAAATTCCTTAATACAACTGGGGAAGAATCCACATGACACCTTCTCAAATGAATTCATTTGTTATCTATAATTATTGAGGCATATGATATTAAGTTAAAAATAATTGTTTTTATTGAAATGATGGGCTGTTATGATTATATATTCATGGTTATGGATCATATGACGTATACCTCTAATATCAAAAATTTTTCTCAGAGGTTAGTTCTTCTCAATTTCATGAAAAAAGAACCTTATAACAACCATATCTGTATTTTTTGGAACAATGATATTTCAGTGGATCAATACAAGGTTTCTAGACAGAAAATCCATGTTATGGTCATATTCAACAATTTTGGTTTGTATATCATTTGTCTATTGGAAATGTGAAAGAAAATAAATGAAATCCATATTTATTGATTTAAGTCATTTCGACTCAAGGATATCATTTTGGATACTTGGGGGTGTGTTTGATACCATCATGGAATAGTCAAGGAATATTGGAAGTATGTTATATACTTGAAATCCTTGGAAATATTTTCCACATTTCAGGTCCTAATATGGGATAATGGATTTGGTCTTCTTTTGTGATGAATTCACATTAATTTACAATCAAAATAGGATTCCTTTTTCCTGAATTTGAGAGAATTATTTTTTAACAACATTCAAAACTTTTTTATCTATAACTACTTTTCCCATGTCATGTCATGGGTCGCAAAAACCCCAATAACGACTCTATATACTAGGGGTGGTGACAAGAACTAAAGGGCCAACTATATATGGGAGGCCTTTTCCTAAAAAAACTGTACACACACATAGACAACTCAACTTGAAAATTTAAACGTAATTGAAAAAATATACAAAAATACTATAAAATAAACCAAGAATACATGATCTGATAGAGTGTAAAATATTAAGATAGTGTAGATAGATATGTAATGACATAAAATATAGGCCCAACAAATTTTTTTTCCAAACTAAAAAATTGTATGTTTAGCACTAGGAGAGCCAATATATTGGATCCTAGTGTATGTCCACATTACATGGTAAAAGCACCAAGTATCCCTATGATCTGCTAAATTTCTGGTTCACCATTATTTCATTTTTAAAAGGCACAAAAAATTTGAGAAATTCCCATCTAGGGGTGAGTATATACATACCCAATAGAACACCCCAAATGTGTTGACTATGGGGAAGTAAGAGATACCATAGAATAGGAAAACAATACAGAAAACAAGGTACAGTGAAAATGTAAAACTCAACCGAAAAATGAGTGAATGTAAGATAATCCAACAACAAGGAGAAAATAACGGTGAGTATATGAATAAACCATCAAGTATTTCCCACTTGTTGTAAGAGGTAGGACTAATAAAACATGGAGACACTACACATGAAAATCATGGTGAATTTCTTAAGAATGTTTTCCTAACCTAGAAGTAGAGTTACCAGACCCAAGAACTGGGTGCAAAAAACTAATTTTTATATATTATCTATAAAATAATCCTAACAAAAATTGTGTGAGGATATATATCAAATAGATCAATCCAAGAATCTGAGTAGCTAGTGGTTATGAATGTTTCCCAAAATGATGCTTGGTATATCATATGTCATAATTGGACAAATAATTTTAAAGAACACATTCACCACATCTTGATAATATACTCTTTGGGAGGCAGTCATTCCCATGCACGATTTTAGGTTTCAGAAAAATGAATATTAGTGGGAAGAACATTCTTCATCCTTGTGAGGTCAAATTTATATCAAAATACATCTTTTAGCTATGCCAAAAAGTTTAGGGTTAACAAAATCAAGTTATATTTCCCATTACCCAGAATGAATGGAGCCTCCAAACATAATATTCAACCAAGAACTCTACTGCCCAGCCCCACTGGAGGGTAACACTGATGAAATTCATCAACGAACTCCATTGCCTGACCCTATAATAGGTTAACAACCAAAATAATCCATCGAGTAACTCCATATCATATCCTAGTTCGTGGGTAATGTATGGAATAAGCGATTGGGGAACCCCACAACACAGACCGAATAGAGGGAAATGCATAGAAGTAGATTTTAAGGAATTCCACTACCCAGCCCCGATGGAGGGTAATCACTATAAGAAGGCATCAAGAAACTCTACTACCCAACCCCACTAAATGGTAATTTCTAGAAGAATCTATTGGGGATTGCTTATACCAAACCATATTGGTGGGAAATTATCGAAAATTCATGGTTATCCAACATGATTGTTACTTACATCAGATGTCACCATAGTGCGTGCCAAACCTATGAAATTTAACATCGGATAAGAAAATCATCTATCGAGGAATCCATCCCATTCTACATTAAATATATCTAGAAAGGATACTCTTAGGAATAAATACAATTCCAAAATAAAGTGATATAAATGATGTATTTTACTCTAAAGAGCTCAAGGGGTAAAGAACATGAGAGGGGACCCACACAAATTGTGGTCACTCTTCACTACGTGCTCGTGTCTTAGGCCCACAAATAATTTTATATCCTTGTGATAGTACATGCCATGCATTTGGACAACATGCCACGTCCTTGAAACATGAGATCCGGTAATGTATTAGTGACCATGTCGGTATACTGGACAGTTTTTCTATAAATACCCAACCTTGATCATTAAGTAATCTTTAAATAAGATAATGATTCACATTGAGGATCTTTTCTGGTCTAGAGTTTTATATAATTTGTCCATAACTATTTGATGAAATCTTAATTTTTAAAATTTAGATACTTCTACTCAGTATCCATATTTTTTATAAAATAATAACTATTAAAAGATAACATGATTTCTTTTACCGATAAAAAATAATCTTCAATTCTTACATTCTCTTACCCTTCCTTATACCATGTGAAAAACATTTCAAAAATTTTGTATGAGAATAAAATTCTCAGTAAGGGTTATAAAACCAAGAAAGAAAACATTAACCCATCTATACACACAAATGAATGAAAGCTTACATTTAAATCATTACCTTACCCCACAAAATAATAACATTTATGAATAAAAAATGGAAAACAAAAATCATAATGGTATCTTGTGGAATCTATAATATAATTATGTTGTAGCTTTCACATATAGGCTAGGAGTTACATTTTTAATACCAATCATAGTATATTCCCTAAAATTCTTAGAAGAAACATTAATATTTACCTTCATAATGTTATCCAATGAATTGGAGAGATATCTAGGGCTTACCCACATTAGGATTATCATAGAATAACACATATACATAAACAATTCCCAAGAACATTATCTTATTCATAACACATAAAAAAAACATAAAAGAAAGAAAACGTTTCAACATTTCTGTCACAATATATTATTTAAATATGTTTACATAACCTATCCATTATCAAAACCATATGCAATACCAAGATTCATAAAATAGTATATGGTATTTAGTTTCATTTAAAAAACATTAGTTATAGTTAAGGAAACCAAAAATTAAATAATACTCGTGGCAGCGGAAAGGTCGTTTTCACCACATATTCTAAAAAATCAATCTCTTTCTCTTTTAAAAAATCATTTCATAGAAAAATATTCCATTTGAATTAAATGAAAAGTCAATGGTGGTTATGAAATATTTAAAATAAACTCATGTATAAATCAAAATATGCCTCAATGAAAGTAGATTGAAACAATGTCCCTTACCTCATGTCCAACATGGCTCATTCGTTCCTCAATATCCTGAATAATAAACTAATGTTAATTTATTGTTTGTAAATAAAAATTTTCCAGATTTTTATTCATTTTTTATTATTTATTACTACATTATAAACATTACGTAATAATTTATTTAAATGATGGTCGTTTTTTTATATTTGTTACTTAAGTAAAATTGAACATCTTATAATTAAAATTTTTCCATGTGGTAAAAATTTCATTATCTCTAAAATAATTTTCATGATTTATGTGTAATATATATATCATATATATCCAGTACATATATGTATTTTTAACAGTACCCAACATTGGGATATTTGAAAATGAAATGCACCGTTTATAGAGACTGTAAGACCTACGTACACATGAACTCTAATTTCATTCTATTTAATATTTTATGGAATGAAAAATAAATGATATATAAGTATATTTAATTGTAGTATAATATCATATATAATTTTATTAACACTATCCTTTATAAGTTCAATGTATATAATGAATGAGTCATATCACAATGAGGGGGTGGTAGTCCGCACTTCCTCAAATACAATTATCGTATCTGTCTATTATGGTAACCATAAAGGTATGATATAAATGAAAAATAAATAATAATAAAGTATATTCATATTATATACATAAAATATAAATACATTTCCATTATAATGTCCACCATTAGAGGTGGTAGGAGAGAACTGAACAATCATCGTTTCGTGAGGTAATAGTTCATCGTCCACAGAAATAATATGTTCGTATCAATTTGATGGAGGTGTGTCGAAGATTGTTTGAATATTCCTCATAAAAATATCCTAGTATATTTAATAAACTTTTTTTGTTATAAAATAATGGAAGAAATAATTTTTGGGGTTGGACAAGGGAAAAAAATAAATGAACTTGTGAGAAGACGGTACCTTTAAATCCGGTAACTCCCTTTAGTTTGAAGCAAAATACTTTGATTAAGTGCTTTCGGCCTAAAGAAATGCTTCTAGGAGGTAGATATGGATGCTAAGGGTTTCATTAATTAGAATTTAGATGAGACAATGGGATTTAGTGTTTTGAGTAATTTGATAGATGTAGTGTCCTTTTATAAGAGGGGGAGATTCTCTTTAAGAATGTTTGGAATCTTTTATTTTATTATACAATAATTTTTGGTTTGAATGGGTAAAAAACTTATTTAATTCAAATATAAAGAACATATATGTCTAAATAAACGTTTTAAGTAAAAATTGGTCTTGTTTTAAAATTTTTATAATCCTTTTATGTGTTATCTAACCCTTTGTTAACTTTTTATCTTCTACCATGTCCTCTTATATATTCATACTATATGGTTATTATATTTACAATAAAATTCCAATAGACTAAAAATGGGCCATTAATGAAATTTAAAACATTATATATGTTAGTTGGTGGAATCTTATATTTTTATGATTATTTAATCATTTAATAAAATATAAATTATTTTAAAATTTTATTTATGTCAATTTACAAACTATTAATATCAGGAAATTAAAAAAATATATTACAGGTTAATTATTTCTAAAACCCTTAATTAATTCAAATATAAAAATTCATTCTAATATATATATTTATTTTAGGGGTTACATAGTTCCAAAATATTTCTATTTTAAAAATTATGATATCAATTTTTTGAATCCTTTATTAATGAAGCAATTACTGCATTACCATTGTGTCATAAATAAATTAATTTATTTAATGTATAAAAATTATAAATAAAGTACCATGATATAGGAAATAATTTTACATTTCAATGAAATATATATAGTAAAAAATATAACTTATATAACAAAATTGAATTTTTTTTACTAAGAGATATATCTTTTTGTTACATTTTCCATAACTTCAAATTAATTTTTATAAAGTGTCATTTTTAGATGCATGTGGCTCCATGGAGTTCGAAAATCTACCAAAGGATGATAATGGTCAGAAATATATCAAAACCTATGACTTGGACACATTTTAGGATAATTCAATATTATTATAATATTATTTTTTACCCTTATTTATCATATTTACCCTTTATGCATGATAAATAAAATATTTACTAAAGTTACTATAAATAATTTATAAAAATAAATGTTATCTATTTACACAATTTGGACCACATGATTAAAAATATGGAAACCATTTTTCAAAATTTTAAAAAAATATATTTAAAAAATAAATTTTAAATTAATTATCGTTGTTAAACCAAAAAGCATGTTTTTATGAAATAATAAATTTAAAATGATTTACAGTTGTATATATTCAATTTCAACGTGAAATTTCTTCCAATGAACAAAATTGGATCAAATTTTATAAATATAATCTAATTTAATTTAAAAAAATTTAATGTATAACGTTACCATATAAATAAATTAGGATTAAAATGCAGTTTTAAATTAAAATGCATTATTTTTCACTTTTCTTTTAAAAATGAACATTGTCCGAAAAATACCAAAATTTCATCGAAAGTAAATTTTGATGTACTGATTCTAAAAAATATATTATTTTGTCAAATATAACATATAAATGTTATAAAAACTAGATTTAATATATGTTGTCTATAAAATGGTAGTAAAATGACCTTTTCTAGAATTTTAGAGTATTTGTGCTTAAAATTGAATTCATTCACATTTTAAGCCACTAAACTTTAATGGTTAAATATAAAAACTTTTAACAAACATTTATAATAATATTTTAGTTAGTTCTGTTAATTCCCTTAAATATAATGGTTATGTGTTAACTACCACTTAAAATAACAATATTATATTATTATTTCTCACTATGATTCAACATTGTGTGAAATGTAAGATTTCAAATAAACCCGTTGTTATTTATCAAGTAATCCATCAAACATAGTATCCCAATTAAAGTAAAATTAAAATTTTATTCAAAATCAAAAATAAATATAAAAATGTCATATTTTTTATTTACTTTGTATGTAACATCCTTACCCATTTAATAAATTGTTTCCTCAAAATTGTTTTCACTTATCAAATAAATGGGGGTATTTATCTCTTATAACATAATCATATTTAGATGTTTCTTTTTCAACCGTATGGTTTTATCACAAAACCTTTTTCTGATGAATTACTTTATTTTCCAATACTTCCTTTTTATAATCAAGGGTCTGGACTGGTTATCCCCTATATGAAATATTCTATTCAAAATAAACTACATTTGGACTAAAAATTTGAGATGGATCTGACATATACATTATAAACATTAAAACATGAAAATGTTGTTTACCTGGGACAAACATGGAGGCAATTCCACTTTTTACCCAATGGATCCAACATTCTCTACGATTTCATAGGGTCCAATGAACATCTAACTCAACTTTACCCTTTTTACCAAAACAAATCAAACATTTTCATAGAGAAACTTTGAGAAAGACATGATAACCTAAATAAAAAATAAAGTTCCTTCCTTTGGTTATCTGCATAACATTTCAACCTGGTCTGAGCTATTCTCATGAGATTTTGAATATACTCAAATTTCTCTACCATCTCTACTACTAATTTGGGTCCCATCAGTTTCCATTCACAAACTTTATCCCAAAAATCTGGAGTTCGACATTTAATTCCATACAATACCTCAAATTGTGCTATCTGTACACTGGAATGAAAACTATTATTTAAAGAAAATTCAACAACAGAATATTGTTGGTCCCAACATCCCTGGTAATCTATTGAGAAATAACGTTGTATATCTTCCAATATCTGAATTGATTATTCTAAATGCCCATCTGATTAATGACAAAAAGTTGTACTAAAATTTAATAACGTCCCATGTGACTTCTAAAGGCCATTTCAAAAGTTAGATGAAAACTTGGGATCATGATCAGATACAATAGTAAGGGGAAATCCATGCTACTTGACTATCTCTTTAACATACAACTGAGAAAGTTGTTCTAGAGGCAATGTATCTCGAATTGAAAATAAATCATAAGATTTAGTTAATCTATCATAAATATCTTAGATTGCGTTGTCACGTTAAATTTTATTTAGTAATCTCATGCATATTCCCATTGATATATTTTCCCATTTCCACTCTAGCACCAGTAATGTTTGAAGCATCCCTTTCATTAATTGGTACTCTTCTTTTACCCTGTTGAGAAGTCAAACACTTCATTATAATGTAAGCAATGTCTCTTTTCATTCCATCCCACCAGTAATACTCTCAAACATCTCTATAAATCCTAGTACTACTAGTACGAAATAAAAACAAAGAACTATGAGCTTTAAATAAAAACTCTTTAATTAAATGTGAATCAAAAGGCACACATAATCTCTTTGAAAACCTAAAAAAAATTTATCAATGTTAGATTCTAGTATCATGACCTTCTAAACCTACTCTATTTTTTCAAAAACTCACAATATAGAAAATTGAAATTCATAAGTGGTTATTTTTTATATGGAGGTGGTTTAAACCTCCTCCATATGCTTTTATGGGAGTTTTCAAAAACCGCCGCTAAATTGCGTGTTGGGAAACTATTTTTGGTCGTTAAAGTAGTTCAGCGGCAGTGAATGGGAACTATCGTAGTTGAAGCATTTTTGCAGTGGTTATATTTTTTTGGAGGCGGTTTATCAGGGTAGGGGATTACTTTTTTTTGTAGTCATAAAACCACTACTAAAAAAAGAAATAGCGAGCCAGGACAAACAACCGCAACAAGCAATATAACCACCGTAAAAATGAATGGATGATGGTCCACTATAGCGGCTGTTAATACCACCAATAAATTTAAAACCGTAGTGGCGATTGAAACCACCACTAATAGAAATATATATACACTAGATGGTAGTTAAAACCACTGCTAAATGTAAAAGTTTCAGTTAGATTCTATTAATCCCATTCCTAAAGAGCATATTTAATAAAAAGAACCAATTTCTAGAGCCCCTATACCAGTTCCCTGAAAACAAAAGCCATTCCAAGAATACCAAAACACCAACAGAATATATACTATAATCAATATGAAAAAAGTTGCATAAAAAAGAAAAACAAAATGATTCATTCAGTGATAATAGGAATTCAGATTAAGATATCACATGACATAATCCTAGTATTTGATAAAATTTAGTGGTTCATAAATATTTATATCATTAGACACCAAATTCATGTTCCGAAGGTAGAATTTGATAGCTCTACGTAAGAAAAACCCCACTCGTACATCCTAATTTAGTTTTCTATTGGATCCTTTGTTCGGTATAGGCATAGGAAATTTTTTTATACTCTCATGGAACTGAACCATTTCTCATATTTCCCCAAGAAATCGTGAAATATAATGCGGATATCGGGAGAGGCGTCATCTATGACCTTTAGGTTAGTAGTCACATTCTTTTCCCATTGGGGTTCAATGTTTCGTAATTAATCCACTGTGTCACACACCATATTTGGTCAAGAATTTCTATTTAAGTTATTTATGTATTTAATATTGACCATTATAGACTCATGTGTACTAGTTGATCATTGATAGGATGTTCACCTGTTGTGTGCAACTTATATGGTGACCAATTCGGTGGTCTAGTGGAAATGGGACAATATGACTTTTTTAAAATGTTTTTACTCCCACATATCATTTTTTATTGTTCACGAATTTAATATCCATCTATATATGAATATTTTATAGAAGCCAAGGAATCCCTTATGTTTTTGGACAACTTGTAGTTTGAATTTCTAAGGTGGGAAATTTCCTAGATTAACATGTCACCATCTAAGTGACTATATTTAGATAATATATGGTTTTCCCATGTTTTAATGAATTTAATTATTTAAATGTAATTGATAATGTGAAACGGATAATTAATGACGGGCTTCCTTTCATAAAACAAATCAATTTTTTTTAAATGAAATGACCCCATGTAATTGTAATGTCATGCTCTTGATTTATGCTATGTAAAAGGATTCATATGAATTGTAATATTTTAAATGGGAATTGAACATGGATAAAGTCATGAATAAGAGGTTATTTACTATAAATTATGACACAAAAGATTATGCCTTTATTATGTATATGGGGTAGATAAGAGATATGGATGTGAGTTAATTACCATTGACAGTTATAGTTAATATATGCCATTATAGAGGTTACAGAATGATGTTATGTGATTGCTGAGGAATGAGAAATCACAATTCCTTACATCAGGTGTTGAGCATGGTGTATCACAAAATTATTACTATATAAGAATTGTGATTTACTCACCACATTCCATGAATATAATTTTGACCTGATGGCGCACATAACATCCCATGTGTTGTTTCATGGCGTCTCTCACTCTATTGGGATATCTGGAATGGGCCCAATGACTTGACCACGTAGTCTCATTAGACCGGTTAGGGATGTCTGCGTTATAACATGGTTATTAATCAGTATTTTTATTAGTACATGGCTATGAACATCTTCACATATATTGTAAATATAGGTGGATGAAATATATATAAAATATATATTAATATTATGTATATAATAACTATATAGATTTCTATTCTATGTATGTATAGATAAATTTAAACCATACTACGGTCCTTCATGAACATGATTGGATTGTTATTTATTTATTCTTTAATTACTAAAAAGATGTGAGCTGTAGTATTTTGGAGATAGACCCTTTATAATTGGAATAATGATGTAGTAATATTTTATTGGGATTAATTTATGTTGGTTTTCAGTGAAGAATTTTTATAAATGAAACAAAATATAGGAATTAGGTAAAATCATCTATCTCTTTGGTTACTCCATGTGGAATGATTTTACATGACGCTAAAAATAAGAAAAAAGGTAAAATACTCTCTCTCATGGATAAGGGATCCTAATTTTTAAGTGTGATTTATCATGTTCAAGAATCATATTTATTTCACTCATGCAATTTCATTGGAAAAGGAGTCATCAGTGTGGTTTACTTAGAAAGAATAATGTTTTCCTTATAATATGTCATCTATTTAACATTTTTCTAGAGGAGGGGGTTCTATGGAATCTACGATGAGTTTTCCATCGTCATATCATGCCTACTGAGAAAATGGACAGTGTCATTCACACTTCATATCTATTCTTGGAGGCCACATTAGAAATGGTGGGAAAACCCCATTTTAGACAGTGTATCAAAATTTCCCTTAATCATGTATAAGTAACTATGGATTCCTACCATTTAATGAAATTCTGGATACATGGATTATGTCACACAAAAGGGTGATCTATCTTAAAGATGTTAGAGAGGCACACATTCTCATATATTGGGATTTATTCAAGAGCATAACTAAGAAGTACTTCTTAGAAATGATAAAGTATCTTTAAATGCATTGGGCTAGAAAATGCTGGATAAGTTATTATAATGAAAAAATGAATTTAAGAAATATGAATCATAAAAAATGAATCATCTCAATAAACAGTCGATATATATGGTCCATAACACACTCGAGAAATCATGACATAAAAGGAAACATCAATAATCATTAAAATACATAAAAGGAAACATGAGAAATCAAGAAAATGATAGATTTTGAAAATGAATAGAGGAAACTATGGTCCAAATATGATACATATACAAACAATCTATTAAAATATATGTTCACATATCAATAATACTACAAATCAATGTCCAATGATGAACAGATATTGTCACCATCTCCACCTCCATCTCCACTTCCTACTACCACATGAAGAAACATTTTATTGAAAATTAAATATTGTTGCATATTTATATTTAAACATAAAACTAATAAAAGCTTGAAAAATAAATGATTTTGATTTTTTTTGTTTTACCTACTCACCATCCATCGATGAAATACCATCAGAGGGATAACTTCTCATCAGCTGATGTATATCAGTCAATGATTTCTGGAAAGAGGATATCTAAGCCCCATGGTCTTGAACTATGTTTCATAGAGTAATCATCACTCTTTGAGCATCTCTATGTATGGACTGACTACAAGAAGAAGTAGATGAAGCTGAAATCCCTGAGGGCTTTCCAAAGACATCAGATAGTATGGGGCCCAAACCCATCCCGTACACTCTAAGAGGATGTTCATTCCAAAGGACTATAACAACCATGTCATCCAGGGGGATTAAGTAGAACTACAAAGAATTGGAATCCCATATTTCATAAATTTTTACCTATAAATCAAATATTAGCATATATTAACATAGTTAAAATTTTAAATAAGTTATTATAATTAAAAAATGTGTTCATACCCCAACTTCTTTGGTAGGATCATGAAATAAACATCCCTCAATTTTTTTGTGAACATCTAACCACAATTTAGTTCTGGATGCTTCATGACCAAAATTCTATGAAAGAATTAAAAAAATGATAAATCAACAGTTTAATATATTAAAAATATAATATTTTATTATAAATATTTAAACTAATGAAAATATTACACGAGTCGATCGACTTCTAGAAAATATTTTTGACCCCACAATGTGACGGATGACTTGCTTAGCCTGGCTTCATGCGTTATTTATTGAGAGATACTGAAATAAATGAAATTAAATATAATAGTAATGTTTTTAATGTCATATCATTTTGATATAAATTTATAAATGTAAAATGAGTTTAATATAATAATATCTATTTAAATACCATCTGCTTCTCATCACGATGTCTGTCAACAAAAACATTCCACTATTTTTTGGGTTCCCCATTGGGTAGCTTCTCATAGAATTACTTGACGATAAAAAAATGTATCATTGACAATTCTCCACAATCTCCCTATAATGTATTTCCATTTCATATAATGATTTTTCAACGTGGACTTTCATACAATCACATCAGCAACTGTAAATTGGAAAAAAAATCTGTTTACAAGATTTCAATTTGAACATATTAATAACATGACAATAAATTACAACATATTGTATTTGAATTACCATTATTTGGGAATCAAAAACTCCATTTTTCTAAAATAGAGAAATATGTCTCAAATAACCATATGAAATAGGAAGGGAAATATGCTTCGCTGGCAGCTGGCCTAGAATTTGGCCCTGAAATCCCACGACATCATCTGTAGGGACCCCATATGAATCAAATGGGAAAAATATTTTCTCTACATTCATATTCCACACACCTACAATTTTTATATTTTTCTACATAGTTTCATTTTTTTCATTTATAATGAAAAAGAAATTATTATAAAAAATTGCAATAAATTTATTTATATTAAAATTTGTACCTATAACAGTGACCCTTCTATATGCCTGTGATAAACTAGATGTGGTGCGTTGTAGCCCTAGTGCTGAGGATGATAAAGGGGGATTTGACAACTCAACTTTTAAATGAAAACTCACAATGGGTGTGATTGATGGTGTGGGGGGAGATGGTGCAGGGGTAGGGAGCTGGGGGTTCAGATGCTATAGGGAGGGAGACAGATGGATCGTCATCAGTCACAGGAGTTGATGAAATAGTGTATCGCTTCTTCCTTGTGATTGCTATCATTTAATTAAATAAAATTATGTTCATACCATATATAATCAAGAAAAATATATTGAAAAAAATAAAAAATGATAATAGTTTCCCAATACAAACAAACAATATATATATAACAATGATAATGGATGACTGCACTAATGAAATAAGTGGTTGCTGAATGAATAAATAACTATACATACAATCATTTTCCCCTTCTATCATTTCATTTTCCTATTATATTACATCGTCCACTTCATTCATCAGTGATAGAATAATATTTTTCAATATCATGATGGATAGATAATTCTTCTTCTTGTTTTGATGAGATTCAGTTTCAGATGTAAAATCTTCCACTTCATCACCCATATCATACAAATCTCTTTGAATTACATGAGATACTACACTGCACCGTTCATCTATAAAGTCATTAACATAATATACCATTTTTTCTCGTGATGATAATATATATAGATCTTTCAGTTCATGTTCACCAACATCCGTCAAGCGAGAGAAGATAACAGAGGTAAATTGCATGAAATCTCTTTTAACACCTTTGATAATATCGACTCAATTGCATTAGAATAAATCAACTGAAAATTCCATGTTGTAATGTAATTATATAATATCAGTCAACATTCCATAGTATCCCATTTAATGAAATATAAATTTACTACAATTTGTGTTTTCAATCCCCTTTCTCAAATGACTGTAAAAAATCTAAATCCATTCACGTTGTAAGAATAAAACCTTCTAACTTGTTTTAGAGGAAATCTAGAAAGAAACATCAAATCTTTTGAAATGTATTCTTGAGTATCAGTATTAATGATCTACAAAAATAAATACACTATATTAGATTTACAATATATATGTGTCAATACTAGTATTTGTATTTATTACAATATTTATGAACATACATGTCGTGAAAACCATTCTACAAGCTCTTTATTAATAGAATTAATAATATCTTTCTCATTTAATGTTCGGTCTCTCAATCACCTCTTTGTTTTTTTCCTCAACTGTTCAATAAATGGATCTACAATTTCACTATTCATTAGCACATGTCTATGTCCCTGTATTAAATTCCAAGTCAGTCCGTGTCTCATTTGGTGTCCTCCCAACTAATCGACCAATAGCAGAAAATATTTTTGATTTCAGATGAATTCGAGATTGAGTTGATGTTTTGTCAACACATCCAAATCAATTAAATCTTGTCTCAATATCACTCAAATATCTAGGACAAAAGGTAAGACACCCCTCATCTAAATATAAAAGAGAAATAGATCTTTCTGGTTAAGCTTTATTTCTCATGTATTATTTCAAATGCCTAATATATTTGTGAAATAAAATAAAAAAAATTATGCATTTAATTAAGTGACAAAAATTATATACATAAAATTAAAAAAAATTAAATAACATAGATCTTAACTGGATACATCCATTGATAATGAACGTGCCCTCCTAATTTAGTTTCATTAACCAAATGCATAGTTAAATGCATCATGCTCGTAAAATATTATGGAGAAAACATCATCTCCATTGCAAAAAGGGTAAATATAAACCTCTCAAGGAGGTTGTCAAGATGAAATGGATGAAGATATTTCTCACATATTTTTGTGTAAAATGTGCAGAATTATAGTACCAATGTAGTATGTTTTTTATTTAATAATGTATGCAATGCCAATGGTAGTAACTGTTGTAATAAAATATGTGAAGTGTGATTTTTCTATCCATGTAACTTACGATTCTTCATGTCAACAGAACTCACTAAGTTACCTGAATACCCATCAGACCCCTTCACATTCTTTAATAATCAATTGAATGTATCTTTATCCCAATTTTTCATTGAACTAACTACTAGATCATACTTTTCATTCTCATATAGCCAGAGATCACATTTTATGTTCATTACATTTACGTCATTGGGAGCATTGAGATTACCCTTTGACATTCCATTATCATTAAGCAACATGAAAATCATATTTTCATAGACATTATTATGAATATTAATCACATCAAGATTATTCTGCAACAAGTTAAATCCCCAACACGAATGTTTCAAGAATATTGTTTTTTTTTCATACATTGTTGCCTTCTAATTTCACATTATGATGCACTTCAAACCCGTTTCCCACTGTCACTCAAATGATAAACCTTCCCAAATACTATTTCAACATTTTCATGTTGTGTAAATATTTCAAAACCAGTTAACAACTTTGGTGGTGGTCTACGATCAATGAAACTATTAAATTTTTATCTGTTCAGAAGAAATCTATGACATGCGTTGAGAAATCATCGATGGAACAAGAAGAACCATTTTTTACTTTTATTTATACATTTGGTATCAAAATAAATGATACAAATAGGACAAGACAATCCATTGTTAATATTCTAAATAGATAAATTCTCATGCCCAGGGAAGTCAGTAATTGTCCATATTAAAACAGCATGCCTTTTGAACATTGTTTTACAAGAAACATCAAATGTATCAACATCATTTCTCCATAACTCTTATACTTATTCAATAAAAGGTTGCAAGTATACATCAATATCATTTCTAGTCATTTGTTTTCCTGGAATAATCATCGAAATGATAAAAGATGTATGTTGCATACACATCCATGTAGGAAGATTGTAAGGGATAAAAAATGGTCAAATGCTATAACATTTACTGAAAGTCCCAAACGGGTTGAATCCATCGGCAATCGAAAATTCATAGGATCAAATGAGATATCTAGATGTGATGAATCAAATTTATTCTATGATTTTAAATCTCATGGATTTATCATTAACCAATCATTGTTATTATCTACCGAAGGCCACATCATGTGTTCGGTGGTTTTCGATGACATGAATAATCTTTTCAATCAAGGATTTAAAGTAATATAACGAAAAACCTTTACAGGTGTGTTCCCTTTATTCTTCATCATGAGAGTTTGATGATTTAGACATCCATCATTACCCATTGACTTCCATCTCGAGGAAGAAATTTTTTTGTACTTCTGTCAACTTGTATTCTCTCGCCAATAATGTATAATATCATTGGGACATGCATGTATTTTTTTTATAATAAAGACCAAGAATGTTAACAACTTTTTTCATATCATAAAAATACTCAAGGATTTTTTCATTAGGAAATGCATCATGAAACAATTACAATATCATGGGCATTGCCTTATTTATAATTCCACATAGACATTTGATATGGTAAAACATCATCCGAAAAGAAAGCATTCAATATTTCAAACATTCTATTTACAACTCATGATTTCCATCATTAACAAAATCATGAAAAAAAATTTCCTCAGTGATTTTTTCATTTAAAATTTTCTCCATATAATCAAGAAGAGGATCCAATGATATGTTACAATCTTGATATGGTTGTGATACAGTCTCAAAAATGACACATGTCACATTGAAATTTGTAGAACCTTCATATGGTTTTTATATTATGTTTTGATGTTGATAGTGGTGTCTTGCAGTTATGAATCCATCATTTATGAGGTTTTACATTTCATTTTCCATTGTTGATGAAGTTGGGAGAACTTTATGTGGATTAACATTAGTGCTCAACTTTTCTATAATGGTTAATTCTCCATTCCAAATCCAACAAAAATATTGATTAGGGAATTGCTTCAGTATTAAATATTTGTAAACTTCATATCTCTTCAACCATATTCTAAATTTATATTTAGGACATGGAAATCTAATTCAGCCTTCAACAAATCAATTGGAAATTAATAAATCGAAAAAATATTTCACAACCATAACATACTGAGGTGCGTTTCCTAGTAATGTGATCCAAATTTTATCTATGTATATTTAAATGTGCCAACATAATAATAAAAAAATAATAACACAAAGTTACTTCTAAATTGGGAAAAATATTCATATATACTAGTTGAAAAAATATATAAATATGTTACATATGGTTTTCCTATATAAATATATATGGTAAATCAACCACTAGAAAATAAAAGTACATTTGTAGATGCAAGTGTATTCTTATACACATGTGATTACGAAATTGATTAAATAAATAAGAAGAAAGTGAGTATTTTCTTAGGCAATTTACATTTTAAGAAGATAGTGTGTATTTTCAAATATATTTGAGAAAGTTTAGCATTAGAAAAAAAGGTAAGAATTAAGCTGAAGCATTATAGTAGATGTCAACCTACAGAGCATTGGGATATTTTCAAGATGATCATTATGATATAGCATTTAGTGGAATTGGAAGTATTATCTTCGGCAATTCAGAAGAGTTTACTGAACCGACATTCATGCAATAGAATTAATTATATTCAATGTAAGTCGTTGATTTTATTCTTTCTATAAGAGGAACTATAATTTATAGTTTATTATTAATATCGAAAAATATTTTTCTTCATTTACATGATATATAAATAAATAAAATATAAAACACACAATTTATCAATGAAAAACATTTTTAAAACATGGAATAAGGATGTTTTTCCTAAAATAATTCCAATTCAAAACTCATTCATCTATCCTTAAAACATTACCCTTTTATAAAAAAACCATACATGGATTAATAACATATCAATAAAATTTATAATAATGGCTATAAAATTTAAAAAAATTCCCTTCACTAAAATGATTTAACAAAACAAACTTAAATTAAGTAAGGAAACAAGGATAACTTTGAAGAAAAATTCCACATGGAATGTCGTAATGTATGCCAATAAAAATGTATAACATCACTGATCAATATCAGTACTAAATAATTGGAGGATCAATGCTTCAATGAAATTAAATCCATATAAAAAAGAAATACACAATATAGTAAAAAATTAAAGGCATAATACATAATAAATATCATTAGGAAACACATTAGGAACTAATGGGACATGTGTAATACATGAAAAGGTAGACCTAATTCCAGCAGGATAATGGTCACACATCTATGAAGCAAATCACTCTAAACTCAATCTCATCTGTGACACCCTAGTAGCTTAGTATTTTGTACAACTAGTGGTAACTAAGAATTGTGTTACCTAAAAGTTCCTAGAAACATCCCATTACATCCCATTTATTATCCCAGTGTTCCCAATAAAATAAGTAAAGGAGGTGATGCAATTTTAATGTGAATTACATACAATGAAAAAAATAATAGCATAAGGCTAGAATAATAATGAAATTGTTCCCACATCCCACATTTGGCTTATAATATGCCCCCAACCATAAGAAAATAATGAATCAGATCACAAACAACCATTATATAGATACACATGACATCATAAATAAATGAAAAGGGACTCAAGAAGGGAACACCGAACCAATCAACTCAAATATCACATCACAAAATGTCATTAAATATAATATATACATTTGTAAATCCCTTTTTAAAATTTGTTGGAATCCAAAAAACCAATATAAGGGAAATCAAAATCATTTCCAAAACAAAACCAACATAAACCCAAATAATTACATCCCATAGAACAACATGTCCCTTTGGTATAGGGAAACCATTTTACCCCCAAATGGTAACCCACATTTAAATCTAAATTTCCCTTAAAATCAAATGGCCATATGTTCTTCTTATATAAAACCATTATTTTTATTTTTATCAAACAAGTTGAATGTATAAAATACAAATTTAGTATATAATTTCATTAAAATATTAAATTAAATAATTTAAACCACATGAAAACCATGTTAAGTTACATAAATCCATTATAACCCAAACCTAGAAAACCCAGAATCTCAATATCTGGATTAGAAATTAATTAATTAATCCACTCATACATAAATATCTTAAATATAATTCAACTGAATGAAATCACTAACCTAAATAAAATTCACCGGTGGTAGGGAGTCGAGCTAGGGTTCGTGTATTGTGGGTGTTGGGGAAGATGGTGGGGTCGCAGGGTTCGGAGGGATAAGGGGGTTCACAGTTTGGTGATTGGGGGAAGTGGCATGATGGTCGTCCTATGGCGGGGAAGAGAGCTGGGGTTTGGTTAATTATCATGGCAGTATAAGGGATATGGGGAGTCGGGGTCAGGGGGAATTTTTTCCGCAGAAAAAAAACATGGTTTAACGGTGGTTTAAAGAACCGCCGCTAAAAACAATTTATGTTGTAGTGCAATTGTCTTCTTACTGCGCTTGCATAATTCTGTCTGCTAAGGATGAATTCAAAAACACATGAAACAAAACTAATGAATTTCATGAACCAACAATATATATGAAAAATGTTATCAAATTATAATAAAAATATATTGTTCAAAATTTATCATGGTTAATGTTGTAATTATTTTTTTACTCAAGATTTATCCACATTATTTTATTTCCATGGATGATAATGAATTCTATAATCATAATCCATGATTAATTATAACCATCTCCTCTGTCTCATGTTCGATTTTTTTGAGTGATTATTTACTTCAAAATTTTGTGGTCAATATATATTTCACACATTTATTTATATAGATAATGCCTCCAGATTTTTAAAGAAAAAAACAATAGATTATTCTAAATCATGTGTAGGTTAATTTAACTCATGATAATTCTACTACTGTGAAGTATAAGAAATTACCTGATCATTCTACATTAGGACACAAATATTTCCATTCAACAATGGATCACTATAGATAACAGATTCACCATTTCAGGAAGGCAGTGCCAAAACTAGACCATTCACTAATCTTTTTTTCAATTCCTGAAGACAATCATCACATTATTTTTTCCAAATGAACATAACACCTTTTTGAGTAAACATAGTCATTTAACTAGATAGACATGAACAATTATCATCAAACCTCTGGTAATAACCTTCTAAACCCTAAAAATCACAAATCTCAATTATATTTGTGGGTTTTGGCCAATCTACAACAACATTTTTTTATCAGGATCTACTATTAATCAAATTTTTTTAAACAATATGACTATGAAATAAAATTGTTGTAGCCAAAACTCACAGTTGCTGAATAATTCAATTTATTATATAACTTCTCCAAGACGAATGATTGTGTAGACCTTGAATCTAACAATACATTGGAAGAATATGAAAATAAATGAACCTGATACCACTTCATTTGATTACCCAAAAACATATAATTCAGTTTCAATGGATTTCACTACCCCTTTCACCTTATATCCTTACTACTTTCCCTCAGTTGATTTCTTCATTGGACCCTCATTTTCATAATAACCATTTTCATTGCTCTTAAAACATTTTACTGACTCTAAATCAGATTTATCTTACCGTTACCCTAATGATTTTCAATGCAATGAAAATCCTTATATATCATTTTACCACATCTATAACACTTACCTGAATTCAAAATTCATTCTCCAGTGTGCTTTTTTATCATAATTTTCCCAAACTGTAAACATAATTTCTTACCATTAGACTTTTTTGAAGAGTTTTTCCATTTTTTTCTACGACATTTAACTCTTAATGTATTGTTTTTCAAAGAACACATGATCATCGAAAATCTATATTTCCACCTTCTCTGCTCACCGAACAAGTTTTTCATATCATTTAATCTAAGGATAAGATAAATACCTTTGATAATTTGTCTTTAATACAAAGTAAAAATAATTTATTTTACAATCAATATCTTTTATGAGATTTGGAGCATACCATTCCAGTTGAGTGAATTTTTCATCATAAGCAGCCACTAAGTCATCCTCCTACCTAAATTCCATGAATTGTTATTATATCCTATGATAAACCACCTATGATACATATTTCTCAAGAAAAATTCCTAAGAATTAATCTAAATACAGAGAATGAATCTCCTCACAATCCCTAATATTTTAACCATCAACCACAACTGATCGACTTCACCTTCAATATGGTAAACATTGAGTCTAAAAATTTAATGTTCTTAACACCCCATAAAATTGAAAATATTTTCAATTATTCAATCCAAACATCATCTAGTACTGGGTAAGATGATCCTCTGAATGATGGGGGATGTTGCCTCATGAAATGCTATACTACTGACATGTTAATCTATGGATGATCCGGATGATCTCGTGCATGGATACCACAACTATATATAGCCTGAGTCAATAATTTCATCATTATAAAAAAATTCTCAGTTATGATTCATACTATCTCAAGTTGTTTATTTGGATGTTTATTCCTACGGATTTCATCCCATAAAATCTTTCCTATTTCTTATGTAGAAAAAAATTCTGAACACAAAAATATCTTAGGTGAATCAACATGGTAATCTGTAAATTATATATCATTTCAATCATACAATAAATTAATTTGATTATATTAATTTAACAATATTATAACTCCTAATGTTATCTAAACAGACCTTTGATACTGACTATATGGACCTGACCTTAAACATTACATAATCCTGAATTATGTTAATAATTCACATTGAAGATCTTTTCAGGTTTATAGTTTTAGAGAATTATTCCATAACTATTACGTTGCATAAAATTGTTAGAAAGTATACAATTCTACTATGTATCAATTTATTTTATAAAATAAAAACTCATAAAATAAATCAAGAGTTATTTTCTTAATAAAAAATATTATTGAATTATTCTTTTCTCTTACACATCCTCATATATAATGAAAAACATTTAAAAAACATGGTATGAGCATAAAAATTATAGTATGTGTTATAAATCAACAAAAGAAAACATTAGTCAATCAATACATAAAAATCAATGAAATCCTAATTTTCAATATTTTACATACCACACAAAATCATAAGATTTATTAGTAACAAATGGAAATCATAAATGATAATGGTAACATGTTGCTTCCATAACATACTTATGTTGTATCTTTCAAAAATAGGATGGGAGTAACATTTGGAATTATGATAACTGTATATTCCCTAAATATATTAGGATAAACATTAATGTTTACCTCTGTCACTGTTTCGGTGCGGATGTGCGTCGGGTTACGCTGTTCCGCCAGGACGCGTTCGCGCGTGCACCCGTCAACCCGAGGGGATGGGCGCGCGGCTTGTGGTCCCGCAGTCCCGCTTTCCAAGGGCGGGCGGCATTCGTCCCTTATTCAGGGGCGTCTGCTCCTTGATCGAAACCGGGATGATGGGATGTCGGCTCCTCCTTCCTTGGACGTCTCCTCGGAACTCGTCGCCTAATCCGGGTCTCCCTCATAGACTTAAGAATGTTCGTGAATCTCGTTCCCGGCGCCATATCTTCATGGACACCGGTTAATTACGCTGCTTCCGCCCGGACGCTCCAAGGAGTCTGGGCGGGGCAGCAACCTGCAGTGAGAAGGCCGGGTGGCTCTGGGTGATGGGGGCGTGTCGTAACACTGCGGCTCTGCACGTCTGTCTTCCGTCCCTAATAGGGCTTCTCGAAGGCATGATGGCCTGAGTCATCCCGTACTGGGTGCGGGGAACTGTGTCACCTGAGGTTTTCCTCAGCTTCCCATGTTTAACACGGGGTATGCCGCGAGTTTAACGTCCAGCGGGGACGGCGTCGGACCGATCAACACGAAAAGTAGATCAGATGACAGAACCCCTTGCGGGGAACCTCCGACGCTGGGGCCAGCACATGGGCGGCTTCCCAAGTAACGTGGAGTGGAGTGAAGTGGCATGACCCCACCGGGATGTGGTGGCCCGGGTAAGGATCAGGATGGATGATGGAGTGAAGAGCTTGGACCCCGTAGGGGCTTCCTACGTACCGCGCGTTAGCACGGATCAAAGTCAGCGTAGTTCGGGTATACAGTTTAACGTCATGCTGGACGTCGGCAAGCCGACTCACGAAGAGGTCTAGGCCGCCGGGCGGAGGATTGAACCGAACCACCTCGCACAGAGGGGGGTGGAACGGCCGGGTGGATCACAGTTTCACGTCATGCTGGACGATAAAAGGGGAAATGGGAAAAGGGGGCTATGGGGAGGCACAGTGGAGATACACACGGGCAGTCTCCCACAGGGGCGGATTCATAGGTGAATCCACGCAAGCGTGAACCCTGGAGGGGTCCACTGATGGACGAACCGACGTAAATACGACCGGGACGACCAGGTGGCGGGCTTGGACCTCAGGGAGGCTTCCTACGTACCCTGTATAGAAGACAGGGATCAAAGTCCACGTAGTTCATTCTGTCAGGACTTACGCACTTGAGGCAGCCCGGATGCGGCAAAACTCAGTTGGAAGGGACTTGGACCGAAAGCAGAAGACACCTCGATCCCAGTCACACCCTCTACTGGCTTCGGCAGTGGGGAGGCGCAATGGAGATACACATGTGCAGCCTCCCACGAGAAACTAGGGGTTTGTAATACCCTGCCCCCGTAGGGAAAAGCCACTCCCATTAAATCGTCCCAAAAGCGGGACAATCCCGACATCCCTGCAGAGACGAGCGGGTGGGGGCCACGTCCAAACCGGGGGAGACCCTGCATGCAGAGCACGGGATCGGACGATGCGGACGGTTTAACGTCTTGCCGGACGAAGTACAGTTTAACGTCGTGTGTTGAGGATGAAGCGGACAGTTTAACGTCTTGCCGGACGAAGTACAGTTTAACGTCGTATGTTGAGGACGAAACACTTGGCAGTTTAACGTCTTGCAGCGCGGACGATGGGGGCTAGGCAGTTTAACGTCGTGCAGCCTGGACGTATACAGTTTAACGTCGTGCAGGACGTGGTGCAGTTTAGCGTCATGCAGGACGAATGCTGAACAGTTTAACGTCTTGTAGCTCGGACGTAGTGCAGTTTAGCGTCATGCTGGACGATAAAGCCGCCGGTAGGTCCGTGTCACTTCGCGCGAGCCTAGGGGGGGGGCGCACGGAAAGACGACGCACAACGCGGGCACCTGCGATGAAGACCATCGGGCGCCACGTAGGCGGGTACCCAAAGGGGGTCAAGGGAGGCGACCCTGGCGGATTGCGCGCAAAAGAGGAGTTTTGCGCGCAAAACCGCGGATCGGCGCGCAAAATGGCGGGCTGGCGCACAATTGGGCCAGCGCTTTGCGCGCGGATGATTGGGATTGCGCGCACCGGGCTTCGGGTAGCGCGCGGGGGCAACGGCTCATTCTCTAACGAATGGCCACTTTGAAGATGGGGGTGCGCGCAATCGGGTTGGATTGCGCGCACCCGGGGGCAATTGCGCGCAAGAGGCTTCTTTTGCGCGCAAAGGCCTTCAGGTTGAAATTTGTTCAAAGGAAATGAGCCAAGGGGATTGCGCGCGAAGGCGGACCCCAAGGCTCGATTGCGCGAAAGAAAGGAGGTTACCTGAAGATCGGCATTGCGCGCGGAAGGGATTGAATTGCGCGCGCGGGAGACCGTTCGACTTCCAGCAACCCTTGAAACGTTGGGGGTCGCCTAGTATTTATAGGCAACCCCGGGCACGGAATCCAAGGCGCGAGCGCGGAATTCTCCTCGCGGGCGCGGAATCGGGCACCGCGCGCAAGGGAGTTGCGCGCATCCCGGGGGTTTTGCGCGCGGATCATCATCTTTGCGCGCAGACCTCTGAAATTCCGCGCAAGGCCTCCGGGCCCTCCGAAACATTCTTCCGACTCCAAATATGACCTCGCTTTCCGCATCCGGAGCTTCGTTTGGGAACAACGGACTTTTCCGGCGTCTACAAAAGCCCCCCCTCGGAATCTGATCGGCGAGAGGTCGCAACGATCGGGTTCCGAGGGAGACGCCGGAATGCCGAAGTCCTGGGCGGCACGGGACTTAGGCGCGCAAAAAGGGGCTCCGGTCGCGAAATTCGCCGCTGCGGTCGCGCGAAGCGCTTTCCGCGCAGCGCGGACCCCGGCCTCGCCTATAAATAGGGGCACTGGGTCCCTCCGTGCCGTACATTGGCCTTCCGCGCGATAAGCATCTCTGCTCTCGTGCGCGAAATTGCCTTTTCCGACGCGGAATTCGCCCGCTCGTCGCGCAAAACCGTCTGGATTTCGCACTGTCTTTGCGCGAATACCCAGGGTTTTACGCGAACGACTTCCCGATTGCGCGCCGTCCACTAGGATTGCGCGCCGACTCTCAAACTTTTCCACCAGCCTCGTCCGATTCCGCACACTTCATCCCTTAACCCGCACGACCCCCGGAACTTCTGAGATGGCCGCGAATCAAGGAAATGAGGGGGATGCCGCCACTCGCAGGGCTGAGATGGCGACGAACGAGGAGGTTTACGGAGCCAAGGAGATTGTTTCCAACAATCAATCCTTGTTCGACTTACTGACGCCGGCCCAGAAGACATATCCACTGTCGGACAACCTGCCGCTCTGGAACTTCGGCATCCTAGATGAGGTTCCGGTGCCAGGGTTCGAGATTGATGCGCCGCGGACCTGGGTGACCCGGGAGGACGAGCTTCTCCGCTATAACATCACCAACAATGGGCATCCTGCCAGGGAGACCAGACACTTGGATGTCTATGTCCTGAACCCGAGGACGCGAACCATTGATGGGGGTGAGCCTACTGCGGAGAATTCTCCAGCCCTCTACTCGAGCATATATCGCCAGAGCGTCACGGACGACACCAAGGGCAGGTTGAAGGACTGGGACTTGCGGTCTGGGGGCAACTTCACCAGCGAGTGGGCCTGGGCGTTCTGGGTACGCCACACTTGCGATCACTTCGCAGATGAGCTGTGGTACATCGGCCTGTTCGAGGCGGTGTGGACGTCGCAGTTCCACTTCTACCAGCAGTCCGAGCTCGGGCCGGAGCTGTTCACCCGATGTCTCCGGATACCAACACCTTCCATCTTCACCATGGGGAGGTCGGCATCGGTCTCTGGGACATCCTCTGCATCGGAGGTATCCCGCTGGAGGGTTACCAATACGATGAGTTCCTGCCACCGAAGAATACCTGGGAGGACAGGTCACGTACTCCCATCCTGACCTGGCATCTGCTTGACCTGGCTACGCAGCGGCTCGGGATCAAAGACTTCCAGAAGGACATAGCCTACAAGGAATGGTTCGGCCAGTTCTTGGAGCATGACCCGGCGGTCAAGATGCCAGGTAGGGGGAAGCGGTGCCCGACCGCAGCTCAGAGAAGCCGGAACGGGTCGTACTGGCGGGTCCTGGAGACGGGTGACTATCGCTCATGGGGGTACCGCTTCATCGAGGCCCGGGACCCAAATGTCTGGTACGCGGCGTCCCTGGCCGCCTTTCTGAGTGGGTGGCTCCTGCCAGTGCGGGACGCGAGAATGGGCGTTCGCCCGGCGACACTGGCGATGGCGGGCGCTATGGCCGCCAACAAGAGATACAACCTCGGGGTCCCAGTGTTGGCGAGGCTGTATGCCATCCTGGGACGCATCTCATGAGGGGGGTCGCCACGAAGGATCTGTGGGCCCTTTCAGTTCTTCCACGGCTGGGTGGCTGCTCACCTCGGTGGGTACACGTTTCCGAACGCCATCATTTCTCCGGCCAACGGCCTGCGACCCTCCCTGCTGAACATCACGGGGGTCGCTCCGATGACCCTAAGTGAGGAGGGCGTGCGGATCCGGATTGGCAATCATGCCAACTTCAACTTCAGTCCGTTCCCCACTCCCGTCGGCCAGATGATCGACAATGGGCAGGGTCCGCTGGAGCAGCATGAATACTTCCTGAACATGCGGGGCGGGGTGCTCGTGGCTCGGATCGACGGGAAGGTGATCTGCGAGCCTTACGTGCCGACCCGGTTCGCCAGGCAGTTCGGGTGCCTTCAACGGATGCCGAAGAGGGTATTCACTGCTGTCCGGGAGGAGACGAACCCTGGCGTCCTTCGCCAGATGTGGCTGATGTTTGCCGCTTTCGGCTCTGGCGACGTCATCACTCTCCCTCCTACCGGAGTTGACGCAGGCTTGGCAACCGAGTACGCCGAACACTGGGCCATCGCGTACCCCGAGGGGCTTTTGCGGAAGCTAGTTCGGCGGCTCGAGGCTACCCGTGCGGAGACCGGGCGTCAAGGAAGGAGGCGAGGTGCCGCCACACGGGGGAGAACGGAGGCACGCCAAACAGCGGAGCCGGCGCGGGCAGGGACTTCAGCGGCGGGCACATCGCGAGCTGCCGCCACGACCTCAGCGCCCAGAGAGGGGGCACGTGCGGTGGTCGACGAGCGGCCCGGGAAGCAGGTGAGACGTCTGCTCGAACCTTCCCATGATGCGGTCTTCCCGGCGCTGTGGTCGGCCTGGATGACTCTGCGGCAGTCACTGGGGACCGACGCCATCTGGCGAAAGATACTCAGAGAAGGAATCTATCTTCCAGAGGTCGGGCACCTCCAGATTGCCGACAGAGTGGACTTCAACCGGCAGTATGCGTATCTGACGGCCATGGACGAGTACGCGCACCAACGTGGTCAGCGCGCAGAGCCATCCCTTCTGGTGAAGGTGATGCTCGGTCTCGAGCCCGCTCCGGAACAGATGCCGCCGGAAGAAGATGACAGTAGCAGCGACTCCGAAGAAGAGGAGGAAATGGGGGAGGATGAAGGCTCCGAGGGAAGATCCCATCAGGGGAGCCCACGGGAGAGCGGCGAGGTGGCCGGCTCTGACAACGTTGATGTCACTGAGCTCCTCGAGGTCCGCTTCTATCCCTACTCAATCTGCTTCATCCACTCTCTTATGCAGCTTCTAACCCATTTCTCCATCTTTCTCAGGAGCACATGGATGTCGGTCAGGCGTCCTCAGCAGGAGTAGGAGAGGCGCCAGCAGGACAAGGCGGGGGCCAGGCACCCATTATCGAACTGACAAGCGCTAAGGGGTCCCCTGCTGCAACTGTTCCTGCGGCGATCGGGATAGCGGAAGATGACGCTCCGAACTCCCGTAAGTCTCCCTACTTTACTGCTGGTGCTTGCTGTTGACGATCCGTGAATAACCATGGCATGCCCCGCGCAGTGATCTCAACATTGGAGGCTCGTCGGGTTGCCGAACCCGGGCCATCTACAAGTGGACCAGTGGTGGACATGCCGCCTGCTCCGGAACAGACTTCCCAAACCGAGCCGGCCCCACCAACTGCTGATCAAGGGGCTGCGGACGTCGGCGGTGCTGCCATCGGAGAGAGGCTGGGGGCTGACGAGGGTGTCAGCGCCGCTGGGGAGAGAGAAGAAGGTCACCCAGATGTTGGGGAACCTATCCCTCATGAGGACCTCCCAGGGGCGGACCCTGCAGCAGACCTGCTGGCTGCCTTCCCTGCCTACCGGCCTGCCGATCCCGAGGAGATGGAAGACTCAGACACGGAGGCGGTCGAGGAGAGCCGGATAACGCGCCGTAGGGGGTGGAAGTGCATCCAGCGCTTCCTCAAGCGAGACCCATCGGAGTGGCTGGGGCGCATGGGATCACTTCAAACCTGGCTGCGCTTCCTGTGTGCCGGGGGAGCTGATGCTCAACGCCTCCATCTAACGGTCCATGATTTCATGGCCGAAAAGATGCGCGAGAGCTGCCGGCGTGCCGACGTCGCACAGAGTCGGGACATGTCGGAGAGCGCGCGGGCGCTCCTCGCGGCAGAGCAGGAAGTCCGGCGCCTCGAAGGGCAGGCGGCAGAGAAGGAGGCCTTCGTCGCAACGTGTACCGAGCTTATGGAGCAACTAGCAGCTCAGCTGGTTGACGCCCAGGTACAGCTGACGGAGGCGGGCCAACAGATGGTCACAATTCAGGTCGAGCGGGAGCGTGCACAGGCTAGAATCGACGAATTGCGCGCTGCGACCGCCGACGAAGATAGGGCACGCAGAGAGCGAGAAGCAGCTCTGGAGGCCACCAGCCAAAGGGTAGCGGCATTAGAAAGACTCATCCAGCACGCTAATCCCTAAGGGCTTTGTTTTTCCATTCCCAAAACATTTGCTTCCGCTACTTTGATCCATCTGTATGAATCAATATATTTATCTGCATCTTTTGGTTTAACATGCTCAACCACAATTCGTTGTCTTGCAGGAGTGTTAACCAAGCATCAGGCATCCACAATTAGGCCTGGATTCCTGGAGAAAAGAGGGAGGTCATTCCTAAGAAAGGAGACCTCAGACCTAATCAATGTACCATCCCCCCAACCTGTTCCAACACACGAGCGGGACAATGCTAGGGGCGTTGAGATTTTATCCGAACATAGGGAAATGAGAAAAGGTGAATCGTGTGTCCTGAATCCAGACATCCACAACGGTCGGCCTTCCAGGAAATGCCCAAGACGGTAGGCGGACAGTGGATCGACCATAACAACTGCAATAGACGGACCGAAAAAGGCCATCATTCATATTGCAGGAGGCGGACCACATGTCATCATGAATACCGCTTTGGGGTTCCTTCAGACACAAGGGTGGAAATCCAGATCAACAGGGCATGCGAAGCGTGGGGCGAAGTGACGATTTGTTCGGACAGAATCCAACGCTCTCAAAATTGCGCCACCGTGGGGAGAGCGTATTAGGCGGATGCACCAATCTGGCCGTGAGTCACCTCAATTCTCAGACAGCACCTCTCTGACGAGGAAACCGTCGCTTCCCATCCTTGCGATGGGGCATCCCGAGCTGAATCGGGGAGAATATCACAACTGCACCACTCTACCCGAAGTCAGGCCAGACGGCCGGCGACGAGGAGGGGCGGGACTTAACGATCCCTGAGGCTGGACCCGAGTCGGAATGCCCGGGCGTTCCTACGTACTCCATCAGGCTGGAGATCAAGCCATACGTAGTTCTGAGAGTGCAGTTTAACGTCATGCAGGACGTAGGACCCCATTTGGGGAGATCTTAGTTTAAGGTCGTAGAGCTCGGACCATAGGGGAAGATCTTAGTTTAAGGTCTTTAGAGCTCGGACCATAAGGGCTAGATCTTAGTTTAAGGTCTTTAGAGCTCGGACCATAAGGGATAGATCTTAGTTTAAGGTCTTAGAGCTCGGACCATAAGGAGAGATCTTAGTTTAAGGTCTTAGAGCTCGGACCATAAGAAGAGATCTTAGTTTAAGGTCTTAGAGCTCGGACCATAAGGAGAGATCTTAGTTTAAGGTCTTAGAGCTCGAACCATAAGAAGAGATCTTAGTTTAAGGTCTTAGAGCTCGGACCATAAGAAGAGATCTTAGTTTAAGGTCTTAGAGCTCGGACCATAAGAAGAGATCTTAGTTTAAGGTCTTAGAGCTCGGACCATAAGAAGAGATCTTAGTTTAAGGTCTTAGAGCTCGGACCATAAGAAGAGATCTTAGTTTAAGGTCTTAGAGCTCGGACCATAAGAAGAGATCTTAGTTTAAGGTCTTAGAGCTCGGACCATAAGAAGAGATCTTAGTTTAAGGTCTTAGAGCTCGGACCATAAGAAGAGATCTTAGTTTAAGGTCTTAGAGCTCGGACCATAAGAAGAGATCTTAGTTTAAGGTCTTAGAGCTCGGACCATAAGGAGAGATCTTAGTTTAAGGTCTTAGAGCTCAGACCATAAGGAGAGATCTTAGTTTAAGGTCTTAGAGCTCGGACCATAAGAAGAGATCTTAGTTTAAGGTCTTAGAGATCGGACCATAAGAAGAGATCTTAGTTTAAGGTCTTAGAGCTCGGACCATAAAGACCTCCAAGCACGCCACATCGTGGTCATATCCCCTGGATATGCGAAGATGCACTGAGGGATAGTGTCAAGAGTGTCGAGGTTTTGCCTGGCCGGAATGGGAGGTGGAAAATGTGAATCATGCGGCCATTCATTCAAGGACTGGGGGCACCGGCGTAACGATATGGGAGTACTGCCGACCGTGGCGGAAAAGCAGCATCAATATCGCACTAACCGTTGGTGGAGTGAGGCAGCAAACGAGCATCGACCGCTCAATCGCAGGATTCATATCGATTTGCTGCCTGAGGCCATTGGGGGTACCGGCCCGAGTCGGTGGGAGAGCACTGAGGCATTGTGTCCGAACCGTTCACGGGGGCTCCACCCAGGGCGTAGACGATGGGTCCGAATGAAAGGGAGCACGAAGCCTGAAAAGTGGAAGGAACCTGACCAAGCTGAACCTGACACTCCTGGCAATAAACCAGAGTACTCTTGACACCGGTGGACCACGACAAGGGGTCGGGGAACACGCCTTGAGGGTGACCTGAAGGCGGCGGATTCCCCAGAGAAGGGGGGAATCTCTAAGTGGTGGGGGGCTGGACCCGAAGTTTCAAACATCCGGGCGTTCCTACGTATCCCGTAAGGATGGGAATCAAGCCACACGTAGTTCTTGAAGCGCGGCGCATCACAATCGGGCACCAGCGCGAGGAAGAGTGCGGGTCTGACCCTCGCACACAAAAGGAGTGGCATTTGATATTTCTTGTTTGTCCTTAAAGATGAATGGTTTTTCTTTGTGCGGCGACATGCCTGTGATTGAGAAATCTCTGGCGTCGCCACAATAATCAAGCCATGGAAGGCATTGATGAATGGCGTGGTTATTAACCAGCGCCCAACATGAGTGTCCCCCGAGGAGAACATCACGATGCAGTGCCGTTTCTCGTCGGGCGGCCAAGACGATCACAGTTTACGGTCGTGTGGTAGGACCAGACAACACAGTTTAAGGTCGTGTGGTTCGGACCATGGAGGAATCCGCTTATTGCGGTACGGTGGACACAGCGGAGGTGGGAACATACCCAGCCCTGCGGTCACGCACGATTCCAGGAGGAGAGTCTTGGGATAGGGGTCTGCGTATGTCCATCACCCGAGGGGCAGAGATGCTAGCCTCCAGATATACTGGGCCCAGAACGCGATTTTTCGGGCGACTCCTTCCTCCTTATGGGGACGAGGGTCCAGCTACGCACGGCCCTTAGGGAGGATATCCGCATATATCCTTGGTGATCAGATCATGGGAGCCTCGAACGACATCATTACCCTGGTTGGTCTGTCTAACGTGTAGAGGTGTACTGTAGGTCAGTATGAAGAGTGTCGAGATTCCACTACAACGCATAAAGGCGGAGTGTGATGAGGACTGCGCAACCAATGTTCAGAGCCTGAAAGAGCCGACATGGCGATCAAGGATGTTGCTGACGCATTCGCAACACAACATCCGATCGCGTCAGCCTAAGACGGGGCAAGCAAACGAGCATCAACCGCTCAATCGCAGGATTCATATCGATTTGCGGCCCAAGACCCACCGGTAAATCGACCCGGAGCGGTAGGAGAGCACTGAGGCATCGTACCCAAACCGCTAACGAGGATCCCTTTGAGTGAAGGCTCGAACAAGAGGAAGCGCGAGGCCTGACAAGCAACACAGGACTTGTCGGGATTGAATCTGACACTACGAGTCATAGACCGAAGTACCCAAAACATGTTAACGGGTCACCGGTAAGGGTCGGAGGACTCACCCTGAGAGCAACCAAAAGAGGGTAGATCCCCGTGATCAACCAAGAAACAGGGCTGGACCTGAAACACAAGCGTTCAGGCGGTCCTACGTATCCCATAAGGATGGGAATCAAGCCGCACGTAGTTCTTGAGAGGCAGTTTAACGTCATGCAGGACGATGAGGGGTGTGAGGTAGTCCCACACACGGGGGAGGCGTACGGCGCGGCCAGTAGACCGACGTGAATGAGGACATAATCCCCCGCTCACGCGATACGCCTCGCACAAAAAGAAGGGGAACTGGGGCCAGAGGCCCAACGCGGGATAGAGATTCCCGGGAAATGGGGCTGGGCCTAAAACATGAATGTCCAGGCGGTCCTACGTATCCCATAAGGATGGGAATCAAGCCATACGTAGTTCTTTGAGAGGCAGTTTAACGTCATGCAGGACGATGAGAGAGAAAAAAGGAAGGGGGGAGCAGAAGGCATCCCCCCAAACGTGGGGGGGGGGGGGCGTACAGCGTGACGAGCAAACCGATGTGAATGAGGGCATAGCCCCGCGCTCACACCATACGCCGCACACCCGGGGGCAACTGGGCCAAGGGCCCGAGATGGGATGGAAATTCCCGAAGGATGGGGCTGGGCCTGAAACATGAAGGTTCTGGCGGTCCTACGTATCCCATAAGGATGGGAATCAAGCCGCACGTAGTTCTTGAGAGGCAGTTTAACGTCATGCAGGACGAATGCTGAACAGTTTAACGTCTTGTAGCTCGGACGTAGTGCAGTTTAGCGTCATGTAGGACGAAACACTTGGCAGTTTAACGTCTTGCAGCGCGGACGAATGCTGAACAGTTTAACGTCTTGTAGCCTGGACGAATGCTGAACAGTTTAACGTCTTGTAGCCTGGACGAATGCAGTTTAACGTCATGCAGGACGTGGTGCAGTTTAACGTCATGCAGGACGAAGTGCAGTTTAGCGTCATGCGGGACGACTGTGCAGTTTAACGTCATGCTGGACAAATGTGCAGTTTAACGTCATGCTGGACGTCTGAACACTCAGGCAAAGTATTGCTTGAGGAACCTAGCGTTGGTGGGAGGAGTGACACGCTCACCATCCATAGTCGCTAGGGAGTACGCGCCATTGGGATAGACCTTGTGGACAACAAAAGGTCCCTCCCACTTGGGCTCCAACTTGGGTGGCTTCCTGCCGGGGATCATCGGTGCTCTTAGGGCTAGCACTAGATCACCCTGCAGGAAGGAGCGGAGGAGAACCTTCTTATTGAAAGCTCGAGCCATTCTGCTTTGATGCCTCTCCAAGTTGTGCAAAGCGCGAAGTCTATTCTCATCCAGTGCTTCCAACTCGACTAGACGGGCTTCAGCAACTCTGTCCGGCGCTTGCTGGTCGTAGACCGCAGTGCGCAAGGACGGCAACTGGATCTCGATGGGCAGGACGGCCTCAGCTCCATACACCAGGGAATAAGGGGTCATCTGGGTGGAATTGCGAGTCGTCGTCCGATAAGCCCAGAGGGCGTTGGGGAGCTTGTCCGGCCAACTCTTCTTGTTCTGACCAACCATCTTTTGCAGAATGTTAGAGAGGGTTTTGTTGAACGCCTCGATCTGTCCATTCGCCTGCGCATGATAGCGAGATGTATGGTTCGAGCGAATGTTATACTTGGCGTACAACTTCTTCAACTCGGCTGCTCGGAAATTGGTTCCGTTATCCGTGAGGATAGCGTGAGGCACTCCAAATCGATAGATGATGTTGGAGGTCACGAAGTCAGCGATCGAACAGGATTTGACCTCTCTGAGCGGAATCGCTTCTTCCCATTTGGAGAAGAAGTCCGTGGCGGTCAGAATGAACCGGCACTGGCGAGCTGTCGCCGGCGGGTAAGGTCCCACAACGTCCAGTCCCCAGACTGCAAAGGGCCAGGAATACCTTGTGGTATGGAGAGGCTCCGGCGGCCGATGCACAAAGTTCGCATGAACCTGGCACGCATGGCACCTCCTGGCATGCTCGATGCAGTCATGGATCATGGAGGGCCAGAAGTATCCTAACCTCCGAATCTGGTGGGACAGCTTCGGCCCAGTCTGGTGGGCGCCGCATGAACCAGCATGAACCTCTTGCATGACTCGTGGGATCTCAACTCCCTGAAGGCAACGGAGGAGAATACCATCAAATCCGCGTTTGTAGAGGATCTGCTCCAGGCCGGGACTGCTCTGGAGGACGAACTGCGATGCGCGGCGTCGAACTCGCTCGCGCTCGGCCCGATCCGATGGAAGAATGCCATGTTGGAGGTACTCAACCAAAGGCGTCCTCCAATCAGGGGCTGATCCGACTGTCATATCTGGGGTACTCGGGGCTCCGGGCATAGGGGCAACCGTGGTGAGGTTACTTACCAACGGGCCGCGATCTTCTTCCGGGATAACGGGAGCGATGAGCCTGCGGCGCGTCACGCGGACGATCAGGTTGTCCTGTTCAGGCTCCGCAAGTGACGCAGCGAGGCTGGCCAAAGCATCTGCTCGACAGTTCTGCGACCGGGGAACATGGACAATTTCCGGCCGAGAAGGGAACCGGGCCATCAGAAGGAGGGTGCACTCCAACAATTGCACAAGTTCCGGCTTCCTGACAACGTAGTTGCCATTGATCTGCTTAACGACCAGCTCGGAGTCCCCTTTCACGCACAGACGGGGCACGTCGATCTCGAGAGCCAACTCGAGGCCGGTGATGAGGGCATGGTATTCCGCCTCATTGTTGGTACAGCCCTCTGACAACAGGAAAGAGTATGGCAGTACGACTCGCTCCGGGGTAATGAAGACGATGCCCAAGCCCACTCTGTTGAGCTTAGGATTATCGAGTCTTCTACCGGTGGGGCTCCGGGATGCACCGTCAAAGTGCATCTGCCAGCATGGATCGGCTCGATCAACCGAGAGAATGGCCTCATCAGGAAAGCCTAGATCCAGCGGCTGATCCGCGGAGGTCGGGTGAGCTGCCAGAAAGTCTGCCAATGCTTGCCCTTTGATGGCCTTCTGAGACACATACCTGATGTCGAACTGCTGGAGAATCACAGCCCACCGCGCTAGGCGGCCAGTCAACATAGGCCGGCTCAGGATATATTTCAACGGGTCTACCCGAGAAACCAACTGTACCTCATGGTGCTGCAAGTAGTGCCGTAATTTCTGTACGGCAAATACGAGCGCCAGACAGCTCTTCTCGATGGGGTAATACCTAACTTCCGCATCGAGGAGCATGCGACTGAGGTAATAGAGGCTATTCTCTGTTCCCTCGTTGTTCTTCTGGGCGAGAAGGGCACCCAGGGACCGTTCCAGGGCGGTCACATAAAGGACCAGCGGCTTTCCGGATACGGGCGGCATCAGGACCGGAGGTTGAAGCAGGTACTGCTTGATTTCCTCAAAAGCGGTCTGACACTCTTTATCCCATACATAGGTGGCACCTTTCTTCATGAGCCGAGAAAAGGGCTTACACTTGCCGGCCAGATTCGCGATGAATCGGCGTATATAGGCTAAGTGGACTTGGAACCCTTGCAGTTCCCGGACGGTACATGGGGGAGGCATCTGGCTAATCGCCCTGATTTTCTCTGGGTCGATCTCAATACCCCGGTATCTTACCACAAATCCAAGGAACTTTCCGGAGGTGACCCCAAAGGCACACTTCAACGGGTTCATCTTCAGGCATCGAGACCGGAGGAAGCTGAACACTTTCTCAAGATCTTTGAGATGGTCCTGACGCTGGCGCGATTTGACAACCAAGTCGTCGACATAGCATTCCACCAGTGTGCCGAGGATTGGCTTGAATATGCGGTGCATCGCCCATTGATAGGTGGCACCTGCATTCTTCAGGCCGAAGGGCATGACCCGGTAGCAAAAGGTACCTTGGGGGGCCCTGAAGGCAGTGAACTCCTCATCCTCACGGGCCATCCGAATTTGGTTGTATCCGGAGTATCCATCCATGAAGGAGAGGGCTTGGAACCCTGCCGTGGCATCAATAAACAGCTCTGTCACTGGAAGGGGAAAATCATCCTTCGGACAGTGGCGGTTGAGATCGCGGAAGTCGATGCAGACTCTAATCTGCCCGTTCTTCTTCCTGACCGGCACAATGTTGGCCAGCCATTTGGGGTACTGAACTTCCCTCACGAAGTTGGCTTTGATAAGCTTGTCAACTTCGGCCTCAACCATGGTACCGTGGGATGGGTGCATCTTCCTGGGAGGCTGCTTGAACCCGCGATGGTTCGCCGGGAGTCCAAGGCGGTGGACGGCTACCTGAGGATCTAGCCCCGGCATCTCGTCATAGCCCCAAGCGAACACATCACGGTGCTGCCTGAGAAAGTCCACGTACTGCTGCCGCTCCTCAGAGGGCATGGCGGCACTAACCAATGTGGGTCTTGGATCGGCCTCGGTTCCAAGGTTCACCTGTATTAACTCATCGACCGTGGCGGGGACGCCCTCCTCAAAGGCTGGGGGTGCGTCTTCCATATCCTCTCCGCTCGGGGAGGGATCGTCCACGGGAGAGACTGCGTTGGAAACTGCACTGGGGCTACCAGATCCTGCTGGGCCACTGGTGCTGGCACGGGCGGTCGCGACCATCTCATCAGGAGACCCGCGGACCGTCAAGACCATGGCGACGTCCAACCGGTGAATCGGGAGGACGTAAGCGTCATCCAGACTTGCCCAGGGATCGCTTGCCACAGCGACAGGCTCAACCTCACCTGCCAGGATCTGCTTATCCTTGCTCTTGTAATAGTCCGCGTCCAGATAGCGGGCTTCACATGAGGCAAAAGGAGAGGCATCTCCTTGAAGCACGCCTACTCGACCATTAAGGGAGTATTTGAGGCATTGGTGGTATGACGAGGGAACCGCCGCGTGAAGGTGAAGCCATGGCCTGCCCATCAATGCGTTATACGCAGTGTCCTGAGAGACTACCATGAATTCGGTGTTGGCAACCAAGTCACCGAACTGGGTCTTCAAACGTATCTTGCCGACCGGGGTTTGCTCGGTGCGGTCGTACCCCTGGATCCTGAGGTCGGAGGGAATCAAGTCATCCTCAGACAACCCCAATCTCCGGAGCGTCTGAGTTGGAATCAGGTTAATCCCGGACCCCGTGTCGACAAGACAGCGCCGGACTTCAAGGCCATTGAACTGGCCAGTGACATACAGCGGACGGATATGTCCCTGTATAGGAGGGTCTTCATCCTTACCAGAGAAAGAGATAACTGCCTGACATTCGGCGTCCTCGATCGTTTCGGCGTGAAAGGCCTCTGCAGCCGCAACCTCTGTCTCAAACTGGAGGGGGCTTTTCAGGGCTTCAGCGAGTGCCTCGCGCATCTCAGATGACATGCGCAGAGCCTCAAGGATGGAGAGCCTTGCTGGGATGTCGGCCAAGTGCTTCAGGACATCATACTTTTTGGCCAAGCGCGAGCCCCTGGTTGCAGGATGTTGCTCTGCGGTTGGTGGCATGACGGACCTTGCCGGTTGGATCGGCGGCCGACTGGTACTTGGCGCATCTCGCTGTTCACTGGTCGCAGTCCGGGAAATGGTCATCGTACTGGATTCAGGAGGCCGGGATGGACTCGTGGCAGGGCGGAGCTGGTCGCGACGCGGCTGAGGCGGTTCTGCCTGGTCCCACACCACAAACAGTGGCGGAGGCGAATCCGTCATCCCGGGATGGGGGGGCTGCGCGCGCTGAGCTCGGTTTTGAGCCTGCTGCCTAGTCTCAGTGGCGTGCACGGCCTGGCTGGAGGCACCAGCGGCTGTGCCCCGGCGACTCCTGCTGCTGCGGTTCTTCCGACGGTGGCGACGACCGGGGACACTAGGGAGGTCCACCTGGTGTTCTTCAACGTCGGGAACCGAAAAGGGATTTACCAGCTCGACGGTATTAACCGAAGCGTACCCAATACCTTCATCGGACGAATCATCCATCACCGGGCGGATCCGAGGAGGGACCCCCATCTCCGGGGGCATGAAATCGCCGAGAGTGCGGGATAGTGGCGGAACCGGCGGGGCGCGCTCTTCCTTCTTGCGCTGCCACCGTTTGCTCCTCTTGGAAGAGGCAGGCTGGGACGACGATGCCGAAGCAGCACCCGCAGATTCTGGGGGCTCAGGCTGATTCAAGCGCGCACGGATGATTCCATGGGCGCGAATGGTCGTCTTGCGGGCCATCCAGTTACTGTACTTCTGGGATCCGCGGTCGGAGACCAGCTGCCATTCGTCATCGTTGCCACTATCGTCATCTGATCCCACGAACACGCCCACCACTTGTGCTGGAGCTGGGCCCAACCTGATTACATTGTTGTTAATCTGGTCTTGGAGCCAATCCTTAAACACATAGCACCGCTGGATGGTGTGCCCCAGAGCCCGATGGTAGGGGCAGTAGCGGGGGTTATTCGTAAGATGTGCCTCCTCTGGCCTCCAACACTCAGGCAATCGCACAATCCTCTGCTCCAGGGCGCTCCGGAAGTAACCGGGGACCTGATCCTCATGAAATGAGTAAGTCAGGTGTCGCGGGCCCTTGGGAGCGTGGTCTTGACGAGGGGCTGGAGGGGCCGGCCGAGGAGGTGGACCCTGATTATCTCGCCTGGGTTGTGGCGGTACATTACGCGGAGGGGCCGGCCGGTTCTGGGGCTGCCGCTGCTGGGCCGGGAACTGAGCCCGTGGAGGCGGATTCCTGTGAGGCTGTGGAGCTGGCCTCACCGGCAGCAGCTCCAATGGCCTGGGGGCCTCTATCTGGGCCACAGCAGCGGGCTCAGCCCTGCTGACTCTCCTTGCAGGAATCATAGGAGGCAGCGGGTGTGCCTGGATGGCCTGTTGCAGGGCTTCCTCAAGACGTGGAGCTTTGTCTAAGAAGTCCCTGAACCCTCCGGGGTAATTCTGAGTGATCAGGGAAGGGACCATCTCGGTCTTGACGTTCCCGACGCACATTGTCAGCAACTGCTCCTGAGTCAATGGCATGTCAAGGGAATACGTGAGACCCTTCCATCGGGCGACGAAGTCTGCGACTCGCTCATCAGGCCTCTGCTTGCACTTGAAGAGGTCTGCGATACTTGTCTTCCGGGTCGTGGAACTGAACTGGTAGAGGAACTGTCTACGGAGGTCCTCCCAGCTGGTTACCGACCCGACGGGGAGCTGGCTGTACCAGACAAATGCTGGCCCTTCCAGTGTCTGAACAAAGCAGCGAAGCTTAGCGGCCTCCTGCTGCGCCGGAGTCCCCAACATAGGCCCGCACCTCGAGTTGAAGTGGGCTAAATGCTGTGGCGGATCTCCAGTTCCGTTGAAGGGGGCGAAAGTGGGATTCCCGAATCCCGGAGGCGCCGGCATGTCATCCACCCATGCTGGGTAGGGCTTGCCGTCCGGTGGGATCGCCACCTGCTGAGTCTCCAAGGCTTCCAAGCGGGCAATGAGTGCCGCCATCGGATCGTCCGGACATGGGTTCCAGTCCTGGCGAGGATCTCTAACCATGAGCGCCTTGCATGGCCCTTCAATCGGGTCGTCGACCGGGTCGTCGAACTCGGCAGCTCGTGGGATGGCGGGCGGAGCGGCCCTGGGGGCAGCGGGAGGAATCCGAGCGGAGTCTCTCAGGTAGTCACGCCGCTCGGGAGGGTGTGGCGAAACATAACGCGCCCTCTTGCCATAGGCAATGGCCTCTCTCCTGTCGGCGAACACGGCGTAATCACGGTTGCCCGGGAGAGTCTCATCGAGGGGTGGTTGTTCCGGTCCCTGCTGTCCTGGCCTGGGATCATCGTAGTCAGGCCGCCGTTCTGCAGCGCGCTCGGCGAGGAGCTGGTCAACCAGCCTCTTCTGTTCGGCGAGCTGCTGACGTAGCGTAGCCTTCTCGGGATCCTCCTCTGCCCTCCGCATGGAGGCAGATGGGTCGGCGGGCTTTGTAGCCTCGCTGTGCTCTTTTCCTTTGCTGACGTTTCGGCTCAACGTCAGTGATTCAGTGGGTGCGGGGAGCCCCAGGAGGTTCCTCTGATGACGAGTAACTCTCACCGATGGATCTGACGACGGCTTGTCTTCGGGGGGGAAGCCCCCGTCGAGAAGTTCCAAGTCATTCCCCTCTCCCGACAGGTCAGCCATATTGACTGTTTCTGTCCCTGGGGATATACCCTCACGGCCACCCAGCGAATCGGGCTGTCGGCGAATCACACTGAAGCGTAGGGCAGCGTACTGCCCCCATCCACGGATATACACGTGGGGAGTGGCTTCCTCGATAACTTTGCGGAGTACTTGAAAACACTCAACGCATCGTTGTTGGAGGGCCTCGTGGCGCTCAAATGACCCGGGGTGCCGAACCGCGGGGAGCATGGACAGGTCAATTTGACGGCACTGCTCACCAATATCCTCCAGGTGCGCTTGACTCCCGGGGTATGGCATTTGTAGGCGGTGAAGACAGGAGCGAGTCTCCCGGAGAGTTCGGCGGAAGCATTCGAACTCATCCGGGGTGAGCGATTCGGGTGCATCAAAGCCCGGTCCTACGACTGGCCAAAACTTCTCAGGGAAGTGGCCCTCTGCAAGGACGGTCCAGAAGCTCCACGACTCAAACTCGGGACCCAGATCTCCTTGGTCCTCTTCCATGGATGGAAACGGACGGGGAACTGGTAGTGGTGCCGAGGTGGGCCGCCGGGCTGACGGGCTGGCCGGCGGTGAATACGGCGAGCAGGCCGATTGGCCTCCATATCCCGGGCCGCCCTCTGAGGGTGGCGGTGCCCTGGCTACCACATCACGATAGGACGGGCCGGCGAGCGAACATCCTGCCGTAGCATCGGTGCTCGCCGAGGGCGCACCAGATCGTGGTTCGACCGTCGGTCCCCAGAAAAAGTCTCCGGCTTCTCCGATCGAGACGGAAGGCACTTCCGGAGGGGCCGGTACCAACCGCAAGCTTGATCCTTGGGGGTCTACCAGGCCCTCGTTACTCCGGATATACCTTCGGAGAGAAGCGGGGATCACATCGATCTCGCTCTCGGGGAGCACGAGGCTGACGTGCCGCATTCCTACCCCTGCCCTTGACTGGCGGGATTGTGGAAGGGGCTCTGTCGCCGAATCGTACTCCGCCTCTGAGTCAGAGAAGCAAACCGGTCGGATCTCTGTCCGGAATTCCGTAACATTCTTCCCTCGGCGTCGACGCCTTGCCTTCCTGCCCCTGGGTGGTTCTTCGGGGCAGGGCTGATCTCTGTCCTGGCGTCCTCCGGCCGCACTGGTGCTGGGGCCAAGAGGACTGGGAACCAAGGTGCGAGGGGCACCGGGACAGATATCAAAGGGGACGCGGGGAGAGATGATTCCGGGCAGGCCTCCGGGCCGGGATCGGAAGGTGGGATGACCCATGCCTCCTGGATCGGCCACACAGAGTAGATCCTGCCGGTGAATAGCGCTACCGCGAGGTGGTCCGCGGTGGCTACTGCCAGTGCCAGCAACCGGGAGAGTCGACCCAACCTGCCTTTGGGGCGGTCGGGGCCTCGATCCAGGTCGGGCATAGGAGTTCCCCTGCTCAGGATGCGCAGAGGCCTGGCGACCGGAGCCAGCAGTGGCTTGGGCCAATGCGGCCGCTGTTGCTAGAGCCCCAAGGTGGGCATCCTCTTCCGCTCGTGCCCGACGTTGGCGTCGAGACAGACGAGTCGGGATGAGCGGCGCGGGCAGGTGGAGAGCCCGCTCTTCGACTGGAGAGGCCTGGCGGCAGTGTCGCCGTGGCCTGGCGGGAGTCCTTACCGTAGATCCCTGGAGCGAATCCCGGATAGGGTGATCCCGGGCATCTTCCACCTCATCCGCATAGGGAAGGGAACTGTCAGAGCGCTCCGGGGATAAACTCCCGAAGCGGTTGGACGTTGAGATAGGCAGCGGTGCCTCCCTGCGCGGCCCTCGGGGGCGGCGGTGGTGGCGAGGCGCAGCCTCCTCAAGGTCTAGGCGAGCCATTTCCCTAGTGGGGATGACTCCCTCTTCCTTGTATCTCCGCACCAGGGTGTTGATCACCCTTCTCTGGATGACCTCCGAGGGGGAGAGAGGGCGTGGTTGTCCCGCAATTGCGGCTGCTGGGACGACTGTGGAATGGGCGGGACCGCGCGGAGTAGCCGCGTCGGTGTTTCCCCTATCCCTGCGCCAGTGGACGGGTGGCGATCGGGCACTGGATCGGGCGACCTGATTTCTGAAAGCAGGGAGAAGAACCCATTAACACTGACAGGAAAAAGGAATCGACAACCAACCATTAGCGCCACGACGCCTTCCGTGGGGGGAACCCAGGCCCTCGACGTTGCGAGACGGAGTGCCCGATGTCCCTTCCCCAGCCCCTGGCGGGTAAGACTGAATGCTTGGCCTGGCAACATTCCGGTCTTCCAACACCTCTGAAAGTCATCGGTCTTCGTATCGAGGAGAAGAGATTCACGTCGGGTTCACCATTTTTCTGTTTCGGTGCGGATGTGCGTCGGGTTACGCTGTTCCGCCAGGACGCGTTCGCGCGTGCACCCGTCAACCCGAGGGGATGGGCGCGCGGCTTGTGGTCCCGCAGTCCCGCTTTCCAAGGGCGGGCGGCATTCGTCCCTTATTCAGGGGCGTCTGCTCCTTGATCGAAACCGGGATGATGGGATGTCGGCTCCTCCTTCCTTGGACGTCTCCTCGGAACTCGTCGCCTAATCCGGGTCTCCCTCATAGACTTAAGAATGTTCGTGAATCTCGTTCCCGGCGCCATATCTTCATGGACACCGGTTAATTACGCTGCTTCCGCCCGGACGCTCCAAGGAGTCTGGGCGGGGCAGCAACCTGCAGTGAGAAGGCCGGGTGGCTCTGGGTGATGGGGGCGTGTCGTAACACTGCGGCTCTGCACGTCTGTCTTCCGTCCCTAATAGGGCTTCTCGAAGGCATGATGGCCTGAGGCATCCCGTACTGGGTGCGGGGAACTGTGTCACCTGAGGTTTTCCTCAGCTTCCCATGTTTAACACGGGGTATGCCGCGAGTTTAACGTCCAGCGGGGACGGCGTCGGACCGATCAACACGAAAAGTGGATCAGATGACAGAACCCCTTGCGGGGAACCTCCGACGCTGGGGCCAGCACATGGGCGGCTTCCCAAGTAACGTGGAGTGGAGTGAAGTGGCATGACCCCACCGGGATGTGGCGGCCCGGGTAAGGATCAGGATGGATGATGGAGTGAAGAGCTTGGACCCCGTAGGGGCTTCCTACGTACCACGCGTTAGCACGGATCAAAGTCAGCGTAGTTCGGGTATACAGTTTAACGTCATGCTGGACGTCGGCAAGCTGACTCACGAAGAGGTCTAGGCCGCCGGGCGGAGGATTGAACCGAACCACCTCGCACAGAGGGGGGTGGAACGGCCGGGTGGATCACAGTTTCACGTCATGCTGGACGATAAAAGGGGAAATGGGAAAAGGGGGCTGTGGGGAGGCAAAGTGGAGATACACACGGGCAGTCTCCCACAGGGGCGGATTCATAGGTGAATCGACGCAAGCGTGAACCCTGGAGGGGTCCACTGATGGACGAACCGACGTAAATACGACCGGGATGACCAGGTGGCGGGCTTGGACCTCAGGGAGGCTTCCTACGTACCCTGTATAGAAGACAGGGATCAAAGTCCACGTAGTTCATTCTGTCAGGACTTATGCACTTGAGGCAGCCCGGATGCGGCAAAACTCAGTTGGAAGGGACTTGGACCGAAAGCAGAAGACACCTCGATCCCAGTCACACCCTCTACTGGCTTCGGCAGTGGGGAGGCGCAATGGAGATACACATGTGCAGCCTCCCACGAGAAACTAGGGGTTTGTAATACCCTGCCCCCGTAGGGAAAAGCCACTCCCATTAAATCGTCCCAAAAGAGGGACAATCCCGACATCCCTGCAGAGACGAGCGGGTGGGGGCCACGTCCAAACCGGGGGAGACCCTGCGTGCAGAGCACGGGATCGGACGATGCGGACGGTTTAACGTCTTGCCGGACGAAGTACAGTTTAACGTCGTGTGTTGAGGACGAAGCGGACGGTTTAACGTCTTTCCGGACGAAGTACAGTTTAACGTCGTATGTTGAGGACGAAACACTTGGCAGTTTAACGTCTTGCAGCGCAGACGATGGGGGCTAGGCAGTTTAACGTCATGCAGCCTGGACGTATACAGTTTAACGTCGTGCAGGACGTGGTGCAGTTTAGCGTCATGCAGGACGAATGCTGAACAGTTTAACGTCTTGTAGCTCGGACGTAGTGCAGTTTAGCGTCATGCTGGACGATAAAGCCGCCGGTAGGTCCGTGTCACTTCGCGCGAGCCTAGTGGGGGGCCGCACGGAAAGACGACGCACAACGCGGGCACCTGCGATGAAGACCATCGGGCGCCACGCAGGCGGGTACCCAAAGGGGGTCAAGGGAGGCGACCCTGGCGGATTGCGCGCAAAAGAGGAGTTTTGTGCGCAAAACCGCGGATCGGCGCGCAAAATGGCGGGCTGGCGCGCAATTGGGCCAGCGCTTCGCGCGCGGATGATTGGGATTGCGCGCACTGGGCTTCGGGTAGCGCACGGGCGCAACGGCTCATTCTCTAACGAATGGCCACTTTGAAGATGGGGGTGCGCGCAATCGGGTTGGATTGCGCGCACCCGGGGGCAATTGCGCGCAAGAGGCTTCTTTTGCGCGCAAAGGCCTTCGGGTTGAAATTTGTTCAAAGGAAATGAGCCAAGGGGATTGCGCGCGAAGGCGGACCCCAAGGCTCGATTGCACGAAAGAAAGGAGGTTACCTGAAGATCGGCATTGCGCGCGGAAGGGATTGAATTGCGTGCGCGGGAGACCGTTCGACTTCCAGCAACCCTTGAAACGTTGGGGGTCGCCTAGTATTTATAGGCAACCCCCGGGCGCGGAATCCAAGGCGCGAGCGCGGAATTCTCCTCGCGGGCGCGGAATCGGGCACCGCGCGCAAGGGAGTTGCGCGCATCCCGGGGGTTTTGCGCGCGGATCATCATCTTTGCGCGCAGACCTCTGAAATTCCGCGCAAGGCCTCCGGGCCCTCCGAAACATTCTTCCGACTCCAAATATGACCTCGCTTTCCGCATCCGGAGCTTCGTTTGGGAACAACGGACTTTTCCGGCGTCTACAGTCACATTACCCAATATAGTGAAGAGCATTCTAGGTATCACCCGCCCTAGGCATATCAAGGAACCACCCGTATACATAAACAATTATCATGAATCATAATGTATTCATAACACATAAAACAAACATAAAGGAAAGGCGAAATTTTGACATTTCAATAACAAGAAATCATTTAATTATATTGAAATAACAATTGCATTATCAAAATCATTTTGAATACAAAAATACGGTAAAGAGTATACGTTATTTATTTTCCTTTTGAAAACATTACAAATTGTTAAGGAAGCCAAAAATCCAATAACGCTCGTGGCTGTAGAAACGTCATTTTCACCATGTATATTAAAAAGAAAAATTCTCTTTTTAATTTTGTAAATCTCTACGTAAAAAAGGTTCCCAATGAATGAAGTGAAATATAAAATTTTTTTATACACAATATAAAATAATTTCGTTTATAAATCAATATATTTCTCAATGAAAGGTGATTGAAATTATATCCCTTACATCATGTCTGACTTGACTCGTTTATTTGTTAAACTGATGAATAATAAAATAAAGTTACTTTCTACATACATTAAAAAAAATTCTCGTTAATTATTCCTTTTATATTACTTATTACAATTTTATAGACATTACATAATCATTTATGTAAATAACAGTCATTTTTTCTATGTTTGGTACTTGATTCAAAAATGAACTTCTTAAAATTAGAAGTTGTCCATTTGGTCAAAATTCCATTATCTATATAATGATATTCATGACATGGATATATAATACATATCACATATTTCAAATATATATATGTATGTAAAATAGCATATAAAATTTGGAAATATGAAATGAAATGTGCTGTTCATGGAGACTGTAAGCTATAGGTACCAATAAACGCTATTTTCATTTATATTTTTTATTTAATGGAATGAAAACAAAATGATAAATATTTATATTTTAATTATAGTAAATTTCATATATAATTCCGTTAACTCTATCCTTTATAAGTTCCATTTATGGCATGAACGAGTCATATCACCTTGAGGGGCGGAAGTCTGCACTTTCTAAAATGCAATTATCGTGTTTATCCAATATAGAAACCATAAAAGTATGATATTAATAATAAATAATTAAAATTAAAGATAAAATTAATATAATATATATCAAATATAAACACAATTACATCATAATGGCCACAATGAGAGGCGGTAGGAGATAACTGAACAATCATTGTTTTCTGAGATAGTAGTTCATCGTCAACAGAAATAGTATGGTTGTATCCATTCGATGGAGGTGTGTGAATTTTTGGTTAGAATAATTCTCATAAAAACATATTAGTATATTTAATAAATATTTTTTGATATTAAATAATGGAATAAATAGATTATAGGGGTTTTGATAGTGGAAAAATTAAAATAACTTGAGAGAAGACGTAACCTTTAAATCAGGTAACTTTTTTTTCATTGAAAAAAAGGATTTATTAAAGTGCATTCTGCCTATGGTAAGGCCTCTAGAAGGAATATAAGGATGTTGGGGAATTCTTAGATTATATATTGGATTATCCAAGGGGCTTTATAATTGTGAGTAATGGGTTATATTTGCTGGATTTTATAAGATGGAGGCGGGTCTCATTAGGAATGTTTTGAATGTATTATATTATTATATAATTATTTTCAGATTAAAAATGTTCGAACAATATTTAATTATGTTATAAGGTACGTATATGTCTTAAAAAACAATCCAATAATAATTTGATAGTTTTTTTATATTTTTAATCATTATATAATTAATTTAACCCTCTGTTAACTTATTTAGATTTTAACATGTCTTCTAGTATATTAATACTATATAGCTAATATTTTTACAATAAAATGAGAAGAGACCCAAAATGGATCATTAATTACATTCATAACATCATATATGTCATTTGACCAAATCTTAGACTTTTAGGATTATTTTATCATTTAATAAAATATTAATTATTTTAAGAACTCATTTATATAAATTTATACACCATTTATATAAAAGCATTTAAAAATTATTAACATCAGGATTCATTCAAACAACCTTAAATAATTAAATGATAAAAAGTAATAATAATATATAAAATACTTAGACGTATAAAATTGTTTCAAATAAAATTTAGTTTTATAATTATGATATAATTTTTTTTAATCATTTATCAACGAAGAAATTACTACATCTCCGTTATGTAATTAATAAATTTATTTATTTAATGTCTAAAAATTATAAAACAAATTCCACGATATATTTAATATTTTTATATTTCAAAAGAATAGTTATAGTAAAAAATATAACTAATATAAACCATTATATAATTTTTTACAATGAGATATATGTTTATGTTACATTTTCCTTAACATGAAATTAATTTTTATAGAGTGTCATTTTCACATGAATGTGGCTCCATGGGGTCCAAATATAGACCGATGGTTGCCCATGGTTGGACATGTATCATAAAATAGTATTAGAGCATGTGTTAGTGTAATTTAATATTATTATAATAATATTTTGTACCCTTATTTACTAGATTTACCCTTTAACAATGGTAAATAAATATTTACTGAAGTAACTATTAATAATGTCTAAAAATAAATGATAACTATTTACAGTATTTAAAACTCATGATTCCAAATATGGAATCCATTTTTTGAAATTTTAAACAAAAATGTTTTAGAAATTAAATTCATATTAATTATCGTTGTCAAAACAAAAATTTGTTTTTACAAATTATAACTATCAAATGATTTACACTTGTTTTTGTTCAATTTTAAGGTAAAATTATTTATAAGTACCAACATTTTATTAAATAGTATAAATATAATCTAATTATACTTTAATAACAATTAAAAATATAATCTATATTTATAAATGAATTAAATTGAAACGAAGTTTTGAATTAAAATGCATTATTTTTCACTATTCATTAAAAAATGAACACAATCTGAAAAATACAGAAATTTCATCCAAAGTAAATTTTTATGTACCAACACTAAATAGGAATATTATTTTTTTCAAGTAGAACTCATAAAAGTGAAAAAACTATAATTAAAAAGGGTTCTCCATTAGAAGGTGGTAAATCATTTTTTAAAAGAGTATTAGAGTATTTGTGCTTAAAATTGGATTCATTAAAAATTTAACCCTATAACATTTATTGTATAACAATAAAAAAATTTAACAAACATGTATAATCCAATTTTTTTAATTTATGTTCATTCCTACCAAATCAATGGCTAGGCATTATACGATTTTAAATAATAATATTTTATTATTATTTTTCAGTACTAATAAATGTTGTGTGCAACATATGATTTAAAAGAAACATGTTTTTGCATATCAACTGTTTCATTGAACATAGAATCTCATTTAAAGTAATATTAATATTTAATTTCCAAATAATAATAAATATGAAAATGTCATATTCTTTATTTACGTTGGATGTTATATTTTCTCAGTATATAGAAACCATATCCATGTGGTCAACTAGATGGTATGCCTGACCAAAAAAGAATACATGGTGTGTGAGAGAATATTGCATGCCATTTCATCCTTAACATCCCTAAAACCATTGTGTTGTCAGAGAGGGAGGCTACAAGATGTTTGTTTATCCTAGAACGTGGAATCTAGTTATGTTTTCTATAGAAACTCGTGATTTGAAAATTTTTTATTCACACTTTGAGTAAAGCCCCACTACCATATATAATTCTTCTATACCTCTTCAACCATTTAGATCTATAAATAATACACACATTTAAAAAACCATTATTAGAAATAGACTCTAGTGATAATTCAGTGAACCATAGTTTATTTCACATGTCGTGACACATTCATCCATCACAATATTTACTACTAAACACCATATTATTCATCATCCCATTGCAAAAATACATGACCATTACTCATTTCAAATTCCTATTTATGTTTTTTATATCTTATATAGATTGGGGTGCCCGATCAAGCTCTGTGCCACCTAAAAATTTTTGAATTGTGAAACATGGGGATTACATTAGTGACAAACATAATACAGTGAGGGATAAAATCCCAATGACGATGGTAAATTGATTATGGAGATGTTTCTTTGTCCAATTTTTCAATAATGGGGAATTTATATTTGAAAAAAACTGAATAGAAAAAGTAAATTCTATACGTTGGCACATAAAAAGTCTAGAAAAGGCACCAGATCGATGTAAAAGAATTATCTAATCAATAATTTAATATATAGGAATATTAATAATATGATTCATACAAGTATATTAGATCAATAATTATTATAGAACACATATCCCAATATTTAAGGGTGAAATTTTGCATTCTTCATCCCTTGATTCACATTGATCGACTGATTAGTTATCTTTTTCCAAAGGGAATAGGGAGGATCTCTTCTCGTCATATTCTAGAAATTATAACCCAAAACTTTCTAATATTTCATAACGATGAACATATAGTCAGTTTGGTTTATGTTAAAAGAAATTTATTAATAAAATAATTAATTAATCAACTTAAATGCACCTCCAATTAGAGAAGGGTCTGAACATTCTGTTCCGACTTGGTTAATGTTATGGATATGGTAAACACTGTGTTCTAGACAAAACTGTTGCCTCAAATTTCTAATCGGATCAATAGTTTATGTGTTATCTCATTTTCATTGATAATATTGACAATTGAAATGTACAATATATTTAATATTTTAATAAAATTAATTTTGATCACACTGGGCCTCTGAATCAATCATCATTTCAATTCTAATATCTAGAAATACTATAGAAATAGTTCCTTGTTTTTCAAGGGGAAATTAGTCTCCATACCATTCCCACATTTAATGTTTTCATCCTATAAAATAAAATAATGGAAAAAAGGGATAATGAGCCCAAACCTAGCTCTCACATCCCCCAGAGGTCTCAAGTGCATTTTAATGCTTCAAAAACATGCAAAATGAATAGATGTTCCCTCTAAATTATAGCACCTCTTTCTGATCCTTGGTCGCCTATAGGTTCTCTATAATTTTTTGTCCATCCTCTATGTCTAGTTCTCCCCAGTATAGGATGTTCATGGATTCATGCATGTATCTCCTCAGCTGTGACATGTTGATGACATTTTTCACCTTCTCTAGATGTGGGGGTAGGGGGAGGTGGTGTAAAACCATGACAACCCTATTCATGATACCAAACATCCCAATTAACCTCAGGGATAACATGACTCCCCAAATAAACATCTTTATTCATTTTTAGTGGGAGACTCTCATGAAAATTTTGTCATTATAATTGAACTCTGAGGTCCTATGATGGTGGGTTTTTTAGTATTTATGTCTACTTTCGGCAATCCTCACCTACTCACAAATGACCTACAATTTCTCCATTATCTCTTTCACCAAATCTTGGACCACTATAGATGACACTCTAATATCCATATTTCACAAGAATGACATATGGTGTCTCTCGTAAAAGGAATCAAAAGGATTTATTTAGAAGGTAGAGGGGTACCTTGTCTTGTACACACACTCTACCAAGGGAATGTGATCTTATAAGAATCTACTGAAGTCCAACACAGAGGACGTCCCCTTATCCTTTAGTGCCTGGGTAGTGCACTCAGTCTTCCCATTGTTCTATGGATGAAAGGTATTACTCATCAATATATAGGTCCTCAATTTTTCCTCAAAACCACATCACAATTATTACATAAACAGAATTTCATGGTAAAAAAATCATTGAGGGTTCCCAATGTAAGAGAATGATCACTTGTACATAGAGATACCCAAAAATATACACCTCACTCTTCTCCTTATTAGATGATATGTACTCCAAATTAAATATTTGTTCAAATGTCAACATAATGGAATCATGGCCATTCACTATGTGTTGATGCCCAGTGATTAAGTACGCATATATGACATCCCATTACAACTCTCAGATCTCAGGGAGCTGTAGGAAACCCACTGGAATAAGGTACTCAACATTAACCCATTGACAGATGAGCCAATGAGATATGAACCTATCTACACATCATCTCATTCATGAATATATTTACTATAATTTATGGTATCCATAAATCTTCCTTACACTACGATACATAGATAGGGGAGAAGTGAAAAACTCATGCATCACCTCTTCTCACAACATGTCAAGAACCACTGTTTTCCCAATTACAAGATGACATGATTACCTCCTTCAAAATATCCATCTGGTGTGTCACCCATTGATATCTAACCATGTACGACCTCACAATTGATGTCTCCCAGTTTGGACTCTCTCACATGATCAATGATCAAATTAGTTTGGACAATAGGCTAAATGAAAGTTGTAGCCTTCTTCTGCAATAGGGTCAACTATTGGGAAGACAACTACTATTAAGATTCATACACCATGAATACTTGGGACATCATATTAATATAGTATGTTAAAACATTCCCTTATCTAGATTATAGACTATATCGAAGTCATAGTCTATCATGAACTCCAATGTGCATCGCTGCCTCAGGTTCAAGTCTCTTTCTGTGATGACGTACCTAAGACTCTTATTGTCTGAGTGAACCACGAAGTGCTATCTGATAAGGTAGTGCATCAACGTCCTCCTGAAGAAGTATAATACTTCCAACTCAAGGTATTTATTTGAAAAATTATTCTATTAGGATCCCAATTCTCTATACTAGTATGTGATAACTACCTATTGATACCTCATCACGCAACCAATCCAATCTCATGAGGCATATCAACAATCTATGAACTCCATTTCTCCCACTTGTTGTATCAACAATGGAGTACTCTCAATCCCCTACCAAAACTCCTCAATGGCCCTCTGGAACTTTTTAGTCATGGTAATCAATTTTCTTTTTCACATCAGGTTAGTCAATGGATCATTTATTCTGGAGAATCCATCTACAAACCTAATATAGTAACACACCAAGCCGTGGAAGATTTGTACCTCTCAAAAATTATTGGCTGGCTTCCATGAATGCACTATTTTGATCATCACAATGCCAATGGATAATCCATGATTAGAAATTAAATACTCAAAAAATAGAATATCAGAAATCAAGAAGTTTCACTTCAAGAGTTTTCTGTAAATCTGGTTCTCTCGAATAAAATAAATAACCATACTCATGGAGTAACACATAAGGTTTTTTAAAACATCCCCTTACTCAAAACCCATCATACCTCCCTACTAATGATCCAAACACTCTTGGATCTAGATCGAGAATATGAATTATGGGTAGAACTCATCATGATATATATATTAGAAGATGCCCCATGAAAGAAATAACTCAAAGTGCATCTATATGACAAGGCTCTATCAACTCCAAGAAACTCTTTGGAAAAGGAAGGAAACTACTTCCACCATGTGACTTAACAATGCATGAATAAGAAAAAATATATTTAACATAAACACTATCCAATCCTCTACTATAGGAGGATCTGGATCACTGTGGGACCTCAAAAGTCTATGATGATGGAACTCATGGAGTTCACTAAGCCTATACAGATCCTCTTCCCACTCTACTAGGATAATCTACAACTCAATAGGTGGTTATTATACTTTCTTTCAACCGAGAGGAATGAGAATGTTTGAATGACACTTAATGGAGGCCTCGTTTCACAAAAGTTCTTCCCCATAAAGAAGTGCTGTTGTATTGGTGGGATTTCATCAAAAAGGCATCATGAATGTTATCAAGGAGTGCCACGTTCAGATACGCACATATATCAACAATTAAGAGATGACTCTGGAAGGAAACTCAATGAATAAATCATGTTTGATGCATGTACCATTGATCCTTATGTCAAATGTGTCATCATGCTAAGTTTAAAATACGGTATTCAAGGTCCCAATGAATTGATACGTTGGCTACCCATACCATCACTAGGTTCCATATCATGAGTGCCCAAGTAAAGACATGTAGACACTGCTTCCCTAAAACCAATTGATCATATCTAAGGGTATAAGTCTGAAAAACAAACCAATGAATGAACATGATATTATACAAATCATTAAAGACCCAAGACATGATGGGGATCAAGTCAAAACTACCCCAAGATGAACTATATAATCTACGGATGGCGATATGTGTCAAAAGAACCACTAAAATGAGAAGGCCTTTCCCTAGGAACCTACAAACATGCACATATAAAACGCAATGAAAAAGTGAATAAATCTAAAAGAATAAATGAAACATTGTAAAAAATTAAAAAAAGTATGCATGAACTTCTAGACAACATATATGTATGATAGTGTAAACTCAAAAGTAAATGTGTTAAATAGGCACCCAACAAAAAATATGTTCCCAACTAAAAAACTGGAAATAGAATTTCTGTGGGAGCCCATCACCTAAATCATGTGCTATGACCACCGTATATAGTCCATGAACCCAGTATCCCTAAGCTTCTCTATATTCAATGTTGAAATATCTGTCATCTAAAAAAGAAATGACACAAGTGGTAAAATACCATGTAGGGGTGAGTATATAAATACCAAGTAGAATGCCCCAATATGGGTGAAGGGGAGGAGTAAGCGATACCACAGAAGATAACGACATAAGATAGAAAATAGTATAGAATAATAGTTCATTTCATCCCAATAAACAGTTAATGTAATATCATCCAATCACAAATGGATAAACATGTCGTGTATATGAAATAACTATTGATTCTTTTCCTCCAATTAAAGGATATTACTGTCATCCTGCCATGAGAATCTAGACACAACAATCACATTGAATACCCCACATGTCTTTATCTCTACTAGAAGGAGATTAACCAATACCTTGTAGTGGGAACATAAATAGGATATATATTAATATATGATTATTCAAGGAATCATAAAAAGAGTATCGAGATATCCATATCGTAGCGATGTCCAAGAAAATAGTAACAAACAGTTTCAAATTTACCCATAAACAATTACTAGTATATCATATGTCTACGCTGAAAATGAAATACGAACCATAGTATTCGAAACGAGTTGATTCTATCCATTTTGGGAGGCACTAGAACACTATTATGTTTTTAGATCACATCAACAAAGAATGTATCAGTGGAGAAAGATTACCTCTTCCTTGTGTGTCCATAGATACATTAAAACATGTATCATCACTGTTCCACACAATCAAGGGTCCAAAAAATCTAGATAAGGATCACTTTTCTAGGTGTGACATTTGGGTACTACTATGATTGTCACATTGGATCTACAATACAATCTCCAATAGAGGGTAAAAAATTATAATTTCATTTGGGAACTCTACTTCCAAACCCTTCTAAACTATTACACAAAGATGATTCTGTTGGGGAACTCCAAATCCCATCCCTATGGTTGGGTAATGCCTAAATAAATCCTTTATGGTACTCCATTTCTGACCCCTTTCTCGAGGGTATTGCTCGAACGAGGACATCACATAACTATACTACACATCCTCGGTGGAGGGTAATGCAAAAAAATCCTTGGTGATACTACATGATTTATGTCATCATCGGGTGACACCTCAATGTGTACCGAGATGGATAATTTCAAATCGCATCTCAAAATCTACTTCTGGGGGAACCATTTCACTACACATGTAAAATCACATAGGATAGTCTAATAATAGGCCATAATTCATGTTCAAATGAAAGAGATATATATTATGGAGATTTTCTAATAATATATCAAAGGGTACACGGTGTATATGGGGACCCACATGGCATATACTCCCAGTTCACAACATAACCGTGTATATGTATAATACAAGGTTTTTTGTTTGTGTGGACAAATATTTTGTGTAGGTGGACTACACTATCTATACATACAACATGGGATTGTGTTATATCTCAGTGATTGTGTCCATGTAATGAACTTGTGTCTATATACCTGGACACCATGTCTATGTGGTCAGCTACAATGTATGTCCTACAAAAAAAGGATACATGAAGTGTGAAGGATGTCTACACATTGTGTCATCCGTAACATCCCAAAAATTATAGGGCCACCATTGATCAAGGATACATTCCATGAGTTTATCCAATAACAAACAGTATAATCAATTTTTATGTATAAACTCAAAATTTGAAAATATTGTCTTTATGCATTGAATCTTGCCCCCCCACCATAGATCATGCCTCAATTTTTCCCGAATCTCATGGATCTTTTTGTTATTCGCATTTTTTAGACACCAGACACCATAAATTGGCTCTGGTAAATATCAGGTGAACAATAGTTCATTCCACATGCCTCCATTCCATTGTTCTTTATAATCCTGGAAATTAAACACTGGAAATGTCATCATTTCCATGCAAAAATCCTAGATCTATACACATTTCAATGAACCATTCATGTTTCATAGATTCACCAAAGATCCGAGGGCCCAATAAATCTCTGTGTGGAATGGATTTTATCAAAGTAAAATCCATAAGGATTCCACTAGGGATGAACACAAATCATAAGGGAGAACAAAAATCAATTGATCATGTATAAAAAATCCATGAATCATTATCAGGAATGTTGAGTTCAAATTAGAAAATAGATGAATAAAAAAATTTATTTCTATATGAGGACACCTGGAAGGTCTGTAAAATTGAAATGATCAAAGAAAAATGGTTGATATACTCCATAATTTAATATATGATTGCGAAGAACCAAAAGAAGTGACCCATGTCTTGTTTAGATCAATAATTGGTGAAGAACATGTATTAAAACATAGAACATATACCTTTTGAGTTCATCATGCTTCAATTTACATTGATCCAAGAATTTATGATCATTTTACAAAGAGACGAAGAAGGAACACCCAACAAATTATTTAGGAAATATTTATCCCATCCTAGAAAACATTACATAATGAACAATTTATAGTCATTTATATTTTAAATGAAATTATATAAGTAATTAATTCATCCACATAAAAGATCTACCAATGTGTGATGGGTCTGAACATCCTGTGAAGACTCGCATTTTGTTTCTCCTATGGTAAACCCAAAACTCCAAAATCAATGCCAGAATCTGATTTATAATCCACCAATAATTTTATGATGTATCCATTTTACATTCTAAAGTTGTGGATATAAAATATAAAATATATTTAATATTTTTATTAAATATATTTAGGGAATCTCAGGGATTGAAATCTCACATAGTCTCACTGCCTAGAATTGGAAATATATATATATAAATATATTGGTGTATTATAAGGAAGAATACACCTCTGTTCACTAATAATCCAAATGTTATATTTTTCCACCTAGATTAATCTATATATGATCATGCTCCCTTATTGATAGGAATTGAGACTTTCATAACTAACGCATACCATTTATTCTTGTCCAGTTGATGGAATTAGTACCTGAGTTTTCTCGATGGGTTAAATAATTCACTAGCCAAACCCATGTATAAAACTTTGAGGAGTTGGATTCATAATAAAAATATATGTTTAAAACAATATTTTGATAATTGGAATAGAAACTGGCCCTATAATTTCATGGACTTTGATCATGTTAACGAAGACATTGAGTGGGAAGAAGTATTTTTTTAAAATGAAGGGGATGTATATATTTTAATGACATTGTCTCAAAAAAAATGGAGATTTTCACCTACGATATGGTATAAGGAACTTTCTACCCATGAATAGTCTAGAAACAGGTGACTTATGGAAGGGAATTTAAAATATACATTTATTTATTCCTAAATTAGTTAGAAGATGAAAACTTGTATACCCAACATCCTCTTGGATGATTGCCCCATCACAAGTGACCTAGATTATATTGGGTGGATGGTCATGTCTTATATCATAACCCTTTTAGATGAGGATAATAAAATCATGTATGATTGGAATATGAGATCCCATTTAGATAATTTTTATACTATTGACAATGCGTTTCTTAATTATGTGAATTATTTCATGGGGTATGTTCCATATGTGGAAGATGTTTGGGAGGTTTTTTTATCCCATAACCCTAACAGTGAATCATGAATAGAAGTATTTACAAGATTAATCTATATTGAATCATTGTATAATTATAATAAAAAATTGGTTGATATCTCTCAAGAATTCTTCCAAGGTGGTGTGTTTTATAGGGTGGTTTGTTCTATATCATCAGTTCACATTCAAATTGTTAATAAGAAGTCATATAGTAATATATTTATACCCATAATCACGCTTAACATTACATATATTTTATTGGACAATATTTCGAATCAACAAATTCAAAAGTATATTCGTAAATGGGTTTTGATAGAATTACATGGTTTTTAGAGAGATCTGGGCGAGAAAATATTATTTTTTCAGTGGAAATGATTACTCTCATTATCTGTTAAACTCATAGATCTGGCAGAAATGTCATATTGGACATATACATGGCTTAAGTGAGATATAATGGACCTTTAATTTCAATGATATGAATTACATGGGTTTTGATAACAGATTGGTGGATTGTTTTTTACAATTTTTTATTCTTATTTGTTTTCATTCATTATAAGGGGAATGAAAATGTGATCTTTCTTGTCGATATAGGGTTAAAATATGGTGATATTCTATCACCCAGTGTATTCATTTTGGTTTAATAAAAATTAAGTATGTTCATATCCTTATTCATCAAAAAAAGTTTCATCTGATTATTTCACTATAAGCCCAATATCTAATGTATTTACTATATTCTGTTAAAGGATGATGTAATTTTATTTTGGTAATAGGACCATGGAAACCAAAAAGAATCTGAATATGTCTTTATAGGAATATGGTAAATGGGGAAATAAATATTAATATCTAGAAGAGTATATTTTTTATTTTAACCATTTGTTTAGAGAGAAGGTCTCAAATGATTGAGATAACACTGGGTATTACCACAATACAATTTCAAAAAGAATTTCATGGTTCTCTAATGTCCATGAGGACAATTTTGATCCATAATTTTTAGCTTTTGGTTTAAAATATTCTAATCACAAAAATAATTTGTTAAATATATTTCTATCCCTATAGGGATGAATTACAATGGTAATTTTCTTTCTTTAGTCCATTACCATACTTGTATTGTTAGTTCTTATGGTTCCAAAAACTATAATGTGGAAAATTGAAAATATAATGATTTTATTTATATGAGATGATTAATAGAATAGATTTTTATCTTATGATCAACAAAGATGATTTATATATTTTAGGAATTATATGTATTAACATGAGAACTGTTAAATATTTTATTCAGATCATGTTGAAAAAGTTTCATTGATTTTATTTGGAGGGACATTCACATTCGGATAAATTATTTTCCACAAAATACATATAAAAATTTATATTATAAAGGGGATAATAGTGGATCTATGTATAAGGATACATGACCTTGTTCTGAATCTTCACCTCCCATTATGATGGACTATTGGGTGCAATGATATTGATTTTTGGATGCATAATTGGGTGGTATTTCAACTTCTAGGGTATCAGAATCCCAACACATAATTCTATCAGCTAATTTTATACCCAACCATTATAAATTGAGTTTTTTATCAGAAAAAGTATGACATTTTTCAAAATATAATGTTGAAAAATGATCATGACATGCTAGATCTCACTATTTACCCATCAAGAATATTCTCGTCCAAGGACTAAGGATTTTTATGGCCAGACAGTATTTTCATGGAAGAGTTTGGGGATTCCCTCTAATTTCATGATGTCACCCAAATGTTTTCCATTATTATTTATTGCTTCATAACCCATAAAATTACTATATGTAGTGAGTATTGTCGTAAAGTTATGTATCACCTCTAATTTTGTGTGTTTCATGCATTGAAATGAACAATATTCCATGAATTTTTTCATCCATTTAGAATAGAATGATATGGTTTTAGAGATTAAAGTTGGTATTTTTTTATTCTCTATATAGTTTTAGAGTATTGAAAATATTCCTTGTAAATATTTTAGGGTGTTGGTGACAATAACCGTGAATAAAACGGAATATCCATCCTCTCATAAGTATATTTTGGGTGATTTTTGAATTCTAATAATAAGTATCGGGATGGGAATAAATCACCTCTCATCTAGCGGTGGTATCTATTTCCCAAATCCTGGAACTTGTAATGGAGTTTCTATTGATGTACTAGGATAGGGATCCATCATTATGTCAATTTATGGAAGGTAAAACCCCCTTTTCCCCAACTAAAAGGGATTATTATCATGGATGATTGTTTCAATGGATCCCACCAAGTAATAAAATCTCAACTAACACTGATGGTTTTTGAATTTATAGTCTCATGTGTATAGGGTGTCTGTATTTTGACTCCATTTTCTTAGTGGTAGTTTCTTTATCTAGTTTTTATGGCCATAGATATTCTCTTCTTGGGGATTCATGTACACTGAACATTGTGATTATAGAATGTGAGGAAAATAATATCACATTGGAGTTGGTTAAATAGATTCTATGATCTATTATATCTCCTTTAATTATTGTTCTTATATTCCTTGGTTCATTAATTATCTTATTTAGAGAATTAATCATCTTCTTACCAATTGAGTGTAGGTGAGACATATGTTGTGTGAAGGGAATAAATTTGAGAATTTTCATTCTCCATCGGATAATCCTGATGAAGGCTTCACTATCTTATAATATATATGATCCCATACTCTTATATGTGTCGAATATTTAGAAAATATTCCCTCAGACATCATTAATTTAGAACACTAGGTCCCTCGATTAGCGTGAGAAACGTTTTCTACTTAACAATCTTTTACTTATGATGATGAAATGTTAATTTTCACCACCGATAGTTAATTAAAATATATTTTAACTATATATAGGAATTCAACATAATGTACTCATATCATGGTAATTGAACAACCATGACCAACATTTAATGGGTTAGGGGATTTCATCTACTATTTTTTTATCCACTCAATCAAAATTTCATAATTATCTAAAGGCATAGAAGGATAGTCGTTATCAAGAATCATCATCAACCCTAAAATACACGATTCAATATCAGTGTAAAATAACACATAAATACATAAAATTATATCCTATATAAGGTGTACTATAATATAAATAAATCACTTGTTACAAATGGAAAATCCAAAATAGATATATTCCTGAATACCAGATTAAAAATTTGTAATAATGGAGTCCTCACATCATCATCTAGCATATAAACCATCCATCTCTATCCAATAAGATCATACAAAATTTATTTCAAATGATATTTATATAAAATTTACTATTATAAATTAAATTCACATATAATGGTGATAAATAATACTTTGTAAAACTATCCAAAACAATAATTCATACACATGATAAACTAGTTTTTACGTTCATCAATAATATACAATATTTCAAAACCAATAAAATTGAATATTAAAATCAATTATAATGATATCAATGAACAACATTTGTAAAGATAACAATAAATAAATTTTTTCCTACGCAGAATATAGAAATTTTACATATATAAAATATCTATTATTCATATAAAATGAAAATAAATTTCACCTATTGGATAAACGGTCAATGACTGTAATTAGGATCTCATAGAAAACTCTATTATACCACTCATTAGAGAGGATACCCAAGGTATAACCATATAAATTTTCCCCCACTGTATCGTAGATGTTGGTATCATCCATCCAACATGTGGATGGTGGTAAAAAAATAGAAATATAATAAAATATTTATATTATTCTAACACATACATTGAATAATTTATTACCTTATAAAACACCAAAAAAGAACTAATCCAGATTCATGAAAAAATACAAAACCTCTTCAATGCATGGGATACTGGATGAAATAAATGTATCCACCGATATTAAGGATTGAAAAGAAAATTCAATTCTCTACTAATCCTATACTGAATATATTGGATAAATTAACAATATCCAAAACTCTCCATATGAATATATTGGTTTTTTCGAAACATTTTTATGGGTGAGAATGAGTAATTACTCAGTGAATTACTGTCTACATAGATTACTATGCTTTAATATATAAATAGAGATAGAAGTTGGATAGGAAATCATCTATTTCAATATAAAAGATTACTAATTAATGATAACATAAACAAATGTGTGTTTGGGAATAGATACATGTATAATCTTTCACTAATATTTTTTAAAATCAATATGTGTGAAGAGTAAATATAATTAACTTCTCAACAAAACCAAAACTAGGGGTGTGTTTATAAGAATGTACAATATTATCACAATGGATTTGAATTTTTCCATAGTTTGTTTTCTTAATATCTAAATAAAAATAAAAACATGAATAGAAATATATTATTCAATTCAAGGATCGAACTATCTGTCACGACCCGTCCCCTGAGGCCCATATCGTGACTACCCCAAGCCTTCCTTCCATAGTCCAGGGGCTGGAGACTAGAACCAAAGGCGTATATCCCTAAACTGGGAATGCGTTTCCTTTATAATGATAAACAATCAAATCAGAGTACCCAAGTGGAATAAAAAAACTATGTAAAAATGTATACAAAAGAAGTGATGGAAAGTAAAAGGGGCCATAAATACATGCCCAATTAGAAAGTACAAGTATAACTTAAAGAAATTACAACTGAAAGAAAAGTAAAGTAGTTACAGGGTCGTCTTCTAGGGTGTTTTACCTGAAGGGGTTGTACATATGGCCTCCTCAGCACTCTCGACCATTCGTCTCCATGTACCTTCACACTGAGTAGTCCACCTCTAGGTATCATTCAGTCGTTCCACTCTCGGCCTCAGTTAGCAATGTATGTCATCTGTAACCCACACAACCATGTGCGGGCATAGCCTATGCAAGGTTGAGTATAACGATACTCAGTAGGGACCCTGAGACCCTCATGGTCTCAAAAAATCCAACATGTATAGACAAAAAATTATGAAATCAATGGATAACCATTACATAGGAATATTCCCATACATATACCTAAGTTACTTAGTGACCCATGTGAATCATGAGGAAAACACAAAATCCATTGAATCAGATCAAACCAAGATTTTCATTATCGAAACCACGGCTGCTGGAAAACTCCTCCTCTGTCAGGTACAGTGGGCATGTCGGAACACCGAGGTGCTTCTCGCTAACCTTGGACTGTTGAGGTACACCTCCTGTAGAGTACCGTAGGTTTGCTGCCAACAACAGCCACTCCTCCAATGTGGGTATGCCGCCAACTACCAGGTGTTCCCACTAATAGCCTGGAGAGGTAATTCTCCTATCGAGTACCGCGGGTATGCCACCAACTACTAGGTGATCCTCCTCTGGGGGTCTGCCGCCAACTACTTGGCACTTCAAACTGGGCTAGTCAAATCTCTCCGTGTCGAATCAGTCAAGCAGTCGTCAGGACTGCTAGCTCCTAGGTCTCCGCAATTTGTCTGCTCATCACTCGAAGGATCCGCTCCGTGATCTAATGGGAAATAATCCAACTTTTGTGTAGTGCCATGAAAAATTATTTCAATTGTTCTCCACGTCATAGGGTTCTCAACACAATAGACGGCGCGTCAATCGGCTTCTTGGTCTGTTATTTATTAGCCTTTTAGTCACGGGGGCCCAGTTGGATTTGTGTACGATCCAACCTGACCGTAACTCAAATATAACCTGAACTCAAATGGGGTAATCTCATATTGACTGCTTTGTTCCAAGAATACCGACGTTGCTGATAGTTCATCAAACAGACGTCTGATGCCAAAGATATGCCCCAAGAAGATAATGGGTCAGTAATGAGCCCGGGTCCGGTCCGACTGTCTCGGCCCAACCCGGTCTGGGCCGACCAGGTCTGGGTCGACCCGGTCAGTCTCGCTGCATCTGACCTCGCCCATTCGGTGGGCCAGCCAGCTATGTTTTGGCCTAGTCTGCTGGGCCCGGCACAACAGACAGCGAGGGCGGTTCAGCCCAGAAGTCACCATGTAGGTGACTCGACCCAAAGGTCAGGGACGGTTTGGAAAGCACTGTGAGGGGTACGACTCAGGCAACTCGGCCTAAGTGGTCGGTCCAGTCGGGGAACCAGCGGGCAGGCCACACGAAGAGGAAGCTGGTCGTGGGTGCTCCAGGTAAGGCACGACTTGGGCTGGGCTGGCCGCGTGGTCGTCGTGCAAGGATGGGGGCGCCAGGCAGGCCGTGGCAGGGACTGGGCAGCCTGTGGGGGAGCCGAGTAGGGCACCGGGGGGCCGTGGAGGCAGCGGGGGAACCGGGCAGGCTATGGGAGGGGCTGAGTAGGCCGCAAGGGCACCGACAGGGATGTGAGCAGGCGGGCTGTGCACCGGGCAGGGCCCTAGGAGGCCAAAGGTAGTTGGGCCGAGCACCGCTTGTGCTGGCGGTGGGTGGATGGAAGCTTCAGTGCACCGTGGGGGTGGTATGATTCGTGGAGGCTGTGGGTAGCGCAGCCTTTGTCGTTGTTGCCTTTGTCGTCGTTGCCTCATCAACATGTCGTAGAAATCCATAAGAAGGAAGAATCAAAGGAGGATGTCGGGCCATTATGGTTGGCCCGTAGCCTCTGTGTTTAAAGTGATATCAATTGGTTGACTGAAATATGAAAGATGTACATCAATTATTTACAACCACACAACTATTTTTTTTCAATCAATGACGAGAAATGAAAAGGGATAAAACACATGGTAAACCCCATACTTTTGATTCGTCGATCGACGTTCGCCTCTTGTTGACGGTGTTTCAGAAAGAAGATGATTATTTTCATCGTTCGTTGCATTCATCACGCACTCCCAACTCTGAACTACGTTGGCCATGGAAGACACTCCAGGTAGGTAGGATCCGAGGGAGGAAGTCGAAGAAGGTTGTGGGTGGCATTCTTCACCTTCTTCATTGAGATAACTCCTTGGCTATCCACATTCTTTGTTCCACTAAAATGAAACATTCCAACAAAATTAATAGATAGGTTATCTATTATTTTTTCTGCATAGAATTTAAAAAGGGATAATAAATTAAGAGGCTCCCCTTAATAAATTATACACGTTGGAGCAATTAATTTAAAGGGAGAGGTGGAACCAATTATTTGTAGAGGATTTCAAGGGACCCCCCTCTCATTAATGAGGGGAGATGGGATATTTTCCACCATCCCATTAATTGGGTGTTTTACTCTCATGTGGTCCTTATGACGTAACCACTCACAGGAGGTTTTGTTTCGGTGGGCCCCACAACCATAACCTCTAAAGGGAGGTTAGGTTGTGGAAATCCCACCACCAACTCCAATGTGGAGGTTTTAAGAAACAATCACTCACAATCACGGTGGATCAAAAATAGAATAGACTGTTGTACACTTAATTTTATTATTTTTTTATAAAATTCCAAAAACAAACTTTTAATCTCAACCATATTTTGTCGAGGTGAATGTATTCTTATGAGAGTACTAGAATTACGAGTTCAATGGTTCCCTTGGATTTCAGTTCCGAGCGACGGTTCAAAAGATATAAAAACCGGCTCTTAAATTTAATGAACGTACCCAACAAAACATCGGAGATTGATTCCAGGCACACCGGGCCTTGGAATCACGCACCGTCAGTTTTCGGGGACTCGTAAAAATATCACCTGAATTTAAGAAAAAACATTCCATGGAATTTCCAGGGCTTTAAATTCTTCCATCCTAAGGGATTTACATCCCCGTAAGCTACAACTCGATCTATGAGAACAAAAGAGGGTACATAGCATGCATCTGAGCCTCCCGCTCCCAGGTTCTCTCCTGGAGGTTCTCGTGCTGCCAGTGAATGCGCACCAGAGGTATCGACCTTCCATGTAGGAACCAATATTGTTGATCCTCAATCTCCATTGTAACCACGTAAAAGTCTCTCCATCATCGAAGTCCAGCTCTCCATGGTCTATGATGTGGGAAGGGTCATGCACCTATCTCCTTAGCTGAGATACGTGGAAGACGTTGTGCACCCTATGCAACTGAGGTGGAAGAGCTAAGCGGTAAGCCATGTCGCCTACTATGTTGAAGATCTGGAAAGGTCTGATGAACCTCGACGATAACATGTCACCTCGACCTAATCTTCATAGATCTCGTCGAGGTGGGACCCTTATGAAGACATGGTCACCATCCTTGAAATCCAGAGGTCTCCATCTCTTTTTTGAAAATTACATCTATCTTTTTTGTCCTCTCTTCATCCGCTCCTGGATAATCTACACCTTTTCCATGGTTGCACGCTCCATCACTGGTCCCACTAGTGCGGACTCCCCTGGGTCAGTCCAGCACAAGGGTGATCTACAAGGTTGCTCATACAATGCCTCAAAAGGTTCCATCCATATGGTGGAGTGATATATATTGTTTTATGCAAACTCCATCAAAGGAAAGTGATCCTACCCTCTCCGTCTAAATTCGAGGACACATGCATGTATCATGTCCTTGAGGGTCTGAATAGTTCATTTAGTTTGACCATCTGTCTAAGGATGGAAGGTGGTGCTCAGATGTAGCTACGTCCCAAAAGCCTCATGAAACCCCTTCCATAGCTGGGAAGTGAACCGTGCATCATGGTCGGAGACAATAGAAAAAGGTACTCCATGTAAACACACAATCTCCTGCACAAAGAGGCATCACATGCTGTCTACTGCACGGTTCTCTCTGATCTGTAGGAAGTGGGCCGACTTGGTGAGTCATTCAAATATCACCCAAATCGAATCGTGACCCCAAGATATATGTGGAAGACATATCACGAAGTCCATGTATTTCCATCCCACATCCAATTTGGGACCTCTAAATGCTGAACCAAGCCTACTTGTACCTGGTGCTCCTCCTTCACAAGCTGACATGTGAGGCTTCGAGAGACACACTACGCTATATCCTTCTTCATACATAGCCACCATTTCTGTCTTTGATGATCCTGGTACATCTTCACTACTCTTGGTTGTACCTCTAGAGGGGATGTTTGGAAATACCTCAGCACTTCCTCCTAAAGTGCCACTGGTACCATGGTACATTATCTAAAGAGGATTGCGTGCTACCCACCTTTAGAAAAGCCCTTAGGGGTCTACCCTGTGGATATCTGAGAACGTAGTGTCTCACAGTCAGTGTCCCCATGATGTCCCTCCCTGACTCAATAAATAAGTGGGGGATTAATGATAAGAGACTGAAGTAATGCTGCTTCATCTCTATCCACAATGGATATCTGTAATGTAGTAAGACGCTCTATCGCCCCTCCTATAAGCTGTATACCAGACCTCCAGTTGAGTGCGTCTACAACAAAGTTCCCCCTCCCAGGAGTATAAACTATATCGAAGTCATAGTCCTGGAGGAACTCAAGACAATGACATTGTCTCAGGTTCAGGTCCTTCTGATAGAAGATATACCAGATACTCTTGTGATTAGAGTAAATGATAAAACGCTCGCCCATCAGATAGTACTACCACATCTTAAAACCGAAGACCACTGATTCTAACTCTAGGACATTGGTAGCATAGTTATGCTCATGCTGTCTCAGCTGCTGAGAACCATAAGAAATCACTGCTTGCTTATGCATCAGGACACACTCGATTCTGGTCCCGGATGTGTCGCAGTAGACTACTTACACTACGCCCTCCTCAGGAAGCCTCAAGATGGGGGCACTAGTTAGCCTTTTTCTCATATTCTAAAATCTCAAATGAAATCTATCCGACCACACGAAGGGTTAGCCCTTCTTCTTAAAGGCTGATAGTGGTGCTACAACTCTGTAGACATCTGGAATGAACCTCTGATAGTACGCAGCCAATCCCCGGAAACTTCGTACATCTGTCACACTCATGGGTGGCTCCCACGAAAGTAACGCATTGATTTTTTCTGGTTCTACTTCAGCTCTAGCCTCCAAGATGACTTTTCCTAAGAATTTAACATCTTGAATCCAAAACTAGCTCTTCGAGAGCTCACCATAAAGCTAGTGCTCTCGGAGAGTGTCTAGTACAACCTGTAAATGGTAGGCATGCTGATCCTCAGTTTTCAAGTAGATTAGAATGTTTTCAACAAAGAATACAACAAAACGATCGAGTTACAAATGGAATATTATTTTCATGATACTCATGAACACTTCTGTAATGTTTCTTACGCTGATGGGAATAACCAAGAACAACAAGTGGTTGTAAAGATACCTGAAGTCCACCTTATGAACATCCTCATCTCAAAATCTGAGCTGGTGATTTCCTGATTTGAGGACTATCTTTGAGAACCATCGAGCTCCCATTAGGTGATCAAAGAGGTCATCAATCTTTGGGAGTGGGTAAATGTTCTTCATGGTCACCTGGTTCAGGTGACGGTAGTGGACACAGAGCCTCAAGCTTCTATCTACATTCATGGCAAACATAATCGAGGCTGCCCAAGGAGAAACACTCGGCCCAATGAATCCATTCCCCTACAAGTCCTCTAGTTGTACCCTCAGCTCGCGATGATCAGCGGGAGCCATCCGATATGCTGGAATAGATATCGGTTCCATCCCGGGATACAGGTCAATGTTGAATTACACCTCTCTACAAGGAGGTAGACATGGAGCATCATCAAAGAATACATCCTCATACAGGTCCACCGATACTGGATAAGTTAGGCTCTCCACCTCAACAGCTCCGAGGGTATGTCAATCCAACAAATGATTGATCGGTTGTACCATCCTCTGACTTAGCCCGTCCTATGCTGTAAAGGATCATTTCTCGCTAGTGAAGGTAAAAATAGTCCCATCCATGCAAAAACACCACACATTTTTCCTAATACAGACGATCTGAGTATGGACTGTAGAAAACCAGTCCATACATTAGATGACGTTGTAAGGCCTCACGCCACTACTATGAGAACCCAGCTGAAGCTCTCGCCTCCTAGAGTAAGATCGCACTGCTGGAACCAGTGCATAATAATCGAATATTCTCCCATTAGAGTCCCTAGGCCTAAGGATCAAACTAATGGCTCTGTTGGAATCTCCGAGCTCTGAACGAGGGATGTGGCAATGAAAGAGTGGCTATAACATTTGTCTATAAGAACTAAAATTAAGGTAGATTAGACACAGATTGTACCTTGAATCATCTATGTAGCACAGTGATCATAAGTCTCAGCTATATGGAGCTGAGCTCTCCCTTATCCACCTGATCCCTTCGGTTGGGGTGAACCACTTGGTGGTGGTGGGGGTAACACCTCATAACGTCCTCCACCCCCAGTTGCCATCCAACTCCTCTACCACGTTCACTTATTCCATGAGGACCACCTCATTTGAACCTCTTCCTCTTCATGGGAGGTCCCTCAACTACCTTCTGATCATCAGAATGGTGGGTAGGACAGTCACAAGCCATGTGACCATGACAACGGAAAGAGTATCATAGTCCTCTCCTTGCATGTCTGGATCTTTCTCCACTCCAGGTGCCCCACACGACTTATTTTGAGTCGTTCGGTCATCCACCTATAGGTATGGTCCTCTTAGAACTATGAAACATCTTCCTACTACCAGCTATAGAAGACCCCTCTGCATGTTGACTAGTAGTGGGACTCATTGCTGGAGACTGCTCAGCATGGAAAGTCTCTACTAGAAGGACTCTTTGTAACACCCCCACCTGTATCGGGATACTAAGTGAGATAATCGGAGCTCATATCTATCGCATGAGCCCTTTCTCGAAGGTCCAGGCCCTGAAGAATGGGTCCCATACCATATCTGTGGAGTAGCGTTAGAGGTCGGTGAACCCCGCTGAGTAATGTGCTATTGTCATGCTACCCCGCTGTAGATGCAGTAGCTCCTGTATCCACACCGATCAAAAAGTGGCCGGGACAAACTCCACCCGGAACAAGCTCTTGATGTATACCCAGAGTAGCGTCGCCTCGTCATGAAACTAGAGCATCAGGCTCCACCAACTTGCCTACTGATGTCTAAAGGAGGCTGGCATTAAGGATCACCATGAAGTCAGCTGGTGTCCCCACTACTATGAAGACAATCACCACAACCTCCAACAAATCCTCATCCGCCAGTTTGTCAATCTCTCCCCTGAATCTGGGTATCCTCTGGCGATGGAACTCATGCAACGCGCTTAAGTGGTGTGCATCATCTGCTGTTGAGGCTGGGGGCATTGGTGTCCCAAAAGGAAGTAGTACCGCTGGTGCCTCCACCAGAAAAGGATCATGCAATGAGGCCTCGTCGCTCTGTGGGCTGTCAGTACGTACGACTCTCTGGGATCTAACTGCTAATCTGGGGGGAAGCATTATGAAATAAAAAGATGTGACACAGTCAAAATATTATACCTGGTGAGATGACCTAGTTGATATGACTTAAAAATCATTTGGAAACACGCACTCAATCAGTGTTTTCATGCACTAAGTCGGAAGTTAGAAGTTAGGGTCATGGTGTATGGATATGTCAGCTGCCCGCACCAACACTGGACTCACTGAGCTGAAAACCACACATAGTACCCTTAAAAATATTGCTTCATAGAAATTAATGACCATATTTCTATGTTCTACAGTAGAACCGACTCCTCTGATACCAATTTGTCATGACCCGTCCCCCGGGGCCCATATTGTGACTACCCCATGACCACCTTCCATAGGCCATGGATAAGCGACTAGCACCAAAGGTTTAAATCCCTAATCTGTGATGGAATTTACTTTATAATTGTAAACAAACACATCAAATTACACAACTGGAAGAAAAACACTTTGTAAAACTGTATACAAAAGAAGTGTTGGAAAATAAAAGGGGCTATAAATACATTCCCAACAAGAAAGTACATGTACAACTAAAATTATGTACAACTAAAGGGTAGGTACAAATGTACTCCTCATTACTCCAATCTGTCTGTCTCCTCCATGTACCTTCACACTGAGTAGTCCACCTCCGAGTACCGTTCAGTACTGCAACTCCCTGCCTCAGACAACGTTGTCCATCATCTGCAACCAACACAACTAGTTGCGTGCAGAACCTGTGTAGGAGTGTGTATAATGATACTCAGTAGGGACCCTTAGACCCTCAAGGTATCATAAATATACAACAAGGATAAATCAAAATGTATAAAATCAGCGGATAACTATTACTTAGGTATATGACCATACATTTACTTAAGTAATATAGTGACCCACGTCAATCATGATGAAAACAAAAAAGTCATTGACTCAGTTCAAAAAAGGATTCTCATTATCGAAACCACAAATACTGGAGAAATCCTCCTCTGTCGAGTATAGTGGGCCTGTCATGACACCGAGGCACTTCTCACTAACCTTGGACTGTTGAGGCACTTCTCCTGTCGAGTACCGCAGGTCAGCTGCCAACTACCATGCACTCGTCCACTGTGGGTCTTCGCCAACTACCAGGTGCTCCCCCTAATAGCCTGCAGAGGTACACCTCTTATCAAGTACCACTAGTCAGTTTCCAACTAACAGGAGATTTTCCGTTGTGGTTCTTCCGCCAAATACCATGTGCTCCACACTGGGCTAGTCGAATCACTTAGTGTCGAATCGATCAAGCAGTCGTCAGGTCTGCCAGATACTAAGTCTCTACACTCTGTCTGCTTGTCACATAAAGGATCCGCTCCTCGAGCTACTGGTAAATACTCCAACTATCGCTAAGTGCCACGAAGAAGTATCACAAAGATGTACCACTTCATAGGGGTCTCAACGCAACAGACGACGGGTCAGTCAGACACCTAATCTGTTAGTTATTAGCATTTAGTCTAGGTGGACTGGTTGGATTCGTGTACAATCCAACATGACCATAACTCAAATATACCCCAAACTCCAGAGGGGTATTTTCAATGGGACTTCTTCGTTCCATGAATACCGATGCTGCTGACGGTTTATCAAACAGATGTTCAGTGCCAAATATATATCCCAAGAATCGAATGGGTCAGTAATGGGCCCGGGTCCGGTCCGACCAGGGTGGACTGACTCGGCCCAACCCAGTCTGGGGAGACCCGGTCTGGGTCACCCCGATCAGTCTCGCTGGGTCTAACCTGGCCCATTGGGTAGGTGAGCCCGCAATGTTTTGGCCCGGTTCGTCGGGGCCCAACCCAACGGACTGCGAGTGCGGTTCGGCCTGGAGGTCGCCATGTAGATGACTCGACCCGAAGGTTAGGGATGATTCGTCTATCACTGCATGGGGAACTGCTTGGATGACTCAGCTCGAGAAGCCGGGCCGATCGGGGAACTGGCGGGCAGGTCGCGCAGAGCACAGGCTGGCCACATGTGCCCCGGGTAGGGCGCGGCAGGGGCCGGGCATGCCACTGGGGCACCAGGAAGGCTGTAGTAAGAGCCAGGAAGGCCGCGGGGGAAACAAAAGGGCCATGGGTAGGGTGCGGAGGCGCCTGGTAGGTCGCGGAAGGGGCCGGTCGGGCCGCGGGTAGGCGTGTCGTGTGCCGCCTGGGAAGGTAGGGTTCAGCTGTAAGCTTCGGTTCTACGCGGGGGAGGCGAAATTTGCAGAGGCCGCGCGTAGCGCGACCTTCATCTTTGCCGCCTTGGTCATCATCCCCTCATCGTCATGCCGTAGAACGCCACAAGAAGGAAGATTTGACTGAGGATGTTGGGTCATGTTAGGTTGGCCTGCATCATCCACGTTTAATTTTATATCAGTTGGGTCTTCGAAATAGGAATGATGAAAATCAATTATTTACAATCACCGAATGATTTCATCTCAAACAAAGACAAGAAAATAAAACGGATAAAACACAAGGTAAAACCCCTACTTTTTATTCTTCGATCGACATTTGTCTTTAGTTGAAGGTGTTGCGGAAAGAAGACGATGAAGTTAGCCATTCTCCGCATTCGTCATGCACTCCCAACCCCGAGCTATGTCGGCCATGGATGACACAACACGTCTGAATGATCCTAGGGAGGAAGTCGAAGAAGTTTGTTGGCGGTGTTCTTAACGTTCTTCGTTGGGAGAAGTCCTTAGCTCTCCTCTATCTCCGTTACACCAAAATGAAACTTTCAAAACAAAATAAAAGATTGGTTATTTATTATTCCGTTGGCATAGAATTCAAAAAGGGGGACTAAACTAAGAGGCTCCCCTTAATAAATTACACACATTGGTACAATTAATTAAATGTTGAGGTGGAACCAATTAATGGTAGAGAAGGCAAGGGACCCCCTCTCATTAATGAGGGGAGGTGGGAGATTTTCCCCCTACCATTAATTTGGGGGTTTTAGTCTCATGTAATCCCCACAATGTAACCTCTCACAGGAGGTTAGGTTTGGGTGGTTCCCACCACCATAACCTCTCATGGGAGATTAGGGTGTGGTGGTCTTACCTCCAACTCCTAATTAGAGGTTTTAACCAACAACCACTCACACTCATGCTGGATCAAAAATAAAATAAAGTGTTGTTTAATTAATTTTATTATTTTTTTATAAAATCCATAAAAATAACTTTTAATCTTGACCATCAGCCGTCGGGATGAAACTTTTCATAAGCGAATACTGGCGCTGCGATTTCAACGGTGCCCTCAGATTTCAGTTCCGTGAACCGGTTCAAAAGTTATAAAAACCCATAAGTACGTTTACTGAATGTACCCGAAGCAAACTTCAAAAATTGATTTGGGGCACACAGTGCCTCAGAATCATGTGGCATCAGTTTTCACAGGCTCATTAAATAATCCCATGAATTTAAGAAATCAATCTCCATATAATTTTTTGGGTCATTACATTATCAGCCACGATATACATTATTTATATTATTTTAGAGATGCAACAACATCCTTAATAGATACCCATTTTCCTACATACATAAAATATAGTAATAATAATAAAAATATTAATAAAAATTCAATGATATTAAAAGGATAGTTATTTAATTATTTACAAAACCACATCATATATTGATTTGTATCAATGTATAGATTATTCACGTCATTAATGTAATATAATGTAACTGAAATTACATCCAATATATTCCAAAAATCAATATAGAATAATTATATTTTTATCAAAATGAATAAACTACTTTTGTTTATAATGTTCAAATAAGAATACTTTATTATAAATTAATCATTTATAAGATATTTATTAATTTATTATAGCTCAATAAGTAGATATTTCATAAAAAAAGATATTATTACATCATTTCTAATCTCATGATTTAGTTTCCATTAATTTTACAAAATAAATAAATAAATACATTTTTATAATTTATCATCCTTTTATATAAAAATTTTCCAAAAATTTTATGCTTGATGATAAATAAATAAATATATATATATATATATATATCATACAATTAACAAGTTAATGATTCAATGATAGAAACTCTATTATGAAATAATTATGATAATTTTTATCATTTTATTATCATTTATATTATTTACTAACATCAATATTATGATTATTTATCATTATCCAATATAATATGAAAATTATCATATATCCATAGTTATAAAAAAAATATTCTGAATAAAAATTATTTATTTTGACCATTTTCATTATCAAAATCTTTATGATAATCCGCTAAAAAGTTAAATAATTATAAAACATATAATATTTAATTCAATGCATTGATCCCACAAATTTTAACCAATATATTACACTATATAACATATATTATCATAAAATAATTGTTTATAAAACCCATGTACATTTTCTTAATATAACTAAGAATATAATTTATAATTTTAATGGTTTCATTCCCATTATATTAGTGAAGTTCACTTAGTTCAAAATAATTTATAATAATCAATGTTTATTTAAAAAATATTAGTTGAAACTAATTATTTAAAACATTTTATACAATAACATTATGTAATAATAATAATAATTTTTTTGGGTAATGTGATTCCTTCAACAAGGTAATCCCATTTTCGTAAAATATTTATTTTTTATGACTGGGAACAATTTCATTCATTTCATCACATTTGTGGAAGCATATGATAATTAACATTATATATATAATTATTTTTTTTATATTCATAAAAATATCATTTAAATCATTATACTATTGATATTTATAAAAAACTAACAATTGTTTGTAATTGGTTTTATGATGATGAGTGGTGTGTAAGCCAACAATCATCATCCTAATCAAATTTCAGTCACCCTTATGTTCTACCACATCACATGGTTAGTAAAGAGGACCCTTATAGAACCAGAACACACCCCATTGAGATGATAATAACATGCAATGTATTACTTATTTAGTTATTTTCATTATGCATTTTTTAGATATTTTTCTAATGATTTTATATTTATTTATGGCTTTTAGTACAGTCAAAAATGAATTTTAACGAACCAAAATATAATAATTATATTATTATTTATACTAGACCATAATAAAATATCTATTAAACAAGGTGGCTTGAATATGAATAACAATATTTTATAAATTATGTATAACTTTTTGGGAAAATAAAATATATTTATATATATAAGATTAGTTTTTACCATAGTTTTTATGTGTTTCAAAAATACTAGTTCTTTAAAACCATGTATTTATTTATTCTTGTAAAAAAATAATACACTTAATTATCCAAATATTTATAAAAGTAATATAAAAAAATTATGATCGATTTTCCGAATAAAATTTTAAAAATTAGCTCTCAGTAATTTTATTGTGAATATTTTTTAAAATATTAATGTTTTATCGAGTACTGAACATATTAATTATTATTATACCCTGCCTTTTCATTTTAATAATTTGAAAAGTTCTTTATTTTATAAAAAAAAGAAAAAAGTTTTTAATTATGTAATAATTAAAAAATTAATTATAGAATAATGATTTTAATTTTTTATATTTTAAATAATTATATACCTATGAAATGTTTTTAAATGGAAATATGCCTTTTCATCTCGTTTTTGAGATTAATTTTAAATAAAATATTACATTTTATATGGGATTAATTTTTATAACTGTTATTAATAATTTTAAAAATAAAATTTATTATTGGATAATATGTTTAATTTAATTTCTATACATAGTTAACAGAAAAACCAGTGAAAATTAATTACCATATTTAGGGTTACAACAGGGTTTTGTGTCTCACATGTGCTTGTGTTAAAATTAATATTAAAATAACATTGAATTTCTAAAATAAATTGGATTTATAATTTATAAGAACTAATCCCATATTATCAAATTATACTAGTTTTAATTTTATTATTATTCGATAAATCACTAATGTATATAAATTCAAAAATAGTAAAGTTGTAAAACTACGAATTGTTAAATTTTGTAAACATAATTGATAAAGAATAACTAATTTTTTAAAAAAAAATTGGGTGGTTGAGTTATAGATCATCTATTTAATCCCTAAAATATATTACTTATCAATTTTTGAGGTTCGTGGGGCGAGAGTGACATCCACTATTGATTCATTTTATTATTTAAAAATATCCACTCTTCCTTAATTATAAACGTGTCATAGTTACCCCAACATATTCACATATAATAATCTATTTATCTCATGAAATCCTCAAAAAATATTTTATCGTATTCTCTATACCTTTTCTAGAGCTACTCTCAATCCCAAAATACAAACCCTAGTGACCATATTAAGACATCTAAAGGGAGTATCTCTATGCGATGTTGATTTTCTTCTCTATGATTTTTCTTAAATAATTTTACATTGAACACCTTCATTCAGATATTAATAATTCTAATAAAATGACATAATAATCTAAAATATAATAATATTTTATTATGTACAATTAATAAAATATATATTTTCTCACTTCCATCAATGTGAAACAATCTTGTCATTCATGTTCACAATGGACTATGACCTCATGAAATGATATAATATATTTTCCATCATATCCTCTAATGAAAACATATAATTATTAATTTTAATTTTTAAAAGATATTTATGAAATAATTATACTTTTGGAATTATAAAATCACATATACCATCTTACTTCCATTTAATGGGAATATGATAACATCGATCGTCTGTAAGACTATCTACCGACACACGATGTAATGTGATCTAATCAACACTTACACATTACATAGAAGAATGTAAGTATATTATTATAGAAAATTATAATTAAATGAGTCGAAAAAAATAATTTTTATTGTTAATATTTTATTTAAAATAAATTCATTTAATCTGTCTAGAAAATGGATACAATATTCATCTATACATATGATCTACGATCTCTATTAACAACAAAATTTATTTTCTATATTTATCATTATTAGATAAAATTACATAAATATATAATTAATATATATTATATTTATGTAAATTTTTAAATTATTTAAATTATAAAATCATGATCAATAAAATGAGGCAAAAAAGAACATAAAAAATTATAATTGAATAACAATAGAGATATTATTAGAAATGTGATTTTACTAAAGATATGTTAATGAAAAATGTAATCTATGGTTATATGTAAATCATATATTGAATTTTAAAAATGAGTACGGTTTAACAATATATGTATAATAATTTTTTTTTATTATACTGGAGATTGAAATTTGTACAAAGGAATTTGAAGCTTTAGGTAAGGGATTTTCTTCTCAATTTTATTTGTTATATAACCCATACCATATTCAAAAAATCATTTTTTATGTGGTGTATATACTTTACATGAATTAATTTTAGGTGTAATGTCATTAATTTTTGGGGTATACATATCCATAAAAGGTAAAATCAATATTTTTATTTATTATTCAATAGATTCAAATGAGAAAATTGCATTATCTAATAATGTAATTGATTATCAGGATTCCATACAATTATGATTCTAATGATAAAATATGATTTTATATATTTCTATAAACTCTTGAATTTTTTTATACCGTATTTATATAAGTAAAATAAATGTTTTTGTTTTGTTTTCATCTCTTTATGTACTAATAATTAAAAAATAATATTTTTATCTAAATTCATAATTTATTTCTCTCTTTAGTTTAAAAAAAAATTATTTACATTTCCACATTGTAAAAAATAGTTTTAAATGACATTTTACCAATATCCAGTTATTACATTAATAAATTTAAACCAATAATTAATTGTTTCAATTTTATTAAATTCATAATTTTTTTCTTATTAAAACTAAAGAGTTTTGGAATTTTTTAGAAATTGGGAATGGTTTATTTATTTTATAATGTGTGGAGTAAATAAAATTTCTCACATACTTGACCAATAAATCATTTGAATCTTCTACTAGATGGTTCTATATTTATGTTCAAATAAACTTTTTCGGTTAATATTTGGAAAATTTTATAATTTAAGGAAGGGATTTTAAATGAAATTTATATTTTACTCACAAAATTTTAATTGAATTTTATGGAATTTATATTCAACAACAACAATAATATTTGTTAACTTTTTTGTTTTCTTATATATATTATCTAAGGGTGTAATGGCCCGGACCTCTCTGGCCCTTTCCTTTGTCAAAAAGAAGGTCAAGAAGTGTTCTAGAGGGTAAGATGGACCATTCCCACACTTTCCAGAATTTTGAAACTACACGCCGTGTAGTTTGAGTACAAGTCGTGTACTCCCTTTTTGGGTATACCGCATGTTTCAAGCCTTGTTCTTGCTGTGTGGAATAATGGGTGCACTCCGTGTGACCAGTTCCACACGCCGTATAGTCCCTCCCCGTGAACGCGTTACCAGTCAAGGACTATGTTCTGTGTTGGAGTCATGTCCTTGACGTGTGCAATAAATGAGTACACACTGTGTGTGCAAACTACATGTCGTGTAGTCCTTCCCCACGTATGTGTTACCCTCAAACCGTGTGTTGACTAGTCAACGGCCACAGAGCCGTGTTGGAAGCCACCTGGAGACCGTGTAATAGAACATAGTACATGCCATGTACCATAAAGTACATGCGAAGTAATTTTTCTTTTCAAACCTATAAAAGGAGGGGTCCCCTCCTATTTTTCAACACACTCTTCTCCTCCCCTATCCTCTGAGAAGAGCTCTCCCAAGAGACTCAAAGTCTCTTTCATCAATAAAATCTTCATCCAAGCTCTGATTTACGATACGTCAGTGGCCACGGGATCATAACGACGAGGCGGAACTTCCGTGCTTGGATACGTTGACTTTACTTCAGCCTTTTCTTTCAGACTTCCACTCAAGGAGGTTTTTCTGGGACCCAACAGAAGTGATGGACGCCGACGGACGTCTTGTAAGGTTGATCCGGGGGAGCTTTGTGATCGAAACCTGTTGTGTAGGGATTTTACCTTCGTCTCTCTAATTTGTACATAATGTGGGGTGAGTGTTCTCTTGTTTATGTGACACACTTTTGTTCCAGTTTAATGAAAATAATAACTGGCTTATATAACAGGGATGGAAAGTTTGGATTGCTGTTACTTTATATCCTGTGATATTATGTTGTGAATTTAATGAGCTTCCGGCCCTTTCCTTTGTCAAAAGGAAGGTCAAGAAGTGTTATAGAGGGTATGATGGACCTTTCCCACACATTCTAGAATTTGGAAACTACATGCCGTGTAGTTTGAGTACACGCTATGTACTCCCTTTCCGGGAACACCCCATGTTGCTAGACATGTCCTTGCTGTGTGGAATAATGGGTGCACGCCGTGTGACCAGTTCTACACGCCGTGTAGTCCCTCCCCACATACGTGTTACCAGTCAATGGCTGTGTGCTCTGTTGGAGTCGTGTTATTGTCGTGTTCAATAAATGAGTACACGCCATGTGTCCAAACTACATGCAGTGTAATCCTTCCTCGCGTATGCATTACCCTCAAACAGTGTGTTGACCAGTCAACGGCCGAGGAGCCGTGTTGGAAGCCGCGTCGAGACCATGTGATAGAACCGAGTACATGTCGTGTACCATAAAGTAAACGCCATATCATTTTTCTTTTCACGCCTATAAAATGAGGGGCCCCCTCCTCTTTTTCAACACTCAGCTCTCCTCCCCTCCCCTCTGAGCAGAACTCTCCCAAGAGACTCAAAGGCTCTTTCTTCCATAACTTCTTTGTCCGAGCTCCGATTTACGATCCGTCAGCGGCCACAGGATCATAATGACGAGTTGGAACATCGAGCTTGGATCCGTTGACTTTCCTTCGGCCTTTTCTTTCCGACCTCCACCTGAGGAGGTTTTTCCGGGACCCGACAGAAGTGACGGATGCCAACAGACGTCTTCTAAGGTTTATTCGGGGGAGCGTTGCAATCAAAACCTATTGTGTAGGGATTTTACCTTCTTCTCTCTATTTTTTTCATCATGCGGGGTGGGTGTTCTATTGTTTATGTGAAAAACTTTTGAACCAGTTTAATGATGATAATAACTAGCATATATAACGGGGATGAGAAGTTGTGATTGTTGTTATTTTATATCTTGTGATATTATGTTGTGAATTGAATGAGCTTCTACCTACTGAAAATCACGGTCGTTGGGGGCCTTTTCTTACGCAATTAAATGTTGCCCTATCCTCATAGATTTTCTTATGAATGGAAACTTTGTGGAATGTAGAAATTGGTTAATCACATAATGTTGGCTGTTTAAAATCTGGAACCCTTGTGTGATCACCCTGGTTAAAAAAAAATAGAATAATGAACATCTGGGTGTTGTCTTGGTTACGTGGAATGTGATGGGGGTGTTTTTGTGGGTTGTGGTGGATAGGGTGAGTAGCGGGGATGCGGTTGGCTTGGTTTTGGGTTGGTGTAAATGTTATGTTAGTAATGGGCAGCAGGGCTGCGATAAATGGTATTAAAGGGATAATGATGTACGGTGCAGTTGTGGTTATGGTAGTTGGCAGCGGGGCTGTAGGGTTGGGATTGAATGTGAATGGACAGTGGGAAGTGAATATTAAATAAAAAGTGGAAGAGTTAATGAATGGTGGGTCATGGTAATGAAACGAGTTGAATAATCAATGGGGTTGGTTGGTTAATAAGTGGGACTTCGTTGTGCTGCTTATGTTTTTCCTAACTTGTTTTTGTTGATGGAAGGGATATATTTTACGAATGATTGGTGTGGTTAGTTGTGGATAGTTTCTCAGTAGTTAATGAACTAAAATAACTAATTCTACTGAAACGTGAAAACCTAAATGGGGTTGGGGTTGTTTGTTGTATGCATGCTTCATAGTAGCAGTGCTGAGGCACGTGCTCAGTTTCTCTATTTAGAAGCCATAGCTTTGGTTGTGTGTTTGGTATATATATATATATATATATATATATATATATATATATCTTTTGTGTTTTATGGCACCCCACCCATGTTGAGCAGTTAGTGTCGAACACTCCCATTTCATGGGAGAGGGTGTCTTTCCCTTAGTTACTAGCTCCTTCCTACTCCTTCTCCCCTAGGCTGTAATTTCTTGAGGCGACTATACACCTAAGACTCTAAGGGTAGGTTTTTATTGGGGTGGCTTTAGCACAAAACTCTTCGGGTAGGTTCTACTGTTTCACAAGAATCATTGGGATGATGCCCAGGTGTGTGCGGGCGGGATACATGGTTGTGAGGCCCAGGTGTGTGCGGGCGGGATACGTGGTTGTGAGGCCCACGTGTGTTCAGGCGAGATATGTGGGTGTGAGGCCTAGGTATGTGAAGTCGGGATACGTGGTTGTGAGGCCCAGGTGTGTGTGGGCGGGGAGAGTGTGGCAGCATCAGGACATTCTCCGTTAGGAAGAGTATCTAACAAAAAAGGGAAATGGTGCGGGGTACCCAATACTCTTGTTCTTATACTACTACTACCTATTGTGATTGTGTTTTGGTGAGTGTGGCTGGTGAGGATGGGTGGATATAATTCCAAGCGAGGTTTGTTTTTTTTGTCCTCATGGGACATTAGGATGTCTCCCCACTTGTGCACGAGAGCTTTAGGTTTCCCTACAGAGTATACTTGTATGCTCACCCTACGTTTACTTTCAGGTTTCTAGGAAGACTACCAGGGCCATGCGGGACCCTACTACTCAGACAGTTGGAGTTGTTTCTGTTGTTGTAACTTTTTTTCTTTTGGTATTGTACTTTGAGCTTTCTTGTACTTGTACCTTGTTATAAAATTGTTTATACATGAATGTGGGAATGGTTTGGTTTTATTTCTATACACATTCTATTTTCCTTTTTGGTGGTTGACTTGTCCTATTTCCTGATCTTTAAAAAAATAAAAAGGGTAATGCCTCCATATTTGTGGAAAATTCATACCCTTGGTGCTAGTCGCCACCCCGGGGCCTACATGTGGCGGGACTCGGGGGGTCATTATCTCCCTTTCGCCATTTCCAGCTCAGGAGGGGCATCTTTGGTGGGAGGGGTTCATGACAAAATTGTATCAGAGCTGATGGTTGAGAGATAGGATGGAGTCTAGAGTTAGGCACCATGAGGATTTCATGGGATGAGAGGGAAACAATGTTCGTCAATCTTGGTGCGTGACAGAGGCCAGGGATGACCGGATCGGACACGGGATTTTAGGGCCCCCCGTGATCCGATGAAAGGACTCTGAACCTACCAAATGACCATGTGCGGCTACATTGATTTTAGGGTAGAGACCCTAGGGAAGGTACATGCATCATCATGATTGCGTTTTACATGATTTGGGTGTTCTGGGAAAGAAATTGGAATAAAATGATAAAATAAAACCTTGATTTTTTCCTTACTACTCGGACATAGGCGTTCTTTGTTTACCGTACCGCTATGGCACCTAGTCGACATCGGAGAGGCAGAGGAGCTGTGCGTGGACAGTTGCACGCAGCAGAGTTGGCACCTCCCGCAGGACCAGGGATCGATATAGATGTGTTTGGGTTTTCTTGAATGATCTCCTTTACTTTTTGTTGGGAGAATTACACTCCATTGTTGGAACTCTTTTGCTCATTCTTTGGGCTTGGACCTTGTTTTTGTGAGTTTTTAATGATATGTTGTTTTTCGCTTTTCTTTAAATGTACGTGAAGAGCCCTATCATGTGGGGAGGGGAATACCTAATCCCTAATCGAGATGCATTAATGTGGATGCGATTAAAGATGTGCAGGTGAGTCCGTGCAGCCTAAAGAGGATAATATCTCGACATGGGAGAAGGAATTACCCAAGCCATGTGTCCGGGTAGTGTGTGGGTTTTATGGTGTTGGGGTCAGTGTAATTTGGAAAATACAAATATATGGAAGTGGGAAGGCCCAGTCCTTAATTGAGACACATTAATGCGGATGCGATTAAACTCCTGCAGGCGAGTCAGTGCCACATAAAGCAGATAATATCTCGACATAGGAGAGGGAATTCCTAAATCATATGATTAGGGTTGTTGGTTGGGTTCCTGTTATAACAAGAACCCTAATAGGTATCTTGTCGGGTTCCTCTAGGTTGGTTTTTGAATTCTCGGGGACAAGAATGTTTTACGAGGTATCTGTTGTAATGGCTCGGACCTCTCCAGCCCTTTCCTTTGTCAAAAATAAGGTCAAGAAGTGTTCTAGAGGGTAAGATGGACCTTTCCCAAACTTTCTAGAATTTTGAAACTAAACGCCGTGTAGTTTGAGTACACACCGTGTACTCCCTTTCCAAGTATACCCCGTGTTGCAAGTCGTGTCCTTGCTGTGTGGAATAATGGGTGCACGCCGTGTGACCAGTTCTACATTCCATGTAGTCCCTTCCTGTGTACGTGTTACCAGTCAACGGCTATGTGCCATGATGGAGTTGTGTCCTTTTCGTGTGCAATAAATGAGTACACACTGTGTGTCCAAACTACACGCCGTGTAGTCCTTCCATGCGTATGTGTTACCCTCAGACTATGTGTTCACCAGTAAACGGCCGCAGAGCCAGGTTGGAAGCCGTGTCGAGACTGTGTGATAGAACCGAGTACACGCCGTGTAATTTTTCTTTTCACGCCTATAAAAGGAGGGGTCCCCTCCTCTTTGTCAGCACACACCTCTCCTCCCCTCTCCTCTGAGTAGAGCTCTCCCAAGAGACTCAAAGGAGCATTCTTCCATTAATTCTTCGTCCGAGCTCCGATTTCCGATCCATCAGCGGCCACAGGATCGTAACGACGAGGTGGAACTTCCGATCATGGATCCGTTGACTTTAGTTCAGCATTTGCCTTCCGACTTCCACCGGAGGAGGTTTTACTGGGACCCGACAGAAGTGACGGACGCCGACGAACGACTTCTAAGGTTGATCCGGGGGATCGTTGCGATCAGAACCTATTGTGTAGGGATTTTACCTTCGTCTCTCTAATTTGTGAATCATGCAGGGTGGGTGTTTTCTTTTTTATGTGAAACACTTTTGAACCAGTTTAATGAAGATAATAAATTGCTTATATAACAGGGATGGGAAGTTGTGATTGTTGTTAATTTATATCCTGTGATATTATAATGTGAATTGAATGAGCTTCTACCTACTGAAAATAACTGTCGTTGGGGGCCTTTGCTTACGCAATTAAATGTTTCCCTCTCAGTCTGGATTTTCTTATGGATGGAAACTTTGTTGAATGTGGAAATTGGTTAATCACGTAAAGTTGGCTGTTTAAAATCTGGAACCCTTGTGTGATCACCCCTGTTAAACAAAAATGCAATAATGAACATCTGGGTGTTGTCTTGGTTACGTGGCATGTGATGTGGGTGTTTTTGTTGTTTGTTGTGGATAGGGTGAGTAGCGGGGCTGCGGTTAGCTTGGCTGTGGGTTGGTGTAAATGTTATGTTAGTAATGGGCAGTGGGGCTGCGATAAATGGTATTAAAGGGATAATGATGTACGGTGAAATTGTGTTTATGGAGTAGGAAGCAGGGATGCATGGTTGGGTTTGAATGTGAACGGACAACGGTTTGTGAATATTAAGTAAAAAGTGGAAGATTTAATGAATGGTGGGTCATGGTAATGGAACGAGTTTCATAATCAATGGGGTTGGTTGGTTAATAAGAGGGACTTTGTTGTGATGCTTATGTTTTTCCTAACTTTTTTTGTGAATGGGAGGGATATGTTTCACGAATGATTGGTGTGGTTTGTTGTGGATAGTTTCCTAGTAGTTAAGGAACTAAATAAACCAATTCTGCTGAAATGTGAAAACCTAAATGGGGTTGGGGTTGTTTGTTGTATGCATTCTTCATAGTAGCAGTGCCGAGGCTCACGTTCAGTTTATCTGTTTAGAAGAGATAGGATGGGTTGTGTGTTAGATATATATATATATATATATATATATATATATATATATCTGTTTTTTTAGTTTTATCGCACCCCACCCATGTTGAGCACATATTGCCGAACACTCCCATTTCATGGGAGAGGGTGTTTTTCCCTTAGTTACTAGCTCCTTCCTGCTCCTTCTCCCCTAGGCTGTGATGGCATGAGGCGACCATACAACTAAGACTCTACAGGTAGGTATTGATTGGGGTGGATTTAGCCCAAGACTCTTCGGGCATGTTCTACTGTTTCCCAAGAATCTTCGGGATGAGGCCTAGGTGTGTTCGGGCGGGATACATGGTTGTGAGTCCCAGGTGTGTGCGGGCGGGATATGTGGTTGTGAGGCCCAGGTGTGTGCTGGCGGGGAGAGTGTGGCAGCGTTAGGACATTCTCCATTAGGAAAAGCAGCTAACAAAAAGGGAAATGGTGCGGGGTACCCAATACTATTGTTCTTATACTACTACTACATGTTGTGATTGTGTTTTGGTGAGTGTGGCTGGTGAGGTTGGGTGGATAGAATTCTTTGATAGGTTTCTTCTGTTGTTCTCACGGGACATTAGGATGTCTCCCCACTTGTGCATAAGAGCATTAGATTTCCCTACTAAGTATACATGTATGCTCAGCCTACGTTTACTTTTAGGTTTCCAGGAAGACTACCAAGGCCGTGTGGGACCCTACTAGTCGGACAGTTGGAGTTGTTGCTGTTGCTGTACCTTTTTTTCATTTGGTATTTTACTTTGAGCTTTCTTGTACTTGTACCTTGTTATAAAATTGTTTAAACATGCATGTGGGATTGGTTTGTCTTTATTTCTATACACTTTCTCTTTTCCTTTTTGGTGGTTTACTTGCCCTATTTCCCGATCATTAAAAAACGGTAATGCCTCCCATATTTATGAAAAACTCATACCCTTAGTGCTAGTCGCCACCCCGGGGCCTACTGGAGGCGGTACTCGGGGGTCATTATCTCCCTTTTTCCATTTCCATCTCAGGAGGGGCATCTTTGGTGGGAGGGGGTTGTGACAAAGGGTACCATAAATATTATTTAAATGTATGTTTTAATATTAAAAATATGATGAAATTATGTTTAAGTAAAATATTCCCTTTCCACATGTTATGATATAATGAATTAAAAAATTGTTAACGAAACCCATTTTTTTTCTTGCGTTATGCTATGTTGAATTGTATATATAACCCATTTCATTTTTTCAAGGGTTTTGAATTGATGATTTTTTTATTATTTTGGGGATGAAAAATGTATAGATTGTGAGATGTTTTAGACCTATATATCCTACCAGTTACTTGGGTAATTGTTTATATCTGATGATATTTTGATGAGAAACAAGAAGATATTCATGATTTTCTATGGAAATTATAATGATGTGCTTGATTCAAGAGGAGAAATAATTGATGATAAATGATGTTTTATGAAATGGAAAAATAGTTATAGTGTTTAATACATTATTATTTAAGGATATTATTTTGGTTAACATTGATGTATAAAATAGTATTTATTCTTATGTTTGTGACAAAATTATATGAAATGAACATATGGTTCATAATTTTTTATGATTATTTCTCTTTTATATGGTTATTGCCTTTAGAAGTGAAACTGTTATATTACTTGCATCATGATCATGATCCATGATTGAATATGTGTGAATATTGTATGTTATAATCAAAATATTATAAAAATATGATTATCTTATTCTTTCATATAATCATTGATTGATAACGTATATGTTTACCATTATTTAGAATCTATGCTCCCCAATTATTATATTTATATTTCCCCAAGTTATGAATAATATTTACTGTAGTGTATGTATATGAATATAAAAAATGGGATGATTATGAGATAATTTGAAGATTAGTCATGAAATAATAATATTTATTTATACATTCTTTCAAGAAATTAATCCTTCTTAGTCATCGAGAATATATTTATAGAATGTAATGAATAATTATCTTATTTACAAAAATACATGGTTAATATAATTAATGTCGGTGGAATAATATATTCAACCTTTGAAAACAAACATGTTAAATATTTTGTCTGAACCCGTAGGAGAATCTTATGTATATGATTACATCCAATTGTTTAGGTTACGAAGAGATTATGTGGTCTATCTAGAAATAAGTATGTGTTTGGATATTACATGTGGGTGTGGATCTGGAATATATTTACCTTTGGTTAATAATGTCAAAAAAATCATACAAGGTGTGACCTGAGGATTACATGTTACACTAAAATATGACTTATACACACCTAGTTTGACACTAAATTGATATATTCGTTTGTTTATTTAAATTTATCTTATGAACCATCATGAAAAATTTAAATAGATGATAATCATCAATAAAAAATTTAAATATGAAGTTTTATTTATTTTAATTAATGATTAATAAATTAGACAATCTATAAATACATTCTCATGAATATGTGTATTTAGACTATGATTAAAAATTCTCACACTATACATATTGGTTTTAGTCAATGGATAGAACAAGAAGGAATCATGACAATGATAAATTTGATGGAAAATTAAATGATTGTATATATTAGGAACAAAATGATATGGTATCTAGGATACATAAAACAATTCATATGGTCAGATGATATTCTCAAGTCATGAATAATTATTGTCCTCAAAACTATAAATGGATGGTATAGTTTTTTATTAAATCCTTTAAGTTACATCACTCAATCTCAGTCTGGGGTCTTCAGAACCACTAGTTTTTTAGAGATTTATTATATCGATTTAATTGTTTTCATTTAACAAATTATTTGATCTTGAAAATTTTATCCTATCTATTTATCTTTTATAGGGTGAATCTGATTAATTATGGAAATATATGAAGAATAATATTTTATAAGAATAAAATGAATATAAGAAATGTGATGGTTATAAATAGATAATTCTCACAAATCCATTCCATGTTATTACACATACAATGATTTATAATTAATTATTTGATATTAATAATAATTATGATGAATATTTTGGTTTATGTGACACTAATTTTATACGTTTTATGGGTAATTAATGTAGTTTAATTCTCATTATTGAAAGAAAATTGGTCGATTATATTTTGGATTAAAAACAAGTATCCAAATGTAATTAACCATAAGTTACATTAGTAGATATGATGAAATTGATTGATGGAAAATCCTAGTAAAAATGTAAATTGTGTATTCCCTCCATTCTTGTTGTTTTTATAAGATAATAAATATCTAGACTCTATAAAGGATGAGTAAATCACATTGTTGAAAGTAATGTCAACTGTTTACATGATAGAAATGTTGTTAGAAGCATTAATGGAATTATTTTAATGGAACTGGGTAGTGATTTAAAGGTAGAAGGGTGGCTCATAAATCCTTTGAATGTCAAAATGTGATGAATTAGATGATTGATGAAACAGAGGAGGAGATAAAAATGAAAAATTTCCACCCACTCTTTAATTATTCTAATTCAAGTAGTGTGCTAATTAAGCCAGCCAATTTATGAATCTAGTGGTTTTAAAAAATTGAATTCAATACCCTATATACCCAAAGATAAATTAAAATATCATTTCATCATGAGAACTAAAATAGTTTATAAAAATGATTTGGTGAATGACACACATATCATCCAATGAAAAATTGATAATGTATTTTTTTAATTTAGGATATATCGAAACTTTTATTTATAATGAATTTCTATGTAGTATTAACTTACCATATCAATGATTAGATATTGATTTACAGGTATAAATTCTTAATGGTATGATGGTCACATCAAATGCCTATTGTTCATCTCTAGTAGATGTTTTTGTTAACATGTAATGTTTTTTAAATCTTGTGAATATGCCTAAAATTTAATTTAATGTGATTTTGACACATAGTGGATTTTTTATATAGTATATCAATTAATTCTGAAGGAATGTCTCATTTCATATTCTAGATGAACCAATAGTCATTTATCTATGTGAGGATTAATAAAAACATATTCTGGGTATCACTTCTACCTTATAGGTCTTTAATATGATAAATAAATGTTATTTATCACAACTTGTTAGGGATAATATCATCATAAATTAGATTCATATTCTCTAATATTTTTTATCATTGTATATTTTCCTAATTTTATTTTAAATTGTGATGTTGAGTTATCAATATAACTCATACATACTCTTGCACACATTTCTAATGCATCATAGGGCATGAGTGTGATTTATTTTCCTTAATTTAGGATGAAACATCAATGTTATCATTATAAATGATTTATATTCACTATTTCATCACGATGGTTTTAAAATATTCCCATTGTTGAGTTAAAATACGTTTGAATTCTTATTTTCCATAATTAGTATGAACTAACCAAGATCACAATCAAGAAGAAATATGATATAACCGTTATTGACAATGTTATTTATTAACTATAAATATATCAATACTTTTCCCATATTGACCATTGTTCCTGATATGATCAACTGAGAGTTAGAAATACGTATTTACCAAAGAGAACATTACATATAAGTTATAGTCACTATGAGTTTATAGTTTTTTCATTTGGTCTTACAAATTCCCCTGATAAAATAAATTTTTTATTGAATATGGTATTTAGAGATTACCTTCATCAATTATTGGTAAACCTTAGAAATTACATTCTTATAGATTTAAAGAGAATGTAAGATCATGAATATCAGGTGATATTTTCAGTGAGGACACTAAATAAAGAGATAATTTATTAAAAAATTTATATTGTGAATTTTAGGTACAAAATTATTATTATTTTTGTAATATAACCTCATGTTATGGAATATTGGTTGATCCATCAGGGAAGAAGTCCATTAAACAGAATTCTTGAAAAAAATAGTTATTGTGATCATAATTTTTTTTATTTTCTACACATTATTTTGTATTTATGGATAGTTTCTAATGACAATGTAATCCACTCGACATGTTAATTCGGAAGGGATACAATTTCCTCTTGTTAGATGATTGTGTGTAACATTTTCAAGAACCTAATAGATTATTATTCAACAAAACTATTATTACATTTCCTTATAGTGGATACGAGATTATACAGTATAGTTATAAATCCAATATGGTATTAGGATGCATTATCCTGTAGAATGACATGTACACAGATTATGCCGCATGAACATTAATGTTTCATCAATAAAATTACCCAAACATGGATTTAGGGTCATCTATATTAATTTTTGTCATTAAATTCCAGGAGGAATTATCATTGTGAATATGAGTGTAATATAAATACTGATAATAGTTTTCAATTTATCTATTCTAACCATATGAGTTGAACATGTTCTGGATGTGATGGTTGGAGATGGATATAATTTTTTAAAAATTAATACATTTCTACCCTATGAAAGAGAACATGTTAATAGATTATTTTCACTATGATGATCTTTATATATTATCTAGGATAAGGATAAAAAAGATAAATTATTTCATTATTTTCAATGGTATGATATGGAAATCGTGATGGAAGCATAAAAATATTATATTTCACAAATGAATGTTCATATAATAATTCATGTGACGATTAAAGGGTCATAGTGGGATGATTTGGATGTACATAATATGGTGATAATGTTTCTTGATTTTAACCATGATTATGAATGAATTATATGTTAAAATTAGAATGTATGTATTATTTCCATATAAAATTTGACGAATGAGTAATTAAAAGAGTCTAATTGTTCTTCATTATCAATTCATCATGGATGAAAAATGATGTAATGATAATTGAGTTCATATTTCTAGTGGGATGGAATAAAGTGGTGTAACATTGAATGTGCATCATGGTTCTTAATACGTTAATAATTTAAGTATGAGACACAAAAGTATAAGTGGATTTTACAACTATTACCCATTAGAAAATGAAAATGCGAATATATTTCCACGGATTTTTTTTCATTTTAATCCCCAAAACAACTAAACGATCGAATTAAAAGTGGGATGTTATCAATATATTTAAATGTTCATCACACTTTAATCTTATAAGATAATATTTTTTCATGGACCATATTTATAGAATATAAATTAATGATGTTGTAAGGTTTCATGGAGTGTCACATTTTTTATGTTCAATCAAGATTAGAGGATTAAAACAATGATTTGTTGAATTATTTATGACGATATGGTCATGGAGTTATGTTTGAGAAATATATATTATCCAATCATAGATGTATTATATGATATAAGAATTAAAATTATAGATGATTAGTTCATATCTTCTTTTATGAATTTTAGAGGTAGTTTGGATCAATGGATATCATTAGATTATTATTTATACAAAAATATATTTAAATCATACATTTAGATAGATCCTTATAAAGACTTATAATTAAAATGTGAACAACTAAATCATTCTAGGATGAATTTATTTATGAAAAAATTTTGGTCCAATGAAAGATAAATAAATGGACAATATTTTTAGTGCCATTTAGAGACACATAAGGCCTGTAAAATGTTTATATAAATGTAATGTTGACAACCATCAATGTGGTATAGTTTTTAATGTATATTAGATGGAGTTTTTAATAATTTTACCTTGGAATATGATATGAATATATGGTAATATTGGAAAATTAATCCGTTGGTTTATCTTTCACATTGAACTAAATATTGTATCATAATTGTATTTTACCGATTGGAAATTACACTACACCACACTAATGTTCGCAAATTGTTCCATGTATCTCCCCTGAGGAAGTAAAATCCTAAGCCTTCAAATTTACTAAGCTGAATGTTCATTACATTAAATAATGATATTATAAATGATGAAAAATAATTTCATATTATGTATCATGGAGATAATGTTCTATTAAATAAGAGCACATATCAGTCAATATTTTTTAGTGAAGCCACAAATTTTAACAATCTAAATATGATATGGAGGATATTATGAGGCATATAAAACCACATTTTTTAATTCAGAGTCATAAATTTTTAGGAAAAATTTCATATTATTGTGGGTCGAATGTAACACCGTTTTTATTTATGATTTTTCTTCTCATAAATGAAATTTCATTTATAGCTTGTGTTACATTCAATAATGAGCTTTCAAAAACATTGATACGCCATTAATATTATTATTGGAAGAGAACTGTTATAAATAAAATATTAAAAATTTTGGTATTAATAGGAATACCCAAATTTTTAAAATCATGTATAATGGATTTAGATAAATATTATTACATATATAAATAAATACTTAGTTTTTATTAATTTATTTACATGTATTTAAAATTAACTTTTCAATATATTTTTTATAATAATTTATAAATGTACATTTTTATATTTTAGAAATTTTATTTGGAAAATATTGCATGATCATTTTAATATATATATCAAAACGGGATTTAATTTTGTTTTTCGTAACATTTTTAATAATATTTTTTTGATGAATAGTTAAAACACTAAATTTTAATGATAAATACCTTTTCTTTTCAATATTTTACAAAGGTACTTCTAATTTAATAATTATTAAAAGAAATTTTATTTCTATTATATTATTTTGAATATAATTTTGATAATTATAATCAATATTTTATTGACTTATTATATTAAAACTGTAATGACCCATAAATTTCAAGGAAATGTTTTTCTTAATTTCTTTTGGATTTTATGAGTACGCAGTTTTTGACGACACCTGATTTCGAGGCCCGGTGTGCCCGGAATAAATTTCCAAAGATTAGCTCAGGTACGTTCAGTGAACGAACGAGCGGGTTTTCATCACTTTTGAACTGGTTCTCGAATCAAAATATGAGGGAACTGATGAAACAACAGCACCGGTAATTGCATAGGTTGACGATTACTGGAGTTTATTTAACTCAATAAGAGATGTTATAAATTGTGGATTGAGTTTAAAGTGAAATAAAAATTGTGTCACAATTTCTATTTCACATCCAAGTGGTTTAACCCCATGTGAGGGAGTTGAGATGGACCCACATGAACCTAAATCCACTTGATGGTATATTAGTGAGGTGGGGCCCACAATAATCCCACCCCTTCATTTCCACTAACTCCTCTTCCACTTTAAATGATTCCAACATACACCCATTAATTTTGACATCACAAGATGTAATTAATGGGGGTGAATTCAGTTTCGAAATTTAAAAATGTTGGCATGTGTAAATAAAATAAGGCAAAGCGTTATTTTATTTTTGGTTGATGTGTTGTGTGGAAATTTGTGAGAGGGAGAGTTCTACATTTAGATGAACTTCATCTTCTTCCTTGGAGAAAGCGAAGAACACCGACACGCCGTACCACCTTCTCTGCACGTCAAAGAAAGGGGAACGTCGTTTCTTCCTCAGACGAACTCTGTCATCAAATACAGATCCTTCCCCCGTGAGGTCATCTTCCGCAACGCAAGCTTTCATGAATTATTCTTTGAGGTAGGGGTTTGTTTTTATGTTCATCATTAATTCTGGCATTCTTCGTAACATAATTAGCTGCTTGTTATCGAATTAACGGGAGGTGGTCGGACCGCACAAAAACGGCCGACCGTCCTCCCCATTGTTGTCTTACATTGTTATGGATTGGAACGGAGGCGACACGGTGCCGTCGCACATCGCAGAAACAAAGAAACCACGAACGGTGTGGTCTGCGGAGAAGGAGTGGGGCGCCGTCGCGCCGCACCATTGAGACCGAAAGAGTTTGCGACCGAAGTCGGGCGACGGCAGAGGGCCGCAGCGTCGTCGCGCCGCGCCGGACGGCCAAGAGCCACGGATCATGGCTGTAGTAGTTCTGGAAGGCGGCAGGCTGATCCGGTCACCGGCACACCCTGGAGGAGGGACCCCCCGCTGGTCCCGCATGAACCGAACGGCCGGCCATAAATGCCAGCTACTCCCATCGAAAACTGGGGGTTGAAATCCACGGTCAATGGATAGGGCGGAACCCGAAGGGTCCGCCGTTTGGTTTGATGGGGGCGGTGGCCTCCCCCCCTTCCGTGTCCGCTCAGCACGCGAGCACCCGCACCGGGCCAAACCGGCCGGGCCGGGCCGGACTACCCATGGAGAGGCAGGCTGCGCCAGCCGGGCCGGGCCATGCCCAACCGGGCCGAACTCAGACTCGGGTCGGGTCGACCCAGTTCGGGCTGGCCCTGGTGTATCGGGCCATGTCGGACCGGGCCCAAACCCCTGTTTTCCGGACAGAACCGTTCTAACACCCATAACATGGGCTACATACCTCCGATCGATGCACTGTCAGTTGCGTAGCAATCCTTGGATCGGGACGGTCATTTAAATATATTAAACTCAAGGTTTCCAAGAACTTTGGGTACAGTTGTGTTTGTTAGAACCCGAAACCAACCAGGCCCTTGAAGCGGAAACACTTATAACTTGATCTCCGGACGTCTGATTGACATGTCGTTGAATTTGTTGGATTCCTATTAATGAGATGGTTCTTTTATCTTACTCCGTGCAATTTTTGGACACAGCTGGAGTATTTTCAGAATTGAGCATGCTGTCTGTGGGAACCCAAGAACTGGTTGTAACTGTGATGACCAAGACGACTACACAGGGATCCTCAGTGGGTTCGGTAGAGACGAAGACCGTACTGAAATACTCCGTGGGTTATACAGCGATGAATACTCTTCTCGTATCTTATGTGGGTCTAGTAGTACTTGACTATTTTTCTTGTATCCTATGTGGGTCCAGTAGTATTTGACTCTGTACTTGTATCCTATGTGGGTCTGGCAGAGTAGCTGGTCTTGTATCCTTTGTCGGTCTGGTAGCTTAGCTGGTTTTGTATCCTATGTGGGTCCGACAGCTTAGATAAATCGGTGGCTACATCTGATCATCTCTATCGCTTTAAGAAAAATATACCTGTGTAAGCTGAGTCTTGACATTCAATCAATATCTTCGATATGATTGACTTGCTTTCCTGTGTGGATTGGGTTGTACATTCCTGTGTGGATTGGTTAGGCTTTCTTGTGTGGACTAGATCGAACATGGGATCGGATGTTGGAGCTGAACTGGAATTGTTGACTTAGGTATAAGTATGGGTATATACCTATGAAGAGTTGTTTGTTACTTCATTATTGTAAATTTCCTTTGTGGTTTATCATTTTTGGATTATGGGAGACCATCGGGGGTGTCGGGGTCCCCACTGAGTAACGTATACTCACCCCTGCACGGGCTATACCTGCACTACGTTGTGTTGGATGCAGACGAGGGACAACGCTCTTTGAGGTAGGAGCTCGTGGATCTGGTCGGTACTTGGAGGTGGATCACTGGGAGGGGCGTACTCGGAGCGGACGACTGGAGCCGAGGAGCAGAGGAGACTATTTGTACCCACCCTTCAGGTGGGATTTCTAGAGGACGGCTTGGTGTTGCTGATTTACTGTTCTGCCATTGTACTCTCTTTGTAGTAGTACTTTACTTTATGTTGGGACTGTATTCTGGACCATTTACTTTCCAGAACTTACCTTTGTACTCAGTTTACTTAGTGTTTACTTCTGCTTTCATACTCTGTGGTGTTAGTTTTCTTACTTAAAGGCAATACCTTCCCTGATATCGGGATTTATGCCTTTGGTTCTAGTCTCCAGCACCTGGCCTATGGAAGGAGAGCTTGGTGTAGTCACAACACGGGTCTCGAGAGTGGGTTGTGACAAAAACATTATATTTTTTAAAAAATATTTTCTTTGGAAAATATTTTTTTGGTCGCATCTATGATTTATTTTTAAATTAATTTTTTTTCATTTATATGAATGAATATTTTGAAAATTGAACAATCATTTGGAAATAATAATGATTAATATTATCTGATACGAGCAATATTGTTTTTTGTCATGATGAATACGTATAATAGAAAAACATAAATTGAGTAGTTTAGGTTAAACCATGGATTTCTGTGATACACACCCCAGTGTTAAAATTAAATTTCAAATAACAGATGTTTTTTAGGTAATGAATTTTATTTAAAAATTAAATTTAATGGGTAATGGTTTTCCAATAAGACTGATATAATTTTTGGATTAAGGGTTAAATCCCTAAGTTATATAAATAAAAATTTAGTTATAGTGTTAAAAAATAAAATGGAAAATTTTAATAAGATTATTGTTTAATAATAAAATTTTTATAAAATATTTTATTATGCTATAGATGTGTATAGAAAATATATTCCCTCCAATCCATTAATAATTAATTATTTTAGGTATGTTCTGTGGAATTGAAATTCAATTATTTAAAAGTATTTTGGTATATATGAAATGCCACTCAAGATCAATTATAAAAGGGAACTTACTTTCCTCACTAATCCATACCTATTAAAGAGTATAGATCATTTAAACCCTAAAAAATACCTTAAAAAATTCCACATCCATTTTTTGTATATTATTTTCATCGAAGAAGACTAACCTTTTGTCCTTACTATGTGACCGAAACTACGTTGGTCTAAGAGGAGGTTATTTTATATTCCAACATATTTATTTTTTTTACTTATTCTTTTAGCATCATCATTCATGTACTAATTATTATAATACAATAAATAAAGTATATCATATATAATTTTATTTTAATATATATTATCATAAAAAATACCTCTTTAATCTTCCATGAAATGGGAAATAAAACCTTCCAATTAGTTTACAATGGACCACAACACCACGAACAGATGTAATACGTTTTCAATCATTAGCACTCATGGAAGGATATAATTAACAATATAATATTATTAAATTAAATTAACTATATACTATTAATTTGGTAATAACAATATGATATATATGATCATATATTTTATTATATTAGAATATGATAATGTCATTCAAGTGTATGTAAAACTATCACAACACAAAATGATGTGATTAATTATTCACATATGATTTAAATATAAGGTAATATGGATAATTTAAATGAAAATGTTTGATATGTATTACATAATTTTTTTAAGGGAATAATATTTATTATTATTTGTTCCTTTCATCTATTGAGAAAATGGAAACATCATTTATTCATACATATGGATTTCTATCCACATGAACATTGAAATTCATTATATATATATATATTTATTTAATAACTATACATACATATATATAAAATATATATGATATTTATATCTTTGATATATTTATATATATTTAAGAACTATGATCAATATAATATGATCAAATATAAATTTCTTAAAACATATTTGAAAAAAAAATCCTTTTTATTACTCGAAACATGATTTGAAAAGGGAATTGCTAACAAATAGGTAAAATAAAATCACATAAAAATAATATATGGATTAATATGTAGTGACCTGACTCTAAAAAACCATGATCCATTGAATAATACAATTAAATATGAATGATTAAAAGTAATTAAATCAAGATGGATGGAAGAGTTTAGTAGTCTGGGTAAACCAGATACAAACATGATTCTTTTATTATAAAATAAAACACTAATTCCAATATATTGTTTTTATTAAAGGATAATTTTATTCCATATAGTATTTCCTTTAATGTCATTTGTTGTATACTTGTTTTATTCATATAGAATAGAATCATATTGTGGGAGAGCTCAAATGTAAAGTATTGGAAATGTATAGTAGATGAAATAATAAATAAATGAGAATAATAATTAAAGAGCTCTAAATAACCAAAAAACAAACCATCTAATCAAAAAACTGTGAATTAATTTCATAAAAAATATTTTTATGTAATAAATTTTTACAAATTCCTTTTATATATTACTAGATGAATAAAAATAAATATGTAAAGGTAAGAAAATGGGAAAAATACAATTTAATCAATAAACCGAGAATGAAATGTATATATATATATATATCAATGAAAAATCTCATTTTTAAATTATAACTGAATAAAAATGAAGGTAATGATTAATTATCACACACTATGTTTCTTAGATATATGGTTACATTACCATTATGACCATTCACAATACACTTGATAACATACTAACTGATAATCCAATTATCCAATGCTTTCCTGCGAATTCATCCCATGAGAATTTTGATGCATCGAGGTTCTATCTATATCTGGGCCCCATCAATGTCATAAAAGTCCAACATATTCCACATATATCAAATAATAAATTTAATTCATGAACAACGTGACTCATCAAATATCAATATTAAATTGATGATATATATAGTTATCAATAATTCCTCAAATAATCACATAATTGTAAATGTAGACAAAATATGTAAAATGTGATTAGGATTAAGAAATTGTAAAAGCCATGATAAATGATATTGATAATTAGGGGAATTTTTTTTGCAATGATCTTAACGAATTGAATATTTCCAGGTGAATATAAAAATTGAATCAAGTAGATGACTGTCAATACCATCCTTTTTCAAATCAATCCAAAACCATATAAATGAATGATAAGGATGGTACAAATGAAACCTATCGCAAATTGAGTAAATGTAAAAATTTATATTTTTTAATGAATAGATATAATATAAAAATATCTTCTAAAATATTGTTGAGGAAAATATCGTTTTATGTTGTAAATAATTTTTAAAATCCTTTTCTTTTAAAACTAATTTTCAATAAAATTATCTTTAAAATTGAAGATACTAAACATGATAAGAATGAATTGAATATATGAAAATGGCTCAATCAGTACGAGGTAAAAAAAAAATACTTTTTCATGGTAAATGTTAGGAAAATGAATTATTTGGAACCGATAAGTTGATTCCTTTGAAAACATGTTTAAAACAAAAAAAGGATAAAAATGTATTCCACAAATTATTTTGAAAAGGATAAATAAAATTCATTTTTTTTAAAAAAATTTAAGATGGAAATGGGCATGAAAACTAAATGGATAAATGTATTCTGAATTTCATAAAAAAACAAAAAAAAAACATTGAGTACCATAGAGTGGAAAAAATGGAAATATTAAAAGAAATTTTCAATTAAAAATTAGATGTGAATAAAATGTTATGTATAATTTAATTTTTTTTTAAAATTACATTAAATCTAAATTAAAATCCTTATAATCCCTAATATAATTATATATTGAAATAAACCATGGAAAAAACCATAACATTTAAGTGAAAATAAATCATTGAGTAGATTGATGTGTATAATCTCTAAATTCAAATATGGGGATATTTAAATTTTAAAAAGATAGTCGAATTTGTTATACCCATAATAATTCAATATTAATGAAAATTAAGAAGAAATATTACCCAATGAAAATGAATTTGGTTATGAAATTTCATTTCACCAGGGTATCTTTTAACTAAAATCCCTTAAATGAACCAAATCAAATTGAAACCCAAAATATCTTGAATAATTAATATATCATGATATTATAGGAAAAAGTGGAAGTATATAAATTATATATACGAAATTAGGTTGAAAACATAAATATATTATTTCAAGATAATGTTAAAAATTAGAAAGTGATTTGAGAATGAAATGATAATCCCTAAAAATGTTCTCAAGGAGAATAATTTTTAAACACTACAAACTTTCCAATATCACATTGAAACATTATAATCACAATCATCATGATGTACTAAAATTAAATGAAATATATAATATAAATATTTTATGGGTATTCATGATATAATATGTCCAATTTTTCTATATACATCATATAAAAGATAATTGTTATATAATAACAAATAATTATCAATTTAATGTAAATTTAAACACATTCACTTACCTTGTATTTAATTTTTTCATTAATAGACATTATTCTTCTGTATAATGTTTTTAAAAGTGTTAACAACTTATTAAAAACCCATATTAATGTTTATAATATCATATATTATCTTATTATAATATAATATTACCCATTTAGTATCAATCTTCCAATATTTTAACTACATTGGGGGTTAATCTTCTTGTCTTTTGTGTATGTTTTGACTGGTTACTTCTTATTATTATTATGAAAACCATTATTTCATCAAATCCAGAATGTAAACCAGAATGTAATTATCAAAAATATTTATTATATATATATTTATAATAAACAATAATATTTAGAGATAATAAATGAAATTCTTTATTCATAGAGATGATATGTCGTATATATTCATCAAACAACCAAAATTTAATTTTTTTTATTAAAATAATTTTTTTATATTTTTTTAATATAATTTAATATCATATATATTTCATTTATTTTACGTAGTTTTTTAAAACCATATTTATACATTCCACCTATTGTGTGAACAAGTTATATTACTTTGAGGGAAAATAGTACACACTTCCACTAACGAGGTTATCATCTTATCAAAAAAAAATTCATAATGTCATGTGTCATAAAACAATTAAATAATTAAAACAAAATTTTATATATAATATATAACATTTATAAACATTTTTCCACCATAATTACCAACCATGAGAGTTGGTAAAGGAGAAAACAACCATCTTCGTTTCATGATGTGTTAGTTCAATTTATACCTAAACTGTAATATCATTTACAATTATATGGAAATGGTTGTATGTATAGAATAAAAAATAGATATAATAACTTCATAGTATATTTATAATACTATATTTATTATATAATAATGTAATAATGGAGATTTAATTAGTGAAAAAGAAAAAAACTAAATAGAATAATAGATATGTTACCTCTAATTATGGTAACTCATTTTGGTTATCAAAAAAGGCATTATTTAGATGCCTTGTTAACGATGGTGGTTAATATATGTAGTGTGGTGTAAATTTTATGACCTATTTGTGATGATATTGGTTGAAAAATGTTCCTTTATAGGCGTAATGAAGTGGGAGGAGAAGGGTCATTTTTTATATTTTAGGAGGAGTGATACACAATTAAATTTTTGTAACAGAAATTCCACCAACATTATACCAATATAATATTGAGTCCATAATGGTCAAAAATAGATTCATGGGACTATAGTGTTGAAATACTGACATAAATGTTCTTTTGGACAAATTTCTAAGTTATTGTGGCTCTTATGCTTTAGGTTTAGTTCCTTGTAAATATTATTTTCACCTTAATCCTTGTAATGAATTTTAATTAATTTTAAAATCATTGTTACTGAAACACTGTGATAAATATATTAGAAATTAGAAATTATGATGATTCAAAAAATTTAATACTGTTTTCCAAATTTATATCACATAAGTGGAATAAATTAATTTAAATTTAATCCAACAGAAGATATGAAATTGTATGTTTTTAAAATAAAAATGATGAAAATTTGGGTATTTTTTTATATTAAATTTAAATTTGAAAATGATTATAATTACATAAATTGTAATAATTTATTAATAATTAACATAAATTAAATTTAAAGGCAATTTTAATTATTATTTATTTTTATAAATTATTATTAAGAAAAATAAGTTTTGAATTAATATTTAGTCTTCTCACTAGTCATTAAAAAAAATAACAAAAAATCCCCTTAAACAGTTTTATATTTCAAATATTATGTTTATTATGACATATAATATTTTTAAATTTAGTTAAATTGGGTTTAAAATATGTTCTCAATTAAAAGGATGTAAAAGTGATCAAATAAAAATAAATGTTTTTATGTTTAATATTTGATTATTTATTATCTCTTTCATATAATTTTTTTTGGATTAATATAAAAAAATTTGATTTAAAATATAAAATATATATTTATGTAATATAATTATGTAAATTTAATTAATTTAATTTATTAGGATAAAAACCTTTTTTATATTAAAAATTGTTTTTTAAATATTCCATTTATTTTCAATTGGTTATTATATTCATTTCCTATTAATTTTTAACCAATGAATTAGTTATATATTAGAGTAAGCCAAATATTTTAATATATTATTTAACACTGTTAATAATGGAGAGTTTATATCATATTGTATTAAATAATAAAACATTAATAATCTATAATTATTTAGAAAAACTCAATCTTTCTTTTAATGTAAGACATTGAAGAAATTAATTGTTCAATGCAACTTATTTCCATTCATTATAAAGTTCATTGAATGATATAAAATATATTAAATCTAAAATCAATATTAAATATATTAAAATACCTCCAGATATTATATTTTTTTTGCGATTGTTGATGCATGTCACTAGTCATATCGAATATAAAGTTTTTGACAATATATTTTTGTGGCATTACATTATCCCCAAATAAATTAAATTGATTCCTATAATTTTAAATTCAATCTTTGTGATATATTATTTGAAATATGATACTTTTTAGATACAACCTGCTGAGAAGGTTTCATATGAAATTATCTAGAAATGAGATAATCGGAAGCACAATGGTCACATATAAAAACATATAACTAAGTCTCTATATAAGAAAAGATTAGTGTAATTATTAGATACATTCATAGTGGAAAATATAATGTAATTATATGGATATATAGAGGACATCAAATAAAACAAATTGAATGATCATTGGAAATTTGAAGGCCGAATAGCTAAAAATCTATGATGATTTACAAGACCATTTGTTCTGTTAAAATTATGATATTATGAAAACAAGTAAGGGAATTTTTCTCATGTATAGAAATTAATTTACATCCTATGAATATCCAGAAGATCACTTACATGATAATTTGTAATTTTATTTTAATAATTCCATATTTTTGTGGTACTTTGATCACATTTTAATTCATCCCTTACATGATAAATGGGTATCCAAATATTAATATTGATTACTAATGTATGAAAATAAACATTTAATGGACCACAAGGACCATAGAAGTATGAATCATCATTACATATGTATTTAAATATTATATAATGAAAATGTTTTCTAGACATTAAAATATAAACCTAATAGATTAAAAATTATTTAATGATTCATTTTCATTCATTAAATTATTCTATAAAGAAAAAATGAAATTTGAAAATGTAAATTATTTAGGTTAGTGGTTCACATTAAATAATTATCATCCTTTGGTCATGGGTTCAATACCTATAGACATGCTTTACATTAATGGGTTTCAGCCAACATATAGGTTGTACTCTTTTAAAACCATATTATTTCCAAAATAAATATGATGAAAATACATAAAATAAAGTTAATCAAAAAATAACCATTTAATTAAGGTTTTTAATAAAACCTATCTATATAAATACATCATCAGTTTTATTTCAACATATTTCATTCCTTGGTCTAAGGTTTATCCTAATTAATTTATTATTAAATTTTATTCCAATTCAACATAGTTATTTGTAATGAAAATGTGAATTATCCTATGAAACCCCCTCGGACAAACAAATGAGGTGTGTAGTAAGGACCATTATTGTGTACAATATTACACTGAGTCAGGACCAATAGACCTATTCAGATTTACAACTCAAATGTACATATATTCTAGAACCACATCCTCTTTTTGTATCCACAACGTGATGTATTTATAAAATAATAAGATAATATCTATATAACTGATATTTTGGGATTTTCTTCTATACTTATCCTAAAATCTACCATATTTTATTTTATCTAATATATATATTACTAAATACAGTTCCCATGGTTTATACTAAACATTATCTAATAACATCTATAGATAGCCAACCCTAGAAAGCTTGGGGAAAGTGTCTACTACAATGTATTATCATGATTACAAGGAATAAAATATTGAAGGAGCAAAGAGTTTTATAGTCTTTCTAAATAAGGTACATACATGAGTCTTGAATTACAAATTAATCCACTTATTACAAAATATTTTTTTCCATTCAAGGTTAAATTTATTCCATTATGTATATCCTAGAATTTCGTTCATAGTTTTCTTATTGGATTCCTATAGAGAGAAACTTTAAAACTGTGAGATCAAATTCCCCTTAATGGGAATTTATAGATAATGAAATAAAGAATCAATTACAATGATAATTATGTTCTAGTAAATTCCTGAAATCACATACCATAAATTAAAAAAATGATATGGAAGAAAATAAACAATATGTCAAGGTAATAACAGGACTCACAATCCTTTTAAATAAATAGTTAGTGAAAAATAAATATAGAAAAGTAATAAATATAAACCCATAACATTATGTCAAATAAAAATTTATGAAATGTATCCACAGAGATGGCTATGAAAAAACTCATGGATGAATAATAGGTGAGTCCAAATGAAGGAAATTATTAATTATCAGACACCATGATTCCTAGGTAAATTGTACCTTTACCATCAGTAACCTACACAAGACTATTCATAACATATAGATTGATAAACCCAGTATATTAGTCTATCCAATTTCTTCTCCCCATGAGACTACATAGGTATTGATGGGATATCTATAATTACCCGCATGTAATACTAGTTGAATGCATTTCTCAACATTGGAATAATAAATTTAATTCACAAACAATGTTTTTATCAAATATCTATAATGAATAGAAGATTCAGAATTATCAATATTTCCCTAAATAATAATATAAAAATAAAATTAGAAAAATTATATAAAATGTTATAATCATTATGAATTAGTAATATCCCTGATAAATTATATAGAAAATTAGGGTGAATTCAATGTTCAATGATCATAGAAAAATTAATATTTTTTGGGGATTACAAAAAATGAATGAAGGAGGTGACTGTTAATAAAATAATTTTAAAAATGAATTGAAATCCTTCCAGAGGAAGGATAATAATGGTACAAATACATCATATCCCAAATGATGTAAATATAAATGGCAGTTGTCACTAATGAATAAAATAATAATAAAAAATATCTTTTAGAATGATATTGAAGTAAATAACAATTTATTTTGAAAAAAAATTAAATTACTTTTCATCGAGATTTAATTTTAAAAAAATAAATTGATAAAAATTTTCTTTTTAAAATATGAAATGAAATCCTTGCACTTTTCATGGTAAAATGTGAGAAAATTTTCTTCATTGTAAATATAGAATACGATTCCTTTGAAATCATAGGTAAAAGAAAAAATGGGTACAAATGTAATTAAAAAATTAATTTAAATTGGATAAAACCCATTATTAATTATATAAAATAAAAATATGTTTTTGAAAGAAAATATTATCTTTGAATAAAGAGATAAAAAATAATTCATTTTTCGAAAAAACATTTTTTGTATCATTGTGTGATTAAATTATACTGTAAAATGATAAAGGACATAAATAATCATATTAGAAGAAAATGAATGTTTTTTTAAAAATGATAATATATTTTCCTCAACTATAAATTTAAGATTAATCAACCTTGAATAAAATTAGATTTTGAAGTGAAGGCTTGAATGGAAATTAACATTGATGTCAAAATCAATTAACAAATGAATTTATATGTATAAACTATAAATCCACATAATGGAATTTCATATTTTAAAAAATATAATCAAATTCATTATAAAAATATTCATATAATAATAAAAACGAGGATGTAATATAACGCAAAAAAAAAGTATTTGGGTTATTAAATTTCATTTTCACTTGGGTAACACTAAAATAAAATCCCTTTATATGAACTAATTCATTTTGAAAATCAAAATATCCCATATAATGAATAAATCACGATATTATATAAAAAATTAGACATATTTTCACTATATATTAAAAATTATGTGCACTAAAGATGTATTATTATTTGAAAAAAAATTCCAATAAAAAAATTATATGAGATTACAAAGATAATGATTAAATATGTTCAAAATGATAAGAATCATTAAAAATTCCAATGTACCCCATACATCATTGAAAACATTAATCGTAACCATCATGCATGAATGATATTAAAGGAAATATATAATTTTATGAGAATAAGTGGATTCCTAATATAACATGTCAAAGGGAATTATATACACCATATATAAGGTAATTGGTACATAATAAAAAAAAATTCTCAATAGAATGTAAATTGAGATGAAATTCCATACCCTACATTATATTTTTTGGAGAATATACTTTAACCTAATTTATAATGTTTTTTAGAGTTTTAATAATTTATTAAAGAAAAAAATTAATATTTATAATATCATATTTTATCTTCTTATAAAATCTTATTACCCATTTGTTATGAATCATTCTTGATTTTCACCATACTGTGTGCTAATTGCCTAGTATTTTGAGTATGTTTTCACTTATTACATGTAATTCATCATAAATTGATCATGGTTTAATCATATCATAAATTTAATAATTTTTTTATATAAAATATATATTCAATATATATATATTCAGAATAACCTATAATGTTTGGAGATAATAAATAGAATGCACATGTTATGAATATGATAGGTCGTGTGTACGCCTGCACACTTCAATCATTTATTTATCATATTGAAATTATTAAATAAAAATTTTATATATTTATATTATAAATATAACATCATTTATATTTAATATAAGTTCCATATCACGATTTAAACCATTATTTATACAATACTTGTATTTTTCAAAAGATCACACTACTTTGAGGGTGTGGTGACAAACACTTCCACGAACGATGTTATCATATTTCCCCAAAATGGAGTGAATTAATATAGGTGTTATTAACTAATTAAAGAAGAAAAATAATTTATAAATGTCATATATAACACATATATAGTTTTTCCATTATAATTATCAACCTTGAGAGATGGTAAATAAAAAATGAATAATTTTTCTTCATGCGACGATAGTTCGTCGTACACATAAACGATATTTAAATTACGTATTATAATGAATTGTGTTAAATTCTAGGTAGAAAAATTGATATGAATATATATAAGTATATTTATAATATAATTTTTATTATAATATCATAGAATAATGAAAATTGAATAAATGAAAAAATTAATAAAACTATAGAGCTTGTAGAAGGATGTTACGTCACATTCATGTAACTATTTATGAAATGAACCAAAGGGCTTAATTTAAAGGACTTATGACCAATATTATGATTATATGTTGAGGGTAAGGAAATTGAGAAGAAATTTGGTAAAATATATTTTTAGAAATTGTGGTTTGAGATGTGGGAGGAACTGTGAGGAGTGGAGGCCTTTTTATAGTGGAGTTAGAGTGGTACTCTTGTAAATTTTTTGAAAGGGAATTACACTATAGATTTTACCATTGAAATATGATATAGTAATGATTAAAATTAAATTAAATTCATTATAGTTTCTATAAATAGGGATTCAATATAATTTGGACACACTTCAATGACATTTCGGCACTTAAGTTCTACGCCTAGTCCCCTATTAATCATAATTTCACCATAGTAATTTTCATTAATTTTACAAACTTGTATAAATATTATTAGTATAATAATAAGTTAAAATTATTAGAAATTAGAAATACTGTTTTTCAGTCAATAATTATTCTTAGGAAATTTACATTCCTTTATATTTTGTAAATCAGAAACACAGTTTTTAAATAAAATTATATATCTCTAATAAAAATTCTATTAAGGATTTTTTTTATTTTATAATGCTATTTATTAACATATGATTTTCAATGTATTATATAGGGTTTTCTTAAACCAAATCATACAATATTATTATTATATAAAAAATAAGTTTCTTTTCTAATTTTTAACCTTATTGTTCTTTAGAATCTTTTTCTCCCGGAATTGTGATTTTAATTTCTCTAGAAATCAGACTCTGATTTCATCTAAAATCATACTTCGATTTCTCAAGAAATTATAATATGTATTTTATTTCAATTTGATTCATATTTCTTTTGAAATAATACACTCATTTATTCTAAAATTATATTTTTAATTCCATATTATTTAAACTCTGATTATCTTTTATTTTAGAATCTATTTTTTTTATTTCTTGACACCAAATCTCAATACATTAATAATCACATTAATTGTTTTTATAATAGTTACCTAATTAATTTAATGTAAATATTATTTTTATAAGATAAAAAATTTGTTAATGATTCTTATACATATTAATATTTCTCATTGTTTTTTTACAAAATGATATCGTCCAATCTGTTTTTACTTGAAAATTTTTTGAGTGGCACATTTATAGCTCTATTTGAATTTTATGAAAAATTTAGGCCATTGGTGGAGGAAGTAGAGCACTCGAATCTGTGCCTATAAATACCCGACCATTACAATATTCAAGATACTATGTTCGTGTGTAACTCTTATGTTCCTATAGTGAATTTGATTGTTTAAGTTTATAATATCTTGTTCAACCTACCTACTGGTATTCTGATTGTTGAGGTAATCAATTGAAGGATTTTGGGGCTATGAATAAAGGTGTGTCAATCACCTTAGAGATCAAGGTAATTCAGGGATAGCAAGACATATTTCAAACTCTGTATCAAGGGCTTAACCTTGTGTGGGTAAGACAGTCATTCTCGAAATTATAAGTCAAGGTTCCTTTTTCCATGTTTTTTGGATACCATTTTATTTGGGATAAAAGATTTATTTTACTTTATTACTTTTTTTTCATGATTTAATATGTATTCATTTTTCTTAATTAAATTAATTCAAACATTCTTATACATTCTTATACTTGTACTATGATTTAAATAAAATTTTATATGCTTTATGATTGAATCTTGGAATAAGTTAACATGTCTTAAGGTTATTTATAATATCCATCATATCAGATACAATGAAATATAATTTCTTATTAATTAGCTAAATTGGGTTTTTGAATGCTTCTTGTTTAACATTGTCAAACATAAGTTTTACTAAGAATAGAAATTAATTTTTTTTAAACATTCTATCTACCCCAATATTTTAATTGAGAAATCTAAATATAAATTTTGATCCTAAATTGTTATTCAAAATAAGGAATCCATTTTTCTAAATTACAATAACATATGTGGAAGAAATTATTTTCACATTAATCTCATAGATAGGATGAGAATGTGGTGTTTTAAAGTAGAAAAACATTCAAAAAAATTTCTATGTTTTTTATTCAATATAAAGATGAAATTGATTCCAATGAGATAAATTAAATTAATGGATAAAAATTTCTTTAAATATACTTCAACAAAAATTAATATATTAGTTATCCTTATAAATAAATTATATGAAAAATGTAGTTTCGAATATAAATTCACTATTTTCACTATTCATTAATAAATCAAGCATTAAAAAAATAACAAAATTGTACCATACCCTTAATTTTATGTTTTTATTTTAATTACTAGGTTTATATTTATATATAAGGTTTAGACTATTTCCGAAAATGGTATTTAAAATAAATTTTCCCATAAAATGTGTTAAAAGATCCCTAATAAAAATATGTGTTTTATGTCTAATATTTTGTTATTTATTATCCCAGACCTATCAAATATATTGGATTAATATATAAAATATTTTATTAAATATAAAAATATACATATAATTTATTTAATTGATTATTTTTAACTTATAATTTAATCAGGTAAAATACCATTGCGATCATACAATTATTTTCTAAAAAATATTCCCTTAACATTCAATTGGTTCGTAAAATTCATTATAAATAATTTGTAACCAATAAATTAGTTTTATATTATTGTAAACCATATAATTACATAACTTATTTATTACTATTTACAATGGATTTTTTATATGTTTTTTTATTAAATAATTATATTTTTGTAATATTTTTTTTTTGAAAACTATGTCTTATGTGTGACAGAAGTCAATGAAGAAAGTCATTATTTTTTGTGATATACACTAATTCAGTGTCACATGAATTGTGAGATATAGAATATATTTAATTTATATAAAATATTAAATATAGTATAAATTCTTAAGATACTATATCCCCATTTTTTCTTCATGTTGCATAGCATACACACTATTGAATACAATGTTCAAAATTTAGATTTTTTGTGCGTTACGTGATAAAAATAATTATTTATTTAAATAAATTATACTGAATTTATATTTAATATATTGTATATTTTAATGTAAATGATTTAATTGGATGTTGTGGGTAATATATTTTTATTTCACTTTTATTTCTTTTTGAAACTATCTATTTTGACAACTTGTCTCATTTTTTTGGTGTATGTTCCTAAAATTAATTCCATCTATGATAACTATCTTGAAATTCTTGTATATATATATCCATATAATTTTATTTATCTCATAGGGATTATGAATCAAAATATACAAATTTTGTAAAGTTTTTTATGTTCCAATCTAGTTGTTTATTAGCATTATATATTATTATAAATCCAATGATTAAATATTATGATCTATCTCTAGTAAATGTAATTATTTTTCCTATAGTAAGAGTATGTTATTAAATATAATGTTTTCATTTATTTTTTCAAAATTATTGTAATCAAGATTTAAAATTAATATTTTCATTAAACAACCATATATATTTATTCCGATTATTGAGAAATTATATTTTTTCTATGTATATTTATTATAAAAATGTTTTAAAGAAAGATATTTTAGTAAACATTATCTTTTTTGAGGAATTTTAACCTTTAATTATTATTTTTTCTAAAAAAATAAAAGGTTTATTCTTGTTGTTTTTGGGATGAGGTTGTTATGAGTATTCTATAAAAATATTGAATGGAAGAATTATTTTATCTTATACAATATTAATGAAAATTTTCTCCATCATATAAACTCAATTATCTGACGTTTCCATTATATGTTTTAAATGATCTTATTATAAAAATATTTAAAAAATATTTAAAATAATAATTTATTTCAATGAAAAATATATTTTCCCTTTGAATATTTAAATGATCATTTGTGTAATTTCTTTTCATCACCAACAACAAACTTTATTGTTTCTTTTGTTATTCTGGGGATTTGATTGAATAGTACAATACATATTCCTTCCATGTAGGTTTTTGTTTATTATTATGATGAAAATATTTTTTTGAAACCCATTATCTTTCAACAAATTATTATGTAAAGAATTGATTAAATCTTAATGAAACCAATTTATCTTTCATATGGTATGATTTGATGCAATTGAAATGAAAACCATATGATTTTTCCATGGATATGACATGATTAATGTTTAATGTTTTAATGGATCATAGTTGGATAGATTATGTGATGGTCTGTGACTATATATACCACCATGTTAAAGGATAACAATTTTTATATCATGAGATAATGGAGGGACACATGATAATGTGCCTGATCCATTCTGGGAGACAATCAAATGTTCTAGTCCCATTATGGGAATTAAGTGACGATGCATGATCTATTATCAAATATGACATATATGTTAATTACTAATGCAATATGATTTAATTGTCTTGGTTATTAACCTTTACATATGAAATTTTTTATATACTTATAATTTTTTCACACTTATATGAAATGATCTATTGTTATATGAATGATTTGTGAGTATTTTTCACTCTTCGGGTTCAAGTATTTAAAAATGGTAATGTTTTTAAAAATTTCTCCTTTTATTGACATGATAAAAAATGGTTATGAAATTTTTATTATGTACTCAAAATCTTATACCCTTATTTTTATGTTACACTGTTATGTGATAATCGATTATTGTTTTCCATTTTTACCCTTTCATAGAATTCGATCTAACAATTTTTTTTATTACCTATCCACTATGTTTTGAAGATGGTTTTATTTATGTTATGACTATGGAGAGTAATATATTTGATAATATTTAAGGTATAAGATAATGTTCTTTCATGAAATATGAATATTGTGTACCTAGTATCCAACGAAACTAATCTTTTATGGTCCTTATGCATGTATTTCTTAATTTTATTGAATATTAATCTAATTTTTTTTAAATATTTAGGAATTAAATTCAAGGATCATTATATGGTGGAATTATCATGTCCATCCCATCATTGATTAGATATACCTTATTCCTCAATTTTACTCTTGTTAAGACACTCCACCACATAATGATGTAGTAACATGGGATATCATAGGATCATACTGATCAAATACCCATTATCAAGGAGGCATCACTCTACATTGTGAAATTAGTACATAGTATAGTAATTTAATTTTTTAATAAAATTATCTAGTGGTTTATATGTTACCTAATTACTTCTATGTTTATAATGTTTGCAGATCCCCTTCAACACTATTTGTTCTGTTCATCATTCGACCATCCTAAATCTGACAATACTGACCACCATCTATAGAGAAACCCTTGATAGAAAATGATTCCAATTTACATAAAACATCACAATCTATGTGTTACCACTCCATGGATCCCAAATACGACCACAAATTTCCAAATATTGTTTGATTGATTTGATATATAAATAATATAATATGGAAGTGATATTAATTTTTCTTAATATTTAATTTCAATGAAATAATCAAAGCCATTTAATTATTATATCATTATGTTCATCCCATAAAGGTACATTAATAGTTGCATATTTTCTTAATAGAAATTCATATATATAGTGAATTAAATTAGATTATTATAAAATAATCCATAATATTTATCTCCCTAATTTTCCAAAATATAAGCACTAAATATTAAATATTAAATGGGAACTCTATTAATATAAATATTTCAAACATTTTTCAAGAAGTATATATATTAATCAATTCCATAAGACATTGGAAGATAATATAAAATTATGAAATCAAAGAAGTTGTCTCTATGATATTCCAACATACATTTAACTTATTTATGGGATTATTATCACATTATTTCTATCCTAGAATAACGATTAATATATATCAATATTGCATTGTGAATATAAATTCATGGACTTGAGAACCATGGCATAGGTTTTTATATATCAAAATTCTCTTTATATTTAGATAAATATGCTTATCAATTTAATACCTACAAAATTAAAATATATTATTCACAATTTTCAAAATGACATATATAAATTTCATGACCTGTATCAATATATAAATAATAGGATGATGATATATAGTTTTTTAGTTAACCAGTTTACATAAAGGGTGTCTAATAATAATATACCAAACCTTATCCATATTTATTATAATTTTTTTATGTAATCACAATAGTGTTAGAAATTTTTATGAGAAAATATCTATGATAATGTATTTCACCTAAATTTACCTAATGGATGTATATATAGAGTTGATTTAAAACAAATTACTTATTAAGTATGATTTTGAATAAAAATATCTCCACTAGAAATGTAAAAATAAGCAATTAATTTAAAATTAATAATATATTATCCCAAAGAAAATTACTATTTTTGACATACCAGTGATATATGTTTCAGATGCTTACATTCTAATAAGTAGAAATTATTATTTAAAATTTATAACAAAAAAGTTATATTTACTGCAAAAAAACTATATTTGATAATCATTGAATAGAATTAAGTTGTAATAGAGTAAACAAAACTCTGATGTAATCAAATTATATATATATTAATTTCTATTAATAGATAAATTCTATTAATATTTAGTTATTCAAACCATAAAATATATATTTAAGATTAGATAATATTTATATATCCCAATCATCAAACCATTCCTCCAATAACTTAATTTCATAGAGATGAAATATTTAATATCCAAGTATTTTAATATAGTGAAATCTATTAAATTATTTACTTATGTTGATTTTATCACACAATTAATTTAATAAGAATAAAAATTTATTCCATAACCATTTTTAAATTCAAAATTCTAAACCACAACACACTAAACATAAAATTATCCAATACAAGGGAAATTCTAAAAACATTCTCATATATCTCATAAAAATTCACTATTTTACTTATGGTAAAGTTTATTTATCATCCTATATTTATATAGAATATGTTTTCATTGAATAAAAATATATTTAATGAAGACAAATATCTTCATAAATCAATTCACAATAGCTAAAATAACCACCTAATTATTAATATTACTCAATAAAAATAGAATCAATATATATGTGATACAAAAAACATATAAAAAATTTTGTCGACCTAATATGATCATATTAAAATACATCATTTATATTTGATCTTGTTTTTAAATAAATAAACCAAAATTAGTTCTCTGTGATATATTATCATTATATCTATTCATAATTAATACATCATATAACAAATATTCATTCTCTTTAAAATGCAATCTATATAGTTTGATACCCTAGTGGATACAATTTTATTTTTTACATTCTTAATTGAATCAAATAATGTTGATTAACATGCTAAAAAGTGGAAATTTCATTAAAAATAATAATTACACATTGAAGGTAAAAAAATAATATGAATCCTAATATAGATTACTACTAAAATAATATTAAAATATAATTATCTGTTCCCTCCATGAACAATTACTAAATACATATTAAAACTAATTTATTATTATATAAGTAATCACAAATTATAAATATACCCAAATCTAATTAATATCCATTTATTATTTTCCCAGCAATATGAAAAAATCTACTAAAACAATGTATTCCATCTTCGTAGATACTTATTCTATTATGTAATAAAAATACTTGGTCATAACACACATGTATTACATAGTGGAATATATTATTCCATCTAACTACACACCTAGTAGGTATTATAATCATATTTTTGGTACCATATTGTTAAATTTTAGGTTTCTAGGTACCCTAGGGGTTTGAGATTAGGGTAAATACCAAATTAAAATTTTCTTACACATAATCCTAATGAATTATAAGATTTAATTTCCTCATTAGAATGATAAAATATGATTTATCTCTCCCCTAATTTAATATACATTGATGTAACAATATAGAGAAATATTTTGGTATTCGAAAAGTAATTATCATCACACTTGTATAATGGATGCACATGTTTTCATTTTTGTTACTAGATTCCATGGAACCCTTCCATTTGAATGTTTTTTTCATGGTGCACTACCACTATAGGGTTAATTATTACTCTTCTACAAATATAATACATTTTTTAGAATACATCCACAATAAATCAACGTGAAGGTCTCTCCATTATAAGAATATAAATAAAATTCATTATACATAACAACCAATGATTTATTGTTTCAATGATATCAACTTTTCATTGATATTACAATTATTATAATATACATAAAATTTCCTCATTGTTACAGCCAAATAGATGAATTCCAAACAATTAATTAATCAATTAAAAAATAATATAGATGAAGAATAATTACAAAAATGAATTAACATGATAAATGATACATAAACAATTTTGATCATTTTTCCTCAAATAAGCATTATATATCAATAATTCTAAATCATTTCTCTCCTCTATAAAAATTATAAATAAAACTATAATTCCCTAAATAATAAATTTAATCATGAAAATATAGAAAAAATAATTCCATGATCACAACCCTACATTCATTAACTGGAATTATTTATCACGTTTCACGTTTTTCAAATAAATCCCATTGAAAAAACAATTGTTATTATGATCAAATTCATCCATCCAATTCAAAAAAATATCTCATTTATGTAAGAATATTTAAAAATTTTAAAAATCATTCTAAATATTCAATAAAACTATGTTTTCATTTATATTATCGAATCAATATCTTCCATTTACTATGAAATCTTACTATAAAAAAATTATGGAATGATAGATATTTCTATCTTAGGATCGTAATTTAGTTTCATATCCACAGGTATCAAACCCATTATTATCTAAATGACTATAAAATATGACAATTATTCTCAAAGTTCACATGGATGTCAAATAACATATGTTATGACACACTTTTTCATGATGAAATATTTTAAAATTTATCTATCAGTAGATGAGAAAATTGTGAATTTTCCCTCATTTTTTGAAATCCACCATTTTAAAATGCAAAAAGATATGTTATGGGATGATTACTTCAAAAATGTAAATCTAGAAATTAATTGATATTTCTTGGGGTATTGTTTACAGAATGATATTATATATTTCATGATAATTAATATTGTTGAATCATTATCATTTAAAATTATTTGGTATACAGCTTTGATTGATTTTATGACAATAAAAATGGAATTAAAGCACCCATTATGGTTTTTATGTTCAATAAATATTCATCCATAATTATCCAAATTCTTTCTACATAGTATCATACAAAAATAATTATTATGATAATATATAATATAAATATTTATCCCATTTTAATATCCTTCTATTCAATGACAACATGTCCTAAGATTTATATTCCATAGTCTTTATGATTATAGAAGTCATGGTATTACATTATCATCCATTAAATTATCCTCTACAAATACATTCAACTGAATATATTACTTCAATATCTATACCTATTTGAATATCTATGATCACATTTGTTTTATACATAAATTTATTTCCATAATTACTAAGTATTCAATGGATTTAATACCATATAATCATTATATATTTTATATCTATATTCCTCTAGAAATATAATCTTCGAGATTCTAATATTCTCTTATTTATATTTTGTTCCCTTTTAATTATTATATTTTCTTTAGAGATCATATTAAAATTTCCTTCATTGATGTCTATTATTTATATCCAATAATTATTCCATTAATTTAAATCAATACAACACATAACTGATGGTTTTAAAATTCCCCCCATTTATATATTCTTATCAATTTAATAATAAATCATTTTCTATTAATTTTGAATATATAAGATATCACTATAATCCTTTATCTCTAAAACCAAAAAACCATTTATGGATTTATGGTAAAATGTTTTCCCTCATGTTGCATTAATATTATTAGGACATCTTCTACATTTATTCTTCTTTGTCTTCCCCATATCAATAAAATACCAAAAATATATTTCTTTATAAGGTAACCACCTTATGAAATTAAAAAAATCTATATTTAGAATGAAAATCCGGATCTTGTGACATATAACTCTTGTATTCACTTCTTTTTCAATCATTTATCTCATCAATCAATACCTAAATTAAGCTTTCAACTCTACTTAATAGTTGTTATATTTATAATAAACAGCTGTAAATATTGTCAGCCACATTTTATTTAAAACCTATAGTCTCTATTTATTTTTTAATGAAATTATATATTCCATATTACATCCTGATTGTGATAGATAGAACTCCAAAGAAATGTTGAAAATATTAAAAACATAATTTCTTATCATAACCACTATTAATAATACTACATTGATTGTATCCATGGGAATTTTCAAATATTGTTCATAAAAATTATATATTTTTCAACCAAATTAAAAAATTACTATAAATATAGATTTACTATTAAAATTATTTAAACATAGATGAATTTCCACATAGAAATGAGCTATCAGAAAATACGAAAATATGTTCACATTGTAATTCAATATAAGAAATAATATTATATATTATCTATAAAAATGCAACCCATCACACTATCATACTTCTTTAAAAGAATAAACTTATGATATTTCTTATTTTAGATACCTCTTGTGAAGAACCGGAAATTTCACGGAATGTTTTTTCATAAATACTTTGGAATTTTATAAGTCTACTGTTTCTGATGGCACTTGATTCTGAGGCCAAGTGCGCCCGGAATAAATTTTTTAAGTTCTATTTGGGTACGTTCTGTAAATGTATGTGCGGGATTTTCTATCTGTTGAATCGGTGCTCGGAATTGAAATCTTAGGACATCGATGAACTCGAAGCGACAATATTCGCTTAAGGGGACCTTTACCACATCTTCGTTTTATGCGGGTTGGAAGAAAATTTTGGATTTTTATAATAAAATAATTAAAATTGTTGAAGAAAATTTTATTTTATATCCGCTTGTTATATCCTACAAGGGGGAGGATGTTTGTGGACCCCCACACCCACATAACCTCCCATGAGAGGATATTTGTGAGGTAGGGCCCACACGAACCCCTAACTCCTCTCCTTCCCTCAAATACCCAATTAATTACCCATGAATTTATTATGAAAACTCGTATTTTAATTGTAGCTCTTCACTTCCTCCCCTCTCACCCATTAATTTTTTCCAACACTATTAATTAAAGACATATTTAATTAATTAATATAGTGTTGAATTATTTTGAATTGGTTGGCATTACATTAAAGTGGGAGAAATCTAATTTGATATTTTCATAGAAAATATTATTTGTGGGGGAACCTCTGGAGAAATAGAAGAGCTCCCTCCCATGAAGAACAACACCATCTTGGACGAAGAATACATATTCCGTGAAGAATGACGTTGTTCCATCCATTCCCTTTTCTGCAACAAATGAGGAGACACCTCTTCCTCCTCGGACACACCCCGACGTCATCTACAAATCCTTTTTCCATGAATCCGCTATTGAAACTGAGTTAGGGGAAATTATGTTCAATTTTAATTGATTAAAATTGATCTTATTCATCATTGAAAATCATGGTCCCTCTTTAGCCTTTTGATACCGTCTAATGCGGAGGGCGCGGGCTAAATGAACACGGACCAATGACCCTCCGATTGTTGTTGGATGATTTGAAAGAAGAAATATTGGGCTGGAGGAATAGTGGCACCCCACAGCTTCGCGCTGCAGCGGACCACCACCCGCAAAGGGTGGGCCACTACGGAGGAAGAACTGGCAGGGTCGTCAGCTGGCCGGGCGGATGAAGGCCACGACACCCATGGGGCCACACAAGGAGACCACGACCCGGCTGAGCGGGCCGCATGCGCTAAGAAGGCCGCCCGGCTTGAGCCGATCGGTTTGGGAGGGCGTTGCCACTTGGTCCCACTGGTTCAGGAAGCTGGGGGGCCTCCCCCCTGCGGACTGCTAGGACAGCCGGCAGAGCCGGGACCGGCCGGGACGCGCCTTACCGGGTCGGGCCGCGCTATGCTGGGCCAGGTCGTGCAGGGCCGCGCCTTGCCGGGACAAGCCGTGCCCCTCGTGCCATGCCATGCCCTTCGGGTCAGGACCCGCGATGCATCAGGCTGGTCCGACCCTCTGTCAGGTGGGACTGGCCAAAACTGGGTTGACCTGAACAGCCACCCCACTTGGCTTAACAGGCCGGGCCCATTTTCACTTAAAGGTGAATAACATGAAGATCACGTGTTTGAATGACGCGTTGTCTGTGGAACTAGGACCATCGTGATGTGGCTGTACTTTTTTGATACTCTATGTGAGTTATGGATAACATTGGAAAATGGTCGGGTTTGGAATGAGTGTATTTCCAACCAGGCCCCCGGAGCAAAACTACTAATAACTATTAGACCGGTTGTCCGATTGAAGATCCGTCTATCTCTTTGGGATCCTTTTCATGATACGGAACTTCAGGATACATCCACACTGGACTTTGTGATAGTTGATGTATCAAATACTTGGCTCGATGAGAGGAACCTCTCAGAATCGAGCATGCTGTGTGCATGATCTCTAGAGCTGGCTGCGACTGCAACCACTACCGTACTGGAATCCTCTATGGGTTCGACGATGATGGAAAATGTACTAAAATCCTCCATGGGTTCGATGAGGATGACAACTGTACTAGAATCCCATGTGGGCTTGATAGTGATGACTACCATACTTGAATCCTCTGTGGGTCTGACGTTTTGACTTCTGTTCTAGTATCCTACGTTGGTTCAGATAGAGTAGTTGGTCTAGAATCCCACGTGGGTCCGAATGTTTAGCTAGTCTAGTATCCTACGTGGGTCAGATAGATTAGATGAATTAGTGACTGCATCTGATCATCATTATCACATTACGAAAGATATATACTTGTGTGAGATTATTCTTGACATTCAATCATTACCATCAGTGTGATTGACTTCTTTCATGTGTGGAATGGTTTGTGTTTGTGCCCGAGAGTTGGAGCCGAACTGAGATTGATGAATTAGGTATATATAAGGGAATATACCTACGTTGAGTACGTTGATATATCGTGATTGTATCTTTCCATTGTGGTTTATTCTTCATGGATTCTAGGAGACCTTCAGGGGTCTCGGGGTCCCTACTGAGTATCATTATACTCACCCCGACATGGAAAATTCCATCACTACGTTGTTTTGGTTGCAGACGAAGGAGAACACTAATCGTGGTTGAGGATTATGGAGCTGGATGGTACTAGGAGGTGGACCACATGGTGAGATGTACCTGGAGCTGACGAATGTACACGAGGTGCTAAGGAGAATTTCTGTACTCACCCATCAGGTGGGATTCCTAGAGGATGACTCGGTGGTTTTTTGTTTTACATTACTGCTATTGTACTAGATTTTTAGTTGTACTGTAACTTAAGTTGGGTTTGTATTCTGGCCCATTTACCTTTTAGCACTTACATTTTTATTCAGTATCACTTTGTTCTTTCTTCTATTGCGTACTCTGATGTGTTGTTTACTATTATAAATGCAATTCCATCCGTTTTTTATTAGGATTTACTCTTTTGGTTCTATTCACCAGTCCCTGGCCAATGGATGGTGGGCTTGGGTTAGTCACTGTACGGGACCCGAGGACAAGTCATGAAAAATTGGTATAACAGGAGTCGGTTCTACTGCAGAACACATTACTCTGATCATTCCTTTCAATGAAGAAATAGTGTTAAGAGTATTTAGTGAGGTTTTTAGTCCAGGGAGTCTAGTGTTGGTGCAGCGACTACCGTATCCATACACCAAGACCCTGACCCCTGATTTCCAACTCAGTGCACAAAAAAACTAATTGCATATGTGTTTCAAATGTTTCCTTGGTGATTAATTTGTGTCAGCTCACCAGGTATACTGTTTTGACCATGGCACACTTGTTCCTTTTTTGGATGGCCCCACGATGGCAGTCAGCAAGGGTTCCGAGTCGCATACGAGATGACAGCCCACGGAGCAACGAGGCCTCATTGTAGGACCCCATCGCAGCGGAGGCACCGGTGGTACCACATCCTGATGAGCCACTGATACTACTAGCCCCATCAGAAGAGAGTGCATGCTGCCTACGTGTGTTGTACAAGTTTCAGCGATAGAGTCCTCCCAGGTTCTGTAGAGAAATGGACCCTCAAGTAGCCGAGTATTGGATGAAGCCTGTCTTTAGAGTCTTCAAGTTGGTAGGGACACAAGTGATCCATATGGTGATCCTATCCACGAGTTTTCTGCACATAGTAGTAGGTAGATCGTGGATCACGATGCTCTAGGTTCACGACGAGGCATCTCTAATTTTGACATACTTCGAGAGTCACTTTCACTCAGATTTTGTTCCCGCCAGCCTCCATGCGGTGTAGATTCCGGAGTTAGTTCACCTGTGACAGGGTAGCATTACAGTAGCTCAGTACTTAGTGAGGTTTACTGACTTCTCGCGCTACTCTACATACATGGAACGAGACCCATTGTTCTGGGCCTGAACCTTTGAGAAGGGACTGAGGATTGAAATCAGTGCTTCGATGATCTCCCTCAGCATTCCGACGCAGGCGGGGGTGCTAGAGCGTACCCTTCTTGTGGAGGGATTTCTCGCTGAGCCGATACTAGCAGTGAGACCCACCGCAGGGAGACACGTAACAGAGTCTTCAGCAGCCGGTAGTAGATATATGTCACAGAGGTCCAATCGGACCAGGCCATCAGGAGAGAAAACTCAAGATATAGGTTTGGTTAAGTGGGACACCCGAAACAGAGCCATCTATATGATGAGTAGGTTGTGCTATGCATGCGGTGGGTAGGGTCACATAGCTTGAGACTGCCGAACCCATCGTGCAGATGAGCATCAGATAGTGGAGAAACCTTCCAGGAAGAGGCATAGGTTAGACCATGGGGGTCTACAGGGAGCAGGCAGACGAGGCTGTGGAGCTGGCCGAGCAGCGGGTGGTGGATGACGTTTTGAGGCTCTACCACCACCACCACTAGGAGGTCCACCCCGACCACAGGGAGCTGTCGGACAGAGGCAGGCATAGCTCCAGGCAGTCAAGGCCTATGACCCCGACACACCAAAGATGATTTGTGGTACTATCTGTGTCTACTCCACCCTTTCTTCAGTACATATAGAAATAGGTGCAAGTCATTCTTTTATTTCGGTTTCCCTTGTAAGGGGAATGGAGATTCCGACGGAGCTGTTGGCTCGATCCATAAAGCTTGAGACTCTTATGGGATCAGACTCGAAGATTACTCACTACTTCCAGCAGTGTGAGCTTACTCTAGGAGGCGAGAGCTTTGGCTGGGTTCTTCTTGTAGCAGTGTTGAGGCCTTACCAGGTCATCTTGGATATGGATTGTTTGTCTACAGTCCAAGCTTTTATTGAGTACATTAGGTTCAAGGTGTGGTGTATCTGCCCATATGGGAGCAGTTTCACCTTCAACAGTGAGAAGGGAGCCTTAGGATTGTAGGATTGACTTACGTAGTGGACAGGGTAGCCGATCACACATCAGTTGGAAAGTCTCATCCTCGGAGTAGTTGATGTGTGTAGTCCAAGTTTCCTTTTGTGGTGGAACAGTATGCAGATGTTTTCCTGACGATGTTCCAGGACTACCTACTCATAGAGAGGTAGAATTCTACATAGACATGTACCAATGGACAGCACAAATATCTACTCAAGTATATCGGATGGCTACCGTCGAGCTTCGTGAGCTGTGGGTATATCTGGGGAACTTGCAGGGGAAGGGATTAATCCAAACCAGTGTTTCACCGTGGGCTTCTCCGATTTTGTTCGCCAAGAAGGCCTATGGGAGATTGCGGCATTGTTTCGACTGTCGTCGCCTGAATCAGGTGACTGTGAAGAACAAGTACCCACTCCCGAGATTTGAAGACCTCTTTGATCATCTCAAGGGATCACATTGTCTTTCGAAGATAGACCTTAGGTCCGGCTTTCACCCGCTCAGAGTTCGAGACGAGGATGTGCAGAAGATGACCTTCAGGTGTTAGTATGGCCACTAAGAGTACTTGGTTATGCCTTTCGGTGTTACCAACGCTCCAATAGTGTTCATGAGTCTCACGAACAAGATCTTACAGCCATACCTTGATCGTTTTTTCGTGGTATTCATTGATGACATACCGATTTACTCGACTAATTAGGAGAGCACACCTACCACTTGCAGGTTGTAATGGATATACTCCAAGAGCACCAGCTTTATGGTATGCTCTCGAAGTGTCAGTTCTGGATTCGAGAGGTAGACTTCTTGAGACACATCATCTCAGAGGTGGGAGTTACAGTGGATCCAGTGATGATCAAGGCAGTGTCTGCTTGGGATCCACCCAAGAGAGTGATAGAGGTGCGGGGTTTTCTGGGTCTGGCTGGATACTATAGAACAATGGTGCCATACTTCTCCAGAGTTGAAACTCGATTTCAGTTTTAAAAAAAGAAGGGGAAAATCTTCATATGGTCAGAGAGATGTCAGAAAAGATTTCAGGAATGAGATAGATATTGAACAGTGCGCCCATCTTGAGGCTACCAGAGGAGAGTGTTGGGTACGTAGTTTACTGAGACACATTAGGGACTGAACTCTGGTGTGTCCTGATGCCGGAACGAGCAGTGATCATCTATGGCTCACGGTAGTTGAGGCAGCACGAGCATAACTACGCTACCCATGACATGGATTTAGCAGCAGTTGTCTTTGCCTTGAAGATGTGGCAGCATTATCTGATGGGTGAGCGCTTTAATGTATACTCTGAACACCAGAGTCTCAGGTACATCTTCTCGCAGAAGGACCCAAACTTGAGATAGCCACGATGGCTCTAGTTTCTCCAGGACTATGACTTTGATATACTCTATACTACTGGGAAGGTGAACATTGTAGATGATGCTCTCAGCAGGAGATCGAGCATTCATCTACTAGGAGTGGAGACAGGGCATCTAGCAATGTTGCAAATATCCTTTGTGGATTGAGATGAATCAGCTTTTCTACAGTCACTCACAGTCACTCCTACACTCCTTCATCAAGTCAGAGAGGCACAACGTGGGGACGTTGACTATGAGACGCGACGTGCTCATATATCCACAGGGCAGGCCCATGATGGGGTTTCTGAAGGTTGGAAGCACATCATCCTTTTCAGGTGATGTACCATGGTACTATTTGAACTACATGATGATGTGTTGAGTGAGTTTAACACTTTCCCTCATGAGATACATTCAGGAGTGGAGAAGATGTACCATGACCCCAGAGGATAGCACTGGTGGTCAGGTATGAAGAAGGTTGTAGCAGAGTTCGTTTCACGATGCCTCACTTGTCAGCAAGTGAAGGCAGAGAACCAGGTACTAGAAGGCATGGTACATCACTTAGAGGTCCCAGAGTGGATGTGGGATGGGATATCCATGGATTTCATGACGGGTCATCTACGTACATCCAAAGGGCATGACTCTATCTCGGTGATCGTAGACCGAATCACCATGTCGTCCCACTTCCTTCCAATCATATAGAAGGGCGCAGTAGAGATCTTGGGATGCCTCTATGTTCAAGAGATCGTACAGAATCATGTTGTGCCATCGCCTATCATTTCTGATCGAGATGCTCGATTCACTTCCCCGCAATGGAAGGGGTAACATGAGGCTTTTGGGATGCAACTACGTCTGAGCACCGCCTTCCATACTCAGAAGGATGGCTAGACATAGAGTACCATTCAGACTCTCAAGGACATGCTCTGTGCATGCGTCATTGAATTTGGTCACACCTGGAAGGATCACCTACCCTTGGTGGATTTTGCGTTCAACAATAGTTACTACGGCACCTATGGGATGGCAGCATACACGGCACTGTATGGTCGACCATGAAGATCACCTCTGTGCTGGAATGACCCTCGAGAGTCAGCACTTGTAGGACCAGAGATGGTTCAGGCTATGACGGAGAAGGTGCAGATCATCCAGGAGTGGATGAAGACTACACAGAGAATACAAAAGTCCTATTCTGATAAGAGATGGAGAGCCTTGGATTCCGAAGATGGAGGCAAAGTTTTCCTACGTGTCTCACCTCTACGAGGTCTACATATATTTTCTTGGGCTGGCAAGTTATCTCCACGTTTCATTAGACCTTTCCACGTCCTCAACAGAGTAGGCGAGGCGGGTTACCACCTAGTGCTTCTACCTCAGTTGCACTGGGTGCATGACGTCTTTAACGCATCTCATCTGAGGAGATACGTGCACGACCCGACCCACATCATTGATCAGGGGGATCTGGACATCAATGAAGGGGCACATTTGCAGAGGTCCCGGTGGAGATCGAGGATTGATAGGAGTGCGTCCTATGTGGATGGTCGATACCTCTGGTGTGCATTCGCTTGCAGCATGGGAACCTCAAGGAGAGCACTTGGGAGCAGGAGGCTCTAATGGGAGCTTTGTACCTCCATTTGTTTTCCTAGTGTGTGTTGTAGCTTTACGGGGACGTAAATCCCTGAGGTGGGTGTAATGTAATGACGTGGAAAATTCAAGGAAAATTTTTTCTTAAATATTTTGGAATTTTACGAGCCTGCGGTTTCTAACAGCACTTGATTCCGAGGCCCGGTGTGCCCGAAATTTTTTTTTGAGGTTTTGTTCGGGTACCTTCAGTAAACTTACATGCAGGTTTTTCTATCTTTTGAACTGGTGCTCGGAATTGAAATCTGAGGACACCAATGAACTCGCTGTGCTGGTATTCGCTTAAGGGGACCTTTACCATAATTGTGTTTTATGCAGGTTGGATGTTAATATTGGGGATTTATAATAAAATAATAAAAATTTTGGGAGACAATTTTATTTTATATTCGTTAGTTATATCCTACAAGGGGGAGGTAGTTGGTGGGGTCCACACCAACATAACATCCCATGAGAGGATATTTGTGAGGTGGGGCCCACATGATCCCCTAAATCCTCACCTTCCCTCAACTCCCCAAATAATTCCCCTTGAATTTATTATGACAACTCCTCTTTTAATTGTAACTCTTCACTTCCTCCCCTCTCACCAATTAATTTGTGCCAACTCTTTTAATTAAAGACATCTTTAATTAATTAATCTAGTTTTGAATTATTTTGAAATTGTATTCATTAATTAAATGTGTGAGAAATATAATTTGAAATTTTAATAGAAAATATTATTTGTGGGGGAAACTATGGAGAAATAGAAGAGCTCCCTCCTTCCACGAAGAATGACACCCTCTTCGACGAAGAATGCTGATTCCGCGAAGAACAACTATCTTCCTTAATTTTTATTCTCCGCAACAAGTGAGGAGACATCGCTTCCTCTTCGAACGCACCCCGACGTCGTCTAAAAATCCTATTTCCGCAAATCCACTCATTAAACCAAAGTAGATGAGATTATGTTAAATTTTAATTGATTAAAATTGTTCTTATTCATCATTGAAAATCATGGTCCGTCTTTGGACTTTTCATACTGCCTAACATGGAGGGTGCGGGCCGAACGTCACAGCCCAACAACAATCTGATTATTCTTCAATGATTTGATGGTGGAAATGAGAGGCAGTGGAAATGAACGGAGGTTGTGACCGTGTGCCTGCCACGTGCGGAGGAACCACGACCTGCATCCATGGGCTACTTGGCCGAAGAAGAACCGACCGGCCAAAGCATGCCGGGATGGAGGAAGTTTGGTGCCACACAGCGCTGCGCCACGGGGGACCGCGACCCACATAGGTAGGGCCACTCTAGTGGAAGAACCAGCCGACTCATCAGCCGGCTGGGAAGATGAAGTCTGCGGCACCCATGGTGCCCAACAAAGAGATGGCAGCCCGCCCGAGTGGGCCACTTGCGCCGGGAAGGTCGGTCGCCTTCGCCCTACCGGTTTGGGATTTCGGTGCTGATAGGCACCTCTGGTTCGGGTATCCAGGGGGTTCCCCCCCCCCCATAAAGCTCGGCCGGCCTACCGAGCCACCTCCGGCCGTGCCGCACCGCTGAGGGCCGGGTCGTGTCGGGTCGCGCCCTGCCGGGCGGGGGCGTGCCCCCTAGGGCAGGCCACGACCTTCCTGCCGGGTCGTGCCCTTCAGGCCAGGCTGTGCCACTCAGGCTGGGACGCACGATTCATCGGGCCGGTTTGACCCTCTGCCGGGTCAGACCTTCCAATACTGGGTTGACCCGTCCCGTCAGCCCATGGGGCTTAACAGGTCATGACCGTTTTCACTCAAAGGTGAATAACTTGAAGACCGCGTGTCTGATCGACACGCCGTCTGCAGCACTGGGACCATCACGAAGTGGATGTCCTTTTACAATAATCTAAGTGAGTGTTTTATAACTTTGGAAAATGGCCGGTTTTGGAATGAGCATATTTCCAACTGGGCCCCCGGAGCAAAAATGCTAATAACTCTCAAACCGGGTGTCTGATTGACACGTCGTCTGTTGCGTTGGGTTCCTTTTGATGATACAGAACATCAGGATACATCAACTCATGAATTCGTGATAGTTGATGTATCGAACCCTTGGCTTGAGGAGTGGACCCTCCTAGAATCGATCATGCTGTGTGCGGGAACCCTAGAGCTGACTGCGACTACAACGACTACCATACTAGAACCTTCCATGGGTTCGACGATGATGGAAAATGTACTGGACTCCTAAGTGGGATTGCCGATGACGACAACTGTACTGGAATCCTCCATGGGTTCAACAGTGATGACTACCATACTTGAATCCTCTACGGGTCTGATGGTTTGACTTCTGTTCAAGTATACTACATGGGTCTGACAGTGTAGCTGGTCTAGAATCCTATGTGGGTCTGACAGCTTAGCTGGTCTAGTATCCTACGTGGGTCCGACAACATAGATGAATCAGTGACTATATATGATCATCTTTATCACTTTACGAATGATATATACCTGTGTGAGCTGAGTCTTGACTTTCAATCACTAGCATCTGTGTGATTGACTTCTTTCCTGTGTGGGTTGGGTTGTGCTTGGGCTCAATAGTTAGAGCTGAAATGAGATTGATGACTTAGGTATATGTATTGGAATATACCTAAGTAGAGTTGGTTGATACTTCATGATTGTATTTTTCCTTTGTGGCTTATACTTTGTGTATTATGAGAGGCCTTCGGGGGTTTCTGGTTCCCTACTATGTATCGTTATACTCACCCCTGCATGGGAAATGCCCGCACTACGTTGTGTTGGTTGCAGAAAATGGACAACACTAATCGTGGTCGGGGCTTGTGGAGCTGGACAGTACCAGGATGTGGACCACTTGGTGATACGTACTCAGAGCTCACAGATAGACCCGAGGTGCTGAGGAGACTATATGTACCCACCCTTTAGGTGGGATTCCCAGAGGACGACTCAATGGTTGATGTTTTCCTTTACTGCTATTGTACTAGCTTTTCAGTTGTATTTTACATTCTGTTGGGTTTGTATTCTGGCCCATTTACCTTTCATCACATTCTTTTTCATTCATTATCACATTTTGATTTATCTTATTGTGTACTCTGACGTGTTTTATACTTTTATAAAGTCAATGCCTTCACTTTTTTATCGGGATTTACGCCTTTTGTGCTAGTTTCCATCCCCTGGCCTATGGAAGGTGGGTTTGGGGTATTGACGGCATGGGCCCTGAGGATGGGTCATGACACCACTAACTTATTAAATCAAGATCAATTAATTTACAAAAAATTACACAATTTCAATTTAAAGGCAATTTAAAATTTTATTTATCCTTATAAATAATTATTATGAAATCTCAGTTTTGAATTAAAATTTATTCTCATCAATATTCATTACATGAAAAATAATAAAATATCCCCCAAACAAGATTTTAATTTTTATATATTGAAGATTATGTTTATTGTGACTTATAATATCTGTAAAATTAGTGAAAATTTGATTAAAAAGTCATTTTACATTAAATGGATGTAAAATATATTTAATAGAGATATAGGTTTTTATGTTTAATATTTGATCATTTCTTATTTCATTCCTATAAAATCAATTGTATAAATATAAAAAATATTTGATTGAATATATATCGAATATTATTTATTAAAATATTTCAATAATTTTAATTAATTTATTTAATTAGGAAAAAACCAATTTTTTATAATAAAATAGTTTTTTATATATTATTCTATTTATTTTAAATTAGTTCAAATATTAATTTCTATTAATTTTTACCCATTGAATTAGTTGTATATTAGAGTAATCCATAGATATTAATATTTTAGTTAACATTATTAATAATGTATAGTTTATATCATATTGTATTAAATAATAATATATTAATAATAAAAAAAATGATTAGAAAAACACAGTATTGCATGTAATGTAAGCCATTGAAGAAAATCATTGTTTCATGCTATGTATGTTAAATCGATTTTATGTTCTTTTAATGATATAAAATATATTAAAACTATAAAAAGTAATAAATATATTATACAACCTCAAGATATTATATTTTCTTATGGTATTATTGTTGCGTGTCACCAATCTTATCGAAACTAATATTCATACATTAGATTTTGGAGGCTTTACATTCTCCCCAACTTATTTAAATCGTGTCCTAGAAATTTATATTCAATATTTGTGATATATTTTTTGATATTTAATACTTTTTACATACCACACCATGAGAATGATTCATTTGATATCATCTAAAATTAAGATAATAGGATGTATAATCGCCACATGGAAAACGTGCAACTAACTTTCGAAGTATAAGAAAATTAGTTTCAAAAATAGATACATTAATATAGAAAAATATAATATATATACATGGTGATATTGTGGTCATCAATCAAAAAAATGGAATTATTTGTTAACATTTGAAGGCCAAAAAGAAAAAAATCCATAATTATTTACAATACCATTAGTTAAGTAAAATTATGATATTAAAAATATTAGATACCATTCCTCATGTAGAAAAATTCATTTACCTCATACGAATAACTCGAATATCACTTACATGATAGTTTTTTATTTCATATGAATAATTCCATCTTTTGGTTGTACTTTGATCACTTTATAATTTATCCCTTACATGAAAAATGTGTATCCAAAAATTAATATTGACTCATGAAATATAAAATTTAAAATTTAATGGATCATAAATACCAAATAAGATAGAATCATCATTACATTTGTCTTTAATTATTATCCAATTACAATATTTTTAAGATATTAAAATATAAACCTAATAGATAAACAATTAATTCATGAATAATTTTCATTCATTAAATTATTCAATAAGAAATAATGAAATTTTAACAAGTATGTTGTTTAGGTTGGTGGTTCACGTTAAACCATTATTATCCTACTTTCATGGTTTCAATACCTATATCCATGATTGACTTGAATGGATTTCAGCAATTATATAGGATGTAATTTTTTAAATATATATAATTTCCAAAATAAATATGGTGAAAATCCTTGAAATAAGGTTAATCACTAAATAACCTTTTAACTACTGGTTTCAATAAAACCACTCAACATAAATAGGTCATCAGTTTTATTTTAACATACGTCCTTCCTTGGTCTAAGGTTTGTCCTATGACATTTATTGATAAATTTTATTAAAATTAAACATAATGATTTGTAATGAAAAATTGATTTATCTTATGAATCGCCTCAGACTATCAAAGCAGGCGTGCACTAAGGCACATATGTTTTGTACCATATTACACTGAGTCAGGTCCAACACAAATTTTTAGGATTAAAAATCCAAGGTAAATATATTCCAAAACAACTTTCTATTTTCATATCCATAAAGTATATACTTCTAGGATTATAACATAATATTTATATAACTAATATTTTCGGATGTCCTTCATTACTTATACTAAAATTCTACCATATATTAATTTATCTAATATATCTTTTACTTAATATAGTTACCATGGTTTCTACTAAGCATTATTATATAACTCATTTAGAAACCCAGACCTTGAAAGACAAGAGAAAGTGTCTACTACAATATATTAGCATGATTACAAGGAAACAAATCCTGAAGGACCAAAGTGTTTAGTAGTATTTCTAAAAAATGTTCATACATGAGTTTTGTATTACAAATAAATACACTTATTACAAAATAACTGTTTTCCATTTATGTATAAGTTTATTTGATTGAGTATATTTTTAAATATGATTCATAATATCTTTATGGATTCTTATAGAGAGAAACATTAAAAGTTTGAGATCAAATTCTCATTAAGGGTAATGTATAGAGAATGTAATAAATAATCAATGACAAGGATAATTATGATCTGGTAAATAACTAAACACACATACCATGTAATAAAAATTGATGAGGAAGGGAATTAAAAATATTTCAAGGTAATAACAAGACAGAAAATCCATTTAAATATATAGTTAATGATAAATTTATATCGAAATAGTATAGACAGAAAACCGTGACATTTAGTCAATGAACTATGAATGAAATGTATCCGTAGATATGTATTTGAAAAAGTAGATGGATGAATAATAACTGAGTCCAAGTGAAGGAAATTCATAATTATCGGACACTATTATTCATATATAAATCATAACTTTAACATCAATAACCTTTATAAGATTATTTATAACATATTGAGTGATAAACCCACTAGCATAGTGTATCCAATTGCTTCTCCCCATGATACTACAAAGGCGTTGATGGGATATCTATAATTACGCCCACCCATGTCATGCCAGTCGAATGCATTTTTGAAATATTGCATGATAAATTTTATTTACAAATAATGTTCCTTGTCAAATAACTGTATAGAATAGAATATTCAGAATTATCAATATTTCCCAAATTATAATATGTAAATACAATTATACATTGTGTGTAAAATGTTATATTTATTACGAAATAGTAATATCGATGATACATTAAATAGAAAATTAATGGAATTCAGTGTTCATTGATCATAGGAAATTTAATAATTTAGGAGGACTGTAAAAATTGAATAATGGAGGTGATGTCAGTAACATAATTGTAAAAATTAATTGAAATCCATCTAGAGTAAGTATAATAATGGTATAGACACTACATGTCCAAGGTGTAGTAAATATAATTGATATTTTTCATTGATTAATAGAAAAATAAAAAAACATATTTGATAACTATATTGAGGAACCTAACATTTTATTTTGAAGAAAAAAGTTAATTTACTTTTTAACGAGATTTAAATTAAAAAAATATATAAAAATTTTCTTCTTTAAAAAATGAAATGTATGCTCCGAATAAATTATGAAGGGTAAAATATACATATCATATGGTGTAAAATGAATATTCACTTTTCATGTTAGAAGGTGAGAAAATTTTCTTGTTTGAAAATACAGAATACGATTGCTTTGAAAACATGTTTAAAAGGAAAATGGGTGGAAATTTAATTTAAAATAAATCTTAAAATAGATACAAAACTTTATTAATTGTATAAAATAAAACAATTTTTTGGAAGAAAATATTATCTCTAACTATATATAGAAATGAAGTCCAGTTTTTATGAAGACATTTTTACTAGCATTGTGCGATAAAATGACACTATAACATCACAAAAGGCATAAATAATCATATTATAAGAAAATGAAAGGATTAAATATTTAAAAATGATCATATATTTTCGTAAACTATAAATTAAATTTTAATATATCATGAATAAAATGATATTGAGAAATTTTTCCATGAATATACATTAACATTAATGTCAAAATCAATCAATAAATATATTTTGTGTTTCAAATATAAATCCACATAAAGGAAGATCGAATTTAAATAATATAGTAAAATTCATTATAAAAAATCAGATAATAATAACAACAATGAGGATTTAATATAACCCAACTAAAATTATTTGGGTTATAAAATTTTATTTTCACTTGGGTTACATTTAAATCAAATCCCGTTGGATGAAAAAATTCTTTTTGAAAATAAAAATATCCCGTAGAATGAATAAATCATGATATTATATTAAAAATTGGAATTATGTACACCATATATAAAACATTATGTGAAAAAACAATTATTATTATTTCAAAAATAATGTTAACAATTAAAAAAGTATAAGAGATTATAAAGACAATGATTAAAAATGTTCCAAAGGATAATAATCAGTAAATACTCCAACGTGTCCCATACAACATTAAAATTTTTTATTCATAATCATCATGAAGGAATGATATTAAATGAAACATATAATTTCTTGAGAATAATTGGATTATTAATATAACATGTCAAAGGGAATTATATACATCTTATATATGGTAATTGGTTCATAAAAAATATAAGTCTCAATAGAATGTCAATTCAGATGAAATCCATTACCTTGCAATATCATTTTTGAAGAACGTACATTAATCTACATTATAATGGTTCAGAGAGTTTTAATATCTTATTAAATAGCCAAATTAATATTTATGATATCATATATTTTCTTTTTATAAAATCTGATTACCCATTTGTTAGGAATCATTCTTTATTTTCAATATACTGGGTGCTAATTTCCTAATATTTCGAGTATGTTTTGACTTATTACATTTAATTCATCATAAAGTGGTCATGGTTTAATAATTACATAAATTTAATAAATTCTGTAATTAACCAATATATTGAGTATATATATATATTCATAAAAACTAATAATATTTGGAGATAATAAATGAAACACAAATTTTTTGTATACGATAGGTGGTATGTAGACATGAACACAATATTCATTTAATTATAATATTGAAAGAATTAAAAACAAATTATATATATTTATATTATAAATATATCATCATTTTATATTTCAGATCTAATCCATATCACTATTTAAACCATTATTTATAAATTATTTGTATTTGGTGAAAGAATCACACAATTTTGAGGGGGTGGTGGAAAACCCTTCAACAAACGATGTTATCGTATTTCCCCAAAATTGAGTGAATAAATACATATGTTATAAAATAATTAATGAAGTATAAATACTTTATAAATATCATATATAACAAATATATAGTTTCCCATTATAATTATCACCTATGAGAGTTGGTAAATAAAAAATGAATAACGTTGCTTCGTGAGGCGATAGTTCATCGTACACATAAACGACATTATGATTACATATTATATATATTTGTGTGGAAGTGAATGTATAAAATTGATATAAAAATATATAATTATATTTATAATACAATTTTTATTATAATATCTTAGAATAACAAATATTTAAAGAATGGAAAAATAAATAGAACAATAGAGCTTGTAGAATGATGTTACCACATATTAAGGTAACTCTTTCTGGTTTGCGCCAAAATGGATTCCATGTGTGGGTTTATGAACAAGGTTAGGATTATAGGATAAGGGTATGGATATTGATAACAAATTTGTTATGATATAATTTGAGCCAATGTGGCTTGAGATGAGTGAGGAATTGGGTGAAGTGGAGGTCTTTTTATAGTGGAGTAAGAGTGGCACTCGTGTAAATGTTTTTTGTAAGGGAATTACACCATATATTTTCCTATTGAAAGTAGATCCAATAATCGATAAAATTATTTGAAATGGATTATAGAATCTATATATGGAGATCTAATAAATTTGGTACAAGAATCTAGGTCATTTTGGCACTTAAGTACAATGTTTAGTCCCCTATTAAGATTAATTTCTCCATAGTCATTATCATAAATTTTACAGACATTATAAAATATTATTAGTAAAATAATAAGATAAAATTATTGGACATTATAAATTATGTTTTTCTGTCAATAAGTATTCTTAGGAAATTTTCATTATTTTATATTTTGCAAAACGCTGACAAATTATCTTAATGAAAATTATCCTTCTCTAAGAAAATGTCTCTTAAGGAAATTTTTATTTCTCTAGTAATGTTTTCTTCTTAAACAATGGGTATTAATGTTTTATATAGTGTTTTGTTAAACATCATCTAACCATATTTTTATTATATAAAAAATTTGATTCTTATATACTTTAGAACCTTACAGTTCCTTTAAATTTGATTCTCCTATAATTATTAATCTGATTTCTCTAGAAATCAGACTCCGATTTCTTCTGAAATCAGGTTTTGATTTCTCTAGAAATAAAAATTGGAATCTTTATAATCATATTCCAATTTTTTCTGAAATCATACTCGGATTTTTTTGAAATTATATTTTCAATTCTATAGGATTCAGATGTTGATTCTCTATTATTTTAGAATCCAATTTTTATTATTTCTTCACACCGTATACCAATAACATAATATTCAGATTAAATGTTTTTATAATAGTTACCTAAATTATTTGTAGAATCATTTCATTTTTTTAGAAACAAAACCTGCTAATGTTTCTTAATCATATTAATGTTTCTCATTGTTTATTATATAAAATGATTTCGTCCAGTATGTTTTAACATAACCATTTTCTATATTTTTCATTTTACAGGTCCCTCTGAATGTTATTGAAAAATAATACAATTTGTATAGGAAGTAAAACATTGGAATTTGTGCCTATAAATAACCATAAGTTTAGATATTCGATATACTATGTTTGTGTGGAACTCTTACATTCCTACAATCAATTTTATTGTTCAAGTCGATAACATCATGTTGAACCTTATTAGTGTGAATTTTATTGTTACTGTAATCAATCGTGGTATTTCATGTCTATGAAAAATGTGGTGTTAATAACCAAAGAGATCGAGTAATTTCGGGTATAACAAGACATATTTGGATTTTCATATCAAGGGAATACCCTTGTGGTGGTAAGAAAGACATTTTTGAAAATATAAATCAAGGAACCCTTATCCAAGGTTTTTGGATACCACTATCTTTGGGATAAAATATTTCTTATACTTGATTACATTTTTTTAAAAGATTTAATTCAAATTCATTTTTTAATGAAATAAATTTTAACTTTATTATACTTTATTATACTTGTACTCTGATATAAATAATATTTGTATATGGTTTATTCTTGAATCTTTACCTATGTAAACATGTCTTAAGGTTCCTTATCATATCCATCATATTAGATACATAGATATTTAATTTCACTATAATGAATTAAATAGGGCTTGTGAATCCATCTTATTTAACATTGTTTAACATAGATTTTCTTAAGAATAAAAATATATTTGTTAAAACAAACTTTCCACTCCACTATTGTAATTGAGAAATCTACATATAAATTTTGATCCTAAATTGTTTTTCAAAATATCGAATCCATCATTCCAAATTACATTCACATATGTGGAATAAATTATTTTTACTTTAATCCCACAGACATGAAGAGAATGTCGTTTTTTAAAGTAAAAAAACATTCAAAAAATTTCTATGTATTTTATTTTCAATATATAGAAGAAATTAATTCTAATGACCTAAATTAGATTAATGGATAAAAATTTCACTAAATATACATTAACAAAAATTTTAAATATAAATTATACATATATATAAATTATATGAAAAATGTAGTTCTGAATTTAAATTTAGTATTTTCAGTATTCATTAATAAATGAAACAACACAAAAAAATAACAAAATGTCACCATACCATAAATTTCAGGTTTTTGTTTTAACTATAATATTTTAATTGATTTATATGGTTTTTAATATTTCCAAAAATGGTAATTAAAATACGGTTTCCATTAAAAATTGTTAAAAGTGCCTTAATAAAAATATAGGTTTTGATGTATAATATGTTGTTATTTTTTATCCAATTCCTATAAAATATATTTGATTATTATATAAAATATTTTATTGAAAATAAAAATTATTTAAATAATTTCTCTAATATAATAATTTATATAATATAATTTATTTGGATAAAACACCATTGTGATCATAAAATTAGTTTTCTATAAAATATTCCCTTTATTTTCAATAGGTTCTTAAAATCCTTTATAATTAATTTGTAACAAATATATTAGTTTTATATTATTGTAATACTTTTATTTACAAACCCTATTTATGACTTATCATAATGAACTGTATGTAAGTTATTGTATTGATTCATTATATTTTAATCATATTATTTTAAAACTGAGTCTTGTGTGTGGTAGAAGTCAAGGAAGAAACTCATAGTTGTGTGTGATGTATACAAGATTAGTGTCACATGCATTAAGAATAATATATTTTATTTAATTTATTAAAATATTAAATATAATATAAATTATCAATATATTATATCCCCCTTTTTCCTTCATGTTTTGTGTCATACACGCTATAGAATACTATGTTCATAATTTATATTTTTGTGGTGTTACTTGATAAAAATATTTAAATATTTAATTAATTAACAAATAATTTATATTTATTTTATAGGATATTTGAAATTGTATGATGTAATTTGTTGATAATGGTGAGATATTTATATTTCACTTTTATTTCTAACAAAAACATTACATATTAAACACTTGTTTATTTTTGTGTGGTGTATGATCTTGAATTTAATTCCTTCAATGATAACTATCATGAATGTTTTGTATATTTATATCCATCTTATTTTATATATATCACAGGGCTTATGATTAGAAATATATAAATTTTTTAAATGTTTTTATGTTACAGTCATGTTGTTTGTCAAGATTATTTATGATTATGCTTCCAATGAGTAAATATTATGATCTGTCTCTATTGAAAGTAATTATTTTTCCTCTAGTATAATTAATTCATTAAATACAATGTTTTCATTTAGTTTTGTAATATTAATATAGTTATGATTCCAAAATAATATTTTCCAGGGAAAACAAAATCTATTTATTCATATTATCAAAGGATTTTTTCTTCTATGTCCATGTATTGTAAAAATGATTTAAAAAGTGATATTTCATTAACTAATAACTTTTGGAAGACATTTCTACTATTAATTTATTTTTTTCTTATAATTTTAAAAAGTTTATTCTTTTGTTTTTTTGGGATGTGTTTGTTTTGAATCTTTTTTATAAAAAATAAATGGAACCATTTTTTTAACTTATACATCATTAATAAATATTTTCACAATTATAGCCACTGAATTATTTGATGTTTCCATTAAATGATTTAAAAGTTATTCTCATAAAAATATCTCCGAATTTTTTTTAAAAAAATAGATTTAAAATATTTATTTCAAATGAAAATTATATTTTCATGAATAATATTTTAGTGATCTTTTTTGTAATTAATTTTCATCACCAAAAACACAACTTGTTTTATCTTATGTTATTCTAGAGATTTGATTTGAATAGTAAAATACATATTCATTCCATGAATGGTTTTTGTTATTATGATGAAAATATTTTTCTGAAACCCATTCTATTTAAAAATTATTATTATATAGTGAATTGATTACATTTTAACAAAACTAGTATATTTTCATTAGGTTATGATATTATAAAACCGAAACATAACCATAGCATTTTTCCATGGATATGAAATGTTGAGTGTTTAATGTTCTAATGGAACAAAGTTGAATAGATTATGTGATGGTTTGTACTTATATTTACCTCCATGTAATTGCATAATAATTTTTATATCATGAGATTGTTAAGGGACACATGATAATGTGCCTGGTCCATTATTGGAAACAATGTAATGTGCTAGTCCCATTATGGGAAATAAGTGATGATTTCGTATCCATTATCAAATATGATATATATGTTAATTATTATTCTATTATGATTTCATTTTCTTGGTTATTAACCTTGAGATATGAAATTGATTGTATACATATGATGGTTACACACTTATATAACGTGAACTATTGTTCCAAGATTGGTTTATGATAATTTCTCACTCTTCTGGTTCATGTATTTAGAAATGGTAATGTTTAAAAAAATGAAACATTTTACTGACCTGAGAAAAAATGTGTATAAAATTTTTATTTTATAGTAATAATTTGATACGCTTATTCTTATCTTACACTTTTATGTGATCATCAATTTTTGTCTTACATTTTTACCCTTACTCAACATCTGATCTCACCATTTCTTATGAAACCTTTCAAATATGTTATGAATAGGGTTTTATCTATGGTATGTCTATTAAGAGTACTATATTACTGAATATTTATAATATATGATTATGATCTATCATGAAATAATAGTATTTTGTACCTTGTATCTAAAGAAAATAATATTTTATGGTCCATAAACATGTATTTATTAATAGTATTGATATGAATCTAAAAAATTATAATATTTAGGAATGGAATTCCAGGAACATTATATAGTGGAAATATCATTTCCATCCCCTCATTTATTAGACAAACCATATAACTCATTTTGACACTTGTTAAGCCACTCCCCCATACAGTGATGCAAAAAAAGGATATCATAAGATCATACTGATCAAATTCCTATTATCAAGGAGGCATCACTCTATATTGTTACATTACTACATATCATAATATTTGATTTTGTTAATAAAATCATCTAGTTGTTTTTATGGTAACTCATTAATTCTATATTTATAATTTTTACATATCCCCGTAAACACTATTTGTTCAGTTCATCATACGAACAACATAAATTGACAACAATGAACAGTATCCATGGAGAAACCCATGAGGGAAAATGATTCCAATTGACAAAAAAACTAGCACATATGTGTTACCACTCCATGGATCCTATATATGATCATAATATTCTAAAATTTGTTTTATTGATAGGTTAAATAAATAAGATAATATTGAAGTGATATTATTTTTTCACAATATTTCATTTCAAATGATTAAACTAATGAATTTCATTATTATATCATTATTTTCATCCCTTAAAGGGATTTTAATATATTCATAAATTTTAATAGAATATATATATATAGTGAAATAAATTTAATTATTTTCAAAATAATCCATAATATATATCACTATAATTTTATAAAATATATGCACTACATTTCAAAAATGATAAGTGAACTATATTATTTTATATATTTCGAAAATGATTCAAGAAGTATATATCTTAACCAATTGTTTAAAAAATTAGAATATAATATGAAATTTAGAATCCAAAGAAATTGTCTCTATGATATTTCATCCTTTATGTAACTTATTTAAGGGATTATTATCACATTATATTTATATTAGAATGAAGATTAATATATATATATATATCAATATTTCATTGTGAATATTAATTCATGGACTTGAGGACCATGGGAGATGTTTTTTTACATCCAATTTCCCTTAATATTTAGATAAAATATCCACAATAATTTTAGACATAAAAAATTACCATATATTAATCCCAATTATCAAAATGACATATATAAATTTCACGACATGAATCAATGTTTATGAAATAGGATAATGATATACAGTTTTATAGTTATCTAGTTTTAATAAAGGTTGTATATGAATAATAAACTAAACCTTATCCATCATGATTATATATTTTTCTTAATATAATCCCAATTATTTTAGAAATGGTGATGAGATAATCTATATAACCATGTATTTCCACAAAATTTATATAATAGATGAATATACAGAGGTGATTTAAATAAATTTACTTATTATGTATGAATTTCAAAAAAATATATCTACTAAAAATGTAAATATATATTAAATTGATGGAAAATTAATAATATATTATCCCAATGAAAATTACTATTTTGGAATTATTTGAGGTGTATGTCTCAAAAGTTAACATTGCAATAGTTGGAAATTATTATTTAAAATTTATAAGTAATAATTAATATTTACTCTAAAGAAACTTCTTTTTGATAAACCATGAATAGAATTAAGTTTTTAATAAATTAAACACAACTCGGATTTAATTTATATTCAAATTTTATTCAAATTAAACATAATGATTTATAAATAAAATGTTAATAATCCTATGAAAACCAACCAAACTATCATAAAAAGTGAGCTGTAAGGCCCATTATTGTGTACCATGTTACACAGAGTCAGAACCACCAAAACTCTACGGAGTAACAACATCATGGTACATCTATTCTAGAAACACATTATTTTTTCAAATCCACAAAGGGATATATTTCTAGGAAAATTACAAATTATATATATAATTGAAATTTTGGGATGTTATTTTATTCTTATCCTAAAATTCTACAATATATAATTTTATCTGATATGTCATTTATGAAATCTAGTTCCCATGGTTTCTAATACTCACTATCTGAGAATATATGTAGAAATTCTACCCCAGAAAGCTCGAAGTATGTGTCAAATACAATATATTGGCATGATTAAATGGTATAAAATCCCGAAGGACGAATGAATTTTTTAGTCATCATAAACAAGAAACATACATGAGTCTTATATTAAAAATGAATAAAATATTTAGAAAATAATTGTTTTACATTCCGGGATAAATTTATTCCATTGATTATATACATAAATATATTTCATACCATTCTTCATAGATTCCTAGGGAGAGAAACATTAAAAGTGTGAGATCAAATTCTAATTATGGTTAATGTATAGAGGATGAAATAAATAATCAATCAAATAATAAATTTGTTTTGGTAAATAACTGAACACATAAGCAATGTAATCAAAAATTGATAATAAAGAGAATAAATAATATATCAAGTTAATAATGGGACCCAAATTCTATTTAAATAAATAGTTATTGAGAAATAAATATGGAAATATAAGAAACCGAAACACATGCCATTTAATCAATATAATATGAATGATATATATACATAGATATGTCGATGAAAAACCTCGTGGATGAATAATAAATGAGTCAAAATAACGGAAATTCTTAATTATAGGACACCATGTTTCCTATGTAAATTCTACCTTTACCATCAATACCCTTTACAAGATGATTTATAATGTATATAGTGATAAACCCACAAGCTTAGTCTATCTAGTTACTTCTCCACATGAGACTGCAGATGCATCAATGGGATATCTAAAATTGGGCCCCAATTGTGTTTTTGTAGTTGAATGCATTTCTCAATTTTTGAATAATAAATTTAATTCACAAAAAGCGTGACTTATCAAATATCTATATTTAATTGAAGATTTAGATTTATCATTATATACCCAAATAATAAAATAAAAATTAAAGTATAACCCGTATGTAAAATGTAATATGGACTATGAAATAATAATATCCATGATAAAATATATCGATAATTGTGGTAGATAAAATGTTCAATGATCATATGAAATTCAATATTTTATGATGACTACAAAAAACAAATGAATGAGGAGAATGTCAAGATGATAATTAGAGAAATTAATTGAAATCCTTCCAGAGGAAGAAAAATAATAGTACCATTAAAATATTTCACATTTGGAGTAAATGTAAATGGTTTTTTTCATTGATGAATAAATAAAATAAACATATCTTTAAAACGATGTTGATGAATTAACATATTCATTATAAAAAACATTTTTGACATCCTTTTCTTTGAGAATATATTTTTTTAAAAATATTGTAAAAAAATTTCTCCTTTAAATCATGCAATTTAAGCTCTAAATAAATGTTGTAGGGTAAACTACACATTTTATACAAGGTAAAATGAATATTCAATTTTCATAGTAAAAGGTGTGGAAAATTTCATTCTTGGAAATATAGTATATGATTCCTTTGAAAACATGGGTAAAAAAATGGGTAAAAATTTAATTAAAAATTTCATTTTGAAATGGGTATAATACTTTTTTATTATGTTTAAATAAAATATTGTTTTTGGAAGAAAATAGTATATCTGACTTAAGAGAGAAATGAATTCGAGTTTCATAAAATAAATTATAAAATTTTTTAGAACAATTGTTTGATAAAATGACACATTAATGTGATAATGGCCATAAATATTCATAAAAGATGAAAATAAAAGGTTTTATTTAAAAATTATCATATTCATTACTCAACTATAAATTCATGTGTAATCAATCTTGAATAAAATGTGATTGTGAAGTGAACCCTTGAAAAGAGAATAATATTGATGTCAAAATCAATCAACAAATCGATTTATTTGTATAAACTATAAATCATCATAGAAGAAGTTCAAATACACAAAAAAAATATTTCATATAATTATAAACATAATCATATAAAAAAACAATAATGGGGAAGTAATATAACGAATCTAAAAGTATTTGGCTTAATAAATTTCATTTTCACTTGGGAAACTTTTAACTCAAATCCCATTAGATGAAATATTTCATTTTGAAACTCAAAATATCCCTAAGAATGATTAAATCATGATATAATACAAAATTGGAATTATGTACACCATATATAAAAAATTAAGTGCCCAGATGTTTTGTGATTATTTCAAAAATAATGTTATCAATCAAAAAAAGTTAGTTATATTTCAAGGATAATGATTACAAATTTTCTATAGGATAATGACTATTAATCATTCCAATGTTTCCCATACCACATTGAATATTGTGAATCAAAATCCTCATGAAGGAATGATGTTAAATGAAACACATAATTTTATTAGAATATTTGGATTCCTAAAAAAACATGTCAAAGGGAATTATATACACCATATATAAGGGAATTGATGCATAAAAAAATAAGACTCAATGTAATATAAATTGATATGAAATATTATACATTGCATTACATTTGTGGGAGAATGTAATTAATCATCATTAATAGTGATTTTATAGTTTTAATAACTTATTAATGAAATAAATTAATATTTTTAATATCATATATTATCATCTTATAATATATTATTACACATTTGGTAAGAATCATTCTTTATTTTAACTAAATCAGGTTCTAATTGTATAGTATATCGACTATGTTTTGACTTGTTACATGAAATTAATTTTACATAGATCATGGTTTAATCATATCAAGAATTTAATAAAATATGTAATTAACATATATATTTAGTACATATATATTCATAATAATCTATAATATTGGGAGATAATAAATTAAATGCACCATTTTTAGAGACAATAGGTCATATGAATTCATGAACACTACATTAATTTATTTATAATATTGAAAAAATTAAAAAATGTAATATATATTTATATTATAAATCAATTTTCATTTATATTTTTCATATCACCAGTTAAATGACTTTTTATACAGTCCTTGTATTGTGTGAAAGAATCACACTACTTGAGGGGGTGGTGACCAACACATCCACAAACGATGTTATCATATTTACACAAAATTGTGTGTATAAATTTAATAGATATAAAATAATTAAATAAGTATAAATACTATATAAATATAATATATAACATATATATAGTTTTTCCATTATAATTACCAACCATGAGAGGTGGTAAATCAAAAATGAACAGCATTGTTTCAGGAGGCGGTAGTTCATTGTACACATAAAAGGTATTTTTGTTACGTATTAGATACAATTGTGTGAATGTGTAGGTAAAAAATTTATTTATAAAAAATAAGTATATTTATAATAGATTTTTATTATACTATCATAAAATAAAGGTAATTTAATGACTGGAAAAAGAAATTAAACATAAGAGCTTACAAAAGGATGTTACCTCATTTTCAGGTAACAATTTATGGTTTTTACAAAAGGGGTTATTTGTATGGATTTTTGACCAAGGATAGGATTATAAGGTGAGGGTAGGGAATTTGAGAAGCATTTTTTTTTATTTTTTTCGAGCCAATATGACTTGAGATGTGTAAGGAATTCGGAGTACTGTATGCCTTTTTATAATGAAGTAAGAGTGGCCCACTGGTAAATTTTTTGAAAGGGAATTACAACATTGATTTTAACATTTAATGTATTCCGGATAATGGTAAGAAATAGATGAACTGGAGTATAGGTTCTAATTATGGATATGTAATGGATTTTGGATAGGCCTCAAGGAAATTTAGGCACTTATTTATAAGGCTCAGTCCATTGTTATGCTTAATTTTACCATAGTCATTGTAATTAATTTTACTTACATTCACTAATATTATCAGTAGATATATAAATTAAAATTATTAAATATTATAAATTATTGTTTTTTCAGTCAATAAGATTCCTTAAGACATTTCCATTACTTTATGTTTTGAAAATCACAAACACATTTTCTTAAAGAAAAGAATCTTTCTCAATGAAAATGTCTATTAAAGAAAATTTTCATTCTCTTCTAATGTTTTCTTCTTAACTAATGGTTTTCAATGTATAATATATTTTTTTCATAACCCAAGTCATACTATATTTTTCTTATGTAAAAATTCATATCCATATCTAATTAAAGATCCTTAAAGTTCTTTAGATTGTGATTCTCTAAAAATTATCAATCATATTTCTTTCGAAGGCAGACTCTGATTTCCCCTGAAATCAGACTTCAATTTCTCTAAATAAAGAATCTAGTTTTTTTGAAATAAAATTTAGATTTCTTTTGAAATATGAATCTTATTTCTAATAAAATTATATTTTCATTTCCATATAACTCAGACTCATATTATCTATTATTTTGGAATCATATGTTTTTTATTTCCCAACACCAAATATCAATACATTAATAATCTGATTAAATTTATTTCTAACTATTACCTCATCTTTATAAAGTAACATTTCATTCTATCATATCCTAAATGTTTTAATGATTTAGAAACATATTATTATTTATCATTTTTTATAATATATTATGATGTTGTCCAATCTATTTTAACCTGAAAATTCCTTATGTGGAACGTGTATAGGTCCCTCCAAAATTTATTAAAAAATAAGACTGATGGATGAGGAATTCAACCATTAGAATATGTGCCTATAAATACATAACCATTACAATATTCGAGATACATCGTTTGTGTAGAAATCTAATGTGAATAGTGTGAATCCGATTTTACAAGATGAGAACATCTTGTTCAACTAGCCTAGTGTGAATATGATTGTTGGTGGGATTAATCGAGGGATTTCGATGATATGAATAAAGTGGTGATGATCACCTTAAAGATCAAGGCCATGCGGGGATATCAAGATAGATTTCGATCATTGTATCAAGGGCTTACCCTGGTGTGCGTAAGATATAATTTATGAAATGATTATATTAAGGGAACTTTATCCAAGGTTTTTTGATACCCTTTTCGTTGGGATAAATGATTTATTGTATATGATTACTTTTTTTAAATGATTTAATTTCACTAGTTTTTTTTATGAAAATAAACTGTAACTTTCTTATACTTGTTCACTGATATAAATTAGATTTTATACGCTTTATGGTATAATCATTCCATAAGAATTATGTCATAAGGTTTTTTATCAGATCCATTGTATTAGATCATAAGAAATTTTGTTTTATCGTTCTGAACTAAAAATGGTTTGTGAATTCAAATTATTTAACTTTGTTAAACATATATTTACTTAAGAATAACATTGAATGTTTTTAAATATACTATTCACACCACTCTTGTAATTGATTAATATACAAATAAATTTTGATCCTACCTTGTTATTCCCAATATTGAATCTATTTTTTCAAATTAAAATAACATAAGTTAAAGATATTATTTTCACTTTAATTTCATAGACAAGGCGATAATGTGGGTTTTCAATGTAAAAAAACATTCAAAAATTTTCTATGTTTTTATAGTCAATATACATAAAAAAATTGATTCCAATTACTTAAATTATAATAATTGATAAAAATTTTGATTTAAATATACATAAAATTAAATGTAAAATTTAAATTATCCTAATAAATAAATTATTGGAAAAATGTAGTTTGGAATTCAAATTTAGTAATTTCCACTATTCATTAATAATGAAACTTCACAAAAAATACAATCATTTACCATACCATTAATTTTAATTTTTTTAACTATAATGTTATTATTAAAATATAAGGTTTTTAATTTTTCCAAATATTATATTAAAAATACTTTTTCTATTAAAAATTGGACAAAGTGCATTAAAAATATTGGTTTTTAGGTTTTATGTTCGGTTGATTCTTATCCCATGCTGTCAAATATACTGGATTATTATATTAAAATAATTTATTAAATATTTATTATATATATATATTTTTATTTCATTGAATAATTTTAATAATTTATTTTACTAGGAAAAAAACCTTTGTGATCATAAAAATTGTTTTCTATAAAATAATTTTTTTTTATTTTCACTTGGTTATTATAATCATTTATAATTAATTGGTAACCAATAAATAAATATTATATTATTATAAAAATTATATATATATATATATATTATTTAATACTATTCATAATTTTTTATATATATGTTATTGTATTAGATATTTTTATTATAATAATATACTGTTTTTTGGAAAATTGGGTGTTTTTTGGGACAAAAGTCATTAAAGAAACTCATTATTGTGTGTGATGCACAGAAACTCAGTGTCACATTTATTGAGACATATAAAATATATTTAATATATTTAATTTTTTAAATATATTATATATTTTAAATGTACTATATCACTCAATGTTATTTTTGTTGTGGGTCATACACACTATCGAATACAATGTTCGTAATTTTAATTTTTTGGGTGTTACATAATAAAATTTATTATTTATTTTATACAATTTTAATAATTATTTTTCTATTTTAAAGGATATTTGAATCTGTATGATATAATTTGATAATGAAGGTATGATATTTTTATTTCACATTTATTTCTGTTAGAATCCTTCCATATTAACCACTTGTTTATTTTTGGTGGTGTATATTATTCCAATTAATTACTTTTATTGTAAATGTCATGAAATTATTGTGTATCTATATATCCATCTAATTTTAATCATCTCACTGGGTTTATAATTCAAAATATAAAAAAAAATTTCTGGTGTTTATGTTATAACCACGTTGTTTATCAATATTATTTATGATTATATTTACTACGATTAATTATAATAATATATCCTTAATTAAATAAATAATTATTCCAATATTTGGCATCATTCATTAAATTGATTTTTTTCATTTTCACTATTTCTATAGTCATGATTCCAAAATAATATTTTCCAAGAAAAACCAAATCTATTTATTCTTATTATCGAAACATTAGTTTTCATCATTGTCTATGTATTCTAAAAATCATTCAAAAATAGATATTCTATAATAAAATATCGTTTTGAAGACATTTCAAACACTAATTTTAATTTTATCTAAAAAACATAAAACATTTCCATTTTTTGTTTTTGGAATAGGTTGGTTTAAATTTTCTATTGAAAAATTAAATGAAATCACAATTTTTTCTTATACAACATTAATGAAAATTTTCACCATTTTAGACCCTTAATTATTTAAAGTTTCTATTACATAATTTAACGGTTCTACTAAAAAAAATATCTATATAATATTTAAATAAATAAATTATTTAATATAATTTATTTCCAATAAAAAATATATTTTCCCCCTTAATGTTTTAATGAAATTTTGTGGAATTTCATTTCATTCCAAACAAGAATCTTGGTTGTTTCTTTTGTTATTATGTGGATTTGATTGAATAGTAAATTTCTTATTCATTCCATGAATGGTTTTTTTATTATGAAGAAAATAATCTTATAAAACACATTCTGCTTCAAACTATTATTATATAATGAATATACGAAATTTTAATGAAAGAAATTTATTTTTCTGAGGGTATGATATACTAAAAATTAAATGAACATCATGTCATTTTTTCATAGATATGACATGATGAGTGTTTAATTTTCTAATAGAACATAGTTGTATATATTTTATGATATTTTGGACCTATATTTACTTCCATGTAACTGGATAATGATTTTTATCTCAAGAGATGATGAAGGGGGAAAAGAGAATGCACCTGATCCATTTTTGGAAACAATCGAATGTGGTTTTCCAATTAAGGGAAATAAGTGATGATGAATAATCTATTAACAAATATAAAATAAGTTTCAATTACCAATCCATTTCTATTTTTTTATCTCGGTTATTAACCTTTATATATGAAATTTTTTCTATACTTATAATGGTTCCAGACTTATATGATATAAACCATTATTTTAGGATTGCTTTATGATAATTTCTCACACTTCTAGATCAGGAATTTAGAAATTTTAATGATTTAAATAACAATACATTTTATTGAACTGATAAAAAATGGGTATGAAATATTTATGTTATACTAATAAGCTCATATCATTATTTTATCTTACACTTTTAGGTGATCGTCGAATTTATTCTTCTATTTTTACCCTTACTCGACATTTGGTCTCACCATTTCTTATGTTACCTTTCCACTATGTTATAAATAGATTTTTTTGTATGGTATGTATATGAAGAGTACTATATTGGATTATATTTATGGAATATGATTATGGTATTTCATTAAATTACAAGATTCCTAACTGAGTATACAAAGAAACTAATCTTTTATTGTCATAAAAAATGTATTTAATAAATTTTTTGAATATCAATCTGAAATTTTGTAATATTTAGGAATGGAATACCTATAGAATTATATGGTGTCAATATCATGTATGTTACATCTTTTATTAGACATACCTTATACCTTAGTTTGAATATAGCTATTCCACTCCCACACATGGTGATGCATCAGCATGGGATATCATAGTATCATACTGATAGGATACCCATTATCATGGAGGCATCACTATAGATTGGTCATTACATCGTAGCTTTGTATTTCATTTTTTTAATCAAATTATCTAGTTTATTATATGTTACCTCAATAATTCTATATATATAATGTTTACATATCCCCTTAAATAGTATATTTTCAATTCATCATACGACCAACCTAAACATGACAACTCTGACCACAATCCATGGAAAAACCCTTTGGGGAAAATGATTCCTATTTACAAAATACATTAACTCCTAGTTGTTCCCACTCCATGGATCTGAAATTTGATTGTCGTATTCTAATTTCTCTTTTATTGGTAGATAAAATAAATAAGATAATATAGAAGGGTTATAATTTTTTTACAATATTTAATTTCATACCATTAATATAATGCATTTAATTATCATATAATTATGTTCATCCCTTAATGGGATTATAATATATGTATAATTGTTATTGAATTTTATATATATATTGAAATTATTTTACTTATTTCAAAATAATTCATAATATATTTATCTCTAATTTCAAAAAATGAATGCACTAAATTTTAAAAATTCAAAGGGAACTATTATAAGGCCCCTACCTTAAACCTTACTTAATATTGAATTAAATGAGTAATTCACATTGAGGATCTTTTCAGTTTTAAAGTTTTAGAGAATTAGGACATAACTATTACATCTCAAAAGATTACAAAGTAGTCGATTCTACTAAATATACATATAATTAAAACTCTTAAAAAGAAACATTTATAGTTCCATGTTTTAGGTAGCATGACTTTCCCTTGATCCCATCCTTGACCCTATTCCATGCTAAGTCCTGTGAAAAACATTTCAAAAACTTGGGATGAGCATAAAAAGCTCAGTAAGGGATACACAAAGAATGAAAACTGTTAGTTTTTCAAAACAACAAGTAAACCATGAATACTTTATCAAAGTAATACTTTTCACCTCTTCGAAGTAATAAAAACTCTTTGCTAAATAAAAGTTCATTACTTACCCTTTTGTAACCAAAACATTGCCATAAAACCCATATAAGGATCACATAACATATAAAGTTAACTTGGGACGTAATCATACTTAAGTGGAATAACTATAAGGTCGACTTCCACACATATCACTTAATGGAATAGCCATTCGGCCAACTTCCATACATACTTATTGGAATAGCCATACAACCGACTTCCATCCCCAATGAATTGGAGGTTATAACATAACCACCGGTCCTGGTATTCACGGCACCACCCATCATATGGTTTATCACGTAACCACCCGTCAAATGTCCAAGTACCATAATAAAAACATAAGACATAAAAAAAATATAATGGAATGAAAACATTTCCACACATTGATCACAATATATCACTCAAATATATTGACATAACAAATCAATTATAAAAACCATTTTCAATACCAAAATACATAAAAGTGTATATGGTATTTATTTCATTTTAAAAACATCACGGCTTGTTGAGGAATCCAAAGACTAAATAATACTCATGGCGGAAAAAAAAGTCGTTGCCACCGCGTACGTTAAAAGAAACATTCCATTTTGTCGTTTAGTAAAACGCTTCGTATAAAAACATTCCTTTTGTATAAAAGTAAAATTCAAAGGGTTTTATACACCGTATAAAAGAAAGTTGTGTATATAACTAAATATGCCTCAATGAAAGGAGATTGAGACGTAGTCCCATACAAAGAGGGTATCATTGGTTTAAGGATAAATCAATTACATAATTACGTGTGACAAATGAATACACCAAATATAAGTGGATATTAAATGTAAAATAATCAAAGGTCATTCACACATATTCAAAGGATGACGTATTCAATAACTACATGTTGAACCCAATGAAATTGAAATTGGGTTAAGAAGTTCCCTTGACAGCCTAATGGCGTCACATCAAAATGAGTTGATGAGAGATAAAAAGTGTATCTCATCACTTGGACATAAATGTTTCATCAATAAGGATATATGATAACATATCCCAACATAACAATATGTAAATTAAAAGACCCAACAAAATAAGTCTTTTAAAAAAAGGAGGGTGAAAGGTTCCATTACCGACTTGGGTATCCTTCAAAACATACACCCCACGAAAGAAGGTCAATACATAATTGATGTAAATACTCATAAACAAAAGTATATTACACAAATATTAGAATAATGGGATGTACATAAACCACTCAAAGGAAATTTTGTGAAATGTAGCATAAATCTCACGGGAATAAAAGTGAGATGAAGAATCCCTTACGAAAACTCGGCAGCCTAACGGCGCCACATAAAACATACAAAAATGGATTGATGAGATAAAATTGGGTATCTCATCATATTAACATAAATTTTATAGAAATAGGAATATAAAATAACATCCCCCAAAATAAAAAAGTGGAGCTTAAAAGAAGTGACATAAAGGAGAGTACTTAAAAATAAAGAGAGAGGTTGGATCTCTTACAAAAAATTCGGCAGCCTAACGACGCCACTCAAAACTTCCAAAATGGATTGATGAGAGAGAATAGGGTCTCTCATCATATGAACATAAAAATTACAGTAATAGTAATATAAAATAATATCCAAATAACACGAAATATAGACATAAAAGAGTGTACTTAAAAAGAAAGTGAGGTGTAGGATCCCTTACCTCGGGTCCGACTTGACTCGATCATTCTTTAACGTCCTGAATAATAAACATGAGTTAATTTATATTTTCTTAAGAACCTTTTTCAAGATCATTATTCCTTTTATATCACTTATTTCCATGTTATAAATATTATGTAATCATTTATGTTAATAATATTTGTTTTGTCGATATTTGGTTCTTAAGTCGAAAGTGGACATCTTACAATTACATGTTGTTCGTGTGGTCAAAGGTTCTTTATATCCAGAATGACATTCCTGATTTGGATATCATATATATCATATATATCTAGAATATAAATGTATTTATAATATTACATAATCATTTATAGGTAATAAATGAAATGCACCGTTCATGGAGACGGTAAGCCGTATGTACGCATGAACGCTACTTTCATTTCATTGTCATGTTAATGGAATTAAAACTAAATGATAGGTATGTATATTTTAATTCCAGAATTATATTCATAATTTAGATGTATCATTAATCATATATATCCATTATATATATGTACATATAACACTACATTATATTTGGGGATAAGAAATGAAATGCACCGTTCATGGAGACGGTAAGCCGTACGTACACATGAAGGCTACTTTCATTTCTATCTCATACTTTAATGGAAATAAATAATAATGATACAGAGGTATAAAATAATTCCAGGATTACATCATATATAATAACATTAAATCCATCCTTTATACGTCCCACGTATGGCATTAACGAATCACATCACTTTGAGGGGGCGGTAGTCCGCACTTCCTAAAATGAAGATATCGCGTATACCAATAATGGAAGCCATAAAGATAAGCCACAAATGAAAAATACAGAAGCTTAAGTAAAACATAAACATATTATATATCATATATAAATATAGTGAAATCTTAATGGCCACCTTTGAAGGTGTTATATTAGTGTTGAACAATCATCGTTTCGTGAGGCAGAAATTCGCCATCCACAGAAACAATATGTTCTTTAAGCATTAGATGTAGGTGTTTGTAAATGTACCACTAATCCTGATTATAACAACATCCTAGTATATTGAGGATACTGGAGTTGTTACAAAAGAAAATAATAAAAAGAGTTTATGGGGTTGGAAAGCAAAATAAAACAAAAGGACTCAAAAGAAGACATTACCTTAAAATCGGGTAACTCCCCTTGGTTTGAGCTCAAAGGATTCCTTGAGAAGACTTATGCCAAAAGTGAGGCTTCAAGGAGTAATAGAGGGATTTGGAGAGTGAAAATGGGCTGGGGTTGGCCGAGACAAAGGCTTTGGGAGTGTGGTTAAGGAGGTAGAGGTGGGGGCCTTTTATAAGAGGAGAGGAGGGGCACTCTTGGAAAGTGAAGAAAAGTCACTTTATTTCAAAATGGTATTCGGTTTTAAGAGGTCCCACATTGATTTATTTCGAGGATAAGGTGATAAGGGTTCGACATACACTCATACAACAGGTTTTGGACATGTGTTGGGCTTAGATATTACATTATCTTTCAATTTTATTTAAATCGTTAAATAATGAGGTCATCGCTGCATCATCATTATGTCATATATAATTTAATTTATTTTACGTCTAAAAATTATTAAAAAAATACTATGATTTAGGAAATAGTCTTAGCTTTCCAGTGAATATTTATAGTCAAAACTTTGACTTGTGTAACCCCATGTAAAAATTGTTTTAGTAAAACAGCTCATGTGTGTGTCATTTTTACTTTAACATTAAATAAAAAGTGATTAATGTCATTTCCCAACCAAAGTGGCTCCATGGGGTCCCCAAGTTGAACCATGGATTTTCATGGCCTTCCATGACACATCCAACGAGGTTAGGACATGTTTCTTGTTCATTTCATATTATTAAAACAATATTTTTACCTTAAACTACACTAATTAGCTCTAATCGCGATAAAAAACTTAATAAGTTACTATTCGCCAAAAAATTATTTTAATCCCGTTGAACCAAATTTTACTTCTTAATGACAACCATGTATGTCGGATTTTTGAAATTCAAAACACAAAGGTGGAAAAATTTCATTTAAACGGAAAATCAGTTTTTATAAGTACCACTTAGTGGTTTCACTATTCATCAAAAATTGAGGTTTTTCAGAAAATTACCAAAACTTCACCCTAAGATATATTTGATATTCCGAATTCAAAAATGAAGTCTATTTTAAAAAATTCAAAACATATAAGTCGCATTAATTAATTTAATAATTAATTACCACTGTCATGACAAATAGAGTGTTTTTATGAAACAATACGTATCAAAAGATTGACAGTAGTTTAAGTGCGATTTCAAAGTGAAATTAAATCCAATGACCACTATTGGATTTAATGGTAAAAATATATTATAATTTAACTTTAAAACCAATTATAAAGATAATCTAATCATTTAATAAATTAGATTAAAAAGAGGTTTTGAATTAAAATACTACATTTTACACTATTCGTTAACAAATGAACTTTATCAGAAAGATACCAAATATTTACACAAAGTAAATTTGATGTCCCGATTATAAAGAAGAGTTTTATTTGGTCCAATAGAATGTATAAGAGTGAACAAAACTATATTTAATGACAGTTCGCCATCAAAAGGCGAGAAGTGAACCTTTAGTGAAAACTAGGGCATATACGACTAAAATTGAATTCATTCCATATTTTAAGCCTTTATCTTTTATTGGATAAATGTAAAAACATTTAAAAACATATATAATCATATTTTTGTTATTTCTATCCATTCCCGCCAATACAACGGCTACATGTTAACTTCCATTTAAAATAATATTATTTTATTATTAAAGTGCAACGTAAGATTCCCAAGAAACTCGTTGTTGCGTGTTGGGTACGCCATCGAGCATAGTGTCCCCTTTAAAGTAATCTTAATATTTTATTCAAAAATATGGATAAATATGAAAATGTCATATTCTTTATTCACTTGGGGTTTTACATCCTTCCACCCTTTTGGGAATTGTATCCTCTCAATTTTAAAATTGGGCTTGGAAACATCTTTGAAAGTCCCACATCGGAAGAAGTGTCGGTAAAACAATCACTTTAAAATAAAGAAAGATAAGTAAAAAGGTCACCCGAGTTAACCCTTACTAGGATTCCAAGTTTGAAAACATGGACATGGAGGAGAAAACATAGGGTCATGTTATGATTGAGAGTGATAGAAAACATGTTTAAGAGAAAGTTAACCACAAGAAAATCACAAACTTGTGATGGGTTAAACGGTATTAGATTCCCCAGTAGGAAAAGTTAATAGACAAAATTTTCGTTTAAAGTTACTTTTTATTAAGGAATTTATTCATAAGGAAACATAATCACTTATCATGTTGACTTTCAACTTTTATTATATTCCTTACACAAACTCATATTATCTCTAAAAGACGAGTATTTAGGAAGACTTGTTCACATTAAGAGTACTATAATCAACTTCTAGAGAATCACCTAACCCAAAAAAAAGAGAACTATATACTTCCCATGTCTTTAGACTTTAACCAAAACGAAAACCCAAAAGGTTAGTACAAGATCAGATAATCTAGAAAAGGATAACACTTTATAAAAAGAAAATCTATTCTTAATCTCCATAATTTGTCCAACAAAACCCAAATTTCAAAGAGGACCATTCGATAAACAATTTGCCCATAAAATTCTTCAACGTAAACCAAACTAAGATTGAAACCCAAATATTTGAAGGATTTAGTCACATAATCATCCATGTTAAATCGTAACATTTATCTCCAAACAAAATCAGTTTCTCTTAATGTCTCGTATTGAAAATTAATTAACCTAATCACATATCCTCGATGATAGGTTAATCATTTCCATAGAAAACCCAAAATAAACTTACTCTTGATTCCTAAAATCATCCAACTAAAAGGAATCAGTCAAAATAACTAGGGACTTCACGTAGTCCAGTGGTAGGTGATAAATACCAGTTGCACTTTGGTTGTGGGTTCGATTCCCGCAGATTTGTCCGACGCGACGGGTTGTCACACGGTCTGTGTGTTGTCCTTTTTCCAAAACTATATAATTCTTAAAAAAATCCCCAAAATGAGATAAAATATTCAAAAATAATCATAACATATTTTATCCTCATGTTTATCTCATGCCTTTCATTTTCCATCATATCATATAATAACCCATAATTACCTCAAAAGTAAGGATCATATAAACTCTAATGGTTACCTTTATAATTATTACCTGAAATTCCACATTGATTGGTCATCTTGTACATGATTCATTACAGATCATACCAAGGTTCAAGTAGTTGATCATGACTCATTAATAGTTGGTTTAGAAAAACCATTAGTATCCTCATTGAATGCCCCATTTTATCAAATATCTTAATCAGAGAACCACCACAGTTTCCTTCAAACCTGTTGTCTCTTTGGTGCCTGCTAGATTTATCCATTCACTAAAAACAGAAATTTCGGTGTGAGTATATCAACAAAACCATCATGTACTAATGAGGAAGGTAAACACTGAGATATAATTACTCATTCACTTTATCTAAAACTAGGAGTCTTTCGGAAATCCTAACTATTATGGTAATGTCACTTCTGCTTAGAGAATACCCTAACCCTTAATGTTATCTAAACCGACCCTTGATACCAACTATAAGGCCCTAGCCTTAAACCTTACTTAATATTGAATTAAATGAGTAATTCACATTGAGGATATTTTCAGGTTTATAGTTTTAGAGAATTAGGACATAACTATTACATCTTAAAAGATTACAAAGTAGTCGCTCCTACTAAATTTCCATAAAATAAAAACTCTTAAAATGAAACATGTATAGTTCCATGTTTTAGGTAGAATGACTTTCCCTTGATCCCATCCTTGACCCTATTCCATGATAAGTCCTGTGAAAAACATTTCAAAAACTTGGTATGAGCATAAAAAGCTCAGTAAATGGTACACAAAGAATGAAAACTGTTAGTTTTTCAAAACAACAAGTAAACCATGAATACTTTATCAAAGTAATAATTTTCACCTCTTCTAAGTAGTAAAAACTCTTCGCTGAATAAAAGTTAATTACTTTCCCTTATGTAATCAAAAGATTACCATAAAACCCATATAAAGATCACATATAATATAAAGGTAACTTGGGAAATAAACATACTTAAGTGGAATAACCATAAGGTCGACTTCCACACATATCACTTAATGGAATAGCCATTCGGCCAACTTCCATACATACTTAATGGAATAGCCATACGGCCAACTTCCATACCCAATGCATTGGAGTTTATAATGTAACCACCCATCATGGTATTCATGGCACCACCCATCATATGGTTTATCACGTAACCACCCGTCAAATGTCCAAGTACCATAATAAAAACATAAGACATAAAACAAATATAATGGAAAGAAAACATTTCCACACTTTGATCACAATATATCACTAAAATATATTGACATAACAAATCCATTATAAAAACTATTTTCAATAGCAAAATACATAAACGAGTATATGGTATTTATTTCATTTTAAAAACATCACGGCTTATTGAGGATGCCAAAGACTAAATAATACTCGTGGCGGTGGAAAAGGTCATTGCCACCACATACGTTAAAAGAAACATTCCTTTTTGTCGTTTAGTAAAATGCTTCATAGAAAAGATTCCTTTTGTATAAAAGTAAAAGTAAAAGGGTTTTATACACCGTATAAAAAAAGTTTTGTATAAAACGAAATATGCATCAATGAAAGGAGATTGAGACGTAGTCCCATACAAAGACAATATCCTTGGTTTAAGGATAATTCAATTACATAATTATGTGTGAAAAATGAATAAACCATATATAAGTGGATATTAAGTGTAAAATAATCAAATGTCATTCACACATATTCAAAGGATGACATATTCAATAACTACATGTTGAACCCAAAGAAATCAAAATTGGGTTAAGAAGTTCCCTTGACAGCCTAACGAGGTCACATCAAAATGAGTTGATGAGAGATAAAAAGTGTATCTCATCACTTGGACATAAAGGTTACATAAATAAGGATATATGATAACATATCCCAACATAAAAATATGTAAATTAAAATACCCAACAAAAGAAGTATTTTAAAACGAGGAGGGTGAAAGGATCCCTTACCGACTTGGGTATCTTTCAAAACATACACCTTATGAAAGAAGGTCAATACATCATTTATTTAAATACTCATAAACGAAAGTATATTAAAAAAAATGTAGAATAATGGGAAGTACATACACCACTCAAAGAAAATTGTGGGAAATGTAGCATAAATCTCATGGGAATAAAAGTGAGATGAAGAATCCCTTACGAAAACTCGGCAGCCTAACGGCGCCACATAAAAAATAAAAAAATGGATTGATGAGATCAAATAGGGTATCTCATCATATTAACATAATGTTTATAGAAAGACGAATATAAAACATCATCCCCCCAACATAACAAAGTGGAGCTTAAAAGAAGTGACATAAAGGATAGTACTTAAAAAGAAAGAGAGAGGTTGGATCTCTTACAAAAAATTCGGTAGCCTAACGACACCACTCAAAACATCAAAAATGGATTGATGAGATAGAATAGGGTCTCTAATAATATGAAAATAAATATTACAGTAAGAGTATTATAAAATAATATCCCAATAACAAGAAATATGAACATAAAAGAGTGTACTTAAAAAGAAAGAGAGGTGTAGGATCCCTTACCTCGGGTCCGACTTGACTCGATCGTTCTTTAACGTCCTGAATAATAAACTTGAGTTAATTTCTATTTTCTTAGGAACCTTTTTCAAGTTCATTATTCCTTTTATATCACTTATTTCCATGTTATAAACATTATGTAATCATTTATGTTAATAATGTTTGTATTGTCGATATTTGTTCTTAAGTCGAAAGTGGACTTCTTACAATTAAATGTTGTTCGTGTGGTCAAAAGTTATTTATATCCATAATGACATTCCTGATTTGGATATCATATATATCATATATATCTAGAATATAAATGTATTTAAAATATTACATAATTATTTAGAGGTAAGAAATGAAATGCACCATTCATGGAGACAGTAAGCCGTACGTACGCATGAACGCTACTTTCATTTCTTTGTCATGTTAATGGAATTAAAACTAAATGAGAGGTATGTATATTTTAATTCCAGATTTATATTCATAATTTAGATGTATCATTCATCATATATATCAATTATATACTTGTACTTATAATAGTACATTTCATTTGGGGATAAGAAATGAAATGCACCGTTCATGGAGACGGTAAGCCGTACGTACGCATGAAGGCTACTTTAATTTCTATCTCATAATTTAATGGAAACAAATAATAATGATATAGAGGTTTAAAATAATTCTAGTATAACATCATATATAATAACATTAAATCCATCCTTTATACATCCCACGTATTGCATGAATGAATCACATCACTTTGAGGGGGCGGTAGTCCGCACTTCCTAAAATGAAGATATCGCGTATACCCATAATGGAAGCCATAAAGGTAAGCCACAAATGAAAAATACATAAGCTTAAGTAAAACATAAACATATTATATATCATATATAAATATAGTGACATCTTAATGGCCACCTTTGATGGTGTTATATGAGTTTTGAACAATCATCGTTTCGTGAGGCAAAAATTCTCCATCCACGGAAACAGTATGTTCATTAACCATTAGATGTTGGTGTGTGTAAGTGTAGCTCTAATCCTTCTTATAAAAACATCCTAGTATATTTAGGATACTGGAGTTGTTACAAAAGAAAATAATAAAAAGAGTTTAGGGGGTGGGAGAAGCAAAATAAAACAAAAGGACTCAAAAGAAGACATTACCTTAAAATCGGGTAACTCCCCTTGGTTTGAGCTCAAAGGCTTCCTTTGGAGGACTTCTGCCCAAAGTGAGGCTTCAATGAGAAAGAGAGGGATGTTTAGAGACAAAATGGGCAGGGTTTTGCCGAGCCAAAGCTTTGGGAGCGTGGGTGAGGAGGTAGAGTTAGGGGCCTTTTATAAGAGGAGAGGAGGGGCACTCTTGGAAATTGAAGAAAAGTCACTTTATTTCAAATTGGTATTCGGATTTAAGAGGTACCACATTGATTTATTTCGAGGCTAAGGTGATAATGGTTCGACATACACTCATCTAATAGGTTTTGGACATGTTTATATCTTATATATTACATTATCTTTCAATTTTATTTAAATCGTTAAATAATGAGGTCATCGTTGCATCATCATGATGTCATATATAATTTAATTTATTTAACGTATAAAAATAAAAAAAATACTATGCTTTAGGAAATCTTTTTATCTTTCCAATTAATATTTATAGTAAAAAATCTGACTTTTATAACCCCATGTAAATTTTGTTTTAGTAAAACATCTCATGTGTGTGTCATTTTTACTTTAACATTAAATAAAAAGTTATTTATGTAATTTCCCAACCAAAGTGGCTCCATGGGGTCCCCAAGTTAACCCATGGCTTGTCTTGGTCGTCCATTACACATCCAATGAGGTTAGTACATGTGTCAAGTTCATTTCATATTATTAAAGCATTATTTTTACCTTAAACTACACTAATAACCTCTAATCGTGATTAAAAACTTAATAAGTTACTATTCACCAAAAAATTATTTTAATCCCATTGAACCACATTTTACTTCTTAATGAAAACCATGTATGTCATATTTTTGAAATTCAAAACACAAAGATGGCAAAATTTCATTTAAACGGAAAAATCAATTTTTATAAGTACCACTTAGTGGTGTCACTATTCATCAATAATTGATGTTTTTCAGAAAAATCCCAAAAATTAACCCTAAGCAATATTTGATATTCCAAATTCAAAAATTAAGCCTATTTTACAAAATTCAAAACATATAAGTCACATTAATTAATTTAATAATTAATTCCCGCTGTCAGAGCAAATAGCGTGTTTTTATGAAACAATAAGTATCAAAAGATTGACACTAGTTTAAGTCTGATTTCAAAGTGAAATTAATTCCAACGACCACTATTGGATATAATGGTAAAAATATATTATAATTTTACTTTAAAACCAATTCAAAAGATAATCTAATCATATAAATAAATTAGATTAAAAAGAAGTTTTGAATTAAAATACAACATTTTACACTATTCATTAAAAAAATGAACTTTATCGGAAAGATACCAAAAATTTACACAAAGTGAATATTGATGTCCTGATTTTAAAGAAGAGTTTCATTTGGTCCAATAGAATGTATAAAAGTGAACAAAACTATATTTAATGACGGTTCGCCATCAAAAGGCGAGAAGTGAACCATTTGTGAAAACTATGGCATATACGCCTAAAATTGAATTCTTTCCGTATTTTAAGCCTTTATCTTTTATTGGATAAATGTAAAAACATTTAAAAACACATATAATCATATTTTAGTTATTTATATCCATTACCGCCAATAGTGCGGCTACATGTTAACTGCCATTTAAAATAATATTATTTTATTATTAGAGTGCAACGTAAGATTCCCAAGAAACTCGTTGTTGCGTGTTGGGTACGCCATCGAGCATTGCGTCCCCTTTAAAGTCATATTAATATTTTATTCAAAAATATGGATAAATATCAAAATGTCATATTATTTATTTACCTGGGGTGTTACATCTATATTTTTTTAGATATTTCAATCTTATTTCAAAAACGATATATCTTAATCAATTAATTATGACAATGGAAGAGATTATATAATTCATACACCAAAAAAATGTCACTATGATATTTCAAAATCCATGTAACTAATATAAGGTATTATTATCACAGTAGTTATATCATGGAATGGAGATTAATATATATCAGTATTGTATTGTGAATATTTATTCATGTACATGAGAACCATGGACGATGTTTTAATATATCAAATTTTTGTTTTATATTTAGATAAAATGTTTTCAAAAAATTTTGACCTATAAAATTTCCATATCAAAATAACAATTTTAAAAATGGCACAATTAAATTTCATGACATTAATCAATGTTTATGAAATAAGATAATGATATTAAAGTTTATAGTTATCCATTTTTTATAATTGATGTGTAAGAATAAAAAACCGAACCTTATCCATCTTGAGTATTTGGTTTTCGCTATCTAATACCTATATTGTTAGACATTGTGATGAGAGAATATAAAAAACCATGTATTTTTGTAAATTTATCTAATGGATGAATATATAGATTTTATTTCAATAAATTTACTTATTAAGAATGGTGTTCAAAAACATTTCTCTTCTAATAACATAAATATATGAAATTAAAAAAATATTATACCGAAGAAAATTACTATTTTGGACTTAATGGATATATACATTTTACATGTTTACGTTATAATATGTGGAAATTTATATTTAAATATATATAACTAAAAATTAATATTTACTTCAAAAACACCACATTTTTATCATCATTAAAAAATTATGTTGTAATAAATTAAACATGACTCTTATGAAATCATATTGAATATATATGAATTTTTATTATCCGATAAATACCATTATTATTTAATTATTCATACCATTAATATATATATATATAATGAATTAATATTTAGAAATCTCTATCATCAAATCCATTCCTCCAATCCATTAATTTCATTGAAATGGCATATTTAATACCCAACGAGTCCAATATGACTTAAATCACTTACAAGATCCACTTTTTTCGACTTTATCACAAAATTGATTGAATAAACATGAAAATTTAGACCACTATAATTTTTAAATTCAAAATTATCCACCTCAACGCATTCAACTTACCACAATCTAATAGCATTGGAAATTCCCTAAACATTCTCAAATATCTCATCAAAATTCAATATTTACCTTATTATAAAGGTCAATTATCTCCCGATATTTATATAGAATGACATGTTATTCAATAAAAATACAACTAGTGAAGATAAATATCATCATGATACATTTCAAAAAAGTTATAATCACCACCCAATGATTAACATTACACAATAAATATAGAATCAATACATCTGTGATAGAATAAACACATTAAAACACATCTGGTCAACCCAATATGATCATATTAAATTTCACCATTTATATTTGATCAAGTTTATATATAAATAAATCCAAATTACTTTTTAGTGATTTTTTATCATCATATTTATTCCTAATGAACGCCTCATATAATAAAAATTCATGCACTATAAAATACCTAATATATAGGATTACACTTCAAGGAAACAACTTAATTTTATATCATTTTAAATGAAGCAATAATAATATATTTACTTGTTAAAAATAAGACTAAATTTTATTAATAATAAAAATTTCAGAACACAGGTAAAAAATAATTTTATTCATGACAGATATTACTAATAAAATAATCTTTCAATTTACTTCAACTATTCCCTCATTGACTCATTACGCTATATATTTGAATGCTAATTTCAATGTATATCAATAATCAGATAGTATTAATATACCCAACCCTATTTCCTATCCATTTATTCTTTTCACAACTATAAGGCATAATCTCCTAAAACTATGTATTCCATCATCTTGGAAATTTATTCTATTATGTAATAATATCACATCGTCATAACACACATGCATTACTTAGTGGAATATTATATTCCATTGAACTATATACCCACTAGGAATTATAATCATATCTTTGGAACCATATTATAATATTTTATATTTTTAGTTACCATAGGGGTGGTGGATAATGGTAAAAATAAAATTAAAAGTTTTTTTACACTTATGCGTAACATATCATATGTTTTAGTTACATCATTAGACAGATAAAATTTAATTTATTTCTCCCCCAATTTATCATACATTGAAGTACCTATATATGGAATTGTGATGGTGTACTAAATCTAATTATCACCTCACTTTTACAATGGATACATGTTTTCGATTATGTCACTACATTCAATGGAACCTATCCATTAAAATTTTGTGGGTGTGGTGTACTAACCCTATAAGGATACTTATTACTCTCCTAACATTATTAATCAAATTTAGGAATACATCCACAATATATTAACTTGAATGTATCTCTATTATAAGTATATAAAAATATTCACTAGACTTCCCAACCCAATATTTATTGTGTAACTGATATCGAATATTCATTGATATTACAATTAATCAAATATAAATAAACTTTACTCATTATAGTCAAATAGATGAATTCTACACAATCAAAACATCTTAATAAAATTCTCTAGATGAATAATAATTAGATAAATTAAATAAAAAGATAAATGATATATAATATGTACTGATTCATTTTTCCCAAAAAACATTATATATAAATAATTTTATATCATTTCTATACTCTATCAAAATTATACATAAAAATATGATTCTATAAATCACCATGTTAATTATAAACATATTGAATAAATAATTCCAAGATAATAGTCATACAATCATTAAAAAAGATATTTATAATGTGTCTCATTTTTAGATTAATACTTTTGATAAAATAGTTGTTATTAAGATCTAATTTATATATGCAAATCAAAAACGTATCCCATTTATCTAAAAATATTTCCAATGTTTAAAATTCATTGAAAATTTTAAAAAAACTATATTGTAATTTAAATTTTGGATTGAATCTCTGAATTTTAATAAGAAATGACTCTATAGAAAAAAATTTCAGATTGATAGTTAATTTTATTTTGTGATCATAATTTTGTTTCATAACCACATCTATCAAACAAAATATTTTTTAAATCACTATTATATTTGAACAAGTATTCTCAACATACACATGGATGTCAAACAACTTTTTTCATGACACACTCCTTTACGTTGAAATATTTTCAAATTTACCATATAATGGATATAAAAAAAATGTTTTCACACTGATTTGGTGAAATCCACCATTTTAAAATGAAATAAGTTATGTTATTGGATGTTTACTTAAAAAATTACTATCAAAAAATGAATTTATATTTAATGGGGTATTTTTTACCGCACAATATTATATATTCCACCATAATTAATATTGGTGTATCATAATAATTTAAAATTACTTGGTATGAAACATTGATTGATTCCAAGACAACAAAAATTGAATGATCGTGCCCATTATGGTTTTATTTTTCCTTTCATGAAATATTCAACCATAATTATCCATATTTCTTTACATATATTCATAAAAAATAATTATCATAATAATATAAAATATAAATATTTCTACCCATCTACCATCTATATACTCCAATGTAAACATTTCCCTCAATTCATATTCCATAGACATTATTTTTATCGAAGTTACGATATTACATTATTTACCATTAAAATATCCTCTATAAATATTTTATACTTAATATAGTACTTCTAAATCCAAAATTGTTTGAATATCCATGATCATTGTTGTTTTATACAGAAATTTAATTCAATAATAACTATGTATTCCAGGGATTTAATACCATATCAACATTAGATTTGGTTTCTATTTATCTCTCATAAAATAATCATGAGGATTCTAATATTCTCTTCCTGTATATTTTATTCCCTTTTCATTATTATATTATCATTCTAGCACATATTAAAATATCATTATTTGATATCCATTAATTATATCTAATAAATATTCCACTAATTGAAAACAATTAAACACGTAACTGTTTGTTCCAGCATTCTCCAAATTAATAATTTCTAATAAATTCAATAATAAATCTATTTCAATTATTTTTATATTTATATGAGATCTCAATAATCCTTTAACTCAAAAACAAAAATAAAATTTATGGATTTATGGTGAAATGTTTTTCCCCAAGTTGGAATTAATATTTTTTGGACATATTCTCCATATAATTTTCATTATCTTTCCCACATCACTAAAATCACGAAATATAATTTCTTAAAAGGTACCCACCTTATGAAATTAATAAAAAATCTTTAGAATGTAAATTCTGATCTTGTTACATATAAATCGTTTAGTCACCACATTGGTCAATAATTTATCACTTCTTTCAAAATATAAATTGTTTTTATACTATACTTACTTGTTGTTAAATTTATAATAAAAAAAATTAAATTATATGAAACCACATTTCTTTTACAACCTATCCTATCCATCGACTGTTAAATTAAATTATCTATTCCATATTTCATCCCAATAACGATAGTTTTAACTCCAAAAAATTTTAAAAATATTAAAAAACATAATTCTAAACTTAACCACAACGATGAACACTACATTGTGTGTATTGGAGGGCTTTTCAACTATTATTCATAAACATTATATATTTTTCTTTAAAATTAAAAATATAAATAATTATAGCTTCAGTATAACAATAATTAAAATATAGATGACATTCTATATTGAAATGAGAAATCAGAAAATAATAAAATATGACTAATTTATAATTTATAATAATGTATAATATTATCTATTATCAATCACAATGCAACCCATTACACTATCAAACATCCATAAAATAATAAAACCTATGATTATATTTATTTTAGATACCTCTAACAATTTAATCCAAGTTCGGTTAATTTTTATTTTCAAGTCATGATACAAGTATTCTACCATTATCTTATTTAAATCATGTTATTTTTTCATATTCAAAATATATCCTTGAAATATAAATTACATGAACTTCTTAAATCCCATAAACTCTGAAATAAATTTTAATATTTATTTTCCTCATGAGAGTCTATTTTATAATGTTTTTTTATCCAAAAATCATAAATGACATAAAATATTATATAAGAAATAATAAATCACCAGTTCCACTTTGAATGTTGTTGGTACTACTATTTTTCATTGTTAAACACTATCAAACATACCGTAATACAACATCTTGTCCATAATAATTTTATTTATTTAATTTAATATTTAATATCATACTTTGAAACCATAATAAAAATTCAATAAGTCTCAAAAAAATCTAACTAATCAAGAAATACTTTCAATTCAATTTTTATTATGATAACACATAAATTTTCAAGATAAAATTTTATAATAATTGTAATTTCTCTAAAAGCAGTTATAAATAAATATATCAACATGATAAAACATTTTATTACTACTACAATTTTATTATTTACTTATATTATTTTTTTAATTATTACCTTCATAAATACAATCATTTAATGGATTTATACCCCTTAAACCTTTGTCAATATTACAATAGTTATGAAAAATAAATTCATAGGAACAGTGGAATTTCCTATGAATCTTCATGTAGTGTAAATTTGGTTGTCATTGTGAACCAACCATTCACTTCATGTTTTCATCTAATACCCCTGAGTGTCAAATCATTATGAAACACAAAATGTGACAACCTTTTTCAATATATTTCTATTTGTATCCACTATCAGCTATAGAAATGTGTTATCCTATACAATTATAGTAATCATTTATTTTTTTCTTACCTCACTTGAATAATTTTAATTATATCATTTATAATTATTCATATTTAATAGGAATAATATATAGATCATATCCACATTCATGTAAATAGATTTTTTTACAATATATACGCATGATTTAGTTTTCTCCTCTTTAATAACCATTAAGAATACATTAGATATTTTTATACACGTTTATTCTTTATTCAAAATAACTTCATAATTTCTCTTCCATGGTAAACTATTCATCCTTTTCATCTATATTATTTTATTCTCTCGATTATAGGTATTTGTATGAACAGATACAAATTTTCAAAGTGGAAATAATATTTCATTCAACCCCTGAAATCTAAAAATACTATATTTTTTCAATACTGGATCTTTTTTCATAATATACATAACTATCAGGTGAATGTTTTATCTAGAATTTATACATGGAATCTCTATTTCCATTCAACTTTTAATAAATTATAAAATGATAACAAATAATATTTATAAAACTACTTCAATGAAAATTGTACTATATGTATTTTTATATGAGTATAGATTATATAATAAATTTTCTTTAAAAAGTGATCTTTTTTACTTTTAGGATATACCTAATAATTATAAATTAGTGTCACTTCATTCCAACTCGTTATTAAAATTCATCTATGTATAATTCAAAAAAACTATTTATATTCATCATTAATTCTGCATAACCATTCATAATAAATCCACATTATATGATTTCCATGAGGGGATTTAAAACTAAATATTTATTGATGTCACCATAATTTTAAATTCATTAATTCACATGTCATTTTCCATAGATGTTTATCCATGTGATATATCCAAAATCATACATTTTTTTTAAATTTTATTCCAAGTTAAATATATTTTTAATGGTTAATAAGTATTATATAATTATTTAAAATATTTATTCTTCTAACATATGGTCAATATCTCTATGTAATTCTATTTTACCCTTTATTTTTTCACACATTCATGATACACAACATTACATTCCTGACTCTCCGATCTTCAACATAGAATTCAATAAAAAAAATTATTTCCAAAATACATAATCTATTCTAATGATGATATCTATTTGATTGACCACTTATTATGAAAATTGGATCTCCTCTTGTATTTGTAATGAATACACTCTAGATTGATAATTATATTGAATTTTAAATTCATTCATTGAATAAATATTTTATTTACTCTCCATTTGGGAACATTAATTTCTAGAAGGATATATATTTTTAAAATATAATAATTTTATTATATACGATTAAAATTATAAATAAAAACTTTAATTAAGGATTTAATTTTCTTCAAATAATTATTCTGGTTATTTTTCATTATATTTACCTATGACAAAAAAAAATTCAAAAAAATTTATTTCTACACTAATTAAGGGCCTAAATACCTCACAAATTATAAATTATATATTTATACCCTATAGTTATTTATATATCACAAATATTGTTTTGAATTTAAGTAATTTAGAATATTACTCATTTTTTATTAAGCTGATAGAGATATTTTCTTTCTCAAAATTAAATATTAATTCAATATATTTTATCAAATTTGTATCTTGATATATATACTTCAAAAATAAATCCTAAAATTATAACAATTAATAATCAAACTCCTTCCATTCATTAAATTCGCTTTCATTAATATAAATGTTCATTAAAAATGTTTCCACAAAAACAATAAATCTTCAAAAATTAGAAAATTTAAATTACTTTATATATGATTGAATATCATATATTACTTCTGGGGAATATTATTTTTTGATGTATATCAAGAGGTATCCTGATAGAGGGGTGAACTATGGTTTGGGAAAAATTATAATTTTTCTCCAGATTCACTATCTCCCATAGTCGTATTCTATTACTTCATTCGATGAATCATTTTTAATTTATATCTCCTTATATTTTTCATAAAATAAATACCAATCAAAAATATGAAAATTTAAGAATATAAATAGAATAATTTTAGAATTTTTCACTCACAGTAGGCTATATGGAATGAGAATACATGTCATTATGTGTCATTAAACAAAAATCAACTATCAAATAACTATTTTTTTTGGATATAATGATTTTGTTCATGATGAATCACTACTAAAGCACACAACAATTTTAATAGTATATGAATGTCACACTACTCCTAAGGGTTACTACCAAATATTTCTCCCTTATACATTACACAATGAAGATCTTTATTATTATATTAACGTGATGGTATTTCTTATATAATTATAAAGGATCATTCATTTAAAATAACATCTCAAAATTTAATGTGATAGTGATTTTTAGTTTACTACACACATCCATTTCTTAACATGTCGGTATTTCCCAAATAATTATTCTTCTAGTTTCTATAGATAATTTCAATGTGATCTCAGGTGTGTTTATTCTTCTCTGTTAGTTTTGTTCTATATCATTATCTCTTCCCATGATGTGAGTTTTTATTTATTTTTTCATCATATTTATATTGAATATTGATGGTGGATTCATGATGGGATGTTAAACATTAGGATTGTGAGTTCTTAAATGTGGTGGAGATTGTTTAGTTTCACCTATGATTCAATCCATTATCATAGAACACTAAATTATTTGGATCGATTTTGGGGATTCATGAATTATCTTTTATTATTATAAATTGTGGGGTTAGTATGATTAATCTTATTTGGTAAAAAATTTAATCAATATAACATATATAATAATATATAAATTTAATGATCAAATAATGTATTAATGGTATTTTATGATCAGATGTGGTATATGATATATTGGATGCCTTTTTATATATTATAAATAGTTTTCAATTAGTATTTGTTATTATTTTTTTATAAAATTGGTTGATGTGAAATGATTTGGGTAATAAAATTTAATCTATTAATATAAATATTTTAATGATTGTGGACTATGAAATTATTCACCTTTTTCCTATAAATAATTTAATGTGAAATTATTTATTAAGTAGTTTTTACTGTTGATTTCTAGCTATTGTTACATGTTTATTTTAGGATGCCTTTTACTGAAAAAATGAATAATGAATATACTAATTCAATATGGTGATGAAAAATTCTATATATTGAAATTAGATTCTTAGATCGCTTGTGATCCTATCCTGGTTAGATATAATCTAGAATGAATAAGTGTTCTAGCCTTATTCTCTCATTGAAATATCTCTATTGAAAATATATTTTCTCTTATTATATACTTTCTATAGGATAGTATATCTATTAAAATGATTTCATGTGAAATTTTTATGTAGGATATATTTATGGAGAAATTTACTCTTATTGATGAAATAGGTTGAAAATGAGGAATGGATTATTTAAAAAAATTTATCCAATGATTAATGATGTGTTGTTTTGTATATGTTGAGAGCCAGGATTTCATGATTTATTTGAATTTTTCTTGGTGGATTGTTTTTATAATATTTGATTATTTATATTTACTACATCATTAATTTATTAAACTATGCATTGCATTAGCATTATCCATGTTCTATTTTAATATCAAGTCATTCAATACCATGATTTGGAATGGTAAATGTGTTACAAATAATATCATGTTATCAGTGTTGATGATGGTTATAATAACAGATTGTATATAATTGGATTTGTGAAATCAATAATATTAGATAATGGATTAAAAATATTTTAATTTAAATGTGAATTATAAAACATTGATGGGTTGTGATGAATAGAATCGATTAAACCCTAATTTTGAATCTGATTAAAAAATGAATAGTAATTAATACATTAATAAACAAACTAGATTTTCATGTATTCTAGTATATTTTTTGATTTTATGAAATATAGTTTCATATACATTTGTTTAGTCAACTAAGTTTCATGTTGAATAATAACCACATATTATTCTATGATTATAGAGCTTCCATTAATATAGATGTGTGATTTTCTATACATACCGTTTTTTATTTCATATGATCCAGTAGTAAAGTCAGTTTTGAAGCTAACACCCAAATATTTCTTTTCATTGTTTGACCACTAGCATCATGGTTTTTTGGGGAACAAGTGGATGATTACTTCTTCTTCATCGATATCCGATTATAAAAATCATGATTCTTAGTTTTATCATTTCTATATAAAATTATTTGTAAGGATGCATATCATAATGGGTTGTTATAGATCATAGTTTTACCATATATGTGTGTGAAAACCATAATGACATAAGGATATATCAAATACATTTATTCTTGTAGTAGTGACTGTAATAATTTCTAGTGTACAGTTTTTATTATAATGTATTAAGGTATATCTCATGATATATGGGTTGTAGAGGCTTTCAAAATTCAATACAGTTATATATGATATAAGATATGGATATGATATTTCTGCATGGGCTGTATGAAGAGTTAATTTTATATATGTTGAAGTTTTTTATCAAGTGGTAGGAATGACATATAGAATGGTTTTTATCAAGTGATATATTCTATTGGGATTTGAGAGAGATGAAAAAGTGGGGATGTGAATATGAAGTACAATTTTTATGTATATATAAATAAACATTTCATAAAAAATTATATTATTAAACACATTACATGTTGATATTTATATGATTATATTGGGATATAGTTTCATAGGTTTAGGTATTGATTGGGTTTCAGTTGTTTATCCAACAAGATTTAATATGTTTATATCACATTTTTTGTCTGTATGAGCTAGTTAGTGATTAAGCTAATAATTAATAGCTCATGGATATATCTGGGGGTGGTTTGGGTTCTATGGTCGCCACTTTAGTTCTGTCAATTTATTTTTTAATTTTTTCTATGTGTATGAAATTAAATTCATATATTTATATGATTTAATAATTTATTATTTTTATTTTATTATAGGATCTTATCTAATATCTGATCCTAAAATTTACATACTAAGTATAATTACTCACATTTTATTCATTCTATATATTTATATATATATATATTTGTAATAAACTCACTTTTTATTGGATTAATTATTTGAGGGTTATCAAAATATTCATTACCTTCCCAAGAGGGGTACTAGTGGGGGAGTTCCTAATAAATTAGTATAAGCTATTATAGATAAGTCACCCTATGTAGATTGGGTATCAAAACTAGTGATTATTAAATGGGCTAGATGAGAAAAAATATTAACTAGAATTATCTCAAGATGGATGGAAGCTATATTGGCTAAGAGACATGATTTTTTTCCTTATTTCATCTAACATAGGGATTGTAATGTCAAAAAAGAACACTAAAAAAGTTATTCTTATTTCATGGAAAAAAACTATGTAAGAATTATATATCATTAATTTTTGTGCCGCTAATGGAATTATATAGTACATGTTATCTATGATAAACTGGGTATAACTGTACTTATGTATTCCAAAGTATCGGTATCCAAGTCTCTAATAGATTGGTCATTATCATGTAAGACACGTGGTCAATATCTCAGTTCGGTTCAAACAGATGATGTTCAATAAGATATCACAGTAGATCACTAAAGAGTAGTGATTAATGATGAAAAACAATGGAAAAGTATTCTTAAAGAGTTTCATTTTATGCTATATAGATTAATTAGAGACTAATTTTAGATTGTAATATGTAGTCATTATTTAAGGAATATGAGATTACCTTTAGTTTTATTTTTGATCGAATGGAGTAATTGTTTGATTTTATATTACTATGTTTTGTCGCCTATTTTGATAGCGGTTTTTTTGTCCTAATGGATTGTGAGGAGTCTAATAAATTTCAAGATAATTTTATTACTCTATTTTAGACAATGGTTTGTCATAATCTATGAAGGAATAATTTCTCTATAATGTTATTACACACCATAATATAAATTATTGTGTGTTATCATTATGTGACTAGTATAAAATCCTCTTGTGTTATACTTGACACATTTTTTTATGAATGAGAAGGATAATGGGATGAATTTTTTGTGATTTTTCTGACCAGATATCCATTTCTATTTCTATTTGTTCAAATAATCAATACAAATCAAATATTTAGAAATAAAATAGGTTATATAGAGGGTGTTGGGATAGACAATATATTCATGGAAGGAATGTTTGGAGAACACTCTGTATAGAAATTTTTAGGCTAGAAGTTTTCGTTTTACTAGAAAAGATGATATTTTAATTGAAGGGTTTTACTTCAACTGTCATTATTCAATTTTACTACTATTGGAAGTTCATATATTCCTACAATAAAATTATTTTTGATTTATATTACATTTTAAGGTTATAGACATTATAAGATCGTCAACCCACCCTTCATTGATACTTTATGCACGATTGGTGACTATATTTAAGCTCAACAATTGCAGAAGTTTTTTTAGGTAGTAAAAATAAATGGGTGATATTGGTTTGGAATAGAAATGCTAGAATGATGCAGGTGGTTTAAAACCATATTATTTCACTTATCATCATATAAAGTGAGATTATTTCAATCAATGAGGTGGTTTCTTGAAGGGAAAAAGTGGTCATGGAGGGAAAAATAGTAAAATTCTTGTGTTAATGATACTGTGATAAGCATGTATGATTGTGTGTCATGAATTATCTTCGTCCATTATACTTGGGTTTATGAATTAATTAATTCATGAGTTATTTTTGTCATTTTTTTTATCCATGTCCCTTATATATCGCTTTATGATGGGTAAATTATAGTTCCATCAACATTCAGTAATTTATTAACAGTTGGAGATGGCGTATATAATGTGTGTACAAATTGTGAGCTATTGATGGGTTATAATCTTTATTCCATATATTTTTAATAGTTACCAATTCCAAAAATAAAATATAATCATCAACAAGGACTTGTTATATTTATTATAATCTAATTTGAATTTTAACAGGAGGCATAATATATTGAATGATGTAAATTGAGAGAATTACATTTATATCAATGAATGTTATATATATATATGTGAATGAGGCATGTTGATGGATTGAAATCATTTATGGATAATATTATGTGGTGTTTAGTTACAAATCAAACTATGACGTCCCCCATAGTTGAATAAGAATACCCTGATGCTCTTTCAAAATTGATTTTAACTCAAACCACTCAATATGATATCATATTAATCAATGATCTACAAACATGAGTTAATATAATATCAATGCCCCATATGAGGTTACACCTTAATTTTTTTGGATAAATAGAAATGGATTTTTAATCTAATACGGAGAATATTAATTCATCATAGTGTATCTCGTTGGAGTTCTCTAAATATATTTTTTATGAAGGATTCATAGATTTATATATTTGATATATATTATCATCACTTGGGGACAATGAAGAACTATTATCCTCTCTCATGGATTGATGATGACTTTTATTATGAGAGGGGAGTTAGAGGGTTATTAAAACTAATTTAAGATCATGGTATTACCTTATATATGTGAATGATGAAAATAATCAAATAATTATTAAAAAGTTATTTCATGTAAATGTTACCTATTTTAAATTTCATTCAATGTTGTGAATTCTACATCCGATTATATGGAACTAATAAATTTAGTGTTCCATAAATTTATATATTAGTTCATGGTGATTTTTCCAACGAAATCCTTACGTGTTTAGGGTCTAAGGTGGGGTGTTCATAGTAATTACAGGGTATATTTGGTGTTCATCAGCTTCATCTACTTTTTAAAAAACTATGATAGTATATGTTTTAGACATATTATTTCTGTTTTTTTGTAAAAAATTGTCATAGATTAGAGTATTCATAGATCCTTTAATGATTGAGTCGATTATTTCATGGGTATCACCCATGAATATTGTAGAGGGGTATTGAATCATTGTTATAATGAATTCTCATATATTGTGAATTCATTTGATGATTTATAAACAATGGATCATCTTTCCATGTGGTTGAACTAGTTTTGCGATACATTAAATATCATGTAGTGTATATGGTATGTTATTATGTTTTGTATTTCATAATATATGGTGTTCTATTTGATATTTATTATGAAATTTTGTGTCTATAAATATGTTGTATTTTTATGAATCATATAGTGGTTATGTTCTTTGGATAATGGATTTATAGAGCATAGGAATAAAACTATGCTACCCATATGGTGGATATTATTAAATTTGAAATGTAACACCCTGATAATTTATGAGAAATATTATTAATTTCACTGATGTCATGTGTTATATGCTACACCAAGATTATTTTGCGCTATACACAACACAGTATTAACTTTTAGTATATGAAACACTATTCTTGGTTCGTGTTACACACAATTTCAAGTTCATTTGTGGAAATTATTCTAAGAAACATTAAGTATAGATTTTTTTAATCTATAAATGAAATACGTTTTGATTATGTAATATGCAACACCAAAGGGAGCTTGCACTACACGCATCCTTGACATGGCTTTCATTACACGCAATCACGGCCTTCCTTGATAGTGTGTGTAGTACGAAATACCAGGTTTCACTAAACATTGATATATTATTATAATATTATTATGAACTAGCCATTATGAATAGTAGTAATTAGATTTTGAATTTTATGACATTATAATTGATCTTACACATTTTATAGAACATGGTATGAGAAAAAAATAAAATTTTCATGATAAATATTTATTTTAAAAAAATGTAGTTTTGCCGCCAATTGATGGAACACCCACATTAAATCTAGTTTTTTAAATGTTTTAAAGTTAAATTTTCCAAAATAAAATTCTTCTATGGAATCAGTATATAAAAAATTACTTTGGATTAAATTTTAATATTATTCTAAAAACTTTTAAATTTTAATGACTAGTAAAAACACGATATATTTTAATTAAAAACAAAATTTTTCATTGTAATAATTTATATGGTTAAATTATAATATTTAATGGTTTTAATTTATAAATAGAATATTTTTTTACCAATTAATATAATTTATTTCATTAGAATTAATTTTACATTGAATTCATTGTTAAAAGCATTTCAATATTTTGACATGTTTTAACTTTTAAAACTCATTTTCATAGAAACAAGATTAATTTTAAATAAATTTCTGCAACTTCTATGATTTTAATTTAGAAAAAAGGATTCCATATTTGGAATCATTAAGTCCAAATTATGTTAATAGGATACTTTTTATTTTTTGGCACTGTGAATAGTAACTATGGTAAACTTTATTTACCATATTTAAAGGAAAATCGTGTAATTGAGGGTAAATATAATATTATGAAATTACCATAACTCTTGACTTAATATAATTGGATGATTATATTTCGTTCCTAAATCATACTTTGGTCGAAATTGAATCTATTTGAACCCACATGGATGTGATTAAGACCCTTAATTAATTTTATTTAAAGGAAAGTGAAATATGTCTCACTAAAACTTTAAAAATTAATGTATTTTAATATAAGATTATACATAATATAAATTAGATTATAAATACTCATTTTAAATACCTAAAGTTTTTCTTTGTTATGGTAATTTATTTTTAATTTTTAATAAATATTTAATTACCTTAATAGCTTATACATTAATGATGCCGAAATTATTTACTTTGTAAAAAATTCATTAATATTGTGTTTATTAAAGTAATAATACCCATGTGAAGCCCAAAAAACATGACTAAAACTTATTGTTAGAATATATATATATACCATAGTAACCCACGAGTCGACTTGGGGACCATTTGGAGCCGTATAAAAGAGATTAGGAAATTTATATTATTTTATTTTAAATGATGTCAAAGTTATCACCTTCATAATTTAATAAATATAAAAATTTATATGTTTTGATTTTAAGTTGATAAATTCTATTAAAAGTATTATTATAAAAGATATTATATTTAAATTCATCATAGTATTTTATTTTTATTTTTCATGCAACAAATATGTATATAAATAATTATACAAAAATGGTGTAGTAATTATTTCATTAAGAGTAATATCAAACAAATGGTTTTAAAAATATTAAAATAAATATTATATGAACTAATAAATGTTTCCCACAAATTTTTTTGATGAATATTACATCTTAGGAGTCTATTAAATATTTTGGTTCGAATATTTCCTCTGTTTTGATTTTATTTAAATTCAAATAAATGAATAGTGTCAAAGTTGACACTATTGTTATTTTATAAAAATAACATATTATAAAATTATTTAAAAATCACAACAATATTTTAAAATTATAAATTTAAATTAATATGGTCTAAAATGACATAAATTATCCAATTATATAATATCAACAACACATAAGTAATTATTTATAACAATTTGAAATTTATAATATTATTTCCACAAATAAAATACACTAGATTAAATAAGGATAAATCAAGTTGGTATGGTTTAAAATAAACATAAAATATTTCTAAATTTTATTGTTGGTTGACATATAAACCCTATCTCATCTTATATTCAAATTTAGTCATTTATGGATGTTTTTATATGAGGTTGCAATTTATTATAAATTACTATTTTTGATGATTCCAAGGTGCCCCTCTCCTCCCTTATAAAAGGGCACCTCATCCCTCTCCTATTTATAGAATTTTGAGACTTCAATCTCAACAAAACCCTTACAATTTATCTTCTAAACCTATATATTTATATCATAGAGGTTATGGTCTTCTCAAAATACCATCTCTAGTTCCCAAACAGGATGTTTAAAAGAGGCACGACGAAGAAGAGGTAATCTCTTATTCTGATTCTTTCATGTTTCTTTATTCTTATACATTACCTTCTTTAGTTGTTTGATTATAAAGTAATAACATCAGTGTTACATATATACTTATTTGTAATTATAAATATGAAACGACACTATTTCACCTTCTACCCATCCTACGAAAAACAAAATCACCGCATGTGCGTACGTACGGAATACCGTCTCCACGTCGTGCTGTAATATGTTTTTCTACCACCACCTTATGTGGATGGGTATAATGGTGTAGAGAATAACTATATATTATTATAATGACATGATATTAATTCTGAGATATTATATCATCCACTCAAATTCCATTCAATAATTATGGAAACCATATCATCGCTCGTGCCTACGTAAGGATTACCGTCACCACATCGCGGTGAGATTCATTCTCCATGTTAACCATTAAAGAATTATTTTGAAGTATATATAATGAATAATAATGAAATATATGACATAATAAGGATAATTTATTTTTGTAGACACATATATATGTCATCTACTTACTTCCATTCAAGTCGATAAGTAAAGGAAAACAACGTTCATGCGTACGTACGACATACCGTCTCCATGAACGGTGTATTCCATTTCATTTATCAATAAAATATATATATATATATTTAATATATATGATATATAAATCATGGTTTAAATTCTATAAGTAAGTAAATCATGATATAAGTAATAATAATACCATGAACAACAAGTCCAAACATGTACGATAAATGAAACAATTTTACCCAAAATGGTACTTTAACATGGAATTTACAAATGAATGGGTAATATAAAGATATAAGTGAATCATATATGATATCATAAATATTATTAAAATTATTTTACAAGTTAATAATATATTTAAACCCACTAAAAATGAGTCTCAGACACATATGGAAGAAATTGGACATATGGTAAGGGATAATTTTGAAGATCTCATTTTTATCCGAGATTGCTTATACATAAGTATTTACCGGGTTTATATTTTTCATCCATGTCTACAAAAATGTTTTCCATAATGTGTTGAATATTATTACATGTATATCTAAATTCATTCTTACCCCTATTTGAATTTTAAATTGTGTTATAAAATAAATCTTTCTTTTGTGTACCATACGAGGAACTTTTTGACTTTTCTAGAAAAAGTACGAGGGGAATGTTTTATTAACTTATATGGAATGAATAGATTTTTATAGAATTGTTTTCATGAAGCTTCATCTAAAATATTTTATGAATGTTTTATTAACTTATATGGAATGAATAGTTTTTTATAGAATTATTTTCATGAAGTTTCGTCTACAATATTTTATGAATGTTTAAAACAAAATCATTTTATTTTAAATTTTCATGATATTTTTTGAAAAGAAAATTATTTTGAAGAAGAAAGGATATTTTCCTCAAGAATTCATTTCATGTGTTTTATCAAAACTATTTTCCATCTAAGATGAAATTATTTAGTATGATTATGTTTCAAGAATAATTTATCTATTATAAACATGTTTTTATTTTTCTTATGATGAAATAATATCCATTTGTTTTATATGGATTATGTTATGATGGGATGATGTTTATGAAACCCATTTTCTTATTTGGGTTATGATGAATGATTTATGATTGATTTGTGGAACATATAAAATGATTTCAATATGAGATGTGTGGGACCTATATCTCTCTCAAATTCATTGGGTAATAATTTATATCTCATGTTATAGACACAGATGGAACGTCAAGTGAATCTCATTCTGTAATACAGTGCCGGAATGGTATGTAAACTCGGTTCAGTAATGAACTTTGTCCACTTTGATTGTCTTGACAGCAATGCCTCAGCTACTATGGAAATAATAACATGTGCTTAATGGTTGCAACAATTACATGTTTTATTCCCATGATATTTTATCATGATTGATGTTCTATTATGATCTATACCTTACGTAAAACCATGTTTTATGCCATTTCTCATGATATTGTTGTTTAAAAATTATGTAAATGTTTTTAAGTTCAAATGTATATAGTTTATTTTATTTTCTCCATGCATACCCTTACTAAGCATTTGATCTCACCCTTTATATGTTTTCATTTCCCCAGGATATAAACAAAGATTTTAGGTAAGAAAACAAAGGGGAATGATCATTATGGGAGATGTCGAAGATCTTTCACCATGATTAGAAGATTATATTCCATGATTCCAAAGACACTAAACTATTATGGTCCTTGGATATCTGTTTTTTTATGTATTAAGTATTTCTCAAAAGTAATGTAATGTCCATGTACGAAATTGGTGGGTCTCTAGAGTTTCTATTAGAGGAAAGGTTTAGTCAACCTTTGGAGACTAGGATGCGAAATATTTATTGAGATCCCTAGAGGTATTTATATCGAATATCTAGGAATGTTCCGAAGGTTAAGTATAAGTATAGGTTATTGTCCTAGGATTACGTTAATGATCATAGAATTAAACCAACGATGTTAGATATTAAAAGTACTCCACCATTATTATGTTGTATTCCTATCATGATTTTTTTCCCTCACACTATTCTTTTGGTTTTTTAGAAAATGGATGGAAATATGAATATTCATGTTAATGTATAATATGATGGACAAAATAATGATATTATTCCTGAGCATCTAAATGAAATGGGATTTGGAATGCAGAACATCGTTACTATGCCTAATCATCAATCTCATAATATGATTAATAATATCAACTTCGGTAAGTTTCTGGACTCTGCTAAAAAGATAAAGATGGAGTTTCATGATGATCATAGAGGAATGAAAGTTCAATTTCCCTCATGTAAATAATGTTGGAAGAGGCATCAAGGAGAATATTTTAAAGGATCTGGTAGATGATTTGGGTGTGGAAAAGAAGGACACAAATCCAGTAATTGAAAAGGAAAAGGTTATGTTAACACAATGGACAAGAATGATGGTATTTCTAAAACATCAACCAAGGTTAAATGTTTTAAATGTGTAATGTAAAAAAATTATTCAAACAAATAATTTATGTGAAAATCTCATGAATAGAATCATCATGGTCGTATGGGTAGTATTTATGTTGACGATGATGAAGGGAATACAAATGATATATATGAGATGAAAGAAGTGTTGAGGAATTAAATGAAGAAGCTCAGTCAATGTTTTAAGAATCTAGTGGAATGATTTCATTTTTATCAAGAATAATGTATGGTACTATAAAATAACGAAAAATATAAGGATTGTTACACTACTATTTTTCCTTGATTATTTGAAAATATATGTTGAATGGTACCGGTAACACTGAAAATTGATTGAAATATTTTTGGAATGAAGATGATATGCGCATAATAAAGGGATAAAAAGAAAATAATATGTTTGATAGTATTAATGAGATCATGATTAATATAACGACAAAGTGATATCATGGTTTGAATATATAGAATTTTTGGAATTTTGGTATGTGGAAAGAGATAACTTTTCATATCATTCATGTTTTCACTAATGTTCAAAGGATATTCATTTTTCAATAGAATACATGATTATGGTATTCACATGTTTGGAATGTGACCAAAAATTTATATCTTCTTATATATGGGGAATAAATGATGGTATTGACATGCTTGAACATTCTAGTAATTGTTTTGATTATATAATGTGCATGGATAGAAGAATTTTGGAAAATCATAAAGATTTGAAATGGATTATGTTGGACATAAGATAATATTTTTTAAGGATAGAACATTTTGTCCATATTATTTCATGAATGTTATAATAGTGTAGTTTTAGAAAAAGGATAACCTGTAGGATGGGTGACAACCCGTCACATCAGACAAGGTTATGGGAATCGATCTGACAACCAAACTGCGATAGGCATTTATCACCTTCTACTAGCCTACAAGAAGTCCATGGTTAGTAGAAACTAGTTTTATTTTATTAATAGGTATGATAGATGAATTATAAGTCCATTTTTGGAACCATATATGATTAATCTCCTCATAAGATGGAATTATGTAAGTAACTTTTACTAAACTTATGTTTGAGATAGATGGAATGGCTTATAATTCATTAACATAGTCTGTTAACACATCACGGAAGAAAAATTAAACTTCAATTCATTAAGATATGAAGTGGAAATTTTTCAAGGCACAAACAATTGTGAGATTGTACCAAAATCAAGTATGTATTTCTTTTAATTCAAAAATACTTCAGCATTAGGGACTGATCATGAAAACCAAATATTTTCCCCTAGTGCCCTCATATCTAATTAATTAGATGGTACCTTTGATCATCAAAAATTTATGGCTTTGTGATTGTGGTATTTTTCCTAGCCATGTTCCATACCACTCTCTATCAGAACATGATGTTTATACTTCTCTTCTTTAACCATATTTTCACCTATGTTATTTTATGTGGAAACATAGTGATGAGTTAATTTGGGTTACCATTACATTTCATACACTAGTTTTTAAAATTATGTTTTAGTATTCCTTTTTATGATGTGGGTTTCGATGAATGAAACTGTCATGTAGTAAACCATCTAAAACCCCGACGAATTTCCAGGGCGAAATTCATTTTATGGGGGGTATAATTTAACACCACGAAATTGTACGAGAAATATTATTAATTTATTTGATTTCTTTTTTTGTATTCTACACCAATATTATCTTGTTCTATAAGCAAAAACGTATTAGATTGTAGTATACACAACACTATTCATAGATCGTGATACACACAATTTCAATTTCATTTAGTGTAAACTATTCTATGAAACATTAAGTATAGATTTTGTTTAATGGATAAATGAATTAAGTTTTGATTATGTTATAAGAAACACCAAAGTGAACTTTCAGTACATGCATCCCTGACTTGTCTTGCATTACACGTAATCGTGACCTTCCTCGATAGCATGTCTAGTATGCAATACCTGTTTTCACTAAACAATGATATATTGTTATAATATTAGTATGAAATAGCCTCTATTAATAGTAGTAACTACATTTTTAATTTCATTACATTATAAATACATTTACACATTTTATAGAACATTGTATGAGAAAAAAATAATTTTTTCGGGTAAAATAAGTATTTTTAAAAAAATGTAGTTTTGCAACCTTTTGATGGCGCACCCACATTAAATATAGTTTTTAAAATGTTTATATGTTCAATTAGAAAAAATATAATTCTTATTTGGAATCATGATATAAAAATTTACTTTGGATAGATTTTTCATATTATTCTGATAACTTTCATATTTAAATGAATAGTAAAAACACACTACATTTTAATTAAAAACAACTTTTTTCATCATAATACTTTATATGGATAAATTATGATATTTAATGGTTTTAAAGTATAAATATAATATTTTTTACCATTTAATATAATGTATGTCATTATAATTGATTTTACATTCAATTCATAGGTAAAATCATTTCAATCGTTTACAATGTTTTAACTTTTAAAACTCATTTTCTTAACAAAGAGATTAATTTTAAATTAATTTCTCTAACTTAAATGATTTGAATTTAGAAAAATGGATTCCATATTTGGAATCTGTAGGTCCAAATTATGTTAATAGGCTACTTTTTCTTTTTGGGCACTATTAATAAGAACTACGGTAAATTTTATTTACCATAGTTAAAGGTAAATCGGGTAATTAATGGTAAATATAATTTTATAAAATTACCCTTAAACTTGTTTTGACAAAATTGGATGATTATATTTCGTCCTAAAACATACTTGGGTTGAAATGGAATCTATTTTAACCCACATGGATGAGATTAAGACCTTTAATTTATTTTATAAAAAGGAAAGTGAAATATGCCTCACTCAAACTTCAAAAATTAACTTATTTTTAATATAAGGTTATACATAGTATAAATTCAATTATAAATACTAATTTGAAATATAAAAATATTTTCATTGTTATGGTAATTTATTTGTAATTTTTAGGAAAAATTTAATTACATTAATAGCTTATACATTAATGATAGAGAAATTATATACCTAGTGAAAAATCAATAATATAGTTTTTATTAATGTAATAATACCCATCCAAAGGCCCCAAAACATGAAAAAAACATATTGGTAGAATATATCTATACCATATGGAACCCAGGGTCGACATGGAGTCTATTTTGATCCATATAAAAAAGATTAACACATTTATATTATTTTCTTTTAAATGATGTCAAAGTTGTCACCTTCATAATTTAATAAATATAACAATTTATATGTTTTTATTTTTTAGATGATAAATTTGAGTAAACGAATTATTATTAAATATATTATATTTATATTCATCATAGTATTTTATTTTTAATTTTTATGCAACAAATAAGTATATTAAATAATTATATAAAAATGCTGTAGTAATTATTTCATTAAGAGAAATTTCAAACAAATGATTTTATAAATATTATAGTAAATATTATATGAATTAATTAATGTGTCCACAAATTTTGTAGATTAATAGGTCATTTTATGAGTCTATTTTAATATTTTGGATCTAATATATCCTATATTTAGATTTTATTTAAATTCTATTAAATAAATAATATCAAAATTGACACTATTGTTATTTTAAAAAATAACATATTATAAAATTGTTTAGAAATCAAAAAAAAAATATTTAAAAATTTTAAATTGAAATTTATATCGTCTAAAATGTCACAATGTATCCTATTATGTAAAATTCACAACCCATAGGTAATTATTTAAAACAATTTAATATTTAGAATATTATTACCACAAATACAATTCAATAGATTAAATAAGGATAAATCAAGTTGATAAGGTTTAAAATAAACCATTAACATGTCTAAATTTTATTGTTTATTGATATTTAATCCCCATCTCATCTCATATTTTAATTGAGTCATTTTTGGAGGTTTTTATGTGGGGTTTGAATTTTTTAAAAATTAATATTTTTGAGGTTTCCAAAGGTGCCCCTCTCCTCCCTTATAAAAGGGCACCTCCTCCCTCTCCACATTACACAATTTTGATCCTTCATGTTCAAAAAAACCCTACTAGTTTATCTTCTAAAACTCTGTAGTTATATCATAGAGGTTTTTTTCTTCTCAAAAGAAAAACTATAGTTCCCTAAGATGATGTTTAAAAGAGGCACAACGAAGAAGAGGTAATCTTATATACCGATTATTTCAGGTTTCTTTATTCATCTACTTCGTCTTCTTTAGTAGATTCATTAAAAATTAAAAACATCAGTGTTTCTTATATACTGATATGTTATTATAAATATGAAACAACCCTATTTCACCTTTTATCCATCCAACGAAAATCGAAATTATCGAGCGTTCGTACGTACTGAATACTGTCTCCACGCCGTGGTGTAATATGTTTTTCTACCACCACCTTACTTGGATGGGTATAATGGTGTAAAGAATAACAATATATGATTATTAAAACATGATAATAATTATAAGATATTATATCATCCACTCCAATTCCATTGAATAATTATGGGAACGATATCATCGCTCGTGTGTATGTACGGATTACCGTATCCACGATGCGATGAGATTCATTCTCAATGTCAACCATTCAAGAATTATTATAAAGTATATAAAATGAATAATAATTAAATATATGACATAATAAAGGTACTGGATTAATGTATATAAATATATATGTCATCTACTTACTTCCATTCATGTCAATATGGAATGGAAAACAGCGTTCATGAGTACATACGGCCTACCATCTCCATGAACGTTGTATTTCATTTCATTTATCCATCTATTATATATATAAATATTGAATATATATGATACATAAATCATGATTTAAATTCTGAAAGTAAGTAAATCATGATATAAGTAATTATAATATCATGGACAACAAGTCCAAACACGTAAGATTAATGAAACTATTTTACCCAAAACGCAGCTTTAACACGAAATTTACAAAATAACACGTAATATAGAGTCATAAGTGAATTATATATGATATCATAAATTTTATTATGGTTATGTTACAAGTTAATAATGTGATGAAACACACTACACTGGAGTCTCTAACACATACAGACGAAAGTTTACATAAGGTAATGGATAATTTTTCAAATCTCATTTTTATCCGTGATTGATTATACATAACAATTTATTGGGGTTATATTTTCCATCCATGTCAATAAAAATATTTTTCATAAAGGGTTTAATATTCTTTAATGTATTTTTAAAGTCATCTTGACCCCTCTTTTACTTTTACATTATGTTATTGAAGGAATAATTCTTTTGTTTACTATACAGGTAACTTTTTGACTTTTCCAGCAAGAGTACGAGGAGAATGTTTTTTTAACATATAGGGAATGAACAGGTTTTTACGGTTTCATTTTAATGAAGCTTACTCTACAAGATTTCATGAATATTTTCAACTAAAACCTATTCCTTTTAAAATTTTCATGACATTTTGTGAAAAGAAAATGATTTTGAATAAAAAAGGATATTTTCCTCAAGAATTCATTTCAAGTGTTTTATCAAAACTATTTTCCATATATTATGAAATTATTTAGTATGATTATGTTTCAAGTATAATTTTTGTATTTTTTACATGGTTTTATTTATATTATTATGAAACAATATCCATTAGTTTTATTAAGAGGTGTCGGTTCTACCGTAGAACTTAGGACTCTGCTCATTCTTTTCTGTGAATAAATAGTGTTAATGGTAGTGAGTGTGGTTTTCAGTTCAGGGAGTCTAGTGTTGGTGAGGCAGCTGACATATCCATACACTAGGACCGTGAATACTGATTTCCAACTGAGTGGATGAAAACACTGACTGCGTGTGTGTTTTTAAAATTTTTCTTTAGGTCAGCTCATACCAAGTCATCTCACCAGGTATAATTGATTGAACATGTCGCATCTGTTTATTTTAGGATGCCTCTCCGCAGATGACCACATAGAGCACTGAGAGTTGAACATACTGACAGCCCGCTGAGCGACAAGGCCTTAGTACATGGACATCTTCTCGTTGAGGCACCAGTGGTAATACATTCCATTGGGCCACCGATTCCACCAGCCCCAACAGTAGAGAGTGCACGCCGCATGACCATGTTGCATGAGTTCTAGTGCAAGTGTCCACCCAGGTTCAGGGAAGAGAAAGACCAAAAGGCAGTTGAGGATTGGTAGGAGGTTGTGGTGATAGTCTTCAGACTGGTAGGGACACCAACCGACTTTATGGCGATTCTTGCTACCGGCCTCCTTCATGTAGCGGCAGACATATGGTGGAGCCTGATGCTCCAGATGCACGATGAGGTGACACTTCTATGGGAAGAATTTGATAGATTGTTCTGAGAAGGGTTTTTACCAACCACCCTTTGAGCAGTTCAGATACCAGAGCTACTACATCTGCATCTGGGCAGCATGAGTGTAGTTCTGTACTCAGCGAGGATCACAGACCTCTCGCACCACTCAACTGATATGGTATGGGGCCCATTTTTCAGGGCCCAGACCATTGAGCAGGGACTCAGGAAAGAGATCAGTGCTTCAGTTATATCCCATATAATCCCAACACAGACATGTGTGTTAGAGCGAGTGCTCCTATTGGATAGTTTCCTTAATGAGCCGTCTCTAGCAGCGAGACCCACAACAAGTCGACTTGCAGGAGAGTCTTCTATATCTGGCAGTAGAAAAATTACCAAGAGGTCCAAGAGGACCATACCTATAGGTGGTTGACCTACCAACTCAGGATCGGTTGTGTGGGGCACCTAGAGTGGAGACAAAGCCAGTCATGCCAGGAGAGGAAAGTGTTATTCCGACGGCGGGATTGGTCACAAGGCTCGTGACTATTCGACCTTCCGCTCTGATGTACAACACGCCGTTGAAGGACCTCCCAGGAAGAGGAAGAGGTTCGATCGAGGCGGTCTGCAGGGCACAGGCGGACGTCACAGAGGAGCTGGCCATGCTGCTGACGGTGGACGAAATTATGAGGTTCTACCACCACCACCACTAGGAGGTCCACCACGACCACATGGAGTGGGTGGACAGGGTAGAGAACAACTTCAGGTAGCTAAGGCCTACAATCATGGTGCTCCGGAGATGATTCGAGCTACGATCTATGTCTATTCCACTTTAGCTGCAGTTCTTTTAGATACGGGTGCCAGTCAGACTTTCATTGCCACATCCCTTGTTTGGATCTCGGAGATACCGAAGGAGCCGTTTGTTTGATAGTTATAGCTTGAAACTCTTATGGGAGATGATTCGTCGATTACGCACTGGTGATGGCAGTGCGAGCTTACTCTGGGTGGTGAGAGCTTCGGCTAGGATCTCCTAGTAGTGATGTCGAGGCCTTACGATGTCATCTTGTGTATGGATTGGTTATCTACATTCCATTCTCAGATCGAATTTATTAGGCGAAAAGTGTAGTGTGTCCTTACATATGGGACTAGGTTCACCTTCTCTGGAAAATAAGGGAACCTTTTCAGCACATGACGGACATACTCTGAGGAGGGTGCAGCCGATCACTCACTAGTTGTCTTACCTTACCCTCAGAGCAGTTGATGTGAAGAGTCTAACATATCATATAGTGGTGGACCAGTATGCGGATGTTTTCTTTGATGATGTCCTAGGACTACCTCCTCGTAGAGAGGTGGAGTTCTACATTGTCTTGTGCCCCGGGATGACACAGATATCTAATCCAGCGTATAGGATGTTTCCCGTGGAGATTCATGAGCTGTAGGTACAACTAAAGGACTTGTAGGGAAGGGATTCATCTCGGCTAGTGTTTCTCATAGGGAAGCCCTGATTATATTTTCCAAGAGGGTTGATGGGAGATTGATGCTCTGTGTCGACCATCGTCACCTAAATCATGTGACCGCAAATAACATGTACCATCATTCGAGGATTGAAGAACTATTTGATCAGATCAAGGGAGAATGATGGTTCTTGAAGATAGACCTTTGATCAGCCTATCACCAGCTCAGAGTTAGAGAAGAGGATGTGCAGAAGGAGGCCTTCAGGTGTCATTATGGCCACTACAGGTACATGGTTATTCCCATAGGTGTAACAAACGCTCGAGAAGTGTTCATGAGTCTCCTTAATAGGATCATCCAGCCATACCTTGATCACTTTGTCGTAGTCCTCATCGATGACATACTGATCTACTTAACTAATGAGGAGGAGAATTCCTACCATTTGTAGGTAGTACTGGACACACTCTGAGAGCACCGTCTTTATGGTATGCTCTCGAAGTGCTAGTTTTGGATTCAAGAGGTTCACATTTTGGGACACATAATCTCGGAGGCTGGAGTTGTAGTTGATTAAACAATGATTGAAGCATTACGACTGTGGGAGGCACCCAAGAGTGTAATTGAGGAACAATGTTTCTTGGGTATGGATGGCTACAATGGGATGTTCATTCCAAAATTCTCCACAGTCGCAGAACCACTTTCATCCTTGACAAAGAAGGGGAAACCCTTCGTGTGGTAAGAGAGATGCCAACAGAGCAATCAAGAGATAAGGTAGAGGCTGACTAGTGCCCCATCTTATGGCTTCCAGAGGAAGGCGTTGGGTATGTAGTCTGCTGTGACGCATCTAGGACCAGACTCAGGTGTGTTCTGATGTAGGAGTGAGCTATGATCGAGTATGGTTCTCGGTAGTAGAGATTGCATGAGCAGAAAAACGCTACCCATGACTTGGAGTTAGCAATAGTGTTATTTCCCTTGAAGATGTGGTGGCACAATCTGATGGGTGAACATTTTACCATGTACTCTGATCACAACAGTCTCATTTATATCTTCTCTGAGAATGTCCAGAACCTGAGACATCGGTATTGAATTGAGTTTCTCTAGAACTATGACTTTAAGATAGTCTATACTCCTGGGAAGGGGAACATTGTTGCAGATGCACTTAGTTGAAGGACTAGTATTTAGCATCCAGGTGAAGCGATAGAGTAGCTGGCTACCTTATAGATATCCGTTGTAGATAGGGATGGAGAAGCCTATCTTCAGTCTCATATAGTCAATCCTCCACTTCATCAGCGAGTCAGGGAGGCGTAGCATGGAGACGCTGACTGTGAGACACGACATGATCATATATCCATATGGCATGCACCTGATGGGTTTTCAGAAGGTGGTTAGCATGTCATTCTCTTCGAAGGACATACCATGGTACCATTTTCACTTCAAGATGAAGTGTTGAGGGAGTTCCACACTTCCCTGTCAGCGGTACATCCAGGAGTGGATTTGATGTACTAGGACCTTCGACGACAACATTGGTGGCCAGGTATGAAGAAGGTGGTAGCATAGTTTGTCTCATGATGCCTCACTTGTCAGCATGTGAAGGTAGAGCACCAGGTACCAACTAGCTTGGTACAACCTTTAAAGGTCTCAAAGTGGAACTGGGATGGGTTATCCATGGACTTCGTGACAGGTCACTCGCATATATCCCAGATTCATGACTCGATATAGGTGATTGTTGACTGACTAACAATGTCATCCCACTTCTTATTGATCAATGAGATGGGATAAGTTAAGATCTTGGGATGCCTCTGTGTGAAAGAGATAGTGCATTTTCATGGAGTACCATTTTCTATTGTCTCTGATCATGCCCCACGATTTACTTCCTGTATATGGAAGTGTTTGCAGGAAGCCTTTAGGACACAGCTTCACTTGAGCACCGCCTTCCATCATCAGACTGATGGTCAGACCAAGAAGATCGTCCAGACCCTCGAGGAGTTAGAAGATAACCTCTGTATGGCCGAACATGTAGATAACCTCTGTGCTGGACAGACCCAGGGGAGTTAGCAGAAGTGAGACCAGATATGGTATGAGCTACCACAGAGAAGTTACAGATCATCCAGGAGCAGATAAAGACTGCACAGGGTAGGCAGAAGTCGTATGCTGATAAGAGATGAAAACATCTATAGTTCAAGGATGGAGACCACGTCTTCTTACGAGTCTCACATCGATATGGTCTATAGAGATTTGGCCAAGGTGACCTGCTATATCTAAGGTTCATTAAGCTTTTGTAGGTACATAGAAGACTAGGTAAGGTGGCTTATCACTTGGCTCTTCCACCTTAGTTGCACTGGGTGCACGACGTATTCCACGTATCTCAGCCGAGGAGATATGTGCACGACCCATCCCACATCATCAACCATGGGGAGGTGGACATCGATGACGGGGAAAATATAAGGCCCCACCCTTAAACCTTACATAATCTTGAGTTATCACAAGATTACACGTTGAGGATCTTTTCAGGTTTAGAGTTTTAGAGAATTAGATCATGAAACTTGTATTACATTCCAAATTTAAACAAAGTGGTTACATAAAAGACAGTATTCATTCTTACCATCAACGAAAACATATTGAAAATATAACATGGATTCTTTCTTGACACATCCTTGACACTATCATCACATCATGTACCTTTCTCTTGACCTGTGAAAAACATTTCAAAAACTTGGGATGGGCATAAAAAGCTCAGTAAGAGTTATCAAAATATGGAAAGGAAACATGAGTTAATATATACATTAGAATTAAATCACACTTTACCCATAAAACATAGGCATATAAAATCATGAATAAATCATTGAAATCATAAGACATAAAAGGTAACTTGAGGCATTCATAACATTCTTACGTAGGGAGTAACCCTCTTTGTTACATTTGGAATACCCATCACAGTATATTCCCTAAATCTCTTCAGAGAAACCTTAATGTTTCACTCCTTTGTGTTACCCAATGCATTGGAGAGCTATATCGGCCTCACCCGCCCTTAGTTTATCACGGAACCGCCCGTCTTCATAATAATGCCCAAGAACCATAACATAATTGTATCACATAAAACATTCATAAAGTGAACATAACATTTCCACATTTCAATCACAATATAAAATTTTAGTATATTGAAATAATGAATCCATTCAAAAAGAAACCATTTCCAAAACCATTTAAAACATTTAATAAAGAGATTTTTGAATCAAAGTGTCCCATACCACCTTGAAGATTAAAATTTTAAACCATTAATATCCATATAAATAAGTCCTTAAAACCATTTTGAAAACATGGATATTAATAAGAACTAATAATTAAAACATTTAAAACGATATTTTGGTTAAAGGGGTTTTACCAAAATTAGAGACACTTGAATACAATAATTGAGGAATAACATTTAGTCAGAACATTATAATATCATGAGAATAAATGTATTCATGATATAATACTCCAAAGGACAGTATATACACCATATAAGTGTGAATTGGTGCATAACAACAATGAACCCTCTATAGAAATGTCAAATGTGATGAAATACCATATAAAAAAGGTATCCTTAAATTAAGGACAATTCAATCTCAAAAATATGTGTGAAAAATATAAATAAACCCAATATAAGTGGATATTAAGTGTTAAACAATAAAATTTCATTCACACATATTCAATGGATGACATATTCAATGACTACATGTTGAACCCAATGAAATCGAAATTGGGTTAAAAAGTTCCCTTGACAGCCTAACAGCATCACATCAAAATGAGGCGATGAGAGATAAAAAGTGTATAGCATCACATGAATTTAAAATTTACATCAATAAGGATATATGAGAACATATCCCAACATAACAATATGTAAATTAAAAGTCCCAACAAAATAAGTCTTTTAAAAAATAGGATGGTGAAAGGTTCCCATACCGACTTGGGTATCTTTCAAAACATACACCCCATGAAAGAAGGAAAATAGATCATTGATGTAAATAATCATAAACGAAAGTATATTACACAAAGAGTAGAATAATGGGCAGTACATACACCACTCAATGGAATTTCTGGAAAATGTAGCATAAATCTCACGGGAATAAAAGTGAGATGAAAAATCCCTTACGAAAACTCGGCAGCCTAACGACGCCACATAAAACTTCCGAATATGGATTGATGAGATCAAATAGGGTATCTCATCACATTACAATAAAATGTACAGAAAGAGGAATATAAAATAACATCCCCCAACATTACAAAGAGGAGCTTAAAAGAAGTAACATAAAGGAGAGTACTTAAAAAGAAAGAGAGAGGTTAGATCTCTTACGAAAGTTCGGCAGCCTAACGACTCCACTCAAAACATCCAAAATGGATTGATGAGAGAGAATAGGGTCTCTCATCACATGAACATAAAAATTACTGTATGTTTAATATAAAATATCATCCCAATAACAAGAAAGATGAGCTTTAAAAGGAATGACATAAAAGTGTGTACTTAAAAAGAAAGAGAGGAGTAGGATCCCTTACCTCGGGTCCGACTTGACTCGATCGTTCTTTAATCTCCTGAATAATAAACTTGAGTTAATTTATACTTCCTTAAGAACCATTTTCAAGTTCATTATTCCTTTTATATCACTTATTACCATTTCATAGACATTATGTAATCATTTAAGTTAACAATATTTGTTTTGCTGATATTTGGTTCTTAAGTCGAAAGTGAACTTCTTACAATTACATGTTGTTCGTGTGGCCAAATGTTTATTATATCCAGAATTGTATTCATGATGTATATATCATATATGTCATATATATCCAGTACATTCATGCATTTATAACATTACATAATCATTTAGAGGTAAGAAATGAAATGCACCGTTCATGGAGACGGTAAGCCGTACGTACGCATGAACGCTACTTTCATTTCTTTGTCATATTAATTGAATTAAAACTAATTGATAGGTATGTATATTTTAATTACAGAATTATATTGATAATTTAGATGTATAATTCATCATATATATCCATTATATACATGTACTTATAATTGTACATTACATTTGGGGATAAAATTGAAATGCACCATTCATGGAGACGGTAAGCCGTACGTACGCATGAACGCTACTTTCATTTCTATCTCATACTTTAATGGAAAGAAAATAATAATGATATAGAGGTATTTATAATTCAGTATAATATCATATATAATAACTTTAAATTCATCCTTTATACATCCCACGTATGGCATTAACGAATCAAATCACTTTGAGGGGGCGGTAGTCCGCACTTCCTAAAATGAAATTATCGTGTATACCCATAATGGAAGCCATAAAGGTAAGACACAAATGAAAAATACAAAATCATAAGTAAAACATAAACATATTATATATCATATATAAAAAATAGGGACATCATAATGGCCACCTTTGAAGGTGTTAAATGAGTATTGAACAATCATCGTTTCGGGAGGCAGAATTTCTCCATCCACAAGAAACGTATGTTCTTTAACCATTTGATGTAGTTTTGTGAGAGTGTATCTCGAATAAATATTATAACAACATCCTAGTATATTTATTATACTTGTGTTGTTACAAAAGAAGTAAATAAAAATAGTTTAGGGGGTTGGAGAAGAAAAATAAAACAAATGAACATGAGAGAATGAATTACCTTTAAAAGTGTAACTCCTTTTGATTTGAGCCTAAAGGCTTCCTTTGAAAGGATTATGCCCAAAGGGAATCCTCTAGGATGAGGAGAGGGATGTGGAGAGAGTAAATGGGCAGGGTATGGCTGAGCCAAAGGCTTGAGGAGTGTGTGAAATGAGGTAGAGGTGGGGGCCTTTTGTAATAGGAGAGGAGGGGCACTTTTGGAAAGTAAGAAATATTACTTTATTTGAAAATGTGTTTCGTATTTAAAAGGTCCCACATTGATATAATTCGTGGATAAGGTGATAAGGGTTCGAAATCCTCCCATCCAATAAGTTTTGGACATGTGTAGTTCATAGATTTTACATTATCTTTCCATTTTATTTAAATTGTCAAATAATGATGTCATCACCGCATCATTATTATGTCATAAATAATTTAATTTATTTAATGTCTAAAAATTATGAAACAAATACTATGATGTAGTAAATATTTTTATCTTCCCAATGACTATTTATAAACAAAATTCTTACTTGTATAACCCCATTTAAAAATTGTTTTATTAAAACATATCATGTTTGTGTCATTTTTACTTTTACATTAAATAAAATGTTATTTATGTCATTTCCCAACCAAAGTGGCTCCATGGGGTCCCCAAGTTGACCCATGGCTTTTATTGGTCGGCCATTACACATACAATGAGGTTAGGACATATGTAATGTTCATTTCATATTATTAAAACATTATTTTTACCTTAAACTACAATAATTACCTCTAATCGTGATTAAAAACTTAATAAGTTACTATTCACCAAAAAATTATTTTTATCCCATTGAACCACATTTTACTTCTTAATGAAAACCATGTATGTCAAATTTTTGAAATTCAAAACACAAAGATGACAAAATTTCATTTAAACGGAAAAATCTGTTTTTATAAGTACCATTTAGTGGTGTCACTATTCATCAAAAATTGATGTTTTTCAGAAAAATCCCAAAAATTCACCCTAAGCTATATTTGATATTCCAAATTCAAAAATTAAGTCTATTTTACAAAATTAAAAACATATAAGTCACATTAATTAATTTAATAATTAATTCCCGCTGTCAGAGCAAATAGCCTGTTTTTATGAAACAATAAGTATCAAAAGATTGACACTAGTTTAAGTCTGATTTCAAAGTGAAATTAATTCCAACGACCACTATTGGATATAATGGTAAAAATATATTATAAATTTACTTTAAAACAAATTCAAAATATAATCTAATCATATAAATAAATTAGATTAAAAAGAGGTTTTGAATTAAAATACAACATTTTACACTATTCATTAAAAAAATGAACTTTATCGGAAAGATACCAAAAATTTACACAAAGTAAATTTTGATGTCCCAATTCTTAAGAAGAGTTTTATTTGGTCCAATTGAATGTATAAGAGTTAACAAAAATATATTTAATGATGGTTCGCCATCAAAAGGCGATAAGTGACCCTTTAGTGAAAACCGGGGCATATACGCCTAAAATTGAATTCTTTCCATATTTTTAGCCTTTATCATTTATTGGATAAATGTAAAAACATTTAAAAACATATATAATCATATTTTAGTTATTCCTATCCATTCCCACCAATACAACGGCTACATGTTAACTGCCATTTAAAATAATATTATTTTATTATTAGAGTGCAATGTAAGATTCCCAAGAAACTCGTTGTTGTGTGTTGGGTACGCCATCGAGCATAGAATACCCTTTAAAGTCATATTAATATTTTATTCACAAATATGGATAAATATGAAAACGTCATATTCTTTATTTACCTGGGGTGTTACAGAAAATATCACGGAGGTTATAGTGGAAATTGAGGATCGATAGGAGCAGATCCTATGTGGATGGTTGATACTTTGGGTGCACGTTCGTTGGTAGCACGGGAACCTCAAGGAGAGCACATAGTAGCGGGAGTCTTAGATACATGTTTAGTACCCCCATTTGTTCCCTTAGTGTGAGTTGTAGCTTAGAAGGACGTAAATCCCTGAGGTGATGAGAAAGTAAAGACCCAGAAATTTTGTGGAATTTTTTTACATAAATTCAAGGGATATTTTATGAGTCCGTAGTTTCTGATGGTGCTTGATTCCAAGGATCAGTGTGCTCAGAATCAATTTCTGATGTTTTTCTCGGGTACATTCATTAAACGTGCGATCATGTTTTTATAACTTTTGAGCAGGTGCTTGAAACTGAAATCTGAGGACACCATTGAACTCGCAGCATCGGTAATTACTTAATGATACCTTCACCATAGTTTCTTTAACGAGAGTGGAATATATTTTTTGGGGTTTTTACATAAAATTAAAAAAAATAAGAATTAACTTATTTTTATTTTATGGAGGTTAAATCCTCCAAGTGGAGGTTACTAGTGGGGTCCACCCACACATAACCTCCCATGGGAGGATTTTATTTATTCAGGCCTAAATGAGATTCTTGATCCTTCTAACTCCCCACTAAATTTTGAACACCTCTAACCCCCCATTTATGTGGGTTAAACTCTACACCTTCCCCTATTACGTTAAATGTGCCAACCCACTTTGACATAATTGAAATCCATCATTTAATTATTTCAAATTTCAAATTATTTTGAATTCAATCTAATGATTAAATAATATAAAAATTTATTATTTCATTTGGTTGGAAATTCTTTGGGTGGGACATGAGAGAGAACTTCATCTTCTCAACAAAGAATGAAAAGAACGCTCCTTCCACCGAAGATTGACGAACACCATCTTATTCAATCTCCGATAGGGGCAAAAAAGGGATGATTCACCCATGAAAAACATCGATGCCATCTTTGAATTTTTCTATCCCGACATTAATGAAACAACGCCACATTTTATCAAGACTTCGTCAATGAAAAATTGTCATGAATGGTGTAAGGGTTTGAGTTATTTTGTTTCCGTTCTACATCGTTATTATTTTTGTATTTGTTATGCCGAATTTTATCAACATAACATTTGGAGGGGGGTTCGGACAGCACCAACATTTCAATCCTTCCCTCTTTGGTCGTTCTTGATTGTTGATGATGGAGGAACATACCGTGGAAAACAACAGTGGCTGGTGACGGGCAGGCCGTGAAAGACACCGGTGGCACAAAGGCCGCTAGGTCACCAAGGGAATACGACACTGCCTCAATACGTGGAAGAGAGCAGTTGCCACATTGGGTTGCGGTGGAGGCGTGCGGCGCCATCATGATGTGTGTGTGATGCAGGACCACGACTCGGGTGGGATGCAATGGGAGAGCAGGGGCGCAGTGCCGTCATGCCATGCTGGAGAAGACCCGTGTCCTATGGTTGTAGTGGACATGGGAGGGTGGTTGGTTGAGCCGGCCGTCAGTGGATTCTACAAAAGAAAAACCCTTTGGGTCCCATGGCTACAGTGGTTGGTGCCATGCACCCGCAGTTACGGATAAGGAGGGGGTGCATAGCACCCCCCCCCCACGACGTGGATAGCCAGGCCACGCGACATGTCCAGCCGGGCCACGCAGCCAGCCAACCGTAGCCAGCCGGCCGGGCACACAGCTAGGCCTCAGGTCCAGCCGGGATAGGCCACACGGCCAGGCTGGCCGGGCTACACGGCCATGCCGTTGGGCCGGGCCGCAACATCAGGACGGTCCGTGCCTTTGGGTTGGGCCATGCTTTTAGGCCGGGCTGTTCCTTCGAGCCAGGACACCCATGGGCCAGGCCGCTTTTAGGCCGGACCACCTTTGGGTCGGGCCGCCTTCGGGCTGGGTCTGACCTGTAGACAGGGATGGACCCTAGTCAGGTCCTGTCAGACCAGAAAACACCTTTACATCCATAAATTAGACTATGTAATTACGATCGATGAAGCATCTGAGGTGACAGAAATCTTATAGTGAGAAGGTTCCTTTGTCATATCCCATTTGAGTTTTGGACACAGTTGGAGTGTGCTCAGGTTGGCTTGATCCAGAAAACCAACCGGTTTCCTGGGACGGATATACCAATAACTCACAAATCGAGTGTCCTATTGATGCGATGTTTGTTGCGTTGAGACCCCTAGGATGTGGCAGTCTATTGAGATAATTCTTCATGAGAATTCGTGAAACATTGAGTATAAACCTGTAGCTCATGGAGCGGATCCTCCTGGAGATGAGTGTGCAGATTGCAGAGACCTAGTAGCCGATAGACCTGACGACTGCTTGATCGATTTGAGTCAGAGTGATTCGACTAGCCCAGTGGGGAGAGCCAGTTAGTTGGCGGCAAACCCATGGAGGAGGAGTGCCTAGTATTTTGTGACTGACCCATAGTAGACGGAACACCTAGTAGTTGGAAGCAGACCTGCAGTACTTGACATCATAAGTAACTCAGCAGTCCATGGTTACTGATAAGCACCTCATTGTCGTGATATACCCACAGTTCTCAGCAGAGGAGGAGTTCTCCAGCAACCGTGGTTTCAATAATGAAAATCCTTATTAATGTTGAGTCAATTCCCTTTGTGTTTTCCTCATAATTGAGATGGGATACTTGATAAGTTATGTATATGTATGGGAATATACCTATGTAATGTTTATCCATTGATTTGATACTTTCTGGTTTATCTTTGTTGGATTTTTTAGAACATAAGGGTCTCGAGGTCCCAACTGAGTATTGTTATACTCACCCATACACGGCCTATGCCCACACCTCATTGTGTTGGATTCAGACGATGGACAACGCTGATGGAGGCCGAGAGCTCCATGAATAGATGGTACCTAGTGGAGGACCTTACAATGTATCGGTACACGGTGGAGTCTGATGGATGTGGAGTGATATGGAGGCCATCTGTACCTACCATTCAGTTAGGAACCTCGGAGGATGATCCAGGGGAAGCTTTCACCTTGTAGTTGTTTGTCCCTTTTTAGTTGTACTTACGTTCAGTAGTATTTTTACATTACAGTTGGGCTTATATTCTAGCCTCCTTTTCTTTCAGTACACTTGTTATACAAATTTTACTTAGTGTTTTCTTCCGCTTGTACTCTGGTTGTTTATTTTTATTAATTTTAAAGGCAATGCCTACCCATTTTTAGGGAATTACGCCTTTGGTGCTAGTCTGCAGCCCCTGACCTATGGAAGGAGGGCTTGGGTTAGTCACGATACGAGTCCCGGGGGACGGGTCGTGACAGTGGTGGATTCCACATTGTCCACCAAGAAAATTTCCCATCATCAATGTGTTTTTTGTGTCTCTATATTTTTTAATTATATCATAGTCTTATAAATAAATTTGAGTAAAATAATTCAATAAATAAAAAAAATATCTACTAAAATTAGATTAATAATTTAAATTTTTGGACCAAAATTCCCATATTGTAAAAATATGTAAAAAATTAAAAATTAATCAAATTTCACATTTTAATTGATTTTCATTATATAATCCAAATTACCCATTATTTTAATATAATATTTAAATGATTTTCATTATATATGAAAAAAAATTAAAAAATATTCAATATTTGATTAAAAATATGAACATAAATTTGACTTGTCAAATATAATGGGAACATAGCATCTTTGAGGAGGCCATGATGTTGTCTGTTATTCTATATATACTGATTTTATAAATTAATATTTGAATAGCCTAAAAAAATTTCAATTATTAATTTGGGTTGTTTTCATATTGGAAAATTCAGTTTCATGAATCCTTGGGTTTTAATTTAACTAAACATTTCTATTGTGACAGGATAATATTTTAAAATATATTCCCTTTTTCAATACATATTTTAAATAAAATAAATAAAGTGTCAATGAATGGTCTTGAAGGAAGATAATAATTGGAATTTTTATAAGGAGGAAAATATAAAAAGAACTCGATTTTGAATATTTCAGTTTTTTCTAAGAATGACACTATATTCACAGTCTAATTTGGGATAAAACATGAAATCTACATCTATATAATGATTAAAAATATAACCACTAGAATGGTAATCACATGAGTATATTTTTTGTATTCTCCTCTGTTCCTTTTATGAATTTGAGAATAATAATTAAATTTTTATTTCCTTATAGATTGTAATATATGAAAAATATTCTTCTTTATTTTAATATCATAACATGTTCCTATTGTTGTGGAATTATAATTATGGCTTGTATAGGTTTTACTATTTATTAATTTTAATTTTTTTGTGCAATCCTATAAGGTAATTAAAAGGGAATGGATTCTTCTATTTTAAGAAATAAAATTAATATTTTCCAGTCAATAAGTGAAAAAATCATAACATTCCACTCAAATATTTTTTGTGATTATTTATCTAATTATATTATACTAAATTTTTGTGGGGAAGGGGTCTTATTTACTATACTACATCACTTATTTTATCATAGAAATTAATTAATACCATTCATGAAATACATAAAATACGTATTCTGTACTTACAATTATATGTTATTGTAATTTTCAATAAAGACAGTGTTTTTTCATTCCAATATATTGTATTTAATGATAAATTGGTAACCTTTATTGAAATAAATGGGTGTTATTCATTTGAAAAAATATACATTTGAAAATTATATCGATACATAATTGAAATCATTTTTTAGCATCATAACAAAAATATTGGATTATTTTATAATGTTAGATGTTGTATGAATATGGTGATTTATTTTTTTGAATCAATTACTAACATCCAATTTTTATCATGAAATTTTATTAATTATTTCTAAACAGTAAAATTCATGTATGTAATAATTTATATGGATGTAATAGAATTTGTGGTTGATTTTATTCAAATAGAATAATGAATATAATTTAACAAAATAATTAAAATATAAATTAATGATTGGTAAAATTGATCATACATTTTAATCACTTGGAGACCTGATTATAGAACATTTTGTAGAAAATAATTAGGATATCTGAAGTTAGAAAAAATAAAAATCACAAAGATACATGAATCACTCTCACTTATACTCAAATTTTCGTATCAATTTATTTTATGGTTCAATTATTAAAATAATATAGATCAATTTAATGTTATATAAGCTATAGTTCGATAATTAGAAGGAATTATTATGGGTAAATTGATGGTTTTATGTTTAATAAACTTAAATAACTAATGATTTTACATTAAGGTTGTTAATATTTATTTTTCTTCTTCTTTATCTACATTAATAATTTATGAAAACTGAATTATATTCCCATAGATAAAATGGTTGAACATTTCATTAGAGATGAAATTTTATTTTGAAATTATTAGGATTTTTTTGGTTATTGTAAAATTCAATTTTACTTCTATTAAAAATGATGTTTCATAATAATTTTTTTCTTTTACAATAAGATATTAAATAAAAAAAATAAATTATTAAAGTTTATATGAATTATAAAAATAAACTATAAAACATGTGTAGTTACTAGATTGAAAAAAAATTTCATGTTACCGACAAGATACTAGATGTGTGTGGAAAAAATATACAATTTTGGAAAAAATGAGACATTTTTTCATGATTTTCACAACTAAATTTCAAAATCATTTTGAAAACACAGTATTTTTCTTCATCAACCTTAATGGTTAATATTGGGGAGAATAATGGGTATTCTATGTGGGGTTGGGGTCCTTATTTATGTTGAACTATATTTCTTGATGAAATCATCAAAATTGTAAAATTTTCATTTCAAAAAATAATCATTTTTATGAATCCTTTAATAAATTGAGTGGTTTCAAATTTTTTATTTATATTTTAGATTATTTTTCTCCATTTCCATAGTTAAAAAATTATCTATTCCTATATTGAATCAATAAAGATAAATATTTTTTTTCTATATTGAAGAAACCTATTTTTTGTAAAATTTTGTAAGTATGTTTTTTATAATTTTAATATAATTTGTTTCTAATTATTAGATTTTTCATACTAAAAATATTTGTCAATTGTATTGATAATAAATCTTAATCTATGATAAAATTTTTATTCTTATGTAAAAAAACATGGATGAGTTAATTATAATGTTATGTTAGTTTTTTAATTCACTCGTCTATTACATTTTTTAAATTATACTTTTCATTAATGTTATGTGTTCCTTTTCACAACATAGAAAATTATAAATTAAAATGAACAAAATGACGACGTATATATATTAGATAATATTATTTCAGAAATATTAATTTAAATAAATTTATCAAAAACATAATCAATTGTTTTGAAAAAAAAATTATTTTAAGATATAAAATATAAATTTTAGATTATAGGAGATCATAATGAAAACAAATTTTTAAAATCATAAATTTATTTTATTTTGAATTATTTAATTTTGTTAGAAAAATTTACTTCTAAAAAATTTGTTTAAATGAATTAGTTATTAAAAAAGATTTATCTGTATTAGAATTTAATGATGTGTAATTTTAATAAAATTTTCAACATATTTATTATTAATTATCGATGATTTTGTATCCAAAATATTGTTTAACTATCATATAATTTTATTTGGCTTTTTATATGTGGAAAATGTACATCATTAAATATTTGTGTGAAATTGAATATATTTTGTACTTAATAGTTACAATTTCAATTCTTTTTATTATCATGTTTTTAATAAAAAAGATTTTAGGTTTTAGGGTCATCTCTATATATGTTATAGGTGTTCGTTTTTAAAATAAATTACTGGAAGATATTATTAAAATTATTTTTATGATTGGTATTTCTTAGGTATATTTATAAATTTTCTAGTTAAATTTTTGATTGAAGAAATTCTATTAAGGGTTTAATTTTGATTTATAGTTCCATTCATATGATATTATTATTTGGGTTTCTTTTTTCCTATTTTTAAAATTCCCCATTTTATATATATTCAATATCAAACTATGATGAGAAATATTCAAATACAATATATATTTATAATATTTATTTAAACATATTATATTATTTCATTTGAGAAGTTCATATGACATATTATTTTTAACAACAAATTTCATAAATCATATTCTAGGGAATAAAAATGTATTGATGTTTCATACAGAACATATTTTCTAAAACAAATAATTTTTATGTATTATATTTTTATATAATCTAGAAGATATATAAAAATATATATCTTACTAAATCTAAAAATTGTTGATATAAAATATTATTTTCTCTAGTGAAAGAAATATATATTATTCTAAATTTAGTAAACTATGATTATTATCGATACATAATAAATTTAAACATGGGATTTTTGATACATATTAAACATTTTCAACAAAAATGACACTGTATGATAAGGGTTTTTTCAAAATTTAACAAGTGTTGATGCGTATTATATTTTTCCCTGGGTGATGAAACATTTTATCCTTTCATTTTTATATAATTTAATGTTATTATTAAGCTATGAAAATTGATGAAAAAAACTAATATAAAAAATTTTCATAAAATGATAATATTTCTAAAATGTATAAATGATGATAAAATGATCTCTAAAAGTTGTATTAGGGTGCTATTATACAATTTAGAAAGATGATTTAAAGGCTCAAATTGGGTGGAATATTCATCCTAGTTTTAATGCTTGGATTTGAATATTATATATGGTGTAGGAGGAATATTTCAATTGAGATACAATTGAGTAATGTGGGGATGGTGATATCATTTGAAGGATTCCAATTAGTCTCTAAGAATATGAGGTTATGAGCTTTTTATATGAGGAAAAACATATGATAGAATTTTCATTGGAATAAATATAGTTGAATAAGAATATTTGGAATATCATCTTGGGTTTTTGACACATTAAATTTCATCTTATAAAATAGTTTTGGGAATGAATCAAGATTTTTATACATCTTGGATGTCAAGAATAAAATGATAGAATAAATCATGTAGGATTTAGGGTTCCATTAATTCAATATTCCCCCACAAATAAAACTATATATTTATTCTTCTATTGTCGTATTCTTGAACCATTAAATGTAGAGGTAGGAAATATAATGTATCTTCTGAAAATAATCATCATATATTCTAGTGTTTTAATTAATAAATGATCAATTAATTTTTCTATATGAAATGATATTTGTGATGGTTATTTGGGGATGAAACAACTCAGTCATTACTAGAAACAATTTTTACTCCCATAACATTATAATTTATCTTTCTTCATTCAATAAAGTTGATAAGAGTGAGTTCGGTGATGTTTTTTGGGTATATATATTAAATTTATTATTTAATATATGAGTCATTTTTCCCAATTTTTTTGAATTTTTGATATCATAATATATATAATGTTAAGTGAATAATGAGTAATCATTTTAGGGATGTTCATTATTTTTTTAAGGGAGTGGTATTTTATGATTAGACTTCACTATTTTTTTTAATTTTGGGATTTCATAGATAATTAAATTATTTAGTAGGTCGATGATATAAATGAATATATGGATTATGCTCAAGTTAGTCTAGATTTAAACAATCTATCATTCACATTCATTTATATGTATTAAAATTTTTAGGCATCATTTTTATCTTAATATTTATTTTTAAATATATAATTGAAATTTTGGATTTAACAAGATTTGAACATTTCCACAATGATATGACCCTAAGGATAGCTATTAATCTATACCTAGTGTAACATCCCATGTTATTTGTTTTCTATTTATAGTATTAAATAGTATTTTTAGAAATAAAATTTAATAATTTTAAAATTTTTAGTGGGGTAAATAATTACCTAATATGATTTGGAAAACCATTTGAAAACTATGTATTTTCGTTCTGTCATGATTATATTCTATTTTTTCCTATCGTTTTATAGTTTACTGAATCATTTTGGTCACTATAATCTATCATCCAATAATATTTTGTCATGTTAAGTAGGTGTAATAACGTTTTTACAGATTTAAAACCCCATGCAGGTATGTTATTATGAATATTTTTTTTAAATTATATTATATTTCATTGTCCCCTAATTTTTTTCCCCACTCTATTCGTATATATATAAAAACTCTCCCCTTACTCAGCCATCTCACTTGGGACCTCTCCCATTTCTATGATTCATTGTATTCCATGACCACCCAACCAGCATCCCTCTTCCCACTTGTGGCCTATTATCCATAATCCATATCATGTTACACATCCAAAGGGATAATCCCTCTAACCAATGTAACCCCAAATAAAAAATCATTGATCTACCCTTAAATCAAACCCTTTACATATAATTTCATCATGGTTCCTCTATGATAAATTTTTGGATCTCGTACAACATAACCCGCTTCCGTACAATATTGTTTTTTAATTTTAATTTACCATGTCATCATTATTAGTCTATCAAAACCATATGGGATTTCAATTGGTTTTATTTTTTGAATTTCATTTACCTATTTCTTGTAGTTTCGTAGTTTTTCTTGTTTGATCCTTCTCTTTTGATGATGGTGTATTCTGAATCACCATTATAAAATTCCAAATACGTTTTTTCATGATATGTCATTTAATATTGGAAAATTTTAATTTCAAGTTTCCTAATTTTATGAAATTTTATATCATAAAATTATAAATATTTCTGATATGTTAAAATGATTTTCAATTTGATTAAATCTGTTTTAAAATTTTAAATAATATTTCCAATTTAGATTTATTTAATTTAACTCATTTTTTTTTGTTAAAATACATGGTTACCCTTATGAATGTTAAAATTTGGTTGAAGAAGTTGTTTGGGGGTTTTATAGTTACAAAAAAAATTATAATGAATTTCAAATTACCCATGAAACCAAAAATTTTGATAAAATATATTATGGTTATTTTCAGTGAAATATTTTGTTAAAAAATGTTTTCCACGTTCAGTTAATATAGATAAAAAATGACAAAGATTAAAAAATGTGAATAGGTCTTAAAAAATTAGGGAGAAATTTATTAATTTATTTTAATGCTCTCTTTAAAAGCATGACATTTCAAAAATATTATTAATGAAAAATATTTGATATGTAAAAATAATCTTTGGTTATTCAGATTTTTTATTTATAAAGTATATGTTGCTACATTTAAATGGATTCATCATTGATTTTTTATTTTGATTGGTTTCCCCATATATTTATTTCACCAATGATGGTTCATTTTTGTTATAATGTTTTATTTATAGTTGGTGATGGGGTTGTTTCATATTGAGTTATTTGTAAGAGATAGTTTTCTCATTTTATGATTAAATTTATTCTTTGATAAATTTATATTTTTACACTACCGCAAATTATTATTCGACTATTAATAGTTATGTACGAAATAAGATTCATGGATGAGTGAAAATATTGTTTCGAATTTTTTATAGAAAGATAATGAATATGTTCTTGAGTCCCCTGATGGTTTCCCATGGTATCTTGTCACTATTAAGATAATGGGATAAGGCCTAGTTAGTTTGACTATAATACATTAAATAAAATGTTATTATCTTTTTACCAATAGTACTAGTCCCCATTTTATTATTAGTTAATTGTGTTTCTATTTTAGATCTCATAAATCATTATATTGATTAAATATTTTTGTACAGAATGTTTATTTTTTCTTTATTAATATCCCATTCTTGTATTTTTTGAGTCCCCCTTATATTGTGCACTTTCATTTCATTAATAACTTTTTCTTATAGTTAGTATTGTAATATATATTTAAAAAAATTGATATAATGGCATTCCAATTTGATTTTTAAGAACGATTTCAAAAAAAATATATTCAATAAAATAGAGGCATCCAATAAAACATATTTCAAGTGAATATTTTGTTTTATTACAATAAAATTGGAACATATATTTTTAAATGTTACATAATACTATCTTCAAATATGTTTTAATAGTTAAGGGTTTTGGGATGTGGTATGGTGCGTGGTGATATACAACAATTTTATAGTAAGGAAAAGATAAAATTTTATTTATAAGCTTCTAGTTGAGATCTTGGCTCCCCTTAGAGTGTTTATTTACATTGAAGATTTTTGTTAGTGATTTTAGTTCATTTTTTTAATTATGTAGGTGATTTTTATTTTAATAATTGTACAAATAACTATTATACTAAATAAATACATTGGAATAGTTACCACAAAAGTAATTACTCTATCCGAATGGGACTTTATTCCATTCATTTCTTTTATTAGAGGTTCCCTAAATCTATGGGAGATAGGAAAGGAATATAGTAGATGAAATTCATATAGGGATATTAGGTGTGACCATAGGGATATAAATTGAAAATATATTCCAAGGTGAAAATATCATTACTCACATAAATATTACATAAATTTAGATTAATATTCAAAAAATATGATAATAATATGCACAAAAAAACAATAAATGTTTAGTTTAATTAGAGATAATATATTCATACCTCTTATTTCTTGAATTATCTTCAATATCACCAAAAATTCATTTCATATTGTACACTTCATAGACATTCCATAAAATAAAACCATTATTCAATCCCAAGGGAAATTAATACATAATAATGGGTCAGATTATATGTTGATTAATGGAAAAAATATAAGATTTCAATGAATTATAATAATTTAGAATAACCGTAATGGTATAATAACATGATCAAATTATCATAAATTCAAACCCATTAAGTTAATAATCATTAATTTTAAATCATTACACGACATTATGACAATAAAAACGAAATAATTCAAAATAGTATATAATAATGAATAACCAATCATGATACATGGGAACCTATCACAAGTATAAGACAAATTATTTTTGAAATAAAAATAATCAAAGTAAATAATTTCATTATTAAAATTTTACTACTAACAATATCATAGTGGATAAATCCAATAGTGTATTAGGTTCACTCTTGACAGTATTTCATTTAGGGAATGGGTTCACTCACCATCCTAATTTGATTCATTAAATGGGTTCTATACCCATAACATAATTTTTTGGTAATGGTCCACTTCGAAGACTATCATAGTGGTTAAAATGACTTAATGAACTATATTAAATTTTAATTTTATCTATAATATACTATAATTCATCAATATTTAACAAATTATTTGGATCAATATATAATTCTTTTCACACCATTCACATAATTTAAAACCATAATATGTGTGCCAAAATATAATTTTACCATTGTAAATTGATCACATAATAACCCATGGATATGAAATGGGTTTCAAAAACATTTACCCATTTCATAATGGCATAACTCATGTGAATAAACAGGTTTCATTAATATTTAATGTAATTTAATTGAACAATGGGGAATAAAAGAATTTCATAGATTAGTGATAAAATAATAATGACCATAATATAACAATATAATTAATGTGGGAAGCATTATAAGATCATATCCTCAATGAATGATAATAATCCATAAAAATGTTGACAAAAATTGAAGGTGCATCTAAAATTTAATTTGAACATTTCATCGAATACTGGAAAAATAACACTTTATTTTGATATATTTTAAAATTAAAAAAAATATTTAAGAATATTTTTCATTTTAATATAATAATTTATACAATTAAATTAATAATTATTTAAAATAATTTTCATGACTATAAAAATTTCATTCATCTAGTAATGATAATAATAAAAATTTCATTTATAGTTTTTTTTGAAAAAATAAAGAATTAGTTAGTAATAAATTGTATAAAAAATAATTTTTACCATCTAAAAAAACAATTTAAAATATCTCTATACCATCAATAGATCATGGAAAAGATTATTATTGAATCTATTTTATTGAAAAATGACATGGAAGAAAATTTTAATGAAATAATGAAGAATAGAAATAATTTTCTAAAAAATATTAACATTTATTTCAGTAAAAATTTAATGAAAAATGTTTGAATGGATTGAAAATTATTTGAATAATAAGAGGATAATAAAATAATTTTTTAATAAACGTTAATATCTATAAAATTTACCTCAATATAAATTTATTAAATATAACACCAAAACGAAATGAAATTGTAACATAATTTCATAACTCGGGTCCCATCATGACTAATATACATTCATAAATAATATATAGTAAAATTTTATTTATTATAAATCTATTCCATGAAATTACTAATATATATATATAATTATATCCATTTTTTATTACTTTAAATTATATTTTTTAACAATTATTCATTAAAATAGATATTCATGTGAATATTTGTCATTTTTTCAAGCATGTTTCCATTCAATAGATCAGGACCATACAAACATTTTCTAGTTTATAAATATAATCAATATAAACCATTTAATATTTTTTATATTTTTTCATTATTTATTCCATTTTAACCATTCATATAATATAGTGATGAATATTTAAATTACATCACACCATGGAGATGGTAGTCCTTATGAAAACATATTTAATGTTCTAAATTTTTAATGATGGAACAAAAATAATAATAATAATAATACCATTATATAATAATAATTATATCATAAGTGACATTTATATTTATTAAATCTATCTGTATTAACTTTGATAAATATAAGAATGGTAAAATTTATTTTACTACTTCATGATACTTGTATTCTATACATACACATGATAGACATTATCATTTCCCAACAGAGAGTAACAAATAATAAAATAGATATAAAATTGAAATAAACTAATATAAGTAAAGTAAATATAAAAAATATATCATTTTAATATATCTATATGAAATTTAGATGATGTATGATAAGAAAAAATACAATAAAATGATTAATAGAAACATAAAAGTATTCATCAGGTATCCTCCTTTGATAAGAACTATAATTATTCTTGGATGGTTTTTTGTGGATACAATCAGATAATGTTAATGGAATAATAATTTAGGTGGGTATTGTGATATATATTTTCTGAGAGAAAATGATCAATTTTTTTGGAGAAGAGATGAGGTGATGTGGCTTTATACAAGTGTTGGGAGTGCAATTTTGTATATTCTTAAACCATTAAATTGTAATAAATATATATTTTTGGATTATTGGACAAAATAATAAAAAAAGGAAATGATATGATAATTTTGGAAATAAATACACATACAAAATCTAATTATGATATGTTTTTAATTTATTATAATTCTTATCAAAATATTTCAAACCACGATTAACATGTTAATCCTTTACTTTTGTAATTTAGTATTTACATTGGAAAATATTCATAATGAAAAAAAATTAAAAACGATCTCATATATAAAATATAAAATTATGATTCAAACTTTTGAAACCTTTTTATTATATTCCAATCCATTATGTGGAAAAAAAGCATTTCAAAATTTATTTGAAAAATGAAAAAAGTACATATTTTTATAAAATGTGTTTGTAAGCATAAAATTAAATTTATATTTATTTTATTCGTTGTAAAATAAAAATATATTAATGTAAATTTTTTATTATTATATTATTATTAATACATTTCATTAAAAGCAACCATATATAGTGAAAGATTTAATTAATCAATATAATAACAGAATGGGTAAAAAATATTTATTGACTAGAAATCTCATTCAAAATTCAAATACTCGTATTTTGATTTCAAACAAACTTTTTATGAATGTATGAATGATTATAAATTTTACCAAAATAATTTTCTTATTTCATCATAATATTAACTCATTAGTGATCATGAAACATTATATTTTGAGAAATATAATACATTGAAAAAATTATCATTTAACATAATGAGATAATATTTTTAAAATTCAAAACCATGTAATTATTTATGAGTCATTTATCAGTAAATTTTTATTATGGAAAAAATTTATAAACAATTTAAATTGTTTATAAATTCACATTTTTACCCTCTAATCCAATAGTCATTTGATAAATATTATTTTTAATAATAGTTAGATACTTTAATATCATGGTTCATTAAAACTCAATGTTGCATGTAAATAAGTATATAAAATACATAAAACATATTTAATAAGAAATATATTTTAATGATCATGTGTTTCTCATTATAACACACTTATAATAATTCAATACTCTAAATTCAACCACTATGATATAAAACTATTGATACTTATACATCGTTTAATCCATTGGATCCAACATAGTGTAGAATATTTTATGGAATCTCTAAAAAAATTCCTATGTTAGTGGTATTGTTTATTAACACATTCCATATTAGATACAAAATCCTTACTTTATTTTCCTCAAAATAGCGATATTGTTCTACATGTATTGATTATTATTGAATTATATGTCAGGGATTCATTATTTACTTCCTTAAGAGATACCGATGGAATTGATTGTGAAGTTGAGAGTGATTATTTTGATTTTCCATGTGAAAAGAAATCTTCATGATATAATCGATAAAAATTGAATGGACCCATATATCAACATTGCCTTTTTTTATAAAACACATATATTCTTCAATTTATATATTTGTTGGAATACCTACTAATTAACTAAAAACTATAGATATCACTAATTATTTCCCTTATGAAATTATTTTTGACCCACAACTTCACTGATGTAATACTGACTAGATTAAACCATCACATGTACATCTCTGTATACCGTAGGTCCCAATATAATTATTCTACATCTTCAACCTAGAAAATTGTTTTTCTACACTTCCATTTATAAATGGATTCACAAAGATCAATCAAAACGAGGGGGTGAAAGATATGTTTATTAGAAAAATTAATCAAGGCATGATTTTGACCCCAAACTCCGTTGAAATCCATAAAACATTTTTTTTAAATATCATCTATCCTATAAGTGTTCCTAACACACATATTATATATTATGTAAGATATTAAATGATACAATTCAAAATCTATTAAAATCATGTTGAATATATATCTAGAAAATAATGGTAATAATTCAATCTACTTGTTATTAAATAGTAAGTGGTACAACCAGAAACTATGAAATCATTTGATATATTTCCTATAAATCATATCAAGATGGAAATATTTTCTAAATATTTTGATATGTGGAATGATTTTAAGGTGATTGAAAAAAAAGTTAAATTTATTTTATTCCATTTCGATGTATTGGGGAGTTAAATGATAAAATAAATTGATATATTTTCCCATTAATACTCAAGTATGGGTATTGTTTGTAACATCACCTTACACATTTATATCTTTGTAATAATGTATAGTTTTACAATGCATCAATATACAATCACAAAAATATCCACTTTCACTTTTATCCCACCAAAAAAGTTATTTAGAATATATAATCATCATCATAATTCATGTATGGAAAGATAATGAATAAATATTAGCATCATATAATTAATACTTCATCAATTATGGTATGGAAAAGTGACATTATGTATTCCTAATAATTTGTATTCATTTATAATTATGTTTGAACTTAATAGTGTCTCTAAAATTATTCTATAGTTTAATATATTCCTTTTGTTTTCCTTTAATATTCACATGAACATATGGTTGAAGATTAATATTATATGGATTGGATCATTATCTATTCTGTATTTTTGTATGGATTATCTTTTGGAATGTAGACTTATTATTTCTATATCAATCCTTGTAATGGAAAAACTAACATAGTCTTCCTCCTTAGAGCATCACCACCTTGTTCACAGACAGATGGTAGTAATGTATGGAGTATTCATAATAATTAATTATATGAAACAATAATCGTTAGATCAAATTAAACTCATTCTATTTTAATATATACTTCTTGGTTTAATGATAAGTATACATATATTACTATTCACTATAAAAGTAATTCCTATGTATGATCAATGAAAAAAATTCTACTGCTAGTTCCAAATCAAAATTTGGGTAATTTCTTCTCCTCATCCATAAATAGTAGTTAAAACATAATATCTTAATTAATGCGACACTATTTCTCAGAAACACTTCTCCATTACAAGGATGTATCGTAATAGGATTATAGACCAAACATCTTTTTAACACCTAGAAATTTTCATCACAATATTTTTATTAATGGGACTTCGATCCCTATTGTGTAATCATGGTTATTGGATTTGATAACCATGATAAATCTATAAAAATGTATCAAATGTATCCCAAAAAACGAAAACTATAAATTGTGGTCACATTTGTTCATCAATTTTATTGATCAATAAATTATATCATTTATTGATCCACTAACATACCCACTCATAAGATTATATTACTCACCAAAAACATTATGTAGTAAAAAATTACACATAGTATGTTTAAAATACATGTTATTCATCCTCAAGTGCTACAACACAATCCTCAAATGACCATTATGCTCTTCATTTATATTATAATATATATTAATATTATATATAAATAATTACACATAATCATTGAGTTAATGTAAAAAAACTATAATATCAATGCGTGAATATAAAAAGGGAAATTGTTAGAAAAAATTCAATCACTATGGATTTATAACGATAATACCTCTTAAAGAAGGATATTTTGTGTATGTATTCCTCCTTAACTATAAATTGACAATATTCACATCAATGAAAAATCATGGAAAAGTATTGAGTTTCTGGTAATTGATCATATAGATCATAAATATGGGGTAATTGATACTTTTAATAAATTATAATCATGTTGTGTTTCCAATAATCAACAAAAATTTATATAACCGATCTTTATTCATATAAAAAATTCCCATCCAAACCCATAGTGAAGAAAAGGGGATTATTAATCCATTATTAACAATATCCTATAGTTGTGTTCAAAATTATTTTAACACAATTGTATTCATTCTATGTGGAGTCTAAAAATTGTTGTATTAATCAATATTTGTTATAATAAAGAGTAAATAAATATTATTTTGCCAACCAATAACAGTGTATCTATAAAATACATTAGATTTTTTTAGAAACATAAATATTTTCAACTTTTAGTTTTTTACCAACCATTTGATTTAAATATACCTCATTAAGAGTTAGTAAGACCCATACAATGAATGAAATCTCTATTATATTATAATAATAATTATTTCAGTGATAAAAAAATTATTTTTTAACTCTGAATATCAATTGTAACTCTACATCCTAGATAATTGATGTGGAAATTATATAATGAAATCAAGTTCTTGAATAAAATAAAAACAAATTGAACTGTAGGGTGAAATAAATGATTTTAGAAATTCATATTCCAAAAACAGTAATATTAATTGACTTATAAATATGATATTTAATAATTGTACCAATATTATATTCATTAGTAAGCCCACATATAATCATTGAGAAAATTAAATCACATTCCCAACAAATTTTCATCATTTATAGAAATTTATACGAATAAGATAAAATAAATATTCAAAAATATTAGGGAATACTTATTATTAAATCCTTGATTCAACGGTATAGTCTTGTGTTATTTTTTAGAATTAAATTTTGATATTATAATGTTTTTGAGTCTTGTTGGACATTTCATTGGGGAAGAGAATTATAGCTGAAGGGGAATGAGCCACCATCTCATACCTTGTACCACATCCATTTAATTTTCTCATTGATTGTTATAACTGCAATAGACCATAAAAAATTATCTCTTTTAGTTAATTTGAAAAATATATTTTCCTCTCTTCAGTGCTCAAGTCAATGATCAATATGTTGGTATCCATAAGGTATTATATGTCTGTTATATCCAAGATCATATCCTTCTATATTAATAGTTAATTGACATAAGCTATTGTGGATCATTAAGCATATTCTATAAAGATATAATTAATTTTCCTTGGATTGTTGACATGTTAACATCATATTAGGTATGATGAAAACCATTCCAATGATTAAATTGTTAACCACCATAGATGGAAGATCTCATTGGATAACATGATGTGGGTCTTCCATAATGGAATCAAATATACCTTGAAACTCATACCCAAATATGTTTTTCTGTGGATGGGAATTGGTGCTATAGAATCCTTTTTATGTGTCGATTTTTACCATTGGGGTGAGTAAATGATATTGGTAAGTAACCATATAGGAATAACATGGAAATTACCATTAAAATGATTTAGTTAGGAAGATCCTTACTACATGGGTCCTTCAATATTTTTTTCATGATATTATTGGATGAAAGTTGGTTCTTTGAGACAATTTCATGATGTATGCTACTTTTAAGAGAGTGTGTGTGTTTTTTTGTGTCTATCCTTGTGAGATCCATGATTTATATAATTAGTTTTTCTTTGAATAATAAAACCTTATTTTTTATTTTTCATAGCCTATAGAAATTATAAATTAATATTTGTACTGATGGGTAACTCACAAATGGAAAGATGAACCCTTAGTGGGGGGAACTGGGTATTGTAACAAATGTCATTAACTTAAACTCCCTTGATGGTACTAGTCAGATTTTAGGAAATTGTTTATTTAACATGACTGTGGACAATTTAAGGTTTAAGTGTACTGAATTTGTAGAAATGTTTACAAGGGATAAGGGAAATGAAAACATAATTTTTTAACAATCCATCAGGCATGGAGTATAATTATGACATCATGAGTGAAAGTATTCTTGAATATGGATGGATTTATATTATTCCTTAATTGTGGAAAATAGAAATTTGGTTAATGTATGTAGGGTGTTCTAATGACATATAACATTGTGTCATGTTTCAAGACATATGGTGACTGATACCAACCTACACATTATGATTGTGTCAATGTTAGTGGGGTCAGGATTCTAGGATTATTTGTTGGAAAATGTTTACCTAAACCACGAGGTGTTGATTTTTTACTAATCCAATAATTTATTTTCTATAATATACACTATATATATATTTACGTTTTATTGGTATAAACTGGTGGTTTCCTACAAGGATTTATACTGATACCCAACAAGTTATTATCAATGTGTATACAACCATCATGATTAAGTATTTAAATAAGGAAATGAGTCTAATGATATGTAACATAGGTAGTGGATATCATACTGAGAAGTAGTGTCAATATACAGTCATGATATATACTATAGAGTGTTTATTTATTTAAATGATTATTCATTCACATTGTATTAACCTAAAAAACATAGGGGTCCTTATATATTCCATGCTTGAACATGTTTCTTTATTTTATAGCAATAAAGTTCACAAATATATCACAATAATAATCAATATTGGGGATGTGTTTTTATTATTATTTTTATTTATGGATTATTACTAATGGTATAATATCCCAAAAACATTTCATCGAACCCACTAAAAAATGAGTAGTCTCTTACGTATGGGTAGGCATAATTCATATCATGTAGTGTTCTAGATCAGAACCCATGATTCATAATATGGTGTGAAAAAATACTATTAGATATGATATAATTTAATTTTTCCTACAAATTTCTAATTATGAACATGATTGAAATGAGTTAGGATACATAAAACCGATGAGGGGGGTTCATGTGTTCTAGACCATCATGCATGTAAAAAAACATTGACCTACTAATGATTTGAGAACTATTATAGTAACAAATTTATGGTTTCATGATGGTAATAATTATGTGGTGTTGTTACAGTTTATTGATTTGTGAGAAAGAATGCATTATGGCTAGGTACATAGAACCAAATTTCTTATACACTCGTTTCTATTATTTTTATAATTTCAATTAATTACATGTCATGAGATGTGATATATTCCTGCGTCATATAACATTGTATAAATTTTGATATGAGGAATAGTAACATGATTTTTTTAATATACGACTGTGACTAAAATGTTGTTATGATGTTCTAGTTTTATTCCATGGGTAGTTTTATGATGATTAATCCTTATCATTTGAGGGATCCTACAAGGATATATATTCTCTTATAATCCATTATTTGTAAATATTCTATATTTCCTAACCTTAGTATTGAGTTTACATTCATTTGAAGCATTCATTTTATATTTTATATAATGATACCTCAGATATGTTTGATAGGACCACACGGAATGAAAAACCAAAAGGCTCCCACCATAGAGTAAAAACTGGTTATACAACCTTTTATAAAGTGGGATGAACATAAAAATTCTCCATCACATTCTCATGTGGTTTAGATAGTTGACACATTAGAGCTTTTAGTATTTATGTTAGTTCTAGTACTAGTTATAGGGTAATAGATGATAATGGATGATTATTATCACGACATTCACCATCATAATAAACTATCCATCTAGTGTAGTGGCTTCTTATAATATTTAGAGAACTGTATATAATTTTATATGGGGATATCTTACAATTTCCTAACACTAGATAATAGAAAATTGAATCTATCCATTTCCATACTTTAGGGACCCTCCATGAGATGTATTTTTGATAAAATATGGATATTAAGGCATTAATGTGTTACCAATGAGGCCTTTAGTGAAACTTTTTCTAGGGGGTTATTATAAACACACTACTGTTTCATAATGTCAAGATTTTAATGATGAAAATATATGAAATGATCTGAGTGTGTTCATACTCTACATATTTTATATAAAAAATCCTTTTTTCCATTCTCATGGATGATAAATAGTCATGTATTTCTAGATTGGGATTTATTGGTATTTTACAAGAACTCAACTATTAGCTCATAGACTGTAAACATATGAATTTATTATATGTGTATATTAACTTCATAAAACATTGGTATTGTTATAGAGTAGGGTATAGATATGGTCTTTAGTTCAAATTCATTTATATTGATATTTAGAATCCAAATTAATAATATAGATGTGTCATTCAGTGGTTAACAGAGGAAGGTATTTTAGTCACTATAGGGATATAATATGGATATTGAGTTGAAGATGATTTTAGTATATCCCTCATGTGATTCAATAATGTGATAAATCTATATGTTAAGAGGTAAAATTAGTATCCCTTATAGGATAGTGGAGGAACACTAATGTGGAAAGGTGGTATGTCTCTAATTTTATTGGTTTAGGGATTCATGGATGATTTCTTGTATTTCATGTAGTATTTGTGTGGAGTTACTCAATAGGAAATATATTTCATTCAAAATATGATGAATTATGAAAATGATGGGCATCTAATGAAGGATCATAGACCTAATGATTTAATAATGTGCAAATTATAGTAGAATCATGAATATAGATGATAAGGACCTTCCAATTTTCATTATATGGGCCAGATTTCAACCATGCATTATACTATATTGTCTGACACAACATCCTTCAATTTTTGAATACATTTTTAGGTTATGTATAGCCCTAATTTATAGGTTTTATCATATTTGTTTTATATAAATTTAATTAAAAATGTAATAAAGTGTATCATATCAAGATATGTCCATAAGATTCCAGTATAATTTATTTTGTGGAACTATTATGAAATTTTTGACAATATTTATGAGTATATTATATGTGGTCATTATCAAAGGCTAGATAACATGTTTCAGGATTAAAAAATGACACCATTACAAAATATCATCCATTACTACAATGATGAATAGTGACTTGGATGTTTGAGTAGGAAGAATGCCACCAGACCTAAGCCATATAGGATAATTTTCAGTACATGCAGTAGGCTTGGATCCTGTGGTGGAAATATTAGTATCCTTTTCTTCTGATCTGTTTGACAGAGTTCCCAATAATGATGTTTTTGTAGATGAATTTCTATGTTTCTCGTTACATATATAAATTGATTTCATCATTTAACTCATTCTGGTAGCACATCCTATTTCAATTTACCCACATAAAAGTGTCAATTATTATTTAAACGATCTCAAGGTACCTCAAGAGGATTTTATGGAGAAATTATTTATTCGAATGAGTTCGTATCATTGGGGTTCTCTAGTTTTATTTACAAATAAGGTGAGGGTACTATTTGGATGTACTTGGACTACATGAAACATAATCATATCATAGTAATGAATATTTTAAATGTCTCAATTGATATTTGAAATTTTTAATTAGTAATGAGGAGATTAGTAGTTCTCAAAAATTGATCAATGAATGCACTAAAACTAGCTTCGGGTCAGAGAGGAGGACATAAATAAGATGGATTTCCTGAGTAGATATAGAATGTGTCTGTATCATTTCATGATTTCTAGATTAATAAATAACACAATAGTGTTCATGTATCACACAATCCTGATCATCCATTCAAATATTGTGTTATTAATTTTGGTGATTTCTTATGAAATCATCTTATACTCATGTTCTTTAGATGTATATGCAAGACACTCAGAAATTATGTTGAGGAAAAAAATAAGAAATTCGCTTATATTCCATTTTTGTGAAGGGTCACATATGGATTGAATTGGTTTATTTTAGTTGTAATTTAATTTATATGGATAGATTTTGTGTTCAAAGAGATATTGTATTGGTGGTGTAGTCCTGGGAACACTGTAAAATGGGTTTTAGATTAGAGGTTTCCTTGGGATGGAAGGGTAATGAAGGAGGGTCACTCATGAAATAAAAAATATGGAAGTTCCAATTACTAGGATTACCATATAGGGGTTTTTTGTTGAGTAGATTGATCTAACTAAATATTAATTATTACAGAGTCATATATTATTAATATCAACATCGATTTGGAATTATTTTAGACTATGATTGGATATCTGATCAAATAAAATGCCTCAAGTGTTGGTTTGGGAGATGTGATTTATTTAGAGATACCATTTATTTTCTCCTGTGTCATATTAGTTGTTACATTATGAGAGGAACTACCAAACTCATGGATTTTACTTTTTAGTAATTTTTCACTTCATAATGTGTTGGTGGAATTATCTATTTTGTGGTATATTTATCTTTTACATAGACTAAAGGGGAATTAAATACTACTTCTCTCAATGGGGTGTGTATATATGATAATGTAATTTTGTGAGGTATATATATAGTTTAATTTATTATTACATATCCTCTAGTGATAATAATTTTTTGTCTAGATTAACTATGATTAAATACATTATTTCCACTAGAGTTCTTTTAAATGGTCGAATGGCATGTGATGAATTAATGAACATGGAACAACCTAAAAGGGTAGCGAGGAATAAGAGTGTAAACATATTATTTTAAACTGATGGATTTTGTTCCCATGTTGGTAGGTTCCTATTAAACCTTTTTGAAGAGGAATTGGAGAAAATAAGTAATCACGTGGAAAGTATTGACACAACAGTTTTACTTGGTTCTCCACTAAGGGAAACATCCATGGAGACAATGCTGACAATGCATAAGTTGTACCAAAAACCAATAATCTTTGCAAGCTGTGGATTACTAGAGTTTTTCCTAGTAATAATGTGTCTGGTAAACTTCCTTTATATGGTTTCAGGGATATAACTATGTGTCCCTCATATCACTTCCACTTACTCCCCTTGCTCATTGTGTTGAATGAATATCCACTTAGTTTAATATTCTGAAGGACGCTTCAATGGTTTGGAATTAACTCATGCATCCCGAATTATAAATGGATGCTTTGTTCAAGTCCCATAATCACTAACATATATAATTTATTTTCACATACACAAATATGTTATGGAAATTAATATCGTAAACTTATTTGGCCAGTTTCCAGGATTCTGTGGGTGTTATGTGTACTACTTATGAATCTGCGTACCACTGTAGTTTATGTTAGTATTCAACTATTTCTGGAAACCACTACTGTTTCAATGTATAATCTAGCTCCTATACCAAATTTCTTTCTCCGAGTACTCCCCTACATTGAGTACTACTCCAATCCTCCAGATACAATCCTGCTCCGCATATTTCTATTCTCGTCCGCGTACTAAGAGAGCTTCTTGGGAAAACATCACTCTCTTCTACACACGATTTTCCTTCGGTAGATGATTCCCCCTATGTGCCTTCCTCTTTTCCTCGCACCACATTAAACTTCAACAAATTTCATCCCAATATATTAACTCCAATAACATTACATAACCAAGGGGATTGTTTCAACATAAATATCCACATAACTCTGAATGTTTTTCTAATCTGATTACCCAAATTTTAAATGTTGAACAATCATCACTATACTAAACTACATCCATGTACAGTTAGCATCCACCGCATACCAATCTGGTTTTTTTAACCACTGCAATTTTGACAAAATATTACATTCCACGTACCACATGCCTTCATTTTGTACAATCATTGCGAACCGTTTTCTACAGCATTCCACGTACCACGTGCGTTCATTTTGTACCATCATTGCGAACCGTTTTCTGCAGCATTCCACATACGACATGGCTTCAATGTGTAAAATTATTGAGAACTTTTTTTGGTTCTATGCATCGTTCCGTGTACCACACGTCTTCACCATGAACCAAAAACATTTACCATATATTATTCACCTTAACATTGTATCGCATGCCTTCACCACATACCACACACCATCACCTAATACTGCATTCTTTCACCACATACCATTACTATGAACTGTTACCAAACTCTAGATTTTTTAGGCCCAAAACATTTATAAACACTAGGAAACTGCATCACTTTCAATAAATATTTCATCCTCCAACATATGACAATATTCATTTCAAACTCCTTATTCATCCAGGCTCAGATTGAAAACAATCACAAAACGACCTTCATTATTAGCAACGACCATCATTGGTTCCAACAATATCCACCTTTCAGTTTGTTAGAAACAACCAGATAAATTCAATGATGTTCCCTCCACAATCAAAATAAAACCATCAATAAAAAATTCATCCATCTCTCTAACTGTATATGAGTATTTCATTATTTATAAAACATGAGATATGACATGAATTTATTTCTCATTCATTTATTTTCTCCCTAATACACCATTGAATTTATCCATTATCCCCCATTAGAAATAATCCCAATGAACATATTATTTTATTGTAGAGTAAGCCAAATATTCTCTACAAGTGTCGTATATCCCACACAAACCTGCATCATTTCTACAAACAGGTTAAAAGCAGTTAATAAATCTGGGAGAGTGTAATCCCATTACCTTCTTTTTCACTGGTAGGTGTCTGATCCCCATTGTTCAACCGATGTTTCTCAAACACTATAGCTGACAGTGGATTGGTCATTATGTCAGCCACATACTCATCAACTCCCACATGGTCTATTTTGATCATTACTTTTTCCAATTTTTCATTAATGAAGTGATATCTAATTTTAATATGTTTCATATGATAATGCTGAACGTGATTATTTATAAGATCAATTTCCTTCAATTTATCACAGTAAATCCCCATTGTTTGTTTTATCTCATTACCTATGTCACTCAGTTACTACATCATCCAAAGTAATTGAGTGAATTACTTGGTAGTAGATATATATTCAGATTTAGCAGTACTATGCGAAGTGAATTAAAATTTATTTTTTAACTAGGCCACATATTTCTTCGAGATATACAATGCTCAACAAGTGTTAGTGTTTTTTGTCCACTGAAACTCTACCCTAGTCTGCATATGAAAATACAGATAGATCACTATATCTTAGTTCATAAAATTATATCCTATAATTATGGGTACCTTGAATGTATATCATGATTTTTCTCTCTACCACAATATGTTCTTACTTAGGATTACTATCTAAGAGGTCCATAAATAATGTTCCAAAGAAAATAATTGGTTGTGTTGCCATCAGGTACAATAGGCTTCCAGTTATTCATTTGTACTTGGTGGGTTCCTCAAAAGTCCCTTCATCATGATTTCCTAGATATGATAAAAAAATTGAATTCAACATTGGTTTGGAATTATGCATATTGAATTTCATTAGAATCTCTCTTTCATAATTTTCAAGAGAAATTAATGTTTAATCCTTCTTATGATTTAGATACAACCCAAAAAAGTCTGTTTGTTCACCAATTATAAATATTTCAAAATCTAATTTCATGCGATTAGAAAATTCATGCATTGTTACATGTCTTATTACAGCAAAAATAATATCATCCTCATATACTGATACCATGAACTAATCTTGTCGAGAGATTTTCACATAGTGATTTTGATCCCCCCCATCTTTTAAACTCAATATTTCTAAGATAAGAGTCCAAATGAGAGTACCGTACCTGTGTTACCTATTTCAAGACATACTTATATTTCGTTAATTTCAAAACCATTAGTTCAAAATTTCCATGAATGAAGCCTATGAGTTATTCCATGTAGACTTATTCTTTTAGTTCATTATTTATGAATGTTGTATTGACATCAATTTGATACACATTATAACCTCGTTGGATTTCGATGGAATGAAATATCCTGATTGAATCCAGTCTCACTATGGGATAAAATGTCTCCACAACATAAAATATATTGATTTTTGGATATCCTATAAAACCAATGTCACATTATTTATGATCACATTTATACGTTTATCAATTTTTTTCTTCAAATTACACTTTGTACTAATCACATTACGATCGTCATTTCATTTAATAAAATCCAATGTCCTATTTTTGTCAATATGATATAACTATTTATTCAATTTTTTCACCCATGTCTTATCTATTATAGCCTCTTCAAATGTAGAGGGCTCCACAACTGATAGAAATTTAGATTTTTTATTATTCCTCATTCTCCTGGTCAGTGTAGGTGATTTTCGATCCTGGGTAATGTTAGAATGATCAATCTATGATCTTTAATTTATCTTTTGATATTCAACCAAATTCTCTCCAATTATGGATCCCTCTTTAGATTCTTCAATATATTCAACCACATGATGCGGCTCTGGAGATTTTCTCACACCATCCACTATATCTATATTAGCTTTTATTCTATATTCACATTCTTTCACATCATCAATCACGTCTACATAATAATTATGTGTAGCATTAATTTTTTTCTCATCAATGATATTTATATCACTACTTTCTATAATTATTACCTAGTTATTATTTAAACACTTCTAGAATTTATGTTTATTGAGTATCCAAGAAATATTCCTTCATTTTCTTTGTCTCTATACCTCCCATGATTTCCTTGTTTTTTTAGATAAAACATTTTCTTCTTAAAACACAAAAATATTTAAAAGTTGGATTCAATCCATTACAAAATTTATATGTTGTCTTTGTATCATCCATATATATCCCTATTGGACATTGAATATACCCTACAGGTTGTACAACTTCATTCTAGTAATGTTAGGGAATATGACTCTCAATCATCAAAGTCCTGGCCATGTTGTTTACCAATCATGTCATGTGCTCAACAACTTCAATTTTTAGTAGAGTAATCATAGATAAAACCTCATATTGTATCTCACGATTCAATAGGTATTTTTTCAAATTTAATAGATTTTTATTCACTCTTATTATCATACAATAAGACTTGGATCATCTGTCAAGTATTAATCTCGGTGATTCTTCAATAGGTTGTCATGAAAGAAACCACTTGTCACTTCTTGTATAGAACTATAAAAAGTTACATTATATTGTAATCATATATGAGAAGATAAAACTACCTCTCTCCATGTGTTCCAAAAAAATTTATCAGGACACTTAAATCTGTATAGATGAGGTAAGGAGATATGATGCTCTTTTCTTCTATGGCTGGTAAGAACTGCTATACAGTTTCCCTTGCATGCAATCATCAGATTACTTTTCTCATTCACGATTTAGATTATAGATATCCATGACAATCATCATCTTATTTATCTTTTTACTTGTTTTTCTGATTTATGTTCACCAATATCCAATGCTAGTAGATGTTTTCCTCTACACCTTTATGTTAGCAATTTTTCTCTTTGCTGTCAAGCTGATATAAGTTTCTATCTATTCAACATCCTTTCAAGAGATAATTCCAAAAAATTCCTCTTATAATATAACCATTCTGATTGAATGTCAAAATAAGAACTGAGTCACAGTGTTAAAACACACTAAGATTATTGTGACTCTAACAATATACATACAAGGCGTCAGTTTTCTTTTGCATTCCATTTGCTTGTTCTGTACATTGACTAACATATATCTTCAAAGAACCATCATTACCTAACATCCTTATTCCATCTAACTTTTTCATTACATTGGTTAATATGATTTCTGTTGGTCGGAGTGGACACTCAAGAGGGGGGTGAATTGAGTTCAAATTAAAATTTCTGTTAAAAACAATTTCTATTAAAAACCCCCAATTTCAAAAACAAATTAAACTCTCGTGAATTTATATAGATTATAAAGGTTCAATTAGTTTCTCAAAGATTGATTAATTCTCAGTTAACTTAATCTTATGATTAAATTAACTTTTGAAACTAACTTACTGATTTATAACAAATATAAACACTTGCGAATTTAATTATCAAAGTAGCTTTGAAGATAGATTATATTTCAAAGTAATAGCAGCGGAATATGAAATAAATATGTATAGTATGGATATAGAGTATAACTATAAGCACAGAAAATTAACCAAGAGGTTCAGTCTCAAGCCGAGACTTAGTCCTCTCAAAATTTTATATAAGAATGATCCACACCCTGTATCGGGGTTAACAACAGTGAACACACTGTCCAGGTCACAAGACCTCTACCACAGTTCTTCGTGGGAAAACAAACAACAGCAGCAAGCTGTCCAGGTCACAAGACCTCTACCACTATCCACAGTGGGAAATGGAGTGCAAAAAGATTTGCTGAGGATTTACAGATCCTCCAGTGAAAGTACAGGAGTCAGTGTGTGTGTTTAATACAGCAGATAAGACACACTGCTCAAAATGTAGAATAAATCATAGAACAAGAGATGTAGAGTTTAGAAGTGGTTCTGGTGATCTCAGTGTAGCTCTTGTATTCGATCAGAAGAGAGTTTGAGTCCTCTTCTCGTTTCTGTATGAGAAACAGAGTGTCGTATGCTCCAGGTTCACAGGTAGTGAGAATGTAGTCGATGAAGTTCTTCAGGGTTCTTCTTGTATGCACAGAACACTTCTCGAGTATACTTGATTGTCTATATACTTCTCTGTGTTCTTGATGGAACTCGTTTTTATCTTCTTGTGCTTCTGGTATATTTCGTCCACAACACACTTGTCTGGTTCGCATTCGTATTCGCATTATCTCTTTTATTTTGGGCAGCGTAGTCTTCTCGTATTTATCTCCCGACAGGGGACAGAAAATATTTCTTTTCAGCAGGTACGAGGTACGGGTTCCTGACATCCGAAAACCTTTATCAGATATTTGACAAAACATCAAAATGTATGATATGACCGTTAGATAAATTAAATAAATTAAATGTAGGAAATAAAGAAATTAAAACAGTGAGTCGAGAATGTATGTCACTGTTGACTTCAACTGTGGTCTTCCAACTGTGGACTTCCAACTGTGGACTTCCTTCTGACTGCTGATTTCAACAAAAGGCTTGCTGTCTGTAGGCTTGCAATGGTAGCTTTTACTCCATGTAACTGTAGCCTCTCTAACTGTAGACTTGTAACATTAAATTTGTAGAGCTGTAACCTTTGTCAACTGCAGACTTCGATCATCAGTAAACTTAGTAGACAGAAGCTGTCTAACTGTAACCTTGACTGTAGGCTTATGACTGTAGGCTTATGACTGTAAACTTGTTCCAACTGTAGACTTGTTCGACTGTGAACTTGAGCAGAGAAAGCTTTGAACAGAAGTCTTGTAACTGTGACCTTCGTCTGTGAGATTTGACAATAGATAGCAGTAGACTCGTAACTGTAAGCTTGTATTAGTCTTCGACTGTAACCTTGTAACTGTGAACTTATTGCAACAGTAACTTAAGGTGACAGTTAACTGTAACTGTGACTTTGAGAAGAAAGCGCTGACTGTTAGCTAACAATACCAAACTTATGTAACCACTACTGTAAGCTATTACAGTAAAGTTATGAGAGTAAGAATATGAACTGTTTAGAATAAAATACGTTTACGCATAGAATAATAAGATTAATGCAAAGGTTTAATACATCATAATCAATGTTTAAGCATGATTTGGGATTATCAAAACAGGTGATTCCAAAAATCTCCCCCTTTTTGATAATCACAAATTATGTCAGTATGAAATATAGAAGTATCAGAGAGAAGTGTGCAAAACACAGTATTAGCAATATGAGCGCAAAAATGAGGTATAATCCGCAAGGATTTCTCCTCTCTGTATAGGTTCATTTCTCCCTTGAGTGTCCCTATTTCTCCCCATTTCTCCCCCTATCTATTTCTCTTTATTTCTCCCCCTTTGTGATTAACAAAAAGAAAGACAGAGAGAGAGAAAAGAAACATTGTATTAATAAGGAGTACAATACATGACCCAAAATGTGAATACATGATCCCTATCAAAAAAAATAAACAGACTCAATCCTCTTCATCTGGAGGTAAGGGATCTTTTCCTTTGGAGGAAGAAGATGGAGCAGGAGGTGAATGATCAACAGGCTGAGGAATGGCAGCAGGAATGTCTGGAGGGGCAGCAACAGATGCTCCTGAAGGCCGATAGTGAGTAGCTTGCCGAGGGATCAGTGGTCTAAGGCTTCTGAGGGCATCAGCAGGAGACATGATGGAAGAACCACTGGGGTTGGAGACAGGTAGGGCAGGAGGAACTATAACAGGTGTGCAGTCCACATGAAGGAAAGGTAGGAGCAGATTTCTGAAATCCATGATAATGTTTCCTCCTCTGTCCATGGCAGATAAGAAGTCATCTTTGTTTTCCAAGAATTTATCCAAAGCCGGGGTCAACTCTCGTAGCATGCTAACTTGTTCTTTGAAGGCTTGAGTTACAGGAGGCAGCTTCATAGTCTCTAGCATGAGCTTGAAGTGATTGTTCAACTGATGCTTGGTGAAAATCCGATCAAAGTAATAATCCACTTTACTTTTGATGGCCTCCTGAGAAGCAGTAGCAGCCTGCAGGTGCTCACGAACAAAGCCACTGACTTCTCTTGTAGTAGCAAGGATCTGTAGGTCTGATGTGTCATTTGCACGGGCCTGAGTAAGCTCTTCTCTGAGCAGGCTTCTAAACTGCTCAAGGTCCACAGGAGAGCTAGATGAAGGAAGGGACTTGACTGAGAATGCCACTATCTCCTTGAAAGACTGAGTCAGACTTCCAATCACTTTCTGAATGACAGCATCCTGATTACTAAAGTGTTCTTTTACTGATTTCTTGAAGGCCTCAAATACTTCCACAAACTGCTTGACCACTTCTTTGATGTATCGAATCTCACTGGCCACTTGTGTCTGAGAACTGCTCAGGGCAGTTAAAGAAGAAACTGATTGTCTGAGGGCCACTACTGCTCCAGTCCAGCTTTCAATTTGGGTGTGGCACACTTTCATTTCATCCATCACTTCTTTGATTGGACTTCCCACAACACATCCTAGAGATAGTTCTAAGGATTGTTCTACATTTTTCAGCTCATCAAAAAGACTGGTTTTCAATTCAGCAACAGACTGTCTGATGGTCTCCTTCATTTCATTCTTTAAGGATTCAAGGTCTTCCTTGGTGGCCAATCCTTCAGTTTCTAACACTGGAGAGCTGTTAGGTAGGATGACTGGATTTCTTGGTGGTTGGTTTTCCTCATCTGAATCCTCATAATTGAGTCCTAACACCATGTATCCTGGATCTGAGGTCCATCCTTCTATATCATACAGTACAGAGACTGAACCAACACGCTCCCCCTCACTTGGAGGTCCTTCCTGAACACTTTCTACTATCTGCTCAACTCTGGGTAATTCTAAGTTCTCTTCTGTAGCTCTAGCAGGTTCCATACTAGCTTCCTCTGTAGGTTCAGCAGTGAGGTTAGCCTCCTTCTCTGTTGGGTCGTCAACCACTTCCATGACAACAGTAGTAGAGACCACTCCTGCTTCCTGGTCAGACACTGACTTGTCTGTATACCATATCAGAGGGCTCATACTAAGTTCTTCTGCAACAGTTTCTTGATTTTCATTTAAAGTTCCAGCCTCTTCTGCTTCGACTGTATCACCCTCATCAGAGGTGTCCTTGACAAAATATTGAGATTCTTCTTCTTCTTCTGTAGACTCAGTCTCACTGTCTCTTAGAACAGGTTCTCTACTAGGTAGTTCTTTTGGAGGGCTTGCTGCTCCAAACGTCACTGTCCTGACAGGACTGTGAGTAGTATCAGGATCACTCCCTTCATCAATTGGAGTGTTCTCTCTTGTAGAGTTACCAACTACTGCAGTCTGTTCATCATCTGAGTATACAGGTTCAGGCTCATCAGGCTTTAAGCCTGGATCTCTCCTATCTCTCGGTCTAGAGGGATGAGTAGAAGGGCTAAAATTCTCATAGATTCTCTCCTCATCATTCACCCATGATTTCTTCCAGGGATTCCAACTGATCTTCATGAATTTGCAGATTACTTTCGAGATACATACACTGTTCTTTGCCACTATCAACTCTTCCTGACTTCCAGCTGCTCCTTTCACTTTCAACATAACCGAAATGAGTTTAGCATGAAACAAGGCACTTGATTTTGAGCTTGCCTTTATCATGTCCTCCATCTGAGCCATCAGCAACCTACAAAGGTTGACCTTCCTTCCATGTTTTAATAAGTACATCAAGTAAATATCCTGATGCTTCAGAGTTGCAAAATCTCCTCTTCTAGGACTCAGTACATGCTGAATAAACTTAAACAGAAGCCTGTCCTCTCCATTCATTTCAGTTGCAATAATTTTCCTTACAGTGCCATTGCCTGTCAATTCTTCCAGAGCTGTCTCATGATCAAAGATTCTACTATTTGGAGGAGCCGCTCCAGAATAGTAGTTGTAAATACCCTCATGAGGAACTCTTAAACAAGCAGCCCATTCAACTGATGAAAAACTGACTTCATTTCCATTTACTCTGGATACCAGTCTATGCTGATCATCATCTTCCTCGAACTGTAGATATTCATAGAACTCCTTCACCAGCTTCGGGTAGTATGGTCCATTATTGTTTGCGAAGCATTCGGTCCATCCTTGATCATTAAGCACTGCCAGTACTAATGATCTGCTCGATAAAATCAACTCTTCACTTAGCTCCTTCTCAGCGACTATTTCTCTCTTAGTCAGATGTGGATTAACAGGTCTTATCGAGGCGTTCCCGGTGCCACTGGATTCGACTTGAGTCCTCTTTGGCATTGGTGCATCTTCGTTGACAGTCGGGGGTCGCTTTGTTCTGGCCATTTGAACTGAATGAGGTTTCGAGGTTCGGTTGAAGGTTTAGGGTTTAGGACTTGAGAGAGCAAAGGTCGAGATGATTGGATTGAGATATGTTCGATGTTCTCAATTTTATCATTTAGGGATTTAAAAAAAATATAAAGAAAATAAACGGTTCGAATTCCCGCAAAAATAAAATAAGATTAAGCAGCGAAACAGCCTACAGAGAGATTTAACAGTGAGGTACACCGGTGAGGTCTAAATGTGAGGTTTCAACTGTGAGGTCTCAACTGTGAGGTTTCAACTGTGAGGTCCAACTGTGAGGTTTCAACTGTGAGGTTTCAACTGTGAGGTTTCAACTGCGAGGTCTAACTGTGAGTTCTAACTGTGAGGTCTAACTGTGAGGTCTAACTGTGAGGTTTCAACTGTGAGGTTTCAACTGTGCGGTTTCAACTGTGCTATAGTTGATCATACCTAACTCATGTTTGATGTAACTTAATCTCTCAGAATTCAAAGGCTTTGTAAAAATATCAGCTAACTGATGTTCAGTGCCAATGAACTCAAGAGTGATATCACCTTTTTGATAATGATCCCTCAGAAAGTGATGTCTCACATCAATATGTTTTGTCCTAGCATGAGATACTGGATTTTTTGAAATGTTAATAGCACTTGTATTGTCACACCTTATAGAGACATGTTTGAATTGATATCCATAGTCTAGTAAAGTGTGTTTCATCCACAAGATTTGTGCACAATAGCTACCAGCAGCTATATACTCAGCTTCGGCAGTAGACAATGCAACAGAATTCTGCTTCTTACTACACCAAGATACTAGTGACTTGCCTAAAATGTGACACATTCCAGAGGTGCTCTTTCTATCTAACTTGCAGCCAGCAAAATCAGCATCAGAATAACTTAATAAATCAAATGATTGTCCTTTTGGATAAAATAATCCCAAATTGGGAGTATGTTTTAGATATTTGAAAATCCTTTTAACAGCAGTCAAATGAGACTCTTTTGGATTGGCTTGAAATCGAGCACACATGGATACACTGAACATGATGTCAGGTCTACTGGCAGTAAGGCACAGTAGACTACCTATCATACCTCTGTAATTGGTTTGATCCACTGGTTCACCAGTTTCATCACTGTCCAACTTGCAAGTGGTGCTCATAGGTGTGTCACTGCCTTTGGTGCCATCCAAAGAAAAACGTTTTAGAAGATCTTTAATATATTTACTTTGATTCAAAATAATACCATTTTTATTTTGAAAGATCTGAAATCCAAGGAAAAATTTGAGTTCTCCCATTAAACTCATTTCAAACTCATTTTGCATTATTTTTGAAAAATCAACACATAAAGAATTTTTTGAATATCCAAAAATAATATCATCCACATAGATTTGTACTATTAATACATCTTTAGAAATCCATTTAATAAAAAGAGTAGGATCAGCTATCCCTTTAGTAAATCCTTTTGAAATAAGAAAAGAGCTGAGCCTATCATACCAAGCTCTTGGAGCTTGCTTTAAACCATATAAAGCTTTAGATAGTTTAAAAACATGATTAAAAAAATGGGGATTTGTAAATCCAGGAGGTTGTTCCACAAATACATCCTCAATTATATATCCATTTAGAAAAGCACTTTTAACATCCATTTGATATAGTTTGAAATTCAGATGAGCAGCATAAGCAAGTAATATCCTAATGGCCTCTAGTCTAGCCACGGGTGCAAAGGTTTCCTCATAGTCTATTCCTTCTTCCTGACTATACCCTTGTGCAACTAGCCTGGCTTTGTTTCTGATTATATTTCCAAACTCATCAACTTTGTTTCTAAACACCCATTTAGTGCCTATGGTAAGAGTGTCTTTAGGTCTTTCCACTAATTCCCAAACATTGTTTCTTTCAAACTGATTTAGTTCTTCTTGCATAGCCATTACCCAGAATTCATCACTGATAGCATCATTGACATTTTTGGGTTCAAGCTGTGAAAGAAAAGCTTGATGTTCAACCTGATTTTTTAGAGAAGCTCTAGTTTGTGTTCCTCTATCAAGATTACCAACAACAGCATCTAAAGGATGATTCTTTAGAATCCTAGTTGATTTGGTAAAGGTTGGACTAGAGATTTCAGGTTCATCTATAGGTTCGGGTTCCACAGAGGAAGATTCTGGAAAAAGTCCAGAACTAGATGTTTTTATTACGGGTTCTTTAGATTCGTCATTTAGGTCCAGAACAGATAAGTCTTCTTCAACATCTTCAAGAGAAGTTTTCGACTCATGTGGATCAGTCTCATCAAACTTAATGTGAACAGATTCTTCCACACATTTGGTTTTCTTATTGAACACTCTATAGGCTTTACTAGACATAGAGTAACCTAGGAAAATTCCTTCATCACTTTTTGGAGCAAATTTATCAAGATTATCTTTAGTATTCAGAATAAAGACTTTGCAACCAAAAACTCTAAAGTAATTAACCTTAGGCATCCTATTATTCCACAACTCATAAGGGGTTTTCTTAAGAATCGGTCTAATCAAGACTCTATTAATAACATAGCAGGCTGTATTTACAGCTTCAGCCCAAAAGTAAACAGGCAGGTCATATTCATTAAGCATAGTTCTAGCAATTTCTTGCAGGGTTCTGTTTCTTCTTTCTACTACACCATTCTGTTGAGGTGTCCTAGGAGCAGAAAAATTGTGAGCATAGCCATTGTGTGAGCAGTAAGATTCAAATTCTTGATTCTCAAACTCACGGCCATGATCACTCCTCAAGGTCTTAATCTTAAGTCCACTAAGATTTTCTACAGACTTAGAGTATTTAACAAAGGAAGAGCAGGCTTCACTTTTGTGAGCTAGAAAGTATACCCAAGTATATCTAGAAAAGTCATCTACAAGAACATATACATAGTGCTTCCCATTTAGACTTGAAATTCTTGATGGTCCAAACAAATCCATGTGAACCAGTTCAAGTGGTTGAGAAGTTGAAACTTCTTTCTTTGGTTTAAAAGAAACTTTGTGTTGTTTTCCCTTTTGACAGGGATTACACACTTTGTCATTTGGGAATTCAAGCTTAGGTAAGTCTCTAACTAGGTGTTTCTTAGAGAGTTTTCTAAGTGAGTGAATGTTGCAGTGTCCTAATCTCTTATGCCACAGCCAAGACTCTTTATGAAAAGCATTTAAGCAAGTAACATTATGTTTAGATAAAGTGTTCAAGTCAACAGCATAAACATTTTCATTTCTTAAGGCAGAAAATATTAAAGCATTTTTTGGAATTATAAACATCACAAGAGTTGTTTTCAAACTTGACATTAAAGCCATCATCACACAATTGAGAAATGCTAAGTAGGTTGTACTTAAGTCCATCAACAAATAAAACTTTGGAAATTAATATTGAGTCAGTGTTACCAATCTGGCCTAAGCCGATGATTTTTCCTTTTGAGTTATCACCAAAAGTGACATATCCTCCATCAACCTTTATTAAGCTTTTGAAGCACGAATAGTCCCCAGACATGTGTCTTGAACATCCACTGTCTAAGTACCATACCTTCTCGTAATTGCTTTTCAAACAGATTTCCTACAAAACATATTAGACAAGAAATGACTTTGGTACCCAGATTTTCTTGGGTCCAGATATGTTAGCAATCAAGGATTTAGGTACCCAGATTTGTTTTATGGGTCCCATACAATTAATAGATGCAACAGATTTAGAGAGATATACTTTACTTGATCGACAACTATTTAAATAACCAGTTGAGGCATACGAATTTCCAAAACTGGAACTAGCATGATTTTTTCCAGACTTGGAAATAAATTGGGTTTTAGTAAACTGTCTTTGTCCAGGTTGGTATCCCAAGCCAGTAGCATACTTAGGTGCAACTTGCTTTCCTAGCAGTTGGGTTAGAGTATCTTTTCCATTTGTGAATGTTTCTAAGTCCTTTCTAAGTTGTTCATTAGATAGTTTCAGTTCTGTATTCTCCTTTAATAATTGAACATTTTTCTCTTTTTCTACATCAAGTGCAGACTTGACACTTGCAGTAAGAGCATGCTGTTTCATTAAAGACTTATATTTATCCTTTAGTTCATTACACGTTTCTTCCAGCATATTACAGTATTCAGTCAATTCATCTTTAGACATATTTTCAGAATCAGAACCAGATTCTGCTTCACCTTCAGAATAATAAGAGTTTAAAGTGGGAGTGTCTAAGGTTACCTCAGATGTGTTTGTCATGAAACACATATTAGCACGATTTCTTTTAGAATCACTGGACTCTGATTCACTTGTGCTGTCTTCTGAAGCACTCCAGGTGGCCTTCATAGCTTTCTTATAATTCTTGTCCTTGTACTCATATTTCTTCTTGAATTTTAACTTAGGACAGTCAGCTTTAATGTGTCCTTTCCTTTTACATTCATAGCAAACTATGTCTTCTTCTTTATCAGTTTTCTTCCAATCTTTCTTCCACTTACCTTGTCTATCATACTTACCCTTGTAGTTTGGTTTTCTGAAGAACTTCTTCTTCCTATAGAACTTCTTGAATCTCCTTGCTATTTGTGCCATCTCGGCATCACTGTCAGAATCTAAGTCTTCACTAGATGAGCTTTCAGTTGGTATATGCACTTTCTCCTTGTCTTTGCTCTTTGATGCAGTATACTTAAAGGCTACAGATTTTCGTTTTGGTTCCTCATCTTCCTCTTTATTCACCTTTAGCTCTTCTTCGTACATCATCATCTTACCAATTAACTCCTTGACAGGCAAAGTTCCAATATCACAGGATTCTCTAATTGAAACGGATGTGCCTCTCCACCTGTCAGGAAGACATCTCAATAATCTCATGATTTGCTCCTTTGCTGGAACAATCTTCCCGAGTGAGCTCATTGTGTTTACTATCTCATTAAACCTGAGATACATATCAGAAATAGGTTCATCAGCTTTCATCTTAAAGTTATCATATTTGATAGTATAAGTGTTTAACCGCATTTCCTTGACATTAGTTGTTCCTTCATGAGAAACAGCTAAGGTGTCCCAAATTTCAAAAGCAGTTTTACATGCAGAAATTCTATTGAATTCCTCATCTCCTAGAGCACAGTAGAGAGCATTCATAGCCTTACAATTATTATTGTAAGCTACTTTAGTAGGTTCATCCCAAGTTATTCTTTCAGTTTCTGGAATCTTGTATTGAGACTCTATAGAAGTCCAAATATCAAAACCCATACTTTCCAAATGAATTTTCATTTTGAGCTTCCATTGGGCATAATTCACACCATTAAAGAAGGGTGGCCTGTTAGTAGCAGCACCTTCTAGTCTATTATCCATAAGGAAATTTTAGAAAATGTTTTAAAGAGATAAAATTTAGAACTAACAGAAATTTAAGATCTTTTAGATAAAACTACAATCACAGTTTAAAAACAGAGTTAAAATAAAACTTTGAGCAAGTATAACAGAGCTAAACACACCCTCTGATACCAAATGTTGGTCGGAGTAGACACTCAAGAGGGCGGTGAATTGAGTTCCAATTAAAATTTCTGTTAAAAACAATTTCTATTAAAAACCCCCAATTTCAAAAACAAATTAAACTGTAGTGAATTTATATAGATTATAAAGGTTCAATTAGTTTCTCAAAGATTGATTAATTCTCAGTTAACTTAATCTTATGATTAAATTAACTTTTGAAACTAACTTACTGATTTATAACAAATATAAACACTTGCGAATTTAATTATCAAAGTAGCTTTGAAGATAGATTATATTTCAAAGTAATAGCAGCGGAATATGAAATAAATATGTATAGTATGGATATAGAGTATAACTATAAGCACAGAAAATTAACCAAGAGGTTCAGTCTCAAGCCGAGACTTAGTCCTCTCAAAATTTTATATAAGAATGATCCACACCCTGGATCGGGGTTAACAACAGTGAACACACTGTCCAGGTCACAAGACCTCTATCACAGTTCTTCGTGGGAAAACAAACAACAGCAGCAAGCTGTCCAGGTCACAGGACCTCTACCACTATCCACAGTGGGAAATGGAGTGCAAAAAGATTTGCTGAGGATTTACAGATCCTCCAGTGAAAGTACAGGAGTCAGTGTGTGTGTTTAATACAGCAGATAAGACACACTGCTCAAAATGTAGAATAAATCACAGAACAAGAGATGTAGAGTTTAGAAGTGGTTCTGGTGATCTCAGTGTAGCTCTTGTATTCGATCAGAAGAGAGTTTGAGTCCTCTTCTCGTTTCTGTTTGAGAAACAGAGTGTCGTATGCTCCAGGTTCACAGGTAGTGAGAATGTAGTCGATGAAGTTCTTCAGGGTTCTTCTTGTATGCACAGAACACTTCTCGAGTATACTTGATTGTCTATATGCTTCTCTGTGTTCTTGATGGAACTCGTTTTTATCTTCTTGTGCTTCTGGTATATTTCGTCCACAACGCAGTTGTCTGGTTCGCATTCGTATTCGCATTATCTCTTTTATTTTGGGCAGCGTAGTCTTCTCGTATTTATCTCCCGACAGGGGACAGAAAATATTTCTTTTCAGTAGGTACGAGGTACGGGTTCCTGACATCCGACAACCTTTATCAGATATTTGACAAAACATCAAAATGTATGATATGACTGTTAGATAAATTAAATAAATTAAATGTAGGAAATAAAGAAATTAAAACAGTGAGTCGAGTATGTATGTCACTGTTGACTTCAACTGTGGTCTTCCAACTGTGGACTTCCAACTGTGGACTTCCTTCTGACTGCTGATTTCAACAAAAGGCTTGCTGTCTGTAGGCTTGCAATGGTAGCTTTTACTCCATGTAACTGTAGCCTCTCTAACTGTAGACTTGTAACATTAAATTTGTAGAGCTGTAACCTTTGTCAACTGCAGACTTCGATCATCAGTAAACTTAGTAGACAGAAGCTGTCTAACTGTAACCTTGACTGTAGGCTTATGACTGTAGGCTTATGACTGTAAACTTGTTCCAACTGTAGACTTGTTCGACTGTGAACTTGAGCAGAGAAAGCATTGAACAGAAGTCTTGTAACTGTGACCTTCGTCTGTGAGCTTTGACAATAGATAGCAGTAGACTCGTAACTGTAAGCTTGTATTAGTCTTCGACTGTAACTTTGTAACTGTGAACTTATTGCAACAGTAACTTAAGGTGACAGTTAACTATAACTGTGACTTTGAGAAGAAAGCGCTGACTGTTAGCTAACAATACCAAACTTATGTAACCACTACTGTAAGCTATTACAGTAAAGTTATGAGAGTAAGAATATGAACTGTTTAGAATAAAATACGTTTACGCATAGAATAATAAGATTAATGCAAAGGTTTAATACATCATAATCAATGTTTAAGCATGATTTGGGATTATCAAAACAGGTGATTCCAACAATTTCATTAACCATCAGGTGTGTTGATCATCCAATATTTGGATTCCAGGTACTATTTTTATTTATATCTTTGAGGGTTACTTCTGCAAATTTAGAAGTTTCATTTTTCCTGTTTTCATTCCATGAAATACTGGATTGAGTGTTGGAAACTGATGGCCACTCTAATCTTTCTTCTATGTACCTGGTTCAAAATATTAAAATTATTCTTCTAGAGGAAGAAGCCTATTTGAAATAAAAATAATGTTTGATTGACATGTGTTGACTCATCTCTAAAAATTGAAAGAATTTATGCTATCATACCTCTTCCTGAAATACACAGCATTATGGCCAATATTAGAACAAGGAAAACAATATCCTTATAAATTATTTCTTATATAATAAGTAGGATATAAATATATTCTTATTTGGTGAACTCTTAACATTTCCCCATTCATATAGATCCTTTTTTCGTTGCAGTATGACATTGTATTGCCAAGATAGCCACAAAAATCACACTTCATTCATGGAAATGTATCATCACCTATATTTCTCCTCATTCCTTCTTCCTTATAAAAATATTTTGACATCCTATTGTTTCTATAATCTCAATGATATTATTCAGTTCTCCATTCAGTTTTATTTAAGGGTTTCATTTTCATCCATTCTAGTGAAATTTCAGCAAGATAAACAATCATACTGCCATTATTATAGCTCACTTTATTTATAAAATTTGACATTATGGAATCAAAACCAATTCCATGATTTCCCATGAATGTAGGACTTTGATAACTCAGGATCTTTTCTACTCCATCATAACCACGTTTTTTTCTCTCTCTCTCTCAACTCAACATTTGAGTACATTCTAAAATTTATTTTCTCCTTTGATTCTTTTAAAATTGAGTCACTTTCAAGTTTACTTCTTAGAGTAACAACTTCTTCTTAGAGTCCCTCAATGGTCATGGAATTGTACCTTCATCTCTAGGTAAGGTCAATAATGACTTCGACAGGTTATTAAATTTTATTTTTTAGTTTTATAACATCATCAGTACTTTTAATGATTTTTGATTATACGTTAACCAGTTCATCCAATTGTTTAATTTATGCTTCCAACTGATCAATATATTCTAATGATTACACCATATTACCAAAAGAATCCTTATATTGTAACATGAGATCGACATTAGTAGTCATATGATTATATCTAGATTTATCTGCCAATGGTTCTGACATTTCAATGGTATCCATCATGGAGGCATGGTTTTCAATCTTATATTCTAGTTCTTCTTCCTTACAAAATTATTTATCATCACATTACTCCTCATAGAAAAACTCTTCTTCAATAATTTATTTTCAAATTTTACGGTTCCCTTTTTGAAGAATATTTTCCAAGGATTTTCCATGTTTTCAAGTTCACTCTCTTCCTCATAATATTTTCTTGAGCACAGATAGAAAAAGTTATTAACTCTTCCACAATGAAAACAAGCCATATGAATCTTTCAATCAAATTTCCATGGTCCCTTCTCATGAAACATGGAAATGAGAGAATGTTTTTTGGTTTCCTCATCGTCTTCAAAGTCACTATCTCCTAAAATATTTAGTTTTTCCATAGATTTGAATTCAATATCAATTCTTACACGAGTTTTGGATTTTTATGGCTCGATTATCATTTCATAAGTAGATTTATTGATCCTAAGATCATCGACTAGGAGTACATATTTTTCTAATTCCTAAATTATTGACACCATTTCGTTGTATATGGGTGGAACTCTTCTCATAGATTTCTTCAATACGTCAATGTATTTGATTTCTTCTCACAGACCTCATATTTCTCCTTCAGCTTTAGTAATTTGATTGAAAAGGGATTATACATTCTCATCAGGGTGCATCTTCAGATCATAAAACATGAAGTGTAATATCTGAAGTTTTTCCTCCTTCATATTTCTATCTAATACATAAATATTCTCTTGTTTATCCCACATTGTCTTGAATGATGTGGAACTCATTACCTTTAGATTAATATGATCATAAAGGGTTGTAGTGAGAGAATTTTCTGCTTCTACATCAATATCATGCAATTTTCTATTTTTATATATCATTGATTTTCCTATTATATTATTGTCTTCTATTCCCTGTACAATAGAAAATAAAAAATCCATTCATTTAGATATTAGATGAGATATCATAATGTTTTTTCATATTTTAAAATTGCTTACGTCAAAGAGGGGAACTCCCCTAACATTGATTGGATTCTCCATGACAGATAGATTCATTAGTAGCAACATTTATTCTATGATTCCACTTGAAGGACCATGGAACACCTTGAATGGGGAGGGATGAATCAATGAGTCAAAATTTTCTTTTAAACTGATGGATCTTGTTCCCAAATTAGTGGTAACTTATTAAGACTATCCGATGAGGAAGTTCATAAAATAAAAAATCACATGCAAAGAAATGACAAAAAAAAATTTAATGGTTCAACACTAAGGGATATGTCCAAGGAGAATACGCTGACAGTGTGTCACTCATATGAAAAACCACTAATATTCAAATGTTTTTATTTACAATATATTAATACAATCACTTTTTCTAGGCGCACAACCATTACATGGTTTTAGAAATAACACACTACATCCCTTAGATCACTTACACTATCACCCACTTACTCACTGCATTGGAGGAATATTAACTATGTTTAATGACATAAAGAAAACTTCAATTTTTTGGCATTAATTCCTAAATCCTCAACTATAAATGGATTCTCTATTGATGTCCCATTATCACTCATAGATGTAATATATTTTCCCAAGAACTAATATTATAATGAACCGAACATAAAATATTACATAATCTTGAATTAAATTAACTATTCACATTGAGGAACTTTACAGGTTTATAGTTTTAGATAATTAGGACATAACTATTACATCTCAAAAGATTACAAAGTAGACACTTCTACGCAGTTTCCATTTTTTTCATAAAATAAAAACTCTGAAAAATTAACATATCTATTTCCATGTTTTAGATAGCATGTCATTATTTGATCCCATCCTTGACCATATTCATCTTTATGTCCTGTGAAAAACCTTTGAAAAACTTTTTACGAGCATAAAATTCTCATTAGTGGATACACAAAGATGGAAAACTATTAGTTTTTCAAAACAACAAGTAAATCATGAATACATCATCATAAGTAATACTTTTCACCTTTATGAAGTAGTAAAAAATCTTCACTGAATAAAAGATAATATATTACCCTTTTGTAACCAAAAGATCACCATAAAATTCATATAAAGAACACATAACATATAAATGTAACTTGTTATATAAGAATACTTAAATGGAATAACCATACATCCGACTTCCACAAATGTCACTAAATAGAATAGCCATACAGCCAACTTCCATACCCAATGCATTGGAGGTTATAAAGTAACCACCCATCGTTGTTTATCATAGCACCCCCCATTATTTGTTTTATCATCTAACCTCCCATTAAATATCCATGTACCATTATAAAATCAAAACACAGAAAACAAATATGAAGGAAAGAAAACATTTCAACATTTCATTAAAAATATATCACTTAAATATATTAACATAAAAAATCCATTATATAAAACCATTTTCAATACCAAAATACATAAAAGAGTATATGGTATTTATTTTTCCTTTTAAAACCATTACGACTTGTCAAATAATCCAGAGATCAAGTAATACTCGCAGTGACAGAAAGGTCGTTGTCACCGTGTACGTTAAAAGAAACATTCCTTTTTTTCGTTTCGTAATAAGCTTCAAAAAAAATGATTCCCTTTTAATAAAATAAAAATTCAAAGGTTGTTATACAGAATATAAAAGAAACGCATGTATTAAAACAAAATATTCCTCAATGAAAGGATATTGAGACGAAGTCCCTTACAAAGACAATGTCCATAGATTAAGGATAAATCAATGACATAATTATGTGTGAAAAATATAAATAAACCAAATATAAGTATATATTAGGTCTAAAAAATCATAGGTCATTCACACATATTCATATAATGACATAATCATGAAGTAGAGGTTTAACCCAATGAATTGTAATTGCGTAAAGAAGTTCCCCCACAGAAATTCGACATCCTAATGACGTCAATTTAAAATTCATAAAATGAGTTTATAAAAGATAAAAAGGGTATCACATCACTTGGACATAAAAGTTACCGAAATAAGGACATAGAAGAACATATCCCAACATAATAAGATGTGAATTAAAAGACATAACAAAAGGAAGCTTTTTAAAAATAGGAGGGTGAATGTTTCCCTTACCGATTTGGTAACATACAAAACATACACCCCATGAAATAAAGACCATACAATGTTGATGTAAATACCCATAAATGAAATTATATTACACAAATAGTAGTATAATGAGAATTATATACACCACTCAAAAGATATGGTGAAAAAATATAGCTTGAATCTCACAGGAATAAAAAGTGAGATAAAACCCCTTACCCCATTGTAATAATTCGAGTCGTATGACCAAAATATAATAAACACAAAATTAATAAAGAAATAACATGAATATAAATATAATAATAATAATAAATAATATATGGTATTACAAAATATATCACATGCTATAAATAAGTGGTGAATGTTGGAAATCTCACGGAATTAAAAGTGAGATAAGAAATCCCTTACCACGTGTCTAAGTATACTCACTCGTATGTTCCTTGTTCATCCTGAATGATAAAACTACTTTAATTTATACTTGATTAATAATATTTTTCATGTTTTTTATTCCTTTTATTCCACTAATTACCTTTATATAAAAATTATTTAATTGTTTGAGTCCATATCAGACATTTCGTTTATGTTCGGAACTTGAGTCAAAAATGAACTTCTTATAATTATAAATTGTCCATGTGGTCAAGATTCCATTATCTCTAAAATTATATTCATAATTTAGATGACATATATATCATATATATCCAGTATATGTATGTATTTATAAAAATACATAACATTTGGAGATAAGTTATGAAATGCACTGTTCATGGAGACGGTAAGCCGTAAGTACTCATGAACGCTACTTTAATTTCAATTTCATTAATTAATGGAATGAAAACATAATTATATAGGTATATAATAATTAAATTATAATATATATGTTATATATGTTACATAGGTCCATAAATTAAATCCTTTATACATTCCACAAATGGCAGGAACGAGTCATATCACTTTGAGGGGGCGGTATTCCGTACTTCTTAAAATTATATTATCTCGTTTACCCTGTATGGAAACCATACATGTAGGAAATAAATTAGAAATAAATAAAAATAAGCAAACCGAAAAAATAATATATATCATATATAAATACAGTGACATCTTTATTGCGACCATGATAGGCAGTAAGAGACAATTGAACAATCATCGTTTCGTGAGGCAGTAGTTTGTCATCCACAGAAACAGTATGTTCTTCACCCATTAGATGGAGATGTGTGTAAGTGTAGCTCGAATACGTGTCATTAAATAATCATAGTATAATAATGATACTTGTGTTGTTATAAAAGAGAAAAATAAATAGTGTTCAGGGGGTTGGAGAAGCAAAATAAAACAGAAGAAAATAAGAGAAGACGTTACCTTCAAATCGAGTAACTCCCCTTGGTTTGAACCAAAAGGGTTTCCTGACATGATTTATGTCTATGTTAAGGCTTATATGATGAATATAGGGATATTGGGATCTTATTTGAGTATATTTTGGATGAGCCAAAGGGATTGAGACGTGTGTGAAATGGGTAGGAAGTGGGGTCTTTTTATAAGGGAGAAGAGGGGATCTATTGGAAAGCTTGATAATATTATTTTATTATATAATGATTTTCAGTTTCTAAATGTCCAAAATCAATAAAATAAAATATAAGGTGTCCCAAGTTTTAAATAAAATCATCCATTAATAATTGGACAGGTGTTGTATATTCTATTAATCATTATTTTCTTTATTTATTTAAATTATTCAATAATGACGTAAACATTACATAATCATTGTGTCATAAATTATTTTATTTATTTGATGTATAAAAATTAAAAAAATGTATATATGATATATTAAATCTTTTTGTCTTTTTAATTAATATTTATAGTCAAATGGAAATCTTATATAACCCCATGTAAAATTACTTTATTAAAATAATAAATGTTTGTGACATATTTGTACTTTAAATAAAATTTTATTAATGTCATTATCATACCGAAATGGCTCCATGGGGTCCCCAAATTGACCCATTTATTTTATTGGTCGACCATGACAAAACCAATGAGGGTAGGACAAGTTAAGGGGTAATTTCATATTATTATAACATTATTTTTACCATAAATTACACTAAATAACTTTAATCGCGGATAATAAAAGTCAAATGTTACTATTCATCAAAAATTATGTTCATCCAACTGAACCACAATTTACATAATAATGAAAAATAGGTATGTCATACTTTTTAAATCCAATTCAAAGAATTGGTAAATTTTCATTTAATAAAAAATTCATTTTTTTAACTACCACTTTGTGGTTTCACTATTCATCACAAATTGATGTTTTTCTAAAAAATCCTTAAAATTCACCCTAGGATATATTTGATATTATGAATTCAAAAATTATTCATATTTTACAAAATTCAAAAAAACTATTTTTCATTAATTAATTTTATAATTAATTCCCATTGTCAAAACAAATAGCGTGATTTTATGAAACAATATCTATCAAAAGATTGACACTTGTTTATGTCCAATTTCAATGTGAAATGAATTCCAATGACCAATATTGGATTAAATGGTAAAAAAATATTACAAATACACTTTAAAAAAAATTAGAAATATAATCTAGTCATATGAATAAATTAGATTAATAGGCGTTTTTGAACTAAAATACAACATTTTTCACTATTCACTAAAAATGAACTTTATCAGAAAATCTAAAAAAATTACACAAAGTAAATTATAATTTATTTATTCTAAAAAAGGATTTTATTTTTTCAAAAATACCATAGAAAAGTGACAAAAATTAGATTTAAAAACGGTTCTCCCTCAAAAGGCGGTTAGTCGGCCTTTTAAAAAATATTAGAGTATTTATGCTTAAAATTCGATTCATTCGCATTTTAATACTATATCATTTATTGGATAAATGTAAAAATATTCAAAACACATATATAATCATTTTTTAGTTATTTCTGTTAATTTCCAACATTACAATGGCTAGGTGTAAACTACCATTTAAAATAATAATATTATATTTTTAGTGTGGAACGCAAGGTTTCAAAGAAACTCGTTGTTGTGTATCAGGTACGCTATCGAACATAGCATCCCCATTAAATTAATATTAAAATCTAATTCGCAAATATTATTAAATATGAAAATTTCATATTCTTTATTTACCTGGGATGTTACATCCTTCCCCCTTTGGAGAATTCCGTCCTCACAATTTTAAAATTGGGATCAGAAACTTCATTGAAAGCCCCACATTGGAAAAGTAGTCAATAAAACATTGAATTTAAAAGAAATAAAGAAAGTACAAAGGTCACTCGAGACAAAAGATACTAGGACTACATGAATACATGGATATATAGGATAAAATAAACCATCATGTTCGGATGAAGAGTGATAGAATATATGTTTAAGAGAATGTTAACCACCAGAAAATCAGAAACTTGTGATGGGTTAAACATTATTTGATTCCCTAGTAAGAAAAGATAACAGATAGCGTCTTTGTTTTATATTACATTTCCTTGAGGAATTTATTTATGGTATTAAATAAAACATAAGGAAACATACTTACATGTCATGTAGACTTTTATGTTTTACTATATTTCTAACACAAACTCAAATTTTCTCCAAAAGATGAGTATTTAGGATGACGTGTTCTCATTAAGAGCGCTAAAATCAACTTAGAGAAAATCACATAATCCAAAAAATATGAACAATATATTTTCCATGTCTTTAGACCGTAACAAAAATAAAAATAGTGAGTACAAGTTTAGATAATCCCCAAAAATAATAATATTTTACAAAAAGAAAAACCACTCTTAATCTCCAATATTTTCCCAACAAATCCCAATGTCCATCAAAGACCATTCAATAAACAGCAATCCATAAAATTCTTTAATGTAATCAAATCTTAGTTGAAACCCAAATCCCTGAAGAATTTAATCAAATAGTATTTCAAGATAAATCTTAATACTTATCTCTAAATAACATCAGTTGCTCTTAATTTCTCGCACTGAAAAGTAATTTACCTAATAACCTATCCTCCCTCATAGGTTACTCATTTCCCTATATAACCCAAAATCAACTTATTCATTTTTAATTAAATCATATAACTAAAAATAATTATTCAAACTAACCAGGGACTTCACGTAGTCCAGTGGTAGGAAATAAATATCGACCGCACTATGGTTGTGGGTTTTATTCCTACAGCTTCGTCCGTCATGATGGGTTGTCACATGGTCTATGTGTTGTCCCTTTTCAAAAACAATATTATTTTTTAACATTCCCAAAAGTAGATAAATTCATCAAAAATAACCATAACATATGTTAACGATGAAGGTTACCTAATAACTTTCATTTTTCATCCCAAAATGTATTAACAGGTAATTTCCTCAAATTCAATGATCATGTAATCCCAAATGGTTATTTATAACTATATCCAGAAAAGAAAATATAAATATTCCATTAAAAAAATTCGTATATCAAACATTAGGGTTACACATACTATAAAAATACTTCTAATGTAATCCCATCCTCAAAAGAGACTTAACACTTTTAAGAATTTCACCATCATAAAATCTACCATAAATCTTGAATCCCTTATATATCGACATCTTACTCATTCAAAATTATTCATGATGCATTAACCATTCATTTTCAACATATTCTGAAATACTTATTTCCTACAAAAAAACCATGAATCATATCCTATGATTTAATAATATGAAAACATATGTTAAGATAAAATCCATACCATTCATTGGTCATTGTCAGTTTCTTCATCCCCAATCGGAATGGAATTAGGTATTGGTAAAAAAATATTTGTATGATCCGGGTGATCCCATTCCTGAAACATCTTTACTGGACATGTTTATGCCTAATGTCCATGCACACCACATTTAAAAAATTCAATTAATCCATTAGAAAGAACTTATTTCCCTTTCCTAGAGTCAACAAGATGGATCCCTTTTCCACGGTGTGTTATTTCTTTATGACCTTAATTTCCACATCTATAGAATCTTTCTGTCCCTTTGAAATATTTTCCTACGTGTTTCATTCCACATATTTGACACATTGGTTTTTGAACCTATTTACCTTTATGATTATTACCTGAACATCTGTAGGGATTTGTTTCTTGAACAAAAAATGCCTTATAAAAAACACTATGGTTCATCTGGTCAATCATGACTCCATATAGTTGGTTAAGAATAACCACAAGAGTTCTCATTATAACACCCATATCATTCAGTTTCTCATTCAGAAAACCGTCACATTTTTCATCACATACACTGTTACATTGGTGACTACTAGATCCAGCTATTTAATAAAACCAAAAAGGTTAGTTTGATTATATTAGTAAAATCATCATATAATATCTTATCAAGGGTTAAATTCTAAAATATATTTATTCATATTATCTTAAACTTTTTTTATTTCTATATATAAAAAATTATGAATCTTTCTGAAATCCTAACCATTATGGTAATGACACTTATGCATAAAGAATACTATATCCTCTAATGTTATCTGAACCGACCTCTGATACCAACTATAAGGACCTGACCTTAAAACATTACATAATCTTGAATTAAATGAATAATTCACATTGAGGATGTTTTTAGGTTTAGAGATTTATAGAATTATGACATAACAATTACATCTCAAAAGATTACAAAGTAGAAACTTCTACTCAGTTTCCATTTTTCTTCATAAAATAAAAACTCTTAAAAAAACATGTATAGTTCCATGTTTTAGATATCATATCTTTCCTTGATCCCATCATTAACCCTATTCATCTTTTAGTCCTATGGATAATATTTCAAAAACATGGTATGAGCATAAAAAGCTCAGTGAGGGATACACAATGAAAGAAAACTATTAGTTTTTAAATACAATAAGTAAATCAAGAATACTTCATCACAAGTAATACATTTCACCTTTATGAAGTAGTAAATACACTTCACTAAATAAAAGATAATTTCTTACCCATTTGTAACCAAAATATCACAATAATACCCATATAAAGAACACATAACATATAAAGGTAACATGTGACATAAACATTCTTAAATGGAATAACAATATGGTCGACTTCCACACATGTCACTAAATGGATTATCCATAAGGCCAACTTTCATACCCAATGCATTGGAAGATATAATGTAACCACCTGTCCTAGTTTATCATGGCACCACCTGTAATTTTCTATATCACATAACCACCCATAAAATGTTCAAGTACCATTATAAAGTCATAACACATAAAACAAATATAAAGGAATGAAAGCATTTCCACATTTAAATCACCATATATAACTTAATTATATTGACCTATCAAATCCATTATCAAAACCATTTTAAATACCAAAATACATAATAGAGTATATGGTATTTATTTTTCATTTTAAAAACATTACGGCATGTTAAGGAAGTGAGAGATCAAGTAAAACTCGTAGCGGCGGAAAGGTCGTTGTCACCGTGTACGTTAAAAGAAACATACCTTTTTTACATTTTGTAAATCGCTTCGTAGAAAAATATTCCCTTTGAATGAAATTAAAATTAAAAGGTGTTTATACATCATATAAAATAATGTCTTCTATTAAAACAAAATATTCCTCAATAAAAGGAAATTGAGATGATGTCCCTTACAAAGACGGTAACTATAGATTAAGTATAAATAAATGACATAATTATGTGTGAAATATATAAATACACCCAATATAAGTGGATATTATGTGTAAAATAATCATATTTCATTGACACATATTCATATGAAGACATAATAAATAAGTAGAGGTTTAACCCAAAGAATTTGAATTGTGTAAAGAAGATCCCTTTTAGAATTTCGATGGCCTAACGACATCACTTTAAAATTCATAAAATTAGTTGATGAGAGATTAAAAGGGTATCTCAACACCTGAACATTAAATTTTCATAAATAAGGATATATAATAATATATCCCAAAATAAGAATATTTCAATTAAAACACATAACAAAAAAATCCTTTTAAAAAGAGTAGGATGAAAGGTTCCCTTGCAAATTTGGTAACTTACAAAACATACACCCCATGAAAGAAGGACCATACAATGTTGATGTAAAAACCCATAAATGAACATATATTAAAAAAATTGTACAATAACGTAATGTACAAATAGCCCTCAATAGATATAGTGACAAATATACCAATGATCTCACGAGAATAAATAGTGAGATAAAAACTCTTTACCTCGTTGTATTAAATCGAGTCGTATGACCAAATGATAATAAGCACCAAATTAATCAAAAAATACCACGAATATAACTATAATCATGATAATATATATAAAATGGTATTACACAATACACCACATGAAATAAATATGTGGCAAATAATGGAAATTTCATGGAATTAAAAGTGAGATAAGAAATCCCTTACCACGTGTCCGACTTGACTCACTCATATGTTCCTTGTTCTTACTGAATGATAAAATTTAGGTAATTTATACTTGATTAAGAGTATTTTTCATGTTTATTATTCCTTTTATATAAATTATTACATTTCTATAACAATTATTTAATTATTTGAGTTCATATCAGACATTTCATTGATGTTTAGAACTTGAGTCAAAAATTAACATGTTATCATTATATATTTTCCATGTGGTCAAGAGTCCATTATCTCCAGAATTATACTAATAATTTAGATTTCATATATATAATATATATCTAATATATGTATGTATTTATAATAGTACATATCATTTGGAGATAAGAAATGAAATACACCGTTCATGGAGATGGTATGTCGTACGTATGAATGAACACTACTTTCTTTTCTATTTCATACATTAATGGAATGAAAACATAATGATAAATAGGTATATTGTAATTATATTATAATATATATGTTATATATGTTTCATATGTTAATAAATTCTATCCTTTATACATTCCACGTATTGAATGAACGTGTCATATCACTTTGAGGGGGCGGAAGTCTGCACTTCTAAAATGAAATTATCCTGTTTAGTTATTATAGAAACCATAAAGTTATACCATAATTTTAATATACAGAAGCATAAGGAAAACATAAAAAAAAAATATATCAGATATATATACAGTGACATCTTAATTTCCACCATGAGAGGCGGTATGAGATAATTGAACAATCATCATTTCGTGAGGCAGTAGATCACCGTCCACAGAATCAATTTGTTGATCACCAACTAGATAGAGGCGTGTGTAATTTTAGCTTGATTAATTACTATAAAAACAACCTAGTATATTTATGATACTAGTTTTGTTATAAAATAAAATAATAATAAAAGTTTATGGGGTAGGAGAAGCAAAATAAAACAAAATAATATAAGAGAAGATGTTACCTTTAAATCGGTAACCTCTCCTTGGTTTTAACCCAAAGGGTTTCTTGAATGGATTTATGACTAAAGTAAGGCTTATATGATTAATAAATTGATATTGGGAGCTTATTTTAGTTGGTTTTGTATGATCCAATGGGCTTGAGATTTGTGTGAAATGGGTAGGATGTGGGGATTTTTTATAAGGGAGAGGAGGGGCTATTTTGGAAAGCTTGAAAATATTATTTTATTATATAATTATTTTCAGTTTATAAAGGCCCAAAAATCCTTAAAGTATAAGATAAGGTGTCACATGTTCGAAATAAAATCATCTAATAAGAATTTGACTAGTTTTAGATATTTTTTTAATCTTTATCTTCTAATTTATTTAAATTATTCAATAATGACGTAAACACTGCATTATAATTGTGTCATAACTAATTTAATTTATTTTATGTCTAAAAATTATAAAAAAATTACTATGATATAGTAAATATTTTTAAATTTATATTAGATATTTATATTAAAAAATATAACTTATATAACCGCATGTAAAAAGTTTTTTAGTAAAACAATACAATTTTGTAACATTTTTATTTTTACTCTAACTAAAAAGTAATTAATGTCATCATCATAACCAAGTGGTTCCATGGGGTCCCCAAATTGACCCATGTATTTTCTTGGTATACATGATTCATCCAATAAGTTTAGTAAAAGTGTAAATGTAATTTCATATTATTATAACATTATTTTTAACTTAAATTACACGAATTAGCTTTAATCGTGGTTAATAAAAGTCAAAAGATACTATTCACAAAAAATTATTTTCATCCAATTGAACTAAACTTTAAATACTAATGACAATCATGTAGGATGTATTTTTGAAATAAAATTCACATAAGTGGTAAAATTTCCTTTAAATGAAAAATTAGTTTTATTAACTACCACTTAGTGGTTTCAATTTTCATAAAAAGTTGATGTTTTTCTGAAAAATACCAAAAATTCGCCCTAATCTGTATTTGATATTCCGAATTCAAAAATTATGCCTATTTTAAAAAATGACAAAAATTTATGTTTCATTAATGAATCTTATAATTAATTCTCATTTTCAAAGCAAATAGCGCATTTTTAAGAAACAATAACTATCAAAAGATTCACACTTGTTTATGTCCAAATTCCACGTGAAATTAATTTCAATGACCAATATTGGATTAAATTGTAAAAACATATTCAAATTAAACAACAAAACCAATTAAAAATATAATCTAATAATATGAATAAATTATATTACTAGTTTTTTTGAATTAAAATACATCCTTTTTCACTATTAACAAAAAAATAAAATTTATCGTAAAAATACAAAAAGTTTAGACAAATTAAATTTTGATGTCTTGATTATAAATAAGGATTTTATTTGGTCAAATATACAATATAAAAGTGAAAAAATTATATTTAAAAAGGGTTCACCATTAAAAGGCGGTTAATCGACCTTTTAATGAATATTAGAACATTATGTTTAAAATTGGATTCATTCGCATTTTAAGCCTCTATAATTTATTGGATAAATTTAAAAATATTTAACACACATATATAATAATTCTGTAGTTAGTTCATTTCATTCACACCATTATAATGTAAAGGTGTAAACTACCATTTAAAATAATAATATTATATTGTTACTGTGGAACGTAAGATTTCAAAGAAACTTGTTGCTGTGTATCTGGTACGCTATCGAACATAGAATCCACATTAAAATAAAATTAATATTTAATTTGAAAATATTTTTAAATATGAAAATTTCATATTCTTTATTTACCCGGGATGTTACAGATATGTTATGGGAATTAATTTCGCAATCAAATTTACACAATTTTCAGTCTTCTATTGGTGTTGGGTGTATTGATTTTGTATTTTCATACTACTACTATTTCTGCATACGACCCAATGGTTTCCACATGCCACTGCTATTTCCACACACTATACATCTCAGTCACAAATTTCCTTCTTCATGCACTCTCCTACACCACTTACTACTCAACTCTTCTATGTACCATCTTTCTCCACTTATTACCTTGCTTTGACAATTACTTCAAGAGCTTCATGCGAGAACCACACTCTCATCTAGACACTGATTTCATTAGATGGATGATTCTCTCTGTGTATCATCTTCTCCTCCACATTCCACTTCGGAAATCACCAAATTTCTTCGCAATGTTTTAATCTCCAATATTGCCACATAACAAAAGAAATTACTACTCCTTAAATATTCTCATAACTCCTCAAATTTTTATAATCATATCTAGTAAAAACATTAATGTGGGAAAATATTCATTGTACTGAACTATATCTGCTTACTATTAGCCTCCACCACATATGACACTTATTTTTTATAACCACATCAATCATTACAAACTTTTATATTCTTTGTACGACATGACTTCAATATGTACCATCATTAAAAATTGCTTTTGGAAGCATTCTGTGTACCAAACTCTATCACCACATACCTTTTCTGTGAACCGTTTCCAAACTCTCAAATTTTTAGGTCAAAAAAATTGGAAAAGAGTAGAAAACAATAGCACCATCATTACTGATTTCAGCGAAAAAAGCATGACCCTGTTGATTTCGAACTCCGTAGTCATGTATTTTCAGATTGGAAACAATCACAATCTAAACTGCATTTTTGTAATAACCATCCTTGTTTCCAACAATGAATTTGTTCTCACTATATATAATACATTAGTATTAGTTTTTACTATGTCATGTCATGTTTTCCATTATTTATCATGTATTCCATGGTGGAATTGGTGATGGAAAGGCAATAGTTAGACCCTGAAGAGTTAGTGGGGCAAAAACGTTTTTCTAGGAGTGACGTAGATTCATGATGGTTCATAGATAGTTATGACATGATATTCATACTAGGAATAATTTTAGAACATTCATCCATGATTGAAGAGTTTATGAGGGACTCCCATAGCTCAATATTGGTATTTCTTCTACGATATTGAAAAATTTACCATTTTATCAGATTCCAGATTTTTCGGAATGAAATAAGTAAAGATATTATAAGATTTTTCTCATAGTCAATACCTATTAGAGAGTTGTGGTTGAGAATAATTGTCTTAGAATAATATCTTAACTATGTCCAGTTCTTGTGTGGAATTAGGGTAATGTTCGGAAGGAATTCCTAATGTGGTTCCACAGTATCCTATAGTTGTTGACATTGTATATGGGCGATAGTCGATCTGAAGATGCAAAGATTACTTCTCCTCAAAATCATGGGGACTCATTTTATAGATGATTCATGACATATTTAATTACTATAGACTATATTTTTTCATTGGGTTCATATGAATATATTATGGTATATATATTCAATTTTCATATCAAATTTTTTATTAGTTCTTTTTGACGGATTTGTGAACATAGTTGAATCTAATTAACTTGTATTATCCATAGACTGAAGTTCATTATTAGAGGATGATCCTAATTTTGGGAGATATTAGTTTGGAATGTGTTCCAAAACATTATTAATAATGTGATTATACTATAATCCATTTTAAATGTTCAAGAAATTTTTTTGAGGAATCAATTTATATAGATCTATTTATGATTTTTTATTGTCACCTATGTCGCTAACCATTGTGATGTAGTAATGTGAGTGAGGAAACTACTATAGGTTAAAGTATGATATAGGGGTCCTCTGAGTTGATATATATGATCATAATGTTTTTTTACTAATCATAGTAAATAGATATCATATTGGGAATGGAGGATATAAACATTGGAGTACGTTGTGGGTGACTAGGTTTCCTTATAGGTGACTCCTCTGTTATGTAATAAATTATTGGGGGGAAAGGGAATCTCAAAAAATAGTTCATTGGTACATTTTAAATTATCGAGTCTATCAAAAAATTGCAATACCACATTCACCTTCCTCCATGATTTCAATTTTTCTATGATTATAGAAATGTGTTTTAACATTGGAGATATGGGGACAATCCAGAACATGTGTCTGAGTATCATGATATTTAATTAAATCATGATGAATTATTTTTGGAGTGGATGGTTCTCATTTTAGAATACAGTGAAAAGATTTTAGAATGAATGACGGTTCCACATGTTTACTTTTTTATGGAATAATAGGTTGATACATAAAGAGACATGTGAGGGAAATTCATTTTTTTTTGAATTGTAGAAAAACTATTTTTGAAAGACTATGAAAGGAACTTGTCAATGAAATGAAGTTATTATATAATGTTATTTGTGAAATCCTCATTTTAATGTTAATGTCTGGAATTATAACTTATTATTTATTTATAATTTAATAATATTCTTATTACTTTTTATAGGTGTCTATTGTGTCTGTAATTAGATGTTTATGGATTAATGGAACCCAAAAACTTTTTGGATCTATGACTATGCCAACAATTATCTTCTATATAACCATTATAATGATCATTATGAGGGTAGATGAACTACATCTTTATAGTTTCTACCATCTTTCAAGTGGACAATGAAAAAAAATTTCACCTATAGTCTACACATCGACCAGATAGAGGCCTAAAAATAGTCCTCACATGGTTCCTATACATCCCAATATGTTAGGTAATCAACACAAAATTACTATAGAACATTTTTTTATTATAATCACTTATGTTTACCATCAATATACTACATATCATCTAGGATATATCGTTTAGTGAATTTATACCTCTATTCCTCCTTGGTTTCTCAAATACATGATTGATCTATTAGATTACACGATATATGATCCATGTATTCTATTATGGATACTCTTTTATTATTTAATTATCCGCTAATATAACTTATGTTTTTTGTATATATATATATTAAATAATGAACTAATAAATAATCCTTATACATTGATTGATCGCAATCAATTCAAGAGTGTTTCTAGTCATTCCCTTGAGGGAATCAAGATATACTGTCAATGGTATATATTCATGTATAAGATGATGTGGAAATAAATTCAAGACAAAATTTTCATTGTGAAAAATGTTTTATTTTCCCATAATGATGGATTTTAATTTACCAATGGAATTCATTATCATGGTGTTCCTATTCTAGATATTTAGTGTATATGTTATAGAAGATGACCCCTTTGGGTAGAACATTTAAATTAGAGTCATCATATGTGAGGTAAAAAGATACAAACCACATAGGGTAGTTTATAAAGATAATTGAATGATATAATTGAAAATTATTTATTTTATTCGAAAAAATATTTTATGTGTTTCACATGATAGGGTGTGTGTGGCCTTGTGAGATCCACTATTAAAATAATCAATTGTTTTTTCTATGATACGAATAGACTATTGGTGTTAAATATATTGTGGAATAATAACTCTAGTATCACAATGCATGGATTACATAGAAATGGATATATAACACCTTAAAAGGGTAGTCAGTTGTTGGGATGAAGGAAAAAAGAATTGGCCCCGCATGATATAACTACTTAAATTTCACATTCATATTCAATTATTATGGGGGTGGACCATACAGGGATAACGTGTACACAATGTGTCAGAATTCCAACATTTGATAATTTCTATGTTGATAGAATTATGATCAATTTTTTTGGGAATTTTCTAGGAGTGTTCCACCTTGAAATGATAGAAGAACACCATAGGTATTATTGTAATGTAATCCATAATGTTGGAATATAGACATATGACAGATGGATTTAGAGTGATAAACCAAATTGTGGACCTTATGGAATTTTTTGAGACATGTGATAAAAAATATTATAATCCATATTGATGCAAGAAATAAAGGTGAATTAGTTGTGTAATACTACATTTTATGATCAAACAATACATTAATCTCAATGTTTGGAATAAATAATGATAATGTATTTAATTAATGTATATAACCTAATGATAGGGAGTTGATGGGTGAGAGAATTTGGTAGGAGGTAGTAATAGATAGAATCCTAAAAGTTGGTTTATTTAATTTATTTATTACAAAATTTTTATTTCTCTTTTTTTTCTATATTGGGGGTCACATATTATTAATTGATTGATTTAATTTACATACATTATAACATTATGATTCTATAATCCTCTATTATTATTGTTGATCTTAGTGATATATTTATAATATGATTTTGGTGTATGTATTATTACTTAGGGTTATTATCTCGCCACTATACTATTTTTAGTAGATCCATTATTTTCATAACTCTTGTATATTAGGATCCTTGTATGTGGTACTATTGCATTCTTTATTAATCTTATTGATTTTTTTAGTGTGTTACATTGTTCACAACTTAATATTTATAATTATATATTCAATAACATTCTAATACCAAATTATATAGAGTATACATCTTGATATTATGATTACGGTGACAAATTATATAACCATAAAAATCATTCCTATGATTCCTAAATTTTAAAACCTTCAATCGACCCACGAAATATGTATACCATGGGAGTTTCTATGATTAGTGTATTCTTAGTCTAACCCATCATAAACTATATAATAATCAATTGGATGATAAAATGACTTTTTTATGGGTGTTTACCCCAGGTTTTATATATCAAACAACTATATACAAATTCTTTTATAAAAATTTGTTTATAATTTTTAATAAAATCAATAATATCTCTGATAAAAACATTATGATTTTACCACATACATAGTGGTAGGCATAGTATATATAGAAAATTTCTCTAATAATAATATCTATTTATAACCAATCATTGTTCTGATACTAACTTTGGTGAAAACTGAAATAAACATATAAATATTACATCATTTTAGAAGCGTATTCCATACATCACTCTGATAGGATGTTTCTTTAGAATGACACTAAATAGATTTCACATTCGATATTGGATCCATGTATTATTTCATGCGATATCCTTTCGACCCGGAATGAAGATGAAAATATTGGCCCTGTTATTAATGCCATATCAATTAACGATTTTTGGGATTGCATAGAGGAAATAGGGTTTAATGAAATCAATATCACTGGGAGAAAATTTTACTTGGTATAGGTGGCATTACAACAGTATGAGAGCCTGTAGGATTTACTGAGCATTTTTTAATAATGCCTCTCTTAATGCATGGAAATATATTAGTTCTGTCAACTTGGCCAAGCACAAATCGGACCACTACCTAATTTTTCAATGTTTTCAAAATATTGCAGGGAATCTCCCAATTACATTCATGTTTCACAATGCATGGGCATCTCTTCCAGAATGCTCAACAATAATCTTGGATATAAGGAGTCAACGGACTAGCAATGTGTGTCCTCTAGTTTGTATCTCTAAACTGAAAATGTTAAAATTAAGGCTGAAATATTGAAGCAAGACCAAATTTAGTTCAATGGATGCTGAAATTGATGGAATGAAATGCCCTCTACATGATATTAAGGATGTAAATACTAAGGAAAATTTCTCTGTTGACATGGAAAAAGTGGTTGAATCCTCAAATAACATTCTAAACCTCATAAGTCTCATCGATAGTTTCATGAAAAAAATCTTTAAAACCATGTGGCTTTCAGATGGGGATTGAAATAAAAAATTTATCAATACCCTTCAAAGGGTTTAAAGAGAAAATATGCCCATTTCTTTTCTAAAAGATGGAGATCGAATTTTTGAGGGACGATATTATCTATCTAACCATATCGTCTCTTTTTAGAAGAATCACTTCAATTGTACCATAAGGACTAAGATGTTAATGGAAAAACTAATCCCAAAATTGATCTTAGAGGAAGACAACAATGCCATTATAGTGATTCCAATGGACTTCGAGATCAAATAGACTATGTTTGGTCTTAAAAAAGATAGTTCCCTGGGATAGGATGGGTTCACCAATAATTTTATTCAATGATATTGTGAGACTATATAGAAAGCTGTTAGTCAGCTTGTCAGGATTTGTTTTCAAGGGTGGAATGTATTACAAAGGTTCCAATTCCCAGTTCATTTCCCTTATTCCATAGGATGATAATGAAAGTGAGATAGGTCAATTCAGGCTGGTTTCCCTGTTCAACACACATTACTATTTGATTATAAATAACCATGCAACAATACTTGCTTAGGTCAGATAGAATATTATCAGTTGGAACTAGTCTGGATTTTTGAATGGAATAAATATTCAAGATTGCATGATAACTTCCTTAGAGTGCATGAAACTTCTCAGGAGACTCACATTAGGAGGAATATTTTCAATCAATCTTGATATGAATAAATCATTTTACATAATGGATTCAGGGTTCATTGGAAGAGTTCAACATTGTTTTGGCTTTAGCGTGACATTAAATCAAAGGGTAAAGACGATTCTTGGTTCGGCACACATATATATCCTAATCAGTGGGTCTTCGGAGGGATATTTTATATATTCAAGGGTGGTGAGACAAGGGGACCCACTCTCAGCAGTTCTATTTTCCATTTTAGAAGACGACCTAAGTAGGCTTCTGCTGGATATAGTTCACAGGGGTGACATTAAGGGAATCTGAGCTGCCCAAGGAATATCTGATGCTTCCATCTATTATTTTCTGATCACATTGTCATTTTCACATAGGGGGATAATAGAAATTATAACAATCTATGGAAGTCTTTCCATCATTATGAGAACGTATCAGGTCAATTAATCAACTTTTGAAAATCCTTTATTTATTATGGGAAGAGCATTACAACATCTAGAAAATCTAGTCTCATTAGTGACTTTAGATAGAAAAAAGGTTCATTAACATTTTAAAACATGGGGGTTCCCATGTTTTTTTGGAAAACCTCATACAATTCACTTTTAAAATGAACTTGATGAGATTCAAAGAGGTATTTATTTCTATAAGGGAATGTCTCTTTCAATGGCAGGTCACATTTTTTTGTCAAGCGTGTGGTCATCTAAAAACTCGTATACTAATTTATGGTTTATCTTTGGCCGAAATCTTTCATCAGTAAATTGAATATGATGATGAAAAAAAATTATGAAGTTAAAGTATTAATGAGGATTGAATCATCACTGCCTCATGAAAAATGGGTTGTCTTCCTCCCAATCTTGGAGGGCATGGCATAAAAAATATAAAGTTTTTCAATAAATCATTGGTGGAAAAGTTCATATGATAGTTATTTAATGAAAAAAATTTCTTGATCTAGATTTTCTTAGAAGCATATTTATTGAGAAACTCCTCTCTTAAAATAGATGCTACTTGGAGTCCTCAGTATAGCCTGGAATCAAACCTGTCTTCCAATAGATCATCAAAAATGTCCACTGAATTACTGGTACACACTATTCTATAAGATTCTTGTATGAAAACTGGACAGGTTTCCCACTCATTAATAGAGTTACAAATGAGGGTACTGGTTTTAATCACAATATCAGTATAAGGGACCAGCAGGAATGCTTGGATTCAGTTCAGCCTAACATTTAATGTGTTGTTCCAAACTATGGTTTCATAAGATAAGAAGATCTTCTTATCTTAGAGGGGTCATCAAATGTAATCCTTGACTCAAAGTGAATTTATAAAAATCTGATACATCGTGATATATAGTGAATTGGTGATTGGATGAAAAAGTGGATGAATCCCACTAGGTACACACTCATTTGGTGTCTGATGTCAAAAAAACCTATTGATGTAAATATACAATGATTTGGTATATCTCAATACTCTAAATGTGTTTCATGCAATCAGAATCGTGACTATATGAATCAACTTTTTATGAGATTCAAAATGTCTTATGATCTATAGAAACATGTGCTCTAGATTTTTGATATTATGTTGCAACATATAGATTAGTTATGTGATTTTATTGAAGAAATTAACAATGGAGTGATCTTAAAGCAGCTCACGGTACTTCTAAGAGTTCCATGTGCTGAACTAATGAACTTCATATGGAAGATAAAGAATGAAGATATCTATAGCAGGGAACACTTCAATACTGATCTTGCAATGGGAAGAATACATGCTGTAGTGATGTCCGCTGATTTTCTACAATATGAAAAGTGTTGTAACTCTGTTTATGTCCTCCTCATAATAATAATGATTCAGGTTTTTGGTAATTTCCCATTTTCTCGTGAAACTTTGAAGGTTTTTTAGATGCACCCTTTTTCTCATTAGATAAAATTAAATACTAATGGGGCCACTAAGGGTAATCCCATGCCCATCATGTTATGGTGGAATTTTCAGAGACCAACATGGAGATGTTTTTGAATATATGAATGGTCCTTTTGGCATAACCACTACACTGGATGTAGAGATAATGAGAATTATAATGGCAGTTGATATTTCTCATAATATAGTATATAGGTTCATATGTCTAGAGAGTGACTTATCCACTCATGTGAAAGTGGTAAGAAAATACTAGCTATACTTAACTTGTAAGCTGACTACATAGTGGGTGATATGCATTTAATGAATTTCCCAAATGAACCACATTATTACTCAACTCTTCGTTAAAGCCAACTATATTACTGATGATCTTCCCAACGAAGGAGACAATGCTAATGGATTCCTCTATTCATCTACTATACCTAATTACATGTTATCCCTTTTACTTAATGACCAATGTAGAATACCCTCTTTTGGACAAGTGTAATATTTCTTCTACTTATTTCAAGGGCCCAAGAGACCACTTTTCTAAAAAACATACCACACACAATATATTATTACTATGTATTGAGACAAGATACATAATAATATTATTCCATGAGTGATCATAAAGATATCTCACAAATATCATATCACATTTTACACATTAGAACCATAACCTACATAAAAGCATTCTTTATAACCGATGGAAATGAAAACATATTGAATGGTGAGATCAGATTCTTATAATGGGTAAACATAATAGGTATCTGGAATTTTTCATAAGTGAACATAATAATATGGGTATATCAACCTGGTAATAATTTCTAAAATTTATACCCAATCAATCAAAGAACATTATTCATGAATTATACGTGTTTACTAAAACAAAATACACAAGTCATAAGTGTGTGGAATCATTAATGATCAATCAACATCCATGATGACATATCATAGTCACAAGACATATGTTAGTGGCCTAAAATTTACTACAAAAATAATTTTCTATGTCAATGCTCATTATTAAGAATATAAACGCTAAGAAAGTCCCATAATAGATTTGTTTTACTCACCAAGCATTATTCATTACATCAATTTCTTGACTCCAAAACCATTTTTTAATTCTAATAATGAGTTCATAAGCAATTTGATAATTACTCTTTTCAAGTATCACTTACAAGACTACAATAGTGGACACAACCCCTTATTGAAATGGGTTAGATCCCATTAATGATCATAATAACTCACAAGATATAAACCTTTACCCAATGACATGGACATGTTTATGATTCTATTTAAACATATCACAAAATATAAACGATAAATATTTGTACCAATGGATCATGTCATATTCGAGAATTCATGTTATCATAAACCATTGATTTGGAAATTTTTTCTATCACATTCCTTCATTTATTAAGAGAATAACTAATGGAAAGAAATGTTTGATAGAAATATCTCAAAATAGTTTAATTAACCTGTGGGAATGAAATGTGTTTTGTCGATTTAGATATTAATCAACAATATATTAAGGAATCCACATATTTAAAATGGATACTATAATAATATTATATATCTAGTTAAGAATAGAAATTCCATTATATATTTTGACATATATTAAAATACATACAAAAATTGAATTTGGCCATTTCTTTGAAAATATAGAAAATTTATTCATCCATATGTATAATTAAAAATAAAAAATATCAAGGAATAAAAATATATTTTATAAAAATTGAAATATTTAATGGAATATTTACTGAAAATAACTTCAAGATGGATGAAAACATGTTCTTGGAGAAAATCTTAAATCAATGTTTTCATCATACATTTTTTTAAATATTAATAAATTACCAATTATGATAAAATTATAAATAATCTATTTTAAAATATTTTAATTAAATTGAAATAATCATGAAAATTTACATCATGAATTATTGGATGTTAGGAAAAAAAATTATGAAATCATTTTTTTGAACACATACATGAAAGAATGTTATTTTTACCAAAGTGGAAATATCATTTTTTATTCATAAAAATACTTTTCATATCTTTTTATGAACAAAAATAAAAGGTGGTATTATTAAATGAAAATTATACAAATAACCATAAAACAAATAATATATATGGATTTTATGGGATAATATCCTTTTAATTTTATTCAAGGAAAATTGAGCATTCACAATCCCAAAACGAAATGTGATTTGTATAATTAACCATTACCTCAATGATTGTATATCTTCATACACATTAAAAAATAAACAATAATAAATATTGATTTATTATAAATACATTCATGAAATATATTCATTCATATAATGATATTTATTACTAAATTTAATTTTTTTAATTATATGTTGGTCAACATTTCTTCATGAAAATGACCATTCAAATGAAAAATGGCATGTTCTCCATGCATGATTCAGTTCATTATTTTTATTCTTCATAACATGGTCATAGATTAATGATATTTAACATAAAAATAATGTCAAAATTATAATATTTTCTTATTTTATACAGTTTTAAAAATTTTAATATAGTGAAATGATTAAAAATGAATTACATCACTTCATGGAGGAGGTAGTCTGTATTTAAGCTTAAGTGATTTTTTCACTTTTTTATGGATGGATGAAAATATTCTGAACAATAAATTAACATTAAATAATGAAAATTTCATAATAAATATAAATTTTATCAAATATTTATATAATTATTACCATGGATAAATATTGAAAATTAAAAAATAATAACCTCAGTTTGTGGAGGTTATTTTTCACACATAAACATGAGAGATTTTATCATTTTCCAATAGATGGGATTGGTATATAAAAAGGATAATGAAATTTAAAACAAATTAAACAAAATAATTCTAAATAATGAAACTAAAGTATGTAAATATGGTTATAAAATATAATCAGGTGGTCCAATATAAATGATACATAAAATGCTCAGAAAAAACATATACCACTTCTCTTGGTATCCTCCACAAAATATTACATTGTAGGATATTGTAAATTTCATATATGATGAAGGATCCTCAATATCATAAATAATATTTTAGAAGTGTATTTTGGAAGCACATGGATGTGTCAAATAGGTCTAGTGGTCTATAGAAGATAAGAGGGGTTCCTTATTTTAAGTGAGGGGAGTGACATATTTTCTAATATATAGAACATTAAAATATAATAATGCCATATTGAAGTTAATGTTTCAAAATATTGACTAAAATTATATGTTAAGATAGTTTATTTTCAAAATAAACTGGACCACTACAATTTAGGAAATTTTTAGGTTATTTTTACCCTTCAATATTTAGTTTAACTCAATGTTTACCCTTTTAAACGTTGTTATAGTATTTAATAATAATTTACCTTTACATATAATTCATAATTATAAAGAAAAATATCTCATTAAATTTTATTAACATTATGATTCTAAACAAGAATAAATTTTATTATATTTAGGTTTTATATTTGAAAAAAAATAATTTTAATAAATGGAAAACATAGTGAAATACGTTTTTTGGAAAATGAAATTTTAATAATAAAAGTGAATTTATTAATAATTAATCCTATTAAATACCATTTACTTAATTTTAAATTATTTTATTGAATATATAATGAATTAATTGTACTAAAATAATTCGTTATTTGTTTTTAGTTTAATCCTTTAGGATAAAAAAATAATGCTTGCGTAAAAACATTTTCAATAAAAAAACTACTTTATTTACATTAGAATTATTTTATTTTCATTTATAACCTATTTATAATTAAATTATGGTTGATTAGTAATTCTTTAAATATATTTTCCAATATAATTAGCCACTATTATATATAAGTTTTTTTCATAACAAATAACATAAAAAAATTTACAATACCCAGAAAAATTTATCTATTACCAATAATGAAATTGTTTTTAAACATTAGGAACTATATAATTATTTTCTATTAATTAATAAATAATTTTAATTAACGTATAAAATTATTTATAATTTTTAATATTTAGTTATTTGTATTCTTAAATTATAATCCAATGACTAATTGAAAATGTTCATATTTAATAATTATATTAATACATAAATAGTATACAAAGGATCATCTAAAATAAGTGATTCATGAAAAGTAACTTATCAATGACATATAATATAATAAACAAGAAAAATATAATATAATATATCAGTGTTTAATATGATTTTTATTTATTTATGTTTTAAATCTCTAATTTTTAACATGAAAATTAAACAAATGGGCACGTCATTTTGGATTTATGGGATAATGTATTTTGTTCATAAAATCTAATATAATGTATAAATAATACCCAATAACTATTATTGATTCTATATCACTTTTCTATAGACCATGGGATAGGGAATGAAAATTAGGCTAGTGGTTTCATAGTATTAGTGTCAGTTGTGATACATATTAGAGTGGTCATTATAAATGGTATCATAGCTCTTGGTACTATAGTGGGGGCTAGGTCTCATCGGTATTAATGTAGTTATTTGTCTATTTCGTGGATGATAATGTTATTTTTTTGGCATCAATATATTATTTCCGGGATAGTATTACTTGTCATTTCCTACCTCTTGACCAACATTTTCATGGGATGTGGGATTTTTATATGATATTTTATTTTTTTACTAATTTTTATTGATGACTTGTTGATTCATATTATTATTGATTAGTAACATGGTTGTTGAATTGATTTTGAGATAAAAATAAATCATGGTTCTATTTGAGTTAGTTTGGAATAAATTACCTAAGAAACCAATTAATTGGAAAATGCTTGATATTTAGAAAACGTTGGAATTATTTCAACGTCGGATCATGGTCCCTAAAACCCAGTAGAATATTCAATCATGCATCCACCTCTCAATGTGATTTAAATTTCATCATAACATGAGTATAATATATTCATGTGGGTGAAATAATGTAAACCTTCTAATGTGTTGACTCATAGTATGTTAGTTTTCTTTACTTTTCATGAGTGTGTTTTCTAAAAACTATCTGAAGGTACAGAAGTGATTTCGTAATATGATGGATGTTCATTTTAAAAAAAGTGGAAATTATTTAGAAAGGAAAAAAATTATCTTTTTATTGAAAATGGAATTTGTAATTTTGAATGATTTTGAAAAATGGTGAATGTGAGAATGTGTTTTAGAATATGGAATGTATTAATGTAATAATATTTTTATAAGAAAATTAATTATATAATGTGTAGATGTTTCATTAATAGTTTGTATTAAATTTGATTTTATGTAAAATTTATATTAATATCCTTTAATTTTTGATTATGGATTTTAAATGAAAATGGAATTTTGATTTCTGAATGGACTGTTTTGTTTTATTAGAATTTTTACATTTTATTTTTACATAGTTTTGCGGTATTTCTTGTTTGAGTTTGTATAAAATGAAATATTAATGATCATGTTTCTTTTCTAAAAAATCAACCCTATGAATGATAACGAATAATGATAAACTATAATTTTCAATAGATAATACATGGGGTGATTCTATTTATCTTTAATTTTTGTCTACAATAGTTGTTAGACTTACCTTTTTTCAGATGTTAGTGGTAAATCTAAATATTATTTTTCTATAAAATCTAGTTCAAGGATTCTAGAATCATATCATGATATATTTTTACATGGACTAAGTTCATCTTATGTGTCATTGAAGACCCAATTTTTGTGATGTGATTGTTTTTTGAAATTTTCATTGGGATGAAACTTGGTTTTTTTGTTTTCAATTATATAGATTGGGAGTCACTGTAATATCAAATTTTTCTTCATATAGTTTATCTTTTAGGTGATCTCTATTTATCAAGGACTGTGTTCTAGACTGTATCAAAGAATATTGTTCATTCTATAGTGTTTATTTTTTGGTTTTAATATTGTCCCTTATATATCTTATTAATTATATTTTGTAATCGATGAATACTGAATTCCTATTTCTGGCAGGACATGAATATGAAACCTTCAAATTAGTTCATGGGTAACATATATGGGAGTTACCCTTTAGTTTTTGGGGACATGGGGATAAATTTTTATTTTTATTTCTTTACCATGACATGGTGTTAACAATATGTGGGATTTAATAAGAATATGAAACAATGGTTGTTAGAATATTAATGATGACTGTTCATTTTTTTACAACAACTTTGTTAAAATAACACGATTAATTATGAATAATGTGATTACATGATTATTAATTTTTTTTTGTAAAAGAGATATCTAAGGTGTATTTTCTTCTAAAAGGATATTCTGTTCGACTCATTTTCTATATAATGTGAATGATGCACAATAGAAATGGAATGGTTTGTATCATTTTTATATGTTATATCCTGACTTATCACATGTTATTATTATTAAAGATTCCCAACATAGAAAAAACCACTCCTTCGTTGGTGGGTGTGTTGAAATTATTTATTATGGTATGTTAAATCTTTTACCATATCCTTGGGAGGGTTGATAATTTAATTGTCAGGATAGGTTGATAGGAATGAAATATTCTCAATGTGGTCAAAATAGGATAATTTCATAAAATATATCCAAAATTAGAAAATTGAGGAGACTATACCAATTAGGGATACGGTCCTTGTAGATATGTAGTGGTGGAAGAAACATGGCTAGGTAAACCATGGTAAATTTCACAGATCATTAATTTTTAATATAAAATAAATAAATAATTTAAAACACACAATAGTGAAGTGGATATTGTCTAAAGAATGTGTTGTGGTGTATAAATGTTGTACAAGAAGTCCAAAAAATTACTACCCTACAATGGTGCATGACGTGGTGAATAATATGTCATGTAATGAGATACAAGGATTCCTAATATGGGTGTACTAGTGTCTGGAGGTAGACAAGGAAGATAAATATATATGAATTAATAATGGTCATTGTAAGATAACTATACCCATTTCCCAGGGTGTGTTGAGGAATATTGAATTAAATATTATCACCTGGTAGATGTGCAATTGTGTGTAGATGTTTTATGCATATATTTGTAGAAAAAAAAAATAGATGTGTAAACCAATTTTCAAATATTCATAAAACATAAAAATATTTTTTAATACATTATTCAATCCATGATGAAAGTAAAGTTTAATCATTTATGGTTGTGATTTAATTAGGGAATTAATTCATAATAAAATAAGAGAGGGAATCCCTTGAATAGGTCACTGTGTTAAATAAGTAGTATAGACTGTATAATATAATCTTAATATATTTAATTTCAAGATTCAATATACGATTAATTTTCATTCATGTTCCCATTTAATGGGTTAATGGCCTCAATACTTTAAGAGGATAGACTAGGTATAAAATGGGTATGAGCTTATTTTTCATATTCTATATATAATATTCAGTGTAGAAATATATGAGTTCCACATTAGTAGATAAAAAGTTGATTAAAGAAATATAATAGATGAAATATCCATATATCAGTGTTTAATTGTTCTAGAAGAAAGGTACATGTTGTTCCTTATGTAATCTAGAACAAATATAGTGTTCTAACCAAGTATTTTCATGGATTGTAAACGAGGAGATAAATTTTAAACAAAAAATAATATTTCCTTCTTTTATGATAAATTATTTTAATCAACTAGCTGACCTATATTTATATAAATTATATTTGGATTCTTCCCAATTTAGTGTGAAAATGAGGAAGAAGATGACAGTGTAGATACAATAATGGAAGAGAAAATGATTGAGGATGTAAACCATTACATGAACTGAGTTCTATAAAATTATTCTGATGAAGTGTTACTGGGAATGTAGTGACATGGACTGAACCATTATAAAAGGGAGTGACTTATTATAATGTGTTATGATATCATTTATGGATTTTGGTTCTTGGTTAATCAATAACACATTCTCTGTGAATGTAGAGTAGTGTGGGTAAACCATGAAAATTATCATATTCTTATTTACATTATAAATTCATATAAAAATATATAATAAAGATAAATCATATTTTTTAAAAGATAATAAAAAGTGACATTTAAACCCTAATTCACCATCTATTGGGTAAATTGCACTGTAATCCATTATTTAGTGACTTCAAACTGGTCCTAATGGGTTGAATCATTTTTCATCTATTCGTTATTAATCCAACATGATCTAATTTATTTTTGTGAAATGTAATACATGATGAATAACAGATTGTTTGATAGAATTAATTTGAATGAATTGAAATCGGGGTTCATCTATATCTTGTTATATTCTATTATAGTCTTTCGATAACATGATTATTTATTAATAGTTTCATTTTGTTGATGTGAAGTTATTTTTGAGGCAGATCGAAGAGAAATAATAAATATTGGTCCAATAAATGTTCAATTTAACATGAAAATTCAAGAATAATTATGCAAAAAAGGATAATCATTTCTGGATCTATGATGAAATTTTATTTCAATTAGATAAATATATTTTTTCCAATATGAAATGAAAAAGTAAATTTCCGTATGTAAAATTACAAAATGAATAAAAAAAGTGGATTTCATCTCGAATGTCTTGTCCTTTAGCTGAGGTACTATTTGTACATAATATCATTAATAATTATAATCCTCACATGGGGAAATTATTTAAACTATTAGAAATTTCATATATATATAACTGTGAGTCGAATCAGGTGGTAAATAGATAACTAAATGAAGTTTCTAAACCAAGGAATTCAAATTAAATGACAATAATAATATATGGTGTGTCTTGTATTGTTTTTAATATTATATGATTAAAAATATTTACATTGAAAAAAAAATAATGATAAGAGAACATGAGTATATAAATCATAACATTATAAAATAACAAAAAATATGATAATTTAATGATGTGTTATTAAAGAGAGTTCCCAAGATATTTTGAAACAAATAGCCATAGATTGGGAAGTAAATGAAATTTGCATCCCATCAATGTCCAAAATAATTGAAAAAATACATACCCAAAAAAATTATTCATCCACATTGAATTTGATGTAATCCATGTAAAATAATAATTATGATATATTATATAACTAGAGGATATCATGAATATCTAAATTTAGAAGATAATAATGCCTCTAAAGGTCTCCATAATTGTAAAGGAGATTCTAGATATGAAATCTAGTAGAAGATTTATCTTCAATACAAAATCAAAAATTGTATTTCCCTGAAATTATGAACCACCTATTTTGTTCAATTTTGGAAAAATTAAGAACATTATCAATACATTTTCAATGAAAATATACCCATAGAAGTAAAAATAACTCCATATATTCCAATATGTCAATCAAAGATAGACCAAATTTGATATTTTATTAATTTAAATGCTTAATTTTCTCTAAAAAAAGTTTCTTGGAAGGGGTTTTCACTTGTATAAATTAATATAAGTGTAATGAATATATAGATATACACTCCATTTTTTTAACATATATGGTTTATGGTTATCCATTGAAAAAGTAATATTAAGTATGAAGATAGTTTCAAAGTATTGGATGATGAAATAGAACCTCGTTAGAGAGTTTATTAAGTTGAAAAATATATATTTTCACTATAAATCTCATAGAAGGAAGAAAAACATATAAAAAAAGGGAGAGGTTTTTGCAGCTATAATAATGGTGGAAAAAATTATTAAATAGACCATGTAATAAGTATTCCCTAATGGATATCATATCCATCAATGATGTGGTTTCTTAATGTGGTTCTAAACAAAAAAATGGTAACAGATAATTATCCAATGGAGAATAAATATTGAGGTGGGATCTATATTATATTACGCATAATAACGAACTGGTCAACAAGGACTGATTCTGAAATAGTGGTAAATACTAATCTATGTAATCTTATTAAAGCTAATATCCTTGAAGAGAAGAATCCAAGATGTAGTATTCTAGGGAAATCAATTGGTATGAGGTCATATTTTTTGACCATAAATAATGATAAATATATTGAATAGGTTATTTCAATATTTTCCATAAATATGAAAAAATGGAAAAAGGAATTTCAGAATATCATTCCTTGGTTCTTCATGACTATCCTTATTTTTTAACATGAGGATACGTGATTTACTCATGTCTTCTTATGATTTAATGTTTCTAAAATATATTCAGTTTCATGCATTCCAAAATTAAAGATATATTTCATGGTGGTATATGTTCCATTGTAAAACATGTTATAATGTAATTAAAATTTTTACTGAATCATGAAGGTCTTAATTTATAGTAAATAATAAATGTATCATTTTGAAATAATAGCCTAAATTTTTCTAGTGGTATCTTCTTTAAGCAAATTCTACATGTTTATCTTGATTAGTTAGTTCCTCAAAGTCAAATGTCATTATTGGTTATTTGAAAATAGATAGGTGGGATTGTTTATAGAGATCAAAGGATAAGAGAAGTGATTTAAAAGCTTAAATTTATTTTAAATTGGATTCATGAGTGACATGTATATCCTTATTGTTTTATTCAAATGAATTTTCATTACTTCACTGAGTTTTCACATAATATGATCTATGCTTTTATGAAATTTTATTAAAATAGTGGTAGACTCACCTGATGAATCTTATGAGAAGGTATGTCAATGGTAGAATGTGGAATTATTAAATTTTAAGATTCATCAGAAAATGCATTCATATTTTTTTGATGAATTTTTTTATTAACTAGTTAGAAAAGAAATTTTTGAAGCCAATACATGAATTGATATTGACATGGAGTGATAAAATCAATTGAGTAATTTCTCATTTTCCTTATTGTGAGAATTTATTTCAATGTGTAATATGACTTAGAAATAGAAGGCATATGGTTAGTTAATATTTATTACAATATATTCATAAATTAAGGAGGAAAATAAAAAGATGATTATGTATTCTATAATAAGAGTGAGAAGGAAGAATGGAGAAACCTTACATTTGAATGGGAAAATTATAAATAAATTATGATTTTCATTACCATTACAGGGAGAATATCATTAAAATTGTACATTTTGTAATTTAAAAAAATACAAAGGGGTGATTGTCAAAAATTCAATCAGATTATATTATATTCATTAATAGTAAGACTAGTTGATTATTAGAAGAACAATGAAGCAATTTATATTTATTGATAGTAAAAATTGTCAGAATAGATCATTGAATATAATTTTATTAATTATGATATTATTTGGATTCTGGTTGTTCCATAGAGTATTTTCCATGGTTTTCTTTCATCCTAATTTTTTAGTCCACTCAGTTTCCACCCAAAGAGAGAGATGTTTAGTGGAAATAAAATGTTGAGGATCATTTATATAATGAGTACCATACCTTATATCAAGGAATTGTAACGCCCCGACCCCAGTTACCCAGAGTCTGTTCATTATTACATAATATTGGCATGATCACAAAAGATCATGTCTCGAAAGACCGATTAGTTTAGTATCCTTGGAAGGACTAGATACATTCATAAGGATTACATTACAATATAAAATGGAAAACTACTACATCATTGTTCCTATGTAAAACAAAGATATCCCATAGACTATCCCTACAGGTCAGTTATAATATTCTTCTTCACATCCTGGGAAAAATAAAACACAGAAAGTGGTGATCTCAAATTCTTAGTAAGGATAACAATATTGAGGAAACATTTATAAATAAGCATAAAAAATTATGGAAATGTATAAAACTTAAACAAAATCATTTTAAACATGAACTTTGGCATAATATTGAAAAATATAGAATCTGAATAATTCCTTTTACACACTCACATGGATATTCTACAAGTCGAATAATCACAAGAAATATAAATAGCTACTTTCAATAGGATGGAAGGTATAATGCCAGACTTTCATTACGACATAGTCAAGGCCTTGTTTCAAGACTAGAGATTATATTTCTTTAAGGCCATGTTAGAAGACACTATTTTGCCTCATGAGACCTACCGATGCATCGAGGAGCTATAGCGGGCTCCACCCATCACATACTACTCCTATTCATTCTTCATATGAAAAGGATTAAACATTACATAATAATTTGTATTAAAAATAGCATACGAAATGTAATAATTTTTCCATAAACCATGAATTATTCAAAAATAACACATCCACAATCAAAAATATTACAAAACCTTCAATAAAACATGTATGTTTTGTGTCATAATAAATCAACTTCAATAAGCTTAAAATCCATCAAATGATGTTGAAATAGATGAAATCAAAACCTTTTTTAGAAAAATATCTCATTCTATTTTGAAATAAATTAAGAAAGCCTTAATTTTTAAAATATTTTTATAAGCCTGTAAGGGAAGCTTCGATGATGTTTTAATGGCCAAAAATATTTGCACCTTCCGTATAAGTTAAATAAACATTCTTACAAGAATTTTGTCGAAAAAGTGAAAAAGTACCTTGTTTGGAAAATGAAAAGAAATTCCTTTCAAACCATTTTATAAAAAGTCATGAAATTGTATAAATGAATTTAACCCATAGTTTAGTAAACAGTAAAAACGTTTTGGAATCTATTTTTCTGAAACATGGATGTTGATGACAAAGAGGTCCCATTAGATACATAAAAATACCCTCACATAATGAAGTGGTTGTAAAATTAACCATTACCTTGTAATTTACCTCGGTTGAGGGTAGGTTAAAATCCCGTATAATGGTAAAATAATTGGTAATAAGTTATAAAAGAATCATATATATTAATATGATATCATATATGATCTTTTAATATTCTTTTGTTAATAATATCTTAGTATCATCGTCGATTCTGGTGTTAACAGATTCATTTTCCTTTATATTCTTTATTATGTGAGTCTTATTTGTTATGTATGGGATGTATATTATTAATATACAAAGTGATATCATGGCTTTAAAAATTATTTTTAATCATCAAATGAAAATTATTCTTGATTGGATACGATGGGGAATGAATCTCATCGCGTTCGTGGAGACGGTAATCCGTACGTACGCACAAGTGACAAAATTCATTTTTTGGTATTAAAATAATATATAATTAGATGATATATCATATATACAGAATCATTATCATGTTATATTTATATTTTATGTCCATTACACATCATTATTATACACATCGAAATTATAATGTATTGAATAACAATTACACAATGACATTGAGACGGTATGTTGTACGTACACACGTATAGTGACATGTCATTCCAATGATGGATTGAATAATGGATATGGTGGTACAATATTTATGAAAAAATCATAGTATATATAAGATACTATAGTTATTATTTTAGAATGGAAACAACAAATAAAAATAATATGGAAGAAGAAACAATCTTGAAAGAGGTGGTGTGATATTTACCTCCTCTTGGGGTTCATCCTTTTAATTTGATGAAAAGGGATTCCTAGGTTGGCTTTCTGAAAAACGTAAGTCCTCTAAGATGACTTTAGGATAGTTGAGAGGGTATTTGGGTAGGTTTTGGCCAATTCATATGGATTTTAAGGTGTAAATTATAGAGAAGGGGAAATTCTCTTTTATAAGAGGGGCGATGGGCACCATAGGAAAAGCATGAAATATTATTTTATAATAAAATAATTTTCGGTTTATAATGTCTCCAATGTGTATTATATAGAGACTAAGGTGGTTATGGGTAGAAAACCACTCAAAAAATGGGTTTTATATAGGTTTGGGATACTATATTACCCTTATGTTTTAGATTTAACTCTTAGTTAAATTGTTCGACAATTACCATGTCTCTTTGAATTTTTTTATTATACGGTTAATAAAATTACTATATACTTCCAATAGAACCCCAAGTGATTAATTAATGATACACCTATCATTATATAAGACTTTTTTCCTAAATTTACATTTTTAGATATATAATATAAATTAATAATATAATATTGGTTTTAAAAACACTTTTAGGTCAATTTTGACACTATTTTGTATTTTGATTTCTCTAAAATCATTACAAACTTATTACTATGAAGTAAATTAATCTAAACAAACCTTATATGTCATATTAACATATTAAATTAGTGTAATTCAAAAAAAGTCTCAAATTACATTTTTTTCTATATTTATAATATCAATTATTTTAATACTTTATTAATTTGGTAATTACTAAATCATCATTGTGTCATTAATAAAATAAATTATTTAATGTATAAAAAATATAAATCAAATACCATTATTTAAGAAATAAATTTATATTTCTAATGAATATTTATATTAGAATTTATCTAATGTATAACACTATAATAGAAATGATTTAGTTCTTAAACATTGATTTTACCTCTTTTAACTCTTTTTTTAAAAAATAATAATAAGTGTCCTAATCTAATACAAGTGAACCAAAGAGGTTAATATTTTATTCCTAAGGTTTTTCATGGTCAAATTATACTTATCCAATAGAATCAATACATGTGTTACGGTAATAATAATATCATTTTTACCCTTAATTACACTATTTACTTTTAAACGTGGTAAATAAAAGTAAAAAGTTTCCATTCACTATAAATTATTTTCATGTTATCGAACAACATTTTACATACAGATATAAACCACGTCCTTTGGTTTTTTTAAATTAAACTCATAGAAGTAGTAAAATTATGTTTTATATAAATTTGAAAATGCTCTATGGAGGTGGGTAAAAGAAGGTAAAAAGTTCAATAAAATTTTTATATATCCAAAATTATTATAAACCAACTCTAATGAATTAAATTGAACATATATAGGAATTATTAATCTATTTTGAACTAAAGAAATTTAAATAAAATATATAATTATTTAAATAAAAATTTGGTTTAAAACTATAACTTAGTGTTTTTCACTATTCATCAAAAATTGAAAATTTCATAAAAATAAAAAAAATCACCCTATGATAATTTCGATATTCCGAATCCAAAATTGAATTACATTTTAATTATAAACTTTTTAATATGTCAATAAGTTGTTATTACTGTTTATAATGGCTAGTTCGATTGGTTGTGGCGTGTTAGAACTCGAACTTTCGTACAACACACAATATTATATTATTCAAAGAGATTCATACCATGGATAATTGGGGTGTTACATTCTACCCTCACTCAAATAATTTCACACTCAAAATTTCTAGAATATTACTGCATAAAAAGAATATGGTGGTTCTTCATCATATGTTCCTCGACATCCCACATTACCTCTTCCATATTATGGTTTCTTTATATAAATTTTACCAGGTGAGTCGTCCGGTATTTCAGCATTTGATCTCTTCTATCAAGAACCATGACATGATTTTCTCAATAAGACAGATAGGGTTCCTGTTCTAATTCCTCATAGGTGAGTAAATCTGTAACGTCATGAATGTATTTTCTCAAAATTGATATGTGGTATACATCATTAAATTTGGAGAGACTTGGCGGCATTTCCAAACGATAATCTACAGCCCCAATTAGTTCTCAAAATTCGCAAGGTCTGATGTACCTGTGAGCCAATTTACCACTCTTATAAAAACGTATAACACCCTTCCATGGAGATACCTTCAAGAAGACTTGATATCCTACCTGAAATTTTAAATCCATCATTCTGTTATCAGCATAGCTCTTCTACCTACTTTGAGCTGTGATGATTTGGTTTTGGATTACCTTCACCTTTTACATTGTTTCCTCCGAAAGCTATGGGACTACATGTATTATTCCGCCAACATCATCCCAATAGGTTAGTGTGAGACATATCCTTTCGTTTAATTCTTCATATGGTGCCTTCTGAATACTCGAATGGAAGATATTGTGATAGTAAAATTTTACCAGAGGTAAATATTGATCCCACATTCCTTGAAAATCAAGTTAACCTGATCTCAACATGTCTTCTAAGGTTTTAATAGTCCGTTCTAATTGTCCATCGATTAGAGGGTGGTCGGAAGTGCTCAAACAAAACTCAATATCCAGGGCTTTCTGAAGACTTTTCTAGAATCATGATGTAAAATGTGGATCACAATCATAAACAATTGATATGGGTACTCTGTGAAGTCTCACAACAACATTAATATATAGACTTTCTAGACGTTCAAGTGGTAAATCTTCTTATATAGAAAGAAAATGTACTGAATAGGTATGACGATCAACAATGACCCATATTACATAGTTCCTTCTTGGAGTCTTTAGTAGTCCCATTGAAATGTCCATCATAATATTATCCCATTTCAACTCTGGTATGGGGAGAGGTTTCATGACTCCTCTGGGATGTTGCCTTCCAGCTTTCACATGTTAAAAAACGATACATCTTGGAACAAAATCAGAAATCTCCCTCTTCATTGTGTCCCACCAATAATGTTCCTTCAAATCACTATACATTTTTGTGCTCTCAGGGTGTATTGAAAAAATTGGAACTATGAACATCATCCAATAATTCCTTTTTTAGATCTGGTATATCGGGAACACGAAGTCTCTTCCCAAATTTCAAAATTATATATTCATACACAAATTCAGTAAATCTCCCATCATTCATAGCTTTAATCTTCTTTTGAAACTCTTCTTCATCAGTCTGAGAACTCTTTATCCTTTCTAGTAATGATAGTATGGAAACCATTTGAAAATATATTGATGTTCCACCTTCCATGATGATTTCCATATCCATCCTTACTAGATCCATGTATATAAGATCCTTTTAAACTATCATCTTTTTCAAAACACCATGATCCTTTCTACTCAAAGAATCTAACACCTTATTTTCCTTCCTCAGGTTTTAGTGTATAGTGAAATCATAATCCTTGAGTGGTTCAAGCCATTGCCTTTGCCTCATGTTATGTTATTTTTGAGAGAAAATATACATCAAACTCTTATTATTAGTATAAATCTCAAATTTTTCACCATAGAGATAGTGTTTCCAAATCATGTAAGAAAATTATACAGCTGATAACTCATGATCATGAGTAGGATATTTTTTCTCATGATTTTTCAGTTTTTATGACACATATGAAATAACTCTATCATTCTACATAAAGACACAACCAAATACTTTCTTCGATGCATCAATATAAATAACAAACCCATAAAATAAATGATCAATAATAATTATTGGTTACTTATATAATCTGTAGCATGACTCTCTAATCATGTAAAGTTAGCATCATACATTGCGACATTATCATCATTCTTTTTCCTCAGACATAGAAATTTTCTTTCCATATCCACTCGATGGTCATGAGGAAATTATTTTTCTATGATTATTTCCTTAAACTCCCTAAATTCCATATTTTATACTTCATCATATTTCTTTGTGTTTGAATCAATGACCACCATTGATCAGTATCTCGAGTGAGGCGGTAAACTTCCATGACACTTTTTTCCCATTCACTACTCCGCAATGGATGGAATTTTTTCTCTAAGGAATTTATCCATTTCTCACCTACTAATGGATTTGTAATCCCATTGAATGTTGGTGGTTGTTTCCTCATGAAGCGATCTAACATTGATCTTCTATGCTGCAGATCAGGGTGCTCTATACGGGTAAGGTTATTATTCAAAACCTGAGTGAGTTGTCTTAATATAGTGATAAGTTGATCAAAACCAGTTGTATTACCATCTCCACTATAATTATATTTAGTAGGAGGTAAATATATATATAGAATACGTGCGTTGCTACAGTTTCTATTCCATCAATTAGGTTTCATTTCTAAAAAATGGCATAAAATAGATTAGTTTATTAATCGAAATACATTATTCCAATCCTATAAAGCACTTAGCATAAATTGAACAGTTTATGGATATAATCCATACTATAATAAATGTTTTCTTTGAGGATGTATATAATTATAAACCCTTTATAATGGTTTGTAATGTAATAGAGAATTATCATAATCATATATATTGACTGTGTCGTAACCAAGAGTGCAGCAAGGCACATTGTCATGCACCAGTTCCCGTTCATGTCTTGCTCAAAGTGGTGTTTTCGAGTTTTACCCCTAGTTACATCTATGCCAGAGCCACCTCTACCTGCACGTATCCAGACATGGATTAATTGTTTGGAAAACTCAAAAAATTAATACATTACCAAAATTCTAGAAACTTAAACTATACTAATCCTAAAAGTATATCGTAGGTCTATGTTCTCTAATCAGTGTTTATCTAAATCGAGTTTCCAAAGATTGTACTAAACATTATCTTATACCAACTTTAGCTCCATGACCCTAGTTACCCATATTTGGTTCATTATTACATAACATTGACATGATCAAAAAATATTTTGTCTCAAAAGACCAATTAGTTTAACAGCCTTGGAATTACTAGATACATTCATAAAGATTACATTACATTAAAAAAATAGAAAACTACTACAACATTGTTTCCATGGACAACATTGAGATCCCATAGACTATCCCAGCATGTCTATTGAAATATACTTCTTCGCATCTTGGGAAAAATAAAACATAGAATGGGGTGAGCACGGATTCTCAGTAAGTATAACAATATAGCAGAAAATTTCATAAATAAGCATAAACATTTAACGTAATGTATAAACAAAAACAAAATTCTTTCAAAAATGATCATCAGAATCATAAGGAAAAGATAAAATTACAATAATTCCATTTACTTATAACCATGGAAATTCTACTAGTCGAATAATCACATGCAATATCAATATCCACTTTCATAATGATGGAATGTATAATGCCTGACTTTTATAACCACATTGTCAAGGCCTTGTGCCAAGAATACAAATAAGATTTTTTCGAGGCCCTGTTACAAGAAACTAGTTTGTCTCATGAGACCTACCGATGCATAGTGGAGGTATAGTGGGCTCCACCCATTACTTACTAAGTCCAATGCATTCCTCATATGAAAATGCTTAAACATAATATAATCATTGGTATTAATATTAGCATTTGAAATTTCAATAATTTATCCATAAACCATGAATGGTTTAAAAATAAAACAACCATAGTCAAACATATCACAAATCCTTCAACATAATATAGATTTTTTGTAACATAATAAATCAACTTTAATAATCTTAAAATGCTTCAAAGGATGTTGACTTAGATGATATCAAAACTGTTTTTTAGAGAAATATCTCTTTATATTTTGAAATCATTTAAGAAAAAATTTATTTTAAAAATACTTTTATAAGTTTGTAAGGGAAGCTTAGACGATGTTATAACGTTGAAAAATATCTACACCTTCCTTATAAGTTAAATAAACATTCTTACCATAATTTTTTTCGAAAAGGTTAAAAAGTACCTTGTTTGGAAAACAACAAAAAAAATCATTTCAAACCATTTTATAAAAAGTAAAATAAGGGTATAAATGACTTTAACCCATTGTTAATTAATTCTTAAAAATGTTTTAGAATACATTTTTATGAAACATGGATGTGGAAGATAAATATGTCTCAATAGATACGTACATTAAAACAACCTCAAATAATAAAGTGATTGTCAAATTAACCCTTACCTTGTAATTTTACATGGTTAAGGGTAGGTTAATATCATGTATAATGGTGAAATAATTAGTATTATATTATACAAAAAATCATATACATTAATATGATATTATATATGATCTTTTATTATTTCTTTGTTAATAATATCTTAGTATTATCTTCCTTTCGGGTGAAAACGGAGTCATTTTCCTTTATATTCATTGTTATGTGAGTCATAATTGTTATGGATGGGATGTATCGTATTTATATACATAATTATATCATGTCTTTAATCATTATTTTTAATCATCATATGAAAATTAGTCATTAATTGATACGATGGGGAATGAATCTCATCACGTTCGTGGAGACGGAAATCCATACGTACGCATGAGTGAGAATATCAATTTTGTGGTATCAAAATAAAATATAATTGGATGATATAGCATATATAGATAGTCCATACTATGTTATAATTATTATTTACATTAATTAGACATCATTATTATACCCATACATTCGCACATATATTGACATGTCATTCAAAATATGGATAGAATAATGAATATAGTTGTACCATATTTATAATAACATCACAGTATATAGAAGATACAAGATTTATTATTTTATAATGGAAAAAGCAAATAAAAATAATGTGGAAGAAGAAAGGAACTTGAAAGAGGTGGTGAGATATTTACCTCTTCTTTGGGTTCTTTCTTTTAATTTGATCATAAGGGCTTCCTAGGTTGGATTTATGAATAAAGTAAGGCCTCTAAAAATATTGTAGAATAGTTAAGACGGTATTTTTGTAGGGTTTGGCTGAGCCATATTGCTCTGTAGGTGGTAATTAGAGAGAAGGGGAAATGCCCTTTTATAAGAGGGGTGAGGGGCACCATAGGAAATGATAGAAATATTTTTTTTATAATAAAATAATTTTCGGTTTATAATCGCTCAAAAATATATTATTTAAAGGATAAGGTGGCGATGGGTAGAAAACCACCCAACCAATAAGTTTTAGACAGGTTTGGGTCAATATATTAACCTTATCTTTGAGATTTAACTGTTAGTAAAATAGTTTGACAATTTTCATGTCTATTTTTATATTTAAATAATTTGGAATAAAAACATAAAATATAATTCCAATAGAACCCCAAATGGTTCATTAATGATACACCTATCATTGTATAATTCTTTTGGACAAACAATAGATATTTAGAAATAGAATATGAATTAATAATATAATATTTGTTTTAATAACTATATTACTTCATTTTTGACACTATTTGGTATTTTTTTCAAAATTCATAACAACATTATTATATCAAAAAACATTCATCTATCCAACCCTAATATGTCATAATAACATAGAAATTTTTTTTAATTCATAAAATGTCTCAAATTACATTCATTGGATATTTATAATATCAATTATTTTAATACTTCATTAATTAGGTAATTATTACATCATCATTGGTTCATAAATAAAATAATCTATTTAATGAATAAAAAATATAAAAAAAATGTTGTTATCTTCAAAAACTTTTTATCTTTCTAATTATTATATATAGTTTAACTTATCTTGTGTATTACCCTATAATAAAAATGTTTTAGTAATTAAGTATTGATTTTAACTATTTTAACTCTTCTTGAAATAAAATTATAATAATTGTCCTAATCTAATCCTAGTGGAAAAAACGGTTCATATTTTATTCCTCAGGTTGTTTTTGGCCAAATTATACATATAAAATATAATTAGGACATCTTTTAGTGTAATAATAATATCATTTTTACCCTTAATTACACTATTTGCTTTCAACCATGGTAAATAAAAGAAAAAAGATACCATTCACCATAAATTGTTTTCATCTTATTGAACCACATTTTACATAATGATATCAACCGTGTCCTTTGGACTTTTAAAATTCCACTCAAATAAGGGGTAAAATTATGTTTTATGTAAATTTTAAAATTCTCCAAGGTGGTGGGTAAAAGAAGGTTAAAAGATCAATAAAATTTTTATATATCCAAAATAATTATAATCTGACACCAATTAATTACATGGAAAATCTATAGGTAATTTGTATCTATTTTGACATAAAATAAAGTTAAATAAAATAAATGATTATTTAAATAAATATTTTGTTTTAAACTACAACTGAGTGTTTTTCACTATTCATCAATAATTTAATGTTTTCCAAAAAACAAAAACATTCACCTTAATCTAATTTCGATATTCCGAATTAAAAAATTAATTACGTTTTGAATGATAAAATATTTAATATTTCCAAAAGTGGGTATTACTATTTATAATGTCAATATAGATTGGTTGTGGTGTGTTAGAACTCGAAGTTGCGTACAACACATGCTGTTTTATTATTCAAAGAGAATCCTACAATGGAAGATTGGGGTGTTACATTCTACCCTACTTCAAATAAGTTCACCCTCGATATTTCAAGAATTTTACTACATAAAAAGACTCTGGTGGTTCTTCATCATATTTTCCTTAGGATCCCACATTGCCTCTTCCATCTAATGGTTTCTCCATAGAACTTTTACCAGATGAGTCGTCTAGTTTTTCAGCATTTGTTCACTTGTATCATGAACCGTGACGAGATCTTCGTAATAAGAATGATTTGGTTCCAGTTGTAATTCCTTATAGGTGAGTACATGCATTAATTCAATCATGCATTTTGTCAACAGTGATACATGGAATACATCATTAACTATGGAAAAACTTGGAGGAATTTCCAAATGGTAAGCTACAGCCCCAATTCGTTCTAGAATTTAAAAAGGTCTGGTGTACCTGGGACACAATTTAAACTTCTTACCAAAACATATAACGCCCTTCCATGGAGATACCTTTATGAAAACATGATCTCCTACATGAAATTATAAATCCTTCTTTCAATTATCGGCATATATCTTCTGCTTACATTGAGTTGATTTGATGTGGTTTTTGATTACCTTCATCTTTTACATTGTTTCCTCCAAATGTTATGGCCCTACAAGTTTTCTATCACCAAAATCATCCCAACAGGTTGGTGTGCGACAACTATTTCCATATAAAGCTTCATATGGTTCCATCTAAATACTCGAATGGAACATATTGTTATAGTAAAATTTTACCAGAGGTAATATTGATCCCAAATACATTGAATGTCATGTGAACATAATATCAACATTTATTCTAAGGTTTTATTAGTCTGTTATGATTTTGCATCAGTTTGAGGTTGGTAGGTAGTGGTCAAATGATGCTCAGTACCAGGGCTTTCTGAAGACTTTTCCAGAATCTTGATGTTAAATGTGGATCACAATCCGAAACAATCGATAATTGTACTCCATAATGTCTTACAACTTCATTAATATATTTTCTTTAAAGATGTTCAAGTGGTAAATCTACTCACATAGAAAGAAAATGTGATGACTTGGTGTGACGATAAAAAATGACCCATATTGCATCGTTCCTTCTTGGAGTCTTTGGTAGTCTGATAACAATTTCCATCATAATATTATCCCATTTCCACTCCGGTGTGTGGAGAGCTTGCATGACTCCTCTTTGATATTTCCTTGCATCTTTCACTTGTTGAAAACCCATACATCTAGACAAAAAATCAGAAATCTACCTCTTCATGGTGTCCCAATAATAATGTTCCTTCAAATATCTATACAGTTTGTTTCTCCCAAAGTGTATAGGGAAATTGGATCTATGAGCATCATCCAACAATTCCATTTTTAGATCTGGTATATTGGGAACACAAAGTATCTTCCCAAATTTCAAAATTCCATCTTCATACACAAATTCATTCAATCTCCCATCATTCACAACTTTAATATTCTTTTGAAACTCTTCATCATCAGTCTGAGAACTCATTATCCTTTGTAATAATGATGGTTTTCCAACCATTTGAAATAGTATTGATGTTTCACCTTCCATGGTGATTCCCATATCCATCCTTACTAGATACATGTATATAAGATAATTTTTAACTCCCATCTTGTTCAAAACATCCGGATCCGTTCCACTCAAAGCATCTGCAACATCATTTTCCTTACTCGGGTAGTAGTTTATAGTTCAATAATAATCCTTGAGTAGTTCAATCCATCGCCTTTGCCTCATGTTGAGTTCTTTTTGTGAGAAAATATATATAAAACTCTTATTATTAGTATAAATCTCAAAAATTACACCATTGAGATAGTGTCTCCAAATATTGAAAGCAAATATTATAGATTCTAACTCAAGATTATGTGTAGGATAGTTCTTCTCATGAATTTCCAGCTATTGTGATGCATTGGAAATAACTCTATCATTCTACATAATGACTCAACCATGTCCTTTCTTTGATGAATCACTGTAAATAACAAACCTTTCAATGAAACGATCAATCTTACATCTTGGGTTACATATATAATCTGAAGCATGTCTCGCTAACCTTGTAAAGTTAGCATCATACATTGAGACATTCTCATCCTCCTTTTTCCTCAGACATAGAAATTTTCTTTCCATATCATCTCGATGGTCATGAGGAAAGTATTTTTATATGAAAATTTCGTTAAACTCCCTCCATTACATATTTGATACTTCATCATCATTCTCTGTGTTTTGAATCAATGACCACCATTGATCAACATCTTCAGTGAGGTGGTAAACTTCCCTGACACCTTTTTCCCTTTTCACTACTCCCCAAGGCATGGAATATTTTCTCTAAGGAATTTATCCATTGTAAAGCAACTAATGGATTTTTACTCCCATTGAATGTTGGTAGTTGTTGCCTCATGAAGCGATCTAACATTGATCCTCCATGCTACGGAGCAGGGTGCTTTATACGGGTAAATCTATTATTCATAACCAGAGTGAGTTATCTTAATATAGGGATAAGTTGATCAACACCAGTTTTATCCCCAGCTCCTCTATAACTATCTTGAGTAGGAGAAAAATTCCTACATGGAATGCATGCATTGATACTGTATCCATTACTTCCACTAGGTGCCTTTTCTATACAATGGCATAAACTAGATTAGTTTATTAATCCAAATACATAATTCCAAAATTATAAAACACTTAACATAAATGGAACAGTTTATGGATATAATCCATAATCATTAAAAATGCTTTCTTTGAGGATGTATATTCTCATAAACCATTTATAATGGATTGTAATTTAAATGAGAATTATACTAAGCATATCCCTCAAGAGTGTCACAACCAAGAGTGTAGCAAGGACCGTTGTCGTGCACCAATTCCCATTTGATTTTATCTCAATGTGGTGTTTTTGTGTTTTACCGTTAGTTACATCTGTGCCAGAGCCACCTATACCTGCTTGTATCTAGACAGGGATGTATGTTTTGGAAAACTCACAAAATCTCTACAATACCAAAATTCTAGGATGTTCATATATACTAATCATCAATGTCTATCTTAATGATATGTGCCCTAATCAGAGTTTATCTAAATATAGTTTCCAAAGTTTGTAATAAACTTCCTCTAATACCAACTGTAACGCCCCAACCCCAGTTACCTAGAGTTTGTTCATTATTACATAAAATTGGCATGATCACAAATGGTCATGTCTCGAAAAACCAATTAGTTTAATAAAATTTGATGAACTAGATACATTCTTAAGTTTTACATTACATAAAAAAATGGAAAACAACTACAACATTGTTTACATGGACATCACTGAGATCCAAAAAACATTCATTGTTGGTCTATTATAATATACTTCTTTGAATCCTGGTAAAAATAAAACACAAAATGGGGTGAGCTCAGATGCTCAATAAAGATAAAAATATAGTAGAAACATTCATAAAAAAGCATAAACATTTAAGGAAATGTATAAAACTAAAACAAAAGAATTTTAAACATGATCTTCATAATCAGAAGGAAAAGATAAAATCAGAATAATTCCATTTACTTACTCACATGGATATTCTACTAGTAGAATAATCACATGCAATATCAATAGCCACATTCATAATGATGGAATTCATAATGCCTGACTTTCATAACCACATAGTCAAGGACTTGATCCAAGACTACAAATAATAATTTTTCAAGTCCATGTGCAAATAAACTCGTTTGTGTCATGAGACCTACCTATGCATCGAGGAGATATAGTGGGATCCACCTATCAATAATTAATTCCAATGCATTCCACATATGAAAAGTTTTAAAAAAACATAAATATTCGTATTAAAAATAGCATATGAAATGTAAATAATTTATCCATAAAACATGAATGGTATAAAAATAACACATCCATAGTCTATCATATCACAAAACCTTTTATACAATATGGATGTTTTGTATCATAATAAATCAACTACAATAAGCTTAAAATCCATCAATGGATGTTGGCATAGATGTAATCAAATCCTTTTTTAGAGAAATATATCTTTCTATTTTAAAATCAATTATGAAAACATTTATTTTGAAAATATTCATATAAACTTGTAAGGGTTGCTTTGACAATGTTATAGCAGTAGAAAATAGCTGCACCCACCATATAAGATTAAAAAACATTATTACTTTAATTTTGTCGAATAGGTTAAAAAAGTACATTATTTGGAAAATGACAGAAATATTCCTTTCAAACCATTTTATAACAAGTAATACAAGGGTATAAATGACTTTAACCCATAGTCTAGTAAATAGTAAAATTTTGTGGAATACATTTTAAGAAACATGGATGTGGATGGTAAAGAGGTCCCAGTATATACTACATAAAAACAACCTCAGATAATAAAGAGATTGTAAAATTTACCCTTACATTGTAATTTTCCTTGGTCGAGGGTAGTTTAAACTCTTGTATAATTGTAAAATAATATTTATTAATTTATACATGAATCATATACAATAATATGATATCATATATGATCTTTTAACATTGCTTGGTTAAAAATTTCTTAATATTATTTTCATTTCGGCTGTTAACGGGTTCATTTTCCATTATATTCATTATCATGTGAGTTATATTTATTATGGATGTAGTGTATATTATTAATATACAGAATTATATCAAGTCTTTAACCATAATTTTTAATCATCAAATGAAAATTATCCTTGAATTGATACGATGGGGAATGAATTTCATCGCGGTCCTGGAGATGGTAATTCGTACGTACACATTAGCGACAATATCATTTTTTTGTATTAAAATAATATATAATTTGATGATATATCATATATAAGGTATCATTATCATTTATTATTTATTATTTACATCAATTACACATTATTATTATACCATGTAAATTATGATAATGAAGAAATTAATAGTTCCCACAACATTAATTTTGATTAAAAATACACATGAATGTATAAAATTACATAATCAATAATATATATTCATAACAATAATTTTCGTTATATAATATTTCAAATGGACTTATGTATATCTTTTAAAATAATATATCTACATACCATATCATGTTTATCAAAGAATGAAAACTAAGACACAATTAACTAACTGATTTCTTAAATATTGAATTATAAACCAAATAAAATAGATATCATAAAATATAAATGTAAATGAAAATAAATATTATGATTAAAATAATATAATAAATCCAAGTTCAGTATATACAACACAAAAATAAATGAGTGGTGAATATGGCATAAGACTCACAGAAATACATTTGAGACTATAAGTACCTTTATATTATGTCTCCACTCTCACTATACTAACTAAAAACGCATGTATAATAAATATTTTTTATTAAAATATATTGATGTATTATATTAATTTTTATCACCCCATACAGGATTTATCTATGAAATTACATTACTCATTTATTAATAATTCCATGTTAATTTTGGGTTTTGGGAGATAACAGCTTGGATATTCGTACATGTTTCGACATGTTATTCTTTATTATCCATAATTGACCATGATTTTATTCTTTATATAACTAAAATCATAATATAAATATAAAATTTATTCAATATAAATTTATTTATCATATTTTCTAAAATTTTTAAATATATTATAAAATATACCATTCAGGGAGACGGTATGTCTTTTGTATGAAATAAAGTTGTTCCCATTGTCTTGTCATATAGAAAGATAGAAATGTAAATGTTAGATATATATATATATATATATTAATATTAAAGTATAATTATTATTTTATATTTAATAATTAATTTTACTAAAACTATCCTTAATACATTCCATGTAAAGTGTGAATGAATCACATCTCTTTTAGGAATCTGTAATCCATAATCCCACAAACGATGTTAATATATTGCCACAAAATTGAAATCATAAATATATATGATATATTTTAAAACATTATGTTTACATATAACATAAATATCATATATATCATATAGAAATTTATATTAAATTATTATTTCGAACCTTTAGTAGTTTTAATAGAATAATGAACAACAACAGTTTGTGGGGTGGTTGTCTTCCATAAACCCAAATGACAGTTGTGTATCAAATTTGATGGATTTTTAAAAGTAATATTACATACCTAGAACATAAAACATTATAAATATATTTTTAATAATAATTATTATTTATAATCCTTTTATAACAATAATTTATTGTGGTGGGAAATGGAACAAAATAAAAGTGCATTTTCATGAAATTTACCTCGTTTTCGGGTAACTCATATTGGTTTTTACAAAAGATATTACCTAAATGTTTCTATTCCCAAAGTGAGGCTTATAGGTTTATAAAAAAAAGTTAGGATATAATTTTTCAAGGTTTTGGATGATCCAAAAGGGATATAGAGGTGTAATATATTTAGGGGGGGTCCCCATTTATAGTGGATGATTGACGAAATTATTTAAAATACAAAAAGGTAAATTATGGGAGGTCATAATTATATTGTGTTCCCAAAATACGAATACATTATAACCAATGGTATATATTGTATAAATATGACCATTAAATTGATTTTAGACATGTTTCATAGTCATTTGGTCCTATACGATTAATGTTTACCATTATGTATACCCATTTTTACCATAATTTCTTTAATTAATTACAATTACATTTACTAATATTGCTGATAAAAATTTAATTTTACCTAAATTGACACTATAAATAATTATGAATAAAAATATGGAATTTTTCCCCCAAATTATGATTTGAGAAGTGGAATAATTTAATTTTATGTTAATCCCATAGACAAGACAAAACCAATAGTTTTTAAAAAGAAATTGTTTGATAGTTTTCTATGCTTTTATGTAGAATTTCCTAATGAAATTGTTCAAAATGAGCTAAATTGGATTACTATATGTATAATTTATCTAATTATACTTTAAAACAAAATAAATATTTTTAAAAATTATTAATTTATTAAAATAAAAACCATTATTCATTTAATATCCACAAAAGTTAACTATTTATCCAAAAATGATATATTTCAAAAATAAAATTAAAAATTAAAAAAAATTGAGTTATGAATTGAAAAATTAAGATTATTTTTTTCAATTTATGTTTATGATTGATAGAAAAATAAATATTATTAATTTTCAAAAAAGTATAAAAAATAATTTATTTTAAGAAAAATAATATTTTGAAACAAATAATGGATTAAAATAAAGTTAATAAGTTTTAATACAAATATACATTATTTATGTAGAAAAATTATAAATAAAATTTAAAAATAAAATTTTTCTCTTAATTGTTACATTTTTTAACATCTACGATATAACTTAATCATTTAAACAATTAAAATAATAAAAATATTCTTCATAGAAAGGAAGTGTTGAGTTTATTGAAAAATAAGATGATGTTGCATGTAGAGAAATATAAATAAGGTGTAAAATATAATAAATGTTTTACATGGTATAAAATGAAAATAATGACTTAAAATTATTTAATTTATTCTAAATAATTTCATAAAAACTCAGAATCAAACATTCTACCAACCTTAATATTAATTTCACCCATCCAATTTTTCATTATGAAACAAAAAAATGAGGATACATTAACTCTTCATATCCTCATGTTCCCACATAGAATCTTAAAATTTGTGGTTTCTCTAAAAATAATTTACAAGATGAATAGACTTGTTTAAATATAACTCTAATTATTTGATACAAAATTTTAATTATTTCATCCTTATAAGAATATTGTATATCTATTAGTATGACCTATGAGATTAGTAAATATAATGGGTGAGGTATGTACTTCCTTGGGGGTGATACATGGAACAAATCATGGACTTGGTATAGGATTAATGTATGTTTCATGTGGTGGATACTCTTCCAATAAGATAAATAATATTAATGGGACTAATATATCAAGTTCATAGATTCTCAGTCATCCAAAATATCATAAAATTATTTCACAGAGTGATTCATAGTGAAACCTTCCAAAAAACAATCAAATTATAGATCTTGTATATTGTTATCATCATAAAATTTCTTCAGAAAATTAGCATACGTCATATTATGCATAAATGTTTTAATCTTCTTCACCTTTTCAAACATGGAATTGTTGGATCGAATATGTAGATGTATATGTATATTATATGGAACAATACAAGAGGGGGGGGGGGGTGAATTTTAGGTTTAAAACTTTGAGTTTAAACACTTAGAGATTAGTTTAAAATATCTTAAACTAATTCAATTCAAAAAACCACAATTGTATTGAATATAAAGGTATGAAGTAATGTAATACTATTAGAAAAGTAAAGTAATTGTATTCATGATGAATACAACAATCAGAGTAATAAAATTGTGAGAGATTCTACCATAAAGCATATAGAATCAATTAATGCAAATTGTAATAGAATAATTGTAATTGAAAAAATTACAATTAAAAGTGTAAAGAAGAAAGGAAACAATACAAATTCCTTTCTAATAAAAATAAGAGCGGAAATGTAAAAGTATTACAATTCTTTTGACCTAAAGAGAAGCGTTATCCTTTAACCTAGGATAAGAGGTCTGTCTTACCACCACCTTGGTAAGCCCTCGATACGATGATTGGATTGTCTATCTGCCTATCCCTGGCATCCCTCGATACGATGATCGGAACTTTTGTTTTCCTATCCTCGGCATCCCTCGATACGATGATCTAAACATTTGTCTTCCTATCCTTGGCATCCCTCGATTTTGTAGGTAATTGGCACATCTGTCTTTCAATCAGTTGAATTCCCTCGATATTATGATCGGACGCACAAAGAAAAAAGCATAAGAGATTTCACGTAATCTCTCTCTAGAACTTCATAGAAGCAAAGTATCACAGTTATATCACCATCGTTCTTTCTCTACTTCAAATGGCCTCCTATTTATAGGCCTCAGGTTCTAATGGTCACATATTGTCCAATAGTCATATTTATCCGGAAAACACGGAGGTACTTGGACACCTAGTGTTATAACGGTCACATTGAAACAGAAAGCACGAAATCATTTTGATTAGTTTGTAACTAACTCAACGACATTGTATTGGTTAAAAAAATACATATGAAGATGATAAACAAGAGTATGATTAATATGAAACATTTGTTTTTTGATTAAGTACCATAACAAGCAAGTAATGAAAGTATGAGTATTATAAGTATAACTAAATGTAATGTATTGATATGATACAATGTAAGATACACAAAAGTGAGTATGATTGACAGTGTCAGTACAATGAAATTTACAGAGTTAGTACAATATGATTGACAGAGTCAGTATGATACGATTGACAGAGTCAGTACGATACGATTGACAGAGACAGTACGATTCCATTGATAGGGTCAGTACGATACGATTGAGAGTCAGTACGATATAAGATAAAAGACATTTGTGATTTAAAAAACATGATATAGAAGTCAAAGGAAAACTTTTGACTCAACCATCTCCCCCTTTTTGGAAATCACAAAACACAAAGTAAAGAAAACAAGAAATTCATATCTGCCCCTGAGTTATTGGAAAGTATTCTAAATATGAATTTGAATACATCTAACTCCCCCTTAGGTGTATAATTTCCTAAGGATTGTATTCACGTATTTTCCTTTATCGGCATGAGGAACTTGTTGAATACCTTCTCTCTTATTTTGAACTGATTCTTCTCTACTCTTTTTCGAACTCTGAAAGAATTCTAAAAGAAAATCTCCTTCCTCTTCATCAACTTCTTCTATTTCTTGCAACATTTTCTTTCCTTTTTTCCTTCTCTGGAAGACTCTATATGATTGGTTCTCGATATATTTCATCTGTTAGCTGAGCACTAGAATCCTCAACCATTCTGAGTACTTTATAGATATCAAAGTCTTGAGCCTTTCTTTTCAAAACAGTCTTCTTTTTCTTTTCATATTGAAGAGTTTCCTCTACCCTTATTCTTTTTGGAAAAGCTTTAGCTAGGTCAAGACCGAACTTTGGAACACCTTGCATTCTATATTCTCTTTCTTTTCTCCACTTGGCCACAACCTCCTTACTGTACTTTGGTTTCTTCATTGACATTGAACTTGTTTGGGGATCTGACTTTTGAGGAACACCAATAGAAGTATTGCCTTTGGCTGGCATAGGTGCCGATTGATTCTAAGCCGATTCTTCTTTTAAATCTCTTATAAAATGTTTTGAATTTGGGCCCAAACAAATATTCAACTTATTCAAAGTACTTTTTTTAATACAGGGGGGCTTAAAATCTATCAGATTTCCTTTCAAAGGAATATTACAAAACGTCATACTCTTGAGAAGGAATTTTATATGAATAGCTGGATACATAATCATTTGGTAATTAATTCCTCCTAACATAACATTCTTGATAGTTTCAAAAGCATATCCCATGAGATTTACTATTATCATATTTACAATATAGTCAAGCATAAAAGCATCAGAAAATTTCAGAGTTTCTCTATCTCCTTTCATTGGGATAGAAAAACCTTGCATACAAAGAGTCACAAACATATTGTCTGGAGAAAGATGAGCTACTTTCCTCTTTTCTTCATTTATTATAAACAAAGACTTTTCAACAGTTTCTTTGTTAAACGTAACAACTTCCTCTGGGAGTTTATGAGATGGACATAAAGAGTCACCTTCTACCATAACATTCAAAAAATGAGCAGCTTTCCTCATAGACATAGAAATATTTATATCGTACACATAAAACTTGATAATCATATTTTTATCAAATTATACAGTTTAATAAAAATGATTGAACTCATCAATAAGAACTGGATCTTGAGATACTGGATTTTCAACACATAGATGTTCCCAGCCTTGAAAAAAAATGATTCTTCAGATTGTAGAATCGTACGAATCAAACAAATCCCGAGAAACTAAACTTTCTTTAAAAAAGCATTTCTCTGTAAAAGACTTTGAAGAAATTCTGGCGGGAGTATTAGCAGAGGATTGATACATATAGGTGAAGCCGCTAGAATTATCATACGATGACATAAATCAGTGGAGCATAGCATCGCCTCAAAACCTAAAAAACCAATGTGGGTTTGGGGAGGGGGGGCTATTTATAAGCGGCAAAAAGGGTGACTGTTGATCTTCTACGGTCGATATTAGAATAAATCAGATCAGCGGATATGATTAAAATGAAAAAAAAAACGATTTTTTTTTAAAATGAAAAAAGTATGTACCTACCAGAGATCATAACGTAATTGTTGCTTTTAAATAGTATTAAGTGTATGAGAAAAAACACAGTCATACGAAGTAAAAGAATACTATCAATCGTCATATAGATGGAAAAAAAGTCGTTACCATTAAATGACGAGCTGATGGAAAACAATGTTGTTACCATTAACTGAAGAGCCGATTGAAAACAATATTGTTACCATTAACTGATGAGCTGGTGGAAACAAATCTTGTTACCATAAACTGACAAGCCGATGGGAAACAATCTTGTTATGATGAAATGACAAGCCGATGGAAAACAATATTTTTACCATTAACTGACAAGCCGATGTAAATCAATCTTGTTACCATGAACTGACAAGCCGATGGAAAACATTCTTGTTACCATTAACTGACGAGCCGATGAAAAATAAATTCATTGACATGATCAGATGATATGATGGGAAAGAAATTCATTACCATGATCTGACGATGTGATGTAAAAGAAATTCATTACCATGATCTGACGATACGATGGAAAATAAATTCATTACCATGATCTGATGATACGATGGAAAAGAAATTCATTACAATGATCTGACGATACGATGGAATAGAAATTCATCACCATGATCTGATGATACGAGGGAAAAGAAATTTATTACCATGATCTGACGATACGATGGAAAAGAAATTCATAACCATGATCTGACGATACGATGGAAAAGAAATTCATTACCATGATCTGACGATATGATGGAAAATAAATTAATTACCATGATCTGAAGATACGATGGAAAAGAAATTCATTACCATGATCTGACGATACGATGGAAAAGAAATTCATTACCATGATCAGACGATACGATGGGCAGATAGGTAAATAATATAATAAAACTGTCAATATGATAAATAGAAAAAAATAAATGATACAATAAAATTGTCAATACGATAAATAGAAAAATAAATGATAGGATAAAACTATCAATACGATAAACAGAAAAATAAATGATACGATAAAACTGTCAATATGATAAATAGAAAAATAAATGATACGATAAAACTGTCAATACGATAAACAAATAGACAAAAACACATACCAAGAGAATAAATAATTAAAGATCATAAGATAAGAAGAACCTTAGTAATAAACATAATAAGAAATGTTCTTTCCCTTTCTAGAGGAGTTGTTTGATGTAAGGAGAAATGTAAAACAGGAAGCGGATATGAATGGTTATATTAATGTAATCATTTCTAGCTTCTGTTTTTCAAACTGAAATCTATCGAATGGTAATGGTTTTGTGAAAATGTCATCACGTTTTTCTTGCGTTATGATGAATTGTAAAATAATATCTCCTTTTTGTGTGTGATCCCTAAGAAATTGATTCCTAACATCTATGTGTTTTTCACGAGATTGATGTGCTGGGTTCTAATTAAGAGCTATGGCACTAGTATTATGACATTGAATTTGTGTTTTTCAAAAAATCAAACCATAGTCAGTGAGTGTGTGTTGCATCCACAACACTTGGGCACAACAAATTCCAGCTGCTACGAGTTCAGCTTCAGCAGTGGAAAGTTCTACCGAGTTTTGTTTCTTACCGTACCAAGAAACCAGAGAATCTCCTAAGAAATGACATGTTCTTTATGTACTTTTTCTATCCATTCTACAACCACCAAAGACAGTATCTGAAAATCATTTTAAAACAAAATCATTTCTCGAAGAGTAAAAAAGTCCTAAATCTATAGTTCCTTTTAAATACCGAAAAATTCTATTTACGGATTTTAAATGAGACTCTTTTGGATTAAATTGATAACCTCCATATTAACATACAGAAAACATTAAATCTAGTTGACTAGCTATGAAGTATAGCAAACTTCCTATCATACCTCTAGAGATTTTTTGATCTACTCGTTTCCCAGTTTCATCAAGATCAAGTGTATTTGAGGTAACAATTGGAGTGGTAATACTTTTAGTTTTTTCAAATCCATACTTTTTGAGAAAGTCTTTAATATACTTATTTTGAGATATATATGTCCCTTCTGGTTTTTGAGAAATTTGAAAACTTAAAAAGAATGTTAACTCGCCCATTATACTCATTTCAAACTCAGACTCCATTAAATTTGCAAAATAATTAGTTAAAGATTACTGAGTTGATCCAAATATGTTGGCATCAACATAAATTTGAACAATCAAAACATTTTTATTTACCATTTTTATAAAAAGGGTTGGTTCTGCTGTACCTTTCGTATATTTGTTTTGTAAAAGAAATCATGTAAGCCTATCATACCATGCTCTAGGGGCTTGTTTAAGACCATGTAGGGCTTTGGTAACTTTAAAAACATTATTAGGATGTTTTGGGTCTAGATAACCAGGAGGTTGTTCGAAAATAACTTCTTCGTGAACAAAACAATTTTGAAAAGCACATTTAACATCCATTTTAAATAGTTTTAAGTTAATGTATGCTGCAAAGGCTAATAGAATTCGAATAGATTCAGGTCTAGCTACCGGAGCATATGATTCTTCATAGGCTATTCCTTCTTGTTGATTATAGAACATTGCAACAAGTCTTGCTTTATTTGGTAAAATGATTCCATTTTCATCGCATTTGTTTCTGAAAACCCATTTTACTCCAATTACAGTTTTTTCTTTAGGTATTTCAACTAATGACTAGACATGATTCCTCTCAAATTAATTTAGTTCATCTTGCATTGCTTTGATCCAATCTTCATCACCTAAGGCCTCACTTGGACTTTTGGGTTCAAATTGGGAAATAAAAGAATGATTTTATTTTTCATTTCATAAGGAAATTTTTGTCCTTACAGGTTTATTTACATCACCAATGATATTATCAAAAGGATGATTCCTAAGAAATAATTGATTTGGATTTTGTAAAACCTGTTGATCAGCATATGGTTGAAATTCATCTATGTTAAATGTTTCACAAGTATCTTCTTAAACATTTTCTTTATCATAAAGATCTTCTAACAAAAGCTGGTAATCTGTTTTTGAAAACACATCTAAGGATGTAGGTTGGGTTGATTTAAAAAAAGGATCAGATTCGTCAAATTTTACATGTACTTTTTCCTCAACAGTACAAGTGTTTTTATTGAAAACTCTATAAGCCTTAGAAGTTTTGGAGTAACCCAGAAAGTTTCCTTCATCTGATTTTGGTGCGAATTTCTATAGATTATCTTTTGTATTCAGAATGAATACTTTTCACCCAAAAACTTTGATGTATAAAACATTAGATTTTTGTCCAGTCCATAACTAATAAGGTGTTTGATTAAGAAAATGTCTAGTTAAAACATGATTTATTATATAACAAGCAGTGCTAACAGCTTCAGCCCAGAAGTTCATAGAAATTGAGTACTCACTCAACATGGTTCTAGTAATTTTTTTGAAGAATACGATTTCTTCTTTGAACAACACCATTTTGATGAGGAGTTGTTGGAACTGGAAAATTGTGAGTAATACCTTTCTTAGTACAAAAAATTTCAAATTCATAATTTTGAAATTCACCACCACGATAACTATGAATAATTATCAATGGTCAGTTTTTCTCATTTTTAACTTGGGCCAAAAGTTTTGAAATTGGAAAAGGCTTCAGATTTCTTTTTTAGAAAATAGACCCATATGAATCTAGTAAATTCATCAACTAAAACAAATACATAGTATTTTCCTCCAATGATTCTAGTTTGTGAAGGACCAAAAAGATCCATGTGCACTATCTGTAATGCATTAGAAGTTAAAACTTCATTAATTGATTTAAAGATAGTTATATGTTGGTCGCCAAATTGACAAGGATCACAAACTTTTGATGAATCATATCTAAGATCTGGTAGTCCCTTTACAAGTCATTTCATTGAGTGTTTACAAAGGTTTCTTAGATTGAAGTGTCCTAGTCTTCTATTCCATAGCCATGAATAGTCTTCTATTTCACTTAAACTGGGTAAATTTTGGCTTTTAAGGTCTTCTATGTTAATAGTGTATACATTCTCTTCCCTATGGGAAGATAGAATGAACTCATCCTTGGAATTTTGTACTAGACACTTATCATTTCTAAAATCCACAAGGTAACCTTCATCACATAGTAGACTTATGCTGATGATATTGTACTTAAGACCTTTAAAAGAACAAACATTTGATACAATAACTTTTCCAAGAAAAACAATATTACCTATACCAACAATCTTTCCTTGAGAATTATCTCCGAAGGTAAACATTCCTGCATTTTTTTGATAATATTTTCAAAGTGATCTTTGTTTCCGGTCATGTGTCGAGAACAAAAACTATCCATGTACCAAATATTCTTGTTGGTACACTTCTCATTTTTCTGAAAAAGAAACAATTAGTTTTTCAGAATCCAAACTAGTTTGGATCCAGAAGGGTTAGATAAGAGAATTTTAGGAATCCACCTTTGTTTTACAAAATAAGCTTCATGAAATCCTAAAGATTGAGTTTTATTAAGAGAACACTCTCTTTTACAGTGTCCACCACATTGACACTTAGACCAAAAAGGTGTTTTCTATGGAACAAAATAGTTATTACTAAAAACAGGTTTGGAATAAATATAACCAAGTCCATAAAGATTCCTCAACGGTCGGAGTTGGGAATACATTTCGTCAATGTTCTCCTTTCCATAAGTAATGTTTGACAAACATTTTTTCAAAGAAATGATTTATGACATTAGTTTTAAAACTTAATTTTTATCCTCCAAAACATTTGATTTTGAACTAGGGTTAGGCTCTAAAACATTTTTCTTGGAAATCACAATTTCTAGATCCTTAGTAAGTTTATGCTTATCAAAATTGACTTTCTCAAGGGTTTTTAAAATACATTCAAAATAAGAAATTTTCATATCAAGATCATTGGAAATATCTGATACTTCTTTAGTTAAAACTGAAATTCTAGAATTTTCATTATCAATCTTTTTCGTAAGTTTAGAATTTTCATTTTCAAGTAGTTTACAAAATCTAGATACTTCTTCAAAAGAAGGTATTATATCATCGTCTGATGAATAAGAATCATCATTTTAAGATTAATAATATTTATTATCAATATAATTCTCATTTAAAGAGAAATCTTTAATAGCTTCACCCTTACGTACCTTGGCCATAGGACAATGATCTTCAATTGGTAGTCTGGATATATGTCCAATATTTCTCTGTTCTGAGGACTCATATTCTAAAGCATTGTCTAAAGAATCACTACCACTTTCACTCCAAGTATCATTTTCCTTCAAGAATTTCGTTGTCTTATAATTATTTTTCTTATTTCTTTCAGAATGTTTGTCTTTTTTGTCTTTTCTATTCAGTAAAGGACAATCAGGCCATATGTGTCCCACTTTCTTATATTCGTAAAAATTTATCTCTGAATCCTTCATATCCTTCCTATCATTCTTTTTGAATCTTTATTGGAAGACTTTCATTCCCGCAATCTTGTTCATCCTTCGAGCAAGATTGGCTAACTCATTTACCGAAATATCACAATCACTTGAATCAGATATAACAACTTTCTTGGATTTGGATCTTATTATCCTTTCAGGTGCTTTAGCTTTAGATATAAAAGCTACACTACCATTTCCATTCTTCTTATTTTTGTGATTAGAATCACTTTTCATTCTTTTATCATGCTGTAATAGAGTTCGAAATAGTTCATCAACAGTAATCTGGGAAACTTATCTATTTTCATCAATAGCTGTCCTTTTAGACTCCCATTCATTTGGCATTATATCTATATTATTATCTACAAGAGCTACATCATCAAGACCTTTATCCCCCATAGATTGTAAAATTTTAACAATTGTCATAAATATTTGTAGCACTTTACATACTAGCACTCGATAAGGAAAAACAAATCCATGATACACTGCTCGTAGAATTGCTTTTATTGTTTCTATAACATTGGATGTACCAAAATGTTTAACTTCCAATTTCATCCAAATATAGTTGGTTGCATCACAATAAGGAATCTGGCTGTATATATTCATGGTCATATAACATAATAATGTATTGTGTACATTGTAATTTAGATGATATTCTTACTTCTCTTGATTAGTGAAAGAACTGAATTCTTTGTCAGGAATTTTGTAACCTCCAGTAATCATTATAAAATTTTCTACACCAGTATTGATCACAAACATCTTCATTCGATCTCTCTAGTACTCATAATAATTCCCATCAAAGATAGGTGGTCTAGAAGGATTTAGGTTGTAAATTGACCCAATATTCATTCCTTCCATCTAATAAAACAATGTATTTTCCACTCCACAAGTGAGTGCAGTAATTAGTTAAAATGAAAGTTTGAAAGAAATAGAGAAAGTAATACTAATCAGTGGATACCTCCTTTGATACCAATTTTTGGATCGAATATGTATATGTATATGTATATTATATGGAACAATACCAGAGGGGGTGAATTGTAGGATAAAAAATTTCAGTTTAAACACTTAGAGATTAGTTTAAAAGGTCTTAAACTAATACAACTCAAACAACCACAATTGTATTGAATATAAAGGTATGATGTAATGTAATAATATTAGAAAAGTAAAGTAATCTTATTCAAGATGAATAAAATAATAAGAGTAATACATGTGTGATATATTCTACCATAAATCATATAAAATCTATTAATACAAATTGCAGTAGAATAATTGTAATTGAAAAAAGTAAAATTAAAAGTGTAAAGAAGAAAGGAAACAATTAAAATTCCTCTCTAATACAAACAACAGTGGAAATGTAAAAGTATTACAATTATTTTGACCCAAAGAGAAGGGTTATCCTTTCACCTAGAATAAGAGGTATGTCTTACCACCACCTTGGTAAGCCCTTGATATGATGATCGGTTTGTCTGTCTTCCTATACCTGGCATCCCTTGATACGATGATCGGAATTTCGATCTGCCTATCCTCGACAGCCCTCGATTCGATGATCGGATCTTCTGTCTGCCTATCCTTGGTAGCCCTCAATTTTGTAGGTAATCGACACCTCTATCTTTCAATCACTTGAAAGCCCTTGATACAATGACCAGACACACAAAGCACAAAGCATGATAGAAGTCACAACCTCTCTCACTAGAACATGATAGAAGCAAAGTATCACAGTTATATCACAGTCATTCTTTCTCAGCTTCAAATGAACTCTTATTTATCTGCCTTAGGTTCCAATAATAACATTTCCTCTATCCATTATATTTCTCCAAAAAACTCAGAGGGACTTGGACACCTGGTATTATAACGGTCACATTGAAACAGAAAGCACGACATCATTTTTATTAGTTTGTAACTAACTCAACGACATCATATTAGTTAAAACAAAAGACATATGAAGATGATAAATAAGATTACGATTAATATGAAACAAGTGTTTTTTTGACTAAGTACCAAAACCAGCAAGTAATGAATGTATGAGTATTATAAGTATTACTAAATGTAATGTATTGATATGATACAAAGAAATATAAAAAAAAGTGAGTACGATTGACAGAGTTAGTATGATACGATTGATAGAGTCAGTACGATGAAATTGACAAAGTCAGTACGATACGATTGAGAGAGTCAATACGATACAATTGACAGAGTCAGTACGATAAGATTGATAGAGTCAGTACGATACGATTGACAGAGTCAGTACAATATGATTTATAGAGTCAGTATGATACAAGATAAAAGACATTTGTGATTTCCAAAACATGATATAGAAGTCAAAGGAAAACTTTTGACTCAACAGGTATCAGGACCCAATTGGTTTAATTACCTAGATTCATTATAGAATATTGGTGTTTGATATTTATTTCTATAAAAGAGATTCATAAGGTTATATCTGAATTCTTAAGTAAAATATATAATGGTATAAATATAACACTAGAGCACTGTGGTTATCCCAAACACATTTTAAATCTAGTTAATAAGATCTCAACATATACTGTATGGTTTGATATTTTTTTTAGATTTAACATCTATCAAATGATGATAATAAGATCAAATACTCAATTCCATCTCAAGGGATTTGTGAATAAATTTCTATAACATTGAGATTTATCTTGTATCCTTATTAGATACAATGGAATGTTGTAAAATATGAAACCATTACACATCATTAATAAATATCCTATAAAGATGATTTTGAGAAAAGTATTATCTGATAGAGATGAGGTGTTTCTACTTAATAAGGTGATTAGAAACCACCCATGTAGCATTATTTCGTTTATATATTTCTAGGAGACTAATAAAATATTCCATGGTGATGTCCTCCCATTTCCATTCTAGTATGGGTGATGAACGTAACATCAATATAGAGTCTTTTCATTCAGACTTCACTTGTTTAAATACCTAGCACGGAGATACAAACTCTATGATATCCCTCTCCATTCCATCCCACTAGATGTATTCATTCAAATATATTTACAAATTCATACATCAAAGATGAATTTGAAATAAACAATAATTATCATCGTCTAAAAACTCCTTCCTTGAATTTGGTAAATAAAGAACACAAACACAGTCATTGAACTATACTATTCCCCCATAACGGAGGTTATTCTCATAGAAATTTCTAAAAATATTTTTTAGCTCTACACCATCTTATTTTTCATCTTTTATTTTTACGTGGATTGATGGTTGATCAATAATTTGATCATTGTAATATTTTTCTCATTATATTTGAATTTATAGATCATTATTTTATAAATATATAAATTTTGTATCTTTTTTATCCACATTATCTGTCAGTACCTACCTTCTCGAAGATAAGGGGAGGGAATGAAAATTTCCAGACCCTTCATTCATTAAGTTGATGGAGAGATAATGACCCCCTGAGTCCCACCTTCTATTGTCCCCAAAGTGGAGACTAGCACGAAGGGTATAGAATCAAATGTAATATGGAATTCATTACACTTTTTATTTCGTAGGATCGAGATGTATGATTTTAAAACCCCAAAAACATGAGAAATGATGGTATATGTAATTTAAAACAAAAATTAATTCCCATATACAGGTTCTGAATAATGTGATTCATGGTACATAAAAACTCCAAAGAGAAGTACCAATAGAAAATAAAAGAAGAGCAAGAATGTCAATGATTCAGGCTTTTGAGATAATAGGGTCTAACACGGTCCACAATTTCCTCCTAGAATCCTGAAAGCATTTTCATATATGTAGGGTGAGAATATATGTATACTCAGTAAGGAAAACTAAAATCTCTTGTGCACAAGTGGGGAGGAATTTTAATTCCCTATGAGAAAATAAGATAAATGTATCACCTATCATGGAAACTATCCACCCAAACCACACTATGGCACACACTCCAAATAACTCTAGTCATATAATTTTATATTAATAACAAAATTATTAGGGGTATCCCACCACACTTTCCCACTAGTTATTGAAGACATCTTACATGTGATACCTCTTCCGCCATTCTCACTGCAATCCCATTGCTACCCCCACAACAAAATTTTGGTCCAATTAAACAAGAGATAAACCTCAAAACACTTAGGCCTATACACCCACATGTGACCATGCTTGCAGACACCTAGGACGGAACAACTACTGCCATACCTGAAGACTCCTTGAGCCAAATAAGTATTTCCATACCCAAATACACCTATGCCACATCTCAAAGGCACATGGGAAACAACTTCCTGCACACACCTGGGCCAACCACCATAACACACCATGACCGAATAATCTTCACCTATAATGGACCTCAGGCCATCACAACCTGCTCGAAGAGTCTTGGGATACTCAGAAAAGGGTGTAGAAAAGGAGTTAACAACCTTCCACTCATAAGAGTGTGGGGATAACAACCTCCCCCATGAAATGGGGTTGTTCCCCACAATGTTCTCAACTTGGATGCGTGAGGATAATGATAAATAAGAACTAAATTATACATATTTGTATGAAAGCATGCATCCCATCCTAGAGGATCCAAAACCATCTCAAAAAAACACCCTCATTACTATTCATCGATAAAATGCACAACAGCCACAACCAAGTCAGAACTCATTCCCAGAAAACAATTCCCCATTGAACCCATTTTTGTTATCATATTAAATTGATTTAATTTAAAAAAAATCACTACTGAGAAACTAACAGACATAGTGAAAAGCCAAGGATGAGAAAACTGTCAAGTAGAAATTTAAGCATTCACACCTAGTTCTCCTGTAAAGTCACAAAAACAAAAGGGATCTTTGAGATCCCTAGATGTACTGATGCCAAACCTATCCCCATCATACAGCCCCACAAATCCACAAATCCACATACTAAAAACTACAAAATAGGGGATACCATTCATATCCATGTCACATACCACGAATCAATCAGAAAACCATACTCATCACTAGAACAGTGCAAGGAAGTTATCATATTTAAAAACACCTTTTTCGTCTTTTTGTTTGGTTAAATAGGGTGATCAGAGAAGGGGTTTTGTTCACTTTACATCCATTTAATCAATCATGTTTATCGGATTAACCAATTTCCATGTTATATCCATTCAATATTCACAAAATACAGGGGTTCATTACTGCACAATGAAGGACCACCATCTACCACTATTTTCAATTGACATTATCCCATACAATTCATAACATATATGAATTGATAAAGGAGTACCATAGAATCATCAAACACATCACTTTTTTCTTTAAAAACCATTTATTATCTTCATTAATGTTTGGATTCATCCATCCCAAAAATAAAAAATTATCATACCCAACCAACATGAATCAAATTAAGGAGAGACAAAGGAATAACCGTACTTGGATGATCGATGATCAATGTTTTTCTCCACCCACCAAGAATTGGGGATGCATGACTTGAAAGAGAGGAAATTTGAGGACAAGAAAAGTAAGTAGAAAAGGCTCCAGTACTGGTGAAATACTAGGGTTGGTTGGAGGGACTCCAAACACCCCATGGAAATGAACCGAGACAATCCCAGAAGAAGAAAGAATCTCTGTGCAATAATAGTGAGATCCTGGAGTTTCATGACATGAAATATTAAATGACCATAAATGAAGATTGTGGTTTCTCCACATGGATAGAAGATTATACATAATTTAATTAATTTCTATTTAATAATTCTTATCAGATACGAGGTGATAAGGGATGTGTGTTAATGTGTCTCCAGAAAATTTTTAACATGGGGAAAATTGTCAATGCACAACACAGTGTGACACCGAGGGATGAGGACATATGTTTTGGTAACCCCAAGGGTTACAAAATTAATGGGGGTTTAAAACACATATTTATACCTTTAAAACAGTCTTAAACCTCCTCAAATATGTATTAACACTTAAAGAAGTTGTTACAAGGGAAAATAGGAATGAAACCCCGACCCCCCCCCCCCCCCCATGAAACTGATCAGGTGACCCACCAGTAGGTGGGAATGATCGGTGACACACCGATCCGGACACACAGATCATTGAAACATCGATCTGGACACACCGACCGGGTAGCACTAAATTGTAACACACCTATCGGGACAAACCGATTAGGATGTACCCACCGATGACACACTGTTCATTGACATAATGATCAGTGATAGACTGATTAGTGACGTACCAATCTCTAATAGAATGATCGGTGATGCATCAATCACTAACAAACCAATTAGTGATTCATTGATCAGGACACCCCAATCAGGACACACTGATTCCGACACAATGATTACTGAAAAAATTATTGGGACACACAAAAAGGTGACATATCGATAGGTGAGGCACCAATAGGTGACAAAATGTTTAGTGACACACTGATCGGTGACAAAACTATCGGTGATGCACTGATCCAGATTCACTGATAAATGTCACTTATAGGTGACCTCATGGTGACTCCTGGTCACCGACACCGACACACTCCCCACTCACCCATGGCTTCTAGGCCACCCCATGAAACAAAATTTACCATGTAATAGACCACACGGGTCTGGCCCATTACATCATATACATCTCAATCTGTTCTCATCCCTGATAATCAAAACCAAAACTAAAGAAAAATAGACTGGTCTAAACAACCACCTCGCGATATAACTTTCATGAGCAACCCTCTTTGATATATAGGAACATGTCTCCCTCACGCTGATCAACTATATAGGAACTACCTCTCCCCTACCTTATGCATCCACATAAACATGTAACGGTCCTACCATCCCATCATATGGATTAGGGATTCCATTCTTCCATGTCAAAATACAATCCACTTTGGGTGGGACTCAGTCACAAGCATGGGTTTATTTGCATCTGCCATAACACGTCTTGATTCGAGATCATATTATCCCTTCCCCACATATCGGGAATTTTCAAAAACATTCTCAATATTAAGAAACAAATAATATCATAACATAAACATGATATCATTATATCACACCAAGTCACAAAAACAAGGACATCATGGAAGGCTTGAAACAACAACTCAAAGTAGGTCTGGGTACTAGTTTCCCATATGAGCTTCTCTCTTCATTATTCTCTCCTTGAGGCCATCATGCATCCACGACATATGGACCAAATGGATGATTTGTCCAAGAAGAACCTTCACCTTCCAGTCCTCGATCATCATTGGTCACTCCATGAACGTAGCATTTTCACCTATATCCAAATCTCCCCACTCTATTTCTTAGGAATCATTGTGTAGATATCGATTATGGTGGGAGAAATGGAAAACGTTGTGGATCCTTTCCAACTGATGTGTCAATGATAGCTGATATGCCACCTCACCAACTCACCCCAATAATTCAAACGACATGATGAAACTAAGAGAGATATTTCTCCCCTTTTCGAGACTTTTCTTCCCACGTCGAGGGGAAAACATCAAAAACACATGGCCTCCAACCACTAACTCTAAGGGACTCCTCCAACGATCATTATATGACTTCTGCAGGTCCTGGGATACCTTCATCCTCCCACACACAATCTAAACCTTGTCTTTGTTTCTCTGCACTAACTCTAGGACAAGAACACCTGCCTCCCCAACATCGGTCCAACACATGGTCAAACGACACAACCCCACAAATATGTTTTCAAATGGTGTGATGCCGATAGTAGAGTTATAACTATTATTGTTGGAAAAATCTAATAAGGGTAAATGTTGTTCCCGTGATCCCATGAAGTCATAAACACATACCCTTATCATATCCTTAAATTTATGGATGTCCTGCTCTATTTGACCATCTTTCTGTGGGTGAAAATCAGTGCTAAGGCGTAGATGGATGCCAAAGGCATGCTACAATCACCTCTATAATCGTGAGGTAAACTATTCATCCATATCCAAGAATATGGACCTCGGAACACCATGAAACCACACCACCTCATCCACATATATTTTTTCTAAATCATCCCCAAGTCTAGACTCATTGTTCACCAGGAAGTGAGATGATTGTGTCTGCCAGTCTACCACGACCGAGACAACATCACAATATCCTTGAACCTTGAGTAGTACCTCATGAAATTCATCGATATTTCATACCAATTCCACATGGTGACATCTAAATGCTACAAAAAACCTCCTAGGACGTGGTGTTTATCCTTCACCTATTGACACAATAGTCAGCTTTCCACAAACTCTTCCACTGCACATTCCACAATAGGCCACCAAATTTATTCCCTTAGTCCTTGGTACATCTTGGAAAATCATGTGTGTAACTCTAATAATGAGAAATAAAACTCATGGAAAACACCCACATGCATCATTTCTAGAAAAAAATATTCCCTTGTAAATGCATATAATTATTACCATCCTCTGACCACCCTTTCGGAGCATTTCCTTTGTCAACCTGAACCCGAATCACTTCACTCTCATAGTCTATCCACTAAGACTCCTCCACCTAATATAACATAGACAAATGAAGTGTCATATGAAATAGATAACCTATACCATGACCCACCCTTGCATCTAGGAATAATGCATCCAACTCCTCCATTGCCATCCAGGAATCTGAATGTTCTTGAATAGCTTCCCTCTTCGACTTCCTACTCAAGGAATCAGACACAATGTTCCCCTTACCTTCAGGGTAAGATATCTTGATATTAAAGTCCAAAAGAAACTCCACCCACCATTATTTTCTCTATTTCTGGTCCCTATGGGTAAAGTATGCATCAAACTATTGCGATATTTGAATACAAAAAATTGATCCCCAAGGATGTAATGCCACCACATCTTCAATGTGAACACTACTGATGAAATCTATAGGTCATGGGTGGAATAGTTAATATCCTTTGGATGTAAATAACTAAACCCATAAGAAATGACTCCCTACTACTGAATCAACACACACCCCATTCCATGTACAAAAGAATCACAAAACACCTCAAAAAACCCCTTCCTCTGGAAACCTCATAACTGGAGCACTAACTAACCATTCCTTCAGATAAATGAAAGGTACTCGACACTGCTCACTCCACAAAAGTCCTGGTCTTTTCTGGTCAATGCAATCAAAGGAGATGAAAATCGAGATAATTCCAGTATGAAGCACCGATAATAGACTGATAGACCCAGGAATCTACTATCCTCCATCACATTTTTGGGTTCTTCGAATGAAACAAATGCTTCAACTTTTGATGGATGAATTACTACATCATTCTGAGTCACCACAAGTCTATGAAAATGCAATTGTCATTTCAAGACTATCAATTGGAAAAACACCTTCCCAAATTAAATGGGGGTGTTCAACATGAAGTGCTCAACAGAGGTGGGGCGCAAAAAAGAAAAATAAGAACAAAATAATACATATAGTTAAACAAGAACTCTTCCATCCAATGGTTTCCAAAACATGACCATAGACCAACACCCTCAATACGATCCATCCATAAAAATAACAACAGCCACAAACTATTCACAACTCATTACATAAAACAATTACCCATTGAACCCATTCTTGTTATCATATTCAAGAGGTTTCATTTAACAAATTATTCACAACCTGGAAACTAAAAAACATAGCCACAAGCCTAGGAATGAAAAACCTTCAAGAAGAAGTTGAAGCATTCAAACATATTTCTTTTGTAATGTCACAACAACAAAAGGGATACCTGAGATACCTCAAATAACTGAATCCAAACAAAGCCCGAACATATATTCCCACAGATCCCCTAATCCAGAAAAACGAAACTGCATAATAGGGGATCCCATCCCCATCCATTTCAACTCAGAATCATCAAAAATAACATTCCTACTCATCACTATAATAGATGAATGTAGTTTCATATTTAAACACACCATTCGTTTTTTTTTATGTTAGGTTAACCGGAGTGATCACAGATGGATTTATGTTCACTGCGCATCCATTTAATCAACAAAGTTTTAATGATTAACCAATTTCCATGTTACAACCATTTAATCGTCATAGAAGATAGGGGATCATTAATGTGAAAGGGAGGATCGAAAGAAACAACTATTTTCAGTTTATATAAGCCCATAAAATTCATGACATATTAGCCAAGATAAAAGAGTACAACATCATCATCAAAAACACCAATTAATTATTTCAAAACCATTTATTATATTTATTAAGGTTTGGTTTCATCAATCCCTGAAGGAAACATTTTCATATCTACCCTGCATGATACAAAATTGGGTGAAAAGAAACAAGAACCTTCCCTGGATGATCATCAATCAATGTTTTTTTCAATGCGCTAAGAACTGGGGATGCCTGACTTGCAAAGAAGAACTCTGAGGACTCCCAAAGTGAGCAGAAAAGGATCCAACACTGGTGCATAACTAGCCTTGGTTAGATGGACCCCAAACGAACCATGGAATGGAAAAAAGACTAGCCCATAAGAATAGTGAATCTTTGTTCTATAAAGGTTAGATCTTGGACCTTGGAGATATGAAATCTTGAATGCCTTTAATGACGAATTGTAGTTTCTCCATAAGGTTTGGCAGTTACACTTGACTGTATTAATTGGTATTTAATAATTCTTATTGGAGTGGTGACGATAAAGGCTGTAAGTTATAAGGTTTTATGAAACTACATAATAGGGGGAGAATATCTAAATGCACAACACGGTGAGACATTGAGTAAGGAGGATATATGTTTTATTAACCCCAAGGGTCACCCAAAAATGGGGGTTTAAAACAGCTTTTACTGCCTTCAAACTGGGCTTAAACCACTTTAAAGAGGTATTAAAATATAAAGGAGTCGTTAGGGGGGAAATTGGGGAATGAAACCCTAACCCCCCCCCCCCCCTATGGAATTGATTGGGTGACCCACCGGTTGGTGTGGCCAATTGGTGACACACCGTTTAGGACACACAGATCAGTGGCACACCAGTCAGGACACACTGATCAAGACAAATCGTTTGGGACACACTAATCATTGGAACAACGATTCGGACACAACGATTTGGATACACCAATTAAATACACACCAATCGTGACCTACTGATTAGGAGGCACCGATCAGGATGCACAGATCAATGACACAATTATCAGGACAGACCGATGTGTGGCATAGAGATAGGTGACACAGTGATCGGTGACAGACCGATCAGTGAAGCACCGACTAGGATGCCCCCATCGATGATGCCACTGTGACGCCCTTCTACAAGCAACGATGCCCTCCTCACATACCTATAGCAATCAATCCACCCCAAGAACTAGATTTGACATTGTAATGGACCATTAGGGTCTGGGAAATTACATAATGGAAAATCTAGCATGATCCTTTCATCTCAAATATTTGGCCACAAAATTGTATTTCCCATTTTGGTAATTTATTGAGATGTTATAAACCATTATCCCCTATAACCATATACTCTTTTATATGATTAACACCTTCGGTGTAAATATATATTACAAAGAAATTATCATCAGTATATGTAGCATAATTTCCCCTATTAAGATAAATAATATATATAATTAATGAAAAAATTTATTGTGATAAGAATAAATCATGAGTTGAGAAATTTTTCTCATGAATCATATACTATCATGAGGCATAGGTTATTAACATGCTAATCTATTTATGAATAAATAACAATAAATTTTCCAATTCTTAAAAATGTGTTATAAAATATTCCACACAATATGGTAATTTATTGATAGGTAAATTTACTAAGCTTCTATTTAGTTCATTGAAATTTTTGAGACATCCATCTATCTAGAGGGACACAAAAATATTCTGAGTTAACATTTTCATAAGAATATATAGTCATGATAAATTACCCAAAAACATTTGATAATATCAAACTAAACCACTAAAACTATTGATATTAGTGTCCATGGATGGTCTTTGAAAGAACCTATAGACTTTATATTTTATGGATCTACTACTACACACTATATTGAGAAAATATCTCCCAAATTGAAAAATTTGGAATAATAAAAAATTAAATTTTTATTATTGTTAGTCCTTCCATATGGTCTTTTGTAAAATTCATACGTGGTTTCCATGGTATTCATTTCTTTTGGAGGGGATAATAATTTCCTCTTAAAATACTACCAAAAACTAATCACGTTAATTTTTAAAGACTATATTAATCAAATCCATAAAGATAAAAGAGGATTTAATAAGACCAAAAGTAATCACTATATATTCATCAGGTCTAGAACTTGTATGGAATGTTTTTGTGGGTATATCCTCTTACTCCAACCTCAACATATTACATCCAGAACAAAGGTCTATAATTGAAACGTGTTTATCTATGTGAAGTCGATCAAATAGGTCATCAATACAGGGGAGAGGATATATTTTCTTGATTTTAATATTTTTCAACACCTGATAATCAAGTCACAATCTCATTGATCCATATTTATTTTTTCATAAAAGATCATGTTCCCTCCTACGTGACAGACTTGAACAAATGAATCCCATTACATGGTTTTCTGTGAGTTACATTTTCAAAAAATAAAACTATATTACGGTTATTCTATAGGGACCCTTTGAAATTATTATTGCATAAGTTTTGAGTTTAATTGGGAGCTCAACATCATGTTTTAGAGGAAGGCTAGAATACTCTTATAGAAATAAATCCAAAAATTCATAAACAATGGGCACATCATCGATGATTATTTTTCCCCAACCATTTGAGTTAAAAATGGGTTATAAAAGTGAATTGTGAAATATAAAGTTGGCTTAATCTCTATATGATCCTTATAATTGTCGTCACACTTATAAACAATCATTGTTTAATTTTTTATATGGAAAAACTTCACTTCCATGTTTTTTTGGTTATTTATGAAGGGAAGGCCAATAAAACCCTTAGATGACATAAAATTTATCTAGAACATGAATGCAATGATTTTCCTAAAACACGTACCCACTATTATCTAGTAGAGAGGAATCATACATGTGATATTAGATCATCATAACATTAGAAAATTCACTACATGTTAAATATATAATCATTTCGGTGGAGTTTTAATACCCTTACAAAATTATTTAGAAATTAATGAGTGGGTATATCTTTAATAAAATAATACGTTATATGTTTTAGAGTTGATAGAAATTGTACCTTCCACCACATCATTATCATACTCGTCATTAGAAATAGGGATCGCGTGATATTTCTCCTTATCCATTGGATGTATACTTTTCTTTCAATATTCATCACAAGAAATCTGATTATGTAACATCTTAGTCCAATTCCCATTCAATTTACAGGTCATAATTTGATGTGGGGGTGGTACATGTTATGTAGATTTCTATCCACTAATGTTTTTAGCAATATTTATACAATCACGTTGGAAATAAAATAACTAAAGGACTTCACATATACAATTGAAATATTTATCAGAAACATTTACATAATTTATTACATTATTATTCCCACACATAGTGCAAAATGGATTGCTCATTTTATACTATTTATGGTTTTTAGATTTCCCTTTAGTCAACATCATCCTTTTATTATAAAAACCACGAGATTAATATGTAACTCAAACTTCCATTTCAAACATGATTTAAAAAATCCAAATGAACTCATATATATTGAAATATATTATGTATATCTCCCTTCTAATACTTTTATTTAATCTAATAACAAAATTTTCAACAATAATTTTTTGTTGGATGGTAAGTTCAGATGTGTACATCCTAGGTCCTATAAATTTGATTTAATAGGTTCCTATAAATTCATCATAAAATTGATTTAACTCTAGAAACTCCTTCTTAGTTTTTATATGTTGAATATGAGGAATATTATAACTGAATGATATTCTCTTGATATCGTCACAGTAAAGGGTTTCAATTTTATCATTCCTACATGTATTTTTAATTACAATTCACCACTAGATTTCTTCTCCCTATAAATGATAAAAAATAGAATTAATTTATAAATATTTCTAAAGCTAGATAATATTATATATTATTTTAGTGGTGTTGATTCATTGTTCAGTTACAATTGGATTATAATACCTACTAATATATTGTGAATATTTATTTATTAAATACTCAACTAAATTTTTTTTCCCTTCATTTTTCATTAGGGAGTCCCATAAGATTGATTACATAAGAATTTTTTACATGCATAACATCATGATATTTACATCCAACACTAATAATATTGACATGATTAATGGGAAAATAAATTAATTCTCTATCACTATAATAATTAACATTGTTCCATTAGATTCCAGCCATTAACTAAAACTAAAAGGCATAGAGTAAGAGACAATTTCATATTGTGTAACCACAAAATATTAGAATTTCATTAATAAGATTATAAATTATGACAAAATTACTCTATGAAAATATTGGTTTATATTAGTCCATTTAGATAAAAAAATATATTTAAATAATTATTAATGGTTCATAATTAGTTGGTAAATTTCCAAGTCATAGCTCTAGGGTGTGAAAAAAATGGGTGTATAGTAAGGCCCATTGTCATGCACTAGTTCCCAATCAAATAAAGTGTAATACAATGTTTTCAGGTTTATTACACCCATGTACATATGTGTTAGATCCATATAGATTATTACTCTCTAGAAATGGATGTATTACTAGGAAACTAATCACTCTCTCATTTTCCAAAATTCTAGCACATTTTAATATACATTGAATCAACCATTAAATTATCCATAGAAATCTGATTAGGGTCTCAGTTAGGTTTTATCACCCTAGATTGTAATGGTTTTAAGACCATGTGATATTATAATATATCCAAGATAGAATAAGTATTATTTTCTCCCTATTTATATACAACACCATGATAAGGTTATTCTCTATAATAGAATGTGTTATATCAGGTAACACGTAAGACTATGGTTTACCACCATTAAATAGCGCACCCATTATAAAAAAATGTTATTAACATTTGAAATTATAATTGTCAAAATAATCGTCATTGTTGAATTCAGGCTATTTAAATTATCATAGGGTGTTATTTTTAATTTTTCTAAGAAGGTTCATTTTATGATGAATAGTTAAAAATACTACATTTTAGTTAATAACTACCTTTTTTATTCAATTTTATATTTAGGTAAAATTATATTTTACAATGTTTTTGATATAAATATAGATTTATTACAAATAAATTATCATAATATAAGTCATTTCAATAATTTTCTTAATAAATTTTATAGTTAAAACCATATTGAACTTTTGAAACTTTCTACTTTAAAACCCCACTTTCTCGCCATATCTATGTGATTAGCGTTAATCGTAATTTTCCAAAGTATTTCATGTGAATAATAAAAATGGACAAACATAGTTATAATCAGTAAAATATTTTTTTTAATAATATATAAATATATATATATATTTGACCCAAAATACAAGTGAGAGTGATTAAAATTAATTGCAAATATAAAGGCAAGATTAAGCTTATGATAAGACTAAACCTTAATATAAAGGTCTTGAATGACAAGGGAACATGTATAAAATTACTTTTATGAAATTAATTCGATAATATTCAAAATATTTTTAAAATTTATGGTTCATTGGGATATTTTTAAATGGAACATCCCTGTATAAAAGGTTATGTAATGGGAAACTCAAAAATGAAATCTTTAATCATTTATGATTTATAAAACGTTTATATTTGTAATAAACAAAATATATTGGTTTATAAATTTTATTTATATAAATAAATTGGTTATTGTTATAATAATAATTTGTCAATAATTTTAGAGATTTTTTAGTTACCTAAAATACATAAAAACACCAATGTTGTGTTTTTTGTTAAAAATTAACTTATATAAAATGGTACTATAAATATTAAATTTTAAATATATTGATTGATTTATTTTCATTATTTATTTTTTTAGATCAATATATAATGTTTCAAAGAATTAAACTTAAATTTTTTAATTTAAATATTAATTTAATATTTCAAATTTAAACTAGAATACATAATGTAAAAATTGATATTTTTTTATTTTACAGTAAAAGTTATTTTAAAAAAAGATTAAAAAATTATTAAAAAATTATGTTGTGACAAGTGATAGTTATGTAATAATAAATAATAAATATGGATGATTAATGTAGTAATAGTTCTTTTATATTTAAAATATTTACCCATGTATTGTAGAAATACAATTAACAAGGTCCAGGATTAAGTAGTATTGTAGCATGTCACATGCACATGTTGTAAAAATATTTTAAAAAACACATAGAATTTATTTATTTTATAAATTATATATACTATTAAAAATTATGTGTTTATATATTTTATATTAAAAATAAAACTTATTTTAGTCAGAATGGATAAATTACATCGGATAAAGAACTATATTCTGTAATAAAAAAATGATAAATTTGGTATTCTTATATTATAAGGAACCACATTAATAAAATTAACATATTTGTTTGAGTTGGTAGTTTATATAGACCATAATTATAATTTAATACATTATTTTTTCATTTTTTAGACACATTTGGTAAGTTTGACATCCCATTAATGTATATCATATTATATTTACATGAGTACCACCCCCATCCCATATAAAAATTTAACATCCCTCCCATTTACTCACACCAATAAAAACACATTAGTTAGGAAAATATCTACAAACTTCACTTATAAAAATCCCTCACTTCCTCCATGTATCCATTATTTGGGTAGAAATAAACACAAGGAATTTTTTTGGTACAATCACAAAGAAGTTACTTGATTATGATGTAACGTATTCTTTCATGATCTCTTGTTTCATTTCCATTCTACATAACCTCAAATATAAATATATTATTATCAAATAAAAATAGTATCTTATATATACTAGTTTTTCCATTATTATTGTTATACCTACACATGCACACACTTACTTTTAAGTGATAATGAGCATACATATCTATGAACAAAGAACTTATACATCATATAATGATGATTGTTCATTTTTCCACTACCACCTCCCATGGAGGTCATTATGATAGAATATATTTTTATAAATATTATATATTATATTTTTTATGTATTTATTTTTATAATTTTTTTAAATCACACACTTGAACATTTAATTTTTTTAAATATGATAACATCACTTGTGGAAGTGTGGAATATACCCACCTCAATGCGATGTTATTCTTTCACATTATAGATGGATCATATTTTGGATAAATATAATAATAATGTATGACATATATTAATTAAATATGAAACTATAATTATAATAAACATATATATATATATATATGATTTACTTTTCATTCTTTGAATACCAAACAATGAAATGAAAGTAGCGTTCATGCGTACGTTTGGCCGATCGTTTTATTGAACGGTGCATTACCTTTCCTATATCCAAACACTATATACTTTTATATATAAATATATAATTATTATATATGATAATAAAATAATTTTTAAATTTTTTAGATTATTAGGCCATGATCTAATTAACCAGAACCACATGTAATAATTTAAAACTTACTTGAGAAAACATGGAAATTAACACCCAAACAGTGAAAATAATGAATATTTATTTACAAACAGGTAATAAATTATTATAGAAAATTAATATATGATGTTAAAAATAGTTTTATGGTTATTTAATATGTTATTAAAATATTTTAATCCATTACACAGGGGGATAAATTCCACACTCAAAAACAAGGATAATGTGAAGGATTTTCCACAGGATTTATATTACAATGAGGCTTAATTGTTGTTATGGACCATGAATAATTTTTAAGACGTATATACTATTTTTGAAATGTTATATCATGAAAATATGTATTCTTATGATAAAATTGGTCTCATTAGATGTTATTAATCTTAGGGGACTATTATTTTAAATTTTTCAATGTGGTGTGGGACGCATTGTGATTTTATAGATTATATTCCCCAGGAATGTTTTAATGGAATTTAAATAGTATCTACACTCATTTCCTATCATCTATTGGGGAAATTTTATATATATATATATTAATCAATATATGTATTTGATAAAAATATTATTTATTTAATGTGAGGGATTCTTTGGATAATTAAGACAAGGTTTGGAGACCATTTTTTGTATGTCCAATGGGTTGCAGAATAGTTAATGAAATCCCCTTAATGCATTGTTAGTATCATGAGATGATATTTTTGGACAAAATAGATGGGTTTTTATAGGATAGATAACCCTTCTTGTGAATGTTTTTGATTGTAATGGTTCTATGTACCTTGGAAAAATGGCTTCTAATAATGAAACATTTACTTAATTTCTTTTCTGTTATTAATCATCAATGAAATATTTCATTGACATATCTATGCACACATTAAATATAATTTTCATTTATTAAATATCATGTGTTTTATTTTCATACCATGTAATATTAATTTTTTTCAATTAATTTGAATGGATTGTGTTATGAGTTATTTTCCATACCGTGTTTATTTATTCTCATTGATTCATTGTTTCATCTAAATTACTTACCCTCAATTAGAATATAAGCTAAACCTTATTATGTTTCCTTTGAAAATGTTATGATGGAAAATTATTTGAGAAATCATTCAAAGATGTAAATCATTTTATTTTATTTTGTATCATCTGAATATTTCGTAATTAACAATGTATTATGTATATCATGTATGTAATATAGATTTCCACGAATAATAAACTCATCGGACCTTTGGGATTTGATTCTTTGTAATCATTACAATGAAAAAAATAATTCACCAGCTCTAGGTTAATGTGGTCGGGGAATTACAGTTGGTATCAAAAGATGTTTTTCAAAAACCATGGAATCTAGTTTTAAAAATCTTAAATTAGTTATAATAATCATTATATTTAATTTGAGGATGAGTAGTGAAGAACATACTTGCATTTTGAAAAGGTAGATATTATTATATTATTAATAGAAATATATCCCTATCAGCATATTAATGGTGATATGGTTCTGGTACAAATGTACCTAGGTGTGATAACTCTGAAAATGTATTTCAACCATGACATGGGTTACCTATTACAGAAAAATGATCCTTACTATGCACTTAGTTTTAAACTACTTGGGGATATTACTACGATAATTCATGTATTATATAGCAACAATTCTATTGGATTTAAAATTAATGATTCCCCAAACGTAAAAAATTATAATGATTCTAGGATTTATGATGCATAAATTTATTTTATGTGTTATAACATATTTAGAGTTATAAAAAGTTATTAATTTTAAGTGAAAATCCACTATATATAATTTTTCATAAATGTATACAAAACTAATGAATAATAAATCCACCAATGGAAATTATTCATATAGTAAGAAGGATTATATCTTATATGGTATTAATTTTTTCTTGAAGGCATGTAGTGCCCATATTTTTTAGTAAATTGAGGATATTGAAAAATGTTATTATTAGGTTGATAAAAAATTATCCAATCCATATAGATTATAAGGGACGAAATAGAATATGAGGATGGACGAGAAAAATATGGATAAAGGGGAGTAGGTATAGAAGTACATTTCTACATATGATAATTGTGAGAAGAAACTCCCTTGTAATTTCTTAGAATTAATTATAGTTTTTACAATTGTGAGAATAATGGCCTATATAATTGTAACTTAATGGGAAAAAATTCTAATATAAACAATTCATCTATATGGAGATGAGAAACTACACAATTAATTATCTCAACCATAAATAGAATATACCTTAAATAATGATATTAAATAATGAACATGTTATACTACTGATGTAGATAAAGAGGAGTGATTAATATTACTTTTCCAGAATTCTATCATTTGAATATTTTTTCAATAATATTCTTTTCATAAAATGTATGAAATATGAAAGGATTTTGCTACACCACTTTTCCATTATGTATTTCAGATCATATGTTGGTTTATTCTAAGAAATTTTTTTTGTTAAATGATATATTTTAAAAAAAACACATGATTGAGGTAATGATAACCCCTAATATGTTATCGATGATGAGATATTGATAATGAAATGATTGATTTGAATAAGTTCTGAAATCCATGTATCTGGGTAATTATTTGTCGAAAAAGTGGTATATTCTATCATTAATGGAGTTTACAACACTTTTGGATATATAAAGTTTATCTAATAACATTAGTCATACATAAGGAATAAGGGTGAATAGATTTCTCTATTAAGGATTCATGGTAATTTTCCTTATTTCTATATTTCAACATGATACATGATGATGTTAATCTCATTTATAGAATATGAAAATATAGAGATGCTTCTAGTTGATTTATGTTTATTGCTCAGTTCATTTTTGGATATTTAGTGATTTTATTTCTGAACTGTTGAATAAAAAATGTTTAGCAATATTGACTATTTATGAAATGGTTTATGTTGAAATTTGGATATGGTATAGAGATTGGTATATTAAATCACAATATGTTGATTCTTGTTCTAATATATGATGAAAAATTAGTTAATGGGAGGCCCAAAAGAAAAGATTTTTCTTATAAAAATGTACCATGTAACTATATTTAGTTATATTTTATGAGGGAAAATGAATTACTCAACTCCAGGAAAAATGATATTGAATCCAAAATTGTTTTCGCAGAACTGTTATTATTGATAAAATTCAAGGTCCCATAGATCATCATGTATTTTGTTTTTTGGTTGTCAGATTTCTTCTAATCAAGTTATCTTCCACTCTCTATCATAACATGATTGTTAGACATTTCATATATATCCATATTTCTATATAATAAAATTGTTCAACTACTAGGGAACCTAGTTATGTGACCATTTTACATTTTTTTATCTCTTATTAAGAATATGTGTTATTAACCATATTCACTATGTTGGTTTTCATTAATAATGAATTCAAATATCAAAATTGATATTAATAAGATAAGGATTAAATTACAATGAATCAATTTAATTAGGGTTGGAATAATTTAACACACAAATAAATAAAAATATATTCATGTTATAATAAATATTATTTTTTATATATCTATAATAAATATCATCTAAATCAATTTCTACACACCACATGGAGTTAGCCAGCATTACACACAAACCTGGGTTTTACTGGCTTTAAATAGAGTACCCATTTTGGAACAAAATTTTTGAAATATTTTAAATTTTAATTGTTAAAATAAACTTCATTTTTTCATTCATAATGCTAAAACTTTCATAAGGATAATTTTTATTATTTTGATGAGAAGTTTTATTTTTTTATGAATAGTGAAATATAATTTATATTTGTTAAAAAATTCAGTTTTAATTAAATAATTATTTAGATTAAGTTATATTTTAAATTCATTTTTATGTCAAAATAGATCAATTTAACAAATATTAACATAATTTACAACATTATTATAATTTTCATTTTAAAGTTGAACATTAAAACCTATTGTACTTAAAGAATATTTCTACATTTAAACCAATCGTTTTATCCACAACTGTTTGAGTAGAGTTAATATTAATTCTCCCAATATTGTGATTTTAATTTTTAAAAATGAACACACATAGTTGTAATATCTGAAATATTTTCAGATTGATATAATTAACATAATTTTTGAGAAAATATATTCGGGAATGTGATTAAATTTAATTTCGGTGGTTAAGGTATGATTTATGTTAATAATGTATTAAATAATAATATTAGTGACCAAAATTCATTAGAAAATTCTCAAAATTCAATTTTATTCTAATAATTAGACCATATCACCAATTTTTACTAATATTTTATTTAATTATGATATTATTAAATCAAATTTCTATATATAAAAGGTTATATAAGGAAAAAGACAAAAAAAAAGTTATATTCCTTACCTTTAACATTTTTAAATCATTGAGATATGTGAAAACATCATATTTTTGGTTATATATATCCTTTATAAAGATAACATGTTTTTTTCCTCATAATAATGTTTCCAAAATTTTATAAATGTTTTAGTTACTTAAAATACCTATGAAACACCAATGTAGGGATTATTTATTTATTAATCAAATAAAACATACAATTATATAATATTAAAAAGGAATAATATTGACTAAATTATTGAATATAATTATATTCTAGATGAATGTATTATTTTTAATCGATTTAATCTTAATATAGTTTAATTCAGATATTATTTCTAAATAAAAAGTTTAATATAAAATAAAAATTGTCAAAATTGACATTTTTTATATTTAACAATAAGTGATATTTCATTGGAAGATTTAAAATTATTAAAAACATGATATTCTTAAAATTAATTTTTATGTTTTAATATATATTAAATATTTTCTATTTATAGACCAATTAATCCTTTATAAGTAACATTGTGACAAATATTTTGTAAAAAGTTTTTAACATGGTCCGAGTTTATGTCGTGTTGTATAATGGTACATATTCATTTTTTAAATTTAATTTACAAAAAAAATTTATTTTTTATTTGAGAAGATTGTAATCATATTAATAATTTATGTCTCTATATTTTCTAATAAATATCATTTAATTTTAATTTATAATGGTTAAATTACATATTTTAGAAAACTGGAGACCTTAAGAAATCCAAAAATGATACAAATTAACTATTATTTGGTGAAAAGAATCCAAATTATTAAAATGCACATATTTTGGAGTAGTAGAGATTTTTTATTGAACATTATTCTAATTTAATCCCTTATATCTCCATTTTATAGACATATTATGTAACATCCTGATTCTAAAAGACACCCAGAGGTGCCTCGTACCCGGTTTTCCACATGGCCTCAAGCACATTTCCCCGAATTCCAAAGGATGCTATCTAGCTGCAAGGGCCATGAGTGTGATAGTGGGGAAACTATTTCCTCATTGGCAGAGTACACAATGGAAGTAAACAAATAAACACAAGGGAGAAAGCAGGGGTAATATCATACAAAAATAGAGAGAGGAATTTTGGTAGAATAAACTGAAACACATATATAAAGTGATGCATGATACATATGTCTAGGAAAGCATGAAAACAAATCCCAATGATGAAATATAGTAAGAAAATAAGAAAAAAAAAGAAAAAAAGTAATCAGTTCCACATCATTGCAAGCCTAATATTGGTCTCGTTCCCTCCATCTCCACAACATATAATGTACCTGAATTAGAAGGGCACTTTCCCTTTTCAATAGCTGCAAAAATATAATCTATTTGGGCCTAAAAGCATGGGCCAAATAGGGTGTGCGACTAAATCCCAATAGGTAACCGCGATGAGATATGTGCCTAAAAGTCAATGAGTATATGGAATGTAACAGTATAAGAAACAGTAAACAAGAAAGTACTCAACATTAATGAATCAATTATTTCAATATCAAGAAACAAATAACCAAGCAGATAAACACAAAAAGCTAACCCTCTAGGAAGTACCAACAACATAACACCTATGGTCTTACCTAGAAACGAAAGAAAGGAGATAAAAAATGTAACCCTATGGGATGTACCTGTAACCTATCCCCTATGGTCCTTCCAAACAAGTACAAGCAACCCTCTGGGAAGTAAACTCATTCTAACCCCTCTTGTTCAGCTTAAGCATAGACTCTCTGAGGAAGAAATCACCATCAATTCCCATTATAGTCTAGTATAGTAACTAAAGGCTCTCTATGGAATCACTTCAGTCACATTCCCTCTATGGCCCGCGTCAAAGAACTACAGACTCTCTGAGCAAGCACTAAACGTTAATTCCCCCATGTGGTCTTGCATCGTAAGTTGGAATGACACTATGGGGATACCCTTACGTCCATTTTCCCTATGGTCTATACATCCGGTTTACATAGCCCTATGTAAGTCAAGAAAATGTCATAGCACGTATCAGCAAAGGTAACCCTCAAGAAATACTTGGCTAGCATTATATATCATAACAACATAACAGAACAATAGTCACACCATCCTATAATACTAGGCATGGGAAAGTAAACAACTTCTTAATAGGAAAACTATACTCAATGGGTCAAAACAGGGAAACCAATGCATGGTCAACACATCTAAACCACAAAAATTAGACATATTCATAATCAACTATCATCTTCTCAAGAATTCAATCATGACAAGAAAACAATATGGCTAAACCAGTAAATTCCCAAAACCCCATTCATGGTTAATGGAATTTTTTGCATATAAAAATATAGGAATATCAAAAGAAAGGTTCAATCCAACTACCTTAATGTTGTTAGATCTCTATATGTGAACCTCAAGGCTTGAATAACCTTATAACACAAAAGATCCACAAAAACATCTAAAAGCTTCAATAGAGGACAACATGATGAAGAAGAGGAATCATGAAACGAAGCTCAAGTAGAAGATAGAGCTCATCTAGTCTATCCCAATGCAATCGACGACGGTCGAATCAGATATCTAATGTGGGATCGAGGGCTCAAAGAAGGATCACAGCCGTATGAGTTCTCTGGGGTGATGAAAACCTAGATGAAGACAGTTTTGTCGATTAGACATGACCCTGGTGAGTCTAATGAAAAAAATAATGTTCATGACATGTAATTTTCATGTACATGGCGTGTACTCTCCATTTCCATACTCATCTCAAGGTGGCCTCCATGTCACTCCCACACAACCGTGTGTTTATCCATGAAATGGCCAGCACACGGCCTCCTGTGGAAAAGTTGTACACTGCGTGTACTCATAAAGTACATGGCGTGTACTACAAAAATTTCCAGAGAAACCTCTTTTCCTAAAAAACGACCCATAAAGGAAAAACGTACCTGAAAAGAAGATCTGGGTTCTTACAGACTTCCCCACCTGAAGAAATTCATCCTTGAATTTCTATAGCAAGGTGTTGTGTAAGAAGAAACCCTAAAAAACTCTGGCCACTAAGCTTATACATCGGCCTCCCTCTCCCTAGTCTTTTCTTGTACCCGCCTGTGTAGCCATAGCAGTCGTAAAAGAGGAAGCGTCCGGCCACTGAGAACATTTGTACAGTGATAAAAAAATTCAGATAGGATGCTCTTAGAACAATGCATCCACTTTCTACTCAAACTCGTTTTGATGGAAAACATGAGACGGGTATGAGAAGTAACGTCAGAGCTGAGAAACCTGGAAAAAATCGTGCATATCCCAGTATCTCTGAGGTAACTACAACTGATATGAAACTGGACCAACTCTCTCTGACACCTCAAACAACCCGATGTACCACGGTGAATATTTACCAGGTATCTTAATCATCTTGTGCCCCAACCAATGTGTGCACGCAGAAAAACCCAATCCTCGACCTCGAACTCCGGAGGTCGTCTCCACTGATCAGCATAAGACTTATGTCGAGACTGTGCAGTAGTAATCCTTTTCTGAATCAACTCTATTTTTGTGTGGTCTCTTGTACCAGACGACATCCCATCAAAGTTTTCTCTCCTACCTCCAGCAAAAATAAGGGTGATCGGAATGGCCTACCCTACAGGGCATCCTATGGTACAATCTGAATAGTTTTTTGAAAACTATTATTGTAGGAAAACTCCAAAAGAGGTATATTCTTCTCCCATGGGAATCCAAAATCTAGGATGCATGCTTGAATCATGTCCTCAAGCACCTGAAATGTAAGCTCGGACTGACCATAAGTCTTGGGGTGGTAAGTTGTACTGAAAATTACCTGTATACCCAAAGACTTCTGAAGCCCTTGCAAGACACGAGAAGTAAAACACAAATCTCTGTCTAAAAAAATTGATCGTGAAATTCCATGTATGTGCACACTCTCATAGATTTACAACTGTCGTAGCTCATCAACACTTATGGTCTCTTTTATCGGAAAAAAGTTGGAATATTTAACGAGTCTATCAATGAAAACTCAAACTACATCATTCTGTCGAGGAGACCTCGGAAAACCTATCATGAAATCTATAACAACATCATTCCACTTCCACTCGTGAATGGGTAACTACTACAAAATCCCTGCTGGTCACTGATGCTCCGCCTTCACCTGAGTAAATGAAGAAACCTGAAACATACATCCTCATACCTAGACACCAATACAGATGGTGTAGAACACTATACATCTTGGTGACACCAAGATGAACTCCACAAACTGAAAAATGAATGTCATACATCAGCTCCTCACGTATGTCAGCTGGAACCCATAACAGCCCCTGGAAACACAAGATATCATCCTCTCCTACTATCCAGTCAAGAATAAGATTCTCTTCCGTCATGCTTTTCTGTAGGACTACGCCTTCTATGTCTGATAGCTGCCTCATTTTCAATCGATCAAGAAGGGTGGAGATAACAGTTAAAGAAGATAGAAACGTCTGCCCCTGTCTTTCTTGCACCTCCAAATTCATCTCAGGGAACATAGCCATAAGCTGCCACTCACTACTGGCCTCGTGAACTAACGGTATCTGAGTCCTCCTGCTCAGCGAATTAGCTACTGCGTTACCTTTCCCAGGCTTAATGGAAAGCTCAAAATCAAAGGACTGAAGAAACTCAACCCACCTTTGCTATCTCAAATTCATGTCACGTTGTATGAAAATGTATTTTTGTCTTTTGAGGTCAGTGAAATCAAAAAAATGATCTCTTAATAGATAATGTATCCAACAACATAATGTATGAAAAAATGCTGCCAAAGCGAGATATTTTGTTGGGTAATTCCTCTTATGTGGCCTCAACTGTCGAGACCCATATGCAACGACTCCTTCCCTGTGCATAATCACAGCTCCCAGCCCGATACCGGATGCATAACAGTAAACAGTATATATTTTCCTTGGCTCTAGAAAGACTATTGTCGGTACTGAAGTCTTTCCCTCTTTTAGTTCCCCAAAGAATGACTCACTAGAATCTAACCACAAGAACATTTCACCCATCTTATTCAAACCTATCAGTAGTGCTTCTAAGCATGAAATGCCTTGTATGAAATGTCTTTAGTATCTAGCCAGCCCAAGAAAACACAATACCTCAAATAATTTCTTCGTCTTCTCCCAGGAGACTACTGGTCTCACTTTCTATGGGTCTACTGACCCTCCAATATCTGAGATAACATGACTCATGAAGTGAATATGATCCATCCTAACGTGAAATTTTGAGGGAATATCATATAACTTATTCTCTCTCAATTTACACAAAATGATCTCAAGATGGGTAGAATGGTCATGTTGAGTGTAAGAGTACACGAAGATATCGTCCAAAAAGACCACAACGAAAGAATACATGTCTGGATGAAACACTCGGTTCCTCAATTCCATTAAAACAACAGGAACATTCATGAGACCGAATGGCATAACCATATATTCATATAGAAATTCATGGTCTAGAAGGCTGTGAGAGATATATTATATGGTCTATCATGGAACTGATGATAACTACACCTCAAGTCAATCTTTGATAAAACCCAGGCTCCTCGAAGCTGATCAAATGGATCATCAATCCTTGGTAAAGGATATCAGTTCTTTCCTATCAACTAGTTCAACTTCTGATAACCCACACAAAGCCTCTGGGTGTCGTCATCCTTCTTCTCAAACAGGACAGGAAAACCCAAAGGAGAAGTACTTGGTCAGATGAAACCCTTTTACTACAAATCCTCCAACAGCTTCTTGAGGTCCTGCGACTCTACTGTAGCAATCCTATAAGGAGTAATGGAAATCGTTGTCGCTCCTAGCACAAGATCAATAATAAATTCTACCTCACTCTCCGGAGACAAACCTAAAAAGTCCTCTGGAAATACATCACTGAAATGTTCTTCCACAAGAGGAATGTCTAATTGGGAAGTCCCCTAGTCATCCAGTTATAGACTGACAATCTGGGTTGAAAATCCTCCCAACCCATGATTCTCAGGTCTCGAACTTCATTCCTAGACATCCCATTATCCCTTAGGAAGAAATGATACACCCTATGGTGATGTGAAACTCACCATACGAAAATAACAGCTGAATACTGACTAGAAGGTAACTAGCCAGTCCATTCCAAGAATGAAATAATATCATGTCATCTTTAGGACATAGAGGTCCAATAAAAATTGACACCCACCAACATCTGTAGTGTACTCCCTAAAATGAAATACACTCACCATTCTAGTCCCAAATAGAGTGTCTAGTTTCAAGATATCAATAGAAGAAATGTTGTTGAGCCCAAAGATCTCCACCATCTCAATAGATATAATTCTACAGGAATCACCTGTATCAAAAAGAGCAGAAGTAAAAACTAAGTAAACCAAGATTGTACATTAAACTATAGAAGGTTCGAGATCATGATATTCTAGGGTCTGCTCCACTACAAATTTTGGGCCTTCTCTACGACCCTGTGACCCTGCCTGACAACTCTGAGTTGATCCACTCCGTTGTCACTGAAATACCGTGTCCGGAACACCATAGCCAAGTCCTCCACCTCGGCCTGAACGGCCAAAAAAACTCTAGTTTCCTGGCTTGTGAGAAACTGGTGCTGATGCTCCGGAATACGGAGTCATAGAAGAACCCATGTCACCAGCAGCTGGTGAGAAGATCTGACAGAAGCGCTGACGGTGACCCATCTTGCCGCATGATCAGCACACCACTAGGTCTTTCGGGCAATGCGGCCTCGTATGCCCACTCATTCTGCACTGTTAGAAAACCACCTAGCTACCAAAAGTTGTGTCTCACCTCCTTTGATCACTACGCGAAGACTCCCTACGGCACTTCATACTTTTAGTAGGAGGGATGGTAACTCTAGATATCGAGTTGACATATCTCACATCTCCAGAATCCCTCATATTTTCCTCCGTGATCAGTGCCTTGTTGACTATAGAAGTGATAGAATTCAACTAGAATATCCTCACCTATGATTAGATGTTGTGCCTCAGACCATCCTCGAACATACATTCTATGAATAACTGAGCACCTCGTGATGTAGGTGTGATGCACTACAACTCAGAATAGTGGGAGGAATACTATATAATAGAATGAGTTCCCTGCTCTATACTCATTATCTCCCGGGCTTGATCGTCCCTCATGTTCTATGGATAGCATAATCGTAGAGGATGTAATGAAACACCTCCCACACCATAAAATGTTGGCATCCCGCCTGTGTGGTCACATTACACATCCACTTGGCGGTGTCCTAAAGAATGTAAGTAGCGAGATTGAACCTCCACTCCAGAGTGGTCTCCATATGCTCAATGATTGTTATTCTGGCCTCTAGCCATGCCTCTGCAGCCTGAGGACATATTTCCACTGAGAAAGTGGGAGGATGCTTCTATTAGAAATCCCGTGTCAAATCATCCATCGATAAGGCAGGAGGTGGTGTTCACTGAAAATTCTGTATCATTCTCATTATGCCTTCCCTGAACAGTGCATTAGCACCAGTATCGGGTTTTTATATTGGTGACAAGACTGACACAACAAGAGAATCTACTTGAAGCCCCTGGTCATGCATATCCAGGGTCTGATCACCACCAGGCAACAAGCATACAACCAAAGGATGTCATGGTGGCATGAATCTGTAAGGTTAAGTGCACACCTTAGATCATGATTGTCAAGGACTAAAAAATAGATGTGAATGAAGGGAACATGAGAAACAAAGCACTCATGTTTAATAAAACATGACTTAATGGCGTGCACAATTCCTACACGGGGTGTTCCCTTAAGCCATTCACATGGGTTTGTACTTCTTCCAAAACTGGTTGTGTAACACCCAAACCAGACAATGTATTGTCTTAAAACACAGCATGTACTTGAATCCTCTTTCCCATCTTGAGTCCTTCTACATGGTTAAGCCACACGGCTCACACTACCTGACGTGTTCAAGGCGGACACAGTGTGTACATGAATTGATAACACCGACCCATGTTGTTAGTGACACAGTTGGGTACCTGGGTCAGACTACACGACGTGTTCAATACTGACATAGTTTGTGTAGCTTAAGGATTACCCATCTGTGTTGTTAGTTACATGGGCAGACACAAGTTCAAAACAACATGGCCTGTTCAACTGGAACACAGTGTGTTCTCACAAGAAAATCCTTATCCTGTGTCTCTTCCCACACGGTCTATGACACGGTTAGAAACTACAAAATGAGTACTTAGGCTACACAGATTGTACATAAAAAAATTGTTTCATCCTGAATAGAAGAACACACACCGTCTAGTGAAATCTAAAGAGCATGTATTCTAGGTTTTTCTGGACAGTATGCCTCCGAAACTACTCTGGGGCTCGTAAAAATAATGAAATGAACATTTAAGTTCAAAATTTTGAATTTTGAGCGCCCATACTCCCAGTGAATCAAATCTTGGCATATTATAAATGTTATAGACAATGTAACCAAGGTAATGATCCACAAAATTACATTCCATGAAGGCCCATAAATCCTCAAGAATGAATGTCTGGAGTTCATTTAATCAAAAACATACACAACCAATACCCTATCATACAACTTTTTTTTTCAAGACTTAATCATAACAACATGAATATTCTACACAACATCCATCACAAAACATGTAATTTCTACTTCATGCTAAATGACATGGCAAGAATTCATGACATGTGATTTATAGAAAGTGCCTATATGAATCATGAGATGGAATACCCTCAACCAATAGGGTTGCAACAGACATAGAACCTCAAAAACATCAATAGTAATAGTATAAAAAATTTGAGTCACGACTTGGTGAAAATAAAATCAATATTAAAATTGAAATCGAGAAAAATTATAATAAACGAGGTTGATTGGAATTTCCCTTTACACGGGTTAACTACTCTTGGGAAAAACTTATTACCATGTACCTATTCCATCCTATCCCTATATAAAGGCTCCAAACAGTACATCGAGAGAAAATAAATCCTTTGATACAATTTTGTAACATCTCGGTTTCAGATGCCACCCAGAAGCTCCCCGTACCCGGTTGGTCACATTGCCTCATGCCCATTTTCCCGAATGCCAGAGGCTGCAGACTAGTAGTGGGGGCATTGAGTGTGATGGTGGGGAAACTATTCCCTCATTAGTAGAGTACATAGTAGATGTAAACAAATACATACAAGAGTGGAAGTAGTAATAATATCATAGAAAATAAATAGTGGAAGACTGATACAATAAACTTGAGCACATATATAATGTGATGCTTGATAATTATGTTTAGGATAGCAGTGAAACAAAGAACAATGATAAAATCCAGTACTAAACCATGTACAAAATTAAAATATTAATCATATAAAAAGTATCACAAGCCTAGTATTGGTCTTTTTCTCTCCACCCCCACAACATGTCAAGCACCTGAAGTTGATGGGCGCTTGACCTTGTCTATTCATGCAACAATATAATATTCTTGGGGAAAAAAGCATGGCCTGAACAATTTGTGGGACTAAATCACAGTAGGAAACCACCGGAAGATCTATGCCAAAAATTCCAAGAGTATATAGAATGTAAGAGTGTAGGAAACAGAAAACATGAAATTTATCAATAGTAAAAAATTCACAGTTTAAATATCAAGGAAAAATAACCAAGAAGATAAACACAAAAAGTTAACCCTCTTAAAAGTACCCACAACGTAACCCCTATGGTTTTACCAAGCAATGCAAACAAGCAGAAAACACAATGGTAACCCTCTAGGATGTACCCGCAACCTATCCCCATTGGTCCTACCTAACAAGTACAAGCAACCCACTTGCTAGTACACTCAGTCTAACCCTTCTCGTTCTGCTTAAGAATACACTCTCTAAGGAACCACTTGACGTTAATTCCCCCTATAGTATCGTATCGTAACTAAAGGCGCTCTTGGGAATCACTTACGTTACATTCCCCTTATTTCCCGCATCGAGGATCTATATACTCTCTGATAAAGCACTCAACGTCAATTACCATTGTGGTCTCTCATTGAAACTAATAATGACACTCTAGAAAAGATGTTATGTCCATTCTCCCAAAGGTCTATACATAAAGTTCACACATCCCTATGTAAATCAAGAAAATGTCGCAGTACGTATCGGCCAATGTATCCCTCATGAACTACATGGCTAGAATTCTACAACATAACAACATAACCCAACAACAGTCACACCATCCTACAATAATAGGCATGTGAATGTAAATAGTCGTCTAACAGGCAAACTAGACCCAAAAGTTCAAAATAGGAAAATCATGCATGGGCACCACATCCAAACCAAATAAATTAACACTATTCACAATCAATTATCAACTACTCAAGAATACAAGCATAACAACAATTCAATAGGGCTAAACTGGTAAACGTGCTACAACCCATTCATGGGTATTAGATAATATTTCACATAAAACTCAATGACATTCAACAGAAAGGAACAAAACAACTACATTAAAATTAGTGTATTTCTATATGTGAACCTCGAGGCATGAATCACCGTAGAATACCGAAGATCAAAAAAACATCTAGAATATTAAACGGAGGATAACATGAGTATGAAGATGAATCATGAAATGAAACTCAAGAAGAAGAGAGTTCTCACTGAGGCTATTGCAACACAATTGACGATAGTCGAATCAGAGATTGGACAGAGGATCAACGGTTCGGAGAAGGATCATGGTCGTGCGGGTTCTCTCAGGCGAAGAAAACCAAGAAAAAGATGGTTCTGGTGATTAGATGTGACCCCTGATGCATTTAATGAAAAAAAGAAAGTACATGGCTTGTACTTCTTATGTACACGGTGAATACTCTATGTTTCTCTACTCTGCTTTAGGCAGCCTCCCAGTTACCCCCCACATAGTAGTCTGTGTTTCCATGACACGACCACCACACGACCTCCTATGGGAAAGTAGTAAACAACATGTACTCATAACGTAAACAACATGAACTTCGAAAATTTCTAGAAAAAACGACTTTTCCTAAAAAACAGCCAGAAAAGGGAAAACATACCTAAAAAAGATACGGGTTCCAACATATTTGGTATGGTATACCTCCGATTAATGAATACCTTTTGGTATTTATGAGAGTTCCATTCCCTACCCTTATAATATCTAACCACAGATCCCACTTACTCTCACCTCTCAAACAAAATATGATTGGACAATATATGATTAATTAAATTACCAAAATACCTTCCTTCATCCTTGAATCCTTCATTTTTGGTGAAATTAATACAAGGACGTCTTTTGGTAAAAACCAAAAGTTGTTACCCGATTAAGAGATAACATGATCTAACAAGCTATCTAGATTCATTTCATTCTCCAATAGGAAAAATATCATTATTATATTCTTGTATAATAAAATAGTATCCTACACAATTTTTTTTAATTTTTGTTTTCATCATAAACATAAAAAATGTTTAATCTAATGGGTGATTAACTTATAGTTTTTGTGTTTGGAGAACTACTGCCTCAAGAACTGATGATTGTTCATTTTCAATTAGTTCATATCATGCTGCCCATTATAATGGAAAATCAAATTATTTAATTTATATATTATATTTTTTTAAATTATATAACTCTTTAATAACACATAACCTTATACTTTCTACATTTTGTCAATAGGATAACATCTCCTGTGGAAGTGTGGACTACCTCCCACTCAATGTGATGTTATTCATTCATGTAATATATGTAACACATTAAGGTAAAATCTAATATAAATATATTAAATATATTATAAAAATATTTTAATTTAGTTATGAAATAAATTTATATATATATCATTAACTTTTAGTTATTTTAAAATATGATAATGAAATAAATGTACATTAAATGTGTACATATGTCCAACTGTTTCCATAAATGGTGATTTCAATTTCATATCTCCAATTACTGTATTTTATTTTAAATAAATATATAAAATTTATTTATGATAATTTTAAAATATGTAAATTTATAGATATGATTAAACCAAGATCTAGTCGATGAGAATAATAAGTAACAAGTTAAAACGTACTTGAGAAAACTAGGCAACTAACACATGAACATGTTAAATTGATGAATCATTGTTAACATAAGGGAAATAAAATATTACAATAAATTAATGTATGATAATATAATCATGATTATGGTTATTTAATAAGTTCGTTTCTGATTTTAATACAATATACATGATGATAAAGAACTCACACAAAAGGATTGTTAAGGTATGTTATTTTTGTATCAATTTACATTCCATGGAGACTTAATTTTTATATGAACCATGTTTATTTTATATGGTGTGAAGACTACCATTGACATGTTATATCATGAAAATCTATATTTTTATTATATGTGAAGATGTATTAAATTTTATCCCTCTAATTTTATTAGGTTATAAATGTTTAAAAGTTGTACGTGACAATATGGCATGTTAAATATTATTCTCAACAAGAATGTTTTAATTTTATTTCAATGGTATATAAATTCATTACCTATCTACCTCTGGGGAAACTTTGATAAATCCATATTATTAATTCAATAAAGATATTTGAGAATTAAAATTATTAATTCTATATGAGTAATTATTTGGAGAGCTAAGACACATATTGGGGACCGTTTAGGGTAATTGTTACAGGTTGGTAATAGGTTAAAGAAAGACCCTAGAGGCACTGGTAGTCTCACGAGACAAAAAAAGAGTTCCATAATATATGGGTTTTAACATGACATTTAAACAATCTTATGATAGGTCTTGACAGTAATAGTTTTATGTTTATAAGAAACATGGTATCTAATAAATACATTTTCCCCTTATTTAGTTTGAATAATTATTAATCCAAGAATTTTTTCATCAAAATATCTTTGGATACTTTTAATTTTTAGTTAAATGATTAAATAGAATTTGTATAAGGATATTACCTTACAATATTGAATTTTTATAGTATAGTTATTTGAATAGAATGTGATATCATTTATTTACCTTTCCATGTTAATTTATTCTCATTGATTTCTTTTTTATTTCACATTACATACCCTTACTGAGCATTTGAGACCACCCTTATTATATTTCTTTTCACTAGGATATGATGAAAACATATTTGAATATGTGTTCATGTATAATGTTTATTTATTTCTATAATGTATCTTGATTTTCTATTCTATTTGATAATGTATTATGTGTATCATGTATGTAATCTTTCTTTAAAAGACTACCAACCTAATTAGTCCTTTAGGATTTGAGTCCTTGTAATCATGCCACTATAAAAAATTATTACATCATATTTGGACTTTTGAGATTATCGAAATACAAAGGTTAAATAATGTTAATATTTGATACCAACTATAGTGTCTAAAACCTAATATACATATACATTGCATCAATTTTTTAAATACATAATACATTACAAAAATAGACACCCAAATATCGTATTAGTTTAGTTCCTTTGGAAACATTGTATCACAAATATTTGTACATAAGAGAGAAAAATCACATCCAACTACGTTCATCAAAATTAGGACAATTATTAGACACAATTTATATAATACCTATATTTACAAACTTTATTAAGGAAATATAATAATGGGAGTGCTCATATTAATATAAATGGTAAAGTAGGGAGATGTATATGAATAATCATGAGTATAAGGGCATGAAAACATGATCATGACATTAGAATTCATACCCTAAATATGAAAGTTCATAAACATGAGTCAAGGCATAAATTGATAGTTAATAAGACATAAATAATAATGGAATCAAGATCATATTCTATGATAGTATAAAAATGGAATAATTAATTGAATTGTGGAATAAAAATAATGATATAAAATGATTTCCCTATTAGTCAATTGTTATTTTCAATTCCATATTAGTGGAATTGGTTTATTCCCAAACCATCTTAGTAGTCAAGGTTAACACTAAATACCTTTTTAAGAGACATAGTATTTTAATGAACAAAGTTCAATCCTCATTACATCCATGAATATCTAATGATATATAAATATTTACCCAATGAATTTGAGAGATATATAGGTCTCACTTGTGTCCTATTAAAATAATATGTATTTGTACCATAAGATAATGAAATTTTTATTATATCATGATCTATAATGTGATATGGGTTTCATGAACATCGTATAATATCCCAAGAAATGAAATGTGTATTATCAAAATTTTACCACTTAGTAACCATTATAAAATAGACATGTTTCATAATAATTTAATCATATAATATGTCTTGAAATGAAGTGGGTTTAAAAATCATACAATTTATGGAATAGAAACATGTTTCACAGAAATCATGACATCAACACATAAACCATTCATAGGAATAAATATTAATGGTACCCATATATCATATCCTATGAAAGTAATGAGTAACGAAAATTAATTCCATATTATATTGAAAATAATATGAAAATATCATTAAACATTATTTGAGTTAAATATTGTTTATGCATTGAAATGTTCTTTTTAGAAAGTAAATACAAATTTCAAATCATTTTTCATCAAAACAAATGTTTCAATATTATAAAAGAGGATTTGAAAAATAATTTAATTAATTTTAGTTTGACTATAATTATAATATATAACATAAAAATAATTCAAATCAATAATATAAATTTTTTTTTGGAAGAAACAAGGTATCCAAAAGAAGAGATAAATGAAGCTGGATTTTCTAAAAAACATTTTATTAATTATCTTAAGTAAAAAAAATTGTAATGTGGTACCATTATCTAAGGATACAGTGAATCAAAACAGGATATGAAAATTTATTTTAATTATTGATATATGTATCAAAAATATTTCATCAATGGAACCATAATCATAAACAATCTAGATTAACAATGATATTGTAGCAATAAACATTCACAACATTGGTAATTTGGAATCAATGTCCTCAAAAAATAATTAAATTATTTTAATATAAATTATAATTAAACATAATTATAATCATGATATAACTTGTCAAATGGTATTATATTATACTTTTAAATGAATATAATAGAATAAAAAAACATGTGACTCAAAGAAGGCATTTTGAGAATTAAACCACCATACTGATTTGGTGACTTTGGAACCATAAAAAACAAGAAAGATAGACAATGAAATAGATATTTAAAAATACATATTCTTAATGATAAAAAACATATAATACGACCATGTGTATTATATAAACCACACAATAGAAACGTGTAGTGAATATGGCCCAATCCATGCTGAAATAAATGAGATAAAAGAAGTCCCTTTACCATATCTCTTGGTTCTCATCCTACTCATTATAACTACATAATAAATCAATAAAAGATTATAACACATAAATTAAAAAATAATATTTTATTATATTATTATATATAAGATTTAATTATAACTATATGTTACCTTTTTATTAACAATTCCATGTTACAGTTATGTTTTGGGTGATAACTATTTCTTTTTTCTTATATGTTTTGACTTGTCATTATTTTTTATCCTTCACAGATCATAAATTCATTATTTAAATAATCTAAATCATTATATAAATATAATAAAATTCAAAATATATGTATTGATCAAAAATAATAAATCAAATAAAAAGAAAATGACCTACAACATCCATGGTGACGGTAGGTCGTATGCATGCAAGAACAATGTTTCCTTCTACATAATGTATTGAAATAAAGAGGAATAAATGATAAATATATAGATATTTTAAATAATTTATAAATTTTTTCATATATATGACCTATTTATATTACACCTATCGTTAATTTATTTCTTTTAAATATTGAATGAGTCACACAAATTTGAGGAGGTAGTAATCTACACATCAACAACGGATATTACCATATTCTCCAAAAATGGAAATCATGAAGATATGTGTTAAATAGTGATTACAAAAGTATAAATACAACATTAATATCATTTATAAAAAATTATAATATTATTTCCATCATTATTAGAATCCTCTACGGTTGGTAATTGAAGAATGAACAATATCATTTCAAGAGGTGGTAGTCAACCATACACATGAATGATGAATCTATGTCCCATTTAATTAACGTTTGTGAAGGTTTATGTCATAAAAGTAATATATAAAAATATAATTATATTTATGATACTTAGTAAATTGTATAATCATGATTTAATAACAATTTAACATATGGATAAGAATATAAAAAAACCACATTGAGGAACGTTACCTCTTATTCAGCAAACTCATTTTGGTTTTCATTAAAGGGATTCAATGGATGTGTTTATGCCCAAATATTTCATTATTGGTATATATGATTCATTTTTTCGGATTATTTGGGTATTATTTTTTAATATAAACCATTTATGAGATGGGTGAATCAGTGAGGCGGGAGTTCCCTTATATAGTGGATTACAGGTGGCATTCTTGTAAATTTAAAGATATAAAATATTTTAGGAGGATGCAAATATATGATGACACTTATATAACTTACCAAATTATCCAAAGGATGGTATATGATCGATTTATTTCTATAAACTATGTTTTGGATAAGTGTCTATGTCATTTGGTCCCTTAATATTATTTTTTAACTATTATGTAAACTCATTTTTACATCAATAATTGTAATTAATATAAAATAATTTCAGTAATATTTTTTGTAATAAACAATGTAATGATAATTAGAAGTTAAATATACATTTCATTCCAAATAATAAATCATTTTTAAAATAATCCGATCACATAAATGATAGAATTTAATTTAATGTTAATCACACAGATGGGATAAATGAAGATGTTTTTAATGAAAAAATGTCAAACAGTTTATTATGATTTTTTATATAATTAAAATATGAAATTTATTTCATTTACCTATATTTGATTAATTTATGTATAATATTTATACATATTATATAAAATAAAATGAAAATATATTTTAACTATATAAATAAATTTAATGAAAAATCAAATTTAAATTTAAATTCATAATTTTTCATTTTTCATACAAGAATGGTAATTTTCAATAAAATCCAAAAAAATTACCCTAATAGAAAAAATTCATAAATAATTAAAAATGACTTATATTTTTTAAAATTTATTTGCTAATATTTTTAAAAATTAATGATATTAATATTCACAAAAGGGGGTAAACATATTATATTTTGAGAACATATTATATTCAATAATATAAAGAATTTCTGAAAAGTTAAAATAGATTTACCAATGTTTCTATAATGTAAAATTATTATAAATAATATTTTAGATGTACTTAATAATAATAATTGTGGTAGGTTTCTTTGCAAGATTTATAGTATCTTGTTTAAATAACTATATTAATTAAATGTTGGTTTTAGAAACTCATGTTTATGTTTATGAGCGACATATGTTAAAAAAAATTTCTTTGTACTACTATATTAACATGGTGAAACATATAATGAAGGTTTAATATATTCTAGTATTCATGGAATTAAATTAAATAAATTCAATTTATTAAAAATCTCTTATAAAAACATAACTTGTTACATTTTAATTGAGATTAGTGATGGTATTGATGAGGGACATCTGAATCCACACCAATAGCCTTGGGAGTATTGTGATGATGATTTCCAAAATGGATGGATTTATACAAAATATATAAATTGTGGTCTATGTTTTGGAGTTTCAATACGCCAATCCATATAAAGTAAGAGTGTGAATCCAAGCCCATGGTAGATGTATTTGTAATTAATATGGCATCGCATATCTTTGTTAAAATTTAATTAATGATTTATTATATAATATTAAACATAATAAAACCATAAAGATCAAGAATTCTAGTTTATATTTTAATGAGGTATATTTCGTAACAATTTAAAATATGGAAAACAAATTTATTTGAATCATCTTTTACATGCTCTCACTTAGAAACTGCATGGGATGACAACGGGACAAACATATGACATGGGTGATCTAAAATGTTGAGTAGGAGAAAAAGAATATCATAACATAAAGAGCATAATAAATGTTATAAAATAGTAAAATACAAAATGAATAAATTTTGTAATAAAGATAAACATGAAAAATGAGGCATGATATACCATGATAATCATAAAAGGCAACATGAGAAATGTGGAGAGAATTTAAAACACTACACCATAAACAAATTTTAGGGTCAACTAACCTGAAATCATGACTAGAATCGTCCCATGACACATTAGGTTCACTCCGTGATATTTTTAATAATTTCTTATGAGTCCAAAACATTACAAAATGAATAATAGTTCTATATAATTTTATGTACACTTGTCACATTCATTTCAATATGATTATTATGTGTTCCACATAGATCATAACTCATAGAATCATTTATCATCATATTTTATTACAAGATCCTGGAATTTGTAATAAATATATCTATGTCAACAATAAATAATGTAATGTGGATAATGTTGAACAACCTTGATAGGAAATAGGTATGAGTATTATATATAAAATTGTTTTCAATGTAAAATCATAGTAAAAAGTTTACAGCAGAAAAATGATACATAATGATTCATATAATGGGTTGATGAGTGTACAATGGGTGTCTAATCATTTATAAATAAAATTTATTGTAATGGTTACATGAAAAAATAGACCACAAAAATTTGGAATTGGAAATATATAGAATTAGATAACGAGGAATCATGAAAATAAAGCATAATTAATGGATCCCATACTAAATTTCAACATGTTCATAAGGGTACATAGTGGTTCTTGGGAGGGCCAAATTGGATTGAATTATTCCACTCATAATTTATAAATTAAATTTAAAATAAAGGGTATATGTTAAAACATATCCCAAAATGAACATATGGTAATTAATAGGTATAATTAAATAGAGGTTCATGAACAAAGATAATATATGTATATCTATTTATAAATATTTACACAATAACATTTGTATACAAAAGACCCTAGGAAGGTATAATAGGACTGAATGTGGCCTCTTATCATTTATAAAAAATAGACTGTAAGAGGGATATGGAAGAAATTATTCCTACATAAAAATTAAAAAAATTAGGAATCCTAACATAAACATGTTTTTTGAATAATAATAACTAGAAGGGGATCACCTGTAGAATCTCGTCATGGTAACAGCTGTACATATAAAATTATAGGATGAATTAGTGAGAATTATATGTGTATGTCCATATTTAAAAAAAATTACCGTAGTGTGGATATGAAAAAAAATATCCCTACATGAAAAAAAGATACTATGATGCCTGAAAAAGGATGTTCATAAATTTAAATGTGAAGTGGGAAACATATTGTGTTTATAGGATGATTTCAAATTCATGGTATCATCCTCTTGAATGATTTTATGAACCTTAGTGTACTCTAGAGAGGGTAGAAAGGATGATTGGCTATATACATGGATTTTGAGGGAAGAGAAATTGTAGCTTAGTTGGGTTTATATATGAAAAGTGATGGAGTTCATTATTATTTCCTAATCATTTATTTTAGACTCTACATAATAATTTATAAAAAATTAAGAACCTTAAAATATTTTTTCCAATTATTTATACCAATGGGGTAACACCCATACCATAGAATAACTGAGTCAATGCATTAATTTATCATATGGGCATGGTTATAATAAATAAATTCTTGATGGTATGATCAATTTAGAAGTTTTGGAATTCCTTATAACATAAATTATACCCATAATAAAATTGTAAATAAGAAAATCATAATACATAAGGAACAGTATATTTTATCCTTGAAGGATTATTCAAATATTTTTTCTTCATAACCTGTGGAATGGAATCCAAATAAGGGTGTGATCAAATTATATGTAAGGATAAGTAAAAGGGATTAAATAACCAATTAAAGGAAATAAAATAACATGGTATGGTATATTAATTATAACTAAATCCATTATAATTACATGATAAGGAAAAATCAACATGTAATATGATGAAATTGATAAACATGTCATTTAATCAATGAAATGAAAATTAAATGTACCCATTGATTGGCAACATAAAATTTAAAGGTTGAACATTGACTAAAATTTCTATGAAATTTTTTATTAATTATTGGATATCATGTTTTTTTAAAATATTAACCTATACTTTCAAAATCCATCCTACAGTCAGATTAAAAATACATGTAGAAACCTATTTAATTTTCTAAACTTATCCATATAACAAGAACCCATTGATTAATATAAGCGATATATAACATTCGGGATCTACCGATCATTGGGTGTACAATAATAGCTCATATATAATAATAAATTTAATAAATTTATAAAATGAATAATCAAATACCCATGTTGAATAAAAGATACAATTTTATTAATAAATCATGAGTTAATCAAACAACTATCAATGTAAGCAGTGTATATAATATGATATATGGTTCATTCAATAATAATATTAATCATATTAAAATATTTTGATTTAAAGAAAAATTATAATGAAAAATGATTAAAATAAAATTATTTTTTTCAACATAAATATAACAGTCACAACATTATTTGAAATTCCAATGATAATCATTATGAAATTTTTTATGAGAATAATCTTTAAATAATCCAAAGTCTCTGATAGAACGTTGAAACAATTAAATCACAATCCAAATGAATGTATGAAATTAAATGAAACTTACAATATCATTAGAATAAGGATATTAATTTTATTATGTGTTTAATGGATGTATATATTTCATGTAAAAGTGAGTTGGCTCATAACAACAAATAACTCTCAATGGGTTGTAAATTGATACAAAATCTCTTAACTTAACCTTTAATATGATTTGTGGTATTTATCCACAATTATTGTTGTTTAAAATATGATATATACATATATAAGAAAATTAATCATGTTTAAAATATCATTTATTGAGGTCTAATAATATTTTACCACCCATTTGTTAACACTCATTCATTATTTAAACTATTTTTGGTGTTAATTGCCTTAATTTTCTCAATATGATTTTGACTTGTCATTCATTGTTATTGATAACTAGAAAATGGTTTCATAATATAAATAATTTATACAATGACTTATTTATATTATACATTCAGTAAATATTTATTTATAACAATATATAACTGTTGGTGATAATAAATGAAATATATCGTTCATAGAGATAAGAGGTCGTACAGATGCATGAACACAAAATTCTTTTATTTGTCATATTAAAAGGATGAAAATTAATTGATAATAATCTATAATATAATTATTGTAAAATTTCAAAATCATTTATTTTACATACTATTATTAAAACCAACCATTATACCTTCCATGTATTGTGTGAATGAGTCATATCACTCTGAGGGGGAGGTAGTCCACAATTTCTCAAATGATGTAATCTTATTTACATAAAATTTATTGTATAAGGGTACGAATTATAAAATAATTATTGTAGAATAAATATATAATACATATAATATATTGAAATTATAATTTTTGATTCTATCACAATGTACACCATGATAAGTAGTGATGAAAAATGGTCAAATATCATTTCTTGAGGCAGTAGTTCACTATACCCCAAAATAATACCTATGTTACCAATTAGAAGGAACATTGTGTAAGTGTATGTATGAAAAATAACATAATAACATCCTAGTAAATCTAGGATATAATTTTGTTATATAATCAAATAATTATAGTTTATGGAGTGGAAAATGGAAATAAAACTAAAATGATTAAGGAATGATGTTACCTCTTGATTTGGTAACTCTTTTTTTGCACAAGAGGAATTCCATGGATTTCATTCTACTATAGAGGAGGCATCTAGTATGAGAGGATGTATTTTGAATATTTATTTGAGTATATCATGTTAAATACAAAGTGTATTGAGAGGGGTGAGGAAGTGAGAGGTGAGGAGGTCTCTTATAGTGTATGAGGAGGGGCACACTTGTAATATTATTCAATGGAATTCCATAAAGGGTTTTAATGTTTCATATGGATCCAGTAATGGTAAAATTTCCATAAAATATATGATATTGTTGATATATAGTCATCCAATATCTCATGTACACGTGTATGGATATTTTTCATATGTTTATGGTTTATTCCGCTGGTAATCTTAATTTTACCATAATCATTGTAATTAATTTTAATTACATTATCTATTCATTTTGGTAATAAAATAATTTAAACATATTATAAAATTTAAATTATTCTAATTCAAAATATGGAATTCATTTATCAAAATTCCAATTACATAAGTAGTAGAAATTAACATAAATTTAGTCCTATATATAGGATGACAATGATGGTTTTTAAGGTAAAATGTGAAAATGCTTTCTACATTTCATTATGAAATTTCAAAATGAATTTATTAATAATGACCTAAATTTTAATAATTTTCAAAAAAATTAAATTAATAAAAACAAAAACCAATTTAAAATATAATTTATCCTTATAAATAACATGATGAAAAATAATTTTTGAACTAAAATTCAGTACTTTCCATTATTCATTAAAATAATAAAACACCATAGAAAAATAAAAAATATTCACCATACTATAATTTTTATGTTTTTATTCAAAATATGATGTTTATTTTTACATATAAAATTTAAAAAAGGGTCTACATTTCTATTTAAAATTTTTTTCCATTAAAATTACTTAAATAAACATTATAAAAATATAGGTTTTATATCTGTGAAATTTGGTTTGTTCTTATATTTTTCCAATACACCATATTTGATGAATATCAGAAATATTTTGTGAATCTAGGTCATGAATGAAATTAAATATATCTCAGTGTTGTGAGGATTACAATTTTAAAAATATATTTTATTTATATAATAATTTATTGGGTTAATATATTCAATTTTAACCCATGGTGTTACATATCATAAACTCTATTGAATAAAAAGATGTAATTTATAATTTTAGGGTTTTATTCCCTCCTCTCCAACATTAAATTATTTTGTCTCAAATTTAAATTTACATTGATAATCATGGGATTGATATTTGAAATAAAACATTTATTTAATGACAGAAATTGTAAATAGGATCACTAACACATATAGTTAATAATATGAAAAATGAAATGTTATGTTCACCATAGAAACCTGAATTAAAATAGAAGAACATTTTTGAAATCCAGGACATGGAAGAGAAATATAAACATTATGTTTTGGCGGATAGTGATATAGAACATGTCCAATTTAAATTTTATGTAAAAAAACATACTAAATAGTTGTGATTAAAGATCACTAATATGTTAAAAAGTGATGATAACATGAAAAAATATTTGTTTTAGTATCCTTTTTCATGGATTTGAGTAATTATTTTATTTTATAAGAATTTAAGTAAATATAATAACTTGGTACATCTCTATATGAACAATCTTATCCTGTGGCGATTCATTGAAATATATATACATCATAACCCATGACAAGATTCATCATATGGTTAAATAATACATTAACATATAAAAACTCATGCATTGATAAAACATTTTATATATGGTTAAACTCAACAAAATATTGTGTTCTAATTATATGGAAGGAATGCCACTGACTTTCTAAAAGGAAATTATTAATCTCTTTTAATCAACAAGAAGATGCTCAAAATTTTAATATTCCAAACATGTGAATAACTTTTTCATGTATCCTCATAAAATATTGAAATAACTTGAATCACCATAAAATCATGTCAGAAAAATGTATTAGTCTTTATTACTTATGTAAGAAGCACGATATATGATATATTCCATGAACCCAACTGTGTTTTAAACATGATAAGTGATTGAATAGAATACTTTTTGACATGTCATTAATTAGTTATAAGGTAGTAAAAATGTTTCCAAATCAATCATTTATTCATCATTATCACAACCTCAATAATGTATTAAGGGATTTCTTTCGCTCAATCATTTTTTTAAAAAAAATTAACTTCTAATGAATATTATTAATTGGTACCATTCATCATGTGATCTCAAATAATTATTGAAAATGTTATTAATTACAATAATTATATATTTAATAATTTATATTATGATAATACCATCAATTAAATACATTTACAACGTATATTATAGGACCAAATACTAAAGTACAGTAATCCTTCCACTTCATTTGTGTCACTAATATATACCTCAACATGACCCCTTAACGCCACTAGAGGTATATTTGCTTGACTATAGGGGAATTAATTTAATTATTTCCCCATATCCTTGCACTTGTAACATTGAATAGTAGTTTTTTATTTATTTACATCTAATTATTATTTTTTGTGTCTTTATCTATACACTTATGACAAACATTGAATCCTTTTAAGTAATTAATAGCATGATTCTTTCCACAGTTATTACAATTTATAAAATTCGTTATTCCACTTATCTTCATTGACACATCAGTTTTCTCAGAGTGTTAAAATTACTTATTCATATCTTGGATTACATTAAATGCATATGATTTCAATAATATGTTTTCAATTATTATGTAACATAATATTATTTATTCATAGGATGAATAATTATAATAAACCAATTACCTTCTCAGATTCGACTTATGGAACTCAAATAAGTGTTCAATATTTCACAAATTGTTTCTTATATAATTAGTGACATATATATCTATTATTTTGAAGGTAACCTCATAATAAGAATCACCCTTTTCTTCCTATTTCATTAAACTAAATTCATTTCTCAAAATTTTACTATTATGATCTGAATGGGAGTATTTCTTAATGAATATTTCTTTAAAATTTCATCATTCCATGAAATATATTTTTTCTTCCTCCATTGTTTTTCTAATCATGGACCACCATTGATAACAATCGCCTTATATAAAATACACTAGAATATTAGACTTTTCCATTTAATTGCATCCCATGGTTATAAATATCTTCTCTAAAGACATAATCCATTGCTCGAATTCTGATGGGTCAGTAGTCCTACTAAATGATAGGTACATCTATTGCATAATATAATCAAACATTGAAAATTCTATCTACAGATCAATTTTTTTCATTAGGGAAATGTTTTTTTTCATAACCTATCTAAGATACCATAATATATGCATAACTTTCTAACAATTAATATGAGCTACATTGATATTATTAGTAGGGAAATATATACACTTTTCACATGTATTGACACCATTCTTACTCCCATGTTCCATTAAAAAAATATAATATTCTATATTATCTCCTAAATTTATGAAATTTTTTAAACTCTATGTATGGTATAGAACCTAAAATTAATTTATTCATCATAAATATTATATTAATAATCTTTTTATAATTTTTGAAAATATTTACAATCATATCATTCATAATGGTAGGAAAAGAAAACTTGAACTATCCAATGTGTACAAAAACGAGTGTCAAAACTGTTACATAGTTAGGCCTATTTTCGTATACAAAGCTGAGAAGTACTTGACAATGTTATGTATCCAAGGTATATCCATTGTAGAACCATACCCACTTATAGTTTCCAGAATGATATGTATTTAAAAGAACACATAGATAATATATATCATACAAAATTATAATATGTTCTTATATAAATCTAATAAATTTATATGTTAGGTTTGTGATCCCTAGATTATGTTTTCTAAATCTAGAATCTATGGTTTCTACTAAACCTCATTTGATATGAAACATAATGCCAAAACCCTAGAATCCTAGAGTCGGTGGACTATTTTATTATGTTAGCATGATTATATGGAATAAAATATTGAATTAATGAAGAAATTAGCAATCATGAAATGCCAGATTATATAAATTATACTCATAATAAATTGGAAAATTAAAAATACAATCACTATACACAAAAAGTAATAAACTGCGTATTTAAAAGAATATTCAATGATATCTTGTTCATAAATTGTGGAAAGGGAACATAATAATTGTGAGCCCAAATTAACAGTAATTGTAGGAAAAATGGAATAAATAATGAATCGATGCAAAAGACATGTAAAGGTAAGAAAATGATAAAACATTCCATTCAAAAAACTAGATATGAAAAAATAAATCTTTTAAGGGAAGAAATTTAAACACTTGATATTTAATCATTGAATTTAAAATCAAATGTAACCATAGATATGTCGATTCGAAAAACTCAATGTTAAATAATAACTGAAATATTAATGAATGAAATGAATTATTATTGGGTTTCATTTCATTATCACATAAAGACTTATAATGTAAATATCTATCCGTTGTAACATGTATAACTAAATGAATAAATATTTTCAATTTGTACATCTTAATCTTCTTTTGAGAACATATCGATACATCTAAGAACTATATAAATTCTAGGATCCACCAGTAGTAGCAGGTAAAAATCATTCCTCATATCAAATAATCAATTCAATCAATATAAAATAACCGTTATAAAATATTTGTATTGAATAAAAGATACATATTTATCTATAATTATCCAATTAATGAAATGACTATCAATGTAAACATCATATGTAAAATGTTATAAGGTTTTGAAAATAAAAAACCCATAGTATAAAAATATATATATTTAATGAATCATCTTGTGAAAATGATTAAAATAAAATGATTTTTATGAGAAATTAAAAAATCACAAATGGATGTTAGATTAAAATTATAATCATCAAGAGAATTCTTGAGGAAAATAATAATTTCTCTTTTTGAGGTGTCCCATACCACTTTTAAACATATGAACCACATTTCACGTGAATGTATGATATTAAATGAATCTTATACTATCATGATAATAAAAATATTACTAAAATTATTTATCATATATAAGTATATATTCTATATAAAAGTGAGTTGTTTCAAAAAACAAATAAATCTCAATGGAATGTGTTATGTGGATTGATCTTTTATACTCCTTGATTACCACCATCCATCTTCGCTCCCATTGATACAAACATGTAAAAACCCTACTCATTGTTACACATTATTTCATGATTTATTACATATGATTACTCATAATGAAACCTGGATGAAGAATAATTCTAGAGTATTTGGTAATTAGGTGCATTAAATAACATTATAACATAGGGCAAACATAATCTTTATCAAAAACATCCTTAACATGCTCGCAGATGATTTTTTTCTATAATATGAGGAAATACAAAAGAAAAGAATGAGATTTAAATCCTGGTATGGAAATTATAATTTCATTACATGAATAAGGGAAGACATGTTAGACAATATACCTATGAATAGGGTATAATATTGGTTAGAATCATAAACATGAACAATGAGGCATGATATATCATGGTAATCACAATGAAAACATGGTAAGTGTGTATTCAATGTAAAACAATTGAATCATAATCACATGTAATGGATTAATTCAAATATTTTTGGATGAAAAAAAAGTATAGGGATGCATTGAGATCACATCCTAATTCCTTTCATGATACATCATTAGTATAATAAATTACCCAATGCATATTAGTGCTATAAAATTATAGGCGCAATTGTTACTTTTCTTTATTCTCATGCATATGTGTGTAACGAACACTATAAAAAATGGATTCATTTATCATCATATTTTGTTAAAAAATCAATTAGTAGTGAATAAATACTTTAATTTTCCAAATTAATGAAAGAAAATTAAAAAATATTTAACACCCTTTTGGGTAAATGTTTGTTGGTATTCACTACACATTTTTTTCATAGCATAATGAAATTATATAAATATTCATAAAATTTTTTAATGGGAGGGAAAGTGGTGAACCACCATTTTGAAATAAGATTTAACATTATATGTACATGGTAAATATTATCAATACAATAGTAATTGGAAATGCAATCAATTGATAGTGACGAATCATGAATAAATACGAGATGGAAAGGATCCTTTAATAAATTTCGACATTGTAATGGGTGTAAAATTGATTTATAAGAAAGAATAATGAAAACTTAAGGGTTCTCTCATAATTAAAAAATATTTTATTGTAATGTGGATATGGAATAAATTATCCCAAAATGATCAAATAAAAATTTATTGTCTAGTTAGTAATGAGGATCTTCTATAAAAATATTAGATGTAGATCTCTTACTAAATTTCTTCTTGGTAATGTGTGTATATAATGGATCATGGGATATATTATTGAGATTAATTGGGGAATAAAATCATTTATAAGTCAAATATATATTATGGATGATATGTAAGAACATATCCCCACATAAACACATTGAAATTTATGGGCATAATATAATGAAAATGACTGAGTAAATAGGATAAGATAATATACCATACTAAATTTCAACATGGTAGTGGGTGTACATAAATTATCATGGGAGGGATTAATGTCAGTGAAAGGGGTATCAAATTATTTAAAACAAAAATTTATTGAATTTTTGATATGGGAAAACATATCCCAACATTATAAAATATAAAAAAATAGGTATTACTTAAAATTATTCTTGAATGGAAATGAGAAGTGAGAATCCATTTCCTTAATAGGATGATAACAAATTCTTGGGATGAGATTTTTGAGAGGTTGGGAAACCTTTTTATGAATATATTGTGTTGGGGGAAGAGTAAAAAATATTTAAAAGAATTTTAGTGAATATAAATGTGAGTTTGATTGCGTTTATATTGTAAAATAAAGGGGAGTTCTTTATTATTTCTCAGGAATAGTTTATAGACTCTATATAATTAAATAAACACAACCACAATATATACCAAGATTTTTCACATGATTTCTCCTAAAGGTGAGAGGTATGGACTATTTAATAATTCCAAGGTCTGATATTTATATTATAATTCCTTTACTAATGTTGAATTGAGTTATACTCTTATTAAAATGATTTTAAAATATTAAATTATATTATTAATTTTGGAGGATTCATACAATATTTATAAAATAAATAAAATATACATATATTATATTTATGTTGAATAAATTAATTAGTTTTGGGTGACATTTATTATATTTATTACATGACTTTTGTTCCATTATAATAGCATAATACACACTGTTTATTTTTACCGTATTTAATTGTGGTCCAAAAATTCTACTCTATCAAGAGATTATGAAAAAATAAATGTTGTAAAATTTTAAAATGATAATTCAAAAAAATATTCATTTTATTAAAATAATTTTATAAAAATTTAAATTTTCACTTTTGAAATAGAGTCAACATTTTTTGGAAACATTTTTGTTTTTTTATAATAACATTTTTCACACCCTAATAAAAAATAAATTTTTCATGATAAAAATATTAACCATTTGTATTTAATAAAAAATATTTAATAATAATATTTTATGGAAATATTACATATTTCAAAAATTTATTATTTTATACAAATTCAAAATATTAATATAAATTTAATACAAATTAAAAATAAAATTTCTGTTTTGTTTAAAGAAAATCATAATAATTCATCAAGTAATAATAAAGAGTAAATGTAAATTTTATTCTATTGAAAATAGAATAAATATTTTCATATTATTATTGTATTGATATATATACCTTTAATAAATTATAAAACTACAGAAGGTTATGGTGTGTGATGGTGATATTTTTATTGGGTGTTTGGCGTACATGGTTTGGGACGTGATCTCCATGAGCTAGAACATATCCCATAGATTTTTTCCCTCGGGCTTATGTATCTGGATCTCATCTTGGGAGAGGTCAATATAGAAGGGCAGAGATGATATCTCCCTTGGAAACACTTATAATTTGTATGTATATAGTAAAATATTAATGTTTGAGGCAATCAAGTCCATTTTCTAAATAAATTGGTTTTTCTAAAACCATATATTTATACTACTGATATGATAATTATTCAACAAAAAATATTTTCAATAGTAATGATGATTAACAGTATCTTAAATATTATAGGATATAATAGAAACATATAATTACATGTTTTTTCTATAACCATATTATGTAATATAAAATTTAATTAAATCCTAAGTAGAATTTTATTTATAAATGTTCTGGTCGTTATAGTCGACGTGGGTTGGTGAAGGACAAAATGACCAGGATGACAATGGTGTATTCTATGGTGCTAAACATTTTTGTTGAAAATAGGGAAATGTTTTTTTAGAATATTATATTGTATAGGTCATGTGCTAATGAATATATTTGTTTGAATATCTGAAGTGTATAATGGATAAAATGGTCTAGACAACCCCAGCGTTGAAGTTAATGGATAATGTAATTTATCACTATAAAAAGGTAATCTCTAAATGTTTGTGATGGTTTCCAAATATTTTTATGGTTTAAACGATGTGAAAAAAATGAAAATATAATCCTCGCTAGAGGGACCCATGGTTCTTGAATGGTGTTCTGAAGAAAAATGGACGATTTATTTCACTATGTCATGGTGTAAAAAGTAACAACACCCGACTCATTGATTTTGGTCAAAATCACTCAGTCAATGCATGGAAACATTTTTAGCACTTCATGCATCATGTGCCTCAATTTAAAATCAACACTCAATATGTGATCAAATTATATTTGTATCATTGATAGCATTAATCTTTTTTGAAAATTAATTCACTCTACAATTAAAGAGGAATCCCACGAAAAAGGTATTCTATTTAATTTATTTTAAGCATTTGGGATGAGGTTTTTGGGGAGGTAAATATTCAGTTTCATTGTCTTGTTTTTTTTTGAAATATGTCTATGTGATGGGTCATTGTACACAAAAAATTAATGAATTGAAATTGGATATAGATAGGGGATGAATATATTATATATACTGAATATCATATTTTTTGGGGAAAAAATATGTGAGTTCCAAGAGTTGTGATGGGCGAATGAAGAATTATTAAAAATAATGATGAAAAATTTGAATATTTTGTTTATCGTCATTAAAATAATGTGGAGGATACTATAGAAAAAGCATATAAAAAAGTGATGTTAGAGGATATTTTATCATATTTTGAAAGATAACCAAATAGGTCTAAAATATAGTATCTATCATTAATTGAATATGAATTCATTAGTAATACGAAGGGACCGACATGTAAATAAGAAATGTGTGGATCCATCCAATAGTAATGAGAAAATTAGGAAGAAGAATATGACAGTAAGATAGTAATGATAGTGATCCAATGATCAATGGAGTGACCCCTTGTAATCAGTAATTTGTCCATAAATTTTGTAAGTTGTTTTTCCAAAATAATAGTAACAAAGATAAAACCATTACATAGGTTGTGACCCCTTTTAAATATTAGAGTTTTAAATAGTTTGTTTTAGTTTATGAAACATTATTGATGCAAACACCATATATATATCCATGTTAGGGTGATTTATGTAACATATCATATTCATATTTATGTTATTCTACCATAAGAAAATTGATCAAGAAACATAAATCATTGTTTTAAAAAGAGAATAATTTTTTTCATATGTTTCAGAGACCAATATCCATTTATGGTAGGTTACACATTCAAGGGATTTGTCTGGAAATTGATTTTGAGTACCTTAAAATGGTCCAATCACACCCTGTATTGTTTTCCCCATAATAAAAACTATTGAGTGACTAAAATTTGGTGTCCCCATTTTGAGGCCCATGTTTACACATTGAGTATTTTGACATGAGGTTAAATCCAATATCATTCATTTCAATTTTTTTTATCATTATAGTATTGGTCAACTTTATTTATGTTTATAATGGTGCACATATGGGTTATTACTCATTAATTTTAATGAAAACTTAAATGGTTTTATGATAAGTTCATTGTACTATTTTTGTATTTTTTCAGGATTTGTGATATATATTGTGCATATGTATATGATTTTATTTCATGTTATTATTTTTTATAGTGTATTTATATTGTTAAAAAACTATTTTTTATGATGTGAAAATAGAGGGGACTATCCAATAGGTCCCAATGACAATAAGGTAGTACCTCGACATATTCATGTGACTTCTTAATAGATGTGATGTCCTATATAGTGTATGGTGGAGGCTATACACTGAGTAAAAACAAAAAATGTGTCAGATATATAGTTACTCAATTTTTTTTATCTTTATAGTCTTAGTCAAATTTATTTATGTTTAAATAGGTGTATATATTGGTTGTTACATGTTCACATGGATAATGTCAAATATGATTTTTTTATATTTCTTTGTACTATTTTTTGTTTCTTTTCAGTATTTTTGATATATATTGTCCATATTTAGATTTTTATTCCATGTAATTGTTCCTTTTATAGTGAATTTATATTTTTAATCGAATATTTGAGATGATATAAAAATAGTGAGGTCAATCCAGTAGGTCTCGATGTAAATTATGCAGTAACTCACCATATTCATTTGAGTTCTAAATAGACGTGATAGGCTAAATAATGTATTCAGAAATGGTAATCCCATATAGGCTGTACAACTAAACTATGTAATAACCCACCAATGAATCCTTAACATTGGTGTAGTAATATTTAGTAAATTATTCCAAGTTAATAATATTATTTCATAAATAGAAAATCATGCGATGAATTCTCGAGAACTGACAAATACTCCATAAATCATGGATCTCCATTTATTATCTCCATGATGGAATGCATTTCCTAAAAAATGATTCCTTTTTAAGTGAAACAATGTGGATTAAAAAGTATAATGTATTAATAATATATTCTTTATTGTGTTTCTATTCCCACCTTTTGAAATTCTATGCACCTATCAATGGTCCAAACCACATTTTCTATATATTTACCCAATTCACAGCTCTGGGAATGCCACATTAGGCCATATGGGAAAATATCCTACCTAGGGTAAATCAGCAATAAAATTTTTAATCCAAATATAATTCACTGAGGTATTTTATACCTCCACAAATTATCTATAATGGTGAAATCATAACCCAATAATCATAATTATTAATCTCTACCTGTTTGAAGAAAACTAGTTGAGCTAGATAAACATTATACCTTGAAATGAGTACAAAGAATCCATACATGAATCCAAAAAAAAGTTAAAATTTAAAAAGAAATAATATTTCCAATTAAAAAAGGTCTGGTTGCCTATACCCACACACAAAGATCCACAAACCAATCATATCATGAAATGTCACATTGTCTATAAACACAACCACATGTAAATTAAATGAAGTAAGGGTCTCAGGAGATAAATATGCACCAAGATATATATATTTTCAAGCAAGGTTATCATGGTCTAGACACCCACCCACATTCATATCATAAAATTAGTTTTCCCCAATACAACACATGAACACACATTCATATCAAAACAGACATAATCATAGATATACTGTAAAAGTTAATCATTCCCTACGTCGTCATTATTAATTCTCAATTTCATGAATTACCATGTAGATCAATACCATGGACAAAAAAACATCATAATGAACCCTAATTAATTATATGGCCATAAAATCATCCTGATATCGGATGAAAACATGATATGCTGTAGAATCTTATTATATATACTAAATTAGAACCACCACCACTAACATATTTGGAGTTGACCAAGAGAGTGGTTAAAATTATTGAGTTGCAATATATTATCCATCAATACCTCTATATTTTCTAAAAAGACAACATTGGAATCCACATATCATAGCAATAAATCCTAGAACTATGAATCATCCATAGATAAAGAGGATATTATATCCAGAATAAATTAATCTTACTATATTAATGTCACTATATTGATAATTTCACAATGCAAAGAAGGGATTGATAGAGGGGAGACCCATTTTCCTTAGAGGGACATACCAAATCATTATATATATATTAGGGTGAATATTGTTTTTTGAGTAAATAAATTATTTTTTAGGAAAAATGCTAGGATCTACAACAATTTAAGAACCATTAGAGCCCATTTGTGGGATTGTGGCTTTTCTGGTGGGCTAGTTGATGGATCCTGGTAGACCAGTCACCCTAAGAAGAATGATTGGAAAATGTCTCAGACACTAGTTGGATAGTAGAACATCATTGGATAGTCAGTGTCACCTTTGGTGATATCATAAAATATTAATTTCTCCATAGTCTAGATTTGGGTATCCTCAATAACTATATACATTTTAGGAACCACACCTATTCAAAAGTAGATATAATGTTCCAAAATTCCACTAACTCTTCAAAATAAATGAACAATGGAAAACCGTGAAACATTACAGCTAAATTACAATGTACATTGAAATCTAAGTGCATTAAAAATATCCTAAAATTGATTTCTCATTCTCGATAAGTGTATATAGTGGTTTGGTCAAACAAATTAGACCATTGGCCCTGATTATCAAATTGCCATTCTGAAGATTCCCCTCCAATATTTCAATGCTTCTATGAAATGAGATCATGGGGAACTTTATTTGTTAATATAACATTCGCACTACAATCCATAATATAAAGCATATGTTTCATGAATGATGAATTTAACTGTAAATCAGTATTATCACTATCAATAAAATTTAAAATATCTTAATTATAATGTTGATAATAAGAATGATGGAACACATAATGCATAACTCTATTTAATTGAAGATTTAATTACAAGAAGAACACTATACCAATATGAGAAATAATTTTTAATTAATCCCCAACCCATAGTTTCACTATTCCATGCTTCCATAATCATTAATTTCCCAATTGATGTGACTATTATGAGAAAAATAGATCACTCATAGTCAAATATAAGGGTCCTCACCTCTGCCATGTATAACATTCATTCATAATCTCTGTGGACCCCATCTAAAATAAAATCAGTTGATACTATTCTAGGATTCCTAAAATAAATTTTACCCAAATAATGATGGATCACCCACCACATACCAACATACAGATGAATGAAAATTCCATACATAGAGATCCTTGAACAGATCTATTTGAGTTGAATAACAAAATCAATTACTGTGTGAAATGTCACCATGTGAAAATGATAATCCAATGATACAATAGAATCATAAACACATTACCTCATCCCATCCTCTGAAATATAGATAATACTTTAAAATTTCCACTAGTATATGGAGGATATATCATAATTAAATTCAATCAAGTTCCCATTAACTTTAGTTAGACAGGATAAAACAGAATATAAAATGATAATATCTATAGGAAACGATTATAATAGGCACTATATGAAATTAAACTATATCCTATACGTAGAGTTTACCTATATAACTCACATAATGAGTCTCTCAAATCATAATGTGATGTGTAACAATTTTTAAATATTAAATTGTATTCTTCCAATGAATCTTTACAACTGACTGTAATGAGTAATACCATTCCAATGTTCATCATTATCACAAAACATATTCAAATCATTATAGAAAGAGCCTAATTCATTCCACCAATTCATGTATTCACAACCATTATCCTCTAATATTTTATCAAATGAATAAAGAATCTTTCAATATCATTGTTTATACCATGTCAGTAAAAACACTTCATGATATTTTGATACAAAACTTTTGATCCTAGGTTCATATCACATTGTAATGCATGAGAGTACAACCTTATATATTTTATAAAAATACTATATTAATACCATATTTTGAATGTATATCATCTAATCCACATAATATGACAACCACAGAATATGTTCATTTTGTGTTAACTATTAATGTATCATTGAACACCTTGTACCAGACTCCTGACAAGTGGTCTCCTGATCCACCAAGAAAAAAGTGAATACATGTGAAGCAAATGTCATCACCATTAAACTTATATATGTAACAATAAATAAAACATCTCAAAACTCATCGACATCAATTAAAATTTACATTCTCACTATACATTATCATGTATCCTTTTAATTTATGAAAATAAAGAAGCATTACATTTCCAATGTGAAGAAGCCATTTCCATTCCATATGATATTCGATATACAATCAATTTCCTATATCTATGGATCAAATATTGATAACATAAGATACTCCTTAACATATTATTATTTTTATAATAGAAGAATCATTCACCATAATTATATTTCTCCATATATTCATAGCATAAACTACCATACCTTACTCTAGGTCGAGATTTGGGTCTCTCATCTTTTTAGGTTATATTTAATCAGTCATAAAAGAAACAATCCAAACCATTTTAATCAAAAAAATATCTCAATAAAACACTTGATGCACAACCATAAACTATGTAACAAATCTGAGTATCATTAAAAAAGAACATTGATCTCAGGTTCAACATTCTATTCAACTCCTGGAAAGCATATTTATATTAAATTTCCCTTTCAAATTTTACTCACATTTTTGTAAACTGCATCATATGAATATATATGTGGGATGAATACTAAATGAGTCTAATATAGTTTCCCAAAAAAGGAAGTAATATATAAATTTTGAACATAATCATGGTCCATAGAAAATAAATAATTACCTCTACCTTAAATATATCAATAGAGATTCCATATATTGAAATCACATCTACCGTGTAATTTACTTAGAATAAAAAATTAAAACCTTGATCTCTTTATAAAATGATGATACACACCATGTATACTTAGAATCATCTCAAGTTGTCTATATGAAAACTTCAGTGATTTTGAATAATTCCAAATATCATCAAAAAATAAAATGATGAAGCGTTCTAGGTATGAGTAGAATATAATTGTAATAATATATAGGGATACCCATGGAGAGTCTTTCAAACCAATTCAATCATATAAGACTCATACAAACTATATTTTATCCTATACATTTCCTCTGGTATGATCTTTAATTTGACCCAAAGTGGTTTGTAGCTGAAACATAAGTCAGTCAATGATAACCACTAGTTTTACATCAATTGATGATTTAGATCATCAATATATGTATATAGATACCAATAATTTATTAATATATAGATTAATGTATTATCCATTATATAAAACAAAATAGGATTTCTCCATGGATAACTAGTCGATTGAAAATTTCTAATCTCCTATAATATTTATGCCACAAAATTATCTATTTTAAATTAGTCAGGTCTATATGTTAAGGAGGAATTGATAAAGGGTATGTACATGGAAAGAGTTCATTCTAAAACTCAATCCCCATTTTAGGTTAATATACTATGAATTCATGAGTAAAAGATTCATGATAAATTTACACATAATATGGATGTTTGGATTAATATATTTCCTAATCTAAAAAAGAAACTATAGTTACCACCTAAACTATAATGGTAACAAATTTGATATGGTATATTTCTAGATTAATTGATCCAAAATCTCATTCTCAAGTTAGGACCATTATTTCTCTATTATGAGAGGAAAAGGTTACTTGTCTTTAATGTAAATCTATTTTATCATATTAACTATTCTACTAGTCTATTAGAAGTCACATCAATGAAATTCATTTCTATGACCATGAAATTAAATAGATGTTGACAACCTAAAAAATAAAATTCTACACTACAGAAACATTTATAGATTCTCATTCATCATTCCCAAGGGTGTATCAATAGATAGAAATTCATAGTTAAAATTAACCTGAAATTTTAACCCATTAATGATTATAGGGAAAAATAAATGGATTTGAAGATATGGTATTTAAAAATCATTATTGAGAATACATATAATTTTTTCCTCAAATAGTTAACTACCCCTTTCCACTACTTTCAAGGTCCCTATTCATAACCTTAAATTTTATTATATTGGATCTAAGGATCATACCATCATGAATGTAAATCTCATAGCCAAAACTATTTAGCAAATTCCCCATTCTTTATTCGGGTAATATATCCACTCTAGCTCCTAATCTCCCAAAGTCCAACCCTAATTCATTCAAAAAATAATTAACAAAGATTAAAAATCTTTCCACATTGATGGATCTATATTGAATTTATGGGAGAGAACATTTTTTGATTCTATTCCCATCCAATATTGAATTAGCTGAAATAACCTTATTTTATAAAGGGAGGTACAAAAACTCTTCATTACCCTTGGATTAGGTTTTCACTGATTACAATATCAACTTATTTCATCCTACTATTATTAAGGAGATTCCTACCACAAAACTAGAATTCCCTCTCCTAATTTCATTTAAAACATGATTAAAACTTATTTCTTTAAAGTTCTCAAATTTATTCTCAATATTATGAGGCTTTTGAAGAACTTTTGGATTTTTTGTTAGTTCAATGTTCTTGATAGGGAGCACCATTTTAGGTTCAAGGGAAATTTAAAAATTTCAAACCATATTTATATCATTACTATGAAAATGTGGTGTAAATAATTAAATCTCTATAATACTTGTTGAATATGGTGGTACTAACATCATCTCCTACTCAATGATCACAATCATTGTGGAACAACCTTTATTTTGAATACAATTAAAAATATAATTGAAGAAAATTATTTTAAATCTATTCTATGTAATACCATCATGCATGCCAGGTATGCTCATAAAAAATTAACATATATTACCAGATCCTTTGAGAAAATAGCCAACAAATTTCATCTATTATTCGTCTATAGTATCCAAAATATCAATGATTTTTTCAATAATTTCAATAAATTTATTTTATTCCAAAGGGGCCCATAGTTCCATATAATTATAGGAATAACATATGATTGGTGTCTCGAGCATACTTCTCCATCACTAGTAAAACTTTGTGAGAACCTTCACCCTAAACAAGATCCATTAGTAAGACTAATTGAAGGATCAATGCAGCTTCCTAAACCACACGGGAAACAATATGTTCATGATCGTCTTCATTGTCATCCACGTCTAGTAAAACAATAATATTTTCCTCTATTTTAGAGTATTTCTATCCCACTTATCTAGATTTTATAGTAATACATATATAAAGAGTAATTATCAGTCATACCAATATGAACTCTAAGAAAAACCTATAATAGTTTACAAGGTAAACTACTTGAGAAATTTTTTTCACACTAAGTAGAAAAATCCATGAATATTATTCGTAAGAGGATACCCACATCTACACGTAATACCACCTAGAAAAACACAAGACCTAAGTTACATATACCAAATAGTCATATCAGTCATTATAAAATTCATAAAAAAACACATCTTTCTTAGCTTTAATTAATTTAAATGGTTGAATAGATATTTTATATAAGAAGAAAACAGTGATAACAAATGGAATTTAATTAATTGAATCACAATGTATGAAAATAAAACTAGTGTGGAACACATAATATTACATGCTTAGTCTGGATGTATATAATCACCCCAATCATTAAAACTATTACATACTTGAATCCTCTTCTCTAATTCTAGAAACATGTATTTCTTCTACTATCCAAAAAAATGGACTCATTATAAATAATTTACAATAAGTATCCCACTTTAATAACACATTGTAACACATTGACCGAAATAACTAGTTATTAAATAGAGTTCCTCAAAACATCATGAATTCCTCTTCGTATGCAAGAGGATTTTGACTAGTGTAAATGTATATAAAGGTTATATTGGGAGGTAGAACCTTGGTGGAAACCCCCATCCATAATATAATTATTCATGAACAAATAATTATTTTCTATAATTATAAAATGGAATCTAAGAAACAATTAAGTTATTAACATAATGCTATACAAGGATTTTGTTTCTGACAAATTCACCAGGGTGAGCAAATCCGTCTATTTTGAACAACGCACATTCGTTTCCCCACATTCCCTCTATCTAAAGGTGGGTGGCATCTACCACCTGTTCTAGGACATCTTCTCCATGATAAAAATGGGATGATGGGATATCGGTTCCTCCTTCTATGAATTCTTCTTGAGAACGCAATACCCAGTCCTTCTTTCCCATATATTTTAAGGCGTTGTTTGTGAAACTCTTCCATGTTCTATGTCTTAATGGACGTCAGTTAATTACACTGATTCTCATCGGACATCGCAAGGGTTCCGGTTAGAGAATCAACCTTCAGCTGAGGAGTAGTCATGTTAGACATCACTAGTGTGTCTAGTTGTTGGAACACTGGTGCATCTGGGTTTCATCTATTTATTATAAGACTTCTCTAGAGCAAAAAATCATGGGGAATCCCACATCAAATGACAAGAATTATATTAAAAAGTACTATCACTAATGTTTTACTCAGCATCCCATGTTTAACATAGGTAATGAAGTATGTTTAACATCTATAAGAGACGGATCAGACTGATTAGCACAATGATAAGAGTGGTTCAGTTTGGTGCACCCTCTAGAGGGAACCCTGATATTAAAGCTAACACATGGTTAGTTACCCGGTTTCTTTTGGAAAAAATGAGAAAGTTGGTGGCATGATTTCACCAGGATGTGGCGGACCAGGTTAGAATTAAGATGGGTGATGGAGAGTTGAATGAAGTGGTGGGGGAATGAGATGGAACCATCGTCTAGGTGAAAGTAGTGTAATAAATATACCTCAAAGAGACATCCAATGTATCCCCGTGGTAGGGAATCAAAGTCCACGTAGTTGGGCGAGGTGATGGGAAACATCAGGAGTCGACCCTTATGGATGAGACCTAGAGGAGGTAAATCCTTCTGCTAGGGCATGACCTTCCTGAAACACATATCCTCGTGTGAATGACCTAGAGGAGACATGGGTGATGGGATGGAACCTTATGGAGGCTTTCTACATACCTTTCCTTATTAAGGATCAAAGATCATGTAGTTTAGAATGTGGCACAAAATAGTGGTGTGAACAGAGGGATAAGGACATGATGTCACGTTGGGGTTTAAGCGTCGTTAGCAGCCATGGTTGGTCTACCACTGGGGGATGGACCAAAGATGTGGGTCCCAAAATGGGGACTATGACGGCATACTGAATATCACTTATTAAAATGGATTACAACTGGTTGGAGCCCACAACCGCTTGTCACAAATTTTGAATATAACGGATTACCGCTGATTAGGGTTGGAACTCAGAGAGGCATCCTATGTAACTTTCCATCAAAGGATCAATGGACTGTAGTTCGTAATTATGGTTGTTGAATTGACATGAAGGGGTTCGAGATATGTAGGTGTTGGTCTTAAACCTAAGGGAGGCATCCTACGCACCCAGCCTTGGCAAGGATCATAGTACACGCAATTCCAGATAGTGTTGGTGAGCTGACGTTAAGTGGTTCGGGACCATTGGTTTTTGTTCTGAACCTCGTAGAGGCTTCCAACATACCATGCCTTGGAAAGGATCAATTTCCAAATAGTTCAGTATGGTTTGGTGAACTGACGTGAATGGGGTCAGGACCAATAGGTGATGGGCATGAACTAAAAGGAGGCTTCCTATGTACCTTTCCATAGAAAGGATCAAAGTACATGTAGTTCATAATGGTTTGGGGATTACATGCTATGGAGGCCCATGAAGTATTTCACAGTCATTTCTTATAATATTCCCATGTGAGTCATGCTCGGTGTGATAAATAAGAGGAAAAAAGGACCACACGATCATGTCGTGAATGGTTCGTCTGTGAGAAGTGGAGTTGGGCATACGCATGGATAGAGGCCTAAAAAGAAAATAGGGGATTAAAGGTGGTTAGTGTCCCAAAGTGGAGATAATGGATTACAAATGGTTTTTTGACTAGGGAGATGGATATTGGGACTTACTCAAATATAGAGGGTCGGGTGGCGACAAATCCCAATGAGAGAGGGGTGGGATGATTAAGGTCCTGGTGCCCATATATACATTAGTCCATGGAATAGAAGAGAGGAGGGGGAGTAGGGATATCCCACAAGAAAGGCTTGGGTGATTACACCAAGTTGGTTTCCCTTCCCTGCATAGATACATCACTCCAACAAAGAGGATCTCAATCCATGTGAGAAAGATTTGTCTCTTGTGTATATGAGCGAGTGTAGAGAATGTTCAAGATAGGGCATCACACGTATGATGCATGGGGAAAGGTCTTAGTTTAACTTCATGTTATGAGGATGATGGTGAGTGGTAGTTTAACGTCATGCAGCTTCAATGAGGTGAGTTCACTCTGCACCCCTATGACATAAATAATAGATACCCTCCCTCCCATGGGGAAGGGTGGGCATTAGCAATTCCATGGTGAGTGGGTGACATGGAGTGGTCCATTCAAGGGACCATGTTATCATGGTTGTGCGACGAAGAAATAGTCGTTAGAATGACTATGCAAAGAAGAATGAGGTGATGCAACACAATAGGATTCAGCATCCAAGGAACCTTGAAATTCGATAGTACAATCCAATAGGGTTGTACGAGAGAGGGGTATGTAACATATGTTTACTATGCATAAGAAGTTCTCGAAGATGCTTCATGGGGGAGGGACATAGAACACATGATAAAGGGTGTGCACATGATGACAGTTTTGCGTGAAAAAGGAGTGGCTTGCGCGCATTTCGCACAAAAGAGGGTTTGTTGCACGCAAAAGGCTGGGTTGAGGGGAAAAGAAGGGGTGAACACAATGAAATCAGTTTTTGCACAAATAGGTTCTATGATTTTGTGTAAAATTGGTAGGGTTTAGACATATGAAAAGATCATGGTTTTGCGCACAAGTGGAAGGGTATGCTCGTATGAAAGGGTCATGTTTTTACGCAAAAGTGGAAAGGTCTGCGCGGATGGTAGGACTGAAGTTTTTTGTGAAAGTGGAAGGGTCTGTGTGCATTGATCCCAAAACTGATGGACTTGGGAGAGGGTCAAGCCCAAGTGGTCCCATGCTATGGCGGACCCTTGGGAGACCTGTCATAGAAAATCCCGTTCCTGGAAGTCAATTTTTTCATACATAAGAGTCTAATTCTAAGTAAGGGATATTGTTTAGATTTTTCTGCCACCAAAAGTTGGGGGTTGCACTCCTATTTATACGATATCAAGGGTTTTGGGCACACACGGAATTTGGCCAGTGTGGAAATCCCAATCTTGGGGGCGGTGGTGTAGAGGTTCTCTTAATGGCATGAAAAACCCTCTTCAGGTTATGCCAGTTTTCCGCACGAGTAGCTGGTTTTCTTCTTGAGGAAGCAGTTTTCCATGCAAGGAAGGGGTTTTCTAAGCACTACTCTAGTTTTACAAGAAACTATGTGGCTCCTCCTAAGACTGTTTTTCAACTAAAAATATGCCTTTTATTATCCAAGGATGCCTTATTTGGATGTTTGGATGATTTGGGCATCTACAAATCCCCCCCCCCTCTAAATCAGAACTACGTAGGAGCACGAAGTTCAGATTCTAAGGGAAACTCCGAAATGTTTGATCCTCTGGGGTCGGAGCATGTAAAATCACTTCATGTACACGTATATAATTTTCCAGATCACGAAAACCTTCTTAACACCTATAAAACACCTTAGGGGGACCAATGTCTGTACATTTTTTATGGCGCGTTAAAGTTTGAGATCTCATGTGCGAAAATCTCTCATTCCATGCTCAGAATTCGCTCGTTTTTGTACGGAATTCGCAAATGATTTTTTGTCATTTTCTATGAAGCTTACATTCTACACACTTGTGACATGTTTTTCCATACAACCAACCAATTTTGTGCACAACCATTCGATTTATCCCACATCTATCAAATTTTTCTCACACCTTCTTTTTATTACATTTGCCTTGCAGATTGTTTTTTCAGACATTGACATGAAAAATGGCCGCTGAGCATAGTGATTCCATGAGGGAATCTACTTATGTTGTGAGGTGGGATGATATGATTTCTAACCCAGAGGTTTATTATGGAATGAAAGTCATATCTAAAAACCAATCCCTCTTCATTATGCTGCCCCAAGTTTAAGAGGATTACCTGATTTATGATAATATACCATTGTGGGACATTGGTATTTTATATGTAGTACCAGTGTTAGAATTTGAAGTCGATACGCCATAGTCATGGGTGACACACAAAGATGATATTTCATCATTCAACATCGCAAACAATGGCCATCCAACCAGATTAACCTTGCACATGCTCGATTATGTTCTGAACCCAGGGTCTATCACTATCTTGAATGGCAATCCAGTCACTGAGGATTCCCCAGCACATTATAGGAGTAACTTTTGATAGTGCATTACAGATGACACCAAAATCAAGCTACATGATTGTAACATGAGGTCCGCGGGAAATTTTACCAATGAATGGGATTTGGAATACTAGGTAAGACAATCATGCGATCAGTTCTGAGAAGAACTCTGGAATATTGGTCTATTTGAGGCGGTGTGGACATCATAGTTACACTTCTACCATTAACATGATATTGGTTCAGATTTGTTTAGATGGTCATCCCGTGATACCAATGAGTTCCACATCCATCATAGAGAGGTTGAAATAAGTCATTTGGACATCCACTCTTTCAGATGTATTCATATAGATTGGAACCAATATGATGAATTCCATATGACAGTGGATTTCTGGGTTGATAGATTGCAGACCCCTATTCATGACAAGGTGCCTTGCAGACCTTTCCAAGGAGTTGTAGGGATTCAATGATTTTCTAAAGAATATTTCTTATTTGAAGTGGTTTAGCATGTTCTTTCATATGAAACTAATCATGAAGATTCTGGGGCGAGGAAAGCGGTGTCCAACCATGAAATAATGGAGAAAGAGCGGGTCATATTGAAAAATATTTGAGATGGGGGACTACCAATCTTGTGGAATTCATTTGGATGAGATCCGGGACACGAATCTCCAATATGATGGACTTCTCACAACCTTCTGGAGTGAATGGAGGATACTAGTAATGTATACCAAAAAGTGAGTTCACCGAGAAACATTGGTTATGGCGGGAATTATGGCAGCCAATCGAAGGTTCAACAAGGGGTTTTCCATGGTGCCCCACCTGTATGCTATCTTGGGGCGCATTTGAAGAGGGGGTTCACTGAGGATGATATGTATCCCTTTGAAAATATTTCATGGTTGGATCATGACTCAATACGGAGGGTACACTTTCCCAAATTCTCAACAACCTCCAGCTAACAGTATGTGACCATCCATAACATTTTTGGGACCATGCCACCGATTCATATTAAAGAAGGGGTAAGGATCCAAATCGGGAATCACAACAATTTCACCTTTGGACCATTCCCCACACTTGTTGGCCAGATGGAAGATGACGAGTAAGGATTAATAGAGAAAAGAAAATATTTTGAATGCCTAATAGGTAAAGATAATTTGGATCAGATCGACATGAAGATGCACTGGGAACCCTATGTTACATCATCGTTTTCCAGGCAGTTTGGATGCACCAAAAGGATACCGAAGAAGGTGTATACCGATGTCTTGGATGAGTAACACCCTTGTGTTATTCTTCAAATGTGGAAGATGTTCACGACATATAGTTCTAGTAAGGAAGTCACCTTTCCACCCACCGGAGTCAAGGTTGTCCTCTCAATAAAATATACCAGGCATTGGGTAGTGACATACCTTGAGTGAATCATGTGGAAACAAATTTGTAAAATCAAGGTAGTTAGTATGTAATCTGGGTGGAGAGAATATCGACAAGGTCCCACTAGGAGGGAGAGGCCTAGAACCATTCAGGTATTTGGGTAGGTATATGTCAGGATGTCAATATGAAGAGCATCACATGTTTCAGCCATTCCCTCATTTTTTGGTGTTAGTGGGGATTATGAACCACCTCTCAAAGGGTCCAGGGAGCTTCTAGGGAAGCAGTTAAGGTACCTGTTTCAACCATATTATAATTCAGTCTTCCCTATATTGTGGTCATCATGGTTGACCCTATAAAAGTCAATGAGTACAGAAGCCCCTTGGAAAATTCTGCAATGGGATGGGATCTAGCAGAAAAAAATTGGCCTCATTAGAATCGATGATAGAGTGAACATTAATCATCGTCACACTTTTTTAACTTCCATGTATGTTTATGCATGCCAGTCGGGTTGGAATAAGGAACAAACTATCATTGTGAATGTGATGGTTGGTTAGGAGCATAATTTGGAATGAATGTCATCTGAAGATGACTATGGTGATAAAGATACTTAGGAAAGTGAATTAGAAGAGGAGGAGAATGAAGTAAAATAGGTGGCAGAAATAAGGGGAGTTGAAGGGGGTTATAGAGGAGAAGGGTCCCAATGTATGGCTATCCAAGGGAGTCCTTGGATAATTGGTGAGATTGTTGGCTGTGACATGGACATAGCTGATCAACTTGATGAATGCCTTAATTATTATCCTGGCATTTCATGTTTCCATCTTCATAATCACAAACCGATCTTTTTCCCCATCCAAGAGCATCTTGGTGCTGGTGGTTAGGAAGCTACATCTAAGGGGGTGATGTTGTACTGATAGAATAGGGTAGGGTGTTAAAACCCATCATTGAACTGATAATAGCTTAAGGATCCCTTCCAAGGGTAGCTCTAACAATGACTAGAATGATGGAGGTTGATGTCCTGAGGTCTTGTATGTTTCATTACTCAAACACATGTCTATGTCACATGAAATCTCTTCTGATTAGGGAATTCATCTTTTGTGTAGTAATCACGGTATTGGAGGCTTGGTAGACTAATATATCCAAGACATCCATAATTGATTCCATGACAAACGCACTGACCAAATCAGAACAAACTTCTCAAATAGAGCTATCCCCAACACATGTTGATAAAAAGGAATCAAACATTGGAAATATCAATGCAAGGGCGGAGTATGATGTCGGCGGGGGTGGAATTGATGAGAAAGATATGGGGGAATTAGGTCTCCTAAATGGAAAAGATCATAATCTCTTTGGAGTGTTACTAGAAGGAGACCCTACTACTGATCTTTTCGCTGCTTTTTCCAACTATCATCCTGCAGACCTGAGGAAATAGATGACTCTGATTCTGATTTATCTGATGAGATCCATATGATGAAGAACAAGGGGTGTATGTGTATCAAATTCTTCCATAGTCAGACACAAGAAAAATGGATAAACAAGAAGGGATCACTCCACACCTCGCTACGCTTTCTCTACAATGGAGTGGTAGTTCCTAACCGTCCTCATATAATAATTCTTGATTTCATGGATGATAAGGTACATGAGGATTTCTAATGTTACAATGTCTCCCAAAACCAGAAAGGGTTAGAGAATACCTAGGAATTCTTGATGTTGGAGCGGGAGGTCTGACACAGTGAAGAGAAAGAGAAGGAATGGAAGGCATTCATCACAACCTACTCTGAGCTCATTAACCATTTGAGGGCTGATCTGGTAGATGCCCAAGAGCAAGTAGTGCAGGTGAGTCACCAAATAATTGAGATTTATGATGAATGAGCTCGAGCTCAGTCTAGGGATAATGAGTTACTCTTTGCATATGCTAATGAAGAAGGGGATCTTAGAGGGTGGGAGGAAATCCTGGAGGTCACAAGCCAGAATGTAGTGGCGCAGGGGAAATCCATCCAAAACATTATCCCTTAATGGTACATTTTTAGTTGAACCCATAAACATTTCCGTCTTTTGAGCTTCCAATTCTACACTCTATGCATGTAAATACTACATGATTTTTTATATTAAATCATTCTGATCATAATAATGAAATAATTATAAATTGATCACTAAGATCACGTGGGTCGTGCCTGAGATGAGAAACAAGGGATTCCCAAATTATCACATCGTTTGAATATAGGGGTTCCATTAAAACATCAAAGATCTAGTGTAGAAATTACCTATCTTGGCTTCTAATAAAAAAGGGGGATGCCTGACTAGAGAATAAAGTCCTCGGAACTGCCTAATTATCATTTCCCCATTCACTCATGTACATGGGTCGGTTAATGCTTGGGGACTTAGAATCAATTCAAATATAGGGAAGTGGAATGTGTAAATCATGTTACCAAAAAATTCAAGAACACTATGGTGGTGGAATGACAATAAAAGATAACTTTTGACCATGTTTAAAACACAAAATACCAATTTTGTTTGCCTAATATGGGGATAAAAAATGTGGGATGTTGGTTGACCATGTTTGAAACATGGGTCCTGACTCAAAATGTCATCATATGGTTTTCTGGAATGTTGGCCTAGTATTGTAGGTGATCCATAGGCTGAAAAAACATACTGTTACGTAAATCCATTAAATAAGTATGAGGATGAGGATATAAATAAATGGTATGCAAAGGCTGATGGGTGTAGTGATTGGTTGCCCGGATTGTGTGAAACATTCTTGAAATTATGCCTCCATGATGGACACTTTTTAGGTGATCATATCGGTTTGTTCATGGATAATTCCTACTACCATACAGGACCTCTATGGCAAGGAAGCTGACACATCCCATAATTATGATAGGGAATCCCAAGATTTTTCAGGGTACAATCACAATTTAATGTCTTGGATTCAGGACATGTTACCTAGAATGGGAATGTGCAGTGTAGAACATATCCCGATGAGGATGAGGGCTCAAGAGGTTTTTGTTACATCGCATATCCCCGAATGATTTTGGGCTCTAGATGTTAGATAATAGGGAAATGATTTAAAAATCTTGGGGATGGACCTGAATAATGAATGTTCGGGCATTCCAACGAAGCCCAGGAGGATCGTAATCAAGACATACATAGTTATGGATTTTTTCTTTACGGCTTACAGATTAGACATAGAGAGATCATAGTTTTATGTCTTATAGCTCAAACCAGAGCTAGTAAGGAATGAGAGAGACACCGGGTGAGTTAATAATAAAACCTCACATGAATTAGGACACGCAGCCTAGATCACCCTGTGTTCCAAGGGGTGGTTTTATGTCAAGGGACCGAATATAAAAGCTAGGCTAGGCCAGAAGCAATGTTTGTGGGAATTCCAATGTACCCAATGATTATTGGGATAAATCCATATGTAGTTATGTAAATTGAATGGAAGGGTACTTGTGTTAGAGATAATAAGGTCGTGCAGGTTTGGGACACACACCAAAAGAATCGGCATTTGATAAATCTAATGTGTCCATTATGATTGATGTGTTTCTTTTTTTTGTGAAGCGATAGGCCTAGGACAGAGAACTCAAGAAACACCACTTGAATCAAGCTATATTAAGGCATTGAAAAATTGTATAGTTGGTGGAAAATACCAAACATGATGTCCTCTCAATTAAGGACACCATAATGTATAATTGTTTTTCATCGTGCGGCTAGGACGATAAATTCATATTTTTGGGTCATATGATAAGACCAACCCCTGCACTTTAACAGATCTTAGTAAATAAGCCACTATTTAAGGTCTTGCGAGACTAGGCTACATAGTTTAAAGTCATATAGAATGAACATGTATAGATGAAACAAGGATTTAGGGGGAATTCACATGAGATGATAAAGCATACCTGACGTGACTGGGGACGGGGTTCACACCACCTCACATCAAATTATGGGGAAGAAAAATCATGCCAATGGGCCAGAAATGGCCAAAATAATGGGGTTGGACCTGCGGGTGAAATGCCTAGGTGTTCATACGTATCCCATGTGGATTGGAATAAAGACATACATAGTTCAGATGGCATTATTTAACGTCTTTCGGGAAAAGGGGCATGAGAGACTAGCTCATAGAAGGGAAGTATGTGGTGTATCTATTGCAAACCCAACGTGAATGAGGATGTAAGTCCTACATCACATCACAGAATTCTATGAATTCTAGTGCCAGAATTCCCAGTAGAAGAGGTAATTAGAGGAACAAAAAGAAGGAACCGATGATAAAATGTCTTAGCATTCTTGTATCCCATGAGGATGTGAATCAATTTAGATTTATTTCTAGGAGTATCGTGTAGTTTTACATAATTTTTATGGACAACTCAGACTAGAGACATGTGATATCCATTCAAACAGGCACAAACCTCGACTGAATTATAGTGCCTACATGATCTAAACTTGATGTGGGAAACAAGGTTGGACTAGATCATTGCAAAAAAAGAAATACATGTGAGGGGTAAATCAGTGTGGTGGTTTGGATCCTCAAATGATGCCTTAATGTGACTTTGTCCTTGTAACGTGCAGAAGCACACTTACTGATAGTACAAAGAGTTTTGCAATTCTACATGGACATGATGGTGTGGAAAAGTATGTGAATCATAAGAACGACATTTAGGACATGATGGGGATAGTGTGAAAATGGAGGATAAAAATTTACTGTATTTGAAACATAGTGTCAGTATCATGTGACTTGAAATGGGGAAAAATGAGCATCAAACACTAACCATATTCACAACACTGGGCTTGTATCAAATTGTTGTTCGAATCCATCGAGGACATAAGCCCATAATGGTAGAAGAGCCCTTAGACCAAGCATTCATTCAATTTTTGGGTCCCTTCGGATATGAAAGATATTGAAAGACCAAATTAATGGGAACATGGATCCTAAAATTGAGTAAGAACATGTTCATGTAGAATCCTACACTCTAGGTTATGAACACAACTACTCCTGGGCACATTGGTGAATCACCGAAGAGGGTCGAGTGGCTCAATTTAAGAGTATCCAACATGAAAACATGAGTGTAGGGAAAGGTAGAAAAGTGTGATCAGGAGAATGAAGTACGTGGTTTGGTTTTTATAAACCCGACGTGAATGAGGATGTGAGTCCACAACCCACCGCTTACCCCTCTCCTAGAAGAACTCATTCTAGGGGGCCATTAAGATGATAATGATTTTTATAATAATTGGGGTATGGACTGAAGACTAAGTGGTCAGGTGATCCTATGTATCCTATAAATATGGGAATCAAGTCAAATGTATTTCTAAATAAGGATGTTGTACAGTTTAACGTCATGCATCATAGACAGAAACAGGGGTAAGGAATCCCAACAATTTATTTATACAGCACAACATGTATCTAGAGGTGAGTGAGGACACAAGCTCATACCGCATCATAAAATCCAGAATGAACACTTGATCCAAGGGGATAAAAAGGTCAAGGGACCTGAAATAGGACGTTCCAATGAGTTCGTAGTTTAACATTTTGTCGTGGGGATGATGGTGTTCTTAGTTTAAGGCTGCAGCGCTCAGACCATAGATTCATTGTTTAATGTCATATGCATGAGATAGCTGAGTGGAGAGTGAAAATCATCATTCCTATAGAAAACCATGAACCAACAACAACTATAGAGGATCACTATTGACTATGTTCACAACAATATATTGGTATTGAGTGACAAAGGATTTCGGGGTAAACTATTTATCATCGAATGTTGACTGTATTCTCAACACGAGACTTGTATCAATTTGTCACTTGAAATTATTGGGGATGTGGGCCCGAAATGGTAGGAGATCCATTAGGCCAAGAATTTACACTATTCGGGGGGTGCTTTTGGATATAAAAAGGATGGAATCCCAAATGATGGGGAACACGAAGCATGGAAGGGCCTCTGCTCGCAGATAGAATGATAGATGATAGAGGTATGTCTCAAGGGGATATGTGAGGATTGAAAAAATAGTCCGACGTGAATGAGGACGTAATTCCATACCACTACATAGAATCCAATATGAGAACATGTTTCAAAGGATAGAAAGGTTCATGGGACGTGGGGATGGGAGTCCTGACCAACTGTATCCACATAACCCCTCATGTGGGTATTGCCTTAACATAGCGCCTAAGCCCACATGATCAATTCTCATTTAGGGAAACATGGAGTATGACCCAGATCTTCCCAACATGTAAGGGTACAATAGTTAGACTCATAGTCATGCGTAAGGTAGACTAACGTTAGAAGAGATAACAGGATGGAATGGACCACTACACAAAATATTTGGGACATATAGGGGTGGTGAAAATGACAATGGATATCATATGACTAGGTTTGAAACATAGAATCTATATTGTGTGACCTCAAATTGGAACAACGAATAAGCATTGACCACTGGCCATATTCTAAATGCGAGACTTATATCATGTTTTCATTCAAGGTCCTCAAGGCTGTTGGACCGAAATGATAGGAGAGCCCTTAGGCTAAGTATCTATAACATTCGAGGTCCCTTTTGGATGTGAAAAATGATGGAATCCCATGTATATGGAGCGTGTGAATCATAAATTCACCCAAGATATTTAACTTCATGTTGGATGGGGAAAGAGGTTGATATATCTAGGGAAGACAATACATGGTGAAGTCATGATGAATCTGACGTAAAGTAGGGAAAAACTGGAACTACACCATGTTTTCCATCCTGAGGGGAGATACTTATGGTTGGGGATGGGACGATAGAAAAAATTTCTGTGTGTTCTTATATATCCCATAACGATAGGGAATTAAGACACATTTAGTTCATGAAGTCCATGCAGTTTATCGTCGCGTGGTGAAGACGTGGTAGAATATAAGAACAGTGATATGATGGAACATGGGGTATTCATTGTAATCCTAACATGAGTGGATACAAATAAGCCTACACGACACTAAACATGATCCTTTAAGAGAACTATTCCCATGATGGATTGTCAAAGTGAAAAAAACAAGATTGACTCAAGATGAGGAGTTTTAGCATTCTTATGAATCCTATTAGTATGGGAATAAAGACACATTTAGTTCATGTAATTTGACGTCTTGAAATAACAATTTAAGGTCACGTGGGACCAAATACAGTTCAACACTTTTCATGAAGACATATAGTTTAATTTCATGAGGGACATGAAAATTTAATATTTTGTAGTACCAGATAGCGTTTAACTTCTTGCAGAATGACATTCAGGTTTTTTCCATGCGGGATATAACAGATTATGTTCATGTAGGACAAGATATAGATTAACATTCTACAGGACAATATATAGTTTAATGTCATGCATGACATAACAATTTAAGGTCATGTAGGACCACATTTTATCGGGCAAAATATTTCTTGGGGATCTTGGAATTTGTGGGAGGAATTATACGCTCACCATCCATGTATCAAATGACTATGCGCAATTGGGGTATAATTTGTGTATTATGTGAGGCCATTACCATTTGGGATCTAATTTGGGTTGTTTTTATTCAGTTATCACTGGTGTTCTCTTGGAAAACGCCAATTCACCTTGCATGAAAGAGACGAGGGGAAATTTATTATTGGGAGATGTAGCTATCATGTTCTGATGCCTTCATAGATTGTGTAGGATGTGAAGCCTATTCTCATTGAGGGCTTCCAAATCATCTAGATGGACTTTATCTTCTTTATCTGGTGCTTTATGATCATAGACTATTGTGCGTAAAGAAGGTAACTAGATCTTGATTGGAAAGACAACCTCTGTTCCGTACACTAGGGAGTATGGGGTGACCAGTGTGTAATTACATATCATCGTCTGATAATCCCTATGGGAATTTTGGAGCTTGTCTGACCAACCCTTCTTTTTTTGACAAACAATTTTTTTAGAATGATAGATAGGGTCTTGTTGAAATCCTCGAACAATCCATTTTCTTGCGCGTGATAGCGAGAGGTATTGTTATAATGGATTTTTTACCTAGCATAAAATTTCATCAACTCTTCTACCTAGAATATCATGACATTATTAGTGAGGACGGTGTGAGGGACTCCATATAGGTAAATTATGTTAGAGCTCACGAAGTCAACGATTGAACGAGCCTTGACCTCCTTGAGTAGAACGTACTTTTCCCACATGGAGAAGAAATCTTTAGCGAATTGAATGAACTTACATAGATGAACTATCACCAATGGATATGGTCCCAGAACCTCGAGGGTCCAGATCGCAATGGTCCAACAGTATTTGTCATTGTGGAGAGTCTTTGGAGTCCAATGCATACTTTTGGAATGAATATGGATCGTATTGCAGCTTTTGGAAAACAAGATGCAATGATGGATTAGAGAGGGACAAAAATATGCCAGTCTCCATATTTGTTGAGATGGTTTAAGCCTATTATGATGAGTTCTGTAGGAACATGCATGATCCGTCTACATTAGATGAGAAATCCCAACACCTTGAATGCAATAGAAGAGAACCCCATGAAAATCACACTTGTAGAGGATCTGCTCAAGACCTGATCTACTCTGGAGATTAAACTGCAATGTGCAGTATCATATTCATTCTCACTAGGCTCAATCTTCTAGGATACATATGTGTTTGAGGTACTCATTAAATATAATCCTCCAGTCAAGAGTCAGCACTAGCTCTACAACAGGTGTGCTTGAGGTCCCTAATGTGGAGGCACTAACAGTATTTTGGCTTACCTGTGGACTATCATCATCATCTAGAGTGACATGGGAAATGAATATCTAGTGTGGCACTTGGATAATAATAAAATTTTGTTCAGGATCTTCATGTGATGTACCTAGGCTGGTAAAGGCATCATATCAAACGATCTAGTAATGTGGGACATGAATAAATACTATAGGAGATAGGAACTGGGCCATTAGCTGGAGGGTGCATTCCAACAATGGCACGAGATCTATCTTTCTGACCACATAATCAACATTAATATTTTTTATGTCTAATTTAGATTCCCCTTTCACACACAAGCGTGGAACGTAAATCCCAAGGGATAGCTCGAGGCCAGTGATGAGAGCATGGTACTCTACCTCATTTTTGGTGAATCCTTCTGATATCAGGAATGAATACGACAGAATGAATTTATTGGGGGTAATGATGACGATACACATTCCTACTCTGTTGATCATGGTGTTTATGAGCATTATACTAGTAGGTCTCTGAGAAAAATTGTCAATGTTCATTTAAAAAAATGGGTATGATTGGTCTAACGAGGGTATTTCTTTATTTGGATAATCAAGTTACAGGGGATGGTCTGCAGGAGATGGATGGGAGGAAAGAAAGTCTTATATTTCTTTCCCCATAATAACCTTATAAAGGAAAAATCTGATGTATAACTACTGAAGGGTTATTTTCCACTGAGCTAGATGACATGTCAGCATGGGGCAGTTCAGGATATACTTCTTTGGATCTTCTCAAGATATAAGTTGTACATCATGATGTTGAAGGTAATGTCTCAATTTCTGTACATCCAATACCATTTCATGGACGATCTTTTCAATAGGATATTATCTGGTATGTATATAAAGGATCATGAGACTAAGATAGTAAATATTGTCCTCTGTCCCCTAGTTGTTCTTCTGGTTAAGAAGGCCTCGGAGAGATCGTTCCATAGTGGTCACATATAGAACCTACAGCATTCCAGGGACATGCGGCATCATTACTGGATGTTGAAGTAAATACTACTTCATTTCCTCAAAGGCATTCTAGAATTATTAATCCCACTGGTAGAAAATTCCATTCATCATGATCCGAGAAAAGGTCCCACAATTGCGGCCAAATTCGCAATGAATCGACATATGTAGTCCAACTGGATTTGGAAGCCCAAATATCCCAAATATTACTCATGGGAGACATCTGGATAATGTCCATTCTCTTATCCATATTTATGTTGATGCCCATTTACCTAACAACGAATCCAATAAACTTGCCAAAGGTGACCTCGAAGGCACACTTCTACGGGTTTATCATCAGGTGGTGAGAACTGAGAAATCCGAACACTTTATCAAGGTCCTTCAGATAGTAATAATGCTAGAGATATTTGACCACCAGTTTTCTTACATATCATTCCACCAATGTTTCAAGGATCTGCTTAAATATGCAGTGCATGGCATGCTGATCGGTGGCTCCTATATTCTTTAAACTGAAGGGAATTTCCCAGTAGAAGAAAGTATATTTTAGTGTCCCGATGGTTTTAGAATCCTCATCTTAAGGGACCATTCAGATCTTATTATACCCCTAATATCCATCCATGAAGAAGAGGTCTTGGAACCCAGTAATGGACTTAATAAACAACACCTTCACGGGAAGATGAAAATCATCCTTCGGAAACTAATGGTTGAGATCTTGGAAGTCGAGCCATTCAATGATCTGTATGTTATTCTTCCTGACAGGCACAATGTTGTCTAACCATATAGGGTACTGGACCTCCTTGATGAAATTGTATCTTATAATCTTATCAACTTCTACTTGGATCAAGGCACCATGTAAATGGTGCATCTTTCTAGGAGGATTCCTAAACTCGCATTAGATTGATGGCAGACTAAGGGGGTGGTCGACTACCTAGGGATCTAGTGCCAACATTTCATTATATCTCCACGAATATACATAACAACTTTTTTTTAGTAAATCTATTTAATGATCTTTATATTTTACAGCAATAATGGCCCTCATTAACATGGGGTTCAGATCTGCCTCGCAACAGAGGATCAATTGTACTAGTTCATCGACTTTGGTGGAGAAGGCCTCTTTGAATTCCAGAGGTGTATCCTCCAAATAATCTTTTTCACTTGTGAGGGTGGGATCCTCGAAGGAAGGTGCTTCCTCTGAATCAATAGAACCTAAAGGAAGGATGGAACCAACCTGAGTGGTGGTCAATACTACATCAAGGAACTCATGTGTTGCTAAAACCATAGCAATGAAAGATATTGATCTTATCAAATCTGGCATTAAGCCCAAGGGGACACAATTGATGATAAAAAATCAATAGGGATTCATCGTATTGAGCCATTTTATCCTAGCCTGACAGGAAAATCCTGTTTGGAATATTTTTTTTTTCTTGGGGCAGACATCCAGATATCTTACGGGGGTTGGGGGCTCTGGGATCACCAAATCTAGATTCAGGTAGGAGTGTAAGGAAATCTTCAAGCATTAGTTAGATATTAGAATATGCTCCCCCATCATTCTAGAAACAATTAATCATTGTCTCATGTTCAAGGTTGTATCATATAATCGGCGATTGGACGATGTAGGCACCACCTAGATCTGTCCATCGGTCGGTCACATCTGTAGTGTTCTCAACTTCGTTGGCGTAGATCTGATTTTCTATTCTCATGTAATAGTAAGAATTCAGATAGTGGGATTACCAAGGGGAAAATGGATACATATTACCTTGATGTAGGCCCCCTCAACCATTAAGGGAGTCCTTGAGGAACTAGTGGTATGATGAAGGGACCGGCACATATAGGTGGTGCCATGACCTGCCCATCAATGTGTTGAAAATGGTATCATACAAAACAACCATGAGCTCGGTACTGGCTAATAGATCCCAAAATTTCATTTCTAGGTGATTTTTACTTACTGGTGTCTATTATGTCCTATCATAACATTGAATTTTTTTGTTAGTGGGACTCTGATCATCCTCTAATAGCCCCATCTTTCGATGTGTCTGGATCGGTATTAGGTTGATCCTAGAGCCCGTTTCGACAAGAGAGTGAAAAAAATCCATTCCATTGAAGTGGATAGTAAAATAAAGTTTGTGAATATTCACTTATACAGGTGGGCCATCATCTTCTCTAGAGAAGAAGATAATTTCCTATCACACAGCATGCTCGTCTACCTCATCATAGAAGGCTTATGTGGCTACAACCTCCGTTTCGAACTATAGGAGGTTTCATAAAGCCTCAATGAGGGATTCTCACATATCACCTGATAGGTGAAGGTCCTCAAGGACAAATAGCATTACTGGAATGCTGTAAATATTCTTGGGGATGTCATACATTCATGCCAGACGTGATATTCTGCTTAAAGGAGGTTTCTATGTGACAAGAGGTATAGAGGGACCTACAGGCTGGACCAATCGGTGAATGGTGCTGGGAATATCCCGCTACTCATTGGATGAAGCCTATGAAGTTTCTACTGGATGAGGACTAGATGATTGATACCATTCCATAGTAGAGATTTGCTAATCATGACATGGCTGAGGTTCCTCCGCCTGATTAAGAAAAACAAATAGTGGCGAAGGTAGATTAGATGACACTAGATGAGAAGGATGTGCGTGCTAAGATTTATGCTAGGCATGCTGTCTAGATTCAGAAGCATGTAGAGACTGGCTGGATGTACTGACCATGTCACTCTATCGAACCATATAGTTTCTACTCAATCAATGCTAGCAATAATGAGGAACATTGGGAATATGAGACCGGCCCTCCTTGCCTTTAGAAACCATGGATGGGTTTACCAGATCTATGGTGTTTACTAACATGTAACCTTGACTATCACATAAATAATCTTCCATTACTAGATGGATTATGGTGGGATTATCCATCTCTATAGGTATGAAGTCATCAAGAGTTTGGGATGGTGACGACATCATTTGGGGGACTTTATTTCCCCTTGCACCGCCAATGCTTGATCTTATATGAAGAGGATGGATAAGCTGTTGACGCAGAGGTACTGGAAGTGGATGACATGACATCTTCTGAAGGTTCTTGTTGATTATAACATGCACAGATAATTCCATGGGCACAGGAAACTATTTTACTATCCATCCAGTCATCATATTTTTTGGATCAACAGTTAGAATCCTAATGCCACTCGCCTTCGATGTCAAATTTGTTTTCAGGTTTTGGAATACTCAAATGTGACATGTGCCATAGAAAGACCTAACATGAGTATTTTGTTATCAACATGGTCTTAAATATAGTCTTTAAATACATAACACAATTTGAGGGTGTTCCACAGGATCCGGTTGTAGGTGCAGTAGTTGGGTCGATTAGTAATATCCAACTCTTTTGGCCTCCTGTATTCAGGAACATGTAGAAGGTAATGTACGATGACACTTCAAAAATAACTAGGGGCTTTAGGCTCATTGAATTATTTGGTCATGTTTCTCCAGTCCGTAATGGAGGCTCTAGGATCCTGGTCATGAAGAGGGGATGGAGGTGTTTATCGTGGAGGTGGATCTAGGTTATTTTTCCTAGGTGGTGGTGGCGTGTTACGAAGGGGCGTTTGCTGATTCTGATGTGGGTGTTGTTGGCCCAGAGGTTGCACATGTGGTTGAGGGCCTCTGTGAGGCTATGGAGGTTGTTCCAGTGACAACACCTCCATTTTCCTAGGGGCCTCTATTTTTTCCACCGTGGTGTGTTCATCCATAGCATCCTTTCTTTCAAGAATCATATGAGGCAACATGCGTGCTCTCTTGGTCTATTGTAAGGCTTCCTCTTTGTGCTGGGCCTTATCAAGGAATTATCAGAATCCCCCGAGATAGTAATTGGTGATCAAAGAGGGGACCAAATATATCTTGGCATTCCCCACACACATCATCAGTAACTGTTATTGATTTAGTGGCATGTCGATGGAGTTTGTGAGCCCTTTCCCCTAAGAAAAAAAAGTCTACGGCATACTCTTCATGCCTCTGCCTATACTGGAACAGGTCCACAATACACTTCTTCAGAGTTGTGGAAGTAACTGGTAATGATATTTCCAATGAAGATCATTCCAAATGGATACTAACCTAATGGGTAGCAGGATGTACTAGACAAATGTAGGACCTTCCAATTTCTATTCAAAAAACTATAGTTTAGCATCATCTTGATGTTAGGGCATTACCAACATGGGATTGCACCTTGAAATGATGTGGGAAAAATGCTGCAGTGTGTAACCCATCCCATTAAAAGGGTAGAATGTTGGATTTGCAATGCCTGAGGGGTGTTAAAATACCTTACACCCATGATGAATGTGGCTTTATATCGAGCATGATTTCGGCCTATTGCATTTCCAATTCCTCGAGGGGAGAAATGGGTTCTGCCCTAGGATCATCCGGGTGAGGGATCATGTATTGATTGGGATCATTGACCACCATTGCCTTGGAGGGTATTCGATGTCATACGCATGCCCATAAATTCCTGGAAAGGCTAGTGGGACAACCTTCAGAGCTGCTGGGGGAACTTGAGATGGGTCCTCGGGATTATTCCACCACTCCGATGGATTTTTTTGACACATACCACAACCTCATTCCATATGATCCAGCCTCAACCCTATATGCAGGGGCAGGATGGTATGGTTAACTTGGAGGCACTTTTTTAGGGGAATTATGGCCTTCCCCTAATTACCTAGCTAAGGATTATAATAATTTGGCCATCACTCTATGGAATTCTCAGCAAGGAGGTCACCGACCATCTTCTTATGCTCTGTGTGCTGTTGAAACAACGCGACTTTTTCATGATCATCCCCTATATTTTGCACTGAGCCTGATGGGTCTATGGGTTTCACAGCTTTGAGGTTCTATTATCCCTTATTGGGATTTCGGCCGATGGTTAATGACTCAATAGGTATAGTATTACCTAATAAGTTCTTTTTCTGGTGAGTGATCTATACCAATGAATCAAATAGGTGTGAGACTCCCTCAGGGGGGGGAGGTCTTCTACAAGAAACACTATCTCATTCTCTTCCCCTAGTAGGTTTTCCATGTTAACCATGACACTACCGGGAGTTATATCCTTGATATCTCCTTCTATTTCAAGCTAGTTCTAGATAGAATTGATGTGTAGGGAAGCACACTTCCTCCAGCAACAGATTTTCACGAGGGGGGTAAGCCTCCAAGATAATTTTACAGAGCACATTAAATCTCTGAACACATCATTGATGGAGGGTCTTAGGGAGACCTAGTGACTCTGGGTGCTGGTCCATGAGCAGTGAAACCAAATCAATCATAAGGAATTTTTTGACAATGACTTCGAAATGTGATTAGATTTTGGGATATGCCACTCACTGATGATGAAGATGGATGTCATTCACCCAGAGGGTCTGAAGAAATAATTCAACTTATTCATGGGTGAGTGATTCTAGTGCGATGAAATTTTGTTTTACAACTAGCCAAAACATCTCCATAAAACGGGTCTTCTATAAGAATGTCCTACAATCTCCTCGTTTAAGACTCATGTTCTGGCCCTTCATTGTCCCACTCACCAACTAATGGTTGTAGGGGAACTTGTAGTGGTACTGAAGTAGACCGCTGAAATGGTTGGTTAGCTGATGGATAATAAAACGAGCATGCAGACTAACCGCCCCATCTATAGATAGGCTCCTAAGAGTGAAGTGACATTTCCACCACATCACAATAAGTTGGATTGGTGACCACAGTTTATATTGTAAGGACTATGGTTGTTGGAAGTGGAGCATGTTGTTTCTCGTTCAACATCAGTCCCCAAATTAACTATCTTTGATCTATGGTCAATGTAGAGAGTTCTCATGGCGATGATGGTGGTGATTGCAACACCGAACCCTTGGGAGACACCATGTCTTTATCATTATGTATGTATCTATGGAATGAGTTAGGGATAAGGTGGACCTCACACACCAGAAGGATGAGGCTTATGCACCTCGTTTCTTCCCTGGTCATTGACCCAAAGGATCCAGGTGATGGTTCCCTTAATAAGTCATATTATAAATCATAATCGGAGATTAATATATGTTTAATCATAGTTTAAACCTTCCAAACATTATTATTATGGAGGCAATGGCCTTCCTTCCTACACTGGGATGGCTCTTTGGGACATGGTAAATTTTTTGATCGAGGAGTTTCATCGGCAAGTAGGTGCTAGGGTGGAGAGGACATCTGCTTGTGTGAGCTGTGGTATGAGGAGCACCAGGATAGATGTCCAACGGTACACAAATAAGAACCCAGTGTCCAATAGCTGATGTATAGAACAAATCTCTGTATATGGTACTCGAGTGGGTAGGAGAATTGGTAGGTCCTCCTTTCTTATTTCCCCTGGAAGCATCAGTGCAAGGATGATCCTCGTATTGGTGATGCCGAACATGGGTTGGACCTCCTTGATGGGTTCCAAAGAAGAGAGACCGACATTTAGGCCTCTGATTTTAGGGTTGAGGTGGACCTTCACCAGCTAATGTAATAACATGGGGAATGACCCCATTATGTAGATTGACCATATGTGTGCCATCATCACATCGGTGGCCTATTCCAGGAGGAAGACTACATACAATATGTCATGAGTGCGGAAGAGGCTTCTGTAATGTGTGTCGCAGCCATTGGGAGGAGCCTCATTCGGATTGAAGGTGGCATGGGGCGGACCCCGACACTGATATTGTATTTGGGATGGACCTGCATTCAAAATGGTGGTAGAATGGGGAGGAGATACATTCTGGGTGTCATTGTTTCGGGTCAGTCCGTGGCGGGTGCTCCCTGCACTGGAAACTAAGAGAGTTGACCCAGTTTACCCGTGGGGTAGTTGGGGACTTGATCTAGGTCGATAATATGCATAAGCCTACACATAATTGACAGGGTACTATTGGTATACATTGGTGGTGGAAAGAGTTTTATAGTCGTTGAAGTTGATGCCCCTCGACGTGAATTATCCTCAGCCTGTGCCCAAAGCTGGTGTCGGGTCAACCGAACTGGGGCTGGCAGAGCTGGCGGATGGCTTTCCTGCTCCACGACACGTGGGGCTAGGTGGTGGTACTGGTATGACCACGTGGGGTCCTTCTTTAGGAACCCCTAAAATGGGACCTTGGTTGGGCTGGCCCGGACATCCTCTACCTCATCAGCATAAGAAAGGGAGTCCTAGAAGCGTTCTATGAAGAGATTTCTAAAATGGTTGTACATCTTTGTGGGGAGGAGTGGATCCTGGCATGGACCTTGGGGGTGGGGGTGGTGATGAGGTGTCGATGCTTCCCAGTCCAGTCAATCCATGTCCCAATTTGGGATGATACCTTCCACCTAGTATCGTCAGAAGAGTTCATTTATCACCCTTCACTGAATGAACTCATATGGGGAGATGGGGCATAGGTTCACTGTAGATGTGGATGTAGAGGTTGTCATGGGTGATACTAGGCCAATCGAGATTGCCGCGATGATGTATCACATGCCCTAAAATCGGTAGGTGGGAGGTTATTGGTTTCCTGATACGACAACTTGCGTCCAGGAAGGAAGGGATATTAACCCATTAGGGTTGAAACTATAAAATCAACGACCATTTCCTTAGCACCATTCCATATTTCAGGGCTGTTAAGATGTATCCACACTGAAAATGTCATATCTTGGGATGTCCAACATTAAAATACCCCAACTTGTGGTTATTTTCATGCTATGCCCACTATTTGTTTGTGGGACCTGGCGCCGGATACATGGATCTAGTGCCACGCTAGTCCACTGATGCCTCAAATGATACTAGTATCCAAATTAATGAGTTGAAATTCATGCCGGGTACACCATTTCAATTTTTGATGCTTTCTCTAGTGCATGTGCATCTGCCTCTTTCGAAGGATGCATGGATTTTTCCCCACATTCCCTCTTTTCAAAGATGGGTGACATCTGTCACCTGTTCAGAGATGTTTTCTGCTTGATTGAAACAGGATGATGGGATGTCAGTTCCTCTTTCTGTGGATTCCTCCTCAGAACTCGTTACCTAGTCCAGGTCTCTGATATATATTAAGACATTGTTTGTGAAACTATTCCCAGTTCCATGTCTTCATGGACGCCAGTAAATTACACTACTTATGTCAGGACATTCCAAGGGGTCCTTCCAGGGAAGCATCCTTCGATCGATGGAGTAGTCACGTTGGACATCATTGGCGTGTATGGATAGTGGAACACTAATGCGTCTGGGATTATTCCCCTTATTATTGGGATTCTCGAGGGAATCGATAACTGATGAATCCCAGGTTGAATGCGAAGAATTATATGCCATAGGCATATCTTTGAGGTTTTATTCAGCTTAAGAAGTTTTACAAAGGGCATGTCATAAGTTTAACGTCTATAGGAGACATAGCAGACATATCAGAACACTCAAAAGAGTGGATCAGATGGGTGCACCATCTTGTGGGAACACTTTTACTAGGGATAACATGTGGTTAGGTACTCGGTTGCTACTAGGATCAATGAGAAAGTGGGTGACATTATTTCACAGGGATGTGGTGCCTAGGGTATGAATCGTGATTGGTGATAGAGTGTTGAATGAATTAGTGGGAGAATGATATGGAACCATCATGTAAGTGACAATAGTGTTAGGAATGAGCCTCAAACAGACACACTACATTTCACCATGTTAGGGATTCAATGTCCACATTTTTCGGCGGTGCGATGGGACACCCGAGGAGGCGACCCTTATGGATGAGACCCAGAAGAAGTAGAACCTCCGTGTTGGGGAATGACCTTCCAGAAACACATGGGCTCAAGGTAAAGGCCAAGAGAATACATTGGTGATGGGATTGAACCTCCTGGAGGCTCCATACTTTCATTTCCATGGGAAGGATGAAATTCTATGTAGTTCAGGATGAGTAATGAAATCAGGGTGTGCACTGATGGCAATGACCCATTGACATTATAGGGATTATGTATGCTTATAATCCCAGATTTTTCTCACACTCATGTAAATAACAGAGATTTGGGTCCCAAAAAATGGTATTATGATGTATAATCATCTATTGCTAACAACAATGTCTTACCTCTGGTTGTGGTTCACAATGGATTACTGCTTATTTGAGTATAATGGATTACCACAGATTTCAGTTGGACCTCAGTTTGGATTCCTACGTACCATTACTTGGAATGGATCAAAGTACTCGTATTTTAGCTTGGTGGTTTGAAAACCGACATGAAGGAGGTCAAGACCAGTAGGTGTTGGGTTTGATCCTCGGGGAGGCTTCTTACGTACCCTGCCTTGGCAAGGATCTCAGACCATGTAGTTTAGGATGGTGTTGTTGAGAAGACGTATGTGGATCATTACCAATGGTTGTTGGGCTGGAACCTCAAATAGGATTCCTATGTACCTTTCCCTGGCAAGGATCAAAGTCCTTGTAGTTTGGGATGGTTTGGTGAACTGACGCAAAGGGGGTCGAGACAAATAGGTGTTGGGATAGATCCTCAATGAGGCTTCATTCGTACCTTGAGTTGGAAAGGATCAAAGTCAACGTATATCAGAATGATTTTGGTATTATACTCTATGGTGACCCATGATGGATTTCGTGTTAAATTATTTCTCTAAGCCCATGTGAGTCACACTCAATGTGAGAAACAAAAGGCAACAAATATCTAGTGAAGACATTGCTAATTGTGCGTCCATGGGATGTAGAGTGGGGCTTACACATGGTTAACATACCAAAAAGGAAACATGGGCTTAAGTGTGGTTAGCTGACAAAAAAGGAAATAGGGTCTTACTTGTGGTTCACTACTCCGGGAAATGGAAATTGGGAATTACTCCAGGATGGATGTCTAGGTGGAAACAAATCCCAATATGTGAGGGAGGAAATGATGAAGGCCCCAGTGGGCATCTCTCTTCTTTTCCGTGGAATGGTAGATAAGAGGGGGAGTAGGGATATTGTGTTCTGCAAGAATGGATAGGGGATTATACTAAGATAGTTTTCCATCCCCGCATATAGATTCCACTCCAACAAATAGGATGTTATTCCATGTGAAAAATATCTCACTCTCGTGGAGACGAGTGAGCATGAAGAATGTCCGAGATGAGGCACCCCACAAATAATGCATGGGGATGGGTCATAGTTTAATTTCATGTAATGAGGATGATGGTTCTTGTAAGTCTAACTTATTATATTTTGGATGAGGTAGTTTCACTATGCACCACTATGACTTACACTACTGATACCCGCTGTCCCTTGGATAAGGGATGGAATCAGAAATGCTTTGATGAGTGGGTGTCGTGAATTAATATGTAGAAGGTATCATGTTATCATGGATATAAGAACAAGAAATAGTAATTAGCATTTCTCTATGAAGAAGCATGACGTGATGCAACGCAATAGGAAGCACCTCCCAAGTGACCTAGAAATAACTTTTTTTATGCCTAGAGGGATATACGATAGAAGTGTGTGTAAAATAGGTGTCTTGTTTGTACAATGTTCTTGAAGATAGTTTCCACGAGTGGGACATTGATGATATGATAATGGGTGCAGATAAAAAGATGGTTTTGAGTGAAAAAGGTGTGGCTTGCGTGTAATAGACATGAAATGATGGGTTGTTATGTGAAAAAGGTCGAGTTTAGCTGAAAATAAGGAGTGTGGATAATGGAATCTATTTCTGCACAAAGAGGGGCTGAGGTATTTTGCGCATGTGGAAGGGTTTGAGCAGATGAAAATACCAAGGAATTTCATGCAATATTAAGGGTTTTTGCACAAAAAAGGGTCGAGGTATTGTGTGCATGTGGAAGGGTTTGCGCTCAAGGAAGGGCTGAGGTTTTGCATGCATGTGGAAGGGTTTGAGTGAACGGATCCCAAAACTGAAGGACTTGGGAAAGCGTCATGCCCGAGTGGTCTGGCCTCAAGGCCAGACCCCTTGGTGACCTGTGACACAAAAACTCAGACATGGATGTCATATTTTTCATGCGAAAGATATGAATTAGGTTCATGGGAGACATTTCAGATTCTTTATCCATCAAAAGTGGGGGATGAACATCAATTTATAATTAATCAGGGGCCGTAGTAATGTGAAAAATTTGGTCCACACGGAAAATCCAATATCGGTGGTGGTGGTTCGGGGTTTCCCCTACCGGCGTGAAAAACCCTCTTCAGGCCATGCCTGTTTTTCACCTGTGGAGCAGGTTTTCCAAACGAGGATGTAGTTTTCCGTGCAAGGAAGCAGTTTTTTGCAAACCATTCTGGTATTCTGCGCTGCCTTTTGGATCTTCTCGGGACCAGTTTCCGAGTCAAAATATGCCTCTATTTTTTCCAACCTTTATTTTTTGGGAAATTTGGTAGATTTCAACCTTGACCGAATAATACATGAAAATAAAAAATATATCCAAGTATGGTAGATTACTTTTAACCACAAGGTTATAATAAAATAATAACAATGTTTACTATATTACATAGTCCATCCAAGAATCTCCTCTACAAACCAATATCCTTCTACTATGCTACCCAACATTGGTCCATATCCCTACAATGGATCCCTAAACATATTGTTTACACACACACATGGGTGATCATGTTAGGTGGGATTATAAACCATGTATAAGAAAACAACTGCATCATTACAATATGTGAATAAATATTTATAATTATATTCAATTTCAATAATGTAAAATAATATATTAAAATTCATGGGTCCTATAATATAGAACTAACAATGCTGCCACAACCCTTGACACAACCTTCTCTAGATCTATGCCTAATGGTTTTTCATATATTGTAATTTTATGACATAATCCTGTTATATGGTACAAATACTGCCTCCACTAAATATGATATTCTATTAAATATTTATGTTCTCCCTTATGAAATAAAGATCCTTCATCAAATGTTTGAGAAATCAATTCAATATTTGAACATAAATAACATCTTAATATAATGAAAAACATTGTTGTTTCACCCCAATGCACTAATCTATGGAAATCAACATTCACAACTTCCATCCCAATAATCTTCATAGTGGAAGTCCACACTAAAAATAATTTTCTCATAAAGAGAAATCTTAAAATTCCATCAATAAAAAATGGAACTCCCTGTTTAATTGGAAGACTAATCAAGCTAGATAAACCTTGTATCGTTCTACCACCGTGATAATGATATATATATGAATCTATAAATATTCCATTGTATAGAAATTAATAAATAGATCATGTTGAGGAATGTATCATGCGCCAGACAGAAATCCACATGTGAAACATCAGATGGAGGGATCTCACTGTATACCTATGAGCCTAAATTCATGTAATATATAGAAATGGTCCCATGGGCCACACACACACACACCCATATTTTTATTATAATAAGACTGGATCTCATGAAAAAAAACTCTCCCACTTGAGAATCACATAATAAAATGTCATATAATGGACCTAACTGGTAAAAAAAATTATTCCATTAGTATTGATTCCCAATTCCTAGAATTGTAACCTATATCAGGCCCACAAATAAACTATACCTATAATTTTTTATAACTATATATTTATTCATTAATCATGATAAAGGAACTAGAACATGATATGTGAAGGAATTTGGTTTGGATTACACAACGAGAACCACAAATTCTAAAAGATCTGTAATCGATCATGTGTGACAATAGAATTCACTAGATTTGGCTTTTATGCCGCCACTAATTTTAAAAATAAATTTTAAAACATAGTAAGATCTATTGATTTCACTTAGAGAGATGAGATATATGATTCATCAAATTAAATTTAGGGTTTTATTTAATAGAATAGATCAATGGTAATTTATATAATCTAGCATATCAATGGGTACTTCAATTGGTGGATATGGGGAAGGGAGTAAAAGTATACTTATAGAGGACTTAAAATTTGATATATATGATTGAGGGGTGATATATGTGAGGTATCTAACAAATAGAGTATTAATTAGAAAAACACCTGTTTAACCTTAATTAAAACCATACCTAAATCCCACACATTGAATTATGTATGTCACAAGGATGGTTGGTAGCTCGAGTAAGATCATGGGTATACATACTCTATAACTTATTGTACATTTGTACCATATAGGCCAGAATATAAAACCCCATGTCGGTTTAAGTCAACAAGCTACTCCACTAGATATCCAATAGATCTAAATTATCTCAAAGGGTACTACTTATATAAAAAACCACCTTGATCTTTTGATCCCTATTCCCCTAATGCCTATGAAAAATCCAAAAAATAGCATAAAAGAAAACCATTTTATGAAAAAACAAAATAAAAATATACATTTAAATTTGAATTATTTGTAGATTTAGTAGAAATATGGATTTAGTATGAGTGTAGAGATGTGGTGGAGGTATGATATTTTTATAGGTGATGAAAATGAAACTTTTATAAATAATATAAATGAGAAGTCACCATTAAAGCGCTTAATAGATAAAATAATGGGAAATAACTAATTGGGGAATTAGTTAAGGTTCATCATCACTAACCCAAATAAATCTTAACTAGTATTTATGTCTTTTAGTATTACATAATTCACAATTATAATTTTTTACATTATTATAAAATTTTTACCAATGTAATTAAAATTTCATTCAAAAATTTAAAATGAGTCATATTAAATAATTATGACCACCAAATTCCAAATTTGAATAAAATTTATCAAATTAAATAATTATTTTTAAAGAAAATTAATTTTAGTATTCGTGCATGTAGCACATAAAAACACCGTGGAAAAATGTTTATTTATGTGAATAAATATTCTGTTTTAAAAAGGTAAAATAAATGATCATGATTCTAAAAATATTAATGTTAGTTTTATTGTATAATGGAGGGTTATGTTATATAAATATAATATAAATTTAACATAAAAAATCATTATGAAAATAGAATGAATGAAAAATTAGATTTTAGTTGAAAAATATTTCATTATATTAAAAATGATTAACATTCGTTTTCTAAATTCAACATAGTATCATTAAATGTAACATTTTTTCCAGATATATATTTTTATCACGAAAAAAGTTTTATAAGTTGTTATGTTATATGTTCACCATGATATATTTATAAATATTATGGTTTAGAAAAAAATAATAATTTTTACCAATCACATTAAAAATAATTTTTTCATATAAATATGTAAAACTTATCTTTAAAAAATATTTAATTTTGGAATTAAATAACTATGAAATTTCTATGAAATTAAATTTCAAATTTTAATTTTAATTATAGATAATATAATAATTATTATGTTTAAAAAATAATTTTAATTAAAAATCAAATGAGTTGCGTATTTATATATGTTTTTATATAGTTTGTATATGGTAGTTAATTATATTGATACCATCCAATTTAATAGCTATTATATATTGGTAATCATTTTTATTTTTTTACAATATCATAGTTTTTTTTATTTTGGTGTTTCATGTTAGACACATTATATAGAATTATACATATTTAAAAAAATCATTTACTACAATCATGGGTTATAAATATATACCCACCTATAAAATAATTTTATATTTGTAATTTTAGTACTAAGAAAAAAATATGGCATGGTGCTTTTATGTCATTGAATCCTTTGTTTCCTATATAGCATCAAAAAATAATGATTCCATCAGAAAAAATTTATCCATTTTTTGGTATTGATATGTGGTACTATATCCCTTTAATAATAAATATTTCTCAGGTTTTTCACCATATTATGGATCATGTTTATGATTAATAGCTTTTGAGTTTAGTATGTTTCAAGTGTATGGTACGTACTTTCTAAAAATAAATATTTTAAGCACGTCATGTAGTTTGAGACTTCTAGATGAATATCAAAAAAGATTGAATATAGCCCCAAAATGATCAAGGATCCCCAAGGAAATGATATTACTTGAGATCATAATCCATTTCATCCTAAATCTAATAACTTGTTTCTAATGTGATATCCAAAGGAACATATTTTCAACAAATTAAAACTCTATATTATTATTATTACTATACAGATAACTATTATATTGACTTTTTATAAATTTGATACACCACTAAATGGTTTAAAAACTCTCTATCATGTATTTCAGTATGTTTTCCCAATCATCTTCTACCCTCAAAATTCATCTCAACATGTTAGAATCCTATATATCGTCACATATAGATCCATATATATTTCAATCTAAATATTAAAATGGTTCTGTCAATCTATCCATATCATTATTATAACATTTAGGGAAATTCATTAAACAAAATAACCTTATATCCTCAATTTTAGAATGGTTTTCTCAGACCAACCAACTATATGAGAATAATATATAGTATATAAATGTAACTATGTATATATAGATGGTTGAAAACATTAAAAAATATATATTCAAATCCTTGGATCTCGTTCAAATAAAATAGTGGGGGCTACTCCACACATCCATACCACATCAATCATTTATATCTTATGTATATGATCAATTAGTGAACGTTAATCGAGGAAATACATTGTAATGACTTTGGAAGATGTTCTTAAAAAAATTATTATGGTCATTACATGTTTCAGGGAGTCTTATGATTAAATATATTGTGATTTATCCTCATTTTAATACTATTATTAATGATTTTTACATCATTCCAATATAATTCTAATTTTTTTTCAGAACTTATGGGCCTAAAATGAATCAAAATATGTATTTATAGTCTTTATCATCATAATAACCCAAATTTTTTTCATTCTATGTATAATCAACATCATTATTCCTAGTGGAACAGATATTGATGAAATATATATACAATGGAAATGTTCCCCCTTCATGTATTTGTTTATGGGAAACATATTCTGGTTCTGAACCATATAGCACCCTCTTTATAAAATAGAAACATCTGAATGCTCAAAAATATTTTACATAGATACACATAAAATATTTAGGGCTTCTTGATATCCATGTGATACATTGGGGAGTAGTTAATTTGGAATGATATGAATTATACCATGCATTATTAATTTAATATAATTACTTTTTAACTTTATTGGTGTTATGTACTTTTAAATAGTTATAATGGATAATATTGCATGATCTTTCCGTTGTTAAGCATCAATAACCACATTTTTCAACCCTAGGTGGTAATAAATATTGTGGTTATAGTGTTTGATCATTTTAAAAAATGTTTTATAGTTCATCTTTAAGACCTTACATGTCATCATATATTTTATGATTTTTCTCTTTGTATAAATATCACACATCCCAACATAGAGAAAAATTAAAAAAATAAATTATAAAAATATTATTATGTAAAACTATAAATCATGTATTAAATAATTTTTCTTAGGAGATTATTATTAACATGATATATAATAAATTAAAATATAATTTTTTAGTATGAAGAATTGAATTCTCTTTATTAATGTATAACACAATATAATTAACACTTCTCTAATGCTTGATAATGTAAATATAGATTCAGTGAAAAAAATTTACGGACATTATTTTTTCCTTATAATATAATGTAATATATTAATGTTCATTTTTTGGAGCCATTAACTGAGAGTGTTTGATATTTCAAGGCCCTGTATGCCCAAAATTCATATTATATAGACATTTGATATACTATTATCATGAATATTTTACTACTATTGAAAATGAGTAATAATTACCTAAAATATTCTTAGATCCCAATTCTAAGTCCATATTAAATTTTGGTACATAGGGTTTTTTCTATGCACGACCAAAGGTTAGTGAGAATTGGACATCCATATGTTGTATCCATTATTAATGTGTTTAATTAATATATTTAATAAAATTTGTTTTTTTTTCATTTTAAATGAGATAATATAAACCACAATAAAAATATATTATGAGAATTTATTTGGTTATATGTATATCCCTATGAGATTAGAGAGGAGGAGAATCATTTCTAATGATTGGAGTATCACATTTTAAGAGGTTGTGTGTTTGAATAGAATTTTATTGAGAGGAATAAAAAAACATATGGTAGTTTTTCTTCATTTGAGAGCATTATCTTTACTAATGATCAATCCATATCATGTAAAGGATTGTTAATTTTATATTTTATTCTTTTTATTGAAATATTTAGCATTTATTAGTTATCATCTTTTATGTGGTTATTTGATCAGTCACATAAATAAAATATATGAATTAATGTTTTTATTTATGTAAATATCATTTCATGCATTTTTATACTCTATATGGAACTTTCTTTTATTATTAATCTACAAAATTTCATTTACAAGGTTTGGTTTAAGAATAGATGAACATTAGCCTAAGACCTATTATTTTATATTAAGAATTGATAGAGCTTCTCTCTGCCCCTATACTGTTAATGATAAAATGGGGTTGTGAAGGCTCAGTCTTCCACTAGCCAGGTGGGCCTTTTTGTGTATGGTAATTACAATATTGTTTTACAGTAGTTTATTCCTTTGAATTTTTTTTTGGGGTTTTCCAAATATGAATAATTGATTTATACATCATTTCATTTAGGGATCATCAATTTTTTTTCCTCTACATAGATTAAATTTTCAAGGAATCAAATTGATTTAATTATTTTGATTATATGATTATTTAACTCGACACATGATCCCTAAAAAATAATTTATTATATTTTTTAATTGACATACAATTACTCCAAACTATAATACACATGATACACAGATCTTATAATCAATTTCCTAGAATTCTTATACAAAAATAAATGAAATTTTTTTATGTTCCTTCACCCCCATATATTGTTCATTTCCATCACTATCATCCCATGGGGTTATTATCTACATTTCCAGGGATAATTTGATTACTATCAAAACACATGATTCATGTATATTTCATGAATTCTAAATAGATACGTGATTTATAGATGGATCAAGATGATTATTGTGTTGTCGGTAAGAACTCCATTGATCGAGAAACTAGTGTGACTATACAAAGAGATATTGTAGTCATAGGAAGTATTCTTGAGGGGTTTTGGTGGATGAGTTCTAATCACGTTAGGTGGATCATGCACAAATGGCCCAAGATCCAAGACCATGGTTAGTTTCATGGGAGATGAGTTCTTAATGATTTCTATTAATTATTTTCTCATGAACAATATAATGATAAAGATCAGGTACCCACTTACATTGGATTTATGACCTCTTGAACCAATTTCATAGAGTGATAAAGATCAGGTACCCACTTACATTGGATTTAAGAATTCATAAATTATGTTTATAGTTTAAATGAGTTGGATTATCCATCCATAATTGGACTTATTTGTGGTTTTCTTCAAGGATAAAATACTCATTTACTATGAATTAGAGGATTATCATACATATCACATAATAATGGTCCAGACATACTATGAGATTACAAGACTTATGGTAAACTTATGCTGTTTCTTTTTACAGATTAAAAAATGTTCACTTTATGGGGCTTGTTTTTTTGGAACATGGTTTAGTTATGGACCCTGTGATGATTGATATAGTTATTTCTCAGGCGAAAGCAATTATCATGTGGGAGGTGTAGAGTTTTCTTTTCAAGGAGGTGTACATAAAGTTATTCTTACATTACATTCAAAAATTAGTATCCCCTTTGACCACCATAATTTTGGAATGACATATATTTCTCTAGGTCTAGTAGAGATAGGGATCAATTAAGATTTGATGTCGAGGTTGTCCAATTCTACTATGTTCAGACTACCATATGGGGAAATGGAGTATATTATGTTTTTTATCCCTCCAGAGATAGTATTGGGTGCCTTTAGATATAGAGGATGGATGATGTTGATTATGAGATGATTAATTCGGGACTCTAAAATAAGAACATCCCTAATCATGACATGGAGTTGGCATCAATATACATAACTATGAATATGTAAAGATACATTCCTCTCAAAGGGTAATTTTTTTATACATAGACTATTATAGTGTCATAAATATCTTCTGGTAGAGAGATAGGATCATGATACAAAGGTGTTGGTTAGATTTCCATCAATATTATGATCATGAGATAATATATAATCATAGGAAGGGTAACATGGTGGTAAATTATTTTACATGTATTTTCTTAATTTATTGGTGTGGGAGGATTATGGAATGTTTGATTCATTTCAATATTCCTTCATGGATGATAGGAGAGAAGTTTGTCTTCAATCTATGGTGTTGAATCATCCTCTTCATCAATGTGTAAGAGAGTCTCATTCAAGATATAATGACTATGATATTCCTTTTGACCATATTTCATAATGGGATTCACCACTTAAAATCAATGAATGTGGGGAAAATTTTATCCTTCCCAAAAGATAGATAATTTTTTTGTTCATGTAATCAGAGGATTCATTGAGGGAGATTAACAAATAACCCATATACTTTCATCATTTATGGAAGAAATGTACATTTAACATATGTGTTATTTTTTGGTGATTAAATGAGGTGGATAATTACAGAGTTTATCCCATGGTGTCTGACATGTCAGTGAGAAATGGTTGAGAACCATGTTTTGTATGGTTTGATAGAGGATGGTGAGATAAATTATTTTAAATGGGATAGAATATCCTTTGAAATTGTGATGGTTCATCCACATAGAGTTAGAGGTGATGATGAAATCTAGGTCATAGATAAATGAATTTAAATGTTTCAATACATCAATTCTAATAGGGATAAGCATTTTGTGGAATTGATGGGGATTTTGAATGTGTAGGAAATCATTAGACTCCATGGGGTACCTTAGATAATTATCACATTCTATGATTCCTTTTTGATATCAAGGTTTTTGAGAGTCTTAAAAGAGGCTGTTATGAATTAATTTTGGATGAGTACCACATCTCACCTCTAGATAGATGGGAATACCAATATAAATTTTCATGTTTTAAGGTTATCTTAAGGGCCTTTATTTTAGAGATTGAACAAAGATGGAATGGATACTTTCCATTGGTATAGTTTTCTTATGAAAAAAATTATCAACTTAATATCATTGTAGAGCCTTTTGTTGTCATATATGGGATAACCTACAAGTCACCCTTATGTAGGGATTAGATTGAAAACACATCGCTTATTAGGATAGAGATAGAAAAATAAACAATATTTACAGTTCAATTAATTATTTATAACAATATGATATCCTTAATCAATCATAAATTTGACATATATAGATATCAATGATTTTTTTTGTTTAACCAGGTTTCATGTTTTCCAGAGTGTCTCCCAATGTTGAGGATTACATTGTTTTTTAGAGACATATTCTATTTGGGAAGTACTTTGAGATTTTTGATATCTTACACACAGTTCGAGGGGTTTCATATCGCATAGACCTACCCCTATAGTTGGTGTGAATATATGAAATCTTTATTGTATCATATGATATAATACTTACAGGATCATATTCATGTCATCAATTGGGAAACGTGGGATATTGAGGATGGAACAATAATCACATTGTACGTGGTGGAAATCGAGGATCATAATGAGAGGACCCACTGAATATAGACCATTCCCCCAGTGTGTGTTATTAGAAATCATATTAGAATTAAATAGATAACATGATTATGAGAGTGTAATATTTAAGCACATTATCCCCACATTCTGGGAGTTCATGTACAAATTAGTGTGAAAATACTTGAAGGAGGGGAAAACTTATTGACTGTTTCCCTTGTATGACGTTGAAAATTGTTTCAAAAATATTATCAACATCAGGTGTTGAGATGAAAAAAGATTATAAGGATTAGTGTGCTTGGAAATAATACTGTATTGATATTAATTATTTCAATATCATGTAATTGTATTAATAATACAAAATTTTATTAACTCCCAAATAAAGTCTCGGGTAGAAAATTTGACAGCAAAGAAGTTTCTGGAACCTGATTATTTATGTGGAGAAACCTAAGGATTGTTAGTGTTTGAAATATTATTGAGGCAGCCGTTGGAAGTGAATTTAAAAAAAATTACTTAATTAATTATATAAATATTAATTTTTAAAAAAAATAATCAAAATCCACCATATATAACCTCTTATGGAAATTCTATTGGGCCAATAATATAACCCTGTGATAATATAGTGGAAGAGAAACATTTTTATTCATTAGATTATTTTTTCAAAGGACACATGATGTTATTATTGAGGTGGATTGAGTGGTAGGGATTGTAGTGGGTCTTCTTCACCACTAGAAATCATGTTCTTCTATAATGATTAATCCACATCAGGTAATGGTTTATTAGTTTTCTGTTCCACCAATTTGATTAAATCAATGACAGTAAATTACTTATCTTCTTTTGATCTACAATTATTTGGTCTAATGTATGTGCATAATATAAAAACTAGTCCATTAAATTCAATTTACTCTTGATTATTCCAAGTTTTTATTCTAGATTCCATGTTTATAAAATCATTGGACAAGAAAGTGTCATTAATGATAGATACACCATTATTATTGTGTTTATCCCAACCCTTTATTAATATTCTCTATCACTGGACCATATGGTCATGATTGGAAATTTCATAGGAAGTTTTTATCAAGATTAAAACCTAGATAAATGTTATTTTTTTGAATGACTAATAAATCAGTGTCCTATGGATGTGTCAGGATGAATTGTATATGAATATTAATGGATCATGGATCTATCATTTGTGATGAGTGGATAGACACACACATGAGGGGAATTTTTTTCGTGAAATATCTAGATTCTTTTATTTAAACACTGGAGTCTAGGAAACTAAAGCCTTAGGTGGATTCCTTCTACTTATAGTGGTCCAATAGTAGTACGCAGGGCAGATGTGTCAGATATGCGAGCCACATGAAGGATGGTCGAGATATATAATATCCCCAATAATACGATGGGTTTTCAATAAGAACGCACAATGTATAGACCCCTGTATATGATGTTATGGGTTTGAGAAGTGTTACACATAAATCATAATGTGGCTAATCCCACACACCATGTGATCCTCTATAGAAGGGAAAAGCATATTCTAAATGTAACAAACAATATACAACATAATGGAATACATGATGTGTAAAATAAGTGTATATTTCCATTGGATGGTACATCGACATGGCTAGCTACATTGAATGGCACACAAAAATATCTGACAATACACATGCACAACCAATAGCACACATGAAGGCCCTGATTGGGCATGAAACATTGTGAACCACCAATATACACCACGTATGATGAAATAGATTCCAATGTATGTTTAAAAGATAATATGGTTGGGTGATGAGGTGAGTTCACACACTATGTGGAATACCATACATTATATTACATTGTTCAAATTTATCCTATCATGGCTCCTTTACTTTTACAAGGTTTTTTCCCACAAGTAAATGATAATGAGATGTTTTCCACATGTTATACCATGGTATACTAAAATTTTTTATACAATATATGATTCATGTTGTTTATAACATGAGACATAATTATGTGACAGTTGACTATGGTAGTGATTAGGAAGGATTCTTAGAAGGATATTAGGGTTAGTACATCCATATCACAGAAGGGAACATGTTCCCCATGATCTTCAATATTATAGAGATTTTAGTACCCTATAATAGGTGATATTACTTTATATATAGAGAAGTATTCCCCTTTCATTCACCTTAATAATTGTTTGGGTCCTCCATGGGTGTTGGGGCTCCCATGGATATGAGGAATAGTAGCGTGGAGTAGACCCTCCCAACAAATTCTAGTCATGTTACTTGAGATGAATGGTTCAGAGTTTTGGATTCATCTTTCATATATGTGATTTGTAGATAGTGATCACATTTCTATCTAAGTTGTGCATCTTATAAAGAATATACGGTTATTATTATTAAGGTTCTTTTCTTATATCATTTATGATATGATTTTGTTTTGAGGAGCTATATACTACCTCTTTGTTCCCACTTCTTATGATTTTAGGGTGTCCTATCAGAAATGTATATAATCACCCCTACTTTTGATTTCCCCACAAATGTTGATTCTTATGAATAAAATATACATATTTAAAGTGACTGTGATGGAAATTTTATAAATGATACTGAGAGGTAATAAGTGATAGTGACCATTTTTATTGGACACCTTATGTGATCTAGAGATGAGATCTCCCCTACAATATGCATTATAGTTACTTTTAGTTTATGTTTCCATATATATTTATTTGGGTGTTTATATTTCACCTTTATATCATTTAAATTTTGTTGTTTTACTCTATTTTATTTTCCTCTAGGTTATTCCATTCATGTTTTCGATAATTATTTTACAAAAACTATTATTCCTAGACACTATTTAATGAATATTGTTTTGTTAATGACTATACATACATTAGAGTAAGGCTTCCCATTTTATTTTATTCCTTCTTTGTATTTATTTCCATATCATATCCTATTATAGGTGGGTTTGGGTTTGTGGTAGCTCAAAATTTATCCATCCAGGTGTGCCCCAATGGGTTCAGTTATTACATGAATATTATTTAGTTAATTGAATCATATTTCATATTATATTTCTAGTATATACATAAATCTCATATAAATATTTTAAATATATTTTATACAAATGAGAAATTTTCCACAATGAATTAATAGTATCTAGATAACCCAAGAAAAATAAAAATGTATATTAATATTGAATGTCTTCACAATTTTAAAAAAATTATATAATTAAAATATCTCTACAAACACAATTTATTATGGTTACATGACCGAAAAATTATATATTTTTCTTTTTTTCTTCATAATTTATAATCACTCCACCTATATTATACTTACATAGAGTCATTGACACAATACTCACATGATATTTACGCTCTTCCATTATCATTTAATATATGATAATATTATCTTTAATACATCCACATAGTGGTCATGGAATTTTAAATAACATATCTATTAAATATACGATGATTTATTAAAAATTTGTAATCCATAATGTAATACTTATAAATTAATAGTTTCAAAAACTGAAAGGAAAATATATCATTAAAATATCCTCTTTTTTGACCATTAACTAATGGTATCTAGATTCATGTTAATCCTTAAAGAAGTATTGATATCCTATGAGTTGATCAAATATATCATATATGTGTGTAATATGAAAGTTGGTAATTATTGAGTTTTTTTATGTTCATGATAATCATTGTGAATATTCTTTTATCAATATTTCTTTTTTGAAAAGAGGAATGGTTCTCCCAATGGTGATGCACTGGGGTTTATGAATCCCTTGTCACGATTCTCTAATAGATAATTCATTTACACTTACCTAACATTTGGATCTAGTATATATTAAATATTTGATAAAGGAATAGTTCATGCTGTGAGTTCAATATAAAACTCAACCTCATGTTCTAGGCTAATACTTGGTATTTATTACAGAAATAAATAAATATATTCTTATAAAATAGTATCTTCACCAGAATTTTCTTTATATCCAACCATTTGAGAAAGATGCCATTCTTTGTATGGTATCCAAGACTATATTACAAAATGTTATAATAAAGGGGGTTGAAGGTCATTTTCACATTGATTTTGATTATTGGATAATTTAGGATATGAAATTAGATATTTTTATCTCGATAATTGTAATTTTATTTATTTGTTGAAAGATAATACATAGAAAAAATTATGTCAAAATTTGTAAAAGAAATAAGAATAATTATCTAGATGAAGTATCTCCCTCAAAAAATTATTTTATTGTATAATTATATATCTCAAACCTATTAATCATTCCACCATTTTTTAGATAGTTATATATCTGATGCTTTAAGTGGTGCATCAATATTTCGGGAAAACATGAATAGTATGAATTATCGCTATGAACCATGAATAAATAATACATTCATAGATCTTGATTATAATTTAAATTACCTTCAATGGAAAAATTATCAGGATAAATATTATTAGATGTTATGGTTCACATACATCTATTCTGTATTATTTGTAAATGTCCTTGGGGTCTATAATATTCGATGACTCATGGTGTATGGAATTTGTTTTCATAATTCATAAAATAACTTAATTTTAATCATTAATGTGATTATGGGATAATAGTTTTATCCTTATTCCCCTCTACTATATTAATCATCGTCTTAAAATATCATTATATATAGTGAGATATGTGGCCTCTAATTACATACATAAAACACTTACTAAGACCCTAAGGCAATTACCTTGGTCCATTATAAAAAATTATGTACAACTAAGTAGTTGTAATGTTTCATAAATGTGTATTTTCAATTTATCTTCCATGATATTATTCATTTCATTTTGGCACTCAATAATAATAAGAGTTTACCATTTCTATATCCAGATTCTATGAATATCAGAAAATCTATGGATATCTTCCAATGTCACTCATGAATAATGAATATCAAATAATTTTATTTATTCCACTAAATAAATTATTTATTCTACTATCTGTATCAGAGATTAAAAAATATTTATATCTCTATATCCTTGATAAATTTTATTTGTATACACTAAAGGATTTAACCTAATTTTTTTTAGCTACAAGAAATCTTTCTTCATATTCATGTGAATAGTTCAATAAAAATAATTTGTGGATAATATTATCATTAATTCATTTCATTTCATAATAATACCTTTTAAAATTTGGATATTATACCTACTGAGACCCCACAACTATTTAGCTACACATTAAAAATGATAAACTAGATCAAGAAACTCATGTTCTAAGAACTAAAAACATATATTTTCATCTATATTAATTCAGTTAATAGAATTTAGTATCTTAGAAAATAAAATTATATAGAGTTGATGTTCTCACATAAAAGACATGTATATATGTTTCTCCTTAAATGGAATTTTCAATATCTCATTAAGGATTTCAATATAATTTATTACTTGTGATATTTTTGTGTGAATCAACACAAGATTATATACTCTTATTCAAATCCTAATTATTTTATCAATATTATGATTATAAATCACCATTCAAACCTAATTTTTACCTAGTTTCTCCTTTCATCATCAATTTTTTATATAACTAATTTTTAAAGATTAAAAAACACAATCAAAAAAGGAAAAAATTCTAATATAACAAGAATAAATAAAAAAAGAAAAATATAGAATAAAATATATATTTCTACTTTTCAATCTACGTTATTTATTTTCTATCTCATATATGGTTATCCTACCATAAAAAACACGGTCTAAAATTATTCATAATGTTTCATAAAAAGAGTAAATTTCTAAACCAAATCAACCATGGGTGAATATACATGTATGATATTTTCCCCCCAAACATCATGTAATGACTAAATATTGATTTGATAATATATCAACATTTTAAGGGTGATTACACCTAGGCGAATCAACTTCAGGAATTAATCCACATTCCAATATCACGAAAATTATATAATATATCAAAAAACCATATAATATTCACATTTTAAAACATTCATGATGTTATCTTACACATAAGCTTATATTTATGGGTTTCACTGTTGTTATATTATCATTATAACTATAATAACTAAAATATTATAAAAATATAACTTACACTTTCTACGATATCAAATGAGGCACCCTTAGACCTCACTCCAAAATCTTGTTCTAAAATTACATTATATAAACATAGTCATTGATATAAGCATAAGCATGTAGGAAACACAATATCTTGTGTAGTTCTAAAAAAATTAATAATTAATTTGATATTTTTTAGAGAAAAAAATATTATTTTGTGGAAACTGAAAAAAGATATCCATTACATATCATAGTTATTATATTATCCAAATAATAAAATGTTAGTACAATTTATAATGAGCTACAAAAAAATTATTTTACGAAACATGTCAATATTTCTGTATAATTGAGCCGCATTGGAATACCATCAAGGCCTCCAATTAGTCATCTTCATCATCATCACATGGGTTAGAAGAAATGTTTTACTATAAAAAAATTATAAACTTTTCATTAAGAGTTAAGTCACAATAATATCATGAATCATAATGAAGAGATAAATATCATATTAAAAACAGAAATCAATTTTAATTACTATCCATAATTCATTAAATAAGGGCATGAAATATCCAATGAATCAAAATATTCATAAAAAATAAATTTATAATCATGAGATAATAATCATGTGTCTTGATGCATATTCATATAAATAGGGAATACGAATATAACATACCGTTGAAATGTATCAAAATAAATAACATTGGAATAATCATAATCACGGGGTATCTCAACATTATGAGATTTTAGACATAACTATGTATTTGTGGGTTACTTCAAACAGTCATGATTAATGGGAAACAATTATTACCTTAAATGAAAACATGTCTAATGAGTATAATCTTTTGAACACTGTGTTGGATGGTGATATAGGACCCCAAAAATCAATAAATCATTTTAATGTGTAACCATTTAACTAATTCTTAGATCATATCAGTATGAACCCCTATCATTGAAATAGTTTTCATTAATCGCATAATAGAAAACCCATGGAATGAATATTTATATAATAAAACTTAAAATATTTTACCAAAAAAACTACATAAATGAATTATTTGATTTATACCGACATTAAATCACTAAAAATGATTATTTTAGTGGGGAATATAAAGATTTATTCATAATATATAACTCCAAATAAGTTAGATATTTTAGGGAGGATAATGGAGGTGAACCAATTTATTGATATTTTAGAAAACATTGTATATTTCTTTTTTAATGATATATAAATAGGAATCACTTTTACAAAATATTTTTAGCAGTGTAACAATAATATATTTTTAAAAAACCACTTAATAACATAAATAATTTGTTTTTTAAAAACATAATGGTTTTTCATTCAAAATATGTAGGTGAAATTTTTTGAACATGAATGGGATATAAATTAAAATATTTTAAAATTCTATTGTTTAAATCCACAAAAAATAGAGTGATAAATCCTTAATTTGACAAATTTTTTAGAAAAATGTGAAAATTGATATAAATAAATCATACATTCATTTCAAAATTATAATGTATTTAAATATTTAGGAGTTTTAATTTTTATCACAATGAATATGATCTTATTTAAAAATTTATAAATATTCATAATATGATAATTTTTTTTGAAGAAATAAATTTACTAATATAATTTCCATGAAATGATGGAGTGATGCAATTTTAATTTCTTCATTGAATATAATTAACCAACCATTTATATAAATAATAAATAAGGAATCATTGTGACTCATGAGATGCAGTTCGGTCAAGAAAACACTTACCTTGAATTCCACTTAGCTGGATAATCTAAAATATTCTCTATAATAATTAAACAATCTCAATCACATATTCAAAGAAATTATTTATACTTATAACCCTTTTTAAACCTCATTCATGTTGATTTACTTCAAAATTATTTTCTACTTATATTTCATTTTTATTATCGATGTTTATTTGAATTGATTGATTTTTTATTTAATGGTTCATAGTGGCAGTGTTGAACCATTTTTATTGACACTATGTTCATATTTAATAAATATTTATATATACTACTATATATGTTTTATAATTATTATTATTATATTTCCTCCCAAAATTAATTTAGTTGTATTTTTGATGATGAACATGGTGGAGATCATGTTTTTGAAATTTTTTATGAATAAATATTTCGGTAAACATCAAGAAATATATTGATATAAACATTATAGAAAAATTAAACAAAAATAATGGTATTATTTATTTATTTTAACAAAATTATTTATATTTCTATAAAAATTTATGTATAATTTTATAGAAATTTTTATTTTTGTGGCTACAAATTTCATAACATGAACAAGATATAGTCTATATATGAGTATATTATTGTTAGTGATTCCATTTCAATAACAATATAGTTAAAAATTTATAAATATTTCTTTTTTGATTTTGATGTGTTAAATCTGATTTATGAGGGTTTGGTATGTAGTAAAATACTATATAAAAAATGAAATAAATTACATTCTAATCGGCTTATAGTCCTTAATAATCGAAGTGTGATTTGATCGTTTTCATAGAATGTAAATGTATTAGTAATTTATTTTTATTGAAATATTATTAATAATGTTTTAAATATAATATTTAATAACTAAATACCCCATTTTAATTGATCATGAATAGAAGTTATGAAAAATGTCTCATGTCACATATAAGGGTGGTTATTTTTACAAGACATAAGTAACATTTTTATTTTTTTGATTGGGTTAATGTATAGTAGAAATTTGATATTCCATAAGAATACTATTGTTTTCTAATATTGAATAAATTTATGAACCATTTAATGATATAATAGATTATATTTACTTGAGAATGAAAGTAAATATGATAACTCAGTTGACATAATTACCTATCCGATTTGATTTTATTCCATGGGTAAATATTTTTTTGGCTCAATAGCTTCTTGTTATTGAAATTTTAAGGCCTATAGGTTTTTGGGAGAAAATTTAATAGATAATATAGTATTTTTATGTTAAATATAAATTTTTATAATGAGTAGGGAAATGGAGTGGATGTGTGCGCCTGTTATAAGAGAGGTAAATGTCAATTTAGTGAACAATATAACGAATAATCAATATTCAATAAACAAAAGGATATGAATGTGGAAAATAATAGATTTGGGGATAACAAAAGGTTGATAAACCCTCAACCACACAATTGATCATATGTTTTAACATGTTTTATGTATTTTACTACTGGATTTATCAATTTGGCCATAATAGTTTTTAATGTGGCAATTACTTTTTATCTTTAAAATTTTCCATTAATTCATAATCATATAAATGGAAACTATAACCAAATTTACGTTTTTTTATAAAAAATATAAAATTAATATAGTAGTGTAAAAAATCTATATTTATTAACAATTAATTTTAACATTATCCCAAGTAATGCATAATGATTCATTTTATGAAAAATAATATTTTAGTCATAAATTTTATGTTTAGGAATAAAATTGTGAATTTTATTGATTTATATGACATTAATTGTTTTATTATTATGTATTTATTATTTTTTTGGATTTATAATTATTAAATATATATGTTTAACATAAGGAAAACTTAATTGGGTGATAAAGACAAATAAAATTTCTATTTACATGAAAAATAGTTCATAAATTTTATTTTGTTATATATGAGTTTTATAAATTCAAATTTTAATTTTGAATTGAATAACATATCTTCATAAATAAATTTTTATTTATTAATGTTTTTATAATTATATTAAGTCATACTTTATACTTATTATTTTCATAAACACATTGATTTTAGTAAAAACTGCATTTTTCAAAAATAACATAGTAATAAAATAATTAATAAAAATACAAAAAATTATTTTTTCACTAACATGGATGTGTGGAATTAAAAAAATGATATAATTTAAATATATTAATTGTTTATTTTTTTATAAGAATTAATATTAATATACATATATGCACATGAAAAAGACATAATTTTCAATAGAAACAAATCAATCCTTTATTAAAAAACAGTATACATTTTTTACATAAGGTGGACAGTTTTATTTATACATGCTAATATATATGATAAAATATATTAGTAATATTTAGTAATTTCTTTTTCGTAATTTATTACATGTATGGTTTATTTTTTTCATATTTAAATGACTTTTCAATGAAATATTTATTTGAGGAATGTGTATTTACAAAAAAGCATATTTTATGAAAAACGATATTGAATTAGTTGTTATTATTTACCTAATTTTTTTAAATTAAAGTGATTAATGAATTGGTAACCGAATTCGTGCCCTAAATGTATTTATTAAAAACAAAATTTGTAGTACAAACATTACGTGTAATGAAGTTACAATTATAGGGATTGAAAGAGGTAAAACCCCTGAAAACACTGAGGAAAAGCCAGAAAAATATCGAGAAGAAAAATTAAATAAAACAACCTGCTGTAATCTATTCTATAATCTCCAAAGATTGTATTGTCCATTTCCATAAATCCTTTTTCTGAAGAGAATCCATTGCAGAAAAAACTTTTTCCCTATATCAAAATGAGCCATATCCTTCACTTTTCTATAAAAGTTTTATTGAAAAATGAAATCTAGAATGAAACCTAGAACAGTCTATAAAACACTTATACTACAAATTAAATATAAAAACTAGTCAAACATTGTCCAAAAATTTGTTGAGAGTGTCGACCAGCATTGCAACATCACCATCCAACATAATCACATGATTCTGCCCAATATTCCATCATAGAAAAAAATGCGGTCATACCAGTAGGATACCTTCTATGAAACAACACCTTCCATAAGGAGGTCATGCACTGTGAGATTCCATCATTGGAACATCTCCTTCACGTATTAAAAAAAGGAGTTCATGCAATGCAATACATGCAACATCACTATCCATTAAACATAAAAAATAAAAAAAAATGTGAAACTACCTGGTCATCCCAGATTCAAAGGTCATGCACAGTGGAAGATGAAATCTAGGAGGCCTATACAAGAGCTGGTCGACCATTCCATGCCTTCCCATTCCACAAAGTTGCAACATCTTGAATAAATCCATTCTCATCCATAAAGCTCATGAACAGATCAAAGGATAGGATACAAAGACACTAAAACACATATCATGGGACTCACATCCCCTAAGCATCAAAATCCATTGTGCATTAAGCTAATTGAGAGAAACAAATCACCCTTATCTAGTAATGAAATCATATATTTATCAGACTACACTATGAAAAGAAATGTTTAATAGGAAAAATAAATAAAGACCAGCCTAATCCAAGCGATCAAGCCACAAACAACACTGGGTAGTGGGAACTGTCACAACAACTCGACTCTATATACATTTAATGATTGTTATAGTTATGTTTTTTGGCTTCATTAATTTGATTCAAGTAAATATTTTCTTAATATAATGGTTTAGACTGTCACATTTTTTTAACAACTTCTGGAAAATGGTTATGAATTCTTAATGTCATGAAACATCTTATCTTAAGGTCGTGTAGAGTAGACCATATGCTGTTTTTTTAAAATGTTGTATAATATTGTTTTTATTAATGTTATTTTTTCATGATATTTTATATAGTTGATCTAGGAATGTGTCATATCAAGTGGAGGACCTTGTTCATGTGGATCATGGCCACGTTTTCTGTTATAAGCCATGTTTTCCAGGATTCAGGGATTTTATGGTCATGGATGAGATATTAATATAAATATTATACATTAATGGAGTTTTTTATTTATGGTTTTTGATTATAGACCTTTGAAAATATGTTATGAACATTCATTATATTTTAAATGTAGTATTCACATGAAATTAAAGAACCTATTTGTGACTTGGTTTTATGTTACATATAGAGTAAAAATAATCAATATGTTGTATTCCAACATTTCTATATAGTATTGTTTTATATGACTGTATTATTTTGTTTTGTGGACACTAATGAGTGGGATGGATAAATGAATTAGAAACTCCATATATTTATTATTGATGTTGAGTGATATGGAAGGGTTGATTTTATTATATGCTTTAAAGATTTTAGATACAATTTTTTTGTGGGATCATGAGAAGATACTCATGGTTTTGGAATGATTCTATTTTAAATTGTGGTCATGTAGTTATACATAACATGAGTGTTAATCCTCATGTTTATGTGAACGGAAACATCAAGGGATACTCTAGTGGAATGATATGTAATGAAATGGATCATGTTCAGTGGGTTGAGTTCATGATCCATAAATATATTGGATATGACTATTTTTATCGTTATCTGGGTCTAATAATAGGGTTATAGTGGAACACACACATGTTGGTTCTAAGTGACAAAGATATAGAATTTGATTAAGAAACATTAAGAAGGTTTGTGGTGGATCACTCCTCATAGAGGAAGAGAATTAGAATTATTAAGTTTTTTTTGGAAAAGTATCATTGGGAAAGGGTAAGTACACAATGTTTATACATGGATCTATTTTGGTTGGAGGATAAGTGAGTATTCATTTGTTTGTTGTGTGCATACATTTATAATGCGGTTATAATGCTATTAGTTTCATGGGAATTTCGTGTGGTTTTTTGATTCCCATCAATGGTGATATTGAAAATAAACCATGGATATATAGTTTTAAAAATAATATTGGTCCTCGGAAGATGTATAGATACTCGAATTAATTTCATGTATAAGAGTGAATGGATGACGAGGTGTGGCATATGTTATATGTTGGGACATTTTATCTCTCTCTAAGACTGATGTATGAGGAGATATATGAAGAAGAGTGATCATTTTATTCATAGGGAGTGTGGAAATATTTCTTGATAAGTTTAGGAATATGTAGAAGTCTATGTTCCATGTGATGTAGGAATAAGTGGATAAGTCTATTTTATTGTTTATTTTGTATGATAATGATAGAAACATCTTATCATTAATTGTGGTAGTGGATGAATCAAAAAACATTATTATATGGCCTAGTTTTAGTGAGTGATTATAATTATAATCCAATACTAAAGAAAACCATATCGATTGTGGGTATATAATCCCCATGTTGGTAATGTTAAGGGTTATGTTAGTCTAATTAGTAGTCCATCATGATTATACTGATATTATAGTTTATGGAGTTATCTATTGTGGACTAAATCTTTAGTGAATACCCCATTGGAGATTTAATTGTGCAGCAGTTATCATGGGAGAGCATGATGGACCAATGAGGTGGTAGGTGAGTGAACAATGAAATTACACTAGATGGAACGTTCCTCCTTCAATTTATAATTTTATATGATTATTTTATTCCTTTAGTTGTAATGATTGTGCGATCTAGTGTCGACATTATTCATTTTTTGGCCGAGTTGATTGTTTTCATAATATGTTTTCCAGAGGTTGGATGAAAAAAATATTATTATATTACCAAGATTATTGCGGTGTTAACCACATCTATCAAACCATTAGACAATAATATTGGATTATTATAATATATTCTTATAGTGGGGATCCATATTTTTAATTGAACAATTTTTATATTAATATTTATAGGGGAGAACCATAAGCTTCATAGTGTTGTTTGTGGATACACCTACAAGTATCCTGAGACATGATTTTAGGTTTTCATCATATCATTGTTGTATCAAGTGTCATTTGGTTGTATGGATGGTGATAAATAGTGTTATTTAGCATTTTTTTAATTTATAAGATGTGGTATTTATGGTACTTCAATATTGAATATTTCCATTTAGTGATATGTTTTAAATTATGGTAGGTCAATATTGTTGGATGGATGACTACCATGGATTCCTGAGTACGGGAAACCTTATGGTGGGGATTTTTTAATGAACCATGCCATTAATGGTTAAAAAATTCTACTGAATATTGATTTTTTATCAAGGTGATTGGGGATATTTGTTGAATTACGATATATATTGAGAATCTTGGTTTAGAATATTTTAGGAATATTTTATTGGAAATATAATAAGGAAAAAAGCATTCCATGTTATTTTTATTGGTATATGATCAAGACCAAGAGGGCTTATTAAAACACATTTCTTGAAAAATGATAAGTCAAAACAAATTAATTACGACTAGAAAGCCTACTATAAGGGAAAAAATTTAATATAATGGGGTGATATTTCAATTAGGAAGAATGGAGATAGTGCATCCTCTCATATATAGTTGTACTTTTTTCGTGAAGGATATTTCATGTATCCTAGCATTATTTTACAGTCCAGACCCTCTACATTAAGAGGATGATGACACGAATCTTGGTCATTCTAGGATATTTATATTCAAGGAATTGTTTCATGATATGAACTCAAGGTATTCTTTGACCAATTCCACACTTACATTGTAAATGTGCTTGACCTACAAATTTTTTCTCCCCCCACTGATATTTTTTCAATATCATGGATGTATATAGGGCTCAATTTTGGATGTATATCTCAAAATTCTTCCTCAAATCAATAACTTATATCAAGGTATGATTTTGGTTTATTTTTATATTGATTCTGGGTATTTTTCATCCCTTTCATCTATCTATTATTTTTTCCCACATATCCAACTAATTTTGAATGAAATCAATTGTTTTTTGTATCAATTCAACCATTGAATTGTTTAATTAGATTAAAATAATTTGAATTTTGTTAATAATTGTGAATGGAGTAATATAAATGTCGATCATGTGTGATTTGGTATGGTTTTAATGTAATAGTGATTTGTGGGTATATTTCGGTTGTTATAACACTTTTTATTAAATTAAATAATTAAATACAATTATTTATAATTAATAATTTATCTATTTCGAAGTTAGATTGTTACCTTGAAAATTCTATGATTTTGGATGTGGTATGGATGAGCATGACGATGATAAATGAAGTTAACATTATTTTTAGGTAATTAGAACCTATAATACATGTACATTAACATGTTTATGAATGATTACTTTACTAAATGTTTATTCATGATATTTGTTATAGCTATATAGACCGATTTCTCCCGTAGAAGATATATTATTGTGATGGGAATCATATTCTTAGGATAATTAATGTTTAGCAATTTCAGATATTTGACTTTTCTGGTGACTATTTTACTAAGGGAAATGGGAGATGGTTTGTTGAATGATAGATTGTGGATTGGTATTATAGTGTGAGGAGTTACATGGTTAGACATGTTTTCTGTATTTAGGGTTTTAAATAAGGAAAAAGAGTCCGAGGAAAATCAAAATGGGGGAGATAGTTATATATCCCATTACATGTAATTTTCACCTTCCTATATTGTTGGAATATGGTATCCAAGTGAGAATTGGATGATGACATAGACCACAACACTTAAAAAAATATCTAAAAGATCAAACATTCTATTAATTACCCAATTAATGATAAATGTGTTAAAAATAGACGAGTATAGACTGGTATGTGTCAAAAGGACCTTCATATATGTCTTTTTGGATGAGATGAAATTTTATCAGTGGTACTAGGTTATGCCTAGGTGAGTAGAATCAAAGATATGAGAGATAATTATGTTTAATGGTATGTAGACCTTAATTATTATTATATAATTTTTATATGGTTGGATATTTGGATAATTGATATACTCTAGTGTGTGGTGGATCTTGATACCATCTATCATAATGATTGAGATTGTTCTTGTAATATTTCCATCATTAATATGTGATATTAGTTCTACCTGATTTATATATATTCATTATGTGGGAAGGATGGGATTGAGAAAATATGGATTCACCATGATTAATAATGTGTTTCCATGTACATTTTTTCGATTAAGATGTTAATGGTTGAGATAATGGAATGTATTTAGTGAGAATATTATTCTATTTATGTTTTCATAAGTGAAATAGATGAAAGAACCTACAATTCATGATAAAATAAATGGAAACATCATGTGTGAGAGAACCTACCTTGAGGGACAAGGATGGAGGTCTAGACATGGATGATATACCCTACCATAATAATTTTTGTAGTTGTTTGGACAAATGAAAACCTACCTTTCATTATAAGGTACGTGATACGATTTAGTGGGTATCACTGCCTTTATCTTTTCATATATGGTTTGTGTTTCAAGGGTTATTAAATAAAAAAATGATTTAATTTTTTATTTTAATTAATTTACTTATTATCATGATTCATATTGTATTAGTTAACACTATACTACTAGATGCACATTAAGTTTAGGATTCCATTTTAGAATAGAAATTCTAATTATCATATTTATCTTATTAATTTTCCCCATGCATACATGCACATGATGTAATTTATTTGGGGAACATGGTGATATTATAAAGTGACGTATTTCACAAACCCTTCATGAGAACTCTAGTGATAATATGGAACTTATAATTTCATTTCAGGTTGATAATTGGTTTTGTAATAGATTTTGGATGGTGGGGATTGAGGTTATTTTGAGGTGGGTTTGTTGGGACTCATGGGTAGAAGTATATGTAGCTGTGTATTTAGTTAATTTACATATTTCATATATTTTATTGGCATAATGTGTAACGACCCAAAAATTCACTAATAAAAATTCATATTGATATAATTAAATGTCTTATTAGAAAAAATGGTTATTTATATATATGAACTTCCTTGGTTTTATGTTTTTTGAAATTAAAATACAATTATGAATTGGGAATGTTTCTAATATATTATTTGAACAATGATAAAATGATTGGTATAAATATAGGGCTTTAAAAAATCCAATTTACTCAGAAAAAGGAAGTGATTGCCTCATTTAGTAGACTTTCCCAGTACAAAGCCTAGTTAGCGGATTTTGGAAAAGAGGTGGCATCACTAGGATTTTCTCTTAACCATGGGGAAGTTGAGCATCAACACATTTAGCTCAAACAAAACTACCTATGAGAGAAGTAGAAGTTGATAAAGATTACCACACACGCAATGTTACTTGATCAACCCCAACAGTCTATCAACATCACACACCATTCCCTTCGGTCTTATGCGGGTGTTATAAGGGGTTATGTAACAATGCCTTATCACTATGATTATGTGCATTATTTTTGTATATAATAAAGTATATACATTCAATTTATTTTTTAAATAGCTTTTAATGCACAAATAGTATTTTTTGTTAATATTCAATTAAGAAATATATTTTGATTAATTAATGGATTTTTTCAATAATAATATTTTTATAATGTATTATCTCTATGTTAATTTTTATAATTTAACATTTAATTTTCATAAATACTTTTAGAATTTTTATTAATTATTGAAAGCCATTTTTTTCAAAACCCATGAATTTTTTATAAATATCTATTTTTATTTTAAAAGTAAAAATTAACATATTTAGAATATTATTTAGATAATATTAATATTATTTTTGTAATAATGACATCGAAATTATCCAACAATTAATTTTTCATAATTTTCTAAAATAATAAAATTATTGTGTTAATATTATGAACTATTTATGTATATAATTTGTTTTATGATAACATAATGACCAAATAGTGATGTAATAAAATAATTAAAAAGATTTTTTTGTCCAATATATATTTTTCTGTTAATATAATTTTATTTTATGTTTGTTATATTTTATAAAAAAATATTTAGTGGAACTTCCAAGACTTATTAATCATTTTTTAAAATTTATTTGCATCAGAGTGTTATTCATATCCACATAACATAGAATAATATTTTAATAAGATCTTCCATTGGCTATATAAAATAATGTTTCCCACTAGCATTTTTCACAAACCATTGGCAAAAACCATTGGATGTTTTGTGGTTATATTAGTTTAATGAGTGTTGTCCAAAACAAAAACAACAAAAAATTCCTTCTCTTTTTTTATATCAACCAACCTTAAATGCCACTTTTTCATCAGTAAAATCCTTTGGAGCTTGACAAAACTCTTCCATTATCTCTATATAATCGTCCCTATATTCCCCCAGCTCCCTAGATGCCTCTCTCAATCCTCTCCCATACTATTGGGATCACTGTTCCATGTATGGGAATTTTTTCATTCCTCATTTTTTTCCAAATTTAATTATGATGTTATACCCTTTTATATTTAATTACTAATGTTGGGGTATGATTTAACACCTACCCCACACATCCGTACTTACGATTGAATAATTAGTGACATCTTTCTCTCTCGTTAATCCATCTCATGTATACCCATTACCATAGCGAAATTTAGTAATGAATTTCTCTATCCCCATTTATATTTAATGAAATTATTTTATATTATGCATCTATATTACATAAAATATGTTTGGAAATTATTTTCCATGACACCCTTAGTGTCCATGTCAAATATAAATGATGAGATACCCATTCTCTTTCATCAACCCATTTTATGAATTCTATTTGACGTCGTTATGCGGCCAAAATTTCAGATGCCAAAATCATCATGTAAGTGAATACCATAGCCATTTCTCTATCATGGCTATTCACTTTTAATCACATATAATTATTGATTATAGAGATTTATTTAATTATTATGAATTTCATTACCATATAATTATTGATGATATTGAATGATTCCACATTATATTATACATGAGGCACACTAATGCACGGAATGAAATGTTTATAAAGGATGTTACTTGGTAGCGCTTCAATGCATTGAGTAATTATTAGTATCATGATACTTCATGTGAATGGAGGGATTACTTATTATAATTCATTGGAAATGAGGGTTTATTATTTCTCCATGTGCACTGATACTTGTATCATGCTAATATCATGATAAATGTTGATGCCATATTTCCTTGTTATGATAATCATGTAATCTCATGCCTTTATTTACATGTTTATCTTTTGCTCCATTGATATTCCTATTTTATAACATGTGTTGCATTGCTCATTTTAGTCCTTGTTTACTCCCTTTATGGGATTTATAGTTCATTGTTTTCTTATGCAGGTCCCCATGTTATCCCATTCAATGACACGTACGAGGGAATGTAGTTTCCATGTAAAGAAGGTTTCTATAAAGATGTTGTTTTTTATGATATATGTTGTTATTTAATTATCCTAACCACAAAATAAAATATAAATAACAATATTCTATGTTTTTTCATGTGAATGATTTTATGTATTAAATCATGTTTATCTTTTTAAGAAATTTCATGGTTTTTATAGTTGGTATCAGAAGATATGATTCGTTATTTGGGGGATTAGGATTTGAAAACCCTAGTGAAAGCCTTTGAGATAAGTCTAGGAATAATAAAAACATCCCAAATTTTATGTGACCATTTAGTTAGTGGTTTATCAAAAAAAAAATCTCTGTTTGGATAGGATCATGTAGACATGACTTAGGTACAGATGTATTGTAGGGGAAGAACCCAAAAACACTGCTTTGAGCACGACTCAAACCGGAACTGGAGCATGACAGTCGGATTTTCTGCAATCTTTGTTATGAAACTCCTGGGGGATATACTTTGGTAAACTCATAAGATTATTATGAACCATTAGTTATGGAATAAAAAAATTTCCCTTAATATTATATGTCAGGATGTATATCATGGATAAAATTTAATGATGCCTATATGTTCATATGTTGAAGAAATAAATGTAATTTATATGTACTCTATTTTTTATTTGGAATAAACTTTTTGTGTTACTCATAATGATCATTTTATTCTATTCATTCGCAGGTAATAGAATGAAGCTTGCTAAAAACCAATGTGATGATCAATGTGATGATTGTTCTAATGAGAAACCCAATCCAATGGGAGTGGGAATTGAAAACATTGTCACAATACTCTATTAGTTAACTCATATTTTGAATAGAAACATGGGTGAATAAGAACATTAAACCACCATGAGAAATAAAATGTCACAATCTAGATCTTCATGAGACAAATGCCTTCTGCATTTAATGGATCATCTGATCCCCCAATCACATAACAATAGATCAACTCCATTGAGAAGATTATATCCATCCTTTATTGTTCTGAACAAAATTAGGTACATCTGGCTGCTTATCATATGGAGGGTGAAGCATATTAATTGTGGAAATTGATAAAAAAATATGAAGACTAGGGAAGAAATCAAAGCATTAGAATGGAAGGATATCTGGGAAATTGTTTTCGAAAAATATTTTTCTTTCACCCTCCATATTATGTTGGACATGGACTTCCTTTACCTCGTGAAAAAAGGCAATGAATCCATCGAAGCGTACAAGGAAAACTATACACGGTTTGCATGATAGGACTCTGGCTTGGACGTTACCCTCGAATGCAAGGTTGATCAATTATTTGGTGGGATAAATCATATCATGTAGATATACAAAGCAATCTGTGACTTCAAGAGCTATAAATAAAATTATCCAATGTTCCCTCAATGTCATCATAAAGATTAGTAAATCTTCGGGGCATCATGGGGATAATAAGTATAAGGTGGACTTGAGTTTTGGAAGCCTGATGGATAAATCCCATGATGCTGTGAATATCTAGTACCCCACATTCTAATGGTAAATATAGAAGCACCATTCATATTACATCAAGGGGATGAGGAAATGCTTTTGTTATGGAAGAGAAGGGAACCTAGAAAGTAACTGTCATCCTGAAAATCATGTAGATGTGACAGAGAAGATGAATGCTCCATTCAGGACTCAATGATTTTTTCATTGCTTAAACTGCATAGAACCAGGGAACTTTTCAAACCTGTTCCCAAAGAAAAGGGTGTTCAGAGGAAACCAACAACCATAAAGGAAGAAAGGACGATATTTTTCCATCACTACCACTGAAGTGACCCACGAAAAATAAGCGATGACAGTTATGCTATTTATTAATTCAGAAATAGTGAACATACATTTTATTCTGGTTCTACTCATTGTTTTAAGCACTAAAATTTTAGTTCAATAATCCCAACACAACCACAATTCATTGATTTAAAGATGTCGTTGATTACTAAAGATTGAGAAATTATTGAATCTTAGTAATATAACTGCTCCCATGTCATTATTTGTGAAATGAACTTCCTAGGGAACTTCTTAATACTCTATCTAGTAGAATTTAATGTAATTCTTGGCAAGGATATAGAGCCAAAATAAGTTGTTGTGAGAGGAAAATCACTTTCCATATGGAGAATTGACCCCCAATTCTATACAATTGCAATGAGGAATATGAATCCTAGATAGCACCATATTCTCAAGCATGGATATTAATTCCATGTGAGAATGTGTATATGGATATGGTGATTGAGTCTAAGAAATCAAACACCCTTTAATACATTCTTATTGTGATGGAATTAGTTGAAGTGTTTCTCGATGATTTGTATGGTCTTACTCATTGAATAGATGTTGAATTCTCAATCGATCATATACATGGGGCATTTCCAATATCCAAGAATCCATATAACATGGTTGTTTTGGGGAAAAGGAGTAAACTAATAAACTATAGGAGAATCTAGATAAAGGGTTTATATACCCAAGTGCTTCACCATGGGGTGAAACAGTCCTCTTATTCCAGAAGAAGGATGGGTCAATGAACCTTTTCATTGATTATCCTGAGAACAAAAAATCAAGATAATGAACAAGTATCTTCTACCACTAATTGATAACTTGTTCAATCAGCTATGTTGAGCACAATACATGTCCAAGGTGGATTTTCAGTTGGGATATTACCATGTAAGGGTGAAGAAGGAGGATATCCCCATGCCTACTTTTCATAAAAGATACATGCACTATAAATTCGTAGTAATTACTTTCAGACTCAATATTTATCCAGCAATCATAATGGAATTGGTGAATAGAGTCTATAAATTTTACCTTGAAAAATTTGTTGTAGTCTTTATAAATGAAATTCTAATATACACCAAAATAAAGAAGGATCATGAGTAGTATATAATAACTATACTAGAAACCTTTCAAAATGAAATGTTCTAATCAAAGTATAGAAAGGGTCAGTTCTGGTTAAATAAGGTATCATTCATGGGTCATATCATCACAAGAAATGGGATATCTGTATATCCCTATAAGAAAACTACAATTTAGGGATGGATGAGGCCGACATATTTACTGAAAATCCGTAGCTTCCAAGGGTTACCTAGATATTATCACTGATATGTGGGAAATTTCTCACGATTATCAAACCCTCTCACCATGTTATCTCATAATGGATTCATGATTTCATGGAGTGATAAATATGGAAGGATATTCACGGAGTTGAAAAGGTGGCTTATCACTATGAAAATGCTCACATTACCCACAAGTGGAGAATGTTTTGTGATATTCTTTGATTCTTCAAAAAAGCGTCTAGGTTGTATGTTGATGAAAAATGACAATGTAATTGCCTATTCTTTAATGAAATTGAATTTTCAAGAGAAAAACAATCCAACATATGATCTAGAGTTGGGTGCAATGATATTCGCTTTAATAGTTTGGCGATATTAACACATTTGGGATAATTGTAAGATATATATACACCCGAAAAACATCAAGTATATATTCACATAGAAATAGTTGAACATGCACCAATGAAGATGGTTAGAACTTATCAATGATATTTCTTCTACATCCATTACTTACTAGGGAATGTGAACCGAGTTTTCGATTCTCCTAGTCGAAAGGACCCATAAATTCTATCATTAATGATAATAGAAAAGGATAAAATCTTCATAGATTTGATGAATATGGACATGGAAAACATAAATAAGGGATCATCACCGATCTTGTTACAAATGATTTTTGAACAATCTCTTTGGGAAAGCATAAATAATGTTCAAAATAATGATGTTGAAATACAAAAAAAATTAGAAAATACCAAAAAAGGGAAGTCCTCAGAGTTTCATTTCAATGATAATGGAATTTTGAGATTTGGGTCAAGACTATGTCTTCCTTTGAATCTAGAGTTAATAAATGAACTTTTGGATAATGCACATAGTTAAAATTTCTCCATTCACCCTTGAAACTCAAAGATGTTTTGAGATCTACGAGGGAATTATTGGTGGGATATAATGAATAAAGTTATTTCTGAGTATACATCAATGTGCCTGGTATTTCGGTATGTGAAGGATGAGGGGGAGATGTCTAAGGGGATGATGCAACCATTACCCATACCAGCAGGATAATTAGAGAACATAACCATGGAATTTGTCCCCAGACATTTGAATACATCCAAAGGAAGCCATGTTATCTAGGTTGTTGTGAATCGTCTTACAAAGACTGCACAATTTGTTGTAATTCAGAATGATTTTTCACTCGATCAACTTTCACGGATATACAATAGAGATTTTTAAGGCTGAATGGAGAAATAGTACCAATGGTATCTGATCGTGATCCACGATTCACATAAATTTTTTAAAAGAGTATTCAAATTTTTCTAAATGTTGAGCTGAACATCCTCATGAAATATCATCCTCAAACAGATGGACAATCTGAGCAGACTATCCAAACACATGATGAAATGTTCAGAACGTTCTCAATGGACTTCAAAAAAATATGGGATCAACATCTCCCTCTGGTTGAGTTTAGTTACAACAATTCTTTTTACTCAGGAATCCAAATATGTCTTTATGAAGCCCAATATGGGAGGAGGTAAAGAACACCAGATTTTTGGGATGAAGTTGGGGATCAAATACTCCTTGGTCCAGAAATGGTTAAAGAAATGGTGTAGAAGGATAAGACCATCCAGCAGCAAATTAAATCTGCCCAGAGTCGAAAAAAGGGCTATAATAATAATCATCACTGAGACATATAGATTGTTGTCAGATACATGGTATTTCTTTTTATATCACAGTGGAAGAGTAGTATGAGATTTGGTAAGAAGGGAAAGCTTATTCAAAGGAACATCGGACCTTTTGAGATCCTCGATCTTATTAGAGAAGTGTACTATCGACTAACACCCCAACCGAACATATCTCAAGTACATGATGTATTCCATGTATCACACATGATAAATTATATATCGGACACATCACATGTACTCAATCCAAAGGTGGTAACATTAGATAATGAACACTCAAATGAAGAGAAGTCATTGAAGATCATAGATCATAAGGAATTATTTCTACAAAATAAGACAATGTTGCTCGTCAAGGTGTTGTGGTGAAACAACATGCTTGATGATGATACATGGGAATCAACAGAAGTAATGAAGAATAGTTATTCGCATATGTTTTACGCTATGAGAATGAAATTTCAAGGGTGAAATTTCTTAAGGGGGGTTATTGTAATGAACCAAACATTCATTATTGAATATTCATCTTTAACTAACTAAATGTATTATTAGGAAATTTTGTTATGTAAACATATGAGCTTCCATGGTTTTATGTTTCTTAAATTTAAAACAAAATTAAAAATTGTTACCAATGCTTATATAACTATTAATTAGTAATCACATGCTTATTATATATATAGGTCTTTAACAAATCCAATTTATATATAAAATGTATGTGATGGCATCATCCAGTAGGCATTCCCTATACGAATCCCATTTTCTAATGCTTGGAAAAGAAGTGGCATCATTAGGATTTTCTGTCCACCAACCCCAATCCAATCATCAACACGTTATGATTTAACGAAATTGCCTATGGGAGATGTGGAAGTTGATAGAGATTACAACACGAGCGATATTATCTGAGCAACTGCAAGAGTTTGTCACCATCACACACCTTATCCGTCGATTAAATTAGGGTGTTATAAGGGGTTATGTAACATTACCATAACACTATTATTATGTGGATTATATTTTTATATAATAGAGAGTATACATTTATTTTATTTTTTATATAGTTTTTAATGTTCAAATAATATTTTTTGTTAATATTCAATTAAGTAATCTATTTTAATGAATTAATGGATTTTCCAATTAAATAATATTTTAATAAAATATTATTATGATGTTAATTTTTATAAATGATCTTATAATTTTTATAATTGCAGTTGGAATTTTTGTTTAGGTTTGAAAGTCGTTTGTATCAAAACTTGTGAATTTTCAATAAATGCTAGTTTTAATTTGAAAAGTAACAATTTACATATTTATAAAATTATTTAGATAAAACGAATATTATTGGGGGAATTAAGACATTAGAAATATCCAATGGTGACTTTTTCATTATATTATGGGCGAGTTGATATTTTATGTAAAAATTAAATACAATTTAATTATATAATGTGTTTTACGACATCATAATGACAAAATAATAATGTAATAATATAATATAATTGTAATGTTCAGTAAATATATGTTTTTTCATTAAAATAATGTGATTTTTGGTTAGGTTTTATTTATTTTACAAAGCCTTAGTGGACCCTCCATGACTTATAAAACATTTTAACTTTTTAAATTAATTACATTTAGAGTGTTACTCACCTCCACATAAGCAAGCCTAATATTTTAAGACATTCGTACAATGGAATTATAAAAAAAATCCACTATAATTGGGAAAAAAATCATAGGCAAAACCCATGTGTTGGTTTGGTGATTTGATTAGATTAATGTGTGACGTCCAAAACATGAATAATAAATAATTCCTTCTGTTTTCCAATATTAACTCACCCTAGATCCCACCTATTCTTCACTAAATGACATTGGAGATGAACCAACCTATTCCATACCCTCTCAATAATCATCCCATGGTTCCCCAATATCCAATGAAGCCTCTTTCAAGCCTCTTTGAAGCCCTTGATATCACTCTTCCATGATAGTGATTTCTTCCTTTCTCAATTTTGTCCAAATTTCATTAAGTATTTATACCAGTTTTTTAAATTAATAATGTTTGGGTATGAGATTGATCATCCCCATACAACCATATATATGTTCTAATGATAGAGAAATATTTATCTCTAATTATTCTCTCCCATGTACACCTATTACCATGTAAAGATTCAGTAAGAAATTTTTCTTATTGCATTTACATTCAAGAAATTATATTATATTATGAATCTAAATTACATTACAAATGTTGGGATGTTATGTTCCATGACCCCTTTAATATTAATATCATATATAAATTTTGAGATAAATGTTTCTCTTTCATCAACCAATTTTAGGATTTCTATTTGAAGTCATTATTCTACAGATATTTCCCATGCCAAAATCATCATGTAAGTGAACACCATACCCATTTCTCTATCAAGAGTATTCACCTTTATTCACATATATTTATTGATTATAGTTTTCTATGTATGTATTCTATATTTTCATTTATCATTTAATTAATAATTATTTTTAATTATTCCATGTTATATGATCCATGTGGCACATTGGTGCATGAAATGAAAAGTTTATAAATGGTGTGCTTGGATAGTGCTTCATTGCATTGGTTAAAGATTAGTATCATTATACGTCATCTTCAATGAGGCTCTAATCATTATAATTCAATTTTAATGAGGGTTTATTCATTCTCCATGTTCAAATATACTGTTCTCATGCTAATATCATGTTAAATGTTTATGCCACGTTTCCATGGTTTGATAATCATGCTATATCACACCAGTATGTTCATGTTTCTCTTATACTCCATTTATATGCCTATTTCCCAAAACATATTGTGTTATTCATTTTATGACTTTTATAATCCATTAATGGGATTTATAGCTCACCCTTTTTGTATGTATGTCCTCGGGTTATCCCATGAAATGTTAAGTACGACGAAATGTAGCGGTCTTGTAAATAAAGTTTTCAATAATGATGTAGTGTTTTATATTCTATGTTTTTTAATGTTCATAATCCCCAAAGACAATAGACCACTCTATATTCTATGTTGTATCATGTGATGGTTTTAATGTAAAAAATCATGATTATGTGTGTAATCAAGAGCAAGGATTTTGTATAATGGAATATAAATAATGTATGCTTTCTTGGATTCCACATGGTACATTATGTAATAGAATTTGTTTTATTATTTATGGATACTCTGATTATGTTTCATAGTTGTTTTTTTTATATTGAATACAGACTCTGATTTGAGGGTGAAGCCTCTCTATTTTATATAATAGTACTTAAGCTAGATTCATTAGTCCTTGGAATATAGGGATACATGACTATGTTCATATAGTTACACACGTAGGGAAATGTGGAGTGCCCCATGGGTTAGGGAATTAGAAATATATACTATTTTCCTAAATTCACTGAATGTTATTCTTCGATTTTTTTTAATTCATTTTTTGTGGAAAAAATTATAAATATATTTTCCCCAAATCTGAATTTATGTGTCTAGTGGACATCATCTGATTAAATCATATCTTAGTTGATATCAATCCTGACATCATATGAAGAATTTTTTATTATCCAATGTGACCCAAATTGTTAACAAAATACTCCAAAAATTTAAAAAACTAATTTAAAAATTGATTTGATATATTTTATGATATTAATTTATAATATTTGTGATTCCATTTTTCATTGTTATTTCATCAATTACAAGTCAATCATTAATAACTTATATCTTTTCAATATCGTATATGAATATCAGAACTTGCTAAATTATCATGGTTATGATCAACATTTCATTTAATTCAATGTTTCTCGAAAATATGAATTATTAAATATTTTTCGATTCATCCACATTGTCTAGATTTATTGGTCTAAAAAATATCAATTTTAATACATAGAACTATATATTTTCCAGTACACATGATATCGATTCAGCATTGAAATAATAATTATGTAGTCACTATATAATTATTTATTATTTACTTTTGTATAACATATATGACTAAAATCACTAATATATTATGTATAATTATCAAAAATGCTTTGATAATCCACTTTTAGGGAATTTTTATAAGAATAGAATTATTATTTCGAATTAATTATTTGATCAATTTTTTACTATCATGAGCCATATGGAAATCCTCTATTATGATAATTATTTTAAATAATTAATCAATTTAATTATATTAATTAATAAAATATTGTATATCGATGAAAACCCCGTGTGTAAAATTAATTTAGTTATAATTACTTTTATTAATCACAATTAATTATTCTAATTGTCACAAATTACTAGACAAGTCCATCTCGAATCAAAGCTTTTTACTATTTATTAAAAAAAGAAAAATGTACATCAAAGAAAAAGACAGAGTCACACAATTTGAAATTCCCTCAAACACCAAGAACATGTTTTTAGATCATAATAACACAAATCATTTCTATAATCAGATTAATCAGTAGTCTCCCACTTAGATTGGTTCTTTTCCTGATTGAAGATTTTCAAGATATCTATATCCACCTTCTTTAACACCTAAGACGATGATCTAGTAGACATGTTTCAAGTAAAATTATAATAATATTTATGTTGTATCCTCGATGAGGGGACAATGGTGAAACCCTAAATATATGTAATATGTTTCTTTCCACTTAAGATTGCATCATTGTAAGAGGTGTTCCCACCACTGCCTGAGACCCTAATTGGGGTACCCACATTCTATTGTCCATAATCTGAAACATTCCCCCAATTTTAAAAATCATAAAGATAAATGAAGAAAAATGTATTTATTATTGACAATCAATATATTTTACACAAAACCCCTCCTTTATTTTAAAAAAATATATCGTTCAAATATTTATATCACATATTTCATACCATCCCATTCTGTAATATTGAATGGATCACCCCATCGAAGATGTTCATTTACATTATTGATATAATTTGTAATGATTTGGAATAAGTTTATTCACATATTTACATATCTATAAAAATTCATAAATTATTATTATCTAACCGATAAAATATTACACAATAAATAAAACATCATTACCTTAATTGTAAAGTCAATAATTTTAAATGAAAATATCTGGGATCCATTATGTATAGGATGAGGAATGATTTCTAAAATGAAATATGGTTTTTAAATTATTGGTAGATAATACTATAATATGATACCCATATTATTGGGTGATCCACATATCCATGTGGCCCACTGATTGGATGCAAGGGTTGTATGTTTTTCCAATAGATGGACTCTCTTCAACACATCTGATTATTGATAAGGTTTTATTTTTTCCCCTATATTACCTCAAAATTGAGTATAAAAAATAAATTTAAATGTTGTCTTGTTGGTAATCATTTAATTATATTGATTAAATAGTCATGATTTAGGCAATGGCATTACATAAAGTGGTGAAGTAGGCACACATATGGATTCTCAATTTGGATGATCAATTGTTTATGTGTTGGCCACACTACCTAACTCATATCACATTCAAGGGTCTTGAATGACCATTTAACTACAATATTATCAATTTGTCTAAGAACATTCACGTGTAACAACACTTTATTTGAATCAATTTCAACATCTACTATCGACCAACATCACCATATGAACAATGTTGAATGAAAATTTCAAACAAAAATCAAACATAAGAAACAATATATTCCTGATAAAAGGATCCCAAATATGATAATATATTTCCAAAATTATTTTATGTCTATAAAAAGTATAAGATATGACATGAAATTTAATAATAAATCCCTTTATAATTTTTCTCTAAACATAAATACAATATATGTAACTTAAATCCTTTTTATTTACCTACCTTATGTATTTCAATGTATTAGTGGATAACACTATGAATCATTAGTAGTAATTTTTTTTCTATTCTATGAAAAAATTCTCTATATACAATTTATTAAATATCCCCAAATCCATCAATTTAATTTTAACAATTAAAATGTTTTTATATTTTTCTAAATATGTATAAATGTTTCCAAAATAGATTTGGAAGAATTTAATCATTCTGATTTTCAAATCAAAGAGAGGAATTTTAAACTTTAAAAATTCATTATATGATAGATCTAAATATATGAACCACATTTAGGGTAATATTATACCATTAAAACTGTTTTTGAATTTACCATAATATATAACAAAATCTCATTATAAATATAAATTCTTTGATTCAAAACTTATAGATAATTATTTGAAGTTAAAAATTATATGTATATTATGAAATTAAACATAAACAAGATTATAAAAACACAAATTATATAATTTTAATCATCATTTATAATGTATATTATAATAATTTATTTTGAGTAACGAATTTTTAGGAAAGTTAATGAGAATTGAATTTTTTTAAGACATTATCATAAATAAAATGTCATAAACAATAAACTGTACCCTTACAGTATTATTTCATTATTCACTAAATCTTATATCTCCTAGAGGTAGCCTACATGACCATATAATTAAAATAACTCCATGTATATTCCTAATTTATTTAAATACATTAATATATATACATCATTTAGATCAGAAATTTTTTTTGATGAAATTTATTAAACAATTACCACCATAAACAAATAAAATATTTAAGACTGATATAATTTTTTTAAAAAATAAACATTAGGAATCAAAAATGTTATAATTTTTTAAAAATAATAAATTCTTTTAAATGGGAAAATTATTATTTTACCCTTTTCACTAAAAATTTAAATTTCCACTTAAAAATTACAATTAATATCAATTAGTCCACTATAATCACCATAGATAATTGAAATTGTTGTTAGTAAATTTTTTAAACCATAAATAATGAAGCTTTCCAACTACAATAAAAGATAGTATCCAATGAAAACCTATTTTACATTAGGTATACCAACATTTAACACCATCCTATTGATTTTGGGGATAATAGGGTTCTAGGGGTTCCATTTTATAGGTATTGGACACGTATGGTGATTAAAAAATATTCCTAAAGTATGATACAAAAACCATGTTGTTTTATTATATTTTTAATGTATTATATGATTTGGTTACATGTCTAGTTGAATTCTTCTTGATGTATTATACTCACAATGAAGGGAAACATGCTATTAATTTTTATATATAGTAAGGGTGTATATCTTTCATCTTATTGTTATAAATTAAGGGATAATAATATTATTTTAATGACATATAGTTTTGGTCAGTATTTGAAATTTTTTGGAATATAATACTATAAAGAATAGGTGATTTGTTCTTTAAAATGTTATCGTTTTGTGCAATCAAATTAGTCACCATTTTTTTTGTATTACTGGAAGAGGAATCTATTGGAGTTGTAGGGGGTTCTACTAGGAATGTAACTCATTTTTTTGTATCACCATACTATAAAAGATAGACATGGAATGCATTATGATACATATAAGCAATACTGGTTATTAAAAGAATCCTAGATAGGTTACCAAGGTATTAACACTATAATTTATAATAATCGTACATCAAAATATTGTTGAAATATGTCACTCATTCATAAAGATAGTGAATACATAATATCAATGTGGAACATGATATATATGACATTGATGATCAATATATGGGAGATAAATAATATGTATAAGATCAACCACGGTTCCAATTACACCTTTTATCAAAGGGATTCAAGAAGGTATAGGACTTATAAATGTCTTAAATAAAATTTTAATTAATTTAGGTATTAAGAGGTATATGGTTTAGTGTAATAGGAATTTAAGAAAAATAATGTTAAGATTAATCTATTATGTTTCTAAAATCTACTAGGGTGGAATAGGAGTTTTTCTACTTGGTATGTAACTAATTTAAAAGTTTATCCTAAAGTTGAATTAAATTTTTGGGTCTATCTATATTTTAAAAGATGGGAATGGGAGTGAATAACCTTTACTATTATATACCTAAAATTATCGTCAAAGGATACTATTACCATACACTATTTTAAGCCATATGTGATGTTTTATTTCATAAATGTTTTACTTGTGAATGTCTAAAAATGAAAAATTAATCAATACATTCCACTATTTTTTTTAAGATTTTATTCATGCTTCACTAATGTGATTTAGTTTAATATTAGGGTACTAATTTTGTTAAATATTATCCTTATTGTTATATTGTACTGAATTTCAAACCCAAATGGGTCATAACGATAAGAAATATCACTCATTTCACCCATCCATAAAGGTTTCATATGTGTAATCCAACCATATGAAGAGATCATATGTAACATAATACTTCATAGAGGGTGTGGGTATTATATTTTTGTAGGGTTTATGGATGAATTGTAATAGTTGGAATGTAAATGTCGTATAGTTGATGGTGAATTGGTGGACTACTTTATAATGTCTTATTGAATGTTGTTACAGAGGGAACCTAAGTTATCATATATTAATTTCATGTAATAACGTTACTACAAAGGTTGTTTTCTAGTTCGGAGTATTGAATCATCTATAATATATAGAGATATATTTTAGCAACATATATGTTTTCAATTTTATATTTAAACAATATTTTATTAATTTATATGTTATACTTTATAAGAGTGCCTTAGAAATTATTGGGAACTAAGAAATAAACCCCCTTCAGATATGAATCCAGTAAATAGGAGAAGATATAAATTCTAATATAAACAATTACATGGGGGATTGATTTATTTAATATAATGTCATTTCTACTACATAGAGGATGATTTTCTATTTGGGTAGCCAACAGTTTAATTTTTTTCATAGTCCTTGGTTCTTACAATCATCAAGAAGTTAGGTGGCTAGAAACATGTCACGTATTTATTTTTAAATTATGTGGAGTCCCTAAGTAGATTTTATAAATAAGATTATAAAATACTATAGACACACACATTATCATTATAACCTTTATAAACTAAAACAAATCAATAAAATATTGAATGTTTGTGTAAATAACATATTTTTTTGGATAAGGTGAAAATTGTAAAATCAATATATTTAAGATCCTAGGGATGTGTAAAAGTATTTTTATATGTCAAAAAAATCATTTTTCTAACAAATTTTTTGCTTTATTATATATTATAAGGCTGAAACACATTTTTTTGACATTTTTCAATATCATAAACAAGAAGGAAACAAGATCATATTATTATTTCCCTAGAGATGTTGTTAAGAGTATGACATATATGGTTGATAATATGGATGCTGGAATTTTCGACATTACAATTAAGTGTTTCACCAATTTATTTGGTTTGTACTTCTATGAAATCATTCACATGAGAGAATACATTTATAAGTATTTAATCTTCGTGATGATGTTTTTATTCCAATCCCAAGTATCCACATATAAATCTCCATCTTAATGAAATTAAATTCAAAAAAGAATTTTATTTGATGCTAAATTTTTTTATAAAGTGATTTATGTCGAATCATATACACTAGAATAATAAAAATACTATATGGACTATAGTTTGTGATGCTCACCTGTCCTATCATATAAAAATATTATATTAAAATTATCTTAGTGAAACCCAATAGATGAACATGGTCTTCCAACTTGATGATTTTCATAATAAATTTGATTTCTAATTATTATTCACATAAATCAACTTATTTTGGTGTTTATTAATTATAAAATTAATTATAATGACATTGAAATAAATAATAAAAATTTATATTAACATGAAATAAAAGACAGAGTGCTAGTTAAAACACAAAGAACTAGGCTTAACAATTTGGTTATGAGAACCTAAATTATTCATGATGGTTCCGGAGAATTCAGTTTTATCATATAATTTTGAAATCTCACTCTTTATATAATATTATATAATTTATTGGTTTTGGAAATATGAATACCAAAAAAAACTAAATTCAACCCCACTTATAATAAATTTTCTTTGATATACCTCAATTGATATCATGATTTCTTTGCAGACCTAGATTCAATAAATATTGTTTTATCACATAAACGACTCAACGAAATTGTCAGATTAGATTTTTCAAAATTCATGGACTGGAATACATTTAAATGAATGAAAATAACAAAATTAGAAATCATTTAAATGTTGTAAAATATCCACACCCATGAATTTAACCCTCATCTACCTCAACAGATATTAAAACAATAATTAATTTAAAAGATTAATTTTTGAGAGCATCGATATGATACTACTGAGTCCATTCCTTGGGTGAGTTTCCCATTATATGATGTAAGATTCTATTATAATAGAATGAGAAGATAAAATAATAAGTATGAGAAAGGGAGAGGGGGGGGGGTATATATAAATTAAGAATAATAAAGTAAATATGGACGAAGAATTTTTTGGGGTAGTTTTATTAAAAACAAAATGTAATAACAACATAAAATAATAGAAACTAATAGTATAACAGAAGATGGGAATGAAAAAAATAAAAGGTGGAGCAGTTTTACGTCAAATACCTTGATCTCTCCACTCATTCCCAAGAGTAACACTCTCTGTTTATAGAGGGTTGAATAAACTCTATCTAATTTTTTATCATCAGTCAAATTTCTATTCAATTAGTATTATTTTAATCATCATATTATATATAATTTATATATTTGACGATATATAAACGCTTCCAAATTTTAGAATCATTTTACATTGTGTATATTTTACTTATGACTCTCCCTCTTCAATTTTTTATGGTTCTCCCTTAGATGTATTGTACCAAAATCATCTATGTGTGTGGAATTTATTACCATGGTTTAGTAATTAAAATACTAGAGGGTAATCTTTTTTTCTACTCATTAATTTCATCCACCCTTTAGATTGGTCGTCTGGATCGAGATCCCCTTCATGAAAGCGCTTCTACATTTCCAAATGGGTCTCATGGTGGTCACCTGAGGCCATTGTGGTGTTCCTTGGTGGTTTTATTCCTTATTAGAGGACATAATATTTGGATATATCATTCAAATCATTGGTTATGGAATTATCCAATTAGTTTAGGTGTTGGTTCGAAGATTATGAGTATAAAAACCTATAGATGAATCTCAATGAATTATCTGAGAATATGGAGGGTGATGACCATGGGGGAGGGGACCATTTTTTATTAAATAAGTACAAATACCAAATTAATTATTTTCTAAAATAGATATTATTATGATATAATTCTACCATAAATTAAAATCTATTGAATCTGTCGGTTTTTTATAGATTTGGAGGATCAGCACCAACACACACCTCTCACACATGAACATGGTCCCATTATAACATGCACATGCCTATAAGAGACATGACTAAAACTATATGTGTTGTCAAATATCTGGATCCCTCACTCTCATGATAAAAAGGATTCTTTCTTAAGTGGCTATTTATTAGGTCAGATCATCATTGTATGGCCATGAGGTCGGATGTTTCCTTCATTTAGAACTAGCCTTGTTGGCCCTTTTTTTCGAAAACATATTTGAACACATTGAAATATTAGAAAAACTGTTATATAAGTAAAATAATATATTAAATTTTACAATTTTTATTAATTTGAATCCATTTTAACTCCACATGTATTAATTCATACATTTTTTTAATAATGTAAATTCAAACAGAATAATGTATTATTTTATTATCTCGAAATAATTTTTTTAGTTTATCAATAATCTAAATTTTTTTAGTGGGAACCTCTCTATAAAAATAATAATTAAATAGACTATTCTAGTTAAAAAAATTCCACTTCATAGATCATCACATTTCTAACTCAAAAGAGATTACATATTCATTGAAAATGAGGTTGAATCGGTGTATTTACGTAACTGATATAATCCCCATTGAATATCATGTCCCTTTGAATAAAAATCTTCTAGAATATGGTACTAAAAATGAGGGGAGAGCTTTTCCCATAATTTAATGTATTACATCACATTGATAATAATTTAATTGAATATTTGAGGTATAATCTGTTATTGTCTGCTGATCTAATCAATATGATCTTTAATGGAACTAAAATGAAGTTTCCACTCTATGATTTCCATGTCCTGCTAATCTATTGCCTTCAAGTCCATTGTATCAACCTGTATCATTATATTTGAGTGAATAATATAATCAATATGATTGATATGTTATTTAGAATCAAGGAGTTCATCCTATTTCATTTACATTTGAGTCGAAACACTTTTCATTTTTAATATAAACATAGCTTCAATCTTGTTAGTCTTTGTCTTCCTTGAAGAACTGGTTATGATTGTTTTAGGGGTATTCGAGCATTCCATTCAAGGTCTTGACTTCCCCCCTTATATATTTGGATATATACAAGGAATGTGTTTCCTTTCATCCCATTTATAATTCCATATCCAACCAATATGTGACAATGATATTTCTTACGATACATTATTAGTTGAGAGTCAACCTCACCATAACATGACTCTGAAGATCGAGACCAGCAATAGTTTCTTTTACATCTTGGTATGATAGTTTTCCTCATATCATTATCTACATTCTCCATCCCAACTCAATCCAAATCAATCTAATAATTTTGGGACTTAATTGACTTTGATTCTATACATTTTAGAGTCTCTCCACAACCCATAGACAATATGACATTCTGATCAAGGGAGTTAATATTATCAGAAACCACTTTTACATTACAGTGAAAACATTAATTATTATTAGAAACCATGAAATTATCCAACAAAACATAAACCACCTCACCATACATCTCTAATATAGAAAAGGAGGGATCTGTTGAAGATTTAAGAACATATGAGGATTGTTTATTACTAACTCAGAAAAAAAACTCTTTTAATAAATTAATTCATTAAAGTGAAGGAATTTGGACTCATTTTAGAGACAATAAGATGAAAACGGACATATATATTTTATGGAATACTTTTTTCAGGAAATAATTGTTTAACCATAAATGGAAAGTGTTTAGGTATTGGTAGAGGGGGGTCCTTTCACTATTCAAAGATAAAGCTAACTATTCACTATAGAGGATTATATTTTAAATTTAAAAAATAATGAAAAACCTTTTTTATTATTTATTTTCTAGTTTCTAATATTAAATTCACTACAAAAAATTAAATATATAAATTTTAGTAAATTTACTATTATATATAAATACAATATACTTTATAAAAATAATATTCATAAATAAAATGACTTTCTTATCTAATGAATTGTTTTATAAAATTTTAATATCATAAATTAGTCATTAAATTTTTATAATTCTATTATTACACATGTTAAAAATATATTTTTCAATAAAATATATATCTCATAAAAATTAATATATAAAAATTATAATAATTTAAATATTTAAATTAGCTTTATTTAATAACCATATTTTAAAATTCTTATTTTTGATTTCATTTTAGCTAACATTCATTTTTCCAAAGGCCATATAATCATTTTATATTCCTATAAACATATTTGAATCACTTATATCTATTAAATAATTTTTTTCATTTAATTCTAAAAAAATTTATCATGTTCCTAATGTTTTATATTATTTATATTATTTTCATCGACAATATGATCTTGGAGAGAGATCATCATGATAAATATTTTCCACATTTAGTATTTTTATACACCTGTTTTTATATATATTTAATATTATCAAATTATGTTAATTTTAGATATTTTTTAATTTATTAATGAATATTTTATTTTATATATTAATATTCATCATTCATATAATAAGGAATTTTATTTTGGTTTTCCATGTATGGAAATTTTACCCGCACATGGGATTTATTGAATGAAATTTGACAAAAAAATAGAGGGTGTTACAATTTTTTGCAGTTATCAATTAGTACATAATGAATGATGGTAAATATATAATGATGGGACATCTAATATCCCCAAAACCATGATTTTGTATCTTTTGAAAAAATCATAAACTTTTTATTTCTCCCTTTGATACCTGTGATTGTGTCCTAATTTTTTAAAATTAATAAATATAAGATAAAAATTATATATTGGATCAGTTACATACCCCATGAAAATTTTTGATTATAAATTTAATGAGTTACAAAAAACTCTTATTAAATCATCACCAATGAATTAAATAGACTATCAATCAAATTATATCTGGATTTTCAAATGCCAAATTAATTATTCAACCTCTCCCAGAAAACTTTTCACAAGTGTAAACGTTTATAGTCAGAAATAATTTAAAATCATTCATTAAACTTGATGAATATGAAACATAAGTAGGGGGATGTCTAGTGCATAGTAATAGTGAACAAAAGTATTTATAATTGAATTTTATCAATGATAATGACAAGAGAATAGGTGTATTATTTCATAATCAAAGAGCATTATTATTAAATAAGGGAATCCATAACCATAAAACATGTATAAATAAACTTGTGGTATAAAATAAGGTAGTAAAAATGGAATGAGTCATAGGAAATAGTATTCACGATCCATGTGATGTCAAATATTATCAAATTAATCATTATAAAACATAAAATATATAGATTATAATGTATGTAAACTTGGGAAATCATTTCTATATCACTTTTACAATTACACTTACAAATTAAATGTTTATATAGTAATATTCCTTACCCAACGCATTATGGGGATGTTACATACACACATAACCTTGGATTATCATAGATCCACTTTTCTAATGGTAATAACATAACCACCTATACTTGGTTTATAATGTAAACACTCATCAAAATAATCAATTCCACTGAACCATAATATATGAATAAAACATTTCATCTCTCATATCATCACAAATCTAATATAAATACAATATCCATTTAATAACATTATCAACTCCCGGATAAAATGGGTTCCATGAAAATATATTTGACACAGTCATATAAATTTCAAATAGAGATTGAAGTTGATATATTTTAAAATTATCCCCATAGTTGCACAAGAATTATATGGTGATGATTAATATTAAGAATGGAAATTCCATTAAAGAGTCATTAAAATCATTCTTGTGTAACATAAAATTTTCAAAATAGAATCACTTATAAAAAGTAAAAATTAAAAAACTATTTTTAGTATCATTCTCATTAAAATTATAAAAGGATACATATAAAATAAGTTTCAAATAAAATAATTTTCACCATAGTTAGATGATCCATTCATGTTTTAAATGATCAAAATAAACATTTTATTCAAAAAATATCTATATGGTGTCAAAATTGACCCCTTTAGAAAATATTTAATAATTGTTTTAAGCCCATTTAAAATAATTTCAATGTTCATGTGAATTAGATTTAGTAAATAATGTTCGATTTGAAATTAATTTTCTAGAAAACTCTACAAAATATGTTTAGGGAAGAGAAATATGCCTAAAACAAAGTAAAATTCAAGATCAATATCATGTAAAAATAAAATTTTGATGATTCTTTATGAATATGGGAGGAAATGTAAATTAATCATGTCTAATAGAATCAGAAATATTATATATGAATATATATGTTGTTCAAGAAAATATTATCACAATATTTCTACAAAAATATCCTTCAACAAAAAAATCATGAAAAGAAATGAAATTGTAACATAAAGAAATTTCTACTTTTCTAACTTTTCAATAATATTCAAGATGAATGAAAAAAATCGAATGAAAATATATAGATTAATAACATATAGTTATTCATGATATTACATGATAATGTGGCAGTATTTAGACATCATAAAAAGGTTAGGTTCGTTAAAAAAACATGTCCCAGAAATTAAAATTTGAGACAAATAACCCATAAAACAACCATATCATTTAATATAGAATTCGGAATTGAGGTTATTATGTTAATGAAATATAAATCCAAAAAAACTTATAAATATATAATAAGTAATTTAATATACAAAATCATACATAATCATGTTATAAAAAAGTCACCAAAAGATTACTATAACATAAAAATGAAATTGTGTTATGAATCTTTTTACTAGTTGGAAACATTCATGTAAGATCACCATTGATGAAATAATTAAAATTAAAATATAAAATAAAATTAATTATAAAGCATTAATTATTTAACATGAAAAAATTTATGTATAAACAAAACACGATAAAAATAAGTGGTGAATATTGCATTTTTCTTATTGATATAAATGTGAGGTGAGAGAACTATCATTTTGTCCATACATTCCATGTATATCACTTATCTAAAATATAATAAGATTTTATAAAATATTATATTTAATAATATTTATTTACATATTTAATGACCTAAATATAATCTATTTTTATAATGAAATATTTAATCATTTAATCAATTATGACCTCATGAGTTGTTTTAAGGACGTTCTGTCAGTATTTTCAAAACAACAATGGTATGTTGACCATTATAAAAAAATATTATTTCCTCTAATAAAATTAATAATCATGAAAATATAATAATTTTTAATTATAATTTAAACATTTAAAACCATTAATAAAATATTTTCATGAAAAATAAATTACGATACAATCATAGATAGGGTATGTTATACGTACAAATAAATAAAATTTAGTTTTATCAACGATCATTATTGAAAGAAGTAATGTATTATATATTATTTATATAATTATTTTAATATAATAAACGAAATTTTTTTATTTATATTTAATTATATATTCCATTAATGTATTTTAGTGATGAATAATGTAACACATCACTTCATAGAGGTGGTAGTCCACAAGGATGCAAAAATTGTGTTATCATTTTTTGGTGGTTTAAAATGTAAGAAAAAAAATAAAGTATTTAAATTTTTTAATGATGAATTTTTTATTAATATAATAATTATTTCATATATATCAAATATAGTTTTTTTGAATATCATTATTACTATAGATGTAGTTAATTTTGGTAAAATCAATCACATCATATCACAATGTGATTGAATGTCATATACATGAGGGACATTCTGATAACCCATAGAAAATTGAATATAAGTATATATATGTGATATAATATTTAATTAAGTATAATTATGTTATAAATAACTTATATATATATATTTTAAAATCATTGTTATAGCCATGAATAAAATGTAGTGATTTAATAATATTACATAAATTCATGAGGTGGTAGTCTACAGTACATATGAATGATTGTTTAATTTCCTAGTTGTTGTAAGAGGACATAAATATAGGTAATGAAATTAAAATAATAACAACTTATTATTTTTTAGTTATTTTTTTTATTATTTCTCAATGGGTTTCTGGTGATTTTACAGAGGTTGTAGAATAATGAAATCAGAAAATTTCACACTTAATAACTATACATGTTCTTAATAAAACCTCTATAGTATTACACCAAAATCATTCAATGATGGATTATATAACAAAAAACATTATAATATAGTGTTAGTGATTTAACTATGGTATTTGTATACATAATTGAAAATCCAAAATCATATATACAGGTGAATATGAGAAACTATTAAAAAAAATTTATTGACTCACCTCTTTAGCATTAGATATTTATAATTGACAAGGTAAATAGATGAATATTGATATACCATGTTGGTTATATAATAAGAAAAGTTAAACTAAAATATTTTTTATTTTTAACATTTTTTATACAAAAATAATCATGATTAATAAAAATATACCACTTATTTATTTTAATTATTATATTACCAAAATTGAATAGCTATATTAATGGATTTTCACATCGGTTGGTTATATCTGAGGTGATTAGGATATTTTTTTCAATTTTTTCCTTTAATAAAAAACATGAAATGAATTTTTCATCAATTTTTCATGTTGGTTACAAAATAAAAAACATTAAATTTCAGTTTAGATATTATGAATCTTCATGTAGTTTAATTTCAATGTCAGTCACTCTCATGAAAACTGTGTTGTTTTTCAAGAAGAGATATACATTCCATAATTTCTTTGATCTTGTAGAATCCAATATCACATTATGATATTCATACAACTTAATGTTTCATACTCCTATTCATTTTTCGTAAAATATTGATATTTTATTATCCATGGTAATCCTCACATATTTTAGGTATTCCCTTTAGGCCATTAGATGTTCTGGAAAAACTAACCCTTGTTTATTTAATCTAGTAGACACAAATCTCAAATTGTTGTCCTAATAATCTTTTAGGTTTCATCCGCACTATCATTTCCTATAAATATATAGATATTTACATGTATTATGCAAACTTAATTATTTTTTATCCTCAATTTTAGTCATTCCATGGGTGATTCTTTATATAATTGATTTTCCCCAAATGATTTATTCTTTTTTAGTGTTTCATTTTAATTGTGTTACAATTTTCATGTCATCGGTATATTATTTTTGTGGAAAATGGGGTTTATTTAATTATATTATCACAATATATACATAACATGCTCTCCATTATAAGGAATATATCTTATTATTATTGAAAAATTTATATAGATACTGGATAAATCTTTATTCCTCGCTGGATTTTTACATTTTTATTTTAATATCTCATATTACTATTTATGATCCCTATATAAGAGAACTCAAATTAATAGTTTCATGTATGTTGTTCCTTACTAATTTTATATTTTTATACTGATTATTTTAGAATCTATATTTATATTACATATATTGTTTTACGTATATCATTTCATATATTTTATAATTTATAAGGTCATATTATTTTTATTTTTTACTATAAAAATGTCTGAAAAAACATTTATTTTTTAATTACTTCTTCTTGAATGAATTTTTTTGATCTATAATATACTATTGTGTGGATTATATAGATTAAATCAATCATATATTATATAATATAATTCAAATGCTGATTAAATTATTTATAGGGAAATGCTTATGGATTAGAATAGGGTGAGGATATAACTCTTATTACTCTGTTCATTAGTGGAAGTGGTGAATGGGGATATCCAATTTATACACCTCCAGAACATAATACGCTAAATGAAAATATGCATAGATAAAATTCAAATTAGAATAATTCCCATTGTTTTCTAGAAGACCAATTTTATTTATAATTGAACGATCCTTAGATAATATCTTCCCTATGAAGGGAATGGAAAATAGTAGCGCAAATTAGTTAAAATAATTAACAAAATGTTTATTAAAATTTCCACCCTCTATAATTCCATTATATTTATTTTTGAAATATTATAAACACTATAAAAATGTTTTCTTCATGTATATGGTTGTGATTCTAAATAAATTAGTAATATGTTGTAATGTACAACTTTTTATCAAATAATACGATTTCACATTTGAAATTCAAACATCGGTGATAAATTATATAACATTAATAAAAATTTATTTTTCATCTCATGTTTTAAAATTTCGAACTAAATTACCTATAATTAATATATTAATAATTTTTTCCTCAAAATATATTATACATTGATGATATAAAGAGTTAGTATTACTATAAGATATGTTTTCTGGTGAGTGTGTTAACTTCAACATCAATTTTTTTTCTTGAAACTACTACATAAAATAACTCTCTAAATACTATCTTATCTTTAAAAACATCATAATATTAACTAAAAAATCTATATTTCTGTTAAATATTCTTACATTCAATTCAATGATATATTCACATTATATTTATAGTTTTTTAATCCCAGATTTATGAATTTCAGTTATTTATTCTATTCCTTTAAGAAACTCTTTCGTACTCCAGTCATATAATTTTTTTCCATTAGTGTCAATTTTATTGTATATTTTTTTTATTTAACATTAAATTTCATCTCCAGTATAAGTTATTATATTTTAAGAAATTATAGTTACAAGAATTCAAAATAATAGAAACATTATACGAACGATTTATACCAGAACTATTTCATCTTGACTATCATTAAAATAATATACTATTTTCCCCTCTAATTAAATTTTATCCTCATTATATAATTTTTAATTGATATTTTATTTTTATACTTCTTATATTTAATAATTTATCGATGTTTCAAAACTAATATTTTAAAAATTGACAAATATGAAGAACGAGTGGATTATTCTTTGGAATATTCGGAGAAAAATATTCTGAAAAATTACCTGTTTTTATATCCATGCAAGAAATGATAAAATTTAAATAAGTTGATAAGTGGTGTGATAAAATTCATTTATTTTTTCAAGTTTTTAGATTTTATAATCTATTGATGTTGATGATTTTCAAGATAATAATCCTGATCACAATGATGAAATGATTCATGATATTGAAGTGGAGGCAATTGAGAATGAACAAAAAATATAGAACTTATATGGTGATTATGAAATATATTCACTATACCTGGTATTAATGTTAATGTTATTCCAATTGGGTTATGATTTATTAACATTAAGGTAAAAAATTTATTGAGTTAAAGGACTTTTATTGAGTTTTTGAATCATTTAAAATACAATCTTCTTAAAGACGAAGATCTTCTCGATTCACATTATAAATAAAAAATTAATAATCTCAATGGGATTTGGGTATAAGAAAATAAATGTATTCCAGATTAACTATATATTATATATGAACTAATGTGATTTTCCTTAATGGTATCCCCAACGCGGGGTGTCTTGCAATAAAATGAAAGGTATTATGCTCTATGATTCTTATAAAATGTAACATTTTCATCTGAATATAATTATTATGTTCAATAAAAATTACTTCCAGTATATATAAATTATTATAGATATAGTGTTAAGATGAATAAATGTTGTCCAATATGTGAAAAAACCACATTATCAACTGAATCATGGAATAAAAATGTATACATGGGTCATCTAATTTTTATTCATATAGAGTAGTCTTAACTATGATTTAAAAAATTAATTCAATGTCTCATAAGAATTTTATATTTCTCACAAATAATTTTTACCCAATTAGTATTTGGAGAGGATGAAAGGAAGTGATGTTACATTAAGAATGACATATAAATATACTAATTATAGAAAAATTTGGAAAAAATATTGTTATTTATTAACCTGACGCATTGTAGCTATCCCGAGATAAAACAAAACAATTATCTCTTGCACATGGAGAATAATATGCATGATAGCATTATTGGAACATTGATAGATATTAATGGAATGACAGAACATGGGGTTAATGAAATATTGGAGTAACTCTAAATGGCAATACTTTTAGATTTAACTCCTACTACATATAGAATATGAACATTACATCCTATGTCTTGTCATAAATTATATAATAGAGAGATAATAATCCCTTTTCAATGTCGTACTGATATCGAGGTACCACATGGTTTATTCTTCAAATGAAAACATATATTTCATTAATGGATTTGAAGTTAATTGGTATGAAATCTGATGATTTTTACATAATCATGCAATGAAATACACCAATTGTATTCAATGGAATATTACTCATCCATTCTAGAACAAATATCATAATGGTGTGTTATTTTGTATGTTAAATTTGTAATAATGTGATTTATATGAATTCATTGAAAAATTTATATAATGAAGTAGTATATATAGATTATAAATTTAATATTTATTTTTCTGTATTTTTTTGTATATTACAGATCATTTAATGGTTCTTTTGGTGTATGAAATAATAACTTATAAACATGTATATATATAATAGATGGTTAAATATGAATGTTATATGATGAAAATGATGGTTTTTTTCAATAATCCATATCGAAAAAATACTCCAATATTGGGAAGTATATTTATCATATGGTTGTTGGGGTTTTTACAAGCTACCTTTCTGTAGTGTGTCACATCATATTTACTACATATCACTATAAACGGGTCAATTATGTAATAAAGGGGATCCATGTTTAAATTTTATAACAAGATATGTGTATTACATTATTAGCTATACATTTCAAATGAAGGATTCAGACAACATATGTGTAGTAAAAAATAATATATTATACATGTCCGTACAAGAAATTCTTTTTTTTAGTTCTGAAACAAAAACTCAGTGTCCATACTATGTTAATACTGTAGTGTAATTTAATATATACATGAGGGTGATTAAATTAAGTTGCATCTCCATTATATTAATTAAAAACAGTTTATTGGAAACATAATATTTTGGCATAATGAATTTGTTCTAAAAATAGTTAATATCAATAGATTGGAATACACCATTAATCCTTTTAAGAAGGAAACACATGAAAAAATAAATTTCCATGTTCTTTATTAATATTATTTTCATGGGTATATAGTATTATAAGGATAACAAATAGTATGTGGGTGATGATAAAATTGACTAAAATACAGATTTATGTGAGATCCCAACTTCTCGAAAATAATTAATATATAATATTGATTAGCACATAGTAGACATGGTTTTTCCAAAAATAATTATCACGATGGAGGGATTTTGGGAAATAATATTTTAGTAATTTCATGATATTACATGTTACTCTTGTTTATTCCCCATTTACAATTTAAAATTTCATAAAATTTTAAATATTTTCATTTTATGTTATTTGTTAAAACCTTTATTATAACTAATATGTCAAATGTTTGGTTATATAACTAGTTTTATTTCATTTACTTTGTTTACCATTATGTAAAATATTTTTTAATTGATTATGTTGATTTTTTTTTAAATCTCTGATATGAAATAAAATACCACAATATTGTATAATTTTGTATTAATTAATATGTTTAGTGTATAATTGATCTCTTAGATTGGAGGTTATTTACTATTCTGGCAATATATTTTGAATTTTCTTATTCATTTACACAATTTCATATCTAATTAAATTTTTTGATATTTTATTTAACTATTAAAATTATGATTAAAAATCTATTATTTTTATTTTAATTTACTTTTTGTTTAATAATTATTCATTTCTTATATATATTTCAATGTTATATTTGGATTGGTATATTTGTGTACAAATTGTTTGGTGGTTGGATTTTTTTGATAATGAAATATCAATCCTCTAACATACCACATCATTTTGTATATTATAATAGTCATAATTCTATGGAGGAAAGAGAAAATGTTCATATTTTTTATCCCCATACTTCTTTGAAAGATACATCTACTTCCCTGGGACCAAATAAGTGTACGAGGGTTAATAAAACAGAATCACACATTTTAAAAAATAAAAATTTTCCTTAGCCATGGTAGGAGGATTAGAGTTGATTTTTATGATAATGATATTTCAAGAGGTCGAAATTAAATAAAATATAATAATTTTAATGTTATTTAGGATAAAAGAGAAGTTATTATTTTAATTGGTGATTGGAGAATAATTGAAAAAATTAAAATATCTCACTTGTGGTAGTCTTTAATGGTAATATCATTTGTAACTAATTTACATATCATGAAATGATTATATTAATATATTTTTTCCTCATTATTACTAGATGGAATATTTTATAGTTGATATTAGAGGATTTTTCATGAAATTATTATCATTTGATATTAGAAAATAGATGGATTTCAAATCATCACCCACATGAGATTTTATTTTTTAAAATAGACATTATCATAATACATGTTATATTTATATCAATCTATAGATGAATTTAAATTGAAAAAAAATTAGTGGAAGAGAATTTCTTTTGTATGTTCAATGTTACCTTCTAAATTTAATTATTTTAATGATCTATGTAATGATTTATTTATTCATTATTTATAGAAACTGAGATGATATCATGAGGATATCTAATCCAGAGACACATACATTCATAAAATATCTCAAGGAGTGTATTCTTTAGAAGATGAATAAATGGATATCTTAAAATGTTCAAAACAAGATAGTTGAGTCATTATTGTAAGGACCCAACCTTAAAAATTACATAATCATGAGGTAAATAAAAAATTCACATTGAGGGTCTTTTCATGTTTAGATTTTTAGAGAATTTCTCCATAAATATTACATATCAACTTGAATGTTACTAATTAGACACTAAAACTATACTCATTTTTTCACAATAAACCTCCTTAAATAAAGCAATTCTTCTTTTCATGATATAAATCTTCTTGAATACTTCTTTCTCTTACCCTTACATATAACCTGTGAAAATCATTTCAAAAACATGGTATGAGAATAAAAAGATCATTAAGGGTTATAAAATAAAGAAAAGAATCATTAACCCATCAATAAATACAAATTAGTGAAACCATAATTTTCAATTATAACATACCTTCTGAAATCATAAAATTTATGAATAATACATAGTAATCATAAATAATAATGTTAACTCGAGGCATCCACATCATAATGTACGAACCTGAATCTTATTTTTAGGTATTTTTTCATTTTTTGGTCATTTTGAGAGTAAGTGGAATTTATGGAACTTTTTTAAGTACACGTTGTGTACTTTACGAGTACACAACGTGTACTCGGTTACTGCAGGTAGCCGTGTGCTGGCCGTGTAGTGGCCATGCACACATCCATGTGGGGGTGACCTGGAGGATACCTAAAGCAGAGTACGAAAATGGAAATTACAAGCTGTGTACTTACAAAGTACATTCCATGTATTTTCATTATTTTCATTAAACGTAATGGGGTTAAGTATAATTTTCAGAAACACCTTCTTATAGGTTTGGTTCGGATGAGAGCTCTTATACGACCATGATCTTCCTCTGAGCCCCTGACCAAGCATCTGATCTCTGATTCGACTGGGGTCGATTGCGTTGGGATCGCCTCATTAAGCTCTCTCTTCTTTTTGACCTATGTTTCCCAATTCCTCCTCTTTATCATGTTATCCTGTGTTGAAAATTTTAGACGTTTTTGTAGATATTTGGATTTCTAAGGTGATTCAAGCCATGGGAATGAAGTATATTGATTTTCAAATGACGAGGTATGTGGTTTGTGCCATTCCGTTGAGAGTCCTTGAGTTATATGTGAAATTTCTTCCAATACCCATGAACGGGGTATTGCACATTTATCTTTTTAGCCCTATTGTTTGCCTGATATTCTTGTATGATTGAGTATACGTTAATTGAATGTGAATAGGTTTGATTGTTATGCTTTAGATGTGTATGCCCATGCAGGTTCTGCCTGTTTGGACCGTTGGTTCTAGTCTACCTATTAGGCTGCTATTTAATTTATAATGTCTAGTTGAATGATGGTGTGACTATTTTTCTGACATTCTGATATGTTGTAGATTACTAGGCAAGTAGTTCATGAGGTTTACATTGGCCGATATGCACTGTTATGTGTACTTTACTTACAGAGATCTGTGAGAACCTAGTGTAGTAGACCATAGAGAGAATGGATGTTGACTGTTTCTCCAGAGTGTCTGTTTTACTAACGATGTGAGACCACTGGGGGAATTGATGTTGAGTGCTTCCTGAGAGTGACTATATTTTTCTCAACGTTGTCCACAGAGGTAATAAGACATAAGTTCTTTCCAAGAGCTCCTTTAATTACTGATACGAGACTATAGGAGGAATTGGAGGTGAGTACATCCTCTGAGATTCTATGATTAAGTTGACCCACATGTGTTAGACTGAGTGTAATGCCCAAAGGGTTACTGGTACATGTTAGGTTGTACCGGAGGGGATATGCTATGAGTACTTCCCAGATAGTTACATGTTGATGTTTAGGTCCTTGCTTTTACTTTTTACGTAAGACCAGAGGGGGTAGGCTATGAGAACTTCCCAGAGGTTACATGTTTGTGTTTAGCTTCATGATTATGTTTCTAGGTAGGAATAGAGGGGATAGGCTGTGGGTACATCCTAGAGGGTTACCTATTTTGATTATCTAATTTGATTAGTTGTTGTTTGATATTTGAAACTGTGGATTGTTACTACTGAGTACTTCCTTGTTTATTGAATTTATTTACTTACTGCCTTCCATATATTCACTGACTGTTAGGCACAAATCTTATGGTGGTTGCCTATTGGGATTTATTCTCACGTGTAGTTTGGGACATGCTATTGGGACCAAAGAGATTATATTTTTGAAGGTATAGATAATGGTAAGTGCCCTTCTACATTAGGTACATGATTTTCTCTGGAGATGTAGATCATGGGACCAATATATGGCTTGAAATTACAAGGAGTTGTTTACTTTATTTTGTTGTTCATTTTTTAGCACTTTTTTATTCTATCATTGTGATTTGTTTGGATACATTCCTATATATATGTATCATGCATCATTTATATAATTGTGTGTTATAAAGTTTATTATTTCCTTTCTTTTTTGTTTAATTTTATATGGATTATTCCTACTTCTTCTAGTGATATTTTTTTTACTTCTATTAGGGTACTCTGTCAATGAGGGCATAGATTCCCCACTATCACACCCAAGGTCCTTGCTGCTATTCAGTAGCCTCTGGATTTTGGGGAAACACACTTGAGGGCATGTTCTCAACCGGGTATGGGGCACCTCAGGGTTGCTTCCGGAACCGGGATGTTACAAAGTGGTACCAGAGTGATGCTTTTCCCTTGACATACTATTTGGAGCCTTTAGGTAGGGATATGAAGGAATAAGAACTTGGTAATAATCTTTTCTCGGGAGTATCTAACCCATGTACAAGGAAAAGCCAATCTACCGTGTTTGTTGTAATATTTTTGGTTTTTCAATTTTACAGTTGCATTCATTTTAAACATTGGGTGACTCACATGTTTTTTGCTATTTCTGTTGATGTTATTGAGGATCTATTTCTATTGAAACTCGATGAGATGAGGGCATTCCATCTTAAGAATCATATAGGAACCTGCATGAAATCACTGGTCATGCATTCTTGTCACTCCATTTAGTGTGCATTATCAATTTCATTTGTTGTGATAGAAGTTGTGTAGCATATGCATTCTATTGTGATAGTAGGCTTTATATAATACATTTTTTGTATATGGTATTTTTTTTGTAAGGTTTTGTTTAAATGAATGCCAGTTTTTGGTTCCTGAGGTGTTATGGGCACTCATGGACCAGAACATGGTAGATCATTGCCTTGTTTTTGCTTGTTTATAACATTAGTTAGATGCCATGCATTGATTCTCATGGAGTATGGGCCCTCACGGATCGAAATGTACAACATTATTGTTCGTTCAATGTTTTCTAGGCTCCTGAGTAGTTTCAGAGGCTTACTATCTAGAACAAACTAGAATACACGCCGTGCAGTTTTTGACTACACACCATGTATTGTACTATTCGAGAAGAAACTATTTTTCTTAAGTACATGCCATGTACCATTGTACAAGCCATGTAGTCTCTAACCGTGTCATAGGGCTTGTGGGTAGAGACCCGAGAAATGGAAATCATGTGGTGAACACGATGTTTAACGTCCATAAACACCTTGTTGTGTTGACCTCGTGTTCGAACATGTAACCAACAACAGAGGTTGGTGCTACCTTTCCTAGAACACCTCATGTCCACCTGGAAGACACCGTGTGGAGTGAGAAGGCTATCCGGCTGTGTCACGAACAACACGGGTAAGTGAAGCTTGTCTATTACACACTGTTTCATGTAAAAACACCCCAAGTAGTCTCATTCTAAGTAGAACTATGTTTTTTAGCCATGTATAAGGACACAGGAAAGGGAAGATGATTCAAGTACATGTTGTGTGTTAGGAAAACATGCCTTGTGTTTGGGGTGATACACGACCAGTTCTTGTAGGAGTACAAACCCATGTGTTTGGATTATGGGAACATGTTGTGTAAGGGACATACAATATATGTAGTCATGTTTTAAGAAAACATGAATGTTTTATTTCTCTTATTACCTTCATATACATTTGATTCACAGTCCTTGATAATATTTATCTAAGGTGTACGTTTGACCTCGCAGATTCATGCAATTGAGACTTCTTCCGGTTGGTCACCTGTTACATGACGGTGATCAGACGGTAGATATAGCTAATCAGGGACTTCCTGTAGATCTTATTATTGTTCCAGCCTTGGCAGCAGCCATTATACAAGACACAGGTGTTGATGCACCGATCAGGGAAGTTTTATGAGGATGATGCAGACCTTTTAGGGAGCATCTCTTCCTACACTGTTGATGGTAGAATTGATGTGGGTCTTTCAGCATCAGCATCCTCCAACCATTACTGGGGAAGGAGGACCTTAGGCTGAAAAACCATGGTTATAATACATTCTTACTATCTTAGACCATCTGGTGACACATTAAGAGAGGAGAGTCAAGTTGGAAACTTAAATTCACCGTGTATCAGCCAAAGAAATGGTGGGATGTGATCTAACATGCAGGATGCTAGTAGGTTATGGTGTGGGAGGAGTTTCAGTTCATCTTATTTGACTACATCTATCCAGAGTCCTTGAGGGACAATAGAGCACATGATTTAATGATTCTGGATCATGGTACTCTTTTGGTTATGGAGTATTCCTCTTGTTTTACTAAGCTACACCATTTCCCTCTTATTCCAGGAGGTGATCAATTATTTTTGGAATGGATGTTTCAGGATGGTTTGAGGAACGACATCCAATCACAGGTGAACATCTTCGAGTTGACATATATCACTTCTATCTTTAAACAGATGCTGATCACTAAGTGCAATATGATGGATTCTGAAGATGTGATCTAGGGTGTCTTGGCTTCTGGTGTTAGTATCCCACCTTCTGATAGCAGGAAGCACATCTGGGAGTCTTTACGCGAAGATCGAACGAGGAGAGATACTTCCTCTGGTAGTCATTTGGTGTGCTAACATTGCAGAAAGAGCAAGCATACGAGGCCACACTGCCACAGAGCACCAGTGGAGTGCAGATATTGAGGAAAGATTGGTCATATTCAGTGCTTCTTTCATATCTTCTCCCCAACAGCTGGTGACAGGGGATCTTCTATGACTTCTTGTTCAGGAGAAACAACACCAGTTTCTCACCATTATAGGAACTGGAGTTCTTCCGACAATTAGGGATGAGGTATTGGTCATGGTCGTTGTATCCAGTCACTCGGTTTTCAGTGACAATATGGTGGATCATCTCAAGGTGGTCACATTTTTGCAGTGGAGCAGACCCAACAAGAGCATGATCCCAAACATTTTACATTTATAGGTATGATCTTTGTTTCCTTATTTTTATCTTATTCTCTTTTCGATATAGGGGATTCTCATAGAATTATATCTGGTTCTTTTGTGAAGATCCTTGGGCTCTACATCTTGTCTTCTACTGATATCTTAATGCTAGACACTCCGTTGGGAACTAGAACGGTGAGTGTACTTCAGTGCAAGGAGTTCCCTCCAGAAGTTGGTGGGTGTCACTTTTTATGGGACCTCTATGTAATAGTGAAGACATGCGATGATTTCATTCTCGGAATGGACCGGTCTGTTCCCTTACATGCAGTCATCGACTATTATTGACTTAGGGTGAGTTTTACATCACCATAGGGCATATAGTTTCTTCATAAATGCGAGTGTGATGCCTAGGCGAGCAGAGAGGGACCAGAGAATCTTGGGTAGGGAGAGGAGTTACAGCCCATATTTCTAGTATATATCTGGTTGACCAGGGGATTCATAGTTAGACTTCCCACCAGTGGTGGATTGTTTCATTATTTCCATTCCAAAGGACTTTGTAGTTTTTCCTCCAGAGCAAGTGGTGGGATCTTCTATTGATCTTGTTCCTGGAGCATCATGGGTGTACATTCCTCCTTATAGGATGGGTACACCAGAGTTTCATGAGCTCAAGAAGTAGTTGCAGGAGTTGCAGGCAAGTGGTTTCATCTGAACTAGTTCTTCTAATTGGGGTTCGTTAGTCCTGTTTGCATAGAATGTAGACAGTACCCATAGAATTTGTGTGGACTGTCTAAAGTTTAACCAGATGATGGTCCAGAAATGATATCCTATACTGAGGATTGATGATATCTCTTATTAGCTTTGAGGAGCCTGGGTGCTCTAGAAGATTGAAATGAGGTCCGCTTACCATCAGTTGTCTGTTTGACCATCAGATATACCTCTTATGTCCTTTCAGAACATGTATGGTCTATACGAGTATATGGTTATGCCATTTGGTCTCATGAATGCACTTATAAATTTCGTGGCACTGATGAACTGAGTGTTTAAATCCATACTTGGCTTCCTTCATGGTGGTTTTTTGGATGATATCTTAGTGTAATCTCACACTTGACACAACCATGCAACCCATATTGAGATCATTTTGAGTACACTAAGAGAGCATCAGTTATATGATAAGTTCTCAAAATTCCACTTTTGGATGGATCAGTTTCAACTCATGGGTCATGTTATCTCTGACAAAGGATTGTTAGTAGACCCATAGAATGTGAGAGAAGTAGTCTCCTGGTATATGCTGAAGAACATTTTTGAGATACAGAGTTTTCTAGGGTTTCCTAAATACTACAGATGATTCATTCAGGACTTATCATTCATAGTAGTGCCACATAAAGTCCTGACTAAGAAGGGTTCTAAGTTCCTTTTCATAGATTCTTTTGACATAGGTTTTATAGTGATGAAAGGGATGTTGAGTACAACACCGATACTAGTCTTGCTAGAGTCATGAAAGAGCTACAATTTGTACTATGATTATTCAGGTATCGGGATAGGAGCTGTTTTTATGTAAGGAGAAGGAGTAGTTGCGTACCAGTCTCAGCAGTTGAAACCACATTATAGGAATTACCCGACACACGATCATGAGATGGTAGTAATTGATCTTTCCTTAAGTTATTGGAGACATTATCTTCTTGGGGATAATTTTGTTGGATTCACTTACCAAAAGAGTATCAAGTACATATTCACTAAGTGTGATCTGAATTTGAGACAGCGAAGGTGGGTAGAGTACCTTCAGTCTTTTGACTTTGAGCTTGCCTATATGCTAGGGAAAGGCAACGCAGTGGATGATGTGTTGATCATGAGAACTCAAATACAGACAGTTCAAGAGGCCAGCATTGAGTGACATCTAATGGATCTGTTCTCCGAGATGCATTTGGAGGTGCATGACCGACATGGGAAGACATTTCATTCTTCTGTACCTATTAGATGAACACTTATTGATTGAGTGTGAATGGGGAGTCTATAATATTCATAAGTCCATATCCTACAGTAGAGCATATCAGGAGAGAACCCTATTCCTGGATGAACCTTAGGTGAGGATGAGATCATCCATTTCTAGGGGAGCGTATGGGTTCCATCATACATATGCGAGGAGCTGATATGGGAATTTAATTCCTCATTTTGGGCAGTTAATCCTGGTGTTACCTTGATGTATTGTGATCTACACTATTAGTGTTGGTGGCCAGCTATGAAGATAGATGTTTCTAGTTTCATCATGAGGTGTTCCAACTGTCATCAGGTGAAGGTGGAGCCATAGCGACTAGCAGGGCTTTTACAACAGTTACCCATTCCTGACTGGAAGTGGAATGATGGTGCTCTATATTTCGTGACAAGTTTACCGAGGTCCCCTCTAGGGAATGATGCAGTTTTAGTTTTCATTGACAGACTCATGAGATTTTCTCACTTATTTTCGATAAAGGAGACCATCAGTGCTTATGAGCCAGGAAAATTGTCTATCCTTGATATTGTGCCCTTATATGGATTTCCACTCTCCATCATTTCTCACAGAGATTCACATTTTACTTACCGGGTCTAGAAAATGATAGATAAGGCTTTAGGTACACATGTTCATTTAAGTACAGCTTACCACCCCCAGACAGATGGCATGTCTGATTGTACAATTCTGGTTCTTGAGTACATGCTTCGAGCATGAATTCGGGATATTGGAGTGTATTGAACGAAGCATAGAAAACCTTTTGTAGTTATCCTAAAACAATAGTTTTCAAGGTACTATTTATATGGCACCTTCTGAGACTTTGTACAGTAGGCCATGTTGATCACCCTTATATTGGTTGGTGGCCAGAGACGTAGTTATTTTGGGACCTCATCTTGTCCAGGAGACCACAGAGTAGATAGAGTTGATTTGGAATAGGATGGCTACTGCATGGTCTCGACCGATGTCTTATGCCGATCAACAGAGATGACCTCTAGAGTTTGTGATCGGGATCATATTTTTCTACATGTCACACCGAGTTTGGGACACAAGAGGATTAGAAAACAGGGTAAACTTTTGTCGAGGTCTGTTAGTTTGAGATGTTGGAGAGAGTTGGTACGGTATCCTATCAGTTGCAGTTACCACAGAGGTAACGGCCTATCGATGGAATTTTCCATGTTTCTCATCTTCAACATTATTTCATAGACCCATCTCATGTTTTCCAACCTGAGGAGGTTTAGTTGGAAGAGGATGCATCATTCGAGAGGAATCCTATCAGGATTTTAGATCACATTATATTGTTTTATCGTGGTTGTTCTATTCCTAGGGTATGTGTGATGTGGTAGCACAGACGTGTACATGATGAGACTTGGGAGCGGGATCCAGATGTATGCTCGGAGTGTCCTGATCTTTTTGGGGTTTCTTATTCTACGCTGCCTTACTAGGGAAATTTGAGGACGAATATCATTAAGGGTGTATGTCTGTAAGAACCAGGATATTCATTTTCAATTTTGTTTTCCTTTTCTGTTCGTTTTTAGAGAATAAGGAATTTTCTAGAATTTTCTGAAGTACACATTGTGTACTTTTTGAGTACATGTCGTGTACTCGGTTACTGTGGGTAGTCGTGTGCTGGATGTGTAGAGGACATTCACACGGCCATGTGGGGGAGACCATGAGGCCTCCTAAAGTGGAGTACGGAAATGGAATGTACACACTGTGTACTTTTAAAGTACATGTCGTGTATTTTTTTCATTAAACATATCGGGGTAGCGTCTAATCTCCAAAAACACCTTCATCTAGGTTTGGTTCGGCCGAGTGTACCTGTACCGCCATGATCTTCGTCTGATCCTCCGACCGAGCATCTAATCTCTGATTTAACCGTTGTCTATTGCATTGTAATCACCTCAGTAATATCTCTCTTCTAATTAAGCTATATTTCCCAATTCCTCCCATTTCTCATGTTATCCACTATTGATGTTTTTATACATTTTTGTATATATTCGATGTTCTTAGGTAATTCATGCCCTGAGACTCATGTATATTGATCTTCCAACACCGAGGTAGGTGGTTTGTGACTTTCCATTGAGTGTATTTGAGTTATATGTGCAATTTTTAAAAATACCCATGAATGGGGTATTTTATGTTTACAACTTTCTCCCTATTGTTTTCTTTATATGCTTGTATGTTTGAGTAGAGGTTAATTGAATGTGAATAGGGTTATTTTATATGATTTGGATGTGTTTTCCCATGCATGTTTTACCTGTTTTGACCATTGGGTCTAGTCTGCCTGTTAGGATGCTGCTTACATTCTCCTACTTAGCTGTAGGATGGTGTGACTATTGTTTTGACATGCTGATATGTTGTAGACTTCTAGAAAATAATTTTATGTAGTTTAGTTTTGCTGATACATGATTCTATGCTTTCTTGACTAACATAGGGTAGTATGAACCTAGTGTAGTAGACCATAGGGAGAATGGACGTTGAGGGCTTCACCAGAGTGTCTGTTTTACTTACGATGCGAGAAAACATGAAGAATTGATGTTGAGTTCTTTCTCAGAGTGGCTATAGTTCCTAGATGCAGGCCATCGAGGGAATGAGATGTAAGTGCTTCCCTATAGTGCCTTTGGTTACCGATATGAGACTATAGGAGGAATTGACAGCGAGTGCTTTCTTAGAGAGTCTATAATTAAGCTGAACTAGAGGGGTTAGACTGAGTGTACTGCCTATAGGGTTTCTTGTACTTGTTGGGTAGGACCAGAGGGGATAGGCTGTGAGTACTTCCAAGAAGGTTACCTGTTTGTGTTGATCTCCTTTTTTGTACTTGTTAGGTAGGACCAGAGGTGATAGGCTCTGAGTTCTTCCTAGAGTGTTACCTGTTTGTGTCTAACTGCTTGTTTGTGTTTATAGGTTGGACTATAGGGGATAGGCTGTGGGTAATTCACTGAGAGTTACCTATTTGTGATTATCTACTTTGATTATCTGTTGTTGGATATCTGTAAGTGTGTATTATTACTAATGAGTACTTCCCTATTTATTGAATTTATTTACTTACTACCTCCCATATATTCAATGACTTTTATCCATAGATAGTGTGGTGGATTCCTACTGGGATTTAGTCTCACACCCTATTTGGGCCATGCTTTTGTGCCCAAACAGTTTATATTGTGGAAGGTATAAATAAGGGCAAGCACCCTTCTACTTCATGTACTTGATTTATTATGGAGCTTGAGAGAAAGGGAACAAGATATCCCAAGCAATGCTGAGGATTCGTTTACTTGCTTTCTTTTAAAATTTGTTCCTATATTGTTGTCTTCCATAATTGTGATTTTTTGGCTGCTTTCGTAGAAATATTTGTCATGCTTCATTCATATATATAAGTGTTCTCTATTTTATTATTTCAAGTCTTACACTATTTAATTTTGTATGGATTATTCCTGCTTCTGTTACTGCTATTTTTTTACTTCCATTGTGTTACTCTGCCAATGAGGGAATAGTTTCCCCACTATCACACCCATGGCCCGTGCTGCTAGTCAGTAGCCTATGGCGTTCAGGGAAATGTGCTTCAGGCCATGTGACCAACTGGGTACGGGGTGACTCTAGGATGATTTCGGAAAAGGATGTTACACATATATACATTGTAGCTATCACAGATACAGAGGGAGTCACATTTGGAATACCCATCACCGTATATTCCCAAAATATCATAGGAGAAACATTCATGTATACCTCTGTCACATTACCCAATGCATTGGAGAGCAATCTCATGCTCACACGCCCTAAGTTTATCACGGAACCACCCATATATATAATCAATTCCCAAGAACAATAACACATTAATAATACATAAAACATGAATAAAGGAAATATTACATTTCCAAATTTTTATCACAACATATCATTTCAGGATATAGAAATAATGAATACTTTATCAAATCATTTTCAAAACAATTTAAAACATTTAATAAAGGGATTTTTGAATCAAAGTATCCAATAACAAATTGAAGCTTTTAATTAAATTATCATTTGAAAACATTAATGTACATATAAATAGATCCTTAAAACTATTTTTAAAACATGTACATTTATTATTAATATTTAGAAGAATAAATCATTACATCATTTAAAACAATAGTTTAGTTAATGAGTTTTTAACAAAATGAGAGACTCTATTATAAAAATAATAGTGGAATAAAATTGGATCAGAAATTTATAATATCATGAGAATAAAGATATTAATGATGTAATATGTCAAAGGGTAGTATATACACCATATAAAAGTGAATAGGTGCATAACGACAATGATGTCTCAATGGATGGTAAATTGAAACGAAATCCCTTATAAACACTGTATCATTCGATTAAGGATAAATAAATTAGATAATAATGTGTGAAAAATATAAATACAATCTATCTAATTGGATATTCTGTGTAAATCAATCATAAGAAATGCACACATGTTTTTTTAGACAAAGCCAATGGCTTGTACGATTACCTCAATCAATGGAATTTGAGTTAAAATTACACTTATCATCTTCATATCGATGACTTGAGAATTTATCAATGGAGAGATTATATATATATAAAGTATATTCACACAAAGGGTGTAGAAATTAAAATATAAATAACAAATATTTATTCCACACATAATCATAGCATGACATACATATGATTTAGAAGATTAACCCAAGGAATGGAATTTGGGTTAAAAAGTTCCCTTACCGATTTGGTAACATACGAAACATACAACCCATGAAAGAAGGATAATAAAATGGAGATTAATACACCAATAAATTGAATTATATTAGACAAATACTAAATTAATGGTTAGTACATACACCACAAAAAAGTAAATAGAGTCAAATTTAGCACGAATATCATGAAAATAAAAATTGAGATGAAATCCCTTACCGCATTGTAATCAATAGAGTCGTATGAACAATACATAATAACAAAGAAATTAATAATAGAATATCTTGAATATAAATATAATCATGATAATATATATCAAAGGGCTGTACACAATACACCACATGCAATAAATAAGTGACGAACAATGGAAATCTCACAGAATTAAAAGTGAGATAAGAAACCTCTTACCTTGTGCCTGACTTGACTAGTTTATTCCTTGTTATTCCAGAATAATAAACTAATGTTAATTTCTACTTTCTTAAAAACATTTTTAATGATTATTATTCATTAAATATCACATACTTATATGTTATAATGATAATAAAATCATTTAATTTAATAATTGTCGTTTGGTCAATATTTGTTACGTGAGTCAAAAATGGACATCCTATAATTACAACTTGTCCTTGTGGTCACTAGTAAATTATCTCCATAATGATATTAATTATTTAGATATAATATATATCTATTATATCTATTATATATATGTATTTACAAGATTACATAACATTTAGAGGAATGACTTGAAATGCCCCGTTCATGGAGACAGTAAGACAAACTTACGTATGAACGCTACTTTCATTTCCAATTCATATTTTAATGTAAATAAAACATAATTATAAATAGTTATATTATAAATATAGTATAATATCATATGTAATATCATTAAATATATCTATTATACATCCCACAAATTAAATTAAAGAATCATATCACTTTGAGGGGGTGGTTGTTCGCACTTCCTCAAATGAAATTATCATGTTTACCCACAATGGAAACCATAAAGTTATGATATAAAATATAAATAAAAAATCATAAGTAAAACATAAACATAATTTATATCATATATAAATATAGTTCCATAATTATGGCCACCATGAAAGATGGTAGGAGATATTTGAAAAATCATTGTTTCGTTAGAAAGTAGTTTGCTGTCCACAGAAACAGTATGTTCTTTAACCATTAGATAGAGGTGTGTGTATGTGTAGTTTGAATAAATCTCATAAAAACATCATATTATATTTAGGATATTTTTTTATAAAATAATGGTATAAAAATAGTTTATGGGTTGGAAATGTAAATTAAAAGAAAGTATTTAAGAAAAACGGGTATATTTAATTCGGGTAACTCCCTTTGGTTTGAACCAAAAAGACTTCTTGAAGTGCATTCTTACTTAGGTATTGTAACACCCGAGACTTTTATGTTATATAAATCATCAAAAGAATATTTTTCTACACAAAACTTTCTTGGCTTGATTTACACGAAATCGCGACCTTCCTCGATAGCTTGCGTCGTACGCAATACCGAGTTTCACTAAACAACGATATGCTATTAAAATATTATTAAAACTAGCCGTTATGAATAGTAATAACCACTTTTTGAAATTTTATAAATTTTATTTTTCAAAATGGACTTCATTTTTGGATTCGGAATATCGAAATTAGCCTAGAGTGAAATTTTGGTATTTTTCTGAAAACTTTCAATTTTTGATGAATAGTGAAACCACTAAGTGGTAGTTAAAAAACTGAATTTTTCATTAAACTTAATTTTACTGCTTCTGTGAGTGGAATTTCAAAAATCCGAGAGACACTTTTGATATCAGTAAGTAAAATGTGGTTCAATGAGATGAAAATAATTTTTTGGTGAATAGTAACTTTTTACTTTTTTTTACCATGGTTAAAAGTAAATAGGGTAATTAAGGGTAAAGATGATATTATTATTTTCCTAACACATGTACTAATTCTATTGGACAAGTGTAATTCGACCAAAAACAAACTTAGGAATTAAATATGTCCATTTAGGCCCACTTGGATTAGATTAGGACATTTATTATTAATTTATTTAAAGAAGGGTTAAAATAGTTGAAATCAATGTTTAATAAGTAAATAATTTTTAATATGGGGATATACATAAGATAAATTGGACTATAATTATTCATTAGAAAGATCAAATGATTTCCTACATAATGGTATTTTATTTTTAATTTTTGGACCTTAAATAAAATAATTTATTTATGACACAATGATGATGCAGTAATTATCTTATTAATGAAATATTGACATAATTAATGTTATAAACACCAAAATAAATTTAATTTGAGACATTTTATGAATTCCACTAATTTTATAGGTTAATATGACATGTTAGTATTGATTTAATTAACATTGTTTGAACTAATCATTCTGTTATGATTTTCACAAAAATTAATTACTGAATAGTGTCAAAATTGACATAAAGTAGTTTTTAAAAAAGGTATTATATTTGTAATTGTTATTTTATACCTAAAAATCTAAAGTTCGGCCAAATGACCTATATAAGGTTATATATATTAATAATAAACAACTTGGGGTTCGTTTGGATGCTTATAGTAAGTTTATTAATCTTATAGTATAAGAACACAAGAAGACACGGTAAAAGTAAACTTATTTAACTTAATGTTAAATCTAAATGATAAGGTTAAAATAGGAACCTAAACTTGCCTAGATTTTATTGGATGAGAGGATTTCTACCCATCCCCACATTAGCTTCTAAATATATCAATTTGGAGCTATTTAAAACCGAACTTGACTTTATAAAAAAATAATAGTTTTTGTTATTCCAAAGGTGCCCCTCTCCTCCCTTATAAAATGACACCTCCTCCCCCTCTTCCTCACACAACATTGAGCCTTCAAGCTCGGACAAACCATACCACTTTCTCCTATTCACTTCCCTAGAGACATCTTAGAGGTCCTTTTATTCTTCAAAGACCAATTTTAGTGCCCTAAAAGAAGGTCTCAAAGAAGCACTTCAAAGAAGAGGTAATGTCCATTACCGATTCGTTCATTTGTATTTCTTCTTCCACTTCTTATTTAGTTGTTTCATTATGAAGTAATAACATCAGTATCACTCATATACTGATATGTTATTATATGTATGAAACAACCCTATTTCACCATCTATCCATCCTACGGAAAAAGAAATCACCGCGTGTGCGTACGTACGGAATACCGTCTCCACGCCGTGTTGTAATCTATTTTCCACCACCACCTTACTTGTATGGGTATAATGGTGTAAATAATGACTATATATGACTATTATAAAGTTATATTGATTCTGAAATAGTATACATACACTCCAATACAATTCCACAATCATAGGAACGATATCATCACTCGTGCGTACGTACAGAATACCGTCTCCATGATGTGATGCGACTCGTTATACATGATCTTCATTTAATAATGATTATATAAATGAATTGAATGAATGAATATGATATATATTACACTAATACCATTCTGGAAATGAGGTATCTATAACCTAAAGATAAGAATAATAATTTTTTCGACAAAACACGCATAAGAACAGAAAGCTATAAACACCCAAATAACAAGTAGCAATGAAATATTACTACTAAGAAGCTAAGAAAATGACCATATATGATATCATAAAAATATGTATGATTCTGTAATAAGTCAATAACATTATTTAAATCATTATACAGGAGTTTCGGACACGTACAAAACATATCGGACCTAAGGTAAGGGAAATATCACAATCTCATTTTTATCCGAGATTGTTTATACTTTGGTATTTACTGGGGTGTATTTTATCATCCACAACCATGTCTCCTCAATATGTAATATTATTTCCATCCATCTAAAATTGTTTAAATCCAATTTTACCCTTTGGTGAGTTTTTAAGTAAAAGATATGAAATGAATCTTTTGTCATTTTTCATACGAGGTACTTTTTAACTTTTCTGACAAAAGTACGAGAATAATGTTTTTTTAACTTATACGGCATGAATGGATTTTTAAAGAATTATTTCCAAGAAGATTCCTTTACAAGTTTTCAAGTTTATTTTTAATAAACTTCTTTTAGTTTATAATTGTATGACATGTTAAGAAAGGAAATGTATTTTTTGAAGTAGAAAGGATATTTTCCTCAAGAATGGAGTTCAAGTGTTTTATCAAAATTATTTTCCATCTAAGATAATAAAGGGTTCTTCTATTATCACTATTATTACATTGATTTGATTATGTTGTGATGGAATTATTTTTATGAATTCCTTTATCTTATATGAATTGTTTTATGATGTCATGATGTTTAAGATTCCCATTTGTATTACATGGGTTATGCAATGTTGTATGATTTATGATTTTGTGGAACACATAAGAATGGTATCATTATGAGATAGGTGGGACATATATATCCCTCCAATGCATTGGGTAAAGATTTTATATCTCATCAGATAGACATGGCTGGAATGGTAGGTTATACCAGTTCAGTGAAACAAGACTGAGACGAGGGTGACTTGGTTTAGAAACGGGCTTTGTCCACTAAGATAGTCTTGGAAATGAGTCTTGACTAACAAGAAATGATTCTCTATGATTATGTCTATATGCCACAAAGTTTCATTTTTTATGTTATGATTATTGTGATTACATTTCACTACCATGATTTATCCCATGTTATGAAATTATGATCTCTTTTGCATGTTAAGATTTCCAAAAGTTACGTGCTTATGTATACGATGTGATTGATATTTCTTTTGTTTACCCTTACTGGGAATTTGAGCTCACCCTTTTGTATGTTTTCTTTACCCAGGTCAGGAAGAAGGTTATTAAGTAAGATATGCCAAAAGGGACTATATATATGATGAAATAAATGGGAGATAGTGTTGACGCTTTATAAACCAGTTGTTTTGTTTCCCAGTTTCTAAAGACACTATACCTATACGGTCCTTTCGTGGTTTTGTTATATGTTGTAATAAGTATGCTTCAATTTTGAAGTATTAACAATGTATGTAAAGTATGGGTCGTTATAGTTGGTATCAGATGGAAGGTATAGTCAACCTTTGGAAACTAGGATGTGAAAGCCTTAGTAAGAACCCTAAGGATAAATCTAAACATAGAAAACAATAATAGTGTTTTAGAAATGGCCATGAAAAACCTAGGATAAGACCTTAAGTGTGAAATTTTATTCTTGATTATGTGGTTTTCCTATTATAATTAGTGTTGATCACACTATTCTTCTTGGTTTTAGTCAATGGATGGAACCCGAAGGAACCATGTTAATGCGGAATGCTACGGTCAATGCAATGATTGTCCCCATGAGCAACCAAACGTTATGGGACCTGGAATGAAAAATCTTGTAGCCATGCTCACACAACTTTCTCAAGCTATGAATCATGTAGGACTTCCAAAAGAGCAAAGGAAGGTGCAACATTCTATTGAATCTTTCATGAGGCATCGTCCACCTTCTTTTAGCAGGTCTACTGATCCATTAGTTGCTTAACAATGGATTAGTACTACTAAAAAGATATTTTCAGTTCTTCAATGTTCTGAACATGATAAAGTCATCCTAGCAGTGTATCGTTTGGATGGAGATGCTGATCAATGGTGGAATCTTATTAAGAATACGAGGCAAAGGGATGAAATTGAGTCCATGGAATGGGACAAGTTCAAGAACTTATTTTTCAATAATTACTTCCCTCGTATTCTCCGAACAAAGATGGAGAAAGAGTTTCTTGAACTGAAGAAAAAGGATGATGAATCTGTTGGTACCTATGAAGGAAATTTTACAAGACTTGCAAGGTACGCTTCTGGTATTATTATCCAACCTGAGAGTAAGATCGATCGATTTTTTAGTGGCTTAAAACCAAGTCTTTGAAGGGCGTTAGCCATAAGGGACTCCAATAGCTATGAGGAAATCGTTCGATGTTCTCTCAAAGTCGAGATGGAGATTAGAGTAACCCATCAGTCATATGGGTTTGATAAGAAGAGGAAAATGGAATTCAAAGGAAAATCTAAAGAGCACACTGAAAAGAAGATGAGCTTTCCCTTATGCTCAAAGTGTTGAAAGAAACATGGAGGGAGTTGTCTTAAAGGGACAAGTAAATGTTTCAAATGTGGAAAGGAAGGTCATCGGGCATTTGAATGCCGCGATGATGAGAAGAAGATGTCTAATGATGCAAACAAAGGATGGGATACACAGAATGAATCTAATACACTTCAATGTTTCAAGTGCAAGGAGATGGGGCATTATTCCAATAAATGCCCTAATCCAAGGGTTGATGATGATGGTCGACGTCAACAAACTCTTAAGTCTAAAGACAAAGGAAAGTCACATGCAATTTCTATCAACGATGTGGAGTACAATAACGATGTGGTGAAAGGTACACTTACCATCCACTCTAAAGTAGAAAATGTTTTATTTGATTCTAGATCCCCCAAATCCTCTATTTCTGGAAAATTTTCTAAGGGTATCACTGTATTACCTCAACAATTAGATGTTGAGTTAGCTGTGACAACACCTAATGGCACAACAGTCGCATCAAAAGTTTATAATTCTTCTCTGAACGAAGTTTCTGGGAAAGTGATTCCTGTAAATCTTGTGATCCTTCCTATAGTGGAATTTGATGTGATTCTTGGCATGGATTGGATTTCTTTATATGGAGCTCATATCAATTGCCAAATAAGGGACGTCACATTTCATATTCCAGATCCATCTATGATCGTCTATCAATGCATAGATGAACCTAACCTTCCAGTGGAAATTTCATCCATTTTATGGGTATTGGTTCCACTAAATGAAGGTTATTTATCTCAAATGGTTGGTGAGAAACTCACGATTAAGAATATGCCCATTGTACGAGAGTTTGATGATGTATTTCCGGAGGAATTACCGGGTCTTCCACCGAATCGTGAAGTTGAGTTCTCAATAGAACTCGTACCGGGTGCTTTGCCTATTTTAAAGACACCTTATAGAATGCCCCAAATTGAGTTGTAGGAATTGAAGAAGCAACTCCAAGAGAATCTTGATAAGGGATTCATACGCCCTAGTGCGTCACCTTGGGGAGCACCTGTTCTGTTTGTTAAGAAGAAAGATGGATCAATGAGACTGTGCATTGATTATCGAGAACTTAACAAGATCACTATCAAGAACAAATATCCTCTCCCACGCATTGATGACCTATTTGACCAACTACGTGGAGCTCAATACTTTTCCAAGATTGATCTTCGTTCAGGGTATCATCAATTAAGGGTCAAAAGGGAGGATATACAAAATATGGCTTTCCGTACAAGGTATGGACACTATGAATTTATAGTGATGCCATTTGGTCTTACTAATGCCCCTGCTATCTTCATGGATCTGATGAATAGAGTCTTTAGAGACTACCTTGATCAATTTGTGGTAGTCTTTATAGACGATATTCTTGTCTATTCAAAGAGAAAGGAAGAACATGAAGATCACTTGAGAATTATATTGAAGACCCTGATAAAGGAGAAGCTTTATGAAAAATTTACCATGTGTGAATTTTGGCTTCAAAAAGTTACATTTTTGGGTCACAAAATCTCAAAAGAGGGGATATCTGTGGATCCAGAAAAATCAGAGGTTATTGAAAGATGGTCGAGACCAACAACAGTAACTGTGATCCAAAGTTTTCTTGGTTTGGCTGGATATTATAGACGTTTTGTGAAAGATTTTTCACGATTATCTAATCCACTCACCAAGTTGACTCGGAAATGAGTTATGTTTGTTTGTACGGAAGAGTGTGAAGATAATTTCAAGGAGTTGAAAAGAAGGTTATCCAGTGCACCTGTGCTCACACTGCCTTGTAGTAGAGAAAGGATTGTGATCTATAGTGATGCATCCAAGAAGGGATTAGGGTGTGTTCTTATGCAAAATGATATGGTGATAGCTTATTCCTCACGACAGTTGAAAATCCATGAATCAAATTACCCAACACATGATTTGGAGTTAGCTGCGGTAATCTTTGCATTAAAGATTTGGAGGCATTACCTTTATGGTGAAAGGTGTGATATTTATACTGATCATAAAAGTTTAAAGTATATTTTCACACAAAAGGAGATGAATATGCGTCAAAGAAGATGGTTGGAGCTGATTAAGGATTATGACTGCTCAATCCATTACCACCCTGGGAAAGCAAACAAGGTGGAAGATGCATTAAGTCGACAAGACCATGCTAGTTTATCTAGGATGAGGATCACAAAAGATCCAATATTTATGGATTTACAAAGGATGGATCTTGGAATTATAATGGAATGGGAAAAATCTTATCTTTCTCAAATGAATGTTCAACCATCTATACATGTGAAGATTAAAGAGGCACAGAAATAAGATGTCGAGTTACAAAAGAAGGTGAGAAATTTTCCTGAATTCAACCTTGATTGTGATGGGATAATAATGTTCAGGAGTCGGGTTTGTGTTCCTCCCATCCCCGAATTAAAGAAGGAGCTACTGGATGAGGCTCATTGTTCTTCATTCTCTATTCATCCTGGAAGCACGAAGATGTATATGGACCTGAAAGAGTACTTCTGGTGGGATGGCATGAAAAGAGATGTTACTAAATTTGTCACTCGATGCTTGGTTTGTCAACAAGTTAAAGCTGAGAGACAGAAGTCTAAGGGGATGTTACAACCATTACCCATACCCGAATGGAAATGGAAAAACATCACTATGGACTTTGTCACAGGACTTCCTAAAACATCCAAAGGCAATAATGTTATCTGGGTCATAGTTGATCGTCTTACAAAGTCTTCACACTTCATTGCTATTAGAGAGGATTTCTCACTAGATCAGCTTGCCAGGATATATGTAAAGGAAGTAGTAAGATTGCATGGAGTACCACTTTCTATTATATCTGATCAGGATTCGAGATTTACCTCGAAGTTCTGGCGATGTCTTCAGCATACTCTGGATACAGAGTTGAGTTTCAGCACTGCTTATCATCCTCAGACAGACGGTCAGTCTGAGAGAACAATTCAAAACCTAGAAGATATGTTGAGAGCTTGCTCTATGGATTTCAAAGGTGGTTGGAATCAACACCTACCTTTGGTGGAATTTTCTTATAATAATAGATTTCACTCCAGTATTCAGATGGCTCCTTATGAAGATCTCTATGGAAAGAAATGCAGGACTCTAACTTGCTGGGATGAAGTAGGGGAAAGAAAGCTATTAGGACCAGATCTCGTTGATGAAATGGAAGAAAAGGTCAGAACTATTCAACAACACATAAGAGCAGCTCAGATTCGACAGAAAAGTTATTCCGACAACCAAAGATAAGACCTAGAGTTTGAAGTGGGTGATAAAGTGTTCTTACGAATATCTCCCTGGAAGAGAGTCATGAGATTTGGAAAGAAGGGGAAGTTGATCCCTAGATATATCGGTCCATTCGAAATACTGGATCGTGTCGGGAAGGTAGCTTACCGATTGGCACTTCCACCGAATCTCTCTCAAGTACACGATGTGTTCCATGTATCTCTCCTGAGAAAGTACATACCTGATCCTTCACATGTACTCAGCTCAGAAGTTGTACCGCTGGAGCAAGATCTTTCTTATGAAGAACAACCAATAGAGATTCTAGATCGTAGCGAAAAAGTCCTACGAAACAAGACCACTCGATTGGTGAAAGTTTTATGGAGGAACCACCAATTAGAAGAAGCAACGTGGGAGCTTGAGGATATGATGAGGGAGAGGTATCCTCATCTGTTTGTTACAAAGTGACGAATTTTGAGGGTGAAATTCATTTTAAGGGGGGTAAAATGTAACACCCGAGAATTTTATGTTATATAAATCATCAAAATAATCTTTTTATACACAACACTTGCTTGGCATGCTTTACACGAAATTGCGACCTTCCTCGATAGCTTGCGTCGTACGCAATACCGAGTTTCACTAAAAAACGATATGCTATTAAAATATTATTAAAACTAGCCATTATGAATAGTAATAACCACTTTTTGAAATTTTATAAATTTTATTTTTCAAAATGGACTTCATTTTTGGATTCGGAATATAGAAATTAGCCTAGGGTGAAATTTTGGTATTTTTTTCAAAACATTCAATTTTTGATGAATAGTGAAACCACTAAGTGGTAGTTAAAAAACAGAATTTTTCATAAAACATAATTTTACCACTTCTGTGAGTGGAATTTCAAAAATCCGAGAGACACAGTTGATATCAGTAAGTAAAATTTTGTTCAATGAGATGAAAATAATTTTTTTGCTGAAAAATAACTTTTAACTTTTTTTTACCACGGTTAAAAGTAAATAGGGTAATTAACGGTAAAGATGATATTATTATTACCCTAACACATGTTTTAATTCTATTGGACAAGTGTAATTCGACCAAAAACAATATTAAGAATAAAAGTTGACCATTTAGGCCCACTTGGATTAGATTAGGACATTTATTATTAATTTATTTAACGAAGGGTTAAAATAGTTAAAATCAATGTTTAATAAGTAAATAATTTTTAATATGGGGTTATACATAAGATAAATTCGACTATTAATATTCATTAGAAATATAAAAAGATTTCCTACATAATTGTATTTTATTTTTAATTTTTAGACATTAAATAATTTAATTTATTTATGACACAATGATGATGTAGTAATTATCTTATTAATGAAATATTGACATAATTAATGTTATAAACACCAAAATAAATATAATTTGAGCCTTTTTATAAATTAAAATTATTTTATAAGTTAATATAACATGATATTATTGATTTAATTAACTTTTTTCGAAATAATCATTCTGTTATGAATTTCACGAAAATCAATTACTAAATAGTGTCAAAATTGACATTAAATAGATTTTAAAACAAATATTATATTAGTAATTGTTATTTTATTTCTAAAAATCTAATCTTAGGCCAAATGACTTAGATACGGTTATATATATTAATAATAAACAACTTGGGGTTCGTTTGTCTGCTTATAGTATATTTATTATCCTTATAGTATAAGAACACAAGAAGACACGGTAAAAGTAAACTTATTTAACTTAATGTTAAATATAAATGATAAGGTTAAAATATGAACCTAAACATGTCTAAATTTTATTGGATGAGAGGATTTAGACCCAGCCCCACCTTAGCTTCGAAATAAATCAATTTGGAGCTATTTAAAACCGAACTTGACTTTATAATAAAATAATAGTTTTAGTTATTCCAAAGGTAGCCCTCTCCTCCCTTATAAAATGACACCTCCTCCCCCTCTACCTCACACCACTTTGAGCCTTAAAATTCGGCCAACCCCTACCAATTTCTCCTATCCACTTCCCTAGATACATCCTAGAGCACCTGGTCTTCTTCAAAGACCAATTTTAGTGCCCTAAAAGAAGGTCTCAAAAAAGCACTTCAAAGAAGAGGTAATGTCCATTACCGATTCTTTCATCTTTATTTCTTCTTCCACTTATTCTACTTTAGTTGTTTCATTATGAAGTTACAACATCAGTATCACTCATATACTTATATGTTATTATATGTATGAAACAACGCTATTTCACCATCTATCCATCCTATGGAAAAAGAAATCACCGCGCGTTCGTACGTACGGAATACCGTCTCCACGCCGTAGTGTAATCTATTTTCCACCACCACCTTACTTGGATGGGTATAATGGTGTAAATAATGACTATATATGACTATTATAAAGTGATATTGATTCTGAAATATTATACATACACTCCAATACAATTCCATGATCATAGGAACGTTATCATCACTCGTGCGTACGTATGGAATACCGTCTCCACGATGTGATGCGACTCGTTCTACATGATCTTCATTTATTAATGATTATATAAATGAATTGAATGAATGAATATGATATATATTACACTAATAACATTCTGGAAATGAGTTATCTATAACCTAAAGAGAGGAATAAGAATTTATTCGACAAAACACGCATAAGAACAAAAAGTTATAAACACCCGAATAACAAGTAGCAATGAAATATTACTACTAAGAAGCCAAGAAAATGACCATATATGATATCATAAAAATAAGTATGATTCTGGAATAAGTCAATAACATTATTTAAATAATTATACAGGAGGTTCAGACACGTAAAAAGCATATCGGACCTAAGGTAAGGGAAATATCACAATCTCATTTTTATCCGTGATTGTTTATACTTTGGTATTTACTGGGGTGTATTTTATCATCCACAACCATGTTTCCTCAATATGTAATATTATTTCCATCCATATACAATTGTTTAAATCCAATTTTACCCTTCGCTGAGTTTTTAAGTAAAAGATATGAAAGGAATCTTTTGTCGTTTTTCATACGAGGTAATTTTTAACTTTTCCAACAAAAGTACGAGAAGAATGTTTTTTTAACATATACGGAAAGAATGGATTTTTAAAAAATTATTTCCAAGAAGATTCCTTTACAAGTTTTTAAGTTTATTTTTAATCAACTTATTTTATTTTATAATTGTATGACATGATAAGAAAGGAAATGTATTTTTGAAGTATAAAAGATATTTTCCTCAAGAATGGAGTTCAAGTGTTTTATCAAAATTATTTTCCATCTAAGATAATAAAGGGTTCTGTTTTTATCCCTATTATTACATTGATTTTATTATGTTGTGATGGAATTATTTTTATGAATTCCATTATCTTATATGAATTGTTTTATGATGTCATGATGTTTAAGATTCCCATTTGTATTACATTGGTTATGCAATGATGTATGATTTATGATTTTGTGGCACACATAAGAATGGTATCATTATGAGATGGGTGGGACCTATATCTCCCTCCAATGCATTGGATAAAGAATTTATATCTCATGAGATAGACATGGCTGGAATGGTAGGATATACCAGTTCAGTGAAACAGGACTGAAACGTAGGTGACTCGGTTCAGAGAGGGACTTTGTCCACTAAGATAGTCTTGGCAATGAGTCTTGACTAACAAGAAATGATTCTCTATGATTATGTGTGTATGCCACAATGTTTCATATTTTAATTTATGATTATTGTGATTACATTTCACTACCTTGATTTATCCCATGTTATGAAATTATGATCTCTTTTGCAGGTTAAGATTTCCAAAAGTTACGTGCTTATGTATACGATGTGATTGATATTTCTTTTGTTTACCCTTACTGGGCATTTGATCTCACCCTTTTGTATGTTTTCATTCCCTAGGTTAGGAAGAAGGTTATTAAGTAAGATATGCCAAAAGGGACTATAGATATGATGAAATAAATGGGAGATAGTGTAGACGCTTTATGAACCAGTTGTTTATGTTTCCCAGTTTCTAATGACACTATACCTATACGGTCCTTTTGTAGTTTTGTTATATGTTGTAATAAGTATGCTTCAATTTTGAATTATTAACAATGTATGTAAAGTATGGGTCGTTATAGGTGTGGCTTCTAGAAGAAATAGAGGGATAATGAGAGCTTATTTATCTAGGGTTTTGATGAGAAAAGGGGCTTCATATGTGTGAGGAATGGGTTAGAAGTGGTGTCTTTTTATAAGGAAGAGGAGGGACTCTTTAGTAAAGTTTGAAAGAATTATTTTATTATAAACATATATACCGTTTGAAAAAGTTCCAAAAGTAATTAAAGTCAACGATTAAATGTCTCATGTTTGAAAGAAAATCATCCAATAAAAATTGGGCTGGTTTTAAATTTTTTAATATTTATAATATTATTTATTTAAATCAATTATTAATGAGGTAAATTCTTCTTATTTTCTGTGTCATAAATAATTTTATTTATTTGATGTATGAAAATTAAAAAAGATTACCATGATATAGGAAATATTTTTATATTTATAGTGAATATTCATAGTAAAAATTATATCTTATATAACTCTATATAATAATTAATTTAAAAAAAAGTTATTTGATTATGACATTTTTGTCATTACTTTAAGTTAATTAAAATAAAGAGTCATTATCACTCTTAAGTGACTCCATGGGGTCCCAAAATCGATCCAAATATTCCCATAGTTGTCCACGAAACATTTGATAAGGTTAGTATAGTTGTTAAGGTAATTTTTTATTATTATGATATTCTCTTTACCTTAAATTACCCTATTTACCATTAACCGCCTTAAATAAAAGGAAAACGTTACTATTCACCAAAAATTATTTTATTCTTATTGAACCAAAAATTACTTACTAATATCAACTATGTTTGTCGGTTTTTCAAAATTCAATTCACATAAGAGGTAAAATTTCATTTAAATGAAAAATTATGTTTTTAACTACTACTTGGTGGTCTCACTATTCATCAAAAATGATGTTTTTCAAAAAATACCCATAATTAATCCATATCAATATTTTATATTCATAATTCAACAATGATGTCTATTTTTCCAAATTCAAAACTTATATTTTAGATTTTTTAATTTAAAACTCATTCTCGCTGTCAAAACATTAAGCGTGTTTTTTTAGAAATATTAACTTTCAAAAGATTGACACTGGTTTATGCCCAATTTCAAAGTGAAATTAATTACAATGACATACATTGGATTGAATGATGAAAATATAATCTAATTATACTTTTAAACCAATAAAAATTATAATCTAACAATATAAATAAATTATATTAAAAGGCATTTTTGAATTATACTACAGTATTTTCCACTATTTTTCAAAAATTGAATTTTATAAGAAAAGTACCAAAATTTTACCCAAAGTGTATTCTTATGTCCAAATTCTAAAGAAGAATTTATTTTGTCAAAAATAACATATAAAAGTGACCAAAACTAGATTCAAATAAGGGTATCTATTAAAATGCGGTAAATTATCCTTTTAAAGTAAATCAGATTCATTCAAATTTAGGCCTCTAACTTTTATTGGGTAAATTTAAAAAAAATGTATATTCATATTGTAGTTATTTATGTCCATTCTCGCCTATAAGATGTCAAGGAGTTAAATACCATTTGAAATAAAAATATTATTATATTATTTTTCAGTACAACTCGACATTGTGTGCAAAATATGATTTCAAAGAAACAAGTTGTTGTGTATCGGGTATGCCATCAAACATATCATCCCCTTTAATGTAAAATTAATAATTAATTTAAAAATATTAATAAATATGAAAATTTCACATTATTTATTTACATGGGATGTTATATCCTTCCCCCCTTTTGGAATTGTTTCCTCGCAATTTTAAAATTGGTCTCGGGAACATCATTGAATTTCCCATATCCGAAAAAGAGTCAATAAATATATCCCATTAAAATAATGGAAGAGAAGTACAAATGTAACCCATGACAAAAGATACATAGATTACAGGAAAACACAGATATGGAAGAGAAAAAAACCATCATGTTATTGATGAATAGTAATAGAAAACATGATTTGGAGAAATTTAACCAGAAGAAAATCATGAACTTGTAATGGGATAAACAGTCTTTAATTCCCCAATAGAAATAGTTTATAGAAATTTTTTTGTTTTAAAATACATTTCTTATAATTGAGAATTTATTTATGTGAATAACTAAAAACATTAGGAAACATATTTACTTATCATGTAGACTTTCATCCTTTACTAAATTCTTACCACAAACTCATTTTTTCCTTCAAACGATTTGTATTCAAGATGACTTGTTCACATTTAATGAATTATAATAAACTTCTAGAGAATCACAGAATCCAAAAAATATGAACTATATTTTTTTTTTCTCTTTATACATCAACTATAACCAAAATGGTTAGTATGAGATCATATAATCTCCAAAAGGATAATACTTTATTGAAAAATAATACTATGAATCTCCAAAAATCTAAAAAAAAGTACCAAAAGATCATGAATAAAGATTCAATACACAATTGTCCATAAAATTATTCAAAATAATCCAAACTAATATTGAAACCAAAAAATCATAAGGATTTAATCACATAGTATTCAACATTAAATCCTAACATTTATCTCCCAAAACAAAGACTACTCATAATTTCTCATACTGAAGCATAATTAACCAAATCACATATAATCGATGATAGGTTAATCATTTCTATAAATAACACAAATCATTATATGTCGATAATAAAAACAGATATTCTAGAAAATTAAAATTTCAACCATTACTCCACAAATTTAATCCCATAGTATTATAATTTTCATAAGCATACAGTGTTCCCAAAAGAGAGAAAGTCTTCCAAATTAACTTTTATCACGTAATAACCAAATAATTTTTTATACTAAATAAATCTATTTGATAAAACATAAGATACCAAATCAACATATTCTTGATAAATAGAATTATTTAACTAAAAATAATAAGTCATACTTACCAGGGACCTCATGTTGTCTAGTGGTATGCGATAAATCACAATCCCACTTTGGTTGTGGGTTCGATTCCCGTAGTATTGTCTTCTGCGATAGGTTGTCACACGGTCTGTGTGTTGTTCTTTGAATAAAACTCAAAAATTACTCTAATGTGTTTTAACCTAAATGGTTTCCTTATACCATTCATTTTCATTGCAACTCATTGTTCTCTAAACATCTTAATTCCTTAAGTCTTATATATATTTTAAATTTTTTTATTTCACCACCATATGATAAAATAAATGGTCCCAAAAAAAATAACACCATACCTTGATCATGTTGTCCACTTGGTTTCATTGCCATCTTGTTTACATAGTTATAAGGTGAATGAATTGAAACAATGATTTATATATCCATCAAAATCATTTGTTTCCTTCATCCAATTACACCATTTACAACATGGGTCATATGGGTGTTCACCAAAAAACAGTTTTGGAAAATAATCATGTATGTAATATAATTTCAAAACATTTTGATAAAACATAATTTCTATAAAATAGTCGGACCAAATTTGAGTTGAAACATTCAATTATTGGACCTTTTAAAAGACCATAATTATGTACTGAGAGACTATATTGTAAAATAAAATATAAATAGGCTACGAAAGTGTCTCATTCTTCAACACCTATTTCAAAATCATAATATGCTTAAAAATATTGTGATAAGGTAAAATATTTGAAAATGTCTTGATAATATTTACCATTCATGAAAATATGAGAATATTGTGAAAATATGATTTTATTAAATGAAATACATGATCCACGATGATAACATGGTATAGTGAAAGTGTTTCATATCTCAAACAACTACTTGTAAGTGAGTTATATGCTAGAAAATTTTTCACAATCACCAGAACATGACTTTGCAATAATTATTGCAAGAATGTCATCTGGAAGAGATAAGAATGTCATTTGAGATTCTCCACGTTCAATATGTTACTGAAATTCACTGATCTGAAAAAGTTATAAAAAATGATTAAACAGAAAAAATAGACATAGAGACTAACCATGTGTCTAACGAGAACTCTTAATTCCTAAAGGTGACTAAATTGACCTTTGAAACCCACTACAATAACACAGATTTAAAAATAACTCAATCTTGAGTTAAATCAAGAATTCAAATTGTTGATCTTTTCACGTTTTGAGTTATAGAGGATTATGCCATAACTATTACAAATCAACTTGAATATTACAAGGTTTATACTTATATTATAAAAGATTTCTCATAATAATAAAACTCATTTAATAAAACAACAATTCTTTTTTTGATATAAATCATCTTGAATACTTCCTTTCTCTTACCCTTACATGTAACCTATGAAAAAATTTCAAAAAAATAGAATGAGTTTAAAAATATCAGTAAGAGTTATAAAATAATGAAAGGAAACATTTACCCATCAATAACTACAAATCAATGAAACCATAATTTTTTATCATAAAATACCTTATGAAATTATAATATATATGAATAACACATAGTAATCATAAATCATAATTGAAAAATTTGGAATCCATATCATACTTAAATTGTAGCTATCATAGCTACTGTGGGAGTCACATTTGAAATATCCATCACAATATATTCCTTAATTCTCTACGGAGAAACTTTCATGTTTACCTCGGTCACGTTACCCAATGCATTGGAGAGCTATATTAGTCTCACCTGCCTTAAGATTATCATGAAACCACCCATATACGTAAACAATTCTCAAGAAGCTTAAAAAATTAATAACAATTAAAATAATAATAATGGAAATATAACATTTCCACATTGCAATCAAAACATATCATTTCAAGACATAGACATAATCAATTCTTTATTAAACCATGTAAAACATTTAATTAAGAGACTTTTGAATCAATGTGTCTCATACAACTTTGAAGCTCTTAAATGAAAAATAATTTGAAAACATTATTGTCCATATAAATAAATCCTTATAGAAATTTTTACAACATGGACATTAATGATAATTATTTATAAGAATAAATCATTGAAACATTTAAAACGATATTTTAGTTAAAGAGTTTTTAATGAAATGAGAGACTCTTGAATAAAACATTGAGCAATAAAATTGAATTATAACATTATAATATCATGAGAATAAATAGATTAATGATGTAATATGTCAAAAGGAATTATATACACCATATAAGAGTGAATAATTGCATAACGATAACGATGTCCCAGAGGAATGTAAATTGAGTTGAAATCCCTTATAAAAACATTATCTTTAGATCAAGGATAAATAAATTAGATAATAATGTGTGAAAAATATAAATAAATACATTAATATTGGATATTATGTGTATATCCATCATAGGTCATTCACACATGTTCTTTTTGAGACAAAACCAATGATTTTGATGTTTAACTCAATAACGGAAATTGAGTTAAAATTACTCTTATCAAGTTCATATTGATGACTTGAGAATTTATCAATGGAGTGATTATCTGTATGAAAATAAATACACACTAAGGGGACTAGAAATTACAACATAAATAACAAATAGTGATTCCACACATAATCATATAATGACATAATTATAATTTAGAAGATTAACCCAAGGAATGAAATTTGGGTAAAAAAGTTCCCATACCGATTTGGTAACTTACAAACCATACATCCCATGACATAAGGATCAATAAATGAAGATGTCAATACCTATAAATTTTAGTATATTACACAATTAATAAAATCTTGCATAGTAAAAATACCACACAAAATAAAATAGTGGCAAATATAGCATGAATATCACAGGAATAAAAAGTGAGATGAAAATCCCTTACAAGTTAGTAATTAATCAAGTTGTATGAACAAAACATAATAAACACCAAATTAATCACATAATACCATTAATAAAAATAGAATCATGATAATATATATCAAATGGTAGTACACAATACACCACATGCAATAAATAAGTGGTGAACAATGGAAATCTCACAGAATTAAAAGTGACATATGAATCCCCTTACCATGTTTCCAACTAGATTTTCTTGTTCCTTGTACTTCATGAATAAAAAAATAAAGTTAATTTCTACTTTATTAAGAACCTTTTTATGGTTTATTATTCTTTTTATATAACTTATTACCATGTTATAAACATTATGCAATCATTTAAGTTGATAATGGTCGTTTGGTCGATATTTGTTACTTGAGTCAAAAATGGACTTATTATTATTACAAGATGTCCTTCTGGTCAATAGTATATTATATACTAATTAATATTCATGATTTAGATATCATATATAAAATATATATATCCAGTATATATATGTATATATAATATTACATTACATTTAGAGGTAGGAAATGAAATGCACTGTTTATGGACACGGTATGCCATATATACGCATGGATGCTACTTTCATTTATATTTCGTATTTTAATGCAATTAAAACATAATGATACATAATTATATTATAATTCCAGTATAATATAATATATTATATCACCAATTCCATCATCTTTTTCCCACATATGACATTAACGAGTCATATCACTTTGAGTGGGTGGTAGTATGCACTTCCTCAATTGAAATTATCGCATTTACACCAAATGGAAACCATAAATGTGTGCTAAAAATTAAAATACAGAAGCATAAAGAAAACATTAAAATAATTTATAACATATGGAAGTACAGTGTCGTCATAATGGCCACTGTGAGAGGCGATAGGAGATATATGGACAATCATCGTTTCATGAGATAGTAGTTAGTTGTCCACATAAACAGTATATTAAGGATAATTGTTTTGTTATAATAGAAAGTAGTAATAAGAGATTAGGGGTAGGAAAAGTAAAATAAAAGAAAAGAATTCTAGAGAAATTGTTGCCTTTAATCCAGGTAAGTCTCTTTGGTTTGAACCAAAAGGACTTATTGAAGTTCCTCATACCTAAGGTAAGGCATCTATAAAGAATAGATAGATATTAAGATCTAATTTGGGTAGGGGTTGGACGAGAAAACTAGATTGAGATGTGTGAGGAATGGGTTATAAGTGGTGTCCTTTTATAAGGGAGAGGAGGTGATATTTAGAAAAGTTTGAAAAAAATTATTTTTATCATAAACTTATCTTAAGTTTCAAAAGGTACCAAACTCATTAAAGACAATGATAAGATGACTCATGTTCGAAATAAAATTATCCAATAAAAATTGGATATGTTTTAGATATTGTTTTAATATTTGTAATCTTATTTATTTAAATCATTTATTAGTGAGGTAAATACTGCATCATTTTTGTGTCACAAATAGAATTTTTTATTTGATGTCTACAAATTATAAAAAAAATACCATGATGTAGGACACTATTTTACCATTCAAATACATATTTATAGAAAAATTGATAACTTATATAACTCTATGTAAAAATTAATTTAAAAAAGATATTTGTTTAGGAAATTTTTTTCTTTACTTTATGTTAATTGAAATAAAGTGTCATTATCAGAATTATGTGGCCCCTTGGGGACCCAAATTCGACCCAAAGATTTCCATGGTCAGCCATGACTCATCCAATAATGTTTAGACAGTTTTTTAGATAATTTTGTATTATTATGATATTTTTTTCCTTGAATTACCATATTTACCTTCAACCGCAGTAATTAAAAGTCACAAGTTACTATTCACCAAAAATTCTTTTCATCTTATTGAACCACATTTTACTTTTTAATAGAATCCATGTGTGTCGGATTTTTTAAATTCAATTCACAGAAACGGTAAAATTTCATTAAAATGATAAGTTAGTTTTTAACTACTACTTAGTGGTTTCCTTATTCATCAATAATTGATGTTTTTCAGAAAAATACCAAAAACTCAACCTAAGAAATATTTTATATTCTGAATTAAAAAATTATGTCTATTTTTTCAAATTAAAAACATAGAAGTTGGATTATTTAATTTGTAATTAATTCCCATTTTCATAACATAAATAATGATTTTTAAGAAATGTTATCCATCAAATGATTGACATTTGTTTATGCCTAATTTCAATGTAAATTAATTCAAATGACCAAAATTGGAATAAAATTTAAAAATATAATATAATTAAAATTTATAACCAATTAGAAAGTAAAACAAAAAATATTAATAATTTATATTAAAAGTCAGTTTAGAATTAAAATCCAGTATTTTTTTATTCATCAAAAATTGATTTTTATCAGAAAAATATCAAAATTTTCCCCGAAGTTAATTTTGATATCCCGATTCTAAATAAAATTTAATTTTTTCAAAAAGAACATATAAAATTGACCAAAACAAGATTTAAATAGGGGTCTCCATTAAAAGGAGATTAATTAATCTTTAAATGTAAATTAGATTCATTCACATTTTAAGACACTAACATTTATTGGGTAAATGTAAACACATTTATATTCATATTGTTGTTAGTTCTGTACATTCCCATGAATAAAATTTATAGGAGTTAACTACCATTTAAAATAATAATAATATTATATTATTTTTTAGTAAAACCTAACATTATGTGCAATGCAAGATTTCATAGAAACACGTTGTTGTGTATCAAGTATTCCATCAATCATTACATCCCCTTTAAATTAAAAGTAGTAATTAATTTACAAATATTAATAAAAAATCATATTTTTTATTTACATGGGATGTTACAGTCATGCTCTACAAAGGATGACTACCCCCCCAGTAGATAGTCATGACAAATGTTAGAGGGATTGAATGAGAAAAAACAGAAATGTTTTTTGGGATATTTGATGGTTATGGATGAGTAGATATCATGATGTTTATTTTGTTTATATGTCTTTAATAAAATCATTATGTATTGTGAATCATTAAATATTTTTTAAAATACTCTATACCTGATTTTTTTCAGGAGAAGAGCATACATATGGATTTCATATATGAGGGTAAGAGAGATATTATAGATAATGAATTTGAAATCATAAACCACAAGGTTGTGTATGAGGATACCCAATATGCATGTCTATAAAAAGAGAGTTTCCATATTTTGAGGAATCTGTAGTAGACAATTTCTATAAATATTAGAATATTTGGAAGCTGATGTTTAGGATATTAATGGGATTATGGGGGAAAAGATAACAGTTTTGGTATAGTCAAATTTTGTATACACTGAAATATAATTGTTTATATATAGTCCAACTCGCCCACCTATTTCAGAGGATACCACTATTACATATCCTACTCATACACCTCCACCACTAGATCCCTCTTTTTATCATACTCCTACACACACTCGACCACATCTTAAATGTTATTATTAGTTATATGTTGATGATACCCAAAATCATATTGGTACATATGGTATGGTATTTTACATTTTAGATTTCATTTATTGTTAAGAGATAGAGATCGATAATCATTATGTAACAATGTTGGATATTATAGATAAATTAGTGTGTATGAAATTCCCTATAGATAAAGAGAATACAATTGGACAAAGTATAACCCACTTTTTAGTTTATTTATCTCGACATGATTGACATATTGGCATAGAGGTATTTATATATTATATAATTTATTATATTTTTAAATTAAATTTATTATAACATTTTCAGGTTTATATATTTATATGATTTTTTGGAGTAATTTAATGGGAATGAGTGTTTTACATACAATAAAAAATTCAAAATGATATCACTTAAAGAAGAATTTCAATTAGTAACACTTGATTATAAACATATTCAAATTTTATATTGGATGTTTATTAAAGTCAAATAGAAGATATATGTTTTTGGAGTGTAATGAATGTGGGGATTTTGAAAAACATTATCATATATCATATAATTTGAGATCAGTTGGGCATTAACCCGATGCAATTTTTCCCTTATAATTCCATAAACAAAAATTTTCTATTCATTTAATTTATTAAAATTATATACTTATGTTTGTTTTGATTTATGTATATTTAAAAAAATAGAATCTTTGAAACCAAAAAATTATCTGGATTTTTTTACATAAAATTTATTTCACCTATATTGAGGACAATGATTTATGAATAAATAAGTTCTTATATAGCTAAAAAAATTAAATTAATATAATTATTCATGGATGGATGTTACATTATCATAAATAAAATGAACAATATATCTCATAAAGTGTTAAATATATCTTAGTATAATAACCAGTCAAATTAAATATTTTTTTTATATCAGTTTTCATTAGATTTTGGTTGTTTTTTTCCAATGGGGACGAAACTTAACTGGATACACTTTATCAATGTTGATGTGAGTGAAAATATGATGACTTTATTAAACAATAATGTTTGATTTTTTTGATAATTTTTTATTATAAATAATTTTAAATTTATTATAATCTTATTATTTTCAAATAGGGAATGAAATTTATTTATAAAGACCACAATAATGAAGAGCACAAAAGATAATATTTATAAATGAAAAGTTATTGTTTTCATTATAATAACTAGTTTTTTATATATTTCAACAAACTATTATATTGAATTGAAAATTTATTTTAAATATAATTTTCATAAATAAGAAAGAATAATTTAATATGGATTTTATTTTTTTGGGATTTTTTAGGAAATTTTTTCAACTAGGATATTTTAGAAGTATCTAAAGGTAAGATTACATGATAATAATTTAATTAATATATAATTTGTATTAATCATAATATTTCATAAATGAATTCTTTTTAATTTTTATCATATTTGTGAGACTTTTACTAATAGTAGATAAGAACAGAGAAAATTTAAAATTGAATGTGAAATAATTTCCTGGGATAGTTTAGATTTTAGTTTACTTGTTCTATATATTGTAAATTGAAAACATAAAATTGTAACTGTATATTTTTATTTTATTTCTATTGGGTTTTTTGTTAATTTAATGTTTATTTCTGATACTGTATTCTGGTGAGGGAAAAATTTAATAATAATTTTATTAAAAATAATAATTTCACTAGAGTTATTTAATAGATAATGTTAAAAATAATGATGTATGAGTTTGTCAAATTAGGTAATTCCTAACCTATGTGAAAATCCATGTGATTATTAATTTTTTATATTGGTTATATAATAAGTAATGTTAAAATAATAATTATGTAGGGTTTTCATTTCAATTATTTAATAATGAAAATGAAATACCATTTCCACATTGTTTTTTAAAATAATCTATGTGATGAAATGAATTCCACATATTCTATTAAATAAATGATGTTATAAACTCAAACATCAACCAATTTTTATTTTTATTTTTTATTAACTGGCATTAAAATCTTATTTACAATGTATCAAGAAATTACATCACATACTAACCAAAATTAAAAATAATAAAAAACAACATGAATAATCATTTTCTGTAACAATGATAGGATAGTCGGTGAACTTTTATAGGCGAAGAAGAGTGACATTTTAAGTAATTCCAAAAAAATATTCCATAATGAGGTGTCACTACCTCCCAAAATGCCTAAGAAATTATAAATAATTGATTGGGGTCTTTTGGTTAATAACAGCCTCACAGACTCAAACGATTTAATTTAAAAAAAATTCAATAACTTTTATGTATAATTTGTTACTATTTTAGATATCACTCTGGTAACTATGATTTTTTAGTTCTGTAAACATTATTTTATGTGAAAAATAAAATACTGATAATTAAGATAATTTGGACACACTAATTAATAATTATAATTCCAATATCTCAAATAGTAAGTCTCTCTATATGGAATATTAACTATTAACACAAGGGAATTTGATGCAGAAAACCCAAAGTAAACCTTTACCACAATTAATTTGTTTTTTATTTTGGGATCATTATATTTATTGTAAAAGGTAAATTGATCAATTAAGGAATTGTAGTTGAACTTTTTAATTAAATACAAAATGCATAGGAAGAAATATATATTTTTAAATATAAAAATATTATAAAATAATATGTATTATAAAATAGATTTAATATTAATTTTGAAATTTTTCATTTATTTTGTAATTTTAAAAATTAATATGTATTTTTAATTAGAATTTATTATTTTGAAACAAATCTCAAATTTTATATTTATCTGTAAAATTCATAAAACCTAATAATTATTTCATTCTTTATAAACTTTTATTTTTTTGAAAACCTTATTTTATTTTTATAATAATAAAATAATTTCATTGTTACCTTTGTGTGAGAATATTTAATAATTATATATTTAAGAAAAAATATAAATAAATTATTCTCCTAAAAATAATTTAATTAAACTAGGAAATTATCATCAATATTTATTCACAACATAATTTATTCCCAATATGTGGACGAATAATTTAAATTTAAAACCAATAACATGAAATATTTTCTATTTGTTTTCATAAATTATTATATAAAACACCTTCAGGGAAAATATTTTAACAAAATAAAAAATATAAATCATAAATTTATAATGGTATAAATACCTTCATCCAATAAAATTTAATGTGATATATGACTGTTTTATAACTTATTTATAACCTATGATCTCTCGATTGACCATTTTATCATAGAACTGAATTTTTATTATGTATAGTATTCCTAGTGACCAATAAATTATTTCTGACTATTATTTACTTTTATATATGTGATTACAAATATTTAGTCTATTTTACCAAATTTAGATAATTGATGTAGTAGGATATAATTTATAATATAACTCAAAGACATGCTAAAGAATCAGATTTTCATGAAATAATTTTTTTCAAGAAAAAAATATTTTATACTAACAATTCATATATGAATAATAATTTTTTTGATTTTCAACTAATAATTATTGATATATATTATATAAATTTCAATTGTATAATTACTCATTAGTGGTTATGTTAGTTAAATAAAATGGATAATCATTACACACTTTTAAAATTCTGTTAGAATAATTCCCTTTTAAAACAATAAATAAATAACAATAAAATTAATAATAGAGTTGATTAAAATGTAATATATTTTATTAAATATAACTTAATAATTTTAATATTAATATAATAATAATTGAAATTATAATGTGACTTTTAAATCATTTAATTTGATGGAATTAAATTACGTTTTTACCAATATTAATATTTCAAACTATTCCTGAAAAAATCAATATTTTACGAAGAACCCTAAAAAATTAAACACTTATATAGTGTTGATATACTGATTTAAAAAATTATTTTCTTTTTATCAAATTAATATTATAACATTTCAATAATTAAATTATAATATTTTTTCACACAAAACAATAAACTAAATATCGATAAACACATACTTCTCAAGAATAAAACTACTTTACTAACAATTGATTGAATATTTATGTATACTTTTTCAAGAAATTTATGATTACAAGGATATATATATATATATATATCATAAATTAGATTTTATTATACATAGTGAACAATTTAATTTATCATTTATTATGATCATGTATTTCCTAGGACATTTATACTTTGTTTTATTTGGTAAACACAGTATTGAACATAACATTATTCATTTAAAATATAGATGTGTTACATTGTTCCTCCAATTATTAAATCATTTCAACATAATATTAAATTTAACTATATAAAAAATCAGTTCGCCTTTAAAAATAACCTTCTTAAAATCTCACATCATTAAAAGTGTTAATAAATTTTCAACATGAAAAGGGAGTGACAGAAGTATATTGATCATCTGGAATAAAAAATAACATGAATTCCATATAAGAAAAATTTATGAATAATTCAATAAGTAGAAGTTGAGAATATTATAATTTCCAACTGTTGATAGATTGTGAAAACAATAACTTCTCACAAAAATGTTTATGATCACGTGAAAGGAAAATACAATAATACCATTAACTAATGAGTTGTGAAAAAAGACTATCGATTCCTTAAAAATGAATGTTATAGGATAACATTTAATCTTGAGGATAATTTTTGATATAGTTTGACAATTATTTTACCTGTATAATGATAACATAAATAAATATGCATACTTATAAGGTATAATATTAACCCATATCCAATTTCCACCACAATATCATATATTCCCCCAAATGATGACTATTATAGATTAATTTTTAAATCCCAAAAAACTACAATAATAATCTAATATATGAAATAATCTCTCGAAGGAAAATAAGAAATTTTTAATATTTTTAGACATTAACCAAAATGAAACAGTTAGCATATTGATTTCTATTTACAATATCATATTATCAATCATATAGATAATCGCTTATTTTCAACAGTAAAACCAATGATGAATCTAAATCATCACATAAAATAGAAATCTTTAAATTAATCAAAATTTTCCAAAATATGATTGATACCCAATTAATAGATGGGTTTGAACACATATTCATTTGGGTATTACATAATTTTTGTTTTAATTTGGATTATTTTCTTTTAATATATCATACCAAAAAATTGTATTAAATAATTATATAATTTATGTTTTATACATTCCATTCTCATATATTTACATGAATCACCAATATATCATAGTAAAACCATATATCATTCTAATATTCAATTCAAAAATTATTCATAATATAAAATTCAGCGATGTTTTTTACCTATATCTTTTAATGTTACCAAAAATAATGAAATTATTCATTAGTCATGTTACTACCAAATATATTTCCAATCCCATTGTCATCAATATCATATGTTCCCAAATTTTAATAACCCATAATTACATCAACATTTAAAATATGACAAACTCTATTGGTCTCCAAAATTACTATTATATATATATATATATCCAAAAAATTAATGGTATTCTTCCTTAAATTATACTTCACATTATTCCTAGGAGTTTCGTATAATAAACCCACCAACAAACCCACAAAAAATCATAAATATCCTCAAAATTACATTACATAAAACCTAAAAAGGGTGTATATGAATCAAATATTATGATTGTCTATAAATTTTTAAACACATGGTGGTATACATAAATAATAAGAAAAAATCACATGAAAATTTATAAATATCTAATTGTATATATGGAATAATCTTGTACCAACTATCATAACTATTATCCTGCACATCCATATACAGAGCTAAAAACATAATCATTATTTTTTTCTATTTTATAATGATGAATGGGAACAAATAGTTTCCCATAAATAGTAATACATACAAATTAAATATTTCATAAATTTACCCCCAAGGACTATTATGGTTTATATTTTTATACTGTTAAGACAAATAGTAACATAATCATTACCCATGTATTCCATAGATTATAATTATCATCATACCAGGATGTTTATATTATGTATTATCTCTTTAACATCTCCCACAATCATCTTCACATATGAACAATTTAAAAAAAGGTTTTTAAAAATCATTCATTATAATAACTGGAATATGAATCCTAATAATGTTGAGGCCAAATTCTTAGTGAGGGTAGATATAACCATTATTTATTGAATATCTTCAATGAGAATATAGGGTTTTAAAAATTCATATAATGGGAAAAAATACTAGGACAATCACATTAAAGAAGAAATAAAGTGCTCCAACAATTATAGAAAGATGAATGGACACAAATTACGTATCAAATTGCATAATAAACTTGAAAGAATTCATATTTTCAATATAATCTGACCTATATGTGTACCATCATTGAGAAGGGTTTTTGAAACATCTACATTGAGAAACACTAAGTACGCGGAATGATCCCCAGGGAACTGGCCCACGTAGCGATGTCTATCAAACATTGTAGAATGTGAACCACATCACTGGAGGACTCATGCATGTAAAATCCATCCAGGAACGATCTCATGAACTCATAAGTTCATTGAAAAAGGGAACGGGCCGTGTTCCACAAACCATGATTTTGAACCTTGTCCTCCATAATCCTCAGTTGACTAGGTCTTCCATGGGTCAGGATATCTATTCATGTGACTCCAAAAAATAGTGCCACATGCCCAAAGATATGATTTCCCTGATGCTATATAAAAGAAACACATAATGAATTGATGAAGGACAGATGGTTAATGTTTGAATGGATCACAGAGGTTAAAAGATAGAGTTTGGAGATGATCTTGGCTTCAATATTCATTCATCTGTGAAAACCGAATTACAAACCATGATCTCCACATGTACATTTGATCGTGAACCATAAAATAGGGGAACTGAATAATAATAATAATAATAGAATTTCAAACCAAAATATTGGATCATTGAACCATATAATTCTTTTAGATGAACATCTTGTGAATGATAATCCCCTGGACCTTCCTTTAATATGGTACTCTATGCAGTTTAATGCCACATGGACCGAACCCAATACCGTGTAATGAATCATAACACCAATAGAACACAAATCCACATTATGGGACACATACCACTATGGTAGGAAGTGTTCTATACCCATACCTGCATACCACATTAGTGTGAAGATTACCCCTCTTCCTACATACAATTACGATATAAAGAACCTCCCCCATCCCACATAAGAAACCATTACACGGAATGGGTTATTTTTAGGTATTATTTCCTCTAGTTCCAACCTAACACATGCAATACTATCCACTCCTCCATAATCCCTCCAAAAACCAATCCTCGGACATAAGGCCAAAGACTCTTACAAGAACACTGAATCCATATTTTCATACCATCGGGTGCATCATCACTCCCATATTAGTCTATATACTCATGGTAAGCGGAGTCAGAAAGGCTCTCCCCATAATGTTCAGGTATTCAGGAATGTATGTTTGTCTACATTCCTATGGTTACATGGATTCCATCCATGGGATGACGACGTTAAGCTCCATGTTATATGGAATAAGGGTGATCACTTTCTTTTCCATTCATTTATGAATAGTGATCAGTCAAAGGTGTTTTGTTCACTTCTCTTTTTGACAAAGATACAAATCATCCACTTCCCAAAATGTATTCTATGGACCTCCCACTTAGGTATGTACCCTATTTTTTAAGTCTGAGATGCATTCCCTTTATTGTAAATTAACATTGAATGGTTCTTCGTTGTGTACCCTCAACCACCATCACCCCAGTCTATTCTGTTGTATGCTCTCCCTCTCCAAACAAAAGGATAGGATGAATGTGGTTTGTTGGATCTCTCACAACCTATTTTTTCTCACACTGATCATGACTCAAGTGGTCCTAGAGTATTGTGAAAATTACAACATCCATACAATAATATTTACGGGGTCTGTGATTCTAGACCAAATCAGGATAAGTAAGACACATACTTGAATGCCCGACCACAAAGGGGTTCCCTCCCAAAAGGGTTTTCCCAATCATGTCTCCTTAAATGGAAAGATCCCATGCATAATCCCCAAAAAAAATTACCTATGAGAAATTTGTCTCCTGATCACACTAGGATACATATGACGCTTACTCAAAGGCCATAGCTCAAAAGGGTTCTCTTCCATAAGGGTCCCCCCAACCAAGCATCCCAAATGGGCATCTTCCATGCATAATTACTACATAATTCCAAAATACATGGGTTTTGATTCCTCTCATCGGGATACAATTGAAACCCATCATATTTTTCTGACCCCTATATCATGTCACCGTTTATCCCCCCTGGATGACAATAAACTTTATATCGCCTTAATGTATGGCTCAAGTCAGCAGTACCTCTATAGCATCGAATTTATGCATGCCTACGAGGATCCTTCAAACCATGGCTAGCCTATGGACATACTCTTATAGAATTAACAAATTATTTACGAACATATGAACATGACTTAATTCTATAATAGTGTACCATAACAGGAAATATTCCTCCACGAGAAGGGTGTCGTGAGCTTGATTTCCCATAATCTCAAACAATGGGGTCCCCAAGTGTCCTTGACTAAATCATCAATCAATGAGTGTCTTCTGTTGGAAATCATGTCCTTGAGTCATGGATACTAGGGCCACTGGGTGTTTTTGGATTGACGAACTAACCCGTTGGGGACCATTTGATGCAGTTAAATTTGAGGAGAACCGATTTCTCAATTACATGACCCCACACATTTTCTTAATGGGACCAAATAACTACAGTATATCCTTCGCAGTGTGAAAGGGGATCATTTCACATCTCCAATGAGGTTAATCCAACCTTTTTTGAAGCATAATGATGTAGAATTGGTCAAAAAAAGAAATGGATAATTTTATTGGAAACCTTCAATGAATAAAGGTATGGGTGATGACACTCTTTGGAGTATTTCCTCATCACCAAGAATGTGCCACCTCGAAGGTGGAACAAAAATGTTGAACCCAATTTGAATATCTTACCAAGGTGGCGGTCATACCCCACTCAAGCTCCTTCGCCCCAAAACAAAAAAACAAGGAGAGGGTAAGGGGGCCAATCTAAAACATCAGATATGAACATGTTTTAAATAATGATACTTTGACGAGTTTTCCTAGCATGTATGTCATATATGTATGTTTGTAGGTTCCTTTATAGCAACCATCGATCTAAATGACATCTCAATGACCAATGTAGGCACACAAATCAGTGATACTACAGGTGGTTGAGGCCCTAACGAATATAATGACCCCTAGCCTACTAAGTGTCTTTAACACTAGGTATCCAACACACTGATCAAGGATTACCACCAAAATGGTACTCTCCCCATGATGGAGGAAGTCAGAAATCCCTCCAGTCTACATAGGTCCACTAGTTGCATCCTCACTTGTGGCTGACATGCCTACACAAGGTGGCCCTAGTGTTTGTCTCAAACCATTTCGGGAGCCTGTCCCCAAAAAGTAACAACAAGTACCTACCATATCATAAATAGGTAGATCATGTCAATGATGGAAACATCATCTCAACTACACTGGGGTTGTACTCAAAAACCTCTTCTAGAGGGCATCTCCACCGAATCCAAATGACCATACCTCCAACAACCAAAGAAGACCGTATGTCATGGGAAACTACTACAGTCTTGGAGACCCGAGCCTCTCAGGCTTCATACCAAGGGCAAAAAATTTGTAATCTGAAACATGCAATCACAATGGTTCTTGAGGAGGAACTCTATTGTACTAACGTTGCATAATTCAACAGGGAGACATATTACTTCTCCCACTCCATTCAATCAAACCATAGAAATAGTGTGGCGCAATACGGGTACAAGAACATTCCAACTAGTTCTTTCCAAACTCTCCATCAAGACAGGGAGGCAAAATAACGGATGATGCAGATATCTACTGACACAGAACAATCCCATCATCCAAATAAGGCGGAAACCCGCTACACACATGCACAAATATATTCTGATTCATTTTAAGACTACAATAAAAAAAGGGAAGCAACTGGATACACCCAGGCACAAATTCTTGTTGATGTGTATCAAGCCCACCATCCAAATAGGCCAGAAAGAAAATATGAGAACAGTAAAATTAAGCGGATGCATACAAGACCCGTGAGTAAAATACATTGGAAATGGGAAAAATCAAAATCACTGTTCATGAACAAGTTTTCTACAAGTAAAATATGGTGGAATCCAGATAGGACCACTGGAGAATGAATCATTCCTCTGTCCCGACACAGGAGAACTGCATGTATTTTTTTGGTAACATATGGAGGACCAGAGCAAGCACAAACCCCTTCTCCAATATCGAAGTGGTCCTTCATTCCCATTCTATCCAAAGATGTATCTCATCGCATCCTAGAAATCATGGAAGATGAGATGTCGATCCCATAACATATAATCCAAACAACCCAATACATTATTGAATAGTTGGAAAAGGTGATATATCTGGCCCATGACCCAGTTTCCTCGAACAGAATGACTCACTCACAAAATGTGTTAGTCACTCCAGAGCAGTTATGCACCCCTTCTCTAGTACAGGAGGATCAACGAAAATATCCCACGATACATAGACAACTTTATTCATAAAAATTCACATTCTAACAGGGGGAGACCAATCCAATGTAGTATGCAATCTAGGGTAATGGTATATTTCATCCATATCTCAAGATCCTCATCGGCATATTCCGAAGGCATCACAGAACCAAAGAAGACAATGACCTATATATGAAATAATTTACCAACAATAGATGGCCCTAGTTACCTACAAGAGATCACCCAAAGATTAAATGTGCAAAAAGAAACTAGAAAATGAAGATCACAAACATGACCCTATATTGCTGAAATCTGGGGTTCTTGACGCCCTCATAAATATATAGATGAAGACTCAAGACCCTATCAGTCTATTACCAAATTTTGGTGGTGGAAGTAGTAGAAGCAAATTCCCTCCCCACAATTTCACTACCTGAGGCTCTAAAGGTCCTCTATAGAGCACCCATGGGGGTTCATATTGAGGGCATGGAATTATCTATCATGAGACAATATCTCTTGATGCAAGTCGAGGTCTTCCTCCCCTCGACCTGAAGATCAAACGAAATGAATGTTCTCCCCTTGCTTTCTCCCAATCTGATGGTCCTCCCCAGGTTATACGCTACATATATACTTCTCCCTGCAGTCAGAAATCATGTAATGATTGTAGTCCTCACCATAATGGAAATCATTGATATGGTTTTCTCTATAATGGCAGTTGTTGTGATGACCCTCCCCATAATAAAATCAAGAAACAAGAAGGTCCTCCACAAATTGTAGTAAATCTTGAAGGCCCTCCCCACGGTGTGCACTATATAAATTCTCCCTATATACAGTTATCATTTCATGATAGTATTCCTTTCCGTCACAGCAGTCCTTGGGAAGGTCCACCCCTTTGTGACACCATGAAGAAAGAAGGTCCTACCCTTGTTGTAGCCCTCCCTGATGGTCTTCCCTCAGGTATACACCTTATATACATTTCACTCGGTCATGTATCAACATGAAATAGTATCCCTCACCATTGCAGCACCAATTATGAAGGTCCTCCCTACATCAAAAATTCATAATGACCAGAATTTCCTCCCCTTGTCTAAATAAATTTGAGAAAGCCCTCATATTCTAAGGTGCGAAAAATGATATAGTAAAAAAAAATCAGACACTCCATCTATAATGAGTGATATTCATTCTAATCCAAATGATGTACTACATCCATGCTCATATTTTAATCCACCCTCAAAACATCCCCATATCAATAGGGTTCCCGCCATCCTTGTTGTTAGGAATGAAAATAATAATAAGCAGTAGAGATGGGAATATAAAGTAGAGGAGTCTCCAGAAGAACAAAGGTAGGGCATGTTTCTTGTGAGAAGAGAACTAGGTAATAATATATATCATTGTGGTATTGGACTATGGATACTTATCACTTTGACATATTAGAAGTGTTATATGGGGAATTCATGCATGACATTCTCATTAATATATGGAAGACACTTCGTCAACTGAAAGAAACGTTCCTACTCGATGAAGTGTATGCAGACTGTGTAAATATATTAGTGGAGCATTGACTCCTAATAAAAATGGAATCCCTACCATCCTCAAAGAATCCACAATCATAAATGTGAAAGAAAATCCATGAACATGATTTCCTCCTTTCACTCAATAATTTTCATCCCATCATTGTCAACGCCCCGAAAATGGTTCACATTCGGGGATAAGGAGAACATGGAGCTCTCACTACACCCCACCCCATTCAGATAATTAAATTGGAAATGACATCTTTCAATGTCATAGCACAATTCTATAATCATGTGAAACCCCTATATTTGAAAGAATGGATACTCCACAAAACCGGCCCAGAGTAATTCAAAAATGCGTAAGGACCGAATAGATCAATCGATCAAAAAACATCTGAGTTAGGAAACCAAAAAATATCGTAGGCTTCTGGACAAATGGAAGCCAAATAGAAAGTAGAAATAATTTCATATAAATTCTTTAGAATCCAAACATTTTCCATTCTTTACAAAGCTCACACCCATGCGAGAGTGCATGAAATCAAAAAGCAGCAATAGAAATTACGACCACCATAATATAGGAACAACCCAATCCCATAGTGATGGGGGAATTTTTAACTTAGATTTTCCCTGTAAGAAGAACAAATCTAGGTTGTAGCTCATCAATAGAAGAATGGGAACAACCCTAACCCATAGGTCTATGGTCATTTTATCTCAACTCCCCGCAAAGAAAATTTTTGTCTTTTGTCATCTAGAAATAATGATGGATAGATGAGTCACCTGTTCTACCCCTTCTCATTGATCAAACCCTCCCTAAAAACGGCGCATTATAATGTCATAACAGGGCTCCCTACTGGTCAGTCGTCACCATGAAAATTGAAGAATACTACACAATGGAACGAGAAAGTCGTATAAAGGGATAAAATTCGCTTCCTACCATTCAACACAACATACACATCACCCAATGTGGTATGAATCAGTGATCATGGTAAACTCAACCCCAAAAATCACACATGAAATGGGACAGAGGGAGATGACACAATGGAAGATGGTTCCCTCCCAAACACAACACATACCGAGCATGATGGTGTCCATGCCTGGAACCAAAGAGTGATCCTAAATTTGGGTGCCCCCTAATGTAATTTGACATTACTGACCACAAGAAACCCCAAGAAGGAGAAGAGTAAATACAAGTCCATTAATGACCCACCTTATCCTCCACCTATAAATAATTCCCTCAATCTTGAGAAACGGATCTCCAAGTAGGAGGTATAAATGAAAGAGCTCATAAAATTAATGATGAGATGCATCGATGGTGCTATCACTAATAATGTGTTTTCCCTGCAGATAGTTAGTAGGTACTCATAGAAGAGGTGCTTAAGCCAGATGAACACATCCTAGAAAATATTTACAAGCTAAGGTCACCGATCAATATAGCACTTAGATAGTAAGCCTACATAAACATGGACTTGGAAGGACATAAATACTTCCCCCCATTAGGACGGTAACCAGAATATATTTCGGTAAACCAAAAAATGATACCTCCGGCTTGGTATCAATCCCAAATTCAAGCAGCATCAGCATGACCAGTTTTGGACACTTCCACTCTCACAAAAGATCATGTTTGAAAGGATAAGCATTAAGGGCTCCTAATTTTTTTTTGAAAAATTAACATCTCGACTAGAAGTTTAGGTTTGGCAGTACACTCTGATACAACATGAGCACAAACCCTTAACCTGATTGTGTAAGCAATGATCTGCCACTACCAAATTTTTAAAACCCCTTATTCCTAATATTCAATGGATAAAGGGACCAAGAAGAATATCTAATTCACTATGCCTCTTATTGTGACCCCATAATGCGATCTCTGGATCAGCAAGATGTAGTAAAACTAAAGTGCATCGTATGAACCCTATAGGGCTCGGCTTTCGTATGTTATACTTGCCTGTCAGCTAACTGAATCACTGGATTAAGGGATCTTCGATGAAATTTTCTATTCTTGATTAGTTAAAAGATACCTATGACACCATTTAGTGATATCATAAAATGAAACTGTGAAAGAATGAAAGAGTCTCAGACTACATTGCCAAATGGAATGGCCAGATTTTTCCGTGAACTATACTCTGCCCGAGGATAAAATGCTTTCCATGTGCATCTAGAAATATCGTATTAAATTGTGATCACCACTCATCCTGGTGATATAAACAAGTGGTTTTAGATATTTATATTGTATTTCCCAAAGTATTTGACACTCATTGCAATATACCGTCATCATGTCCCGAGTTTACCCATCTCCTACAAGGAAAAGGGTAGGAAAAGATGATATAACATGTGTCATGTTTATTCCACCCCTGGCCCCACCCCAGTTGTGAGGCCCCCAATGAACCATGGAAGACACCCTAGACACCAATATCCACCTCCACCTTGGAATTATGAGAATATATGTTCTAGATGAAATAATTTCTATGAATGAAGAAATAAACATTACATGTTCCAAGATGACCAGGTCCTCAGCTATTTCTAGGTCGCCATGAATTTTAAATTTTCTCTAGCTACTAGAGCCAAATCAAACCGATGAAGTGGGTCTCAATGACCATCCATATTACTATCACTACCACTGAATACATGGATATACCATCTAGAATGATTAATTTTCAAGGATCTCCTACATAAGATGAAGGATTCTGAGCAAGTCAAGTTGGGTCTTCCGCCCGCAAAAGTGGCATATGTTTGCACCTCAAACTCAAGAGAGGAAAAGAAATATAATGTAGTATCTAGTAATAACAATAATAAATTTTCAAACTTGATGACCCAAATGACCGTCAACCAACTCCATGGAATCTTTTAGGTGCAGTTGAAACAACCAACTGTGCCCCCATGTGCTCCAAATACAACAAAGTCATCATCCACAGCCCCATAGTCCTTTAATTTTTAGAAGGGAAGAAAGAAAAGGTAAGAAGATGGGATGATTCCAATTATGATTTCATTGTTGATGCTTTCAGACTTAATGACAACAAACACGGTACAACGGGTGACACACCACCAATGTGTAAAATGAGAACCACCCCACCAAGTGGTAAAAGAGGCACCACCCCACCAAACAGCACCATCCGAAGGAGATATTCAAAAATAAACAGTGTAAAAACAGTGGAAAATAATCAGATCCATTAATTTCAGTAAATTGATGGACCCCTTATTGAATGATGACTAAGACAAAAAACCTAATTTTTCTATACCCAAACATAGTGCTGAAGGAAGTGGCAACATAGGTTAGATATTTCTTGGACGGAAAGATCGTGGCAGGAGTCAGATTCTTCGACACACCATTAGTCAAACTAATAAAATTTCATAAAATCATGGAAGGACCCTCTGACAGAAACAACATGAACTAGAATTCTCTTATTCCCCCTTCAGATAAAATACAACCCCAATTATATTAGAATATCCATCAGGGGAAGAAAAAATATCAAATTTCCCAAGGAATTCTATCTGACCAATTCGTCCAAACACGAGAAGGACCACATCACCACTGACCCCAATCACAGAGACCGAAACATATATTTCAAAATATTGAATCCCTAACGTGTATGTTGAACTGAAACCCTGGTCGGGGATGTGCTGAACATTAGAAAAGAGGTATGATATTATAATAATGTTGTCTTCAGTACCATAAAAGATGTCAATCCTCAATTCATTATTTCTATCTATAGATCTAAGGGATGCACTAATATAAGCCTTACAAAGTCCCATGGAGATCGAGGATGAAGTAGCAGGATATGAAGTTTATCGAACAGAGACCAGTCCTGAAGAATTTCACACTATAACCACCTTTATAGACATGGATGAATACACCACCATTAAAGGGAACATAAAAACCTTATATGTGTCCATGAAGATAAATGTTATTGATATGCAGTGGATTTTCATCAACAATAGATCTGGAGTCCACCTCCTCCATATACGAACAATTCATCGAATAGGAAATGATAAAGACAGCTTGACACCCATCACCAAAACTATGATGGGATATGACCAAAGCGAGCATAAACTATTGGGACGAATCAAGATTAAATCTTGGAATGGGGACATCACATAAAATTCTGATATCTTGGTAGTACGAAAAAGTGAGACCATCAACCTCTTGTTAGGGAGGACGTGGACACATCATCATGCCATAATTCTGTCATCATAATAGTAGAGCATCAAATATTTCACTAATGGAAAAAACCGAACATTTCACACCGATAACACCCCATTTGATTCATGTACATCACATTATATAGACATAGGGTTCTATATATTGTTATAAAAATGTCTATTGGCCAAAGGCATTGATTGTATTATTTACCTGAATGGATTGGAAAAGGCTCCTTCTGACCCCCACCTTCTCGGGGGATGAGTATGTTTTTTCAATCAAACATGTTAAATGCTCATGCGCGAGACGAAATGAAAAATCAATTTCTTAATTATTTCCACTATGGATTGCATTTAAAATGTAATGGAAGAGTGGGATAATTCCCATGATGTCACGAAAATCCCTTTCAATGATTCTCTCTGCCCTTCAATCAGACCTCAAACTACCCTTTCCTTACACACAAAGAAAAAAATTATATCTCTCCTAAAATTGAATAACTATTCTAAAAAATACTCTATCTATCATAAAAAAAAGAAGATGAAGATGATGAGGATCAAGAAGATGAAAATGAATAAGGATAATACCTTAATGATGCCCCTCCCACATTTTAATAAGGTGTATCCTCCAAAAAAGATGACCATAGGGAGATAAAACTTGGCACCATAAATGGCACACAACCCACTCTCATTAGTGTGGCTATGCATATCGATGAGATGGAGGAATATACCTACTTAATAAAGAAAAATTGAGATGTGTTTTCCTAGAATTACACAGAAATTCCAGGTCTCGATCTTATGGTTTCCACTAATCATTTTGACTTAGCAGATGATCATCTGATCTATATAAAGGCTGCCAGAAGGACCCACTTGACATATGAATCCAATATAGAATCTGAAGTTGACAAGCTGATCAAATCCAACATTATATGGGAGGCCAAATATCTTATCTGGATGTAAAACATAGTCATTTTCAAAAAGAAAAATGAGCATATTAGAATCTTTATTGACTTCAGGGACCTTAAACAGCATTTCCCAAAAGACAACTTCCTTGTCCTGATCACATAATGTTTTATCGATGAAACCTTTCTATATGAAACCCTATCATTCATGGGAGAATATTAGGGATACAACCAGATCCGGATAACATGAGGAGATGAATAAGATACTAATTTATTTTCCGCATTGGTAGGGTTCTTTGATATGGTGATTCCCTTTGTTCTAGTAATTTTTTACGCCACATATAACCTCACAATTCATCTCATCTTCAAGTTATTCTTGGGAAAGTGCATTGAGTGTTATGTCGATGATCTGTTTGTTATATCATGACATATCTCAAACCATCTGGTTGATCTTGAAACTATCATCAAAAAATTGTGAAAACACGGTTTAAGGAGAGTCCCCTAAAGTGATCATTTGGTGATACCTCTAGAAAATTAATTGAATTCCTCATACGCCACCATGTCATCAAATTCTACCATGAGAAGAAAAAATACATTCTGGGAATATCCCTATATTGCATCCTCACTAATATAAGGGGTCTCTAGGGTAACCTCACCAACACGAGGTGATTCATAGCTAACTTGGCTTGTTAATGTTTACCTTTCACCAGGCTCATGATGAAATGTGTTAAATATCAGAAGGATAATTATTTCCAAGAAGAATTCGACAATATAAAAATATATCTCTTATACCCACCGTTTTTATGCCTCTAGTTGATGGGAGGCCGCTCATATTGTATGTAGCCTCCCTAGAATGTTCATTAAGAACCTTCCTCACATAGATAAATGATGTTGCCTGTGAGAACAACCTCTATGACCTTAGCCAAACAATAATTGATGCTGAATCTCGGTATTCAAAAATTGAATAGATCTTCATAGCCCAAATATTTGTGGTTCAGATACTCAGACATTACCTGCAGCACCATAACGCCCACCTGGTCTCCATATTCTACCCGATCAAATATATCCTTAAATGTCCCATGATAAATGGATTCCTATCACAATGGGATGTCAACCAACAAAAAATTTTGCATTCGGTATGTTATGGTTCTAGTCACAGTGAAAGTGTGGTTGGGTGACACCCAATTTTTATTTTTACCATGATGGATGATTATTATGGAATCAATACGATGATGAAAACTAGTATCCATGGATTATAATCAATTATATAGGTAAATAATAAAGAGGCATGAATCCATTAGAGCAGATCTTTCACATTATGTTTATAATTAATTTATCTAATTTTATAACGTAAAATAATACATGGATCCTTGTTGTTTTTCTTCGTTGATGATGTTGATCTTCCAAAATGACCCTTTCAGATTATATTTTTTAACTTTTAAGGATCCAAAATAGATTCCCTCTAGTAGTAATCCACACGTGCTCCTATGGCCTCTGATCGATGCCACTCGTTCTCTTGGTGCTTTCACGTCGAAGTGAGTGTCCTCTGTCAGTCGTTCTAGATCGTTTGTTCTTTGGTCTTGAAAAAAATCTGTCGTTCTTGAGAGGGGACAGAAGAGGATTCAAAATAGACGTTTATTGGATCAACATTTCTCATTTTACTAGGCATGTGCTGTGGTTTATACCACAATAGGCATACATGCTTATTTAAATACATGGAATTTCGATAACAATATTTAATTTCCAAGAAACAATTAAATCCATTAATGAACATAGAGAAAACACATGATCATAATAATAATACCATTTCATTATTAATGGTGTGCCAACATGCACAAAACAAAATTATAAAATAAAATTACGCGTCACTAAATAATAGCAGCGTCATAATTATTTTAGCTTATGATAACAAGTTAAATAATTATTTTGTGCCTTCAAAAAATTATTTTACTTCAGGACTGACCTTGGTTTGCTCGAACTATACTTCTATTTAATGAACACCAAATAAATAAATAAATAATTTATTCTCATAAATAAATATATTATTTAGAAACTAGTAAATAAATATTTATTAAATCTTAAATAAATATATTTTATTTTATTTATGCGATCATTTTAACTAAAATAAAAAAATTACATAGTCATGAGAATATTATTTATTTCATTAATTAAATTCAAATATAATTTAACCAAGTCCACCAAAAACACTTATTGTGTGATCTTCTTTGATTATTTTTCATTGGTATTAGGAGGTATTGCCTAATGTCCAAGAGTACTATCTCACAACAGATCCTAGCACCCATTAGAATGAACATTAAGTCACAACAACAACATCCACCAAAGAATGCTATGTGGGTAATATAATCTCCTTGTCGTAATATCTCATCAAGTAGGTTTCATGATAGTGTCATCTAATATTATTCTCGGTAAGTTGTTCTTTGACTATCTAAAATAAAATCATTGTCACACTATGGCCACATAATTTTTTTGACATTTCTATTTCAATCAAAGGGTCCAGATATCAACATCTATAAATGGAGGGACACATACTTCCACAACATATCTATTAATAACATGCCCCTTGTGACTCATCCAATGTACCCAAATTCTAACCAACTATGTATGTGACAGTTTTCAACAGTAAATCAATGTGCATGAGTCCTGACACATATTAATGAAAATCAAAAGGTCCAAATATAATTACACGTGCTCACAGATAGAAATATTTGATGACACTAAACATGTGGAGTTCCTACTAGCGGGTCTGTTCTCATAATCTCATATTTTGTAGATTACCAAGTGTGAACTTCATGAGGCGATGTCTGGATGTTTTAAGAGTACACACACCAGACGGTCAACATTTTTTGGGTATGATCATAGCATGTCATACAATAGTAGAACTATATTTAAGTATATCATTATATCATTTCATGGTCCTCATCAAAGCGGGGAACTTCCATGACCTTATCAATGAAACAAATTCTCTGGACATTATTACATAATAGTCAATGAGAACAATGAAAAATATGTAATAATTCATTAAATATCCTTGTATTAAATGTAAAACTAGTTTGTTCTAGGAAACCAAATAATAGAAACTCCAACTTAAAATAGAGCCAAATGCATATGACATTCGGTCTGATAGACCTCACCTGATTATCATGTTTCTCATGAGTCAAGTATTTTGTCAAGGGGTCCTCCATGTTTTCTTCTTTGGAAATATGTCTCAACACTACTTTAGAACTCTAATAAAATCCCTCAAGATATGATACATCTGAAGTATGTGATTCGTTAGCTGATTAGACCTAGGCTCTATTATGAGAGCCATTACTGCTGTATTATCATAGTACAATGTGATGGGGTCCAATTGCTTGGTATCACATTTCACTCATGGATGAAGGTTCACATCCAAACAGCTTATTTAGCTACCTCAATAGCTAGTATATACTTGGAATATGAATTAGAGTCTCCAACCACACTCTTCTTTGAGCTCTTCCATCTCACTGCATCTCGATTCAATGTGAACATGTATCTCAATTGCAACTTCATGTCATCTTGATTAGTATAGAAACTAGAATCTACATATCCCCTAATGAATAGTTCTTCATCTCCACCATAAACCAGGAACATATCCTTAGTACGCCTTAGATATTTTAATATAGTCTTGACAACCATCAAATGACGGTCACCTAGGTCATCTTGACATCTTCCTATAGCACTCAATGTGCAGGAGACATCCAAACTAGTACATAGCATGTCATACATGAATGACCTAATCACAGATGCGTATAGAGTTCTTACCATTATAATTATTTAATTATGTATCTGAGGAAACATTTTGTTGGAAATATGAGTTCCATGTGATGCTGGAAACAATCCCCTATTAGATTGTTCCATAATGAATATCTTCTATATCTTATCAATGTATGTACTTTGACTTTGGTGCAACAGTCTCTTGGATCTATCACGATACATCATGATCCCATGAATATACACTACCTCACCCAAGTCTTTCATCTGTATGCATTGATTTAACCATGAATTAATAGACTATAATACTGGTATCTTATTTCCAATAAGTAATATGTTATCAACATATACTATAGGGAAAATGACTGCACTCCCACTAAACCATTTGGAGAAACAAGGCCCACATTTATTTTTAAAAAACCAAATTCGTCTTTGACATCAAAAAAATGAATTTTCCATGACATATATTCTTAATTTAATCTGAAAATAGATATATGTAACTTGAATACTTTATTGTCATCCTTTGGAGTCACAAAACCTTTAGGTTCTATCATGTAGACATCTTCTTCAAGGTTCCTGTTAAGGAATACTATTTTGACATCCATTTTCCAAATCTCATAGTCATGTTATACTGCAATGGAATGTAGGATTCTGATGGATTTCATCATTCCAACTAATGATAAGGTTTCATCATAGTTAATTCATTGAAGCTATTTAAACCCTTTTGCAACTAGTCGTGCCTTATAGGTATTGAATTTTCCATCCATGTCAAGAGTATTCTAGAATACCAATTTGAAATAAACAATATTTACATCAAATAGAGGATATACCAAAATCTAGACTTGTTTTTAGTACTTTGAATCCATTTTGGAATTCATGGCATCTTGTCTCTTGGATGTGTCTATGACACTTATTTCATCCTTGTTGGTGAAAGGATTTTTTTTATCAAATAATAATGACTCACCATCCTTGGTAATTAGAAAACCATACTATTTCGGTACTCTAACATCTCATTTACTCTTACGCAGTACTTGGGTCTATGAAACATATTCTTCTTCCATGGTTCATTGTGGAATATGTTCATGTACCAACTTTTGTGTACCTTGAGCCTCAACTTCATCAAATTCTATTATTGTCCCACTATCTTGTTTGAATATGTGCTCCCTCTCAAGAAGTATGGCATGTCATTCCACAATAAATTTTTTGTCTAAGGGGTTCTATAGGTAATATTCCCTTTTTTCCTTGGGGTATCTTATAAAGGTACACCTTGTACCATAGGGTGCAAGTTTGTTACTTGAAGAGGCCATATCAAACACTTTGCTAGACCACACTTGTAAATTAGATTACATGGCCTTTCTTCCACTCCAGAACTCATATGGAATACCATTTTTCAATTAAGTTTGTACTTGGTTTAGTATGTTTTCCTCTATTTGTAACAAATACCCCCAAAAGGGTAATGGAATACTTGAATGACTCATCATTGATCTCACAAATATCTAACATGGAGTAGTTTCTCCATTCGCTAAAACCATTCCTTTGCGGAGTGTAAGGAGGAGTGAGTTTGGATAAGATCCCAAACTTTTGTATGTAATTAATGAAGTCTTAATTATGATATTCCCCAACTCAATCAGAAGAGTGTTTCTAAATCTTCTAACCAGGCTTGTTCTCAACCTCATTCTTATATTCCATGATTTTGTCAATGGAATCCTACTTAGACCTCATTAAGTATATATATCCATATCAAATAAAATCATCAGAAAATGTTTGGAAGTATGAGTACCCACCCCTCGCATCAACTAGAATTTTTTGACAGACAATGGTATGAACCAATTCTAGAACCTTTTTAGCCCTTTCACCCTTCCCACCAAATATGGATCTGGTCATTTGTACTTATAAAAATGCATGAAATACACTAAGTGGTTTTAGATAAAAAGAATCTGAATATCCATCTAAATGTAAATATGTAAAGAATTTATAATTTGCATGGCCTTTCTGGTGATGTCAATGATGGGTGCGAAATGATTCATGTGAAGTATCTTTCTCATCAATTTTCAGAACTCGGTTTCTGTAATCCAACACATTAAAACCATTCTATAAATGATCCCTATCAAAATAAATGATATCGTTATAAAATAAGCATCATTTACTTCCAAAGAAGAAAAAAATTAATTTATACCAAGTCTGGATACATAAATTATGATTTTCTAATAGAAGGCGCATAAAAAACGCTTTAACACCAAGATCATCTTAGTTGGAAATGCGTGGCGGTCATCCCCGATAGCTACATTAGAAATTCTGGTTATGTTGGCATCTCTAAGATCTACCTCTCCTCGATAAATCTTCATGAATATACGTGGTTCCTGTATTTGTATGCATATGTAAGCACCAAAAGATGTATCTAATACCCAATATGTAGAAACAGATATATAGAATTCCATTATAAATGCACCTAAATCATCCCCTTGCTTCTTATATTGGGTGCAATTATTTTTTCAGTGGCCCTTCTTTCCTCATGTGAAACAAACATCCTCTTGTTCTCTTGCCTGCAATTTCATCTTCCTTTTCTGGAAGGCTGTGAAAAAGAATTGAGCTTGAAGATCTTCTCCTTCCCATTCCTCTTATACACCATAAGGACATAAGTATTTCCATGCTTTATATCTTCTTCCACTTGTCGAAGGAGGATAAGAAGATCAGATAGCGACTTCTCAATTTTTTTCATATTGAAATTGTCAACAATGATAGAGAAGTTATGAGGGAGTTTTGTAAGAATGAAAATGGTGCCCAGTTCATTGTGGAATTAAAACTAGAACATCAAGGTGCTCAATAAAGCCAATTAGATTGACTACATGAGGCCCATCTGGGGCACCTTCTCCTAGGATACTCTGAATGAGTGCCTTAGAGATCTAAAACCTTTCATGTCTCTCTCTCTCCTAGTCAAGACCATAGAGGTGATCGAGAATTTTATAAGTATCCATGTTTCCATGAGACATCATGACCTCACTAAGCATTAATGATAACATTAACCATTGAATGTCGACCACGTCTTTTGTATGTTTCTCATATACCATAAAATCAATGTAACTCACCTATTTGGTAGGTAGATCTGGTAATGCTGACTCTAGCACGTAAGACTTCCATTCATTGCATGGGATATACTTAAGGAGTCTAATCCATTCCTAGAAGTTACTACTAGTGGGGATGTTTCCTTAATCTAGAATTGGTCACAGGGATAGGGTGTTTGATGAACATTTAATTTTCATTATACAATTAAAAGAGATGATCATAAGTAGGTTCATGATTACATTTTATGTGAAATAATAAATTTTATTAAGTCTCCCACTATTTTATCAAGTACCAATGGACCTCACCATTGAACTCGGAATGTCCAGTTTCCATGACATTCTAGTGGAAAGGATCCATATTCCCTTTTCGCATATCCCCAAAAGGGTTGTTAAAGATATTAGAAGGTATTTAGGTAAGAAATTTTTTTTCAACTAAGGGATTGCAACTACGTGATCTATTGAGTGGACCCCCCAATCCTAAAATCATGACATTGGATTTCCTCAACTCTTGCCTCCAATATTACACCAAGTCTAGAAGGGGATACTCCGATTGATGTATTATGGTAAAGTCAACCCCAAACCATTCATAAGGGATTCCTGTATAAAAGTAACTATACAAACAAAGGTTGGTCAAACACATTGTATTGTTGAGTTTCTCCCTTAGTCACATAATAGAATGCTTGGTCTGACATAATATTTTATTTGGGATATTTTTATCTCTTATGTGTGAATTACTAATTATCACATGCTTTTTAATATTAAGTGGATCTTACTTAAGAGACTAACCATGTCTTGATAATATTTATGCATATGTTTAATTGATTTTAATTCTATCTTGAATGCTTTTTTAATTCATTAATTATGTGATCGAAACAACACATCCATAATGATAAACCTTGAAAATGATAGAAATAAAATAAATAATATTTTAGGAACATGAGATTATATAATGGTTATTTTATCTGGAGGTTGATAAACTAACCCTGTCCTAGGGGTGAAACACCTTGATCCTTTTAGGTTTGTTTTTACAGCTTCCACCTGTACACCTTTGTATCTACTGTGATTGGTTTCACCTTGTCTCTAGATTGAACTTCCTCCACTAGCTTAGGAGTTCCATCCATTACATATTCCCCTCTTTTATCTCACACGTAGGTGAGGGGTAAATGGGGGTTTTATATAAAAGAAACCTTGGACACTCAAGCCCTACATATTAGTGAAGTGAAGGCTCAGAGGCCAAAAACTTTAATTAAAATAATTAAATTAAAATAATCCATCCACATACAATGGTCATGGTCTAGATCATGATCATCCATACATGCAACGATACTTATTCATAAATAAAACTAGCATACAATTATTAAATTGTTCTTGTTTTAGATAAATCAAGATCGAATCAATTAATTATCATCATTAATTAATCAATCCTTTTATCTTAAATACATTTTTGAATTTCCTTGAGATTCTCATCCATTATAATTTTAAACAAATAAATTCATTTAAAATTATCATTGTTTGTAACTTGTACCTTGTAGGAAACCTGGAAAATTCTAATTCATAACTACCCAAGGAGTAGAAATCAACATTATATATATGTTAAATTAAACCTTCATATATATAACACCAATAACATGTTGTGCATCATCTTTATGACTGCATGATGGTAAACGTCACATGGGGTTGTATAATATATAATTTTTTTAATAAATCTGTGAAATTTAGATGAGTACATGACATGTAGTTCCAACAACACGGAGTGTAATTTTGTTCACCGTCCATCCAAATTATATGCTTGGGGAAATGGTGAGTGAGTGTACTTCAGAAATCATCAGAGTACATAGCATGTCCAGTTTTCCACACATTATGTATTTCCTTGTTACATGGTCTCCATCTGGGCTAGCAGTATATGGGGTACACGGTCTAACCCTAACCTGAAGGGACTATACTTCGTGTCCATTTGTGTCACACATCATGTAATCTAGAAACATTTTCCCACATGTTCTTGGTCAACACACACTGTCATTTAAAATGTAGAAATACTCTCCAACACATGGCTTGGTTTGGAGGACCGGTCCAATGTATTTAATCATGACTACAAAGCATGTACTGCAGAATACATGTCATCTATTCTATTGTTGTATGATCGAGAAGCATTGGCACCTATGTATGAGATCCTCTATTTTATTTTATTCAAAATTTATTGAAAATATCATTTCAATAAGGTGAATGAGAAACCAAATGGAAATAATATATATCGAGTTTCAGATTTGTAAAATAATTAACATGAATTGAAACAACTATATATTAAATGTGTAATTCATGAAAAAATATATTAAAATAATTATAAACTATGTTGTAACCTCTTTGATACAACTTGAAGGATCTGAGCACAGTAGTCACATGGTTTGGAATGCAATAAATTTTTATTTTTATCATGATCAATGATTACCCCGATATTTAATCGATGAGTAATGCTTGTCTCCTTTGAATATAATCAAATATTTAGATAAAGGAGAAAGAGGCATGATTACATTATAAATAATCATGCACATCATGTTTATAATTTATTTAATTATTTTCAAAAAGAAAAATAATACATGGATATTTAGTATTTTTCATTTTTAATGATGTTGATCATCCGGAATGACACTTCCAGATTATCTTATTGTGATTGTATGGGCCCAAACTAGAGTACCTCTAGCGGTGATCCACATGTGCTCTGATGGGCTCCGATCGACACCGCTCATTCTCCCGGTTCTATCATTGATAAGCGAGTGTCTGGTGTTGGTAATTCTTGATCTCTTGTTCTTCGGCATTGAAAAAAATCTATCATTCTTGAGAGGGGAGAAAATAAGATTCCAGAGAGAAATTTTATGGCTTAACAATTTTGAATTCACCAAGCGTGTGGTTTGGTGTATAGAACAATAGACCTAAATGTCGATTTATATACGTGGATGTTCGGTTACAATATTTAATTACCAAAAAATAATTAAATACATTCATGATCATTGAAAAAACCCATTATCATAATAATTATACCGCATCATTATTCAATGTGCGACAGCTTGCGCAAAACAGAATTATAAATTAAATTTCCATGTCACAAAATAATAGTACTGTCAATATTATTTTAACATGTTCCAACTAGTAAAATATGTATTTACCATCTTGAAAATAATAATTTTATAACTAGACTGACTATGGTCCGCTCGAACTCCACGTCAATTTCTTGAACACCTAAATAAATAAATAAATATATTATTCGCTTAAATAAATATTTTATTTACAAACTAGTAAACAAATATTTATTAAATTTTCAATAAATATATATTATTTTATTTATGCGATCATTTTAACATCAATAAAATTATTCCACAGTCTTGAGAATAATATTTATTTCATTATTTAAATTAAAATTGAATTTTATCGAGACCAGAAAAAACAATTAGTGTGTGACCCTCTAGGATTCATTCTTATTGGCCTTTGGTGGTATTTCCTAAAGTCCACGAGTACTGTCTATAAATGCATCATGGAATCCAAGAGAAAAAATGTAAATTTGCAACAACAACATCCAAATACGAACACTCATTGTGTAATATAATATCTTTTTTGAAATATCTCATCAAGAAGGTTTCAGGATAATGTCAACAACTTTTATGCTTGATAGGTTATTCATTGATTACATAAAATAAACTCATCATTACACCATGGCCCTGTAATTTTTTGTGACATTTCTATTTCAAAGGGCCTTGACATCAATAACCATAAATGGAATGTACAAATATCTCCTCGACTTATCCACTAATAACATAAAACTCGTGATGCACCAAACATACCATACTTTTCACCAACTATCTGCATGATGTTTTTCATTAGTAAATCAAAGTGCACGAGTTGTGACACATATAAATGATAATAATAATGTCTATGGATCATTACAAACACTCACACATAGAAATATCATATGACACCAAAACATGTGAAATTTCTACTAGAAGGTATGTTCTCATAATCATTTATATAGAAGTTCACCAAGTGAGAACATCATGAGATGAACTCTCATATGCTTACGAATACTTACACCTGACGGTTTTCATGCTATATGCTTGATCATAGTATGTCATTCAACTGCAGAATTATATTTAAGTATATTGTAATATAATTTCAAGGTTCTCATCATAGAGGAGAACTGACTTGACCTTATCAATATTACAAATACTCAAGGGAATTGTTACATCACAGTCATACAAAATAATGGAAAATATTTAATAATAAATTAAATATCTATGTAATCAATGTATTTTCAATTGGTTCTAGGAAACAAAGTCTTATAGTATGTACCCCATAAGGCTATCAAAAGTCGGGATTTAGTTGAATTCTTATAAGATCACCCATTGTAGGAAAAAACTTTGTTGGAAGCCGAAAATCCAGATGGAGATGTGAAACCCATCCATGAGGACACCCATACATGGGAAATGTACATTAATGGTGCTTCTAGAAGCCCAAATATGAAATGAATGGATGATCCGAATCTCAATACTGTGGGGTTGGTAATTGTACTTGTATCGCCCAAAAAATCTATCTTACCTTACTTTCTACTAAATTCAGAAGTGTGTACCAATAATAAAGAAGAATATCAGGTCCAAATTTCATGATTGAGACTGGAACATCATTTTAAATATAAATCCCTAAAAATGAAGGGTAATTTATAGATAGTCATCAAACACATCAGTGGTGAATATTCCATTTAAATTGATTTATTGGTCTCGTTTATGATATATGTTCATGAAAAGATGGAATAATTCCCACGAAATCCAATTTTGACCTATGTACCCTAGTCTCAAAATTCCCAATCCAACAGTTTCACGAATACTGCCACATCCTTGGTCGATCTAGATGGCAATAAAATATTCATTAGCATTTCCCACCACTGGATTGTCATGCCATTTATCAGAACAAAATACAGATAAATTTTTTGAAATTAGTCTTGTTTATAATCCTTATGGTTACATCTGGATGATTCCCATTGTAAATTACCTTTGGAATGGGAAACTCCTACCAGATAGGGGTGGAGGGGAGCAGGTCTAGTGAAGAGCAGTAAAATTTTCATTCTATAATGGGGTAAACCAATAAAAGGTTCTCTACAACTGGGGCTTTTATGGAGTCCATATCATGTTCATTGATGGAAAATAGATATCTATCGTAATGGAAACGGTTCACACTGGAGCTTGTGGAGAGAACCAATTAGAAACCAAGATCTCTCACCAAATCTGAAGACATGGTTATTACTAGCTCACTATGATACAAGATTATTCCTTATTCACTATGAAGTTCCACTACTTCCATGTTCAGGCCAATTTCATACACAATCCCATAATGTTACATCATAAAGCTAAGTAATCCTGCCCATTCACCACCTCGGGGATGGATGTTGTGAGACCATACCACCCCTCCACAACAAGAGATTTCAAGTTAATTATCATAGCAACCGACTTCTTTTCTAAATGGGGCAATACCATACCACATAAAATATTCAAGGAGAAAAATATCCATATCATTTTGAAGGCCATATTCATCAGTATATTTGGTGTCCCGCATACAATACTGACATACAATGACACCAACATCTTCTCTGATGAGATGGAAAAGCTATACCCGGAGTATGAAATCAAATCCAACCATTCATCCCGCTACCACATGGTGTCTAATCATATGATAGAGGTTTTTAAAAAAACCATGTCCAATATACTCTAAAATATTATTTGATAAGGATATGATATTGTGTCCAAACAAGATCTATCAATCTTTGTGGGATTACCAGACCCTGACCAGCACTACCACCTAGGGAACCCCGTACTCACTAGTATATGGGGAAGAGGTGGTTATTTCTATTGAAATCCATGTTCCATCCCTTATTGTGGACATTTTAGATCAAGGGTCCATTGAAAAAAAATCATAGAGTCTTTTTGATTAGTTTGAGTAGCTAAATGAAAAATATTTTCACACATTACACCATTTAGAAATCTACAAATACCGGATTGCATAAGCCTTCATGAAAAAACTTCTCCTTTGATATTTCCTCAAAGGAGAAATATATTTAATCTTTAGAACCCCAATGATACTAGAGAATAATCCCCAAAAAAATTATCCAAAGTTGGAAGGATCATATGTCATACATAGGTTAAATTCCAATGGAGCATACACTTTAATATCACGATATGGACAACTCATCATAGCTCTCAAAAATGCAATGTTCTTGAAAACATACATCACATAGTTTCATCCCATCATGTCCCAGTCCCAACACTATGATCATAAACTATGATTTGTTTTTCTTACCAACAAGATGATAAAATGTATGTTATTAGCAATGTTTTACACTCTATGACCCTAAAATATGAGTTTTTTCCTTACCAACATGATGATAAAATATAAAGTATTAGCCGTGGTCCAAAATCTATGACCCTAAACAGTGAGTTTTTCTCCTGACCGACATAATGATAAAATTTACGGTATTATACATAGTCAAACTATATGACCCAAAAAAATGAGTTATAATACCCCCATTTTATGGTCCAAACTCAATTACCATAAAATACGAGTCATTTTCGTTTCCACATGACGTTAGACTAAAAGGAAACCATCCCTAAAACATGACATTAAAAGGTGACTTATGTCATCAGTGTAAGACGTTAAAATATATGACAAAAATCATTCTAATCGCATGACAATAAACTCCATGATATCTTATATAACTATGAACATCTTAAGTTTTGTCCTTAGTAGATAAGTTTTGACGCCTCAATCATGGCACTTGGCCCAACCGCCACAAAAATGCCTTCATCATATTCTCTACCTCCCAACACATGTGAAGGAAACCCTATTTCAACTTCTTGATTCTCATGTCGAGAATAACTCACATAATATTAGGACTGATGGTAAATATTATCTTATGCAAACAAGTTAGTGTGAAGTGTGGTATAAATAACAGCCATAGAGAATGTAAATAAATGTTCCAACCCCCATGTCTGAGAAAGATCGGTATATAGAATGATTACATCTACCTATATCTTACTTCATTCCCTTGAATGAAATGTAGGGACGCCTAAATTTTTAAGCTTGTCCCATAAATTTTCAAAATATTTACCTCACAAATCCTCACACAAGGACCAAGTTTGATTGGTATAGAAAATGTTCAGAACTACGTGCAGCATGATTCCTATTGTTGCATGATATGTAGTGATTCCCAAATTTGGAATCCGACACAACCACTATAAAAAATTCTCCATTCCCTGTGTGTATATCATACTTGTACTGAGAGTCCATGAATGGTCCAAATCACATGACCATGAACTTTAAAATTCTTAATTATTTATGTGTGGACCTGTTCTTAGTTTCACAAGATCCCCCACATTCCCATAGCACATGAGAAGTCAAAATATCATGCATCCTCCTATAAATATGAGTCATACCTATTTGGAATCTCCATTAGTTCATAGTTAATAATGGTATGTGTATTTTTTATGTTATCGGGAACATATTTCCCATTGGAAAAACTCCTGACCCCAGGAAAACATGGATCCCCCTAATTATTAAATTCTTTCAGAGACTGATGGCCAGTGTCCTATGGACCACATTTTTTGACTATGCACATCATTCACCGGTGGCTCTACAATGTTTCCCATAAAAATGAATTTCAATTAAAGGCAATGTATTCCCCAGGAGATTCATATCCCATCTTAGTATTCCCAATGTCTTCGAAGACCCACGTCATTCCCCTTGATCCACGTTCCGTTGAGACTATAGTTTTCACCTTCTATCATTACTCTTGTCTAAGAAACTCCAAAAACTATTGATTATGATTAACCCAAAACTATTAACGATCATTATAATATAATAATATTACTCACTTCAAGACTCTAAACTAAATAATAACATATACTCAGAATACGACATTAAACTATGATGAAAAAAACATTTTCATTGTAAAACGTTAAACTCTATTTCATTGTTTTCGGCCTAAAGTGTCCTATGATGGTGATTTTTCTAGTCTTAGGAAATGACATGGAATCCACATATTCTCTTATTCCTCAAAATGATCGTATATCCTGTGATATTATGGATTCTAGTGAGAGATCCACCGTGACATTATTGAAAAATAGTCCATTAATTTGGTCCTAGAAGCATGACCGTAAAAGGCATGTCAGAGTTCACTTCCACGAAAGGAACCCAAATCCCTTTCCATGTGATGTTATATGGAGGATACCCCATGGGTGGGAAAAATTCCTCACCCTACGTATGACTCTGATATATGTAAGCTACAACTAGTTCCATGAGTAAGTCATGGCCCAAATTCCCTCAATATGTCAAGATACAATCCTGTCATACCCCAAACATCATGCTATGAGAGATATTGAATCCACATAATCATTCATGGCCATCTTTTATTGAAGGTCGATGTCCCACAGACAACATTGATTGAATATTCACAACCTCCCCCATGGCTATGAATATGTTTTCCACAAAAATGGCTATCAATCAAAGGAAAATAAGCCCTAAGGAGTGTCCTAGACTATCTAAGTACACACAAGGGCCTCCAAGCCTCATTACATCACTCTTCATTCGTGGGCCCTCAAAGTCATGGTTTACATTTTCTTCCCTTCACAAAACCTGGATATAATAGAAAATATGGGCCTCATTCATCTATGGTCCCTTTTAAGGCTTCTGACGATACCACATTCATAAGCATGATGTTGATCCGTATACAAAAGAAGAGTGCCCCACTCATTTCTGGGTTTCCCTGAAAATTGTTAGTTAAAATTCCTCTTTTTTGTGTTTAGGTACGACCCTTGTCAACGGTCACTTACTATATTTAGAAATTTCCCAATCACTATAATCCTTTAAAGACATAAAAAATTTATGGTAAGTGTGTTACATACACCTTTGATTGATTGTTCATATCATCCCACAATGGATATGAATACATTTCCTACCAAATTATATGTTAATCAAAGTAAAATTCTTCTCAGGAGAGTCCTTTCAAGTGTTTGGAAAGTGGGATGACATTCATGTGATTTCCCCCTAGGTATGTAAAATTTTTAGATAATGACTTACATACCTTATTCATTCCAAATACCCCTTATATAATAAATACTTCTAATAGAACTAAATAATCACCATCTCTCTCTCACTAAATTAAGAACCGTATGGGACCAAAATTCCACTCAAATACGATATGATTGTGCCTAATACTTATAGACACCAATAATTTATCCACCACCCACTGTGGATCCCAACATGTAAATAAATTCAAAATGTTGCATAATCCTACTAGGACATCAGATATGCAAGGATAGTGTCCAGAAAACACCTTTGATTTACTATGCACATAATGACCGGTGAGACTGCATTTGTTTCTTAAAAATGACCATAAATAAAAAGGAAAAATTTTCATAAGAGAATCATTTCCTACTACTATAAACCTAAAACTAATCCAAATGGTCAATTATGTCCATAATTACAAACCTAGGGTCAAGAAAAATCTCCAATTCATGTATGAAAGATATTGAACATTCCCATTTGACCAATTCTGATTCAAGGCCCTGTCCAGTTAAGTTTGATAAAAGTTTTTTCGATCTAAAACATCACTAATAAATTTGATTGTCCAAACTATTAACAACAAAATAATGAAAAAGAAACCATACTTGGTAGAGGAAAAATTCACAGAATTCATCTCTAGGTAAAAGTTTAGTATTGGATAATTAAAAAAAATTGAGCCATCATGAAATACATAATACTTGTTATGTCAAAAACACACAAAGTGTGGCTAAGAAAAATTAAATTATACCCGCTAATCCCATTCAAAATAGGCTTAGGAAAAAATTAGGGAAAAATGAAAAATGACACAAATGTTCATGACATTGTTCCATAAAACCTCAGAAATAGTTGAACTATACTCACTGAGTCTCACGCTGTAGGAAAAAAATGTGAAGAGTCGATTATTTCAGATTACTGTTCATGGAATACAATTAATTACTAATGTAAATGATGATTATATGATTAATTATGATCAATTTACATGACAAGAAAAAGAAAGTGTAATGGATTTAATGGAAAATCATTTTTATTTAGTTCATACAAAATGTAGTAATATCCCCAGTCTGGAGTCTCTTCAATGTAGGAAAATTGAATAGTTCTTAACATGGTGTGCGGAAAAGATACAATGAGGAACAGTTCTCCCTTTCCAAAAAGATGGAAGGTGATTGCATCATTCAATAAATAGTTTTCTCCAATGAAGATCTATGCTCTGTTTTTTCCTTGACTTTTAGACACACGCACTCTAGAACAACTTTATGTTCTTGTCCATTAGTATGAATATATGTGAGGAGATGATTTAGGTAGATTACTGATTAAGATTGGGTGATTGAACCTAGAGTCACCAATATGTACCATGAATTCCACCATCAGTAAGGGTTGCTGGGAATTTAGTGAGAAGTAGCTATTTTTGTTATGAGGTGTTCCACCGACTAGTAGGTTATGGAAGAACATCAGCGGAAGGCTGGGATTTTACTGAACTTACCTATTATGTATTGGAAATGGAATGATGATGTGATAGATTTTGTGAGGGGTTACCAAGGTCACCTAGAGTAATCAATGATGTGTGGGTAGTAGTTGGTAGGCTTATGAAGGTCTCTCAATTATTTTTGATTTAGAACACATACAATGTTGATGAGATTGGAAGGATTTTATCCAATAGGTGGTATGAATTCATGGGGTACCTCGTTCTATCATTTTTTATCGGTCTTCCTATTTACATATCAATTTTTGAAGTGTTTTCAGAGGGTGTTGGGTACACTGGTGCTTCTAAACCCAGCATACCAATCCCAGACTGATGGCGAGTCATAGTGTATGATATAGGTGCTATAGGACATGTTTTGTGTATGTGTCATAGACTTTGGGGTATCCTTGGAGAAGCATATTCCCCATGTTGAGTTTGCGTATAATAATAGTTTTTAGGTGACTATACATATAACACCTTATGAGGATTTATATGCTCCTCCATGTCAATCTCGCTTGTGATAGTTAAATGAAGGTGAGGTAGACTTTCTATGACCATATCCCATGAAGGAAACTTCTTGAGAAGGTCCATGATGAACCCAATTTGTGTATACATTACCATATATTTAATTGAAGATAAAAACATGTTTTCAGCAAATATCTGTTGTTTTATGAACATACTCTTTGATTTTGGTGATTCTGTTTACTTTCAGGAGCTTTCTGGCTAAATACACGAATCTAGGGAAGCCTGTAAAAATTTTGAAACTACGTGGCGTGTAATTTTATACACACCGTGTACATCCAGACAGGGACACGGTTTGAAAGAGGGAGTAAACACCCATGTCACTAGGAAGAAGATACACCCCGTGTCAGGCGGCGATACACGCCATGTACTACTTTCTAGAAGCGGTTATAGCTGAGAAAACACCACGCACCCATGTGGCCATTGAAGGAGACACGACGTGTTTGAAATTCTACACGCCGTGTCTACTATTCTAGAAGGGGTTGGCGGAAAAACATATGAGACTACACCCCATGTATGGAGGCTCTACACGCCGTGTATACCCAACCACCAGGTGACGCCATGTTCAAAAGTCAAAGACGGTGTTTTAGGCCACCTACCCATGGAGAAATTGGCGCCAAAGCGCGTTGACGAAAAGTACACGGTGTGTACTTTCTATACACGTCGTGTACTTTATTTTTCTATAAAAAGAGTCCTTGGCCTATGGATTTTGGAGTTCAAAACCTTTGGAGGAGAGTAGAAGCTCTGTTACTACCATTCCCGAGCCACCGTGGTGCCATTGTTCCACTACTCCACCTTATGACACCCTACCTCAACGCTTACACGATGAAGCCGTCAGGTATCATTTTTTGTCATTCCTCCTCCACTTTAAATGTGTAACTAAACCCCTCGTGTTGGGGCTGTGGATGAAGGGATCATAATTTGTATGTTGTTATATATAGGTGTGTTTTATCGTTGTAATTCATCTTACTCTTCTTAGTCTACTGTTAAATATAACATGGAATTATGAGCCGGACCAAGGGAAGAATTCTCAGAGATACAAAAGAAAAGTAACGGTGAAAACATCCATGACCATTGGAAGGATTTCACTGATTCAAATAATGGAATGATCTTAATAATGAATTAAGAACACTGACTACCAGACCAAGGAGTAAACTGCTCTAATTCCAAACAAGAGGAACCAGACCAAGGAAATTTTGTAACAAAATGAAATCCAGAATTATTGAATTATTATGACCAATAAAACCATTTAAACAATCTCCATAAGACCTCCTTAATCACCAAAACCACAACACATCTTTTATTCCCATTTTAAAAACTCTATAAATTTACCTATTGTTTTCTTTCAAACTGTATCCATTTCTTCAAAGTAAATTAATTTTGTTTCAATCAAAACCAAAAATCAACCCAATAGATTCTAAATTCTGCATACTTCACCTAGTTAATTATTAACTCAATTGAATTCATGTACGCCACGGTTACCTGTGGATCGACACCGAACTTAAGCTATAACAAAGTTCTAAGAACGACTAATTAATTTGGGACTTATAAAAATTCAATCAACGACAAGCGAGATAAAATTTTGGCACCGTTGCTGGGGACACGTCTAGTTTTAGTGCTAAGTGTTCAATTTTGTTAATAATTGATTGATGTGAAAATAAAAATAAAAAATTATAAAAAATCTCATTTCTAATCCCATTTCAAATTTTCTCTTGTGTTCCATTTTACACCTGGTTTCCATTTTTGTGTTGTGTAGAGCTTACGGTGTATGTTTAGACATTTTACACGATCCATAAGCGCCGAGTCTTCGGAATTAGTTCCGCTTGACCCAGAAATCGAACGGACCTTGCTTCATCGTTGGTGTACATGGACAAAAACTCACATCCATCAACCACAACCCATAGCGAACAAGGAAGAGGGAGAACCAGCTGTAGATGCTGTGACTGAGCATCAATACCAGGATCAGCAGCCTCCCGCTGCTGGTCTACCAGAGCAACCACCTGGAGCCTTCATGGAATTCCTCCCAAGGGATTACCAACAGCCGCCGCAACAACTCTTCCCATGGAAATACTTCTCCCCTCAAGAGTAGTTCATGAAAGCTCCAACCCATCAACAACAACCTCCAAGATGTACCCTTATGGAGTACGGACTTCCATCGATTCACGGAGCTGATACAGGCATTTTTTGTCCTCCGGTCCAGGCCCAGCACTTCGAGATCAGGCCTGCTATTATGAAACTGATCCAGAACACAGTACAATTCGGAGGCCTGACCAGTGAGGACCCGAACGCCCATCTCTCCAACTTTCTAGGGATTTGAGACACATTTCTGTACCATGGTGTGTCTGAGGAAGCCATCTGTCTTCGACTGTTCCCCCTTTCTCTACGGGACAAGGCGAAGGACTGGATCAAGGGGCTGCCACAACGATCTATCCTCACCTGGGAGGAGCTAGCCCAGGTGTTCCTGTCCAAGTACTTCCTACCATCCAAGATGGTGACACCTTGGAATGAGATCCATAACATCTAGCAGCACGACTCCGAGTCGTTGTACGAGTCCTGGGAACGCTTTAAAGAGATGTTATGAAAATGCCCCCATCAAAGACTCCAACTCTGGATGCAAGTCCAGACCTTCTATGGAGGACTTACCACGAATACCATGTTTGTGGCGGACGCTGCTGCTGGAGGTACGGTGATGCGGAAATCCCCCGAAGAACTATTTGAACTACTGGAAGACATGTCAGCTAATAGCATCCAGCAGCACTCTGAGCGGGGGACTCAAAAGCGAGGTACGCACAACATTGATATTACCACTATGTTAGCTGCTCAGTTGGATGTTGTGTCCAAGTAAATTGATGCATTGTACGTCAAAGGGGCATCTCAAGTTCATGCGGAGAACCATCCAGCATGTGGCGACTGTGGTGATAACACCATCATGGGAGAATGATTAGGTTTGACTGGAGGCCCTTCGACGAGCGAGGTGAGTTATGTTGCCCAAAATCGAGGTCCCAACTAGTATCTGCAGTACCATAACCCGGCATGGCGAGATCAACGGAACATAGGCTGGAGCCAACAACAGCAGAATCCTCCGCCCCAGCGACCGCCCAGCTATAACCAGCCTCCATGCCAGAACCAATACCAAAGGCTGCAACAACCCCAGCAGGGGCCTTATCAGCAACAAGGGTATCAAAACCCTCGTCCATAGCATCCAGGGAAGCCACCACATCTACCGGCTCAACAACCACCTCAGCAGGTGAACACATCATGGTTAGAGGATCTAATGACTAAATTCATATCTACTACTGAGACTCGGTTCCAGAATAAGGAAGCTTCGATTCGAGGCTTGGAGAATCAGATTGGCCAGCTGGAAAATCAACTCTCAAGGAGGCAGCCTGGTACACTACCAGGGAACACTAAAAAGAACCCAAGGGAGGTGGCCAATTCTATCATGCTCCGAAGTGGAAAAGAGCTTCAATAGAACTAATCAGCACAACAAGGTGCATCCTCACCCACTGTTGATGAAAAATGTACCAATACCGACCCCTCCTCATCAAAAATCCCACAGAAGGAGGATTTAAAACATAAATAAAAGGAGGTAGTCCAACCATTCAATCCTGGCATACCTTTTCCGGAAATATTGAATCAGAGGAAGCTTTACCACCAGTTTAGCAAATTCATGGATGTGATCAAGATGATACATATCAACATCCCATTTGTAGAGGCCCTGACTCAGATGCCCACCTACGCCAAATTCATGAAGGAAATCCTCTCTAATAAGAGGAAGATGGATGATTTGGGCATTATTTCCCAAAGGAAGGAGTGCTACACGGTGGTTCAACATTCCATTCCTCCAAAACTCCATGTTCTAGGTAGTTTCACCATTCCTTGTACTATTGGATCCTGTGAGTTCAGAAAGGCCCTCTACGACATTGGGTCTCAACAAACTCAAGCCTACTCGCGTAACCCTTCAACTTCCTGATCGATCCATTAAACACCTGAAGGGACTACTGGAGGACGTACTGGTCAAGGTGGGTAGGCTGATCCATCCCACTGATTTCATCATCCTCGACATGGGGGATGACCAGGAAGCACCTCTTATACTTGGAAGACCTTTCTTGGAAACTGGGAAGTTACTAATCAATGTGCACCAAGGGGAGCTTATTTTTTGGTAGGAGATGAAAGAGTTTCCTACAACATCTTCAAAGTCGTCAAACATGATTCCTTGTCAGAGCATGAGGACAGTTATGCAGTGTACACCATGGTTAATCATTTTAGAGAACAAGTGGATGATCTGCTATGTTATTTTACTTCAAATAATATAACTATTCTAGATGTTCTATTAGAAGAAGCACCAGAAGACTTTAAATTCATAGAAGGCCAGGGCGGCCACTATTGGCAGCGTGCAGTTGTTCCTGATAGTTTGGAACGGGACAAGGTGCAGCCACTTGTGCCTTCGATTTTAAAGGTGCCTGAACTCGAACTGAATCATCTTACATCATATCTCAAGTATGGATATTTAGGGCCCAATAAAAAATTGCCTGTTATACATAATTCATAACTATCACAGGAATATGAAGATGCACTTCCGGAGGTTCTTAGACTACGGAAGCATGCTATTGGGTGGACAGTCGCTGATCTGAAGGGCATCAGCCCTACCATATTCACTCATAATGTGATACTTGAAGAAGGTGCCAAGAAATCTCGGCAACCACAACGACGCTTGAATCCTCCCATGAAGAAAGTTGTAATTAAGGAGGTGATCAAATTATTGAATATAGGAATCATTTTTCCCATATCAGATTGTTTGTGGGTGAGACCTCTCTAAGTGGTACTCTAAAAGGGGGTTATCACTATGATTTCAAATAAAAAGATCGAGATCATCCCTACATGCACTATCACGGGTTGGAAAGTCTGTGTGGATTACTGAATGCCAAATGATGCAACAACAAAGGATCACTTCCCCTTCCCATTCATGGATCAAATTCTAGAGAGACTAGTACGGAACAACTTTTATTGCTTCCTTGATGTTATTTCTGGCTCTAACCAAATCTCCATTGATCTAGAGGATTAAGAAAATAGAACATTCATTTGACCCTACGACACATTTGCTTATCGAAGGATGTCTTTTGGCATGTGTAATGCCCCCGCCACCTTCCAATGCTGTATGCTGGCCATCTTCCATGACATGGTGGAACGAATCCTGGAGGTATTCATGGATGATTTTTCCATTTATGGAAAATCATTCACCATTTGTTTACAACACCTAGAACTAGTTTTGGAATGATGTGAGCTCACTACCCTTGTCTTGAACTGGGAAAAGTGTCATTTCATGGTACAAAGTGGCATAGTCATTGGATACAGAATTTCAGTGAAGGGGATAGAGGTGGACCCAGCGAAGATTGAAGTCATTTCATGAATACCTATACCGACTTCCGTCTGCGCCATCCACAGATTCCTGGGGAATGCAGGTTTTTACAGGCGGTTTGTCCGCAACTTCTCCAAAATAGCCCAGCCACTCACCAATCTTCTAACCAAGGATGCCATATTTGAGTTTGATGAGACATGTGTCGGATATTTTGATCATCTAATGCATCGCCTAGTGGAAGCTCCGGTTATGATTTCTACCAACTGGGAGGAACAATTTGAGGTGATGTGTGATGCGAGCGACTATGCAGTGGGAGCAGTTTTGGGCCAGCGACTTGACAGGATTTCCCCACCTATATATTATGCCAGTAGAACACTCAACGAGGCACAGATCAACTACACCACCACATAAAAGGAGATGGTTGCAGTGGTTTTCGCATTTGATAGTTTTCGTTCTTACTTAGTGTTGTCTAATGTTATTTTTTATACTGACCATGCAGCACTAAAGTACCTACTCAACAAGAAAGACGCAAAGCCCCGATTGATCCGCTGGGTACTACTCCTACAAGAATTCGATCATGAGATCCGAGATATGAAATGGAGTGAGAACATCATTACTGACCACCTCTCCTGCCTCGAGCTTTCTCATTTGGAGAAGGAAGACGATCAGAAGATCTGGGAGGATTTTCCGGATGATCACCTCTTTTTGATCAATAAACCACCTCGACCATGGAATGCTGATATCGCTAATTTTTTGGTTACAGGTGTAGTTCACCCTGACCTATCATCCAGCAAAGGAAAAGAATTTTCTTTGATGTGAAAAGGTACATCTGGGAGGATCCTCTGCTATTCCAATATTGTGTAAATGGAGTGATCCGCCATTACATCATAGAGAACAAAGTTCACGGTGTACTAGAGTTCTGTCACGCCTCACCAGTAGGAGGACATCATGGGCCGGACTGTACCATAGCTAAGATCATACAGTCTGTATTTTTCTGGCCACCATGCATAGAGATGCCCGAGCCATTGTTTCTTGTTGCGATCATTGCCAGAGGACAGGTAATGTGGGATGTAGAGCCGAGATGCCTCAACACCCCATCCTGGAGGTCGATATATTCAACATCTGGGAAATTGATTTCATGGGTCCCTTTCCCCCATCTTTTGGGAACACTTACATCCTGGTCTACGTCGACTAAGTCTCTAAATGGGTGGAAGCTATTGCTACAGCTCACGACACAACCAAGGTAGTAATAAATTTCTTAAATAAAAATATTTTTAGCAGGTTTAGAGTTCCACGAGTACTGATCAGTGATAGAGGGTCCCAATATGACAACACATTAATGATAGGAATATTGTCGATGTATGGAGTAAAGCATCAAATGGGGACACCATATCATCCCCAGTCCAGTGGACAGGAAGATCTCTCCAAACGTGAGCTCATGCAGATCCCGGAAATACAGTGAACACTTCGTGGAAGGGCTGGTCCAAGAAGTTAGATGATTCCTTGTGGGCATATAAGACTACTTACAAAACACCACTGGGAATGTCCCTATTTTTCCTCATCTATGGAAAGTCCTGCCATTTTCTAGTAGAATTGGAACACAAAGCCTACTGGGCTGTCAATGCCCTAAATTTTGATCTGAAGGAAGCTGAAGAGAAACAGGTGTTCCAACTGTCAGAACTAGAAGAGATTCGATTAGAGGCATAAGAGAACTCCATGTTGTACAAGGAGAAGACAATAGCCATTCATGACCGGATGATATCACGAAAATCTTTCCAACCGAGTGATCAGGTACTTCTCTTCAATTCTCGCCTTCACTTATTTCTAGGGTAGTTAAAGTCACGCTAGTTGGGACCATTCCACATTGTCCGCCTATTCCATTATGGAGTGGTAGAAATATCTGGAGAAGATGGTCAACCATTCAATGTAAACGGGCAATAGTTGAAAGCTTACCATCATACAGAAAATATTATGGGAACATTGTCCACCCTACACCTCAGGTGAGTATGGTATGTCGGTCGAGCCAACGACCTAAAACAAAGGCACTTCCTGGGAGGCAACCCAGAGGTTACACACCTTGTCCATCTTATATACACATCATGTACTGATCTTTTAAAATTATAATTTTAATAGTATAAATCTCTAGAATACCAAATAAATAACCATGGATGATGCCGATGCTGATGGGAAAGTCACTGGATTTTATTCGAGCCGTCCTCAGTTCGAATCCTCCTGGCCGAACTTCGGCACAGGGTTCTTCCTTTTAATTACACGAAATGTGTGGTATTTTCCTTATATATATATATATATATATGTGTGTGTGTGTGTGTGTGTGTGTGTTTAATAAAACCCATGGTGGGGATGGGCCGATTGGCTGGAATCATAATCCGGTTTCAAAAGACCTGGGTTCGAATCCAGACAACCATCCCATTTCCATCATTTGTTCTTATAATAAAACCACACGACGTGTACTCCGATATACGCCATGATTTTTCAAATAAAAAATAAAAAAAATTTTAAAATACGAAATTACATGCGGGTGAAGTTGGCGAATTGGAAAATTCTCGACACCAGGCTCAAAAGACCCGGTTTCGAATCGCGCTAATCTCCCCGCTGCACCCCCATCCTTTCCAAAATAAAAACCACACGACGTGATTTTCTTTCTTTCCACATCTATAGGCCATATAGAATAAATATATATATTAAATAAATATGTATATTAGAAAAACCTTTTTCTCCAGTGGTTGAGGGCGTCCGTTCGGAAAAGCCGATCGCCGGTTCGAATCCCGCCCCAAGCACCGGACCAAAGGTTGTATTACTCTTTTTCTAATTTTAAAATACATGAAGGGTATTTCCCAATATATGTTGTGTATACGTTTATGTATAATATAATTTGTAGATATATCTATTTTATTATTAACAATAATTATTATATAGTTTACTATAATAATTATATTTATTTATATAATTCAAAAAAAATTGGGATACACGGCGTGTGCCAAACATACACGCCCTGTACTGCGGCTATTTATGACCCGGGCCACCCGGCATGGGGCACTATCGCACAACTGCCCCATCCTTTCTCCTTTCGTCTGGTTTCTCCTCCCGAACGCCACCCGAAACCCCCTTTGCAAGATCCGTCAATTTGGGGCATTTCAAGTTCTGATTTTTCTCACATTTTGATCCTCAGTCCAGGTACACCATTTTTCACCCTCTATTTCAAGTTTTTAGAATTGATTAGGGTGTTAATCGGATCATCTGACCGTTCGGATTCCACCTGTACACGGCCACGAAATGATGAACTCACACCGTGTACTGAGGTACATGGCCACACCCAGCATATATCGAAATTCCCCATATACACGGTGTGTATGTTCGGTACACACCGTGTAGAACATTTTCCTTGGCCCCTCTGTGTGTGGCACATGACACGGCCTGTCACCGCATGTTCCAGAACACGGCGTGTATGTTCAGTACACGTCGTGTCCTTTATTTTAGTAGCCGGCCCGTGTCTGCCCTATACACCGCCTCTCACCCCATATTACTCTACATGGCATGTGTATTTGGTACATGCCGTGTCTAATAGATGTTTAGCCAATCCTTGTCTCACCCTCTGCATGACCATGTTCATCATGTGCAGTACACTCTGTGGCCTGTACCATCATAGTGTGTACTGTTTTCTTTGAACTGATAACATCATGGTCATGTCATTTATATTAAACGACCACCAGCACATTGAGTGAACACGGCGTGTATGTTCGGTACACGCTGTGTAGTGTTACGTGATCTATTTCCACCCTCGGCCTGTCTTTCCAGAGAACACAGGATACTCTATGTTCTGACTACACGCCGTGTACTCTAGAGTACACGCCGTGTACTTTTATTTTTCAGATTTCCCACATTTTCTTTGTTTTATTTTCTTCCTTTTTATTTTTAATTGGTTTTTTTATTTTTCATTCTATTTCAGGATATGGCAGATCATGATCCTTCCAACGGGAAGCAGCCAGCCTCCGCCACCGAGGGCGAGAGGCCTGTCTATCTTCGGATCTGACTCTAACCACCTACACAGCCGGACCCCGACACTACGGTACTTGAGCTCCCTCCATTGGCCATCATGACGCCAATCACTCCCTCATATGAGGTTGGGCCTACTTCTGCTGCACCAGATGCCACATTCTCTATATTATCATTCTCAGCATTTGTTCCCTCCTTGAGCACACCTTCCACTGAGCCACCTTCTTCTTCGGCATATCCACCTCCAGAGCCAGATGTTGCTGCTGCACTGGCACTGGGGCCGGGACCTGCAGGTGATCCCTATCCCTACACGGTTTTCCCGGTCACCGATCTCGCATACGCTAGGTTCTGACACTTATCTAGTCAGCCGATACCATTGAGTGACCGATACCATGACAGCAGCATTCCACAGCAGCTCGGTATTTTGGAAAAGTTGTAGGTGCTTCTCGGACACACCGCCCTCCTCAAGATTTTCCATGTCATCACTCTTGTGTTATGTTATTTATTTTTGGATTTTGCGGCCTCCATTGAGTTCGATGGAGTGGAGTATCGGGAGACACCTGTAGATGCGGTAACCATTGTCCGATTTCGGCTAGGCGACTGACATTTCTCTCTTACTATGACATAGTTTGGACGAGGGTGCGACTTCTACCCCCATCCTATCACCCACCCCCCTTTTATGACTTGACCCAGCCCGAGCACTCTATCCTTACTTCCATGTGGCAGGAGATCACTGGGCCTAACCACCGGTACTCCCCCACTTCTCAGAAGAGCACTCTTATATCCGACCATATCCTTTGCTTTACCCATCGGTGCATCAGCACCATACGTTTCACCCGCCATGTGGATATGGAGGGCATGACTGGCCGTGACATGGAGTTTCTTACCTGTGTCATCTGGCACTCCTACTCAGACCTCCCCTATCTTACTGCCTCTTATTTCCACTCCTTGTTTACCGGCCGTCAGGGTAACCTGAACGGTGGGTTTTAAACCACCCGTCTTTCCCACCACTTAGGGGTATTAGATCCCTCATTACCTCATGACATGATATGTTCTCCCAAGTGGATGGTCTTCTTCATGCTCATTCACATGGGATTGGTCTGGAAGCAGGGGGTGCCTACATCCTTGATCAGGCTCGAGCTCCGCCACCTGCTGACCCCCTGCCCCCGCTCCTCCTTCCCCACCCCTCCAGCTTCTCCTCCTCTCCCACCTCCTACTGACCCCACGTCTTCTGACCTCCCTTCTTCTATCCCATCCCCCATCCCACCTACCCCCACACCCTCGGTCGATCCGACTCTTTCCCTCCGCCTAGCCATGATGGAGCAGAAGTTAGCTCGTATCATCAGTCGTCAGGACACCATTGAACGACATTCGATTCGTCTGGACGACTGCCAGGACCGGATGGAGAATCTGTTGGTTCATATTGCTCAGCATCTTGGTGTTCCACTGCCTCATCCACCAGCCTCTACATCCATTCATGGCCCTTATGCTGCTGCTCCACCCCCATCTCCTGCGTCGGCCACAGATTCTGTTCTGTTGACTACGGTGCACTCTGCTACTGCCACTTCTACCGGGCCAGGGCCTGCTGCTGAGGTTCTGATCCCGAGTCTAGCACCATCGGCTCCTACTTCTTCATCTTCCCTTCCCTATGTAGAGTCAGAGCTTTGCGCTTCCATGCCTCATGCGTCGTCTCTACTGGCCAATACTGTACAGGATGATGCCTCCCCTGATGCGACCCCATGATAGTGACATTTTTCTTTATCCTATATATCTCTTTCGTCATTTTCTCTGATGTGATGTTCAGCATGTTTGTAGTTTTCCTTTTTCTCAATAGTCACTGGTACGGGCATGGAGTGCCTTGGGCATCACATTTCCCAAGGGTAGTATTTTTCCATTTTTATTTTCTTTTTTTTTGGATTTACTTCTTCCATTGATTTCCATTTTTTTGTCCCACAAATCACCCCCTTTCCCACCCTTTACCATATTATTTCACTTAGTGGTCCATGTGCCTTATTCAGTGTGGGGGAGCATCTATCTCTTTTACCTTAATCTTTGCCCGTAAAACTAATCTAGGAGACATCATTATTAGATTCTATATTAGAAAATTTAAAGGAGTTTTGGTTAATAATTCTTATAAATGCTAGAGTTATCCGTAGAAACCTTTGGAAAGGTTACATGCTTATATTAGTTTTTATGTATTTTAAAATGATTGCTGATATAGTTTCAATTGCAACTTTTCGTCCTTGACTAAATTACATTGATTAGGCTACTCATTTATATGAATGTCATGACCTGATTTTCCCTTTACTATTTTTCCACTCCTGAGAGGTATTCTAAAGCCTTTTTCGTATTTTTTTCTAATACCATCTTTCTTGAGAGATTCTTAGGATATGCATCACTACTAGAATTTTCATGTTTTTCTTTTCGACACATGAAGAAATTTTTTAATTACTTTAACATGATTGAGGCACTAGATTGTTTCCACACATTTATCTTGAGACCTACCCTACATTTAATCTTCGTTAAGCCCATAGAATCCATGAACAACCTTTATAGGAAGCCACATTACAAGCCTGTTTCCCTTCATACCCTATTTCTTTTTAATCTTTGCATGATTATTCATTTGAGAATTAAAGAGGTAGTTGGAAATACATGGAATATTTTTGTGTAAAACCATGAAATAAAGTATGGGGGAGTGTCTCTTTATTAGTTGGGGTGAAATCTATTCCAAATATCTACTCATTGTATTCATACGTGTTTCCCTTGTGTTTTGGTTTTTTTTAAAACAAACAAACAACAAGGGGACCTTATGCTAATTTTCCCATGAACCCTACTTTCCTAAGGAAGATGGTGATGATTACAAAGGTATTTGACTGAGCTTGTGAATGATTCATTTTCAGTGAGTTTTACATTGAATATCATGCAATATTGTTTAAAAGAATTATCCTTCCGTTTTCAAGCCTTAGAATTTATTTTCACATCTGAAACTACCTAACCATAGCCACAAAGACATCTGAACCTTATTGATAAATCCCTCATGATTTTTATAAGTAAATATTTCTGAATTAGAGAACAATATATCTTACACACCTATAGATAGAGTGTATATACCTTAAGATTGAGCATAACTTTGAATAAAAACATATTGAGTGTGGAGTGTGATTTTAACTAGTAAGGTAAATCATCAAGTGGCATGCTTATTTTTGAATGGTTGAAAAATGTGTTGAAAGGGGATGAGAGTATTTAATTGCATTATACATGAGGCATGATTTTAATATCTTATGAATTGAATTTTTTTGTGCATTTTAGAAATCTTCCTCAGTAACAATATCAATTATAAATTTGATTAATTAAATGCCTTCATTTTAAAGTATAAGCACTCTTATTTAGATGTTGAGATTTTGATTGAGGGAAAGTAACAGACTAAGTGTAGAGGAATTTGATGCACCCAATTTGTGTATAAATTTCCATATATATATGTGAAGATAAAAACATGTTTTCAGAAAATAGCTGTTGTTTTATGAACATACTCTTTGATTTTGGTGATTTTGTTTACTTTCAGAAGCATTCATTCTAAATACTCGAATCAAGGGAAGCCTGTGAAAATTTTAAAACTACACGTCGTGTACTTTTATACACGCCGTGTACATCCAGATAGGGACACAGACGGAAAAAGGGAGTACACACTCATGTCACCAAGTAGAAGAAACACGCCATGTGAGGCGGCGATGCACGCCGTGTACTACTTTCTAGAAGCGATGACAGATGAGAAAAGTCGACACACCCAAGTGGCCATTGAAGGAGACACGGCATGTTTGAATTTCTACACGCCGTGTCTACTATTCAAGAAGGGGATAGCAGGCAAACTTATGAGACTACATGCCGTGTATGGAAGCGCTACATGCCGTGTATACCCAACCACCAGGCGACGCCGTGTTCAAATGTCAAAGAAAACGTGTTAGGCCACCTACCTGTGGAGAAATTGGCACCAAAGCATGTTGATGAAAAGTACACGGCGTGTAATTTCTATACATGACGTGTACTTTATTTTTATATTAAAAGATTCCTTGACCTACGGATTTGGGAGTCCAAAACCTTTGGAGGATAGAATAAGCTTTGTTGCTACCATTCCTGAACCACCGTGGTACCATAATTCCACTACTCCACCTTCTGACACCCTACCTCAATGCTTACACGATGAATCTGTCAGGTATCACGTGTGTCGTTCCTCCTCCACTTTCTATGTTTAACTACAGACCTCGTTTTGGGGCTGTGGATGAAGGGATCGCAATTTGTATGTTGTTATATATAGTTATTTTTTATCATTGTAATTCATCTTACTCTTCTTAATCTACTGTTAAATATAACTGAGAATTATGAGCCAGACCAAGGGAAGAATTCTCAGCGATACAAAGGAAAAGTAATGGTGAAGACATACATTTCCATTGGAAGGATTTCACCAATTCAAATAATGGACTGAACTTAATAAAGAATTAAGAACACTGACTACCGGACCAAGGAGTCAACTGCTCTAATTCCAAACAAGAGGAACCGGACCAAGGAAATCATGTAACAAAATGAAATCCAGAATGATTGAATTATTATGAACAACACAACCATTTAAACAATCTCCATAAGACCTCATTAATCACCATAGCCCAAGCACGTCTTTTCTTCCCATTTTAAAAACTCTTTAAATTTACATGTTTTTTTCCTTCAAACTGTATCCATTTCTTCAAATTAAATAAATTTAGTTTCAATCAAAACCCAAAATCAACCCAATCGATTCTAAATTCTACATACATCACCTAGTTATGTATTAACTCAATTGAATTCATGCATTCCACGGTTCCCTGCGGATTGACCCAGAATATAAGCTATACTAAATTTCTAAGAACAGGTAATTAATTTGGGATGAATAAAACTTCAATCAACGACCAGAGAGACCATTCCACTTGATTTAGAAATGGATGGCTACAATGCAATCTCATCAGAAATATTATGCTGATCGTCGAGGATGACGTTTATATTTTGAAGTCGAGGATTGAGTTTTCTTATGGGTCGCATGATGGATGGTACATAATAGAATCTGGATACAGTGTAAGATTTCATTGAGATTTTTCAGACCATTTGGGATTCTCGAGCGAGTGGTTTTGGTTTCATATAGGTTGTAGTTACCTTATAGGTACTGAGATATTCAATATATCTTCCACGTATATTAGCTACACAGTTATCTCTTAGAATCGTCTATTGTTTTCATCCTAAGGAGGTTAGGTTTGAGGTGGATGCATCCTTTTAGGATCATCTGATTCATATAGTTGATTGGAGACCGATGGTTATCTACTGTCGGTCAGTTCTTCTCATACATGTTCTATTGCAGAATGAATGAGTATTGGATGAGGCTTGGTAGAGAGAGGCTGGCATACTTGCTCAATGGCGAGAGTTATTCTGGTATATTCATTTACTACCCATGGGAGGGAATACCAGGGATTAATTTATTTTATATGGTATATTTATAAAATTTTTATTCTTCCTTTGAGATATGGTTCCTTCTTTATATTTTTCCATTGCGTTTTTTTGAGAAAATAAGAAACATATTGGAAAAATATTGGAATGAGTGGTTACACACCAGGTAAAACCAAGAACTTTCCATGTAGTATGGATGTGTATGAATGGAATACATGTCAATTGGGCATATCAACAAGGGAAAGTAGAAAAACCAACTACACGCCCTAAACATCCTATTACACACCATGTAGTCATATCAGCAGGCCAAAGAAATTTAGACGGTGGATTTCACCCATTAAATTAATAGTTCAATGATATTCACACCATGTATATGGACTTACATGCCATGTATTCTGTTTTTTTCTCTTAAAACAGGGCGTAGCCTCTAAATTCAAAAGATTAGATAGTGGGATCACCAGGGGAACTCAAAAAGTGCGCCTAAACATCATCCCATTATTGGTTGATCATCCAAATTCCAAATTAATCATCGATAGTGTCGTTTGAATCCTATCAGTGAGTGATCTATTAGTCCATATTTGTTCTAAATAATTATATTCTCAAAGATGTTATTTAAAGTTGAATAAAAATTCCGGTTTCATAGATCTGTAACATTTTATATTGAATTGGATGTCAAGGTTGGACAATGGGAGTTATACTTCAATGAGGTATGCGGCCTCGTTCTTATTTCTCAGTGAAATGTGGATTATATGAGTTGTTGTGCTGCACACCCATGTTTGGGGTGTTTTTTTCATTAAGGAATTTATCTTGTTTATTTCCTATGTATGTTTATGTTATTAATTACATTAATTTAACCATGGTGAAATTTCTAGTTTTGATTACGGTCCAAACTGCGAGCGTGTTTTCCATGGTTAACTATTGTTGGGCCTTTTGGTTTAGGATAACCATCATTATGCATATGTTTTCCCCCTAATGAGTTGCATAAAATGAATTGGTTAATTAAATTATTACCATTGTGAATTGATTCCTAGTTTACCATGTAATAGTGTAAGAATTTCATGTGTTCCCTTATGATGAATTGCTTATATGTAGGGCCTGAAGTTGTTGAATTATTCTTCCTGCACGAAGTGATTTTTCATTCCTGTGGTAATGGTTTTTTAGGAATGTGGGATATGTTTTGACTATCATAAGAAATATAATGTAGAAATGATTTTTTATTTTTGTAGACTTCCTATTGGAATGTTTTAAAATGAGTTTTTACTATTGTAATCCCTTATAACATGTCTTCTAAGTAAAAGATAAATCATGGATTCAATGATCATTTTACATGATTGATTACCTATTTTGGTATCTATTGTGTTTTCTTGAATATAGGATTTACTGGCCATGGATGAATCCCAAGAACATATGTTTATATGTAATTGAACTACTTAATGAACATAAATGGTATAAATTGAACAATACTTTTAGGAATTTTTTATTTTTAGTACTTCTTAGATTAATGTTTTCATTATTGTAAAGTATTGCTTCATATACTCACTAACAGATTGGCCCAATACTTTAGTGGTTTTCTACATGGATTTATTTATCAATCCATATTTATGACAGGTTTTGGGCACAAACAGATTATTTGATACATGTATTGATATAGGAAATGATTCCTATACAAGCATGTGATTGCTTCTTAGGAGGAGAAGAGAATTGGAACAATCCAAGGCTTTCGATGATGCTATGTTTCATTCATTATTTTTTTACCTTATTATTTTATTGCAGCTGATAAAAGTGTATCTTGTTTTCCCTTCATTCAAAGAACATGTGACATGCTATATCATTATGAAGTTATAGGCATTCTGGTTACATTTTCCATTCAGCATTTCATTATTTACATCTGTTGCATATTGTTCACTACATCTACTAATGTTATTATTTATTCTGTTCTGTTACACTCTACAAATGAAGGAATAGTTTCCCCACTATAGAATCCAAGGACCTCGCTGCTAGTTGGTTTCCTCCGGTGATATGGACAATGTGCTTGAGGCCATGTTGCCAACAAGGAATGAGGTACATTTTAGTGGAATCCATATCCAAGACGTGACAAATAAAATTGGTAATAGGATAGAAATTATTATAAATAAATTATAAATATAATAATAAAATATGCATGTTTTGAAATAATTTTTAATAAATGAATGGAAGTAGACAATATAGGCTTATAGTTTTATTTATAGCATCCCTAATATTTTCTATTCATATTATAATCTATGTAATTACCCAAATAGTAAAATATCTAATGCAATATTACATGACCAGATTAAAAAATTGAAGTATAATCATATCATGGTAACTCAAAATCAGATCATTAAAAATTATGTCATAATATACTTTATAAATTTAAAACATTTAATTTATTGTGTTTTCACTCATCCACAAACCACTACTAACCCATACCTCTATTAATTTTATAGAAAGAGAGGATTCCCCAAATAATAAAATTGGTTATAGGTTATTTTGGTATTGATAAAAGGTTTTATTCATAATTTTTTTATCAACCATAAATTAGATGAAATTATTGATTTCTCACATACATGAAGAGAAAAGGAAAATGGCTAACAAACCCACCACAGTACATATCATCCACCAAGAGATTGTCATTATTTTAACTTTGTGAGGATATGATATAATAATCTAATACGATTATGAATCAATAGAATGTGGATAAAGGTATATATAGTTTATTATAAATTTAATGAATGAAAATGGAATATAAGTTGTCTCTGAAAAAACCAATTATGATTCAATGAAATAATGAATCTAGTATCATACATGGAGAAAGTTCATGGGAGGTGAACCTAAAAAATGGATTTTTATGAGGATATTGGTGTAATTGACAATATATGTCATATAATATTGTGATTTTGTGTTTTATTTTATAGATATATAGTTAATACAAATGAAAAAGTGTAATAGAATCCCATCATAACTTTTTTGGATCTAATTTATGTTCTTGTAAAAGAGTTAGTACCATGACTAGCCTCGATCAGATTTTTTTTGACTCCTCTAGACATTTAATATGAGTTATAATCATATACAGAGACCATATCCTACAGAAATTTACCAATAAAAAATTATATAAACGACCTATTAACATCATTATCTGTAGAGAGGTACCTAATAGAATATATATTCAAAATTTAGATAATGCTTCATTACGAAGAAAGTATGTGTCATTAAAACATCCCCAAAATCTGAAATGGTTTCCCTAAAAATATTCCATTATATATGATGAATAATAGAATTAAAAAATTTTAAATTATGGAATATAACTCCCAGGTTTCATATTATAGCTTCTAGTATTTCCACATAATAAAATACGAAGAATCACCTTTCTTGAACATCCTTCTATATCCAATTAATGTTACAAAAAGTACACTCTTGATAGAATATTTTATTATTACTCCCAAAGACATCATATTAGATTACCTGATAAGGGTAGAGAAAATAATTTTTCAATTGAAAAATTGTAATGATATTGTGAATTACATGTAACTAAGTTGAAATGAAACCTTTTGGAAATTGTACATATTTAATAATATATACCAAATATATGAAATATCTTAGAGTTTTTTTCATTATTTTAACATTACATGATTACCCATCCTTGGAAAGTTACTAAGAAACATATTGCCATGACCCGTCCCCCAGGGCCCATATAGTGAGTACCCCAAGCCCGCCTTTCATAGGAAAGGGGCTGGTGACTAGCACCAATGGCATAATTCCCTAAAAACTGGGAAGACATTTCTTCTATAAATCATAAACACACAAAACCAGAGTAAAAGCGGAAGGAAGATATATGTAAAAGCTGTATAAAATGTGTCCTGAAAGTAATGGGGCCAGAAATACAAGCCCAACAGTGAAGTACCAGGAAAGGAAAAATATGTACGACCAAAAAGACAAACAACTGGAAGGTGTCTAGCAGCTCCTGGATCGTTCACCCCGGATCCTACCTGAATGGTAGTTATAGATAGCCTCCCTAGTGCTCCACGTCCATCCATCTCCCACGAGTACCGACTCCTCATGAGTTCCACCTCTGGGTACCATCCAGTCCTCAAACACTCCACCTCGGTCAGCGCTCTTCGTCGTCTGAATCCATCACAACGAGGTGTGGGCATAACCCGTGCCAGGGTGAGTATATCGATACTCAGTAGGTATCCCGAGACCCTCAAGGTCTCACAAAATCAATCTAGGATAAATAAAAAAGTACGAAATCAACAGATAACCATTATTTGGTATATGCACATATATATACCAATTTTTTCGATTAACGCATCTCAATCATGAGGAAAACAAAAAGTTCATTGACTTAGCTCAAACCAGGATTTTTATTCACAAAGTCGAAACCACGAATACTAGAGAAATCTTCCTCTATGAAGCATAGTAGTCTTGTCATGACTCTGTGGTGCTACTCCCTAACCTTAGACTGATGAGGTACTCATCTTGTCGTGTACCGCAGGTCTGCCACCTCACACAGAAGCGCTCCCGGACATGGGTATGCCACCTCACACAGTATCACTCCCCCTGATAGCCTACAGAGGTACTCTGTTTATCGAGTACCGTGGGTATTCCGCCTCACACAGTATCTCTCCTCCTCCATGGTTCTTCCACCTCACAAAGTAGTTCTCCCCATTGGGCTAGTTAAGTCACTCCGAAACGAATCATACAAGTAGTCATCAGGTCTTAGCCAGTTACTAGGTCTCCATACTATGTATTCTCATCTCCGGGAGGATCTTATCCATGAGCAACTGGTTGATACTCCATGTGTCATAATTTCACACAAACAAGTAACACAAGGACTACCACATCATATGGGTCTGAATGCAATTGACTACGCGTCAATAGGACACCCGGTCTGTGAGTCATTAGCATTTTAGTCCCGGGGGCCCGGTTGGTTTCATGTACGAACCAACCTAACCGTACCTCTATTATACCCCGAACTCCCATGGGGTGTACTCAAGAGACTGTTTCTCAAAGATATTACCAACTCCACATCATAGGGGGATAATCCAAACAAAAAGTATCCCAGATAATGTGTACAAGATGACCAAGACATTTACCTAAAAGTACACGACGTGTTGGTATACGGTACATGCCGTGTAGTCAGACATCGGGTACTGCCCCTGTGCAATGGCCCGTGTCGAAGGGATGTTCATGTAGAAAAGTAAGTACACTACGTGTGGTATGGTTACACGTCTTGTCCAATAATCTAGGGTCGTCTCAGTGTATGCCGGCCATGTGCCCGTACATGACCTTAACATGTGTTCTCCAACTAGTGTAATTGGTAAATGAGTTAACATGTACCACTGGACATGTCTGTCCATGTGGTAGAGTACATGCCCCTTTACTCCACACCTTGTCCGTGTGTCCCCCGGATATACACCGAGTCTCGTGAATCTGTTTCTTCCGTTCTGTGTAGAGAGTACGCGTCATGCCTCTTGGCCGTGTAATTCCCAAAATACACGCCGACTCTCCCATAGCTGCCACATCCTTACTGTGTGGCGAGTACACACCGTGTGACAGAGGTCACACGCTGTGTGTTAGCCGTATGAAATCCGAAAACAAAGATGCAGAATTCCCGCACTACACGGTGTGTTCTCAAGAAGTACACACCGTGTAGTCCGGAATTTTCTAGAAATGACGCCTCTGGCCCACATGGCTCCCTTGATGCTCGTTCTTCATTCCGACTATTTTTTTGTCATGAAATTTCAGACTCTAGGATTCCTTGATGTCCCAAAGTCGATTCCCATGTTATTGGTCTTCTGATCGGCTCCGAAAACACGTTTTGAATTCATGCTCGAAGAACGGACGAGGAACGGTCCATCCAATTCCGGTCTAAACTGTTGCCCGCTATAGTCGTCGCACCTCCTCTAGGTCATTGTGATGTTGAGTATTCAATTATCGGATCGTTACATTTCATAATGAACCCATAAAAATCCATTGTTCATCACCCATGAAGAGAACAAAGAACCACCAACAATCACAATAATGGCGGAGGATTCGAACCGTGTTATTTGGGAACATTCTCTTCGAATTAGTTCGGTAGTAGGTGATTAAAGATAAAAAACAAGAAAGAAAGAGGATTCAACATTGATCCAATCAAAACACACCCCTACCTCACAATTGACATCGCACATCGTCGAGCCGTGGAAAATGAGCATCACAGAAGACCAGTGTCGTCCTGTCAAAGTTAGAGGAAGTGTCGTTGATTCTGATGACGTCCGGGGAAAAAGAAATAATGAAGTTTCTTCACATCCATCGATTCATGCAGTGTTCTTTGTGTTCTTTTTCGGAGAAGAACACTTTTCTTTTATTACTCCAGAGCCTTCCCAAAGTGAATAATTTCCAACCCAATATGAAACAATAGGCTTCTCCTATTAAAATAATATGGCCATGACTTTCGAATTAATTCAAATTGAATCAATTAATTAAGGATGCTGAGTTAATTAAATTGATGAGGTTGGAACATTAATGAGGGAAGGGTGGAATGTGGAGAGGCTCTACCAAAATAAATGAGGGGTTGTTGTCAAATAAATTAAATGGGTGTGTTAATGGCGGTTTAAGGGAGTTGAGGGGTTAAGGCCTCGTGTGGGCCCCACCACCCTTAGTTATATCATCCCATTGGATGTTAGGTGGGTGTGGGCCCCACCCCTAACCCCAACTTGTTGAAAATAACCAACTCATATAAATAAATTGGGGTATAACAATTTTATTTAGCTTTTCATAAATCCCCAAATAATTACCTCTCAACCCGCATAAAACGCAAATGTGGTAAAGATCCTCTGACGTTAATATCGGAGCTGCGTGTGACAACTAGGTCCCAGTGACAGCACATCCACCCCACCCTTAACAAGGCCGTTGGGATCTAGCCTACCTGATACCACCAGTTTCCCCACAAAAACATGGGGCCCACCCCAGGGTCCACCCACATGCCTGAACGGGTCATCTGACAAATAATTGTCCCCATAGGCCAACGCATGTCCTTTCCAGTGTGCTTTGTCATCACTCACACACACCATGGGAAAAATCACAGAAGGTCGCCCATCTAGATCACTAATCCAGGCCAAGAACGCTTAATTGTGGAGGTTTAATCAGACAAGATCCCGAAAAGGACGTTTCACCTTGTTGACATGAGTCGTATCATTTGGGGATGTTACAATCACCCCCCATTAGAGCACAAGGCCCTCGTTGTGGGCCCTATATCTCATACCAGGTAGTGCACCACAATTAAGGCTGGGTACCACCTCTGATACCAAATGTGACAATCGGGTCCCACCCTCTAGTAGCCCCGAAGACATGTGGGCCCCACCGTAGGTCCCACCCACGTGCCCGAATGGGTTATCTGACTAATGACTGTCCCCATAGGCCAACACATCTCCTTTCCAGTGGGCTTTTTCCTCACTCACACAAACCCTCGGAAAATTCCCAGAAGGTCACCCATCTTGATCACTACTCCAGGCCAAGCACACTTAACTGTGGAGTTCTAATCAGACAGGCTCCTGAAAAGGGAGGTGCACCTTGTTGACATTAGTCATATAATTTAGTCATTTAAACCTCTATCATTTAGGGATGTTACATTGTGAGTTCATCGGTGTCTTAGAATTTCAATTCTAAGCACCAGTTCAAAAAGATAGAGAATCCTGCACGTACGTTTACTGAACGTACCTGAAAAAAATGTCAACAAATTATTTCGGGCACACCAAGCCTCAGAATTAGGTGCCGTCAGAACCCGCAGACTCGTAAAATTTCAAAAGTATTTATGAAACAAAATTCCCTTGAAATATCATGGTCTTTACATTACCCCCTCCTCAGGCCTTTACATCCCCGTAAAGCTACAACACACACTAGGGAAAAAAGAGGAACAGAGAACACATCTGAGCCTCCCTCTCCCATTTGCTCCCCTGGAGGTTCCCATAATGCCAGCGAATGCGCACAAGAGAAATCGACCATCCACGTAGGACCCGCTCCTGTCGATTCTATATCTCCACAGGAACCACTGTGAATGTCATCCCGTCATCGATTTCCAACACCCCGTGGTTGATGTTTTGGGACGGATCATGCATGCATCTCCTCAGCTGAGATACATGTAAGACGTCATGCAACCAATGCAACTGAGGATGAAGGGCTAGGAGGTAAGCCACCATGCCTACACTGTTGAATAAATGGAGGAGTGATTGTAAATATGATGCACCATCCCTATCCACAAAGGATATCAACAACGTGGCCAGATTCTCTGTCACCTTTCCTGGAAGCTGAATACCAATCCTCCTGCTTAGCACATCCTCAACAACATTCCCCATCGCAAGAATATGGAATATCTCAAAGTCATAATCCAAGAAGAACTCAAGACATCACTCTTGTCTCAGGTTCATATTCTTCTGAAAGAAGACACACCTGAGACTATTGAGATTAGACTGAACCATAAACTATTCGCTCAACAAAAAATGGGTGAGAGTAGCCAAATATAAGAACTCGACTTCACCCTTCTTCTCTTACGTTTTATAAGAGCTGTAAAAATTTCTCTGTCGAAAAGGAAAATCTGGTCTCATCCCTTGGGTTAACCACGACCTTTTTCTAAAACAATCAATCCCATTATGAATGATACTAATTCATGTCATGGACAATGTCATAAGGACTTGATGCTACTACCATGATATCCAACCATTAGTCTCAGCTCTAATGGTTGAGTCACTCTGTCGACATTAGTGTGTGGTTATTGGGTCTACTCTAGTAGAAATCGCAAAAGTGAGGTTCAAGTCAAAAGATTAAACTGGAACTTCTTAGTATTATCCACACAAAAAGGAAATAAATAAAATGTCACAAAGAAAAGTGTATTTTATTACTCCCGCTCAATGTACAATGAAACATTAAAAGCACAAACAACAACATCAATGAAGCTAGATGCATCATGAACAAAGGCCCTTACGCCTGGAACTAGCCCCACTCCTATCTATATGCTTCGGGAGCTCCATGTTCATATGCTTCAGGTGCCTGAAGCTGTGATCTACACTGTCCAACCATTCTCTATGGTGGGGGTGAACCTACTGGTGGTGGTGGTGGTAACACCTCGAAGAGTGATACACCACCAGCTACACGGCCAGCTCCTCTACCACATTCTCCTTCTCTATGCGGTCCATCACGATCAAACCTATGCCTCTTCATGGGAGGTCCTTCCTCTATCTGATGATCGTCTGAGTGGCGGGTTGGACAGTCACGAGCCACGTGACCCTGTCTGTAGAATGAGTAACTCTTCCTAGCAGGTCTGGGTCTATCTCCACCATGGGTGCCTCGCACTGCCGACCCCAAGTCGTGCGATCGACCACCTGTGGGTCTGGTCCTCTTAGACCCCTATGTCATATGTCTATTTCCTGCTACAGAAGACTCTGCTGCATGTCGACTAGTAGTGGGTCCCACTACTGGAGATTTATCAACAAGAAAACTCTCCACTAGGAGGGCTCTCTCCAACACCCCTGTCTGCATCGGGATGATGTGCGAAACAACTAATGCTCTAATCTCTCGCCTGAGCCCCGGCTCGAAGGACCGAGATCCGAAGAAAGGGACCCATACCATATATTTGGAGTAGCACGATAGGTCAGTGAAATTTTCTGAGTACTGCGCCACCATCATGATACCCTGTTGTAGATGTAGTATCTCTTATATCTGCACCACTCAACGGGTGGTTGGTACAGACTCCACCTGGAACAAGATCTCGAAGTCTGCCCAGAGGAGTGTCGCCTCGTCATGCATTTGGAGTATCCGGCTCAACCATCTTCCTGAAGCTGCCTAAAGAAGGCAGACATTAAGGATCACCTGGAAGTCTGTTGGTGTCCCTACTAGCCGGAAAACTCTCACCACAGCCTCCTGCCAATCCTCAGCCACCTCTAGGTCCGTCTATCACCGAAACCTGGGTGGCCTCTGGCGCTGGAGCTCGTGCAACGTGCTCAAGCGGTGTGCATCGCCTGCTACTGGGGCTGGTGGCATCAGTTTCCCAATGGGTGGTAGTACATCTGATGCCTCTGCTGGTGCCTCAATGGGAAGAGGTCCCTATACTGAGGCCTCATCGCTCAGCGGGCTGTTAGTACATTCAACTCTCGGGGCTCTAATTAGTCGTCTGTGAAGAGGCATCCTAAAAGAACAGATGTGACACGGTGAAGAGACTATACCTGGTGAGCTGACATGGTTTGAGCTGCCATAAATAATACTTTTGAAAACACACAGGCAATTAGTGATTTCGCGAACTACATCGGAAATCAGAAGTCTGGGTCCTGGTGTATGGATACGTCAGCCACTCGCCCCAACACTAGACTCTGTGAACTAAATACCACACATAGTACCCTTAAATTCATTGCTTCATAGAAATAAAATATCATACTCATATGTTTTTCGGTAGAACAGACTCCTCTGAAACCAATTTTTCCTAAACCGTCCCCCAGGGCCCGTATCGTGACTACCCAAGCCTGCCTTGCATAGGACAAGGGCAGGCGACAAGCACCAAAGGCGTAATTCCCTAAAAACTGGGAAGGAATTGCCTTTATAAAACGTAAACACACACAACCAGTGTACAAGCAGAAGAAAACACTAAGTAAAAGCAGTATGACAAGTGTACTGAAAGTAAAGGGGCTGGAAATACAATCCCAATAGTAAAGTACAAGGAAAGGACAAACCGGTACAACCAAAAAGAAAAAAACATGGTAGGTGTCTACCACCTCCTGGATCGTCCACCACGGATCCTACCTAAAGGGTAGTACATATATCCTCCCCAGTGCTCCACGTCCTTCTGTCTCCTCCGAGTACCAACTCGTCATGGGGTACACCTCCAGTTACCATCCAATCCACGTACACTCTTCCTCGGTTAGTGGTTTCTGTTGTCTGCATCCAACACAACGAGGTGCGGGAATAGCCCGTACATGGGTGAGTATAAAGATACTACATAGGGTTACCGAGACCCTCATGGTCTCACAAAATAAAACAATGATAAACCAAAATGTATGAAATCAATGGATAACCATTACTTGGTATATACCCATATATATATCTATGTTATCAAGTAACCCATCTCAATCATGAGGAAAACACAAAGGTCATTGACTCAGCTCAAACCAGGTTTTTTATTCAGGAAGTCGAAACCCTTACTGCTAGAGAACTCCTCCTCTATCGAGTACTATAGTCATATCATCACATGGTGGTGATACTCATTATCATTAGACTGCTGATGTACTTCTCATGTCGTGTACCACTGGTCTACCTCCTCATACAATAGCACTCCCCGCCATGGGTCTACCACCTCACACAATAGCACTCCCCCTGATAGCCAACAGAGGTACTCCTTCTGTCGAGTACATCGGGTTTTCCGCCTCACACAGTAGCGCTCCTCCTCCATGGATCTGCCACCTCAAATGGTATTGCTCCCCGCTGGGCTAGTCAAGTCACTCCGAAACTAATCGGACAAGCAGCCATCAGGTCTCATCCGGTTAGTAGGTCTACATACATTGTATGAACATCTCTAAGAGGATCTGCTCCACAAGCTATTGGTTGATACTCCAGGTGTCATGAAGTCCCGTAAAGTAGTAACACATGGTATTCCACGTTATACAGGTCTCAACACAACATACGGCGCATCAATCGGATGCCCGGTCTGTGAGTTATTAACATTTTAGTCTGAGGGTCCATTTTTATTTTCTTTCTTTTTGGATTTACTTCATCCTCTGCTTTCCGTCATTTTGTCCCACATATCACCCCCTTTCCCACCCTTTACCTTAGAATTGCACTTGGATGGCCATGCGCCTTATTCAGTGTGGGGGAGCATCTATCTCATTCACCTTAGTCTTTTCCCTTATACTAATCTAAGAGACATCATTATTAGATTCTATATTTAAAAATTTAAAGCAATTTTGGTTAATCATTTTTATAAAGACTAGAGTTATCAGTAGAAACATTAGGAAATTTTGCATGCTTATTTTAGTTTTTATGTATTTTAAAATGATTGTTGATATAGTTTCAATTGAAACTTTTCGTCCGTGACTAAATTAAATTGATTAGGCTACTCATTTATATGCATGTCATGACCTGATTGTCTATTTATTTATTTTTACTACTGAGAGGTATTCTAAACCCTTTTTCATATTTCTTTTATAATACCCTCTTTTTTGAGAGATTCCTAGGATATGCATCACTACTAGAATTTGTATGCTTTTATTTTTGACACATGAAGAAGTTTTTGAATTGCTTTAACATAATTGAGGCACTATATTGTTTCCACCCCTTTATCTTGAGACCTACCCTACATTTAATCTTCTTTAAGCCCATAAAAGACATGAAAAACCTTTATAGGAAGCCACATTATAGGCCTATTTTCCTTCCTACCCAATTTTTTTTTAAACTTTTCATGATTATTCACTTGAGCTTTAAAGAAGGAGTTGGAAATACATAGAATATTTTTGTGTACAGCCATGATATAAAGTGTGGGGGAGTGCCTCTTGATTATTTGGGGCAGAATGGGTTCCAAATATCTACTCATTTTATTCACAAGTGTTTCCCTTGTGTTTTGGTTTTTTTAAAAAAAAAAACTACAAGGGGACCTTATGCTTATTTTCCCATGAACTATACTTGCCTATAGAAGATGGTGACGATTAGAAAGGCATTTGACTGAGCTTGTGAAGGATGCATTTTCAGTGAGTTTTACATTGAATATCATGCAATGTTGTTTAAAGGAATCAGCCTTCCTTTTTTAGGCTTGATAATTTATTTTCACATCTGAACCTACCAAACCATAGCCACAGAGACATATGAACCTTATTGATAAAGCCCTCATGATTTTTGTAATTCAATTTTTCTGAAGTAGTGAACAAGATATCTTTGCAAACCAATGGATAGAGTGTATATACCTTAAGATTGAGCATAACTTTGATTAATAACATCTTGAGTGTGGTGTGTGATTTTAACTGGTAAGGTAAATCATCAAGTGGCATTCTTATTTTTGAAAGGTTGAAAAATGTGTTGAAAGAGGATGAGAGTATTTAATTTCATTATACATGAGGTATGATTCCAATATCATATGAATTGAATTTGTTTGTTCCTTTTAGAAATCTTCCTTAGTATCTTTATCAGTTATACGTTTGATTAATAAAATTCATTCCTTTTAAAGTATAGGCTCTATTAATTACATGTTGTGATTTTTCTTGAGGGAAAGAAAAAGACTAAGTCTAGGTGAATTTGATGCACCCAATTTTTGTATACATTTCCGTATATATAATTGAAGATAAAAACATGTTTTTAGAAAATATCTGTTGTTTTATGAACATACACATTGATGTTGGTGATTCTGTTTACATTCAGAAGCTTTCTGGCTAAATACACGAATCAAGGGAAGCTTGTGAAAATTTTGAAACTACACGACGTGTACTTTTATACACTCCATGTACATCCAGAGAAGGACACATACCAAATGAGGGAGTACACGCCCATGTCACTAGGTAGAAGATACACGCCATGTGAGGCAGCGATACATGCTATGTACTACTTTCTAGAAGCGGTGATAAATGAGAAAAGTCTGCACACCCATGTGGCCGTTGAAGGAGACACGACATGTTTGAATTTCTACACGCAGTGTCTACTATTCTAGAAGGGGATAGTGGCCAAACATATGAGACTACACGCAGTTTATAGTGGTGCTACACTCCGTGTATTCCCAACCACCAGGCGACGCCATGTTCAAAAGTCAAAGACGGCGTGTTAGGCCGCCTACCCGTGGAGAAATTGGCGCCAAAGCGCGTTGACAAGAAGTACATAGTGTTTACTTTCTTTACACACTGTGTACATTATTTTTCTATAAAAAGAGTCCTTGGCCTACGTATTTGGGTGTTCAATACCATTGGGGGAGAGAAGAAGCTCTATTGTTACCATTCCCGAGCAATCGTGGTTCCATAGTTCCACTACTCAACCTTCCAACACCCTACCTCAACGCTTACACGATGAATCCGTTAGGTATCATGTGTGTCATTCCTCCTCTACTTTCAATGTGTAACTAAACCCCTCGTGTTGGGGTTGTGGATTAAGGGATTGTAATTTGTATGTTGTTTTATATATTTGTGTTTTATCGTTGTAATTCATCTTACTCTTCTTAATATACTGTTAAATATAACTGAGAATTCTGACCCGGACCAAGGGAAGAATTCTTAGCGATACAAAGGAAATGTATCAGTGAAAACATCCATGAACATTGGAAGGATTTCACCGATTCAAATAATGGATTGAACTTAACAATGAATTAAGATCCCTGACTACCGGACCAAGGAGTCAACTGCTCTAATTCCAAACAAAGGAACCGGACCAAGGAAATCTTGTAACAAAAATAAATCCAGTATTATTGAATTATTATGAACAACACAACCATTTAAAAAATATCCATAAGACCTCCTTAATCACCATATCCCTGACACGTCTTTTCTTTCCATTTTAAAAACACTTTAAATTTACCTGTTGTTTTCTTTCAAACTATATCCATTTCTTCAAAGTAAATCTATTTAATTTCAATCAAAACCCAAAATCAACCCAATCGATTCTAAATTCTGCATACTTCACCCAGTTACGTATTAAATCAATTGAATTCATGCATGACATGGTTCCCTGTGGATCGACCCCGAACATAAGCTATACTAATGTTATAAGAACTGGTAATTAATTAGGGATGCATACAACTTCAATCAACGAAAAGTGAGACCAGTCCACTTGATTTAGAAATGGATGGCTACAACGTAATCTCATATTAAATATTATGCTGATCGATGAGGATGACGTTTATATTTTGAAGTCAAGGATTGTGTTTTCTTTTGTGTCACACGAAGGATGGTACATAATAGAATCTGGATATAGTGTATGATTTCACTTAGATTTTTCAGACCATTTTTGATTCTCGAGCGAGTGGTTTTGGTTTCATATAGGTTGTAGTTACCTTAGAGGTACTGAGATATTCACAATGTCTTCCACATATATCAACTACAAAGATATCTCTTAGAACTGTCTATTTTTTTCAGCCTAAGGAGGTTACGTTTGAGGTGGATGCATCATTTTAGGAGCATCTAATTCATAGAGTTGATTGGAGCCCGATGGTTATCTAAGGTCGGTCAGTTCTTCTCATGCATGTTCTATAGCAGAATCAATGTGTATAGGATGAGGCTTGGGAGATAGAGGCTGACATACTTGCTCATTGGCAGTAGTTATTCTAGTATATTCATTTACCACACAAGGGAGGGAATACGAGGTTTTAATTTCCTTTATATGGTATATTTGTAAAATTTCGATTCTTCCTTTGAGATATGGTTCCTTATTAACATTTTTCCATTGAATGTTTTTGAGAAAATAAGAAAAGTATTGGAAAAGTATTGGAATTAGTGGTTACACTCCATGTAAAACCAAGCACATGCCATGTAGTATGTATGTGTATGAATGGAATGCATGTCATGTGGGAATGTTAACAAGGGAAAGTAGCAAAACCGACTACATTCCATAAACATCCTATTACATACCATGTAGTCATATCAGCAGGGCAGAGAAGGTAAGTTGGTGGATATCAACAATTAAATTAATAGTTCAATGATATACACACCATGTATATGGACTTAAATTCAAGGTATTCTGTGTTTTTATCTTCAAATAGGGTGTAGCCTCTAAATTCAAAACATTAGATAGTGGGATCACCGGGGGAACTCAAAAATTGCATCTAAACATCAACCCATTCTTGGTTGATCATCTAAACTCCAAATTAATCACTGATAGTATCGTTTGAATCCTATTAGTGACTGATCTATTACTCCAGAGTTGTTCAAAATAATTTATATTCTCAAATATGTTATTTAAAGTAGAATAAAAATTCATGTTTCATAGATCATTGAATTGGAAGTCAAGGTTAGACAATGAGAGTTATACTTCAACGAGTTAGGTGACCGCATTCTTATTTCTCAGTGAAATGTGGTTTATATGAGTTGTTGTGCTGCACACCCATGTTTGGGGTTTTTTTTCATTATGACATTGAACCGGTTTATTTACTATGTATGTTTAGGTAATTAATTACATTAATTTAATCATGTTGAAATTTCCAGTTCTGATTACAGTCCAAACTGTGAGTGTGTTTTCCATGGATAACTATTGTTCGGCCTTTTGGTTTAGGATAACCATCATTATGTATATGTTTTACCCCTAATGATTTGTATAAAATGAATTGTTTAATTATGTGATTACCAATGTGAATTGTTTCCTAGTTTACCATGTAATAGTGTAAGAATTTCATGTGTTCCTTTATGATGAATTGCTTATATGTAGGGCCTGGAGTTGTTGAATTATTCTGACTACAGGAAGTGATTTTTCATGCCTGTGGTAATGGTTTTTTAGGAATGTGGGATATTTTTTGTTATTCATAGGAAATTTAATGTAGAAAGGATTTTTTATGTTAGTAGACTTCCAGTTGGAATGTTTTTAAACTGATTTTTTATAGTTGTAATCCCTTATGACATGTCTTCCATGATAAAGATAAATCTTGGATTCAACGATCATTTTACATGATTGATTACCTATTGAGTTATCTATTGTGTTTGCTTGAATAAGGGATTGAATGGTCGTGGTTGGATCCCAAGAACATATGTTTATTTGTAATTGAACTACTTAATGAACATGAATGGTATTAATTGAACAATACTTCTAGGATTTTGTACTTTTTAGTACTTCCTAGATTAATGTTTTCATTATTGTACAATATTGCTTAATAAACTCACTAACAGATTGGACCAATCCTTTAGTGGGTTTCTACTTGGATTTATTTCTCAAACCATATTTAGGACATGTTTTGGGCACAAACAGACTATATGGATACATGTATCGATATAGGAAAGGATTCTTATACAGTCATGTGATTTATTCTTAGGAGGAGGAGAGAATTGAACCAAGCCAAGGCTTTCGATGATTCCATGTTTCATTCATTATTGTTTTACCTTATTATTTTATTGCAGCTGATAAAATTGTATCTTGTTTTCACTTCATTCAAAGAACATGTGACATGCTATATCATTCTGAAGGTATTGGCATTCTGGTTACCTTTTCCATTCAGCATTTAATTATTTACATCAGTTGCATTTTTTTCACTACTTCTACTATTGTAATTATTTATACTATTGTGTTACACTCTACCAATGAAGGAATTGTTTCCCCACTATAGCATCCAAGGACCACGCTGCTAGTTGGTTGCCTCCGGTGATTGGGAAAATGTGCTTGAGGACATATTTCCAACAGGGAATGAGGTACATTTTCGTGGAATCCATATCCAGGACGTGACAAATAAAATTGGTAATAGGATAGAAATTATTATAAATAAATTATAAATATAATAATAAAATATGCATGTTTTGAAATAATTTTTAATAAATGAATGGAAGTAGACAATATAGGCTTATTGTTTTATTTATATCAACCCTACTATTTTCGATTCATATTATAATCTGTGTAATTAACCAAATAGTAAAATATCTAATGCAATATTACATGACCAGATTAAAAAATTGGAATATAATCATATCATGGTAACTCAAAATCAGATCATTAAAAATTTTGTCATAATATACTTTATAAATTTAAAACATTTCATTTATTGTGTTTTCACTCATCCAAAAACCATTACTAACCCAAGCCTCTATTAATTTTATTGAAAGAGAGGACTCCCCAACTAATAAAAATGGTGATATGTTATTTTTGTGTTGATAAAAGGTTTTATACATAATTTTTTTATCAACCATAAATTAGATGAAATTATTGATTTCTCACATACATGAAGAGAAAAGGAAAATGACTAACAAAACCACCACAATACCTATCATCCCCCAAGATATTGTCATTATTTTAACTTCGTGAGGATAAGATATAATAATCTAATACGATTACGAATCAATAGAATGTGGAAAAAGGTATATATATTATCTTATAAATTTAATAAATGAAAATGGAATATAATATGTCTCTAAAAAACCAATTATGATTCATTGAAATAATGAATTTAGTATCATACATAGAGAAAGTGCATGGGAGGTGAACCTAAAAAATTGATTTTAATGAGGATATTGGTGTAATTGACAATATATGTGTTTTAATATTGTGATTTTTTGTTTTATTTTTTAGATATATAATTAATACAAATGAAAAGTGTAATAGAAACACATCAGAACATTTTTGTATCTAATTTATGTTTCTATAATAGAGTTAGTACCATGACTAGCCTCGATCAGATTTTTTTTGACTCCTGTAAACATTTAATTTGAGTTAAAATCATATGCAGAGACCCTATCCAACAGAAATTTACAAGAAAAAATTACATAAACGACCTATTTAGATCATTATCTGTAGAGAGGCACCTAAAAGAATATATATTCAAAATTTATATAATGCTTCATTCCGAACAAATTATGTGTCATTAGAACATCCCCAAAATCTGGAATGGTTTCCCTGAAAATTTTCAATTATATATGATGATTAATAGAATTTAAAAATTATAAATAATGGCATCTAACTCCCATGTTTCATATTATAGCTTCTAGTATTTCCACATAATAAAATCCAAAAGAATAATATTTCTTGAACAGACTTCTATATCAAATTAATGTTACAAAAAGTACACTCTAGATAGGATATTTTATTATGACTCCCAAAGACATCATATTAGATCACCTGATAAGGTTAGAGAACCTAATTTTTCAATTGAAAAATAGTAATGATATTGTGAATTACATGTAACTAAGTTTAAATGAAACCTATAATAAATTATACATATTTTAAAATATATAAAAAATATATGAAATATCTTAGAGTTTTTTTTCATTATTTTATCATTACATGATTACCCATCCCTGGAATGTTACTAAGAAACATATTGTAATGACCCGTCCCCTATGGCCTGTATCGTGACTACCCCAAGACCGCCTTCCATAGGACAGGGGCTGGCAACTAGCACCAAAGGCGTAATTCCCTAAAAACTGGGAAGGCTTTGCCTTTATAAAACATAAACACACACAACTAGAGTACAAGAGGAAAAAAACTAAAGGTAAAATCTGTATAACATGTGTACTAAAAACAGGGATGTACCAGGAAAGGACAAACAGGTACGACCAAAAAGACAAACAACTGGAAGGTGTCTAGCATCTCATGGATCGTCCACCATGGATCCGACCTGAATGGTAGTTGTAGATAGCCTCCCCAGTGCTCCACGTTCATCCCTCTCCCCTGGCTACTGACTCCTCATGTGGTCATCCTCTGGGTACCATCTATTCCTCGTACACTCCACCTGGGTTAGTGCTCTATGTCGTCTGAATCCATCACAATGAGGTGTGGGATTAACCAATGCAGGGGTGAGTATAACGATACTCAGTAGGTACTCTGAGACCCTCAAGGTCTCAAAAAATCAAATAAGGATAAACCAAAATGTATGAAATCAACAGATAACCATTATTTGGTATATTCCCATACATATACCTAAGTTTTCGATTAACACATCTAAATCATGAGGAAAACAAAAAGGTCATTGACTCAGCTCAAACCAGGATTTTTATTAACGAAGTCGAAACCACGACCACTGGAGAACTCTTCCTCTATAAAGAATAGTAGTCTTGTCATGAACCCGTGGTGCTACTCACTAACCTTAGACTGCTAAGGTGCTCCTCCTGTCGTGTACCATGGGTCTGCCACCTCACACAGTAGCGCTCCCTGCCATGGGTATGCCGCCTCACACAGTAGCCCTCCCCCTGATAGCCGACAGAGGTACTCCATCTGTCGAGTACCGAGGGTCTTCGGCCTCACATAGTAGCTCTCCTCCGCCATGATTCTGCCACCTCACACAGTAGTTCTCCCCACTGGGCTAGTCAAGTCACTTTGAAATGAATCAGACAAGCAGTAATCTGGTCTCAGCCAGTTACTAGGTCTCTGTACTATGTATTCTCATCTCCGAGAGGATCTTCTCTATGATCTACTAGATGATACTTCATGTGCCATCATTTCCCACGAAGAAGTAACACAAGTACTACCACATCATACGGGTCTCAATACAATAGACTATGCGTCAATAGGACACCCGGTCTATGAGTCATTAGCATTTTACTCCCGGGGGACTGGTTGGTATCATGTACGAACCAACCTGACCGTACCTCAACTATACCCAGAACTCCCATGGGGTATACTCAAGGGACTGTTTCTCAAAGAGATTACCAACGCTGTGTCATACGGGGATAATCCAAATAAATGTATCCAAGATAATGTGTACAAGATGACCTAGCCTTTTACCAAAAAGTACACGGTGTGTTGGTATACGGTACACGTCGTGTAGTCAGACCTCAAGTACTTACCTTGTGCAATGACCCATGTCGAAGGGATGGTCATGTAGAAAAGTAAGTACACTGTGTGTGGTATGGTTACACATCGTGTCTAAACATCTAGGGTCGGCTCCATGTACGCTGGCCATGTGCCCGTACACGACCTTAACCTATGTTCTCAAACTAGTTTAATTGGTACAGGAGTTAAGATGTACCATTGGAGATTTCTAGATGTGTGGTAGAGTACATGACCGTGTACTCCACACCGTGTCTGTTTATCCCCCGGATATACACCGAGTCTCGTGAAGCTGTTTCTTCCGTTCTGTGTAGAGAGTAAATGTAATGCCTCTTGGCCGTGTAATTCCCAAAATAAATGTCGAGTCTCACGTAGTCTCCACCTCCTTACTATGTGGTGAGTAAATGCCATGTAACAGAGGTCACACGTTGTGTGTTAGCTATCTGAAATCCGAAAACCTAGATGCAGAATGCCCGCACTACATGGAATGTTCTCGAGGAGTACACGTCCTATAGTCCGGAATTTTCTAGAAATGACGCCTCTGTCGCATGTGGCTCCCTTGATGCTCATTCTTCATTTCTACGATTTTTTCATCACGAAACTTCAGACTCTAGGATGCCTTGATGTCCCAATGTCGATTCCCATGTTTTTGGGCTTCTGATCAGCTCCAAAAACACGATTCGAGTTCTCGCTCGAAGAACGGCTGACGAACGGTCCATCCCGTTCTGGTCTGAACCGTTGCCCGCTATAGTCGTCGCACCTCCTATAGGTCGGTGTGATGTTGAGTCTTCAATTTTGGGATAGTTGCATCGCATAATGAATCCCTAAAAATAAGTTATTCATCACCCGTGAAGAGAACGAAGAACCACCAACAATCACAATAATGGCGGAGGATTCGAACCGTGTTAGTTTGGCACATTCTCTTCGAATTAGTTCGGTAGTAGGTGGTTAAAGATAAACAAAACAATAAGGAAAGAGGATTCATCATTGATCTAATCAAAACACACCCCTAACATGCAATGGACATTGCACATCGTCGAGCCATGGAGAACGAGCGTCACAGAAGAACAGTGTCGTCCTGTCAATGTTGGAGGAAGAGTCGTTGATTCTATTTACATCGGTGGAAAAAGAAATAATGATGTTTCTTCACATCCTTAGGGTCATGCAGCGTTCTTTGTGTTCTTCGTCAGAGAAGAACACTTTTCTTTTATTACTCCAGAGCCTTACCAAAGTGAATAATTTCCAACCCAATATGAAACAATAGGCTTCTCCTATTAAAATAATATTTCCATGCCTTCCAAATTAATTCAAATTGAATCAATTAATTAAGGATGCTAAATTAATTAAATTGATGAGGTTGGCACATTAATGAGAAAAGGGTGGAATGTGGAGAGGCTCTACCAAAATAAATGAGGGGTTGTTGTCAAATAAACTAAAGGGGATTGTTAATGGAATTTTAAGGGAGTTGAGGGGTTAGGGTGTCGTGTGGGCCCCACCACCCTTAGTTATATCCTCCCATTGGAAGTTAAGTGGGTGTGGGCCCCACCCCTAACTCCCCCTTGTTGAAAATAACCAACTCGTATAAATAAATTTGTGTACAACAATTTTATTTAACATATCATAAATCCCCAAATAATTACCTCTCCACCCGCATAAAAGGAAACTGCGGTAAAGATCCCATTAAGTGAATATCGGTGCTGCGTGTGACATCCTGGTCCTAGTGACAGCACATCCATCCCGCCCTTAACATGGCCGTCGGGATCTGGCCTACTAGATACCACCAGTTGCCCCACAGAAACATGGGGCCCTCCCTAGGGTCCCCCCACATGTCTGAACGGGTCATCTGACTAATGATTGTCCCCATAGGCCAACACATGTCCTTTCTAGTGTGCTTTGTACTCACTCACACACACCATGGGGAAATTCTCAGAAGGTCACCCAACTAGATCACTACTCTAGGACAAGAACGCTTAACTGTGGAGTTCTAATCAGACAGGCTCCTGAAAAGGAAGGTGCACCCTGTTGACATGAGTCATATCAATTGGGTATGTTACAATCACCCCCCATTAGAGCTCAAAGCCCTCATTGTGGGCCCTATATCTCATACCAGGCAGTTCCCCACACATAAGGTTGGGTACCACCTCTGATACCAAATGTGACAATAGGGCCCCGCCCTCTAGTAGCCCCGAAGACATGTGGCCCCACCGTAGGTCCCACCCACATGCCCGAAAGAGTTATCTGACTAAAGATTGTCCCCACAGGCCAACACATATCCTTTCCAGTGGGTGTTTTCCTCACTCACACACACCCTGGGAAAATTCCCAGAAAGTCACCCATCCTGATCACTACTCCAGGCCAAGCACACTTAACTGTAGATTTCTAATCAGACATGCTCTTGAAAAGGAAGGTGAACCTTGTTGACATTATTCATATCATTTATTCATTTAAACCTGTATAATTTTGGGATTTTACACTGTGAGTTCTTCGGTGTCTTCAAATTTCAATTCTAAGCACCGGTTCAAAAGATAGAAAAACCTGCACATACATTTACTGAAAGTACCCGAAAAAAATGTCAAAAAATTATTCTGGGCACACCGAGCCTCAGAATTAGGTGCCTTCAGAACCCGCAGACTCGTAAAATTTCAAAAGTATTTATGAAACAAAATTCCCAAGACTATTTCATAGTCTTTAAATTACCCCCACCTCAAGCCTTTACATCCTCGTAAAGCTACAACATACCCAAGGGAAAACAAAAGAAGTACTGAGCACACATCTGATCCTCCAACTCCCATGTGCTCCCCTGGAGGTTCCCGTGATGCCAGCGAATGCGCACCAGAGAAATCGACCATCCATGCAGGACCTGCTCCCTTCGATGATAAATCTACACAGGAACCTCTGTGAATGTCATCCCCTCATTAATTTCCAGCTCCCCATGGTCGATGTTGTGTGATGGATAATGCATGCATCTCCTCAGCTGAGATACGTGGAAGACATCGTCCACCCAGTGCAACTAAGGTGGAAGGGCCAGGAGTTAAGCCACCTCGCCTAATCTGTTGAAGAAATGTAGGAGTTATTTTAAATATGTTTCACCATCCCTATCCAATAAGGATATCAACAACACGACCAGATGCGTTGTCACCCCTCCTGGCAGCTGAATACCAGTCCTCCTGCCGAGCGCATCCGCAACAACGTTCCCCATCGCAATAGTATATACTATCTCGAAGTCATAATCCTAGAAGAACTCAAGCCATCGTTGTTGTCTCAGGTTCATATTCTTCTGACGGAATACACACCTGAGTCTATTGAGATTAGAGTGAACCATATACCTTACACTCAACAAACAATGGGTGAGAGTACCCAAATGTAAGAACGCGACTTCACCCTTCTTCTCTTACGTTCTACAAGAGCTGCAAAAATTTATCCTTCGTCGAAAAGGAAAATCTGGTGTCATCCCCTAGATGAACCACGACCTTTTCCTAATAAAATAAATCATATCATGAATGATACTAATTCATGTCATGGACGATGTCCTAAGGCCTTAATGATACTACCAAGATATCTGACCGTTACTCTCACTCCAATGGTTGAGTCACACTGTCGGCATTAGTGTGTGGATACAGGGTCTCCTCTAGTAGAAATCGCAAAAGTGTGGTTCAAGTCAAAAGTGTAAACTAGAACCTCTTAGTATTAACCACAAAAAAAGGTAAGAAATAAAACATTACAAGGAAAAGTGTATTTTATTACTCCAGCACAATGTACAAAGAAACATAACAACCACAAAGAACAGCATCAACGAAACTAGAAGCATCATGAACAAAGGCATCTAAGCCTGGAACTAGCCCCGCTTCTGTCTATATGATTCTGGAGCTCCATGGTCATATGCTTCAAGTTCCTGAAGCTATGATCTACGCTGTCTGACAATTATCTGTGGTCGGGGTGGACCAATAGGTGGTGGTGGTGGAAACACCTCGAAGAGTCATCCACCACCATCTGCACGACCAGCTGCTCTGCCACATTCTCCCTCTCCTCGTGGTCCATCACGATCGAACCTCTGTCTCTTCCTGGGAGGTCCTTCATCTATCTGATGATCGTCCGAGTGGTGGGTCGGATAGTCATGAGCCATGTGACCCTGTTTGTAGCATGAGTAACACTGTCTGGAAGTTCTGGCTCTGTCTCCACCTTGGGTGCCTCGCACTACCGACCTCGAGTCGTGCGGTTCACCCCCTGTGGGTCTGGTCCTCTTGGACCCCTATGTCATCATTCCATTTCCATCTACAGAAGACTCTTCTACATGTCGACTATTAGTGGGTCCCACTACTGGTGATTTCACAGCAATAAAACTCTCCACTAGGAGGGCTCGCTCCAACACCCCTGTCTTCGTTGGGATGCTGTGTGAAACAACTAAACCTATAATCTCTCACCTGAGCCCTGGCTGGAAGGACCGGGCCACGAAGAAAGGGACTCGTACCATATCTATGGAGTAGCACGAGTAGTCAGTGAACTTCACTGAGTACTGTGCCACCATCATGATACCCTGCTTTAGGTGTAGTATCTCTTGTATATGTACCCCTCAATGGGTGATTGGTACAAAATCCACCTAGAACAGGACCTCGAAGTCTTCCCAAAGGAGTGTCGCCTCGTCATGCATCTGGAGTATCCAACTCCACCATCTGCCTGATGCTGCCTAAAGAAGGCTGGCAGCAACGATCACCCGGAAGTCTGCTGGTGTCTCTACTAGCTAGAAAAATCTCACCACAGCTTCGAGCCAATCCTCAGCCTCCTGTGGGTCCGTATATCACCCAAAACTGGGTGGCCTCTGGAATTGGAGCTCGTGCAACGCGCTCTAGCGGTGTGCATCGCCTGCTGCTGGGGCTGGTGGAATCGGTGGCCCAACGGGTGGTAGTACCTCTAGTGCCTCCGCTGGTGCCTCAATGGGAAGAGGGCCCTATACTAAGGCATCATCGCTCAGTGGGATGTTAGTACATTCAACTCTCCGGGCTCTAATTGGTTGTCTGTGAAGAGGCATACTAAAAGAAAATATGTGACATGATGAAAAGACTATACCAGGTGAGCTGACATGGTTTCAGCATACATAAATAAATTTTTTCAAAACACACATGCAATCAGTGATTTCGTGAACATAGTCAGAAATCAGATGTCTGGGTCCTGGTGTATGGATACGTCAGCCGCTCGCACAAACACTAGACTCCTTGAACTAAATACCAGACTTAGAACCCTTAACTTCATTGCTTCACAAAAATAAAATATAATAGTCCTATGTTTCTAGAAGAACTGACTGCTCTGAAACTAATTTGTCATGAACCGTCCCCCGAGGCCTGTATCGTGACTTCCCCATGCCCACCTTGCATAGGCCAGGGGCCAACGACTATCACCAAAGGCGTAATTCCCTAAAAACTGGGAAGGCATTGCCTTTATAAAATGTAAACACACACAACTAGAGTACAAGAAGAAGAAAACTCCAAGTAAAAGCAGTATGGAAAGTGTACTGAAAGTAAATTGGCCAGAAATACAATCCCAACAGTAAAGTACAAGTAATGGACAAACAGGTACAACCAAAAAGACAAAAACTTGTTAGGTGTCTAGCAGCTCCTGGATCGTCCACCATGGATCCTACCTAAAGGGTAGGTACAGATAGCCTCCCCAGTGCTCCACATCTGTCTGTCTCCTCCGAGTACCAACTCGTCATGGGTTACACCTCCAGGTACCGTCCAATACACGTACAATCTTCCTTGGTTAGTGCTTTCTATTTTATGCATCCAACACAACGAGGTGCGGGCATAGCCCGTACAGGTGTGTGTGTAACGATACTACGTAGGGACCCCGAGACCATCACGGTCTCACAAAATAAAACAACCATAAACCAAAATGAATGAAATAAATGGATAACCATTACTTAGTATATACCCATATATATATCTATGTTATCAAGTAACCCATCTCAATCATGTGGAAAACACAAAGGTCATTGACTAAGCTCAAACCAGGTTTTTTATTCACGAAGTCGAAACCATGACTGATAGAGAAATCCTCCTCTATCAAGTACTGTAGTCATGTCATGACTCTCGTGGTGATACTCACTATCTTTAGACTACTGATTTACTCCTCCTGTTGAGTACCGAAGATCTGCCTCCTCATACAGTAGCGCTCCCCGCTATGGGTCTACCACCTCACACAGTTGCACTCGCCCTGATAGCCTACAGAGGCACTCCTTCTATGGAGTACTTCGGGTCTTCCGCCTCACACAGTAGCGCTCCTCCGCCATGGGTCTTCCACCTCCCATGGTATTGCTCCCCACTAGTCTAGTCATGTCACTATGAAACTAATCGGACAAGCAGTCATTAGGTCTCATCCAGTTAGTAGGTCTACATACTCTATATGATCATCTTTGAGAGGATCCTCTCCACGATCTATCGGTCGATACTCCAAGTGTCACAAATTACCACAATGTAGAAACACATGGAATTCCATGTCATACAGGTATCAATGAAACATACGGCGCGTCAATAGAATGCCCGGTCTGTGAGTTATTAGCATTTTAGTCCAGGGGGCCGGTTGGTTTCATGTACGAACCAGCCCGGCCATACCTCAACTATACCCCAAACACTCATGGGGTGTACTCGAGGGACTGCTTATCAACGAGATTACCAATGCTGCGTCATAGGGGGCTAATACAAACAAAAAATATCTAATATATTGTGTACAAGATGACCAAGCCATTTACCAAAAAATACGCAACATGTTGGTATACGATACACGAAGTGTAGTCAGATCTCGGGTACTGCCCATGTGCAACCACTCGTGTCAAAGGGCTAGTCATGTAGAAAAGTAAATACATGGTGTGTGGAATGGTTACAAGACATGTCCAAACATCTGGGGTCGGCTCTATGTACGCTAGTCATGTTCCCATACACGGCCTTAACCCGCGTTCTTAATCCCGTGTATTTGGTACATGGGTTAGCCCGTACCACTGGCCATGTTTGGCTGTGTGGTTGATTACATGCCCTTGTACTCCACACCGTGTCAGTGCATCCCATGGATACACGATGAGTATTGGGAATCTGTTTTTTCCTTTCTTCATACAGTGTACACGTCGTGCCTCTTGGCCTTGTATTTATGTCGGTGTCCATGTATTTCCCAAAATACATGACGAGTCTCGCATAGCCTCCACCTCCTTACTGTGTCATGAGTACACACCGTGTGATAGAGGTCACAAGCTGTGTGTTAGTCGTCTAACATCTGAAACCCTAGCCAGAGAATGACCGCACTACACATCGTATTCTGTAGGAGTACATGCTGTGTAGTCTTGAATTTTCCAGAAACAATGCCTCTGGCCAGCACGCCTCCCTTGATGCCTGTTCTTCGTTCTGACGTTTCGTTCTTCACATATCTTCAGACTCTATGTCTCCCTGATGTGCCGAAGTTGATTTCGGTGTTTTTAGGATTCTGATCGGCTCTGAAAACATGTTTAGAATTCCCTCTTAAAGAACGATCGAGGAATGGTCCACCCCATTCCGGTCTGAACCGTCGCCCGCTATCACCGTCACACCTCTGCTAGGTCGTCGTGATTTTGAGTCTTCAATTTTGGGATCGTTGCGTCACATAAAGAACCTATAATGATCCGTTGTTTGTCACCCATAAAGAACATGAAGAACCACCAAAAATCACAATAATGGAGGAGGATTCGGACCGTGTTAGTTTGGCCCAGTCTCTCCGCATTTGTTCAGTAGCAGGCAGTTAAAGAGAAACAAACCAAGAAGGAAAGATGTTTCAAAAATTGATCAAATAAAAATACACCCCTACATCATAATTGATGTCGCATGTTACCGAGACATGGAAGGTGAGCGTCGTGGAAGAACGATGTCATTCTGTCAATTTTGGAGGAAGAGTCATTGATTTTTTTGACATCATGGGAAGACGAAAGAATGAAGTTGCTTCACGTCCTTCGAGTCATGTAGCATTCTCGTGTTCTTTGTTGGAGAAGAAAACCTTTATTTTATTACTCCAGATCCTTCCCAAAGAGATTAATTGCCAACCAAAATTGATACAATAGGCTTCTCCTATTAAAATAAAATTGCTATTCCTTCCGAATTAATTCAAATTGAATCAATTAATTAAGGGTTATCACTTAATTAAATTGACGAGGTTGGAATTTTAATGAGGGGAGGGTGGAATGTGGAGAGGATCCAGCAAAATAAATAAGGGAGAGTTGTTAAATAAATTAAATGGGGGTGTTAATGGGTTTTTAAAGGAGTTGATGGGTTAGGGCCTCATGTGGGCCCCACCATCCTTAGTTATATTCTCTAATGAGATGTTAGGTGGGTGGGGATCCCACCCTTAACATCCCCTTGTAGGAAATATCCAAAACATATAAATAAAATTTTCTACAACAATTTTATTTAACTTTTCTTAAACCCTCAAATAATTTACTCTCAACCCACATAAAATGAAACTACGGTAAAGGTCCCCGTAAGTGAATACAGGCGCTGGAAGTTCTTCTGTGTCCTTGGATATCAATTCAGATCACTGGTTCAAATGATAGAAAAACTCGCATATACGTTTACTGAACTTACCCTAAAAACATCAGAAAACGATTCCAGGCACACCGGTCCTCGAAATTAGGTGCCGTCAAATACCGCAGACTCGTAAAATTTCAAAAGTATTTAAGAAAAAACTTTTGCTTGAAATTTCTAGGACTTTACACATATGGTCACTTATGTTGAGTTCAAAATAATTCTACCACTAATCAACATAGAATTTTTTATTACATTTAGAAGTTACAATCCACTTTTTAAATGAATTCATATTTCCCACCCATGTAGTGATCAATATTAATCCCAATAATGGATGAATACTAATTTATATCTAGGAAAAAAGAAAATCTCATTTCCTTCAATAGGATTCCTCAAACAGATCCATTTTTATTTTTGGGGAGTATATATTATTGTACAAGGAATAAATTAGTTGGAAATAGTCCTTAAAAATACAAAAATTATTAGGAACAAAGTCTCAAAGAATATCCACTAGAATATAAATTATTCTCATAGACATTCCATCCGTCTATAAGTGGAATGTGGCACACTATTTCACATAAAAACTATGTTGTCACTCTATACCATACAAAATCACAGATGTAAATCTAAGATCCTTATCAATGAAGATACATGTGGGATGAGGATCCCTTGACCTGCTCTAACACATATGGAATAAATTTATTTAGTAATTGTAATTAATACAAACTTATATTACCTTAACATTAAATATATAAATATTACAATAATTTAGTTGATTAATTAAAAATTAATTAATAATACATTTCTAAGAATTAAAAAAATTTCATGACATTTCAATCAATATATAAAATTATAATAATTGGTAATAAGATTCAATACTTACGAGAAAATATTTCCACAAATGAAACCTTTCTATAAATATCATAGTCATTAAATTTCTTCATTTCATTGGATGAATGAAACATATGAAAGGATTAATTAAGATTCTTAGTTAATTTAAACATTTTAAATGACAATAGATTATCAAATGCAAGAATATGATAAGAATAATTGTTTGAGAACATGTTCATATGTTATAAATCTTTTACCCAACAATAGTAGATCAATAATAAAGTCAAATGGATTAAAACCACATCCTAAAAAAATCAAATGAATATAAAAAATGAGGAATGATATAATAACATAGTATAAAAAATTAAATAAGATTTTGGTACAAATAGTACCATATAAATCATACATCCATGTTACCCACCTAGCCCTACATTATAAAATATTAATAGGTTAACCACTCATGCAACCAGTTAGGATTTGAAAAAAACCCATGAACCATTTTGGACTTTGTCTTACAGAAAATTTACCATTTGATCTCCTATGATATAAAAAATTACACAATTTATTTGAGTGATTCAAAATGGTGATCCCACAAAAAAATGAAAACCATAATTCATTATTCCACATCATCAATAAAACATTTTAATTTAACCATAAATTAATTAATCCACTATAATGAAACATTATTTATGAATATTTCTACAATAAATCCCCAAGATAATAAATCCATAGAAATAATGTTGAAAGAATAATAATAATATACACTATGTGTCACATAAGTAATGTTAAATTATATTGAAATAGATAATAACTTCTTTATAATATTACTATATTACTAAATTTAGAAAACTAAAATGAAACAGTTGTAGTTATTGAAATATCACAAATATTTTATTGATTTTGTAATTTTTTAAATATATAATGGATAATTCACAATAAAAATTATTAAAACGTCCAGGTAATGTGTTCACATTGACAGTGATGAAAAAAAGGTAATTATGTGAAAATGACATATATGGGAAACAATAAGACATTTATTTAATTTTTTAAAATAATATAAAGGTAAAATTTAATGAAATTAATCAATTATCAATAATTGATTTTTTTATCTATAAAATGAATATTGATATTGATGTTTAAGATTTATGAAAAATTGATTAGTGGAATCAGCTTCACTTTTATGCATCAGATTAGGAAAATTAATTTCCTATTTAAAAAAATGAGGAAGATAATATAATGTCTAAATAATAAAATATGGTGAATAAAATGATTTTTAGTGATAATGTTTACCTAATTTTTTACAAAATGTATATACATTCATTGAAATATTCATTTGAAGATGGGATTATAAAGATACCATTACAACTTTGATAACTATTGATTCAGAATCACCTTGAAATGGAGAAATTGATATAGATGTTTAAGAACAATTTATTTCATGAATTTAACCTAAGAAAGTTTATATGGTATTATAAATTCTATAAAATACAATACACATTGTTAATACGTAATATCTCTCAATGAAAGGAATGTGAGATGAGAAATGATAACAGACATTGAATTCTTAATTAAGGGAATATTTAAATGGGGTGTGTGTGATTGAATTATAAATAACATTAAAAAGGGTAAATAATAAATATATAAATCATGAGGTTGTATTTAACCATCCTATAATAATTAATTCTAGGAAGAATTATTATAAATCAATGAATGATTATTAAGTTATGAATCACAATAATAACATCATTATCTTATAGAATATATACCCATAAAAGTTAGAACATATGATAGATTTGTACATCCCTTTTATTCAATGGTAAATATATTTTAAAACCTATATTTTTTTATAAATTATATAGTAAAAATATTGTATAATATGAATCATCTATTAATTATTTTTAATTAAGATGTGTAAAAACATAACTAATTACAGTTGAATTTCATGTATGACCATTATAATATTTTATAATAATAAAATACATATAATAACAATTAAAAAAAAAATTCATGTCCCTGAACATTTATACAATTAAATTACAGTCATTCAATACACACATATTAGATAATTAGTATTTAGTTTTTATAATAATATGTTAGAAATTAAAAATGTTTAACACATGTTTGATAAAAGTGATGTTGTGCCCTAATCATGGGTACCATGTTCATAATTAAAATATTATAATTTATTTTGAGATATCTTTTATAAATTATTTATTTATGTCCATGTTAACATGATGGAAACTATTTTTTGTGATTTTAATTAATGGGAGACATGATACCATTGCATGGGAAATATTATGATATTTCGAGATTACTTTATATTGTTAATTAAATTTAGTTTAACCCCATAATAACCATATTTAGGAAATATAGTCATATATAATATCATATATATTCATAAAATATATTTCATAACCATATTTTTCTGTGGTGATGATAAAAAACATGATCTCTACGATGGTTGTATCGAGTACATACACATAGATGATAATGAATATTTTTATAAAATCAAATGATGGTAGAAAATAACATTAATTTATATAGTATTTTTATATTCTTAAATTACACATTTATTCAACAAATTTAAAAATTAAACTATACATGTATGTATATTTTTTAAAATAGATATTTTACTCTTGGATGTGGTGGTCGGCATGTTTCATGATTAAAAGTTTCATTTTTCCAATGTTTGGGAATGATATGAATAATTATTATACATAAATATAATAAATCACATTTATTCTTGTGATTATTATTTCAATATAATAATATTGTTTGTATAAATTTGTAATATTATTGTGGCGAATGATAAATAACAAAATTATAGATGACGGACAATACTAAAATTTTTCATTAGAGACTTTTCTTGAATGATCTCATTTAAATGAAAGAATTGTAGAAATTCTTTATAGATATGTCTTTAAAAACATGGATATGATTTATATAAGTGTTTTATTTTCTTGATTTTTATGGAAAATTTTATGTGTAATTTTGAATTGAAGAGTGTGGATGTGATCACAATTATTTTTTTAAAAAGGTAATTTCCCATTGTATTGAATAGAATGTGAGGGGTAAAGATGGAATGACATGAGAGTTGAATTATTTGAGTGATTAAATGTTCGTTTCACATGTAGAGTTAACATTAAATCCTACCATTTGTCTTATAATAGGTATATGTGTCGTGTAAACATACCAACTTTTTATCCACATTTTTTACTCATTTTAAACCTTATTAGCCATTAATAAAAATAAACCCCGCTAAATATTTTTAATTAAAAATATTGGATGAGCCATATTTTTTAATTATAATAATATTATTTTGAATTTGAACTCAATTAAATATCATTAATTATTTTAATACGAAAACTTTTATTATAAATGTAAATATCTAAAATTTATATATATCATGTTTTGTAGAGAAATGTGTTTTCAAAAGATTGCTTGTTGTAAATTCTAATTTCCTATCACTGATTAATTAAATGAGTGTTAATATATATATATAAATATATATGTTTAATTGTAATATTAATTATATAATTTTAAATGGATAAATTTAATATATTTATATTAATTTTTTACATCCTTTATCAAATTTATTTTTGAAAAATTATTATTTTACCATGGAAAATAATATTCATTTTAACAACACAATTTCATTTAAAAATATTTTAATATAATTTTTAAAAACTAATAAATAAAAATAAAAAAATAATAAATATTTTATTATAATCAATTTTTATATTTAAAAAGAACATATTTTATTATACAGTCACATATCATAGAAAAAGGATACATTGAATGTTTTATTTTTAAAAAAATAAAGGATTCATTCTTTTTTCATTTGATGAATTATTATTAAGAGGAAAATTATATAATTATATAAACATATTATTACTATATTACATAATTTTCAATATTTACCAATTACTTTTAAACACACAAAGTAAATAGAAAAATAAAATTTTTTAATAAAAAAACCTTATTTATTTATTAATTATGTTATTCTAAATTCATTTAGATCGATTTCATGTTTAAAAAGAATTATTTAAATTTTATGTTGAAACTTAATTTAAACTCATTCATCAAATTTTTTAAATACGTCATATAATAATATATGACACATAAATAAAATATATATATATTCTTATAATGAAATATCATAATTTAATATTATAATTTAATTTCATTATTTCATAATGTATTAATTTTTTATTTTATTATAATATTATACCACACTAATTTTTTTAAAGATCTTTATTTTTGAATTTATTTAGAAAAAATCTATCAAAATTAAAATTTATAAAATATATAATATTTAAAATATAATAGGGGTATACGTTGAAGCTACAAAACTAAATTAAATCCTCACAATTTTAATTCCATCATTAAATAAGTATTGTATAATCATATGTTAATATATTAATGAATTGGGATTACATTGCTAATGAAATGAAAATCTCACAACAATGGTTATATCTATATAACTCATATCATAATGGAGTTTTAAATCATTTTAATTTATTTAATCCAAATATAGAATTTATAGTATTTCTTTCACTGATATGTGTCCAAAAGATGATTTGGGAAATGAAATATGACATCCCTATCATAAAAAATAATATAAATTATATATAAATATATTCATAACATGCAAAGAATCATATAAATATCTACGTGGATGAGAATAATATTATTTTTAGGAAGAACATTATCATAAACTTATATCATAGAAGAGTTATAGAATTGAGATGAGATCATAATTCCGTTAAAATTTCCTCCAATAATTCAATATTTATTTGATGAGGTGGTAAGGTAATACACAAAAAAAAATTCATTTAAAAGTTTATGTGAATGAAAAATGAAATAATAAATTTCATTTCTATATTGGATTACATGTTTACCTTTCACAACATAATTCCCTTGAAATGATTTAGTAGTAAAGATCACATATGAACCACCTTAATCATATAGCTAATAATGTTACTAACCAAAATTATATCAATTGACCCCATCATAAGTGTACATGAATAAATAAATACAACACACTTTCTTATTTTAGAAATAGAGTATGTATTGTACATATTTGTAATGATTTTCATTCACAATTATATCTTTTTTATTTATCTAATTGATGAACTTGTTTTACACGCTCGAATCACGTACATATCACTTTGAGTCTATTTACCATATTCGGCTTCCCATATTTTGTCAACAATGATGATTAATTTTCTTTCCTCAATGGTTCTTATTAATTAAATCTCCTCAAAAAATAATCCCCCTATTGTTTACCACTATACCATGAAAATAATGGGATTCGATAATCAATATTAATTCATTAAGAGAAAATTATTAAATTAAGTAATTTCAAAAAAAAATTATATCATATATAATTCTTTTCAATGAAAATGTCTTCAGCCACAAGAAAATAATTTTTTTATTCCACTTTCGGTGATCATTCAAATGTCATAACATCTATGTGTTCTGAAATTATCCTCATGGGTAAAAAGGGATACATTATAATTCAGATTCAGTTCAATTAATTCACTCTTAATTTTATCATGATGTGTTTGATGAAATTTCATAATAAAAAACACCTTCATAAACTATTCTGATTACATGGATTAAATTTCTTCATCGAAAAATGTATTAATTCTAAGAGACCACAATTGATCAGTTTCACCATCTAAATTATTAATATCTAAAACATACTTCTCATGGTCTGAGTACATGATAATAGAAAATACATATCCAATAACATTGATCAATTTACAAATTTTTTGGGAAGAAGTACTAATATAGGGTGGAAGTGGTCACATAAAGGAAATAGTATAAGGATTATGCTTCCTTTTTGTGTTTGGGAGATCACTATTGTTCCCAATATTATTCATAAATTAGAAATTTTGATTTATAATTTTTATAATTACATTTACACCATCTCTAATACAAAAGATTCTTATCAGTAGAATTACTACAATATCCTTTGCACACATTTTTTAATCAATATTCATTACCAGGACACTAACAAAAAACCATTACTATGAGTATTAATAATCAACAATCAATGTGAAATATTATATGATAATGAAACTTTTCTAGATAGAACTAATAATAAATCCTTATAATAATCGCACAGACTTATATGTTTCAATCTTACATATACTAAAATATCCTCTAGTGGTTCATAATAAGAATCTGAGTTATCTAATACATATTCTATGAGATGGTATAACAAGGTGTCCAGTTAAGATACTTTTCCAGGGACTGATTTATGATATTGTAAGAACCCATGTAACATTTTTATGTGTTAATAATTAAAGGTGAATCTGTCATGGATTCTACATCCACTTATTTGTATCAAGTCATGAATTTCGTTTGATGAAATCTACCCACACTATACATTATGTTCTTTAAGATATTTATTATATTTAGACTTATCTCCAGGTGTCTCATTAATGGATTCTAATTATAGTCATCATAAATTAGGAAACCGTTATTTCATAAAATTTAAGACACATTAGACCCACATTTATGGTTACTATTGAATAAAAATATTCTCTAATTTTATGTACTGTTATCTATATAGATGACACTCTAATTATTCATGTATATGTTATACCATTTTATAGTAATACTAAATACATATTAGAATAAGGGATGTTCAAGTTCAATAAATCATTAGTTTCTATAGATATTGGATAATTAATAAACATATTTATGAATACAATTTACTATTTCCCATAGAAATTATACTCATGTTGGACTCTTTTTAATGTACCATATTTAATATATATCTTTATAAATTAGAAAAAACAAAATAAATCCTTAGCTCAAATTTTATGCAATGGTAAAGTAAGGGTATAATAGTATATGATTATAACTATGAAAAATGTAATCGTAATGGTATGATAGAATAATCATGACATATAAAATCATACATAAAAAGTAAAAAATCATTAATCTTTTGTCATGGAATTAAAATGAATAATAAAAATGACATGAGGTATAAGATTTTGGATATAATAACCATGCTCTTTATAACACATTTAATCATTATTTATTATATAAACATGTGCTTAAGAAAACATTGAGGATTGGGAGGTCTAGTGTCTTGGTAAATTAGGAACATTAAATAACATCTTAGAACGTAAAAAAAACAACTTTATTGAAAATTTCTTTTACATGACCACAACATTCTTTTGTACGTAACATTGAATGAGACAACATGAGGACATGCATATGAAAAGGGTGAGCTATAAATCCCAACAAAGAAGCAAACAAGTCATAACATGAATAATATATTACATATTTGACAATATATATATCAATGGTGAATAGGAGAAGAATGAATATAATGTCATGACATAACATGATTATCATAACATGGAAATGTGGCAACAACATTTAATAAAATATTATCATGATCCCAGGCTCATTGCACAAGTAGAATGAGTAAACCCTCCTTGCACTTGAAATAACATTAGTAAAACATAATTTCAATTTAATTATAATTACCTACCATCATTTCACATGTTGTATCATGATATTATTCTTTACCTAATTCATTGGAGTGATATTAGGGAACACCCTTATTAATCATTTCAATTAATGCATAAGTGTGCCAGATAGATCATATACCATAGATTCATTAAAAATCACTATTTATTACACAATAAATGAATGTGGAACTCAAACATAAAACTATATAGTCAATATGTAAATGTGAATAAAGGTGAATATCATTGATAGATAAATTTGAATGGTATTCACTACACAATGACATTGTCTCAGAATATCATGGTGCAATTTCAAAAGATTAACAATGTGACATAAGAATTAATAAATATGGTTTATGAGAGATAAAGGGGAATGTAAAAATATGTATATGAACTAGAATGTAATAAGTTTATATAGATTCAGGTACCTACATATGTAATGGAATTTAGATTCATAATAAAAAATAATTTCATGAATGTAAAAGAGATGAAAAAAATTACATATAAAATTTCGGAATGTTAACAGGTGTACATGGGAGGCATTAATGGGAGGGAAAGGGTTCCATATCATGAAAACATAAGTATTTATGTATGGTGGATGTGATAAATCATATCCCAAAATTTTTAATTGAATACCCAAAGGTATAACAACATAATATTTTTTGGAAAAAATGAAAAACAAAGAAATCCCATACATGAATTGTGATCTCAAAGGCTTTGGAGGTGCAAGAGATATGATTAATGGGAGATAGGTGCACCTTGTGAGGATTCTAGATATAGGATTTTATGGGTGTGTCGAGCTCTAAAGATTATTAGTGAATAGAAGTGTGTTCTTGGGTGGTTTTATATATGAAAAAATAAGTAATTATTTATTATTTCTCTTTTTGACACTATAAAATTATCTAATCAAACACACAAATCATACCCTGGGTTTTACCATGTTTTGTCCAATGGAATGTGGAAAAAATATTTGATATGATCAATGGAAAAACATAATAAAATATTATGCTTTCTTATGTATAGGTGAGTCACACACTCAAAGAAATCATTTTTAAATTTTAAAATGTAATATATGTCTTGGAGGGTCCACTAAAGCATTGTAAAAAAATAAAACAAATATAAATTCACATTATTTTAATTTATAATATATATTTTTTTTAAATACCATTTATATTATTTTATTACATCCCTATTGGGTCATTATATTGTCATTAAACACATTATATAACTAAATAGTATTTAATTTTTCTCTAAAATTTCGACAGTTTTAGAAAATTATTAAAAAATCATCATTGGATAATTTGGTTGTCCTGGTAACGAAAATGATTTTCATTTTATATAAAAAAATTCATAAATATCTTGTTTTTTTCTTTTCAAATAAAAACCAACATTTATCAAAAATTAATGGGTTATGACAAAAATACCTTTCAAACCATAAAAAAAATTCCAATTTTATTCATAAAAATTAAACGATGAATTATATTAAAGAAATAATAATTTTTTAATAATATTTTATTAAAATATTATTTAACTCAAAAATCAATTAATTCATAAAAATATATTTCTTAATAGAATATTATCTAATGATACTATTTTTTTCTTTAAAAAATATTTACAATGTAAAAATAATAAAATGAATGTAAATTATTTATTCTATACAAATATAATAAACATATTAATTATCCAAGGGTCATGTTACATAACCCCATACAATATCCACATAAGACCTAAGGGTATGTGTATGATGGTGACAGACTCTTGGGGTGGCTCAGATAACATCGCTCGAGTGGTAATCTCTATTAACTTTCACTTCTCTAATTGGCGTTTTTGTTCAAGATTAACATGTTGATCCTTGGATTTCGATTTTTTCATGAGGGAATCCCCAAAATTCTACCTCCACACTGATCTGAAATAAATGGGCTACGTATGGATTTATTCTATTGGTTGAGGCCATCATTTCATTTTTATGATTAAATTGGATTTTTAAAGCACTATATTTATACCTAAAAAGTGATCACGGTTCAAAGACTATATTAGCAACAATAAAAATTAATAGTGTTATATTAAAATAAAAAAATTAACTGAATATGTATTATATAATAATTTTACAAAATAATACATTTAATTAGATCAATATAAATATTCATTAATGAATGTTTGTGTCATTATAGAGGAATATCAAAAAATATCGAGTCGTGGGAGCCAAAATTAAGAAAAATAATGTAACATAAGAGTGTTGTATAATAATATGTATATAAATAATTTTTATGGTAAATATCAGATAAATTCATCACATATTATGTTTATGATAACAACCTCTCTACATCTAGGGAATTAGGATAACATCCCATGTACATTTCTGACATGGGATAATCACCTGTGAAACATTTTTCGCTTAGAATAACATTACATATACCCTTGGAGATCACCAGAAGAAAATTTCCCAATTAATTGAGGGATATATAATTCTTTGACCCCTACCACTCCATGAAATTCATATATAATTATGTAAGAAGGCCATAAAAACATTCATAATAATATTTCATATATATTAAACCACCGGAATGAAAAGGGTTTCCAAAATAAATACAAATTAAAAAATGATTAAAATACTTCTAGGAAAAGAATGTAAATGATGTTATTATGAAAATATAAATTTTGAAAAAATAAATTTTATATAATAGCAATAATGATAAAAATAAATCAATATTTTAAAGATAATTCTAGATAGTGAGAGTAAAATAAAATTTTTTACAATTAATGATTAAAATAATTGGGAGAATCATTTTATATAATTGAATGGAAACTATATGAAAAGAATGATCATAATGTATAAATCAATTTTTAGCATGGATAATTATAAAATGATTTTGCTCTATAAATATCACACATATTGAAAAAATTAAAACATTATATTCAAAATATTTATAATGAAAAAAATAGTACAAAATGACCATGATAATTTATTGATGCAATGAAAAGTAAATCACTAAAATTATTATTTACATAGTGGAGGAAGATAATTGATCAAAATGAAGTGGTGTGATGAATTTAACATCCATTCATCATATAAAGTAAATTATTTATCAAGGGAATTGAATTTGAGTGAGTACATGTATTACACTAATTACAAAAATATTAGAGGAAAATGGTCTTTGTTTTAGAGTTAATGATTACACAATTTTTCTACACATTGAAATTGATTCATAAAAATATCAATTTTAAAATGTTGTTTGAATGAAATACTTATGGGTTTGGAAACCTTTTAGTTAAACTCTTATTGAAAAGTAGAACATGATATAGATTTTTAAATCCCTTTAATACCATATATTTATCATAAAACCATTCAAAAATATCTATATAAAATATAATATATATATATATATATATGTGAATACATAATATAACCTATATATTTATGAATGTTATATGAGATGATAAAACCTTATTGACTCATAAGTTATGATAGATGTGATCTTTTAAAAGGGGCATATAAGATTGAAATGCAAATAACAAAAAAATTAATGATAAAAAAATAAAATTTATAGTTCTGTATTTACTCAACTATTATATTGATGTTTAAGAAGAAAGATTATAACTCAATGAGATGGTATTGATTTAGAAATATAACTTACATCGTCATTATCTATGGAATTGAAATTTTATGAATGGAAAAACATAAGATAAATTTAGAATTTCGTGTAATTTATTAATAATTACATAAATATATATCCATATTTTGTTTATAAACCATAAAAAATTTGTAATGAAATTAATATCCAAATTATGTGATGTGGAGATGACTAAACTCATACATTATTAATCCAAATATTCAAAAAATGTATATAAAATCAATTTTATTAACAAAAAACATTTTAATAACATATTTCATAAAATTATTTAACTCTATTAACTTCTATATTAATATAATATATAATTTCAATACAAAAGTAATGGTTATTTATTTTTTATTTTAATCGTCAAAGGTCTGTAATTTTGAATTTTTTCAAACATGTTTCATAGAAGTGATGTTAAACAAAATTATATGATATAAATATCAAGATTACCATATTTTAAAATTATTAAAAAACTTTTTTCTAATATTTATGAATTCCCAAGTTCACATGATTGAATATAAAATCTGGGTCATCAATAATGGTTTAAATGTGGAACTTATTTTAGGTAAATTATTAATATTAAGATATCACATAATTATGATCGTAATTTCTATATAATAACATCAGATCCATATTTAGAAAATATATCTCTCTGTAATATAAAATATTTTCATACTAAATATTTTATAATCATCATTGTAAGGATGTAATGGAAAATTATATAGGTTTTCTATAGTGGTGATTTTTTGAACATACAAACTGACCAAGTTTAATTTTCACATGGAATATAAATAAGGATAAAATTGATTTATCACTAAATAATTTAAATAAATTTATATATATATCTCTCATATTTTTTTACTAAATATCTCCTTTTTAACGTTAATGTATGTCAGTTATGAAAATTTTATCTTGCTTCCCATGGTAGAATTAGTCTCCACATAACATGAATGGTTATTTCTTTTCTAAAATATTCAAGATGGTGATGGATAATGGTTCTACCAAAAATATAATAATTTTTTTTTAATGAAGGTATCTATGTCATTATATTAATAAACTCGCTATATTATTTATGGTGTGTGACTGATAAATATATATAATAAAAGACTATAGGGTGTATAATAATCATGTTGAGGATTTTAATCTTCTCTTAAAAGACATATAAAAATGGAGAACTAGTGGAAATTACCTTTAGCCAATGGATTCCATATTTGGATAGATCATATATGATTTTTAGGATGGGTAGAGATTGATGATAATATTTAATGATATGTGTGGCTGAATGAAGTTATAAATGAGATCTATCATTATATATTAAAATGAGGGATGTTTACTTATGATTAGATGTTATGTCGGAGGAAATGAACAAATAAAACTGGATTTATTTTTTCTAAATTATGTGAGTTATATTATATTTCATTATATAATATTTATAAAAATATTTTATAAGAATAATAAACCAATATGTGGTTTTATTATTATCATAAATCATTGAATATTTTATTTGATTAATTTTTCTCTAATTTGGTATCATAGTTGTTATGGAATTATATATATGTTCAAATGTTGTCTGAAGAGTATTAGATCTAAAAGAATGAAATTTGTAATGAATATGAATATATGTTGATATGATGAATAATTTTATGAAGGATTTATATCAATATTTTGTATGATAATAAATTTTTTAATTGGAAATGTCATTGATGGTAAGATTGTGAATTCATCATCGATGTACTAACTATATGATGTGTGATTTAATTATCAATGTACTCAATACAAGATGACAGAAGTCATAGTTAATGTAACAAACAGAAGATGGAAACAAACTACCACAATATTTATATCTTATGTTAATCCACTATGACAAAATTTCTTTATAATCAAATATATACTGAGGGCATGAGTAACAAATAATTGACTACATGATAGTTTTTATGAATTCATGAATGAATTACTTGTGAATCAAATACTATATATATAAAAAATTGTACCCACCATTAGAAATGAAATTATCTAAGCACATGATAACCACATATACACTATTATAAACCATATATGACCATATATGTGTATAGGTACATAAATGCTTCATGGAATATAATTATGTATAAATCATCCATGAGTTCATGAGACATGATTACAGTATAACATACATTCATTAAAATTTAATGAAATTCTAATAATTCATGGCATATAGGCCTTAATTTAATCACATGTCTTTATATTAGAAATTAAGAACATTTTAAAGTGAGTTTTTATAAAAGAAATTGAAGGAAAATGGAATAAAATAGATGTTCAAAATGTTTTGGAATTTTATTTGGGGATTAAAGACCCACATATGAGAATTGTGATATGTTCCTCACATATTAATATCAATGGACCTCAAATTTTATTTTAATTATATATATTCAGAGGTTTGAAATTAAAAGTTTATAAATTTTTATACATGTTGTACTATAATTTAAATAGTACTTGTATGAGATATTTGAAATGTGTTTGATCGTATAGGAAAATATATCCTATATGTGATTTTTCCATGGAGACCTGTGTTTATGTAAAAGAAATCATTAAATCATCGATGTATGAAGATGGAGTGCCATATATGTTAATTTTTAGAGTATAAATTTTTTTATATATGCGAACTAGTGGTTTATGCATTGTTAATATTAAATTAAAGAATAACTATGTAAATAAAAGATATTTAATTTATGTGATTCCATGTATAATAAACATCAATGTATGAAATTTGATGATAATTATGATTATGATTCCATCAAAAAAATTAATGATAAATATTCCATTCACTAAGTTGTTTACATCAAGATTTATCATACTATTTGATTCCATATGTACTATACTTGGAAGGATACATATGTCTCAAGTTATACTACCATGATGTATGATATTTGAAGATGGAAGAGATATAATTTATCATGATCTATATGATATAAAAAATTAGATCCCCAATAAAATATATTTAATATAAAATAGATGATGTAAATAAAGTGTAGAAATATTTATTTTTTTGAGTGATGGATAAAAAATATTTATATATATCATGGGGATACTAAAAAATTAACTGTTATTGGAAGTATATATTATTGAGTGATAAAAGTTTGATAATTATATATTTCATAGAAATAAATTATGAATGATTAATTGAGAATTAATTTATTAAATTTGAAATTTTTTGATGTTATTAGTGTTTTCAAATGATAAGGAATGTGGATAATTTAAATAGAAAGGATCTCTAGATTTTTCATTAACTAAAAACAAGTAAATTGAAAGTGGTGAATTAACATTGTATTATGAATAAAGAAAATAAAGAATAACTAAAGGATGTAATTGACATTAATTAATGTTATAATATATTTTCTAGGTTTAGGAATAATATTGTTTGTGTGGATATTAAAAATAAATTATATTAGGAGAGTATTATCTATATTAAAATTGAGTGGAGAGCTAAATCTATGATTGTAATCCTAATTGAAATGATGTGAGAAAAATTAATAAAAAGATGGAAAATAGTCCAGATTATATTACAAGATGTGTAAATAGAGAGTAAAAGGATGTGAAATATATAATAATATAATGGAGTAATAGGAATATCTATTTACTTATGGAAAAAATGAACAATTAAATAGTAAAAGAAGTATGTAGTGAACATATCGATTTTTATATGAAGAAGAATAATAATAATAGAGAAAAAAATAATATGGTTGTGTATTTTTAATTTATAGGATACTAAAAAGATGAGTTATATGTGTTTCTTGTGAATTTAATTATAAGAATAAGTCTGCAAATTTTATTTTGAATATAATGAGTCAACGAAATTGTATCCCTCACACATGATGTGTGGAATAGTTTGTGTACAATCAGGCATATAAAATTTGATGAAAATTTTAATACATGAAATTATTTATGTATTAGTATAGAGATAATACCAATAAAAAATACTTATCATCATCATTAGGTTATAGTAGATATAATTTTCCACAAATCGGCGAAGTTCTAATAATGATACTATAGTAGAACACATGTTACAACGATATTCTTGCGATATTTTTAACTCATTAATTTTCTATAGCATGTCATGTGATCATGGATTTTTTCATGATTAAAAAATGGATTAAAATTATATATTTAATTTTCTACTTAATGAATATAATGTCTTTATTTATTGTGATTAATATTGATGGAGTGGAAAGTGAATAATTGATTTTTGACATTAATCACTCAAGAATTTAAAAAGTATATAATGATAAATGTATTTAAAACAACACCACCAGTAAGTTATTCCACCTATATTTTTATTTATTATATCCCTATGTACTTATAATAATTGGAATAAGTGGAAATGTTTTCCTCGACGTGATTATTAAAATTTCATTTTGTTGTTATTTTTTGATTTGACTTTACATCCTAATTTATACTAATGTGAAATGATTGTGATGATTCTACTAACACTTATTAGAGATCAATATCTTATAATATCATAAGTAATGTGATATATAATGGAAATTGGGTGGAGAATAATATTTTTATTTTGAATATATAATATGTATTTTCTCTATGCTATTACAGTAATGAAATAATATCTAGATTATTATGATAATAATATGTCATTCAGTATACCATAATAATTTTAAAAATTTTATCTATCTCATATGTTAGAAGGAAGTATTGGGATTATCATGGGTGTTGAAATTTTTAACAAAACTATTCTAAATATGAACCAAAGATATTTTAGGGAGATCATATGAAAAATAAATTTTTATATTTATGAATTGATTGTTTTTATCGATTATTTTTCAATATAGTTTGTTTATTATTATTATTTTATGTATGAAAGTATGAAAGAATAGATCCCCCATCATAAAGGTGGGTTATATAATATAGATAAATATTGGGAAAAATATCTTTAATATTTAATTATATCCAAATACATTGTGTTAAAAGAAAAATATAATATAGGGACTGGAGAAAGGTATATCATACTAAAAGAATGGTGTCTTAAAAAATCATTTTAAAGATAAATCCACTAAATAATTTGTATATTTCAAGAATAATATTGAATAGAAGATCAATATAATAGAGAAATAACAAAATTATAGAATTCATATAACAAACTTACTACATGATGTAATGTCATAGAGGTTCAATGGATATGTCATTTTGATTTAATAAAATACTAAATAGCATGATGATTTTATTCATATAAAAGATATTTTTTTAAATAAATGGTGATTATAATTGAATATTAGAGGAACACCCTTAGTTTGAAGAGTCTATAATTGTAAACTAAATAAGTAAATTTTTAAAAGTAACATATTTTATCATTACATAGGAATAAAAACTAATTTATTTAAACTTAATGATATATGGGGGACTATACTAACAATACAATACTTGACTATTCAAATAAAATAATTACACCACTGGATTTCAATTCTCTAGTAGACATAAATAATGTTGTACTATAAATACCTAATCGTTACATCTCTTGATTTAAATTCCCAATGAACAACCAATATATTGGTGGAAATCACATATATAGGGAATACTTCAAAATCATTACATTAAAGAAGTAATTCAATTGCGAATATAAGACAAGGGTTTGAAGTAATTTGTTGGCATTTCAATTTTTTTGTTCCTTCTATACTATATTTTTGGAAAAATAAATTTTATTATAAGGAACAAATAAATATAGTTATAAGTTTCATAATGTTATAATATTATAAACATTCAAATATAAAGACTAATATATTTATAATAATAATATAATAATAGTTTATGATTACAATGATTTTTCAAAATTGTTATGGTTATATGAATGACACATAACAATCTTAGGATATGTGATGTTAAGTGGATAAAATAAGATCAATGTTGAATAAAAATGAATAAGATGCGTACATGAAAGAAGAAGAAAATAAAAGGGTGTTTTGTATCAAAATAACATGATGAACATTTCAAAGGAGACATGTGATAGATTCAATGAAAAAAATATATTGAATTTAACAATAAATAAATGTCTAAAATTACCATAATAATTGATAAGAATAAATGGTTTAATGTGTGGATGAAGAATAACAATATTGCATGTAGTGAACTGAAATATTATTCCAATATATAAGATAATGTAATAGTAATTTGGAATTTTTATTTAGATATGGAAATATTTTTGGAATTGAAAGAAGAAAAATATTCTTCCAAAAGTGGAGAATTTGATTTATATGAGGATGTCAATTTTTATTAAAGGATTTGAAATAAATGAAATAATTTATTATAAGGATTTCAGTTTTATGATATTCAAGGGATCTGGTCACAATGAAAAGGAACTTGTAACTATTCCCAATTTATAAGAAGTGTACCATAAAAAATTAAGAAAAAATTATCTATCAATGTTATTGAAGGAAATCATATCCACATTTAAAAGAATAAAATATATGAAGATATATGCTGTGAAAAAATAATACAAATCTAAATACTAGATATAAACAATTTATGAGTGGGGAAATGGAGTCAATAAAATCATTTGAACAATACCATTCACATTGAGGAGGAATAAGATTATCCATATTTCCTTCTATTTTTGTAACGTATTTGTACTATAAATTTCTATAATTATAAGGATATTTATGGTAAATCTATATGATACATTAGAAATTTGTTATGTTTTCTTAAAAATATTTTTAATAAATATTTAACCATATCTAAGTAATATCATATTTATTGTTTTATATTGGAAATATTGAAGTTGATAATCTAATATGAAGATGTTAAAATTTTCATATTCTAAAAAATTTATGAAAAATGATTCATTTTAAACTGTATTCATAAAAAATATTCACCTTTTATGGGGTTAAAACAACCTTGATTTCATGTTATACTTTTTATATAATTGAGAAATATTTTTTTTTTGGTTATAACAAGGTGTGTGTTTGAGTTGAATTTTGAAAAAATGAATGAATAATTGTTGTGTTTGGATCAAACATTGTTATGGGAAATTGTGTTCCCTATCATAGAAATCAACTCAACCCTAAATATTAAGAGTTCACATGGATGGATCAATGTTTTCCAAACCATGCACCCTAAATATAGAAACCCTGCACTCCTAAAATAATATGTGCACTATTTTCACATTGTTTGAAAATCATGCGCCCCATCCTTGAAAACCATGTGCTAAAATTAATGACTCCCAAAAATTATATTTAAAATTACCCCAACCCATAAAAACTACTTATTTTGACCCCCCCCCCCCCATTTCATGTCATATGGTGAATCATTATTTTGGAGGTATATAGACGAATTCTGTGGATGTTTTTCCTCCATTCTTTACATTTTGAATCTCATACCAACAGTTTTGTCCACTCTCGGTATGTTGATTATGTCCCATAAATTTATCATTCATCCTCCATGCTTCTATTTTTATATTGGTAGGAATTAATTTCTTTATCTACAAAATTTAGATCTAGATTATTTTCATATAGATCTTGGAATTTTGATTAGAGTTTGATTTAAGAGATCTTTTTTTCTTTAATATGGATTTAGGGATTTTAGATTTGATCAAGATCTATGTTGTTGTGCTACTCAATTTTTGGGATTTCAGTTGGGTGATCGTTCATAATTGAATCATGGTTGGTGTTCTATTATTAAAATCCAAAATTATTAATATATGTTATTTTTATGTGATTGGAGACTTTCTAGAGTTCGTTTAGTGATTGCAATTCCATAATTTAATTAATTGACGATTTCAATTAATTCTATGGGGTATTGGGGATTTTAATGAATAATGAAAATTGTGGAATTAATATAATTTGTAGATGAATTAATTATAAAATAATTTAAATTTTAAATTGACATAATTAATTGATAGATTAATTATTAGAATATTTATTTTTGGGGTTATAGATAATTTTTTGTTTATTTAATTATCATAATGTCAAATTCTAAATTTGAAAATAATCAATTAGTGAAATAATTATTTTTTATTAGTATTTAATATGTCAAATTAATTGTGAAATTTATAAATGGACATTATATGTATAATTATTTGACAAATTAGTGATTAAATGACATGTGATTAATTAATTGGTGAAATAATTAATCATTTATATAATATTAATTATTTATTGAACTAATTAATGAATATTTTTGTAAGTAATTAATTTTATAATTAATTACTCGACAAGGATTAATAAATTTATTTATTAATTAATTGATTTTTGGGATAATATAAATTGTGTTGATTAATATTGTTTACCATTATATTTTGAGATGATATGATATATATTCAAGGATGATAAATAGAGAGACTGACATGAATATATTCATCAATGATATGTATATATGCATGGTTAAGAATCAGGGTGTTAGACACGACTATCTACACAAATGATATAAATTCATGGTTTTTTAATAGGGTGCAAGACCTGATGATAATCAACAATGATATATATATTTATATATAGGTAGGGTTAAAAATGGGGTTGTATTAATGATGACCTACGCCAACGACCTATTTGTTTGATTTAGATTTGTGGTGCTAAATATGATGTTTTATACTGATTATATACATGAATGGTTAGAGAATAGGGTATGAAACATGGTGCTATACACAAAAAACATTAGAAATAAACTATGTTTCTATTTGGTGGTAATAATGATATTGAAGGGATATGGGTAATTTAATAGCATATTCTATAAAAAAATGTTTACTGAATATGTTACTTGGTTTAGACCCAGTGCGAGATGGAGTACGTATTGATATACGAGTGTCCTCAGATACCCAGTAGTATATGTGGATCAGTAATTATTAATTAATAAAGTGATAAGTTTTTATTTATCAATAGAAATTATTTATTTATATAAACACATTATCTTGTTAGTGATTGTATTCTTTTTTGACACAATTGGTTGTGAAATACTGAGCTATAATCATACACTACTTGGGATAGCTGATTATTACCTGAATAAAAATATAACATTTCATGGAAGGTTAATGTAAATTTACCTATGTTAGACGGATTATTTGGGTATGGATCATGGTTGAGGGAACCATACGTGATTGTGGACACGTAGGGCGTCGTTAGTGTCTCTATTTTGAGATTTTATTTTAGACACTTAACACACAGATTATTGACATGTTTTCTGATTTCATTTGGATATTCTATTTCATACATTTCATATCTATATATATGAAATTTATTGTTGTTATATATATGTTTTTTTGTAATTGTTAACTATTTCCTTGAATTTTTACTCTGATAAAAGAGGTTATAATATCTCCTAGATCGACTAATCAGACCCTTGTAGATAATTTGTAGCCTCTTGTGTATGAGTAGGAAAACGTAGGTAATGAGTCGGTTCAGTTATGGGAATTGGGGAGTGTCAACCATGTCGGGACAATACAACGTGGTATCTGAGCAGTTACATGTTCTTTATATTTTTTCATACAATTTTAGAAACACAGAAACAAGAATATATTGTCATGCATTGGTTATGATCTCATGTATGAATGTTTCAAACCCATGTCGAGAGGATAACTAAGGTACCAATGGTGCAATTATTGTTATTATTATTTTATTTTACCGTTAAATATTTTTTTATCATAGGGTGACACACTTTTTGTTCTATATGATTATTGATATTTACAATTTCTTTTATTCAACATGTGGACAAATATTGAATTATAGATGAGTTTCATTGATCATTCTAGCCCCACTATATATTTCTGACATGAATCTTTTTATGACCACACATGGAATCATATTATAGCAAATTTTTTGAACTTGAACAGTTTTCCCTTGCATGTCATATTGAAAATTGAAAGCTCATAATAATTGATAATGGTAAAAAGATGAAACGTTTGAATAAATGGATGTGTAATAGAATGTGAATAATGAATATGAGAATATCCTTTGAATACAAATAACTTATTATACCTGTTTAAAGGTAGTGTTAGCATAATGGTTTTGATTTCATTGTAGGGTTTAGGGAAAAGACTTATTTTGACTTGTTATGATTTTACACTTATGTAAATGTTTTCAGGTAAGGTTATGTGTCCTAAAATACGTGTTTAAAATAATAGAGATATTCCTTATTTATAACACATGTTTTGGTGATAATGGGTGGATAAGGATAGAGAAGCTCGAGATGTGGTGGATCTTGAGGCACCAATAGGGACGAATGATGAAGTATGGAAGAATTTATGAGATAACATCATTTACATAATGAAATTCATTTAAGGAGACCATGGAAAGGTTGGGAAGAGCATCATTGACTTAGTGATGGAGTTACAGTTGCAACACCCTATTAATTTTACTAGAGATAGAGTACATGAGGGATATAAGTAATGGATTGAGTGTATATATATGATATATGACCATTTGGAGACTCGAGGTGAGAATATAGTCAATTTGGATACTTATATGATATGAGGATCAGTGAAGTGCTGGTGGAAAATCCATGAATTGTTTAGAAAGGATGATGGTATATTTTATAAGGAATTCATACAGAGGTTCTTAGAGCACCACTACGCAATGAAGTTATGGAAATAGAGAGTAAATGAGTTAATGAGGTTGACCTAGGGGATTTTTTTCATATAAACTATGCTGGATTAATTACAGATTTACATCACATTGTTCCATGGTTAGAATGAGATGATTATACTTTATAAAATACTTTTACGATTGACATATGTGTGAAATTAAATACCATGTTAATATTGACAGGATGAATAATTTTTCATTAGTGGAAAATCTAGATCACACCTTGAAGGAAAACATTGAAGAATGATTCTAGTAGTATATAGGTGGATTCTCTTGGATGATCTGGTGGTATGTATTCCGAGTTAAGGAATAATTATTAAGATAAAATGATCTACAACAATGGGAAATGATGTGAACAGTCAGGGGGGTCATTTTCTCATCTTAACCAAGTGATTTTCCACCAGTGTGATAAGTCGGGACACTTTCTCTACCATTTTCCACAGCCACAAGAAGAGTCTCAAGCCTGCGACAAGATGGGACATCTATAAAGGATCTCTTTGAACATAAGATAGATTTTTAGTGATGAAGGATCCATTAAAAACAATGGTGTAAGAAGGAACTATTTTTTACTATATTAGTCTATAAGATAATACTCTACTAGACAAGGATTTTGAGGAAGAGGATGAGGCACATATGAGAAAGGGTGCCCAAATTTGTAGAGTGGTCCAACTCAGGGGATTTAGATGACATCACAAAGAATGGGGGAATGGTAGTTTCATGTGGTATAACCTAAAGTTGTGGATAGTGAGACTTGGACATCAATAGTGTGATGTATAATTCATGAATCATATATATTATATTGTTTGTTATTTGATATTGGTTCCTCTCATTCTTTCATATCTATAAAAAATTTTAACCGATTGAATACAGTGGTAGAATTTTTGTGTAGGGAATTTACAATAGTAAAATGGTTGGGAGTATGGTATAGAGACATCTATCTGTGTAAGGGTTGTTCTCCAAGATCAGAGAGTATTTATTTCTCTAGAATCACTATATTCATTACAAATTATGATCATACCTATTTATTGGTATGGAATTCGTAGCCACATACTGAGCTCACAATTGTTGATACCGTAATAGATAAACCTTTACATCTTATAAGGGGGAAAATTATATTCACTATGTAGAATTATATAACTACATCAGCAAAGAAGGGTAAATTACTCAACAACTAGGAGAGATCACATACCATGATTCTAGTATGTTTCTCGATAATGGATGAGTAATAGAAGATGTATGTCTACTAGTAGTGTAACACTTTTAGATTTTTTTATTACAATTTACAAGGGGTCTTCATAAGAGGGATGTAGATTTCACTTTTGATCACATTTCCTTGGATACTGAAGCTTTAATTCCACCATACAAAATATAACAAATAGTGATTCAACATCTCAAGAATAATCTAGAGGATTTTAAGGATAAATTATTTATTTAACCAAGAATGTTGCATTGGGTTTATCTATTGATGTTTTATAATATGTATTATGGTAATGTATGAGTATGTGTTGATATTGGAAGTGGAAATGGATTATTTTGATGAACTAAAATTCACATCCACAAATCGATGATCTGTTTGACCATTTTATAGGAGATTCTGTGTTATCAAGACGTACCTAATAATGAGGTATCATCAAAATATATTTATAAATTTTTGTATACGGAGGAATAATTTGATAGGTAGATAAGGCCTATATGATTTCTTAAAAATATTTGTTTGACTAATGCACTAGTAGTGTTTATGTCCATGATGAACACAATCTTCCATATTTACTTAGATTAGTTTGTTGTGGTGTTTGTTGATATAATCATGGTGAACATAAAGACTCATGATGAACATGAAAAAAATCTTGACATCAACCTATGTACACTCAGATGGAATCAGATATACACCATGATATATAAGATTCATATTGGGATTGATTAGGTACCCTTCTTCAGATACATCATCTCCGAGAATGGTGTGTCAATGGAAATAGTAGGAGAACCGGTTGTGGTTTTTTAGGTGAAGCCTGAGAATGTGTTCAATATCAAAATATTTCAAGGGAAAGATGGATATAATCAGAGATTTAGCAATAAAATTTCCCACATAAAATCACTAATTTATATTTTGACCAAAGTGGGGATATTGTTCGAATGGTCTGAAGCATTTGATATAGCCTTCCTAGAGTTGAATAAGTGTATGACATCGACGAATATCACGATCTTACATGATCCATGTGACGAGTATAAAATATATTCTGATGAATCTCGGATCATACTCATATATATGATGATGTTGGTAGATCAAGTCTTAGTGTATAAATATAAGATGATGAGGCAACTTGAACATGAAAATCATAAACATGAACTCTATATAGATGATATAGTTTATGATTTGAATATGTTATGGGATTATCATTTTTCAATAAAACATAACATGTTCACATACTATATGATCCCCTTGTACATAATTTTATAGTGAGATTGTAATCATCAGTAGCAGATATGGGGTAATTATATGCATTATTTTAGTTTGGAGTTGGCATATAAATCAGGAAAATGAAACAGTGTGGATGACTCTCTTAGAAGGAAAATTAAGACTCATATGTTTCACTAGTCTAGAGTAGAGTGGATGATAATTACATTATAGGATGAGATGGATGCAGTGATTCTATAGTGTCAATAGATTGGGACTCTCACATTAGTTTCTGTGGGTTTTTCCCTTTTCAGATGGATCCAAGACTATCAGTATAAGAATCTTGAATGTATGACAATTAAGGAAATATTTGATGTTGGTGAGTCACCATTGGGTTGGAGAATAGATAAATATAATACTATCAGTTTCATTAATTGGGATTTTGTTCCTACAATAATGGGAGAGGAGTCGATGTAGGAATTTCATGCTTGGAAGTGGGGAGTACATCTAGAAGTGACAAAATGAACCATGTCTTATGATGATAGTTTTGTTTTCTAGGAATGAAAAAGGGGTTAGAAGGGTTTGTGACATGTAACTTCATCGTTCAACAAGTGAAGGCATAAAATAAATGACCTATATGTTTGATACAATCCTATCCAGTTTTGGAATGGATGTGGGATGATGTAATATTTTTTAGGGGGTATTTTGAAAACAGTAAGGAATAATTAAACTATATGCGTTTTGTGGAAAAAATGATGAATTAATCACATTTGTTTTATATATGGGAAATGTAATTCATTAGTTTTCTAGAACATTTTTTTCAAGAGATATTTCTTCTATATGGGGTGACGTAGAATATAGTTTTAGATAGTGAATCACACATTACTTCTCACTTCAGGATGGACATACAAGAAGGTTCCTTGTACAAACGTACTATTATGTATGACCTTCCACCCACATATATTTGGGTAGATGGCATGTAGTATATAGGTGGATGATGATATGATATGAGAAGGTGTTCTTATCTTAGCAGGGTAAAAGTAGAATAATATATCTTTATTTTAATTTTAATATTATAGTCTTTATAAAGAAATGGTATAGATTGAACCATAAAGAAGATTGTAATGGCAACCCATACAGATCACTACTATTCCAGAAAGAGGGTGGTGAGCAAAGTTATTTGGACAGAGTCTTCAAAAGATATGATATAATAGATTAAATAAATCTGCAAATGTATGGTTATAACTTAGAGTATACAAAATTTGTGTGCTGATAGAATATGGGAAGCCCTAGATTTTAATTTGGGTGATTGTGTATTCCTTTGTGTGTATCCTAGACTATTTTATCATAGGATATAGAGGCATGTCTTTTTAGAATACAGGTCTATCAAAAAATTCAATGTTGTGGAGAGAATGAGTTTGGAGGCATACAAAAAATCTCTTCTATAAAAATAATGCATTATGGATTAATTTTTCCACGTATCATAACTATGGTTTTAACACACAAAAAATTCACTTGTGATCTATTTAGATGACATTGATCTTGAGATAGATGCATACTTTGGTAGAATCTAATAAATATCTGGCATTAAATAAAAATGTGTTATAGGAAAAGAAAATGAGGATTGTTAATGTATTTTGGAATCATGGGTGTGTGGAGGATGAATCATGTGAAAGGGATTGAGATATGAGGCCTCAGTTGCCTGATAATTTTTTCTCGGAATCATAGAGATTATTGGGATTAAAACTAGAGGATGAGTTGTTATAATGTGGTCATATTATAAGATCTTAAGATCTGCTATAGTTAACTCAAGTTTTATTTAATGTAATCTATTGATTATAATTTATTAATTATAGTTTGGTTTATAACATGGGGTGTTTTTGGGTGGATTTTTTAAAAAATTGAAAGAACAAGGATTTTCACGCCTAGGATATGTTAAGGGAAAACCATGTACCCCATCCCACCATACCTTGAATCCCTATACATTGAGTGTTCTCATACATGGTAAATGGGGTTATAAACTATTTTCCCTAAAAAGAGAAAATTTTAGACCAAAAATAATAGGTTCATTGTTAGGGGAAATTGTTCTCCCTGGCATATCTAACCATGAATATGAATTACACTCCCTCAATTTATTTTGAAATTCCATGATCCCTATAAACTCAATTATTTCAAATCCCATTTAACACTACGTGGTTTTTCATAATTTCTGATATCTTTAGAAAAATTTCAAGGCCATGTAACCTCCAATCATCATGATTTAATGCATGTTTTGATGGACATATCCTATTTCGGTATGTGAATTATATCTCATTCCATTCATCTTAATCCTCCTTCTTTCTATATTTATTTTTAGGGAGGTAATATTTAATTTCACAAGTTATCGATCAATATTTATTGAATATGGATCCTAGATTATGGTGAATGATTCAAAATTAAGAGATCTTGTTTTATTTAATCTTTATTTCGGGTTCTGAGGTTCAGATCCATAAAAACGTTGTTTTGCTGCTAAATTTTCGGGATCCAAATTGGGAGATTGGTCATCATACAATTGATGTAGGTTTACTATTATTCAAATCCTATAATTTTACTATCAATTACATTTATGTGATTGTATAATTCCTTTAGTTCATTTGATGATTGTAATTACAAAATTTAATTAATTAATGTTCCTGATTAATTAATTGGGGATTTGGGTATTTAAGTGAAAAATTTCAATTATGGAAGTCAGATAATTAATTAATGAATTACTTATCATATTATTAAATAGTGAAATTGGGATAATTTATTGATAGATAAATTACCAGAATATTGAATTCTAGTATTTAGAATGACTAACTATTGAATTAGTTATAGAAATGTTAAATTTTAAATTTCAAAATAAATAAAATTTTTAATTAATTATTAGATTTTGATATTTTAAATGATTAAATATTTTAAAATGTGTTAATGGAATTTATGTGGTTAATTAATTTCTTATTTAGTTAACAATTTATATTTGATTTATTCATTTATTAATCATTTAATGGGTTACATATGATAAAAAAAATTTAAATAATTACAGAAAATTTTTCTTATTAATTATTTTATGAATTATATTATGCATAATTGTGATAAGATGAAAATGTTTGATTAATAATGATTAATCAGATATTGTGAATTGTTATAATATATACATGAAATTTTTTAATAAATGGGGTTATATACATGCAGTTATATTCCAATGATTTTTATATACATGGTTGAAAATTGGGGTGCTAGAAATGAGGATCTATTATAATGAAATATAGGCATGGTTTGAAAATTGTGTGTTAGAAATGATGATCTACACTAATGATATATATATATATATGGAAATTTGAAGAATGGGGAACTATACATGATGATATGTGATAATGATATATATATATCTTATTGAGAGTTAGGGTGCCTGATATGATGTTCTATGCCAATGATATAAAAGCATGGTCGATAAATCTGGTTCTAAACATGGCTTTATTAACCAAAAACATTAGAAATTTGATATGGTTCAATGAGATCATAATTATAAAATTGAAGTAAAATATATAATGAAATCACATGTGTATAATGGTATTTTAATTGATCATGTAACATGGTTTAGACCCAGTACGGTTCGTATAAAGTATTGGAGTTTGAGTGACCACAGAAACCCAATGTTCTATGAGGTTCTATAGAGAATAATTGATAATTTTACATCTATTTATTTATGCATTGTAATTATTTAAATATAAAAATGAATCCATGGGTTATTGACATGATTTTTTTACATACTATTAGTGGTGTCCCACTATGTCGTAATAACACCCTACTTAGGATTCATGACTAGATAATGAATATACATTACTATATTAGTACTGGTTAAATAAAAAATCCTTTTTTAAAAAGGATGGGTTGAGGATGGAGGATGGTTGAAAGAATCAAAAGTGGGTCAATACCTACTACAAGATTTCTGTTTTATTCTTTTGAGTTTTCATTTTAGACACTTAACACAAACATTATTGGCCTGTTTTTCTAATTTATATTAGATATTGTATTAAATTCTGTGATTATTGACACATAAGGAATTATTAATGGTTATATATATGCTATCACTATTATTAATAATATTAAATATTTTTTACTATGATAAAAGAGGTTATAGTCTCCCTATGATCGACTTATCAGGTCATTATAGATAGTCAGTAGCCTCTAGTACATAGAGAGGAATGTTTGAGGTCATGTGGTGGTCCGGTTCATGAAACCAATTTGTATAACCTGGACTGGGATGTTAAAATTTATCAAATGGAAAATAATGTAATCTATTACTTGATGTGACTCACCATGATGATTATTGAGTTGATTATTCCATTTTCAGGTTGATGAATGAATGAGTGAAGAAAAATCTACAAGAAAGTATATTTCATTTGAATATTATTTATTCTAGACTATTTTTGAATGAATTTCCTTGAAAACATATATCTCATATTCCCCCATCCGGTGTAACTAAAAATCGGTTCAATGCATAATTAAGTAAAAATTTATCTGAAATCAATGGAATTAAAAGATTTTCATAATTTTTTAATATAACAACTATTCCATTGAATATAAATAATTTTATATGTTTGATTATTTTTATAATTATTGAAATGAGTTTAAATGTTTCAGGCCTATTTACTCCATAATAGATGTGCATCAGTTTATATACCATCATAGAAAATAGTTCAACTTCTTTCAAGAATCATATTTATTTTACAATTTAATTTGTTTTCAATTCTATTCGATAATGGGATACCATTTAATCAAGATAAAACTTTATTACTGTAAATAAAAAATATGGATCTTATAGACATAGATTTGAATAATTTGTGGACATATATTTAATATAAATTTTCTCCTCCAAAAAAATTTATTTGAACTTTATTTCAATAATTAAAAGATAAATCGAAAGAATGTATATTAAAATGGTGGATAATTCGAATGAAGAAAAAATAGATTAACACGTTATATAGAATGCACTACTAAATAATAAAATGGGGGAGACTATTGATCCCCCATTTCATAATTTTATATTTTCCATGGGATGCCAGTATATTGGGAAGAGGAAGCTTGTTGAATAAATACCTAACCCAGGAATGTGGTTTATTATTATCAAATTTCTTGTTAGACTTGGAATAGAGTCATTTTTTATGTGTTATTGAAATGGTTATTTTTAAATTTTATATAAAGTTAATTTATGTTTAAATAGTTTTAGTTTCAAAGTGAATTTAAATATAATGAAATAAATTATATAACTCCATTATAAAGAATTTAATTATGTTTTTCAATCCATTTTTTACTAAAAATTCGAATCACATATTTACTATTTTATAGGGGTTTGTGTTTAGAAGTAATGAAGGATATACAGTCTACAAAAAAGTGTGAAGTCATTATGGATTACTGAAAATATTAAAGTGAATAAATACATATATATATATATAGTGGGTGAAGCAATCATAACATAGTGGGGAATAAAAAATTATACCTATCATATAGAAAAATATAATTTAACACATGATGATTTTTAGTTTATAAGAAAATATTTTCATAGAAATTTGTCTCTTTTAAAGAAAATTGGTTTCATTCTACTTGACATGAATTAGTCTTGCTGCGTGATGGGAACATAAATTAGTCAAGAAAAAATCATAGACCATCCATGAGTATAAACATAAAATATTTATATGGGTTATTTGTGTGTATAAAACATGTGTTATTTTACCATAAATGATTTGTGTGTCACATGATTTCATGAAAACTGGTTGGAAATATGAATTTTCATTGTAAATAGATCTTCAGGGAACCATACATATTAATATTACTAATTGTAATAATTTAAAAATAAGTATAATATGATGCTTAAAATATGGTAGAATAAAAAATAAAGAAAATTATGAATTTTGTAATGACGGTCAAAAGATTTCATATCCATGTAAATAAATTTTAGTTTGTCCCTGAGGAAGAAAAATCCATCGGCAAAAATTTTTATTTTTGTATAAATATATTCAAGATGTTAAATATCCATTTTAGGGAATTTTATATATTTTATATAATGAAGGTGAATGTTCCAGGAATATGAATTTTGACATGTGATGGATCACATATCTAAATACACCATATACACAATTTCTTTTGGAGGTGACAATTTGACATAAGTATATTCATGAAGACAATGATGTATGCCAATAGAGTTCCATATATGGTAACAATTCTCCATGAAAATGTTATAAATATTCCATGTTTTTGTTAATATACTCTGAAATGGTAATTTAATAATAATAATGTGTAGAAGAGATCTATAATTATAGTTATTACATGTATATCGATTGTTATGATATCAAATATCATGATAATTATTATCAATATTAAAGTATAAAAATTAATTAATGAAGAATGTATTCCAGAATTGGAATGCTTGAAGAATTTTTAAATAATATAATTCAAGATGTATTGCACTTCAATGGAAACATATTCCATGAGAAGTTATATAAAACTTTTGGTGGTTTAAAGAAGAAATATTAATGGAGAAACATGAATTGTGTTCCATGAACTGGGAGAAAAATAAATGAAACCAATGCATAATATATATGTTGAAACGAATATATATTAAATATATTGATAATGCAGAGTAAAGGATTCATGATATTTTCTTATATCATTGATATAAAAGAATGTGGAATTATTACATTGGAAGTGAATTTTGTAGAGTATAGTGTTAGGGATAATACCAAATATAATCGAAAGAAATATAGATGGAAGAATAATGTCATTAGGGAATGATTAAAAATAAATAAATAAAATAAATATCAAAGAATATAGATATTTTAAGTTAATATATATAAGGATTTATTTTAATTATAAAAATCATAGCAATATAAACTCAGGAATTTTCATGATATTGTGAAAATGGAAAATAGTAATGAAATTTAATAAATAAATAATAATTTGGAAATTATTAAATATATTTCATGTAAAAAATATAATTTTGGGTATAAATATTCCACAAAATTATTTGATATACAATATTTTATCTGTTGAAAAGGGATAATTATAGACTCTTTGATAATATCATTATACACAAGCAATGATTTGAATCTAAGGACAATAAAATCTACGAATATCATATTCTCTAAGAAGGAAAAATAGAAGAAAATTTGGAATTAAAAAGAAGATAATATAGTGATGTACTTGTATATTTTATATAAATTAGAAGAAAAATAAGATAGCAGTAGATGAGTGTGTTTATATCTTTTTTCATTGGAAGATGGCGAAGATAGGGGATGAGATAAGAGTGATGTGTATTAATGTTTTAATGGATGAATAATGATAATAACTAGATTATTTTTTTTATGTTCCCATGAAAAATAATTATATGTAATAAATTTCATATAAACAACTAATGAGAATCATAAACACTCAGATGAGTTTTTGCGGGTATTGTGTATACAATTATGCATGAAAATAAAAAAATTGTTTCTTTTTAATATTGTTTTACATGTATGAGTAGAATGATACGGCCTAGTAAGTAAACCAATAATCATTTCTTAGTGTACGAATCACATGTTTGCAATAAAAATGAATCAATATAAAGGGACTATAGTGAAACCCATGTTTCAGGGATATATATTGCATGTTGGTAAATGAGTAACCATTTCTATTGGGTCATATGATCTTTGATTATTTATTAATCAAACCAATGATTAACCATTATTTTTGAGAGATGAACCTTTTAAATATGATATTTATTTAGTTTTTGTGACAAATATTTAATTTGAGTTAAGAGAATGTATGAATCAAGATCGATGAAATTCCTATAGGTAAAAGGGATGGGAGGATAAATTGAAATAATTTTAAATCATTATTGATAATCCCCCTCTATATATTGAGTATTTCCTAAAGTGGTCCTAACATTTTTTATGTGTGTTTTGTGAGTAATTCATGGTTTTACATGTGGGTATGACTTTTCAACATTCTAATATTGATTTACAACGTAAAAGTGTCAATGGAAATTAAGAAAATCATCAGACTTATGTTACATATTTTTAACCTCATTATAATTTTCTAAAAAATAACTATTGTAATAATTTTTTTAATAAATATAAAATGAAACCTTTAATAAAATTTTAACTTATAAATTCTAGAATTTATATCAATTTAAATTTAATATATATCTAAATATCAGTATATTATGTTTTACAAGATAAATTTTATATATTGATAAGATTTTGTTGAAAAAAATAATTAGTTTCATATAGATTATTTGTTCTGATTAAAAATTCATATAGTCCAATAATAATTTACACACACTGGTTTTGTGTAGAAAATTTATAGCTCTGTATCTAGTATTTTATATCCTTTAAAATCTATAGAGGTAAAATAATTAATATATTTTAGTAGCTGATGTAAAAATTTATCTTGAACAAAATTATTACATTTAGGCTATGGGGTTTATTCCATAGGCAAGATTCTAATGGATTTCTGAGCATTTTGTGTTTATTGATATATTTTATATCTATTAATTCAACAAATATTTTTCTCATATCTCAAATAGTGGTTTCATGAACCATTTTAAGAATTATAAATCATTTGAATGTATTAAATAATATTTATATAATGGGTTGAAAAAACATCATTGAAATATGAAAAATATAGATATTCAATTAAAATATCATAAAAATATTATATTATTCATAGCCTATGTTTTTTATCTTCAAATAAATGATAATATATCCTAAATGTAAAAAATGATGGATAAATAGATGTATCACTTGTTTCCTAAATTAATATTTTTACATAGGTATGGAATATGTTTAATTGAAACATTATAATTCTATGAAATTTCATTATGGTTATTGATTATTTATTTAATTTTACTATCATTAGATTTTTCCATGCTCCAACCTTAGTGTTTCCCAATAATGGTATCATTATGGATCCCCTAAATAGTTAGTTAATGTTTCAAATAACATAACACTAGAGATACAGATAATGGGATATTATTTTGATGTGGGAAATGATAAACATATGATCATATCCCAATTCACCACTTCAAAAGGTCGGATCTTATAGGAGATGTCTGATTTGAGTATAGGTATCAAACCAATAGTGATGTCGATGGTAGAATTATTTGATACTAAAAACAATACTGAATCAATGATGATTCACCATCGTGATATGGCTTTTTAATTTATAGATTGATTCTTTATTATTTCATATTTTGTATTTGGATTAGGATTTCACATTTCAATCCCTATTACATCACAATTGGCACAAACCTATCAATTTTAAATTTTTTGTTACCCATAACTAAACAGAACATGGTTTTTTAAGCATTAAATGTGATTTTCACGACTATGAATAATGACTTAGTTCATAAAAGTTTTAAAATAAAAAATAAAAATATAATATTAAAATGTGATTTGATTAGTAATTTAAACAAAGAAAAATAAATTTTTATTATTATTTAAAATTAAATACTTAATGTCAAATAATAATACATAGAAATTATGTTATATTATATTATTTTTCCTAAAATAATAATTTGTCAAAAAAGGCATTAATTAAAAGTAAATGGTTATGATTACTCTATTAAAATGAATATTTATAATATAATATTTTAATGTAATTTAATAATCAAAATTATAAACCAATACTATTTTTTATTAATATTGTATTATATCATTAAATAATATTTTTATATATATATATGATTATTTTTTTAAAAGTATATTTTTATTATATAATAAAAAATTTATTTGAACAGATTATACAATTTATATAAATAATTATTTTTAAAACAATAAAAATATGTTTCAATACAGTAAATCATTTTTAAATATAAAATTATTTTCATTAAACAATGTCGGTTAAAATAAATTTAAATATTTTTTTATTATTGAATTATTAAATAATATTTTGTAATGAAAATAAATAAATAAATTATCGGAATTATGAATCAAGATAAATGATGATTAATAACATATAAATTCTTATATTTATATAAATTAATTAAACAATAAATTTTAATCAATATTTATATACAGTTAAAACTATATTTAATGTTATCATATAAGGATAAAATAGTTAAGGTTATATTTATATTTTTTATTAAATATTATATGTATATTGTAATTTATTATAAAAATAATATTAATAAAAACTATTAAAAAAATTGTTTCCGTAGTTATAGCTTTATAAACATTCAAATAATATAGAAAATATTTTTATTGGATTTTTGATAAAAGGTGAAATGAGGATATCGACCTCATTTAGGCATATATTTTGGATGGGCTTTTGAAAAATCTCGGTGCAAAAGGAGGGTTGGAATTTAGGACAGTTAGACCAACAAGGTGATTGAGTCTTAAGGTTGTTGTTTTAGAGTAAATGAGTGAAAAGGGAGACTAAGGGATTTGACTTGTTTTGGGAGGCCGAGTCAGGAGGAATCAAGATCAAAAAGTGTTTTGGCCAAGAGGATTAGTCCCAACGTGTTTTGATTCATAAGGGAATCGAGCACTAGTGACCATCTCAGGAAAGATTTCATCCGAATGGTTTTCAAACCTGAATGGATTATGAAATATTCCTCCTTCAATATTTCAATTTATCAAATGTTGATCCATGGATTTATTTATACTCTCATTTCAGGTTATTAATAAACTTGTCTTTGTTATCATCAATTTTTCCCACAATCAAATGTGAGAAGTCATTAAATATATATTTCGTTTGGATATTTCTTCTTCCTAACATTATTTATTAATTTAGAAACTAAATACATTTTTTAACATAATTGAAATCGATGTTCAACTATTTAAATAAATAATTTTAATGCCAAATTATAACTATAAATCAATTAGAACTTCTTCTACAAAATATTTGTATAGATGTGTCTCATCTCAACAACACTTCACAAAAGTTATTTAATTATAATGAAGTTGTCTACTGGTTACCTCATATAAATTTTATTATTATTTTACTTGTTGGATTTAATAAGAAATAATCAATGATAATTTTAGTATATATCAATCAGTTTTCATGGAAATCATTTTATATGAATCACACTATTTGAATTTGATATTTTTTATCATGTTATAAATTTGTATAAAATAAATGATATATATATATATAAATTACTTTATTTTGATACAATAATTTTTTTATTATAATCTAATAAAATAACTAGGTTGTTTTGTATAAGACTGCCTCCCTTGTCTATTTTTTTTTATGTTTTTGATGCTTTGTTTGAAGTAATGCACACCATTCCATAGTTTTTCATGTCACACACACATTTCTTGAGTTTTATACACACAGTTTGAGACAAATAAGAGTGGGAATGACTGAGTCTTATTCCAGGGATATGTTTAAGGATTCCTCTTCAGGTAAAATTAATTATTTATAAAATTATATTATTTTAAATTGATTAATTATTTGAAATTATTGAATTATTAAAAATATTTCATATTAGTGTTTTTAAATTTTTTATCGGTAAGTTCTAACGGTGAGGTTCTGTCAGTAAGGTCTAATAGCGAGGTTCTCTCGGTAAGGTCTAATGGTTAGGTCCTATCGGCAAGGTATAACATTGAGGTTCTATCGGTAATGTCTAACGAGGAGGTTCTATTGTTATGGTATAATGGAGAGGTCCCATCGATAATGTCTAATAGTGATGTTCAATTGGTAAGGTCATACAATGAGGTTCTATTGGTAAGGTCTAATGGCGAGGTCCTATCAGTATGGTCTAATGGTGAGGTTCTACCGTTAAGGTCTATCTGTGTGGTTTTATCGGTAAGGTCTAACAGTTAAGTTATATCGGTAAGGTCTAACGGTGAGGTTCTATCGGTAACAGTTTAGCATACCTGACTCATGTGTGTTGTAATTTAACAACACAGAATTCGAAGGCATTGTGCATATATCAGACAATTTGTGATCAGTTCCAATGAATTCAAGAGTGATATCATCTTTCCAAAAATTAACTCTTAAGAAGTGATGTGTTACATCAATTTTCTTTGTTCTAGCATGAGATAATAGATTTTTAAATATGTTAATAGCACTTGTGTTGTCACAATTCTTAAGAACATGTTTTAATTAATATCTATAGTCTATGAAAGTGTTTTGTATCTACAGAATTTGAGCACAACAACTACCAACATCTATATATTCATCCTTTAGAGTAGATAATGCAATATAATTCTATTTCATCCAACACCATGATACTAGTGAGTTTCCTAAAATGTGACACGTTCTAGAGGTTCACTTTCTATATAACTTGTAACCAGAAAAGTCAGCATCCAAATTACTTATTAAATCACACGGTTGTCCTCGTGGATAAAATAGTCCGAAATTTATAGTATACTTGAGATATTTGAAAATCCTTTTAACACCAATAATATGAGACACTTTGGGATTGCATTGAAATCAAGCACACATGCATACACAAAACATAATATCAGGTCTTGTAGCTGTATGGTAGAGCAGACTCCTTATCATACCTCTGTACTTGGATTGATCCACTAGTTCACTAGCATCATTAGCATCCAACATACAAGTGATACTCATAGGTGTATCAATACCTTTAATACTATCTAGACCATAATGTTTTAAAATATCTTTATTATATTTATTTTGATTTAAAACAATACCATCTTTAATTTAAAAAATCTGAAATCCAAGAAAAATATTTAGGTCACCCATTAAACGCATTTCAAATTCATCTTGAATCATTGTTGATAAATCAATACACAAATAATGTTTAGATGATACAAAAATAAAATCATAGACATAAATTTGTTCTTTTATAACATCTTTGGATATCCTTTTAATGAAGAGACTAGGATCTTCAATCCCTTTTCTAAAACAGTTTGAAATAAAAAAAGAACTATGTCTATCATACCAAGCACATGGAGCTTGTTTTATACCATATGATGATTTAGATAGTATAAAAACACGATTTAAAAAATGTGGATTCGTAAATCCAGGGATTTATTCACCAAATACATGTTAAATTATATATCCATTTAGAAATGAACTTTTTACATCTATTTTATTACATTTGAAATTCGGATGATCTACATAAGAAAGTAGTATCCTAATGGCTTCTAGACTAACTACGAGAGAAAAGGTTTTGTCGTATTCAATCCCTTCTTCTTGACTATATCCTCATGCAACTAGTCTAGCCTTGTTTCTCACTATATTTATAGACTCATAATCATTATTCCTTAAAACCCATTATTGCCTAATGTCCAATTTTCCTTAGGTCTTTCAACTTCTTCCCAGACATAGTTTCTTTCAAATTGATTTAATTCTTCTTGCATATCCATCACCCAAAATTCACCATTGATAGAATCATTAATATTAATGGGTTCATGATATGAAATAAAAGCTTGATGTTCAACCTGGTTTCTAAGAGAATCTCTAATTTGTGTCCCTCTATTTAAATGTCATACTATAGTATCTAAAGGATGATTTTTGAGAGTTGTAATACCTTTATAAAGAGTTTATCTAGATTCCTCAAGATTGTTTACATGTTCAGACTCAATCGATACAGATTCTGGAGGATTCCCAGATCTAGTTACTTTTATAGGAAGTTCAGTATTATTACCATTAATGTCCAGAATTGACATATCTACCTCAAGATATTCAAGAGAGGTTTTGTGTTCATGTGGATCTGTCTCATAAAATTTGATATGAAATGACTCTTCCACACATTTGGTATTCTTATTGAATATTCTATAGGCTTTAATTGTGATTGAGTAACCTAGAAAAATTTCTTCATCACTTTTGAAAGCAAATTTGTCAAAATTTTCCTTAGTGTTAAGAAGAGAGACTTTGCAGCCAAAAACACTAATGTAGTTAACCTTAGGCTTCTAATTGTTCCAATGTTCATAAGGTGTCTTCTTAAGAATCGGACTGATCAAGAATATATTGATGGTATAACAATCTATATTTACTGCTTCTGCCCAAAAGATAATAGGTAGATTATACTCAATAATCATAGTTCTGGAAATCTCTTGAAGTGTCCTATTTATTATTTCCTAGACTCAATTTTGTAAATGTGTTCTGGGTGTAGAGAAATTGTGACTATAGCCATTGTGTGATCAATAAGATTCAAAATATTGATTTTCAAATTCACGGCCGTGATCACTTCTTAAATTCTTAATTCTATGTCCATTATGATTTTATACCAACATAAAGTATTTGATTAAATAAGAATAAGATTCATATTTTTGAGCAATAAAGTATAACCAAGTGTACCTCGAAAAAGCATCTGAAAGAACATAAACATAGTGATTCCCAGTTAAACATGAAACTCTTGATGGTCAAAACAAATCCATGTGAACAAACTCAAGCATTTGAGAAGTAGAAACTTATTTCATTGGGTTGAAAAAAAACATTGTGTTTTTTCCCTTTTGACAAGGATTACACACTTTGTTAAGAGTGAATTACAATTTAGGTAAGTCTATAACTAAAACTTTTTTAGTCAGTTTTCTAAGTGAGTACACATTTTAGTGTCCTAGTCTTATGTTCCATAGCCTGCATTCCTTATGAAAATCATTTAAGCAAGTAACATTTTTCTTAGCTAATGAATCTAAATCAACACCATATACATTATCATTTGTAAGAGCAGGAAATATTAAATCATTTTTATAACTAAAAACATTACATGAATCATTTTCAAACATAAAATTAAAACCATCATAACAAAACTGAGAAATACTTATTAGATTATATTTCAACCCATCATCAAAAAAGTACTTTTTAAATTAATACAGTATTAGCGTTACAAATCTAGCCTAGGTTAACAGTTTTTCCTTTAGCATTATCACCAAAAGTTGCATGCCCACCATCAACTTTGATTACGCTCTTGAAGCATGAGTAGACTCCTGTCATATGTCTTGAACATCCACTTTCCATGTATAACATAGCATTACAGGAACTCTTTATGCAATTTCCTGTAAAAAAAATTAAGCATGGGGTATCATTGGTACCCAAATTATCTTGGGTCCAGATAGGTTACCAAGTAAAACATTGGGAACAAAAATTTTATTCATATATTTTCTACAAGAAGTAGATATATTTTCAAACATAAACACATTATTTCGTGTTTTAGAGAATTTTTTTTTTCAAAATATGGTCCTGAACATGAACTAGTTTTGAACTATCCAAATTTTGGAACAATTTTTTGTTTTCATAAATCTTCATCGTCCTGGTTGATATCCTAGACTCATTGTATATTTTAAGGCAATTGGTTGTCCTAGAAACAATGTCAAGGTATCTCTACCAGCATTAAATTATTCCAAATCCCTTTTTAAATGATCATTTGTTAATTTGAGTTCAGTATTTTCTTTTAATAGCTAAGCACATTTTTCTTTTTCAATATCCAAATGAGACATGTAATTAGCATTTAAAGCAGGTTGTCTCTATAAAGATTTATATTTCTCCTTGAGTTCATTAAAGCTTTCTTTCTGGATTCCAAAATATTCAATTACATCATCCTTATTCAAATATTCATCATGGTTTGATTCACCTTTATTCTAAAAGTAATAATCATTTGGCATAGGGGAATTAGGTGTTACATCATATGTTTCTATAATGAAACATAAGTTGGTGTGATTGTTTTGTTCACTATCAGAAGCATCAGATCCATTGGACCTATCATCTGAAGCACTCCATGTATCTTACACAACCTTTTTATAACCCTTCCCTTTATCTTCATATTTCTTCTTAAATTTCTTCTTGGGGTAGTCTGTATTCACATGACCTTTTCATTTACACTCAAAGATGATTATTTCATTTTAATTGTCGTTCCATTTTTTATCTTTCTTATATTGACCTTTACTATTATAAATTCCCTTTTCGTTTGAACTCCTAATGAATTTATTCATTCGGTAGAATTTCATGAATATTATAACAAGATGAGCCATCTAATCATTACTAGCTGTGTCTTCACTTGTGGATGAATCCACATGAGCTTGAACTTTTTTTTTATCCTTGTTTTTTGAGATAGTAGCCTTGAATGATACTTTTTTCTTATTTGGTTCATCATATAATTCTATATTAACCTTATGTTCTTATTCATAAATCATAATAATTCCAATTAGTTCCTTAACTATAAGTTTGCCTATGTCACAAGATTCTCAGATAGAAACAGAATCCCCTCTCAATCATTCTAGTAGGCATCAATGCAGTCTCATAATTTGGTGCTTGTTGTCCACTGGTTTCCCAAGAAGACTCATAGAATTTAAAATCTAATTGAACCTAACATACATGTAAGAAATGAGTTTATCAGGATTCATTTTAAAATTATCATATTTAATAGTGTATGTATTTAATATCATTTCATTAACATTAGTTGTTCCTTCATGAGAAATAGCTAATGCATCCCAAATTTCATATGCAGTTTTACAAGCAGCTATTCAAGTAAATTACTCATCACGTAGAGAACAGTATAGAGCATTCATTACTTTATATAGATATTTTTATATGTAGCTTTAGTCAACTGAGACAATGTGTCCCTATTAGTAGTAAGTAATTTATGTTGTTCCCCATTTAGGTCCCAGATTTCAGGTCCCATGCTTTCTAGATACATTTTCATTTTTAATTTCCACTGAGCATAGTTATTACCATTAATGAAATGTGTCATGTACGTAGAAACACCTTCATCTCTAGTTTTCATAGTTACATAGAATTTTAAAGAACTGATACTTTAGATATGACATAAATTTTAATATCTTTATGATAAAACTAAAATCACAGGGGAAAATAAGTTGAAAAATAGAAAATATAAAATCCTCTAATACCAAATGTTGGTCGGAGTGGATACTCAAGAGGGGGGGGTGAATTGTGTTCAAAATCAAATTTATATTAAAAACCCTATGATTAAATTCCACCTATTCAAAACATCCCTGTCAATTAAGGCTGTAGAGATCTAAATGTTTAATTTCTCAACGTGTCTCTATAAGGTTGATTAGTCTTCAATTGAATGTATGTAATCACTAATTCACCTATTGAAATAGGTTTACTGAACTCAACATATATACAAACGAACTACAATTAACTATCAGAGTGAATGTAAAGTAGTTTTATGTTTTAGACAAATATTATAAGAGAATAAATAGAAAAACAAATCATATCTAAATATAATACACACGAAGTAAAACAAGAGGTTCAGTCTCAAGCCGAGACTTAATCCTCTCCCCTTGGTGATCACCTATCAGCAGGATGTTTATATTAATAATAATCCATATACACAAAATTTATCGGGATTTACAATAGTTTTCACAAACTTTCCAGGGTTCACACCCTCTTACACAGTTCAACGTGGGAAAAAAACAGCACAGACCACACACGGTCTCTTCCATAGTTATTTGTGGGAATAAAAATGATGGTGATGTTTGATTTGAGGTTATTCAATATCCTCCAGTTCAGACACATGGGAGATCATGTGATATAGATAGACACACACACACATCTAAGATATGTAAAAATAAATAATACAATAGATCTATGAAAATAATATTGAATTTAGAAGTCTTTATGTGTTACCAAATTAGTTCTTGACTCATCAGAGTGAGGAATTTGAAAATAAAGTCATTTTTTGTAACTTTTCTTCAAATATAGTGTCACAAATCCATGTTCTAGAATTCATTGTTCTTTTTCTGATGTTGATCAAGAGTTGATGCAACACAGAAGGTAGAAGTGAGTTTTTTTTAGAATGATCTTCGCGATGCTTTGAGGACACAACGTGGTATTGCTGGATGTTTTTGGTTTTAATTTTCAAGAAATTTCATTCACACTTCATTTGAAACACTTCATTGTTTGTGCATATAAATCCCCATCTACATATTTCAGGGTCTTCTCCTTTTTGTATTTAAATTCCGACAATCAAGAATAAGAAGTTCACGTGCAACTTTCTCATACCCCGTTCTATCCCAGGTACTGTCTCCTAAAACATTTACAATTTCCATTAATTAAAGTCAAAAGTATTTATTTTATCAAATATGAACGTTAAAATAATATTGTGAAATTGACATAGTATAGAAGAATAAGCATCAGTAGACTGGTAATAGTAGACTTCATATCTGTAGGCTTCAACAGTAGGCGACCTTGTATTGGTAACCTTGTAGTTGTAACCTTGTAATTGTGACCATGTAGCAGTATCCTTGTAGTGGTAACCATGAATCGATAACCATGTATCGGTATACTTCTATTGGTGACCTTGTAACTGTGACCTCTATCATGGTAACCTTGCAGCGGTAACCTTGTAACTGTGACTTTCTAATGGTAACCCTGTAGCGGTAACCTGGTAACTATGAACTTTATAACAGTAACCTTGTAACTGTGACCCTGTAAAGGTAACCAAAAAACGGTGACCATTTAACATTATCCTTTTAATTATCACCATTTTAACGACAACCATATAATGGTGACCATGTAACAGTAACCTTTTAACTGTGACCTTTGTAATGGTAACCATGTAGCTGTGAACTTATAGTGGTAACCATGTAAATTAGATAAATTCTGCACTGTAAGATTAACCAATCAAGAAGTGAGAATTGGGATTACATAAACATGATTTTGGATTACTAATACATGATTTGGGATTTCTAAAACATGATTTGGGATTATCAAAATAGGTGAGTCCAACAGAACTTTTTTACACCACTTCCGTTTGTGGGTTTGTTGTTTTTGATAATATCTTTATCATTCACTTTATTTTGATTAATGATATTGGTCACATTGTATTATTATTTTTGAATTAATATATTCCTCCATTCATATATCATTTCATACAGCCTATGCTATCATATTTTGAAATCTATGTTTTGTTATTTCAGGTGACCATAGTGTATCTTTTTTCTCCTATAAAAATGTTGTTTTATTAACCATTATTGATCATTAGTTTCCAAAACTGTTATATTCAAAGGTAAAAAATATATTACTATGAAACAAAAATTAAATTATGAGGATCTAATTTATTAATTTTGTTTTGAGGGTAAACCCTGTTATTCTGGAAAATAATACTATGTTTGATAGCATTTTCGACAGGAAACACTCTATTTAAATGGCGAATGAAATATAGAATCATTATAACATAGCTATTAAATTTGAATGTTTGAATTGTATTCACTAAATTATGATATATATATATATATATAATGTTGAATATAAATTTTTGATTAATATTTATTAAAAAATCATTCAAATATAATAAACTAATTTTACACTTTAAAAATATGTTTTCCTCAAAAATGTGTATTTTTATTTTGATAAACTTTAGTATATTTAAAAAAATGTAATTTTATAATTTACATTTTATATAATGAAATTAATTTTTTTTATTTTTATATAAAAATTCACATTTGGTGAGTTTTTTGGTTTCATAGAAGATATTGACTTTTCTATGAATAGTGAGAAATATCGATTTTAGTAAAATGTGATTTTCTTTATATAAATTAATTAAATTTTCATGTCTGAGTATGTATAAAATATTACATAAAAATTATTTATTTATTTTTAATGTACTTAAAATCAATTTTACAGTTATTATAATGTATTTTAAAGCAAGAAACTTTTTCAGTTTAAAAGCTAGTTTTTCTGAAAGCTAATATAAAATTTTGTTGTTTATGATTTTAAATTAAAAAAATCAAGCCATACTGAAGAATTTTTTTAATTGAAATTTTTATATTATATTTCAATAAATATTAATTTATATTCATAGAATGATTATAATAAATCATATAGTTAATATAACACCATCTTTTGTTCAAACAAATATACCTATGGAAAAAACAATTTTCCATTGAACTTATGTGTTTTGTTTTAAATTATGTTCTCAAGTTATGGTAAAGAAAATTCAAAAATTTTAATAAATACTTGTAATAATAATAAAATATATTGTATAAAATATTAATTTTTTCCATAATGAATAGATAAAACTAGTGAAAATTAATTATCATAAAATAAGATTAAAATAGTTTTACCTCGGGAAAAATATTAATGATATGGGTTAATATAGAAATAAAATTCATAATTTTTTATAAGAATATTTACAACTTATAGTTTCTATGTATCAATATTGGACCATTTTGGATCCATTTGTCCTATGAATAACAAGGGTACAACTTTTTATCTTGTAATATTAATGGTGTTCCACTCATCTCACTAATAAAAGGCCATCCCCTATCCTCTCATTTTAAACAATCAAATCCATTTTTCATAGAAAATCCATAGCCAAATATATTTCAAAATTCCCCCATAATTACCTTTATCCATTATTTTTAGATTAATCATTTATATAATGGATATCAGTTCTTATCTTTTGACGTTTCTTGAACAATATGTATCATTATTAACTAAGAACAATTATTTTATTTCCCATTCCACCTACATAAAATATTATTCAATTAATATAATAAAGTTTTTCCTTCCAAATGATGATATGTTATTATGTTAAAGGAAAAACCTATATTCATATCCTCTTCCATCTAATCAGATGAAAAAAATATAATTCATATGTTTGACGGACTACAACCTCGTTGAATAAGTTTAATCATTTTCTTTCATCACACCTCGAAAAAAATTGCAATGGTGTATTAAAAATTTATATATTATATTTTCAACATATATATTCTTAAAAAGGTATTATATAACATATAACATATAACATCCATTCCATTGGGGATATGATAATGTCACTCATATCTGTGACAGACTACTTCTTCGTGAAGTGATATGATTAATTTTTCAATAACACATACCATAGAAGATAATAAAGATAATGTTAGTGATTACTCATGGTATAAATGAAATAATATATATATTCATTAATTATTCATGGTTTTAAACTGATATTATATTATTTTCAATTCTTAAATTGAAATATGATTAAGTTCTTCATGGGAATTTGGAGTAATACAACCACAAACAACTTAATCATTTTTCTATGGTTATAATAATTATATTCACGAGCATGTGGATTAATACTAAAATCTAATGGATTTCATGTTGATTATGTTTTCTAAAAAAATATAGTGGTAGTTGGACATATAAGTATTATAATATTAAGGGTTATATAAGGGTTATATGATGATGATGTCCCTATATACCAATGTTGTTTAATTATTATTTCTATGGTTATAAACGTTTCATATAATCGATATAAATATAAAATGTGTCTATATTAATGATTTTGATGAATCTTATATTTTTTAAATACTTATCTCGAGTTTTTATGGGTTTTCAGACATGTTTTTATGTGTATTTATATTAGTATGTTATGTTAATTCTATTTAATTATTTCACCATTCCATTATTATCTGATTATTCTCAATTATGAAATTTAATTTTTTGTGAAAATTATCACCATTATTGAGAATTTGATATCACACTTTTATGATTACTTTTACTCTTGTTAGAAAAAATGATGTGGAAAAAATTATTTAAAGAAGTTTATAATAAGGATGGATATATTAAATTAATCTGAATATGAAAATCTAGGTTATGTGGGAGAAAATATCATTTAAAGTATTATGTATTATTTATTTAAGAGTTTTCCATAATTCCCTAAAGCTAAAAATGATAAAGGATATTGAAAATGTATGTGAATCCAAATTTTACATTTTTATATTGTATGTTTTATATGGAAGAAATTAAAACACCTTCTTCTATATCATGTCAATAAATGTAATGTTAAAGATTTCAACCCCAAATCTGGGAGTCAAGGTTTTAGGATTTTATATTGGTATAAGAATATGTTAAATAAACTTTTAAAAAAATATAATTTATTTATATTTATGTTGGATATATTTTTATTCCATTATTTTGTTTTTCAATATTGTTTCACAAATATCATTTTATTTAATAAACTGGGTTATTTTTGAAATTATATATTATAATTGAAAAATTTTAATGAGTTTTATAGAAATCTTAATAATGGTTTTAAAAAAAGATAATAGGTGTTACTTTTATTTTTTAAGGAATGATTAGATTTATCCAAAGCCATAACAATTTTAATAAATTTATCTTCTTTAATAAATTTTTAGTGGTTTTATAAAGGAAAAAATTATATTAGAGATTATTTTATAATTTTATTTAATTTATCATTATTTTTTCGAAACATATAATTTTATTATGATAACCTATATTCTTGATGACTTCATTGTCACCTCTTTTCTCTTGATTAATTTTGTGGATCTTAACTTTCATTACGATAATCACATTGTGGTGAAAATTTTTCTTTGGAAATTATATTTCTCTTAAATATCCATATTCATTGAATAATGGATATGATTATTTCCAAAAAATTATACCATTTTTATATTTTTTTTACTTTTAATAGTATTTGACTAACTAATGACATATTTATAAATCTATATCCATTACGTGATGTAGATATATTTTGATAAGGTCTATTGATCATGATTTTAATCATTAATTTTATAGATTAAGAATGAATAAGAAATTTATTTATTGATGGGGACAGGAATTATATATACCATCGGTGCAATGATAGTCTTTATAATATGAATTAGTTCGACAATTAAAATGGGATTTTATCGAAGATATTAATGTTTCTTAGCATAAGTTCATTATAACATCTTAATTATAATGCCCAAGTCATAAACATTACTTAATATTGAATGATGCTAATAAATAAAATTAAAGATCACTTCAGATTTAGAGCTTTAAGGAATTAAATCATAACTTATACAAAACAACTTGAATAGTACAAGTGGAAAGTTCTTCTAACTATCCATTTTTTCATAAAACAAAAATATCTAAAAAACATGTTTATTTCCAAGTTTTAGATGAGATAAATTATCAATGATCCCATCTTTGACCCTATTCAGCTTTATGTCCTATGAATTAATTTTTAAAAACATGGGAAATGTATAATAAGTTCAGTAAGGGATACATAATGAATAAACTATGATATATTTTTAAACAAACATGCAAACCCTTAAAAATTTAACATTAATTTATTAATTTTACCTTAATATAGAAGGAAAAACACTTCACTAAAAATAATCTCATTGCTTACCCTTTTTCTAACCAAAATATTACCATATATCCCACACAAATAATCATAGAGCATATTAAGTAACATGGGACATAAACATACATAAATGGAATAACCCTACGGTCTACTTCCACACATATCACTAAATGGAATAGCCATATGACCAACTTCAATACCAAATTAATTTGAGGTTATAATATAAATACTCGTATGCGGCTTTTCACAGAACCACTCATCATTTTGATTATCATGTAACCACTTGTCTTTAGTTTGTCACGTAACCAGCTATCAAATGTCTATGTACAATTATATAATCAGAGTACATACATTACTGGAGATATAAATATGTCACTAATAACATTTCTATTGCAACAAAAAGAAATCATTTAAAGATTTTGAAATAATAAATCCATTTCAAAAACCATTGTCAATACCAAAACTCACAATAAGGGAATAAGTTAATTCTTGATACTTTAAAAAAATCATGTCTTATAGAGGAATCCAAATAACGATTACTATTGGTGTGTGTAACTATATCCAAAAATGTTAAAAAAATTCCTTATTTATTTTATTAAAATTCATCAACGAATGAATATTAACTTTTAATAAAATTCAAAGTAAAAGCACTTTATTGTACACTATGTGAAAGAAGTAGGTGTATATTATCTTAATTTTCCTCAATTAAATGAGATTGAGATGAAGTCCCTTACATCGTATCTGATTCATCAAGTATGTTCCTTGTTATTCTGGAATAATAAAAAGATGTTAATTTATAATTTTTTCAGAACCGTTTTCAATTTAATTATTCTATTTATATCACTTAAATGTTATAAAAATAACATAATTAATTTAGAAAATATCGGTCATCTTATCGATATTGGGTACTTCCATAGAAAATGATATTATTATAATGAAATTTTTTCCATTTAGTCAAAAGTACATTATCTCCAGAATATAATTCATAAAAATCACTTTTATCAAATATGTTTTTATATATAATATTTTATAACATTTGGAGATAAGAAATGAAATTCATTATTCACGGAGATTGTAAACCCTACATTTGCTTGAATGCTACTTTCATTTCTATTTCATATTTAAATAAATGAAAATGCAATGATACATAGTTAAATTATAATTACATTATTATATAATTTTTTATATATGTTACATATTTTCGTTAACTCCATCCTTTATATGTTCCATATGTGGAATGAACGAGTCATATAACATCGACGAGTAAGTAGTCCCTACATCCTCGAATGAAGTTATCATTTTTACTCATCTTGAAAATCATAAAGGCATGTTATAAAAAACATTAATGAAGAATAAAAATAATATAAACCAAATATATATCATATATATATATAATTCCATTATAATGGCTACCATGAGAGATGGCAGGGGAAAATAGAACAATCATTATTTATTGAGCTATTAATTCGTCATTCAGAGAAACAGTATGTTCGTATAAATTTGATGAAATTTTGTGAATGTGTAGTTTGAATAATTTTCTTATACAACCCTTAAATATTGAGTATACTTTTTTTATTTAATTTATGCATATTAGTAGAATAGGGATTGAAGAAGTAAAATATTGGAAAGGAACTTTAGAGAAGACGTGTCCTCTTAAAATGGGTAACACCATTTTATTTGATCCAAATGGATTTATTGAATTTAATTATGATAAAAGAAGTCTTATAATAGGGAGAGAGTGGTGTTGGGAGCTTATTGAAATACACTTCTGATGATCATGGGGCTTGAGAGGTGTGAGTTAGCGGTTAGAGATGGCAGACTTTTAAAAAAGGGTGGAGGGGGCCTTTTGGAATGTCTTGAATGATAATTTTATTATAAACTAAATTTCAATTATTAAATTGTCCAAAAAAAAACTAAATATTATTTATGATGATTATTGTTTGGAATCCTTTCGACCAATTTGTTTTTTACATTTTCTAGGTTCCAATTTAACCTTATAATTTAGCATTAACTCGTATTTAACTAAGTTTACTCTTACCATGTCTTCTTATGTATTCATAGGATATGGTTAATATAGATACCATAAATTTCTAATAGAATGTATAGTGGTTCAGTAATGAAATTTTAAACATTGCCTATGTTATTTGTCTAAATCTTTTATTTTTATAACTATTATATCTTTTAGTAAAATAGTATTTAAAAAAACTCATTTATTTCATTTTTAACACTATCAATATCATAACATTTTAAAAATTCATAACAACACGATTCATTAAAAATAAACTACATTACATAGAATATAAAAACAAATAATCATAAATAAAATTCTTGGATGACATAAAGAGTTTCAAAATAAATTAATTTTAATATTTATAGTCTCAATTATTTAAATCTTTGATTAATAAGGTAATCACTACATCATCATTATGTCACAAATAATTTTAGTTATATAATCTCTAAAAATAATAAATAAAATACCATGATGTAAGAAATATTTTAAGATTTATAATGAGTATTTATTGTTGAAACTACCTATTATTTAACACCATATAGGTATTTTTTTACTAGAAGATACATTTTTTTGATACATTTTTTTATTTTAAATTTATTCTTATAAAATTTTTGTTTCTCATAAATTTGTCTATATAGGTTCCGAATAATGACCCCAGGATTTTCATGGTCATAAATATATCATCCAATAATAGTAAAATAGGTTTAAGAGTGGTTTTATATATTTATAATATTATTTGTTTACCCTTATTTCCCATATCTACCCTTTAACGATGGTAGATAAAATAAATATTGAAGTTACTATTAATAATGTCTAAAAATAAAAGGTACATATATATGTCATTCGGAAATCATGATTACAAATATCCAATCACATTATCCAAATTAAATACTCATAAGTTGCAGAAATTAATTTATAATTAATTTTCATTTTGAAAACTAAAATGATTATTTTTAAGAAGTAAAAACTAACAATAGATTAGCATGTGTTTATATATAATTAAAAAGTGAAATTCCTTTTAATAAAAAAATTTAAATAAATTATAAAAACATAATATTATTACACTTTTAAACCAATTAGACAGATAATATAAAAATATAAATAAATCAAATGATATGACAGTTTTGACATAACTTGTAGTATTTTCACTATTCATTAAAAATAATCATTATGAGAAAAATAAAAAAAAATTACCCGAAGTAAATTTTTATGTTCATATTTTAAATAATAAGTTTTCCATGTCATTTTGAACTTATAAAAGTGGAAAAAACTGTATTTAAAAAGGGTTCTCCATCAAATCTAAGTAAAACTAGCATATAAAAATATTATATTATTCATGTTTAAAATTTGATTCATTCTCATTTTAAGACACTAAAATTAATTGGATAAATGTGAAAACATGTAAAAACATGTTTAATAAAAATATTGTTCTTGTTTTTCATTCTTCCCTATAAAATGGATAGGCGTTACCTTCTATTTAAAATAATATTATTATTTTATTATTTTTTAAGAATGACACATCATTGCGTGCAACAAAAAATTTCAGGGAAATCCATTATTGCATGTTAAGTACGCCGTCGAATATAGAATTCCCATTAATGTAAAATTAATATTTATTTCACAAATATTAATAAAAATGAAAATGTAATATTCTTTATTTACCTAGGATGTTACATCAATCCATCCTCTTAAAAATCGTGTCCTTGCAATTTTATTAATATATCAAATAAGTTATGGTATTTATCCTTCATATAATTTTCAAATTTCCATGTTTCCTCTTCAACCATATGGTTATTCCAAAAAACCTTTACATGATGAATTAACTTATTCCACAACACATGATATCTTCAGTTAAGATTCAGGACTGTCTATTCCTCATATGAATTATTCTTTTCTAACTGAACTACCTTCGGAATCAAACCATGAGATTGATCCAACATATACATTGCGAACATTGAAACATAAAAAACATTGTCTACCTGGGATAAAAAAAAGAGGTAAATCCACTATGTAGGGAACAAATCCAACTTTCTCCAACATTTTATAGGGACCAATGGATCTCAGCCTCATCTTTTCATTCTTAACAAAACACATCACACTTTTTCATAGAGAAACATTGAGAAAGACATGATCACCTACCTTGAATGAAAGATCCCTCCACCAGTTATCTGCATAACATTTTTCTTACTCTGAGTTGTTCATATATTCATTTAAATCAACTAATCTTTTTATACTATATATTCTACCAATTTTTTTCCTATCAACATCCTTTCACTTTATACAAAAAACTAGAGTTTGATACCACATTCCATTTAATGCTTCAAATGGTTCCATATATATTCTAGAACGAAAAATATAATTATATGAAAACACAATAAAAGAATTTTGTTGGTTCAACGTCCTTGGTAATCCATTCAAGAATATTTTAGAACATTTTACAATGTCAAAATTATTTGTTCCGACTTCCCATCATATCGAGGATAAAAATCTATAATAAATATTAATTCAATACCCAAAGACTTATGAGGTCCCATCCAAAAGTAAGAAGTGAACATGGGATCACAATATGATAAAATATAGAGGGTAACTCAATGTAAAATGACTATATATTTAATATAAAATCTAAAAAGTTGGTCTAGAGATTTAGTTTATTGAATACGTAGAAAATGTGAAGATCTAGTCAATCGATCAATAATAAATCATATTGAAATTTTACATTGAGAAGTCTTCGGTAATCCCACTATAAAATCCATGAACATATTTTCCCATTTCCACTCTGTAATGGGAATATAATGAAGAATAACTTTCAGTAACCACTATTCTACATCAACCTATTGATAACTCAAACACTTCTCAGTAATGTTAGAAATATCTCATTACATTCCTTCCCTGAAATTAAACTCATGATGATCTATGTACTTCTTAGTACTACTAGGATAAACTAAAAACATAGATATATAAGATTCACATAAACACACTTTTTTCAACTATAAATTTCAAGGCACACATAATCTCTTCCAAAATCTCAAAACTACATCATTATCAATGTTATATTCATGTAACATACCCTTCTGAACAAATTAATCTTCTTTTTTCAACTCATGGTATTCGTTATGTGCTTGATTTATTCTATCTTCTAGAGATGATTTCACTACCACCTGAAACCGAACATTGGAATTCTCTACACCAACTACTTATAATCCAAAATTCACCACTACAAAAACCAAAGGATATCGTTCGAAATAATGCGTGGTTAACATAGCATTACTCTTTCTACTTAAAGAATCAACCACTTTATTTTCCTTTCTCACATGGTAATGGATCGTGCAATAAAAATACATGATTAATTCTATCCATCTCCACTTTCTCATGTATAATTTTTTTGAGTGATTATATACATAAATATTTTGTTATCAGTATATATTTTACACTTTTCAATATAAAATTTTACCACCTAGTTTATTTAATAAAAAACAAATGGAAAAAATTACTAATCATGTGTTGGGTATTTTAAGTCATTTATTTTCAACTGACGTGAAACATAAGAAATTACCCAATCATTCTGCATTATGACACAACCAAGTCCAGTCAACAAATCATAACTATAGATAACAATTTCACCATTTTGAGAAGGCAATGGAAATGTAGGAGAATTCATCAATATTATTTTATATTCCAGAAAAACATCATTACATTATTTTTTCAATATAAATTTAACATCATTTCAAGTTAACTTCATTATTTTTTAGATAACAATGAAAATGTTTCAAAAAACCATTAGTAATAGACTTCCAATCTAGAAATCTACAGATATCATTGTTATTGGTTGGTCTTGGTCACACTTCAATAACTATTGATTTAGAAGGGTCGATAGTTATCCTATATTTTGAATCAATACAACCATGTAATGATATTATATTCAGCCAAAACTCACACGTGGAAAATTTATAATAAAATTTATTATTCTTTAAGATTTGCATGAAAACCCTTAAATGAATTTCATATTCCTCTTAACTTTTGGAATATAATATAATAACATAAAAATACAACCACAAGCATATCCAAGAACTCATACAAAATTATATTCCTATGATCCATGAATATAGTAGGTCCATTGGTTTACCCAAAAAGCATAAATAAAAATTCATAACGGCTATATTTAGTATCAACCTCGGTCTTTGTAATATATTCAAGGTAATAATCTTAGCAAGATAAATGCAAAGCTAATCCATACCCAAAGTAACATCAAAATATACTAGAGGATAACCAATAAGGTTTTCAGAAGACTTATTCACCATAAAAATACAAGATGGTTCTTATAATATATTTGCCTCAAAATATCCTTCAATTGTTTTTCCCAAAAGATCAAGATTCATATATTGATATGGAATTCATAATTTAGTTGAAATTTTTTTATAAATGAATGAATGTGTAGACCATGAATCAATAAAAATGGAATAATATGAAAAAAAACCAAGTACCTGATACCACTTCATTAGAAGGTCCCACATCAACCATAGTAGTATCAAAATATTTCTCCACACTCTTATGCTTTTGATATGTCTACTTTCCACTATGTCTATTCAACATTGTACACACATTGAAATAATTCCCAAACACATTGGAACTAAAACATATTACCACTGAATTTTCAATGCATGCATTATCATCATTCATACATTTATAGGCAATGTTACCATTCTTACCACATCATAAGTACATTCCATATTTTGAGAGACACTCTCGAGGATTCTTTTTACAACACATTATTAAAGATGATAATTTATTTTTAGTACCTATGGACATCAATGATGAATACATTAATTTTTCCTGAAAATTGGACCTCTTATTTTTCATTCTCTCGTGGAACATCTGATCATCATAAAAATCCATTTCTATATTGTCATAACATCATACATGTTTCTCATAGATTTTGAATTCACAATAGGATAATGATTTTTTATATCACGATGTCAATCCTGAGTAAAAATAATTTATAAATCTATCAAGATCATGGATGTAATTTGTAAAATATCTTTCTAGTCGAGTGAGAAATTATTTGTAAGAATCCATTGAGTCATCCTCCCACTTTAATTCCATGAATTGTATTTACATCCTATGTCTAATCACATTAAGAAAATATATCTAAAAAACATAAAATTTAATTTATCCATATCAATAGAATAAATCTTTTCAATATCCCTGATATTTTTAACAATTTACCCCCACTGATCGGATTCACCTTCAAAATAGAAAACATTATGACTAACCCTTTCTATATGATTTTAATTTTTACCTGAATTAAAATTCTTATATGGATATTCTATTAACAAAATCCTAACTCCTGAAGTTATCTAAACCGACCTCTGTTACCAACTATGAGGCCCTAGCCACAAACATTAATTAATGTCGAATTAAATTATTATTTCACATTTAGGATAATTTTAGGATTAGATATTTATAGAATTATGTCATAACATATACACAAAAATTAGAATTTTATTAGTAGAAACTTTTACTAAATATCCATTTTCTACATAAAACATACACTTCTAAAAAAGGAACATGTTTAGTTCCTTGTTTTATATTTCATGTATTTTCCATGATCCCATAATTGACCCTATTCATCATTAATTCCTATGAAAAACATTTCAAAAACATGGGAATATAATAATAAGTTCAATAATTGATAAATAATGATACAAAGAAGTTAGTTTTTCAAAAAAAAAATTATACCATAAATATATTAACATAAATAATAGTTTTCAACTAAAAGATGTATAAAAAATAACTAAATATAAAATCATTGCCTAACAATTTTGTACCCAAAATATTACAGTATAGAACATATCACACATCATATAGTGTATAAAGTAACATGAGACATAATAATACATAAAAGAAATAACCATATAGTCGACTTCAACACATATTAAAAAATAGATAGCCATATGGTCAACTTAAATATCTAATGCATTTGAAGCTATAACGTAACCACCCATCCTTAGTTTATCATATAACCACCTTTAATGTTTTTATCACATAACCACCAATTATTAATTTATCATGTAATCAGAAATCAAATTTTCGTGTACAATTATATATTCAAAAGAATAAAACATTGCAAATATCAATATTTCCCAAATAACATTTCATTTACAATCCAATGAAATAATATCAATATATTGAAATAATAAATCCATTCCAAAAACCATTTTCAATATGAAAACAAAAAAAGTGAATAAATTATTTCATTTCCTTAAAAAAAATAAGGCTAATAGAGGAAGCCAAATAACGTTTACGGAGATAGAGAAGTCATTATCTCCACAAACATTAAATGTAATCATTTAGTCTTTTAGAAAAAATTATAGTAGAAAAAAGATTAACATGGAATAAAATTAAATGTAAAAGGGGTTTATTATACACAGTGTAAAAGAAAGTGGTGTGTATTATCAAAATATTCCTCAATAAAAGGAGATTGAGACAAAGTCCCTATTCTTGTATCTGTATCGTCATGTATGATCCCCGTATATCTAGAAAAATAAAACTAATTTAATATATACATTTGTAAGAACATTTTTAATTTTATTATTAATTTTATATATTTTATTACCACATTATAAAAATGAAAAAATTATTTATGTTTATATCATTTGTTTTGTTGATATTGGGTACTTAAGTTGAAAATTATCATCATATAATAACAATTTCCCCATGCGGTCAAGAGTCAATTACATCTAGAATTTAATTAGAATATATCACACATATCATTTATATATGTATTTATAATATTTCATAACATTTGTAGTTAAAGATTGAAATTCAATATTATTTGATGCAGCAAGTTGTACGTATGTGTGAATGCAACTTTCAAATCTATTTCTTATTTTAAATTATGAAAACATAATGATACATATGTATATTATAATTCTAGTATAATACCATAATTATATATATTACAAACAATAATTAACTCCATATGTTATAAATTACACTTATTTAATGAACGAGTCATATCACTTCAAGGGGGCCGTAGTCCCTACTTCTTGAAATGAAATAATCTTGTTTAAACATTATGAAAAGCGTTAAGGTATATTGTAAATAAATATTACAGTAGAATAAATACAATAAAAACATAATTAATGTAAATATCCTAGACCTCTATAGTTCATTCCTTTACGAAAATGAGTTGTATGATGTGATTTGGGAGGTCAAGGTGAATTATCCCTAACAGTTTTCCAATTTTACAGTTTGGTGAACACTTATAATGGTATACACCTATGAACAATGCAACGGTAACCTTCTGTGAACTATAAAACTACAACCTTAGGTGAACAGTGTCATCATTGACCTTCTATGAATAGTTCCATCAATAAGCTTTTGTGAATAGTGCAACAGTAACCTTAGTTGAACTGTGTCATCATTGAACTTCTACATACAATGTCATCATTAACTATTTTTGAACAGTGCAATGTTAACCTTAGGTGAACAATGTCATCATTGACCTTCTGTGAACAATGTCCTCATTAACCTTCTGTTAACAGTGCAATGGTAAACTTAGATGAACAGTTTCATCACTGGCCTTCTATGAACAAAGTCATCATTAACCTTTTATGAACAGTGCAACGTTAACCTTAATTTAACAGTGTCATCATTGACCTAATGTGAGCAGTGTCATCATTAACTTTCGGTGAACAATGTCATCATTAACTTTCTATGAACATTGTAAACATTATCCTTCTATAAATAGTGAAACGTTAACCTTATGTGAACAATGTCATCATTAACCTTATGTGAACAGTGACATCAACGACCTTCTGTGGACAGTGACATCAGCGACCATCTATGAACAGTGAAATTAGTGACCTTCTCTGAACAATGACTTCAGTGAACTTCAATTAACAATGATATCAGTGACCTTTTGTGAATAGTGAAATCATTTATCTTAGAGTGTATAGTGTTTCTAGGATGGTAGGGTGTAAATTGTTTCCAGAATGGTAGGGTGTACAGTGTTTCATGAACGGTAGGGTGAACAGTGTTTCCAGCATCCTACAGTTTATCCCCTTTGACGTTTCTATTGACATAATAAGAAATAAAGGCCTTGTTATAAGGAATTTAAGTCCAAATAAAATCTTTTAACTTATATATTATTTATTCATAATGTTTGGGATGTTTTTTTACTTAGTCAAACCTCGTTGTTTAGTGCAGTCTGTTTTTAATGGGTAATCTAGTGTATCATAATCCACCATTCAGTTAAATATTCTAAATGGACGGGATATCTTTTCCCCTATTTCTTTCTCTTTGTTCTTGGGTGTGAGATGCTCGAACATCCCATTACATCTCATAGGTGTTGCACAACCAAAATTTCCTCCTCATATTCGTTCCGCTCTATTTTGAATCAACCAAGCAGTATCGATCAGTCTTCGATATAAGGTATGTTTTATCGTCGTTATTTTGGTGTTCATCTTCTCATGTTTCTCCTTTCCATATGAATATAATTTAATCTACATGATTATCATGGAGAATTCTTAGGTTTCTGTTTGTACGGTCGATGTAACACCCCAAGATTTCATAGTAAGTTATCTTCTTTAAAATAATTCTATAGCTTGCCCTGCACGCAACACCGAGTACGAGCGCACCCCGACATAAAAAACTAGCTGTTCAGAAAGTTGTTATGAGTAGTATTAAATGATGTTTAAATTTTATATACTACATATAATTTTAGGATAGATATTATGTGTTTTTTACATAATATAAGAACAAATTAAATTTTTCAGTAAAAAGAAGTATTTTTCAAAACTTCAATTTAACCGTCATTTAATGGTGAGCCATATAAAATCCAATATTTGAAACTTTTAAATATTAAATTTGAAAAAATAATGTTCTTATTTATAATCGGGACATAAAAATTTAGTTTTGATAAGTCTTTGGTCTTTTTCTAATAACTTATATATTTCTGTGAATAGTGAATAATACTAAATTTTAATTGAAAACATCTTTTTTTATCAGAATAATTTGTTGTGTTCAATTATAAATTTTAATGGATTAGATGTATAATTAAATTATATTTTTACCATTTAATCCAATGATTGTCATTGGAATTGATTTCACTTCGTTGTTATACATAAATAAGTGTCAATCTTTTGATAGTTATTATTTTTTAAAAACATGCTATTTGTTTTTCCAATGGAAATTAATTTCAAATTAAATAATACAACTTATATGTATTTAATTTTTTAAAATAGAAATCATTTTTGAATATGGAATATCAAATATAGCTTAGTCTGAATTTTTGGTATTTTTCTGAAAACAATAAAAAAAATTTGAATTGTGAAAAAAACACTCCGTTATTGGTTAAAATAAAATTTCCATTTAAATAATTTTTTATTTTATTTTATTTTATTTTAGGTCAAAATAAATACTTAATACCTATATTTGTTCAACATAATTCATTGGAGTCATTTTGTAATAACTTTAGATATATATAATTTTATAAAAAATTTTACTGTCTTTTTCCGACCACCTAGGAGCATTTGCAAATTTGTATAAAAAATTATTTTACCACTTATTTGAATTGAATTTCAAAAAACCATGAGACATGGTTTATATCAGTAAGTAAAATTTGGTTTAATAAGATGAAAATAATTGTTGCTGAATAACAACTTTTTTCTTTTATTTACCACAGTTAAGAGTAAATATGATAATGAAGTGTAAAAATGATATTATGATTACACTAACACATGGAAAAATTCTATTGGATAATTATAATTAGAACAAAAACAACCTTATGAATGAAATATGATCCTTTATGTCTAGTTGTATTAGATTAGTAATTTTATTATCATTTAATTCAATGAAGAGTTAAAAGAGTTAAATTAAATGTTTAATAACTAAACCATTTTTAATATATAGTTACACATAAGATAAATTCAACTATAAAAATTTATTTAGAAACCTTATAGAATTTCTTACATAAGGGTAGTTTATTTATATTTTTTAGACATTAAATATTTTAATTTATTTACAACACAATGATGATGCCGAAATTACCTAATTAATGAAATATTAAAATAAATGATATTATATGTATCCAAATAAGTGTAATTTAAAATTTTTTATGAATTCAACTAATTTTATAGGTTAACATGACATTTTAGTGTTGGTTATAATAATTTTTATCGATGTAATAATGCTGCTATTAATTTAGAAAAAACAAAACACCAAATATTTTCAAAATTGACATTAAAGAGTTTTTTTAAAAAAATTATTAATTGATATTCTATTCCTAAAAATATAAGGTTTTCCAAAGGACTTATATAATGTTATGTGTATCATTAATAAATCACTTGGGGTTATCTTGGATGTTTATAGTATGTTTATTAACCGTATAATATAAAATACAAAGAGACATGGTAAATGTCAAACTATTTAACTAGGAGATAAATATAAAAGTTAAAGTTATATAGTGACCCAAACCTATCTAAAACCTATTTTTTGAGTTTTTTTAGACTCATAACCACCTTATAATTTAAATAATTTATTTTTGGGCGATTATTTACCGAAAAGGAGTTTTTATAAAAATAATATTTCTAGCTTTTCTTAAGGTGGCCATCAACCCTCTTATAAAAGGGTACTCCCTCTTCTCTCTTATTCACACCATAAAATCCATTTGGCTCATACAACCACTACCAAAATATCTTATAAAATTTACTCCCTTAATCCTAGAGGCCTTAATTTAGTTAGGAAGCCAACCTTTGTAGCCCTTTTGATCAAATCAAAAATAAAAACACGAATAAGAGGTAAATATTTCATCACCTCTTTTGTGGTCTTTTCTTCTTCCAATTTCTCTCTCATTGTTGCATCCATTCTAAAATAATAACTCCACTATCTACTATATACTGTGATGTTATTATAAATATGGTTCAACCATATTTTTTATTTTATCCATCCTTTGAATGACATGTCACCATACTTGTGTACGTACGGCTTACCATCTCCATGTCATGGTGTGATTGTTATATTTAATACATTATTATTTTTATGGGTATAATAATTATGTGAAATTGATTTAAATAATAAATATAACATGAAAATTATTCTATAAATGAAATAACATCCAATTATATATTATTTTAATATCAAAACAATGATATTGTCGCTTGTGCGTACGTACAGATTACCGTCTCCAGGAACGTGATGAGATTCATTCCCCATCATATCCAATCTAGACTTATATTCATTAGATGATTAAAAATATTGTTTACTGACTTAATATAATTATTAATATGAATAAGATACATCTTATCCATAACAAACATGACTTACGTAACAAATCATATAAAGGAACCGAATCAGTTAATACCCGAAACGACGATAATACTAAGATATTATTAACAAACCAATGTTAAAAGATCATATTTGATATCATATTAATGTATATTATTATTATATAATTTTTTAAAAATTATTTATCCATTATACAGGAGGTTAATCTTCCATCGACCATGGAAAATTACAAGGTAACAGGTTTTCATATCAATTTTATTATCATGAGATTCATGCTATATTTTCCACGGCTACCTTTTGTGTAGAGTATGTACTGCCCCTGATTGTATAGTTTGTGTGATATAATTTAATTTATGTGTATTTACATTATCATTGGATGATACTTATTTCATGGGGTGTATGTTTCTTAGGTTACCAAATCGATAAGGGGAATTCAAATTTCAATTTCCACTCATTCGGTTTTATGCAAACATCATTGATTACTTTACCCTAAGATTATATGTGAAATCACTATTATTTACATAGGTAGTAATTTACACTAAACAATGCATGGATATAATTTTTATACTCATAATCACTCCATTGATAAATTCTCAAGTCATCGATATAAATTTGGTAAGTGTAATTTTAACGCAAATTCTATTCATTGATCTAAACATCCAAGTCATTTTTTTGTTTTTACAAGAATATGTGTGAATGTCCTATGATTTATTTACACCGAATATCCAATAATATTGATTGTATTAATATTTTCCACACATATTATTTCATTGATTTATACTTAACCTAAGGTTACTGTCTTTATAAAGGAAGTCATCCAATCCTACATTCTATTGAGACTTATTTGTTGTTATGCACCAATCCACTTTTATTTGCTGTATATATTGTACTTTGAAATAGTATATCATGAACCCATTTTGTAAAGATCCATAATATTCAAGGGAAATGTTTTCTTAATTTTCATTGAGATTTTACAAGAACGCAGTTTTAGACGGTACTTGATTCTGAGGCACGGTGTGCCCGGAATTTCAATCTGATGTTTAGCTTGGGTACGTTCAGTGAACGAACGATCGGGTTTTTCTATCTTTTGAACCGGTGCTCGGAATCGAATTCCGAGGGCACCAATGTAACCACAACGCCGGTAATTTCTTAGAAAATCTTAATCCGAAGTTGCGTTTGCATGAGAGAAGTTGATAAAAATTGTGGAAGTTAAAAATAAAAAATTAACAACAATTTTTATTTTTACTCGAAGTGCTTAATCCTTTGGATGGAAGTTGGGTAACTACCCAACCTCCCTTGGGAAGTTATGAGTGTGGTGGGGCCCACACGAACCCCACCCCTTCATATCCTCTAACCTCATCAACTCCCATTAAATTTTGATAACTTAAGATTATTATCTTATGGAATTAATGAGGTGAGATAATGTGGAATTCAAACACTTGAATTTCAAAAGCCTTGATGTGTTAATAAAATAAGTTGAGAACTTATTTTATTGGCTTGGTGTTTAGTTGTCGGAGAGACTTTGGAGAAAAATCTAAGGAAGTCTTGAGTTCTTCTTTCTCTTTGACGAAGAACACGAAGAATGAACGATATCCGACATGGAGCGCCGAGCCCTCAGAGACCGTCTTCTGCGACACCGACCCGCGACGCGACATCTTCTTCCAAGACGTTTTTCTTCAGCTATGACTCTTTTCACGACGGTTTTCCATGACGAAATCTCCGTCAACATCTTCAAATCCTCACTTCGCGACACTAAAGTTCGTCATCTCTTTTATCAAGGTAGGGGGTTTACGTGATTTTCCTTACGTGATTCTCTTCCATCTTTAATCCGCGATATTTAGACCGCATGATATCATTTAATGGGATGAGGCCGGACCGCAAAAAAATGGCCATCCCCCTCCCTTTTTGTTTTTCTTGTTGTTGCGGATCGAATGAAATTGACGCGGTGTCGTCGCACCGTGCAGGATCGAGCGGCAAGAATGTGCGACTTCGTCATGCCGCACATTAATTTTTTTTTAAACTCTCGTGTGTGGGTATTTGATTTCAAGGTGTTCATATATTTTATTTTGGATAAATTATACACTCTTTAATGATTAAAATCTTGTGTTTATTATTTTCCAATTGATAACACCTAACGCGGAGGACGCGTGCCGAACAAACACGGCCCGACAACCCTCCGCAGCTTGTTAATCGATGTGCGGCTCACCGGACGACGACGAAGCAGACCGCTATGGCGTTTGAATCCCTTCGCAGTGAAGGTCTGGTCCCAGGAGGACCATTGGCGAAGACGGCAGGAGAAATGGACCACCAGAGCACGTATGGTGGTCCGCGGAAGGCGGTGGAGGCACGCCAACCCGGCACGGCGGCGGCGGCGACCGGCGGCGGTGGCGCGCCGCCGGAAGGTAGGCGGCTACGGTTCGCCGCCGGCTTCAATTAGCAGCGAGGTGGGGGGGGGGGGAGCCGCGCACCCCGCCCGCGGCTTCTGCTCGGCCGTGCTGGCCGAGCCGCACCGCGCCGGCCGGGCAGGGCCGGGCCCAGCCGGGTCGGACCCGAGTCGGGTCGACCCGGTTCGGGCCGACCCAGGGGGTTGGGCCGGGTCGGTCTGGGCCCTGACCCCCTGTTTTCGGACCCTCTTTGGTCTTTTGTCCATATCGTGGGCTACAGACCTCTGATCGACGCACCGTCAGTTTCGTAGTGATCCTTGGAACGATACGGTCGTTTCGATATGTCGCACTGAAGGTTTCGAAATAGTTTGGGTTCGGGCGGGTTGGTTCGGATACGAAACCAACCGAGCCCTTGGAGTGGAAACACTTATATCTTGTGCTCCGGACGTCTGATTGACGTTCCGTCGACATTAGTGGATTCCTCTAAGTGATACAAATCTTTTGTCTTACTTCGCTCGAGGTTTGGATGCCGTCGGAGTGCGGTCGGGTTGGTTCTCTCACGAAACCAACCGGGCCCCTAGAACGAAAAAGCCAATAACTCACTGACCGTGCGTCTGATTGGAGCACCGTATATCTCATTGAATTCCTCATGAAGATATGGAACTTTTGAAATACTTCACCTAATATTTGGTTTCTGTTGGCTAGTGGCCAGGTTGGATCGTGCCTGAAATCCAACCGGGCCCCTCGAATGGAAAAGATGATATCTTTCATACCGGACGTCCGTTTGACGAACTGTCAGTGGCATTGGTGATCACGTTGAGAAATAGTCCCTTTGAGTATACCCTATGAGAGTTCGGGGTGCAGTTGAGATACGACTGGGTTGGTTCTCTCATAAAACCAATTAGGCCCCTGGGACGAAAAGGCTAATACCTCACAGGCCGGGCATCCGATTGACGCGCCGTATGTTGTGTTGTGACCCCTACGACACGGTGGTTCATTTGAGATGCTTCTTAGTGGGACTTTGTGATACTTGGAGTATCGACCTGTAGCTCATGGAGAGGACCCATCCCGGAGACGAGTGTACAGAGTACGGAGACCATGTAGCCGGCTGAGACCTGACGACTGCTTGACCGACTCAACTTGGAGTGAGTCGACTAGCCCAGTGGACGGAGAACCCGGTATTTGGCGACTGACCCACGATGGACGGAACGCCCGGTAGTTGGCCGCAGACCCGCGGTACTCGACAGGAGGAGTACCTCTGTAGGCTATTAGGGGGAGCGCTCGGTATTTGGAAACAGACCCACAGTGGACGGAGCGCCCGGTAGTTGGCTGCAGACCCGCGGTACTTGACAGGAGGAGTACCTCAGCAGTCTTCGGTTAGAGAGCAGTACCTCGGAGTCGTGACATGACCAATGTACACTCCAGAGACGGAGCTCTTCAGCAGTTACGGTTTCGACAATGAAAATCCTGGTTTGATCTGAGTCTTTGACCTTTTTGTTTCCTCATGATTGAGAAGGGTTATCTGATAACATAGGTATATGTATGGTCATATACCTGGGTTGTGGTTAACCGTTGTTTTCATAATCCTTGTGATTGAGATTTTTTACTTGATAACTTAGGTATATGTATGGGCATATACCTAAGTAGAGGTTATCTGTTGAGATCTTATTTGTGGTTATCCTTGTTGGTTTTAGTGAGACCTTGAGGGTCTCATGGTCTCTACTGAGTATCATTATACTCAACCCTGCACGGGATATGCTCGCACCTCGTTGTATTGGTTACAGACGACAACAGTGCTGACGGAGGCCGAGTGTTCAAGGACATGACGGTACCCGGAGGTGGACTACATGACGAGTCAGTAACCGGAGGTGGAATTCACGGTGAGACATCACTCAGAGGAGGATGAAGGGCGAGAGTGTTGTGGAGGCTAACTGTACCTACCCTTCAGGTAGGATACGTGGTGGACGATCCAGGAGCTGCGCCATCTGTACCTACCCATCAGGAAGGATCTGAGGAGGACGACCCTCGAGCCGCTTCCGTCCTTCCTGCTGTTATATTTTTCTGTTGTACTTTGTTTAGTTGTAGTTGTACTTTCATTTGGGTTTGTATTCGGGCCCATTTACCTTTCATCACTTCTCTTTGTACTTAGTGTTTTTCTTCCACTTGTACTTTGTGGTGTTTTGATTACTTTTATAAAGGCAATGCCTTCCCAGTTATCGGGATTTACCCGTTGGTGCTAGTCGCCAGCCCCTGGCCTATGGAAGGCGGGCTTGGGGTAGTCATGGCATGGGCCCCGAGGACGGGTCATGAAAAATTGGTATCAGAGGAGTCGGTTCTACAGTAGAACTTAAAACTCTAATATATTTTTTTCTGTGAAGAAATAGTGTTTAGCGTATTGGGTGTGGTTATCAGTCCAGGGTGTCCAGTGTTGGTGCGGCGGCTGACGTATCCATAAACCAGGACCCTGACTTCTGATTTCTGACTTAATGCACGAAAACACTGATTGCGTAGGTGTTTCCAGAAGTTTTTAAATATCATCTCAAACCAGGTCATCTCACCAGGTATAAATCTTTTGACGGTGTCATGTTTGTTTCTTTCATGATGCCTCCCCACGGACGACTAGCTAGAGCCCCGAGAGTTGTTCGTACTGACAGCCCACCGAGCGACGTGGCCTTAGTACATGGCCCTATCCCAATTGAGGCACCATCAGGAACACCAGCAGTACTACTACCCATTGGGCCACTGATGCCACCAGCACCAGTAGCAGAGGGTGCCGGTCGCTTGAGCGCACTGCACGAGTTCCAGCGCCATAGGCCACCCATGTTCCGGGGAGAGACGGACGCACAGGCAGCTGAGGATTGGCTGGAGGCTGTGGTGAGAGTCTTCAGGCTAGTGGGGACGCCGACAGACTTCATGGTAATCCTTGTTGCTAGCCTTCTTCAGGCAGTAGCAGGCAGATGGTGGATCCTGATGCTCTAGATGCATGACGAGGCGACACTTCTTTGGACAGACATCGAGAGCCTGTTTCGGGCAGAGTTTGTACCAGCCACCCTTCGAGTGGTGTGTATACAGGAGCTACTTCAGCTGCGGCAGGGAAGCATGACGGTGGAATAGTATTCAGTGAGGTTCACAGACCTCTCGCGCTACTCCAAAGATATGGTACGAGACCCGTTCTTCAGGGCCCAGACCTTCGATTAGGGGATCAGGCGGGAGATTAGAGCTTCTGTTATTTCACACAGCATTCCAACCCAGACAGGGGTGCTCGAGAGAGCTCTCTTAGTGGAGAGTTTCCTTGCTGAGCAGCCTCCAGCAGCACGACCCACCACTAGCCGGCTTGCAGCAGAGTCTTCTGTAGCAGACAGTAGACAAATGTCGCAGAGGTCCAAGAGGACCAGACCTACTGGTGGCCGACTGCACAACTCAGGATCAGTTGTGCGGGGGAACCGGGGTGGAGTCAGAGCCAGTCGTGCCGAGAGTGGACAGTGTTACTCCTCCGGTGGAATTGGTCACATGGCATGTGACTGTCTGACACACCATACAGATGACCAGTAGTTAAATGAAGAACCTCCCAGGCAGAGGCAGATGTTCGATTAGCCCAGACCGCAAGGAGCAGGCGGCCATGGAAGAGGAGTTGGCTGTGCAGATGGAGGTGGAAGATGCTTCGGGGTATTGCCACCACCACCACCAGGAGGCCCACCCCGACCGCAGGGGACAGGAGGACATGGGAGAGCTCAGCTTCAGGCAGCTGAGGCCGATGGTCATGGAGCTTCGGAAACAGATGAACAGGAGCGGGACTAGCTCTAGACCTGGAGGCTATTGATCATGTTGCTTCTAGTTTTGTTGTTTTTACATTTGTGTCTTTGTACTATGAGCTACAATAATGAATAGACACTTATCTTTGTGATGTCTGCTTTCCTGTCCTTTTTTTTGGTTGATACTGAGAGGTCCCGGTTAAAACCATTGACTTGACCCTCACTTTTAATATTTCTACGGGTGGATACCTAGTGACCTCACACTGATGCCGACAGTGTGACTCGACCCTTGGAGGCGAGAGTGACAGTAGAATCTCATGGTAGTTAGGTCGAGTCCTTACGACGTCATCCATGGCATGAATGCATCATTCATGTCAGGATTGACTGTATTAGGAAATTAATGTGGTTCATCCAGGGGATGATACTAGATTTCTCTTATCGGCAAACAAGAAATCATAAGAGCTCTTGGGAGACTAGAGAAGGTCCAGGTCATCCCAGAGCGGATGAGGATAGCACAGGGCCAACAGAAGCCTTATGCTGACAGGAATTGGAGGCCTCTATAGTTTGAGGATGACGATCACATCCTTATACGGGTTTCACCTCGACGAGGTTTACAGAGATATGGCCAAGGCGGCAAGTTATCCTCGAGGTTCAGTGTACCATTTCTAGGTCCTCAGCTAGGAAGGTGATGTGGTTTACCGCTTGACCCATCCACCTCAGTTTCACTAGGTGCATGAAATCTTCCATGTATCTCAGTTGAGGAGATATGTGCGTGATCCTTTACACATCATCAACCATCGGAAACTAGATGATGGTGGTGGGGTGTCTTTCACGGAGGTTCCAGTGGGTATCAAGGATCGACAGGATCAGATCCTATGAGGATGGACGATTCCTCAGGTGGACTTTCATTGGCAGTATGGGAACCTCCAGGTGAGCACATGAGATCAGTAGGCTCAGATGCGTGCTCAGTACCGTTTTTGTATCCCTAGTTTGTGATGTAGATTTACGGGGACGTAAATCCCTGAGGTGGGAGTAATGTAAAGACCGTAAAATTCAAGGGAAATTTTTTCTTAATTTTCATTGGTATTTTACAAGAACGCAGTTTTAGACGGAACTTGATTCCGAGGCCCGGTGTGCCCGGAATTTCAATCTGAAGTTTAGCTCAGGTAAGTTCAGTGAACGAACGAGTGTGTTTTTATATCTTTTGAACCGGTGCTTGGAATCAAATTCTGAGTGCACCAATTGAACCGCAGTGCCCGTAATTGCTTAGAAACGCTTAATCCAGAGTTGTGTTTACATGGGAGAAGTTGATAAAAATTTTGGAAGTTAAATATAAAAATTTAACAACAATTTTTTTTTACTCTAAGAATTTAATCCTTTGGATGGAAGTTGGGTAACTACCCAACCTCCCTTGGGAGGTTATGAGGGTGGTGGGGCCCACACGGACCCCACGCCTTCATATCCTCTAGCCTCCACAACTCCCATTAAATTTTTATAACTTATGTTTATTAACTTATGGAATTAATGAGGTGAGTTAATGTGGAATTAAAACACTTGAATTTCAAAAGCCTTGATGTGTGAATAAAATAAGTTGAGAACTTATTTTATTGGGTTGGTGTTTAGTTGTTGGAGAGCCTTTGGAGAAAAAGATAAGAAATTCTTTAGTTCTTCTTTCTTTTACAAGAAGAACGTGAAGAACGAATGATCTCCGATGTGGAGCACCGAGACCTCAGAGATTGTCTTCCGCGACATCGACCCGCGACACGACGTCTTCTGCCACGACATTTTTCTTCCGCGACGTCTCATTTCGCGAGGGTTTTCTGTGAAAAAATATCCATCAATGTCTTCGAATCCTCACTTCGCGACGCCGACATTCGTCATCTCTTTTATCAAGGTAGGGGGTTTACGTGATTTTACTTACGTGATTGTCTTCCGTCTTTTATTCGCGATATTTGGACCGCATGATATCTATTAACGGGAGGAGGCAGGACCACACAAACATGGTCGTCCCCCTCCATTTTTTTTCTTGTTGTTGTGGATGGAATGAAATTGACACGGTGTCGTCGCACCGCGCGGGATCGAGTGGCAAGAATGCGTGACGTCGTCGCGCCGCACATTCAATTTTTTTTAAACTCTCATGCGTGGGTATTTGATTGCAAGGTGTTCGTATAATTTATTTTTTATAAATTATACCCTCTTCAATGATTAAAATATTGTGTTTATTATTTGACAATTGATAACACCTAAAGCGGAGGATGCAGGCCGAACAAACACGGCCCGACAACCCTCCATAGCTTGTTAATCGATGTGCGGATCAACGGACGACAAAAAAGCAGACCGCTATGGCGTTTTAATCCCTTCGCAGTGAAAGTCATGTCCCGGGAGGACCGTTGGTGAAGACGGCAGGAGAAACGGACCACTGGAGCGCGTCCGGTGGTCCGCAGAAGGCGGTGGCGGCGCGCAGCCGGATGTTTGGCGGTGGCGGTTCGCCGCCGGCTTCAATTAGCGGTGAGGGGGGGGGGAGCCACGCACCCTGCCCATGGATTCCACGCGGTCGTGCCGGCCAAGCCGTGGCCGGCCGGTTGGGCCGGACCAAGCCGGGCGGGCCGGGCCCCGGGGCCGGGCCCAGCCGGGTCGGGTTGACCCGGTTCGGGCCGAGTCGGTCCGGGCCCAGACCCCCCGTTTTCGGACCCTCTTTGGTCATTTGCCCATATCATGGGCTACTGACCTCCGATCGACGCACCGTTAGTTGTGTAGCGATACTTCAAACAAGGCGGTCATTGCGGTATATCGCACTCAAGGATTCGAAATACCTTGGGTTCAGCCGGTTTGGTTCGGATACGAAACCAACCGGGCCCTCGGAGCGGAAACGCTTATATCTTAAGCTCCGGACATCCGATTTACGTGTCGTTGACATTGGTGGATTCCTCTAAGTGAGACGGATATTTTGGCTTACTCCGCTCGAGGTTTCGATTCCGTCGGAGTGCGGTCGGGTTGGTTCGCTCACAAAACCAGCCGGGCCCCTAGTACGAAAAGGCCAATAACTCACAAACCAGGAGTCTGATTAGCACGCCGTCTGTTTCATTGAATTTACCATGAAGAGACAAAACGTTTGACATACTTCTCCTGAGTTTTGGTTGTTGTTGGATAGTGGCCGGGTTGGATCGTACCCGAAATCCAACCGGGCCCCTGGAATGGAAAAGCTGATATCTTTCAGACTGGACGTCCGTTTGACAAACCGTCAGCGGCGTTGGTGATCAAGTTGAGAAACCGTCCCTTTGAGTATACCCTATTATAGTTTGGGGTACATTTGAGATACGACCGGGTTGGTTCGCTCACTAAACCAACCGGGCCCCTGGGATGAAAAGGCTAATAACTCAAAGACAGAGCGTCCGATTGACACGCCGTCTGTTGCATTGAGACCCCTACGACGAGGTGGTACTTTGAGATAATTCCCCGTGGGACATTGTGATAATTGTATTATCGACCTGTAGCTCGTGGAGAGGACCCTCCCGGAGGCGAGTGTACGGAGTATGGAGACTGTGTACCTGGCTGAGACCTGACGACTGCTTGACCGACTCGACTTGGAGTGAGTCGACTAGCCCAGTGGATGGAGCGTCCGGTATTTGGTGACTGACCCATGGCAGAAGGAGCACCCGATAGTTGGCCGCAGACCCGCGGTACTCAACAGGATGAGTACCTCTGTAGGCTATTAGGGGGAGTGCCAGGTATTTGGCGACAGACCCACAGCGGACGGAGCGCCCGATAGTTTTCCGCAGACCCGCGTTACTCGACAGGAGGAGTACCTCAGTAGTCTTAGGTTCGAGAGTAGTACCTCGGAGTCGTGACATGACCACTGTACACTCCAGAGATGGAGCTCTTCAGCAGTTACGGTTTCGATAATGAAAATCCTGGTTTGAGCTGAGTCTTTGACCTTTGTGTTTCCTCATGATTGATAATGGTTATCTGATAACATAGGTATATGTATGGGCATATACCTAGGTAGTGGTTAACCATTGATTTCATAATCCTTGTGATTGATATGGGTTACTTGATAAGTTATTTATATGTATGGGAATATACCTAAGTAGAGGTTATCTGTTGAGATCTTATTTGTGGTTATCCTTGTTGGTTTTAGTGAGACCTTGAGGGTCATGGGGTCCCTACTGAGTATCGTTATACTCACCCATGAACGGGCTATGCCCGCACCTCATTGTGTTGGTTGCAGACGATGGCAGTGCTGACGGAGGCCGAGTGTTCGAGGACTGGACGGTACCCGGAGGTGGACTACACGACGAGTCAGTAACCGGAGGTGGACTTCACGGAGAGACGAAACTCGGAGGAGGTTGACCGGCGAGAGCGTTGTGGAGGCTATCTGTACCTACCCTTTAGGTAGGATCCGTGGTGGATGATCCAGGAGCTACGCCATCCGTACCTACCCCTCTGGTAGGATCCGAGGAGGACGACCCAGGAGCCTCTTCTGTCCTTCCATCTATTGTATTTTTCTGTTGTACTTTCTTCAGTTGTAGTTGTACTTACATTTGGGTTTGTATTCTGGCCTATTTAACTTTCATCACTTCTCTTTGTACTTAGTGTTTTACTTCCGCTTGTACTCTGTGTTGTTTTTATTACTTTTATAAAGGCAATGCCTTCCCAGTTATCGGGATTTACGCCTTTGGTGCTAGTCACCAACCCCTGGCCTATGGAAGGAGGGCTTGGGGTAGTCACGACATGGGCCCCAAGGAAGGGTCGTGAAACCTTTAATGTCATGATATTATAATATTTTGATTACCTCAATTATTTTTTTTCAAGCATATCTCATTTGGTTTCGAACTATAACTAAAATATTAATTTAAATGTTTTATAAATTTGTTATTTTAACTCATTATCATTAATGTACATGTTTGAAAATTGGTTTTAAGGATTTATTTTTATGGAAATTAGTGTTTTAAAATTAAAATATATTTTAAAATATTTATATTGGTATGGGACACATTGATTTAAAAATATATTTTAAATAGATTTTTGATAAATAGTAAGAAGCTTAAATGTTTTAATGAAAAGGGGGATATTTGTCTCAAATAGTTTTGATGATTAACTCCATCTATGACAATATCCTTCATTATTATTGATTGAATATGATTTATTATAATAAAATATTTGAAATTGTACTGAAAGAGTTATGTTTGACTGTGGATGTATTACTTTTATACCATTCATGGTTTATGGATAAGGTATTGACATTTAGTAAGCTAGTTTTAATATGAATGTATATGTTATGTTTAAAAATTGTCATATTTGGAATGAATTGGACTTAGTATCTAACTGGTAGAGCCTGCTATTTCTCCTAGATGCATCAGTAGGTCTAATGAGTCAAACATGTTTCTTGGCACAATGTGTTGAAAAAATCATAATTGTATTCTTGGAACAATGACTTGAATATGTGGTTATGAAGGTCTGTCATTATGTATTCCATCATTATGAAAGTGTCTATTGATAATGCATGTGATTATTCAACTAGTAGAATATCCATTTGAGTAAGTAAATGTCGTTATTTTTATTTTTATTTTCCATATTATGATGAATTTTTCTTTAGAAATGCTTTTGTTTTAGTTCTATTTATTTCATTAAATGTTTATGCTTATTTATGAATGTTTCCGCTATATTGTTATATTTACTGAGAATCTAAGCTCACCAAAATCTATGATTTATTTTTACAAGGATGCAAAAAAGTTTATTATGATTAACCTACAGGAATATTATATTGGATCTCAGTGTTGACTATGGAAGCAATTTTTTTGTAGTTTTCCATATTATGATGTAATGTAATCCTTATGAATGTATCTAGTACTTACAGGGCTACTAAAATAATTGATCTTTTGGGACCAGATCGTTTGTGATCATGCCAATGATACGTAATAATGCACCGACTCTAGGCTTCTGGGATCGGGGAATTACAGTTGGTATTAGAGGATGTTTATTAAAAACCATGGAAACCAGATTTAGATAAACTATTATTAGAGCACATTAACCAATGATAGTCTTTGAGGATTAGTATAGAATAACTTTCTTGAATTTGGGTAATGTTGATATTTTGTGTATTTTTCTAGAAATAAATCCCCTTCTGGATACGAGTAGGTAGAGGAAGCTCTAGCACAGATGTACCAAGGAGTGAAATCTCCAACAAGGAGTTTCGAGCTTGACCCGGGGTATCCTGGTACACAACAATGGGCCTTACTGCTCTCTTGGTTACGACACACCTGGGGGATATGCTTAGGATAATTTACATTTACTTTACTAACAGATTTGAAGGATTTAATATAAGAAGATAATAAATGACCTTGTTTAATCCTAAGGTGATTCAATTTGAAAATATGGTGTCATTATATTCTCTAAATGATTTTAAGACTATTTTTACTCACACAATGATTTCTAGTTTTAGTCAATGTCTGGATTCTAAAGAAGTCATAGTTACTTTGAGCACGGTGTACATAGTGATAATGGTGGTAGAAATGAGCAACACAATAGAATGTTGATAGGCATAAAAGATATCAGGTTCATGACAAATCAATTTTCCAAAAATATGATCAACAACATATATATTATCCAACTCCTGCACTCAACAAATTAGAGAAAGATAATGTATGATAAGAGCTCCAAGAGTGGAGACCCTGGAGAAAATAAACCTCAATTTCCATCATGCAGGAAATGCAAAAGGAGACACTTAGAAAAGTGTCTAGAGAGAACAAATAAATTATTTATGTGTGGGAAGGAATGATATAAAGTAAAGAATTGCTTAGGAAAAATGAAGAGGACTATAGAAGATTAAAAAATGGTCCCAATAATCAATTTACAATCATTTTCCATAAATGAAGGGGACCTGGTAATTACCTGAGTGAATGCCCTATTCTATAGGATATTTTCTTGGTCAAATAAGATGCAATTTGGAACTAAATGGTAGGAGAAATGTTTAAAAGTATTAGTGCTCTTTGTTTATGGGATTACATTGGAATAATTTTCGCTTGTATTTGTAACCACACAGTTTTTCATTTGAAAATGATATTTGGGGAAGAATTAACTTTTCTCTTTTGGATATAGTTATAAATAACCATTTTGTTTTTTATAATCATTGAGTTTGTGGAAATTACATGTTATTATATTTTGGGATGAAAATGCAAGGTATGATATAACATTTTTGGCTAAATTATGTTATGGTTATTTTGAAAAAGTTATCATATTTTGGTAATTTTTTTAAATATATTTTTTGAAAAAGGACAAAATTCATACCATGTGACAACCCGTCGCATCAGACAATGATGTGGTAATCAAACCCACAATGAGCATGCAGTTGGGATTTATCACCTACCACTAGAGTACGTGATGAACTTGGTTAGTGTGACTAATTATTATTTATTTAAATCATTTTATTAATCAATAATAATTTGTTTTTGGATCTTATGTCTTATCAAATGGATACCCTTAGTAAAGGAAAATGATTTTGTGATTATGTGATAAATGTTATTTTGGATGACATTCGCTTTGTTAGGAACTATATATTCATAAAGAAAATAGAATACTACGAAATGTTATTTGAGGATTAATGTTTCATTTTTATCTATGTTTTTATTGTGGATATATATTGATTTGGGTTATTTATGGAAATTATGAACCTATAATAGAGATTATGTGATTCATTTAATTACTTTTAAGTACGTGTAATTAAGAGTAGCCAATGTCATTTGGAGATATAATTTAACATGGTAGACCACATAATTTTTTTTCGATCTTTTGTGTTTCAATATTATTTTAGATCATATTGAAGGATTTTAAGGACAATTGTTTATTGAATGAAATTTATTTATCTCTGGGGTATTTTTGGTTTAATTTTTGAAATTAAGATTTGTATTTCATTCTCTACAAGATTATCCTTTTGGGGATCATATGATCTTGTACAAACCATTTTGGTTTTGTTTAATCTCTAATAATAAGGTAAATATATTGTTTATCCTTTGTGGATCATGTGATTCTATAGAAGTTGATTCTAGCTCTTTCGGTGTGACCAAGTCATCTTGAATACTCATCATTTAAAAAAATTGAGGTAGTGGTAGAAATTTATTAAACAATGAAAATATACCTAAAAATTAAGGTTATATCTCTATGTTCTTAGTGAATCTCATAAATAAATTCCTCTTCTTTATGAGATGGAACTTAAAACAAAAAAAACGTTGCCCGTTTACTATTCTTACTTGGTAACTAATGACCATTTATCCCATTACAAGTGTTTGTTTTCTTATTGATAACTTTCTTCTGATCATGTTTTCAATCCCTCTCTATAAGAACATGACCCTTAGATTATCATCCATATCCATGTTTTCTTACATGGAGTCCTAGTATAGGTTATCTTCGGTGACCTTTTTACTTCTCTTCCTTTCATTTAAAGTGATACATTTAGTAAATCATTTCCGATGTGAGAATTTCAATGAATTCCCCAATCCCAATTTTAAAAATTGCAATGACACAATTTCCAAAAGGGGGGGAAAATGCAACACCCCAAGATTTCATAGTAAGTTATCTTCTTTAATGTAATTCTATAGCTTCTATTACACGTAACTCCGAGTTCGAGCGCACCCCAACATATCAAACTAGCCGTCCAAAAAGTGGTTATGAAAAGTATTAACTGAATTTTATAGTTTATATTCAAGATATAATTGTAGGTTCCATATTGTGTGTTTTTTACATAATATAAAAATAATTCAATTTTTCAGAGAAAAGAAGTATTTTTCAAAAATTCCATTTTACCGTCGTTTAATTGTGATCCCTTTTAAATCAAATATTTGACACCTTTATAAATTAAATTTGATAAAAATAAACTTCTTATTTAGAATCATAACATAAAAATTTAGTTTTTATAATGTTTTTTTGTTTTTCTGATAACTTTCATAATTAAGTGAATAGTGAAAAAAACTAAATTTTAATTAAAAACAGCATTTTTAATCAGAATAATTTATAGTGTTAAACTATACATTTGAATGTTTTGGATGTATAAATAGATTATATTTTTAACATTTAATCAAATTTTGGTCATGGTAATTAATTTCACTTTCATATTATACATAAACAAATTTCAATCTTCTGATAGTTATTGTTTCTTAAAAACACGCTATTTGTTTTGAAAATGGGAATTAATTTTAAATTAATTAATACAAAATATATGTTTTTAATTTTGTAAAATAGAAATCATTTTTAAATTTTGAATATCAAATATATTTTAGGCTGAATTTTTGGTATTTTTCTAAAAACATCCAATTTTTGTGAAATAGTGATAAAACACTGCGTTATTGGTTAAAAACAAAATTTAATTTAAATAATTAGTTTTTTTATTTAATTTTTTTAGTAAAAATAAATACATAATACCTATATATTTTCAACGTAATTCATTAGAGTCATTTTCTCATAAGTTTAGATATATATATATATATATAATTTTGTCAATCTTTTTACCGTCTTTTACACACCTCCTAGGAGCAATTGAAAATTTCTAAAAAACATTTTTTACCACTTCTATGAGTTGAATTTTAAAAATCTGAGAGAGACAATTGATATCAGTAAGTAAATTTTTTTTTAATAAGATGAAAACATTTTTTGGTGAATAGTAACTTTTTATGTTTATTTACCACAGTTAAAAGTAAATAGGGTAATTAAGGGTATAAATGATATTATTATTAACCAAACACATGTCCTAATTTTATTGAATAAGTATAATTCGACCAAAAACAACCTTAGGAATAAAATTGGATCCTTTAGGTCCACTAAGAATAGATTATGACATTTATTATTATTTAATTCAATGAAGAGTAAAAAGTGTTAAATTCAATTTTGAATAACAATACAATTTTAAATATTGGGTTACACATAAGATAAATTCGTCTATAAATATTCATAATAAATATAAATAGAATTAATAAATAATATTATTTTATTTATATTTTTTATACATCAAATAATTTAACTTATTTATGACACAATGCTGATGCAGTAATTACCTAATTAATGAAATATTAAAATAATTGATATTATAAATATAAAATTAAATAAAATTTAAAAAATTTTATGAATTCAATTAATTTCATATGTTAATAGGAAATTTTAGGGTTTTGTAGATGAATTTTTTTCGAATTAATAGTGATGTTGTGAATTTAGAAAAAACAAAATACCAAATTGTGTCAAAATAGACATAGAAGAGTTTTTAAAACATATTTTTTTATTAGTAGATATTCTATTCTTAAAAATCTATTGTTTTCTAAAAGACATATATAATGATAGTTTTATCATTAATAAACCAAATGGGGATCATTTGGTTGTTTATAAAATTTTATTAACCATATAATATAAAAATGCAAAGAGACATGGTAAATGTCAAACTATTTAACTAAGAGTAAAATCTAAAAGGTAATGTTATTATAGTTACCCAAAAAAATATAAAACGTATTTTTTGAGTGGTTTTAGACACATAAACACCGTAACCTTTAAATAATTCATTTTGGGGCCATTAGAAGACGAAATGTTTTTTATAAAATAATATTTCCTGATTTTCCTAAGGTGCCCCTCACCCCTCTTATAAAAGGGCACTCCATATTATCCATAATTTACACCTTAAAAGACATTTGTCTCTGCCAAAATCTTCCCAAATACCCTATCAACTAACATCCCTTTATCATAGAGGCCTTACTTTAGTCAGAAAGCCAACCTATGGAGCCATTTTGATCAAATCAAAAGGATGAACCCGAAGAAGAGGTAAATATTTCCTCACCTCTTTGAAATTCCTTTTTTATTTCCATATCCACTTTCATTTTTTTCCATTCTAAAATAATAACTCAAGCATATTATATATACTGTAATGTGATTATAAATATGGTACAACCATATTCATTATTCTATCTATCCTTTTAATGACATTTCACCATACGTGTGTACGTACGGCTTACCGTCTCCACATCATGGTGTAATTGTTATTCGATACATTATTATTTGGATGGGTATAATAATGATGTTTAATTGATTTAAATAATAAATATAACATGATAATGATTCTTTATATATGATATAAAATCCAATTATTTATTAATTTAATATCAGAATAATGATATTTTCTCTCGTGTGTACGTATAGATTACCGTCTCTATGAAAGTGATGAGATTCATTCCTCATCGTATCAATTCCAGAATAATTTTTATTAGATGATTGAAAATAATTTTTAAATACTTAATATAATTTAGAATATGAATAATATAAATTCTATCTATAACAAACTTTACTTACGTAACAAATCATATAAAGGAAAACAAATCTGTTAAAATCCGAAACGACGATAATACTAAGATATTATTAACATATCAATGTTAATAGATAATATATGATTTCATATCAAAATATATGATTCTTTTATAATTTAATAAAAATTATTTCACTATTATATAGGAGTTTAACCTACCCTCTACCAAGGAAAAGTACAATGTAATGTGTTTTCATCTCACTTTTATTCCTATGAGATTCATGCTATATTTTCCACTGCTACCTTTTTTTGGAGTATGTACAACACATGATTGTATTTTTTGTGTGATATAATTTAATTTTTGGGTGTTTAAATCATTATTGGATGATACTTCTTTCATGGGGTGTATGTTTCATAAGTTACCATACCGATAAGGAAATTTCAAATTTCAATATCATCTCATTCGGTTTTACGCAAAATTCATTGATTACTTTACCCAAAGATTATGTATGAAATAAGTATTTGTTTACTTATGTCTTAATTTCCACTACCCTTTGCATGGATATACTTTCAATACACATAATCACTTCATTGATAAATTTTCAATTCATCGATATAAACTTGATAACAGTAATATTAACTCAAATTTTATTCATTGAGTTAAACATCCAAGTCATTGGTGTTGTTTTTACAAGAATATGTGTGAATGTCATCTGATTTAATTACATTGAATATCCAATTATATTTACTGTACTTATATATCTCACACCTAATTATTTAATTGATTTATCCTTAACCTAATGATATGGTCTTTATAAAGGAATTCATTCCATCTTACATTCTATGGAGACTTCATGTTGTTATCTTCCAATCCACTTTTATTTGTTGTATATATTGTACTTTGACATTGTATATCATGAACCCCTTTATTCTGATGATATTATAATTTTTTGATTACCTCAATTATTTGTATTCAATCATCTCTCATTTGGTTAGTAACTCTAACTAAAATATCATTTTAAATGATTTAAAATTATATTCTTCTAAATCATTTTCATTAATGTCCGTTTATTTAAAATGGTTTTTAGGTTTTATTTATATGGACATAAATGTCTTAAAATTAAAATTCCTTTTAAATGTTTCATAGTGGTATGATATAGTTTGATACAAAAATCACTTTTAAACAACTTTTTGATAAATAGTTAAACTTTTAAATGTTTTAAGGAAAAGGTGGATATTTTCTCAAATAGTTTTGATGATTAACCTTTTCTTTGTCAATATATTTCATTATTCTTGATTGATGTTTATTTATTATAATACAATCTTCCATATTGTATTGAATGAGTTATGTTTTACTGTGGATGTGTCATTTTTATATCATTCATGGATTATGGATAAAGTCTTGACATTTCGTATGCTAGTTTTAATATGAATGTTTTTGTTATGTTTAATCATTTTAATATAAATAATGCATTGGACTTAGTAAGTGATGGGTGGAGCCCGCTATAGCTCCTCGATGCATCGGTAAGTCTCATGAGACAAACTAGTTTCCTGGCACAAGCCTTGAAAAAATCTTATTGGCCTTCTTGGCACAAGGCCTTGACAATGTGGTTATGAAAGTATAAAATTATACATTTCATCATTATGAAAGTGGCTATTGAAATTTCATGTGTTTAATAGACTATTATAATATCCATGTGAGTATGTAAATGGAATTATTTGGATTTATATTTTAAATATTATGATTAAGTTTATGTTGAAAAAGATTTTGTTTTAGTTCTATACATTTACTTAAATGTTTATGATTTTTTATGAATTATTCCTCTATAATGTTATTCTTATTGATCATATGATCTCACCCCTTTCTATATTTTATTTTTTCCAGGATGCGACGAAGTATATAATGACTATCCTTCGGGGATAGTCTATGGGATCTCAGTGTTGTGTGTGGAAACCATGTTGTTGAAGTTTTCCATTTTATGATGAAATGTAAACCATATGAATGTATACAGTACATGCAAGGATACTAATCTAATGGGTATTTTGAGACATGATCATTTGTGATCATTCTAATGAAACGTAACAATGCACCAATGTTGGGCTTCTGGGTTTGGGGCGTTATAGTTGTATCATGGAATCGACGGGTGGATGCAATTGTCACTAGAGAAGACGATCATGATCCATTGTGTGGACCGTTCTCGTATAAATAATGTCATGAATTTTTTGAGGTAAGGGATTCATGGATTCTCTCTTAATTTATATTCACTTATATTGGTAGCATGTTTTATCCCACAAGATCACAATAGAATTGACCTAATAAAAATGTGACCTGGATAATAAAATTGATATCGATTGTATGTTGCTGCCTCTTGTTTTTCTAGATAGTGTGATATAAATTAATGTTGTGTTTATAATTCTGTTATTGATGGAAATAGGTAAAGAACGTAAAGCTGGAATTTATTGATAATGGTTTGGCTAATGATAAATAGGAATGTAAATGAATCTAGTACTTCTTGTTGTAATTTGATGTTAATCAAAATGGTGTAGTAAGCATGTTTAATTAATTGTGATAGCTTAATTATTAGGTTTCCCAAATTTAAATCCTAATAATAATAATTAGTTAATCTAATGTGGATTGAATAATCAGTTGATCGATTATAGATAACTCCATGTACGGTTTTGAGTTACCCTATTTTTTGTTAAAGGGCCAATAGCTCAATTGATAAAATGATTTTTTTCCTATGGTTGGTGTTGTGATGTGAGTATGGATGGTTGTTGTGATTTGTGGGGTCATTAAGGTCTTTTGGATGTTGAATCAGATGACGCCAATAGTGGAGATATACATCAGTTTATGCATGTGGGTGTAAGGGAGGACACTAGGTGTGATGGAACAAGATGGATGTGATTATTGGATGATTGCTGATTCTTATTGGTTTATTATCTTCATTACATTTCCCCACTGCTCAAGGAAGATGGTCTTGTTTACCCTTCATTTGAATGAGGTGAAGAGGCATGGAGTATGCCACATTCTTTTCATGTTTATCTTCTCAAGAGATGATGAGAATACACTCGCGCTATATGCAGCAAAGATACAACGGGTAGTACATCTACTCCCCATGTTTACCCGCTTGTCATTAGTATAATAGAATGTTTTTCTAGAATGCCTGAGGAATTGGGAAAGCAATTATGTAATGAATAATTGAATAAATGATTTTTACCCTTGGGGTTGGAGTTACTGGAACATAATAATGAGTTTATAATTTTAAAGGGACAGTGGAAATTTGGTATGATGCTAATTATGTTTAATGTGGAATTGTAAATAGATAATTAATGTCTAATGTATTAATTAACGTAAACTGGAACTGATAAAAAGGGAATGAAGTAAGGCAATGAAGCTTTTAAAATGGTTGTGTGCTTATAAGATACCTAGTATTAGAAGTGGAAGCATAGTGTCCGAGAGACGTTAGCTATAATTGTGTATAAGACAATGTTATTCCCATAGTGTGGTTGTGAGATATAGTATATAATGTACTTTTTTTGTTTCTATATGATACTCCACCATGTCAGTAAGGGAAACTGACACCTCTATGATTCTGAGCCATGGGGGGTGTTTTCCCAACATTCTGGTGGGATGATGGACGGCTGACTACCCCCTTTGGCCCCACTCTCTTCTCTTGGTAGATACGTGAGCTAGTAGGAAAAGTGGTTAGTATTCCCTATATTTGTGTGTAGAGGGTTCTAATGTATTGTGGTTATTAACACACATATATTCTGGATATAGTATTATATGGACTACTATATGTGTAATGTGTATAGGCTTTGATGGCATGAGGATCCTTGCTCGTTGTATGGACTCTAATGGCTTTAGGTATAATACCTAACGTTTGATACAAGTTATGCAAGCTGTGGTGGATCCTGAAAACTACATAGATACTTTCTTGCGTGGACATGGTGGTTTTTCTGCACAAGGTGCATGTTGTGGTACTTCGTCCAAGTGTCTGCGGGAAATCATTTTTGAAGAGAGATGCTTAGGATTTGAGACATTGGGAAAAAGTGGAAAACTAGTGGGGAAGTATTAGCAGGGTAACCTTTACATTCATTTTTATATTATATTCTCTTGTATGCATTACATGGTGAGAGTAGCCATAGTGATGTCAGGAACATAGTATACCTTTTTGGTGATGAGTTAGTTTCACTTATTGGTCACTGTTCCTTAGAATGATTTACTTACATTTGAATGAGATGCAACGAGGAGGATCTTATTGAGTATACTATTATACTCACCTTCTGTATATATAAACTAATTTTCATGTCAGTTGGAGGAGGATGGAGATCAAGCTAGTTTCTACCATCTTACGGTTGTAGGAGTAGTTCAGGCCTATGATTTCTGCTATTTTACATCCTTTTTGGGTACTTTAATTTTTTCCCCTTCTAGTTATAGTGGTTTATCATGAAATTTCATTTCTGTACATGGTATTTCTTTCATCTTACAAGTTGAGTTGGAGTTGATTGGTGTTTATCTTATCTCTCCCTTCTTCATGTGTTCTCACAAGGGGTAATTCCTCCCATTTGTGTGTTTACCATACCCTCGGTGCTATTCACCAACTAGGATCCTAGTAGAGGCGAGAATCAGGGGTCATTATCTCCCTTCTCACATTGTTGGACCAGGACGGGCACACTTTGTGGAGAGGGGGTCATGAGAGAGTGGTGTTAGAGGTCTTTTTGAGGAATAGAATGGATTTCAGAGTTAGGCATAGGTGAGGTTGCATGTGTTTGTCGGGAAACAATGTCATTTATGTTTATAAAGTGATGTAAACTCTTGATACCAACTGAGACATAGGTGTTTAGGGCCCCTATGTTCTGTTGGACTGGCCTTTATGTTTATAATAGATACTAAATAAGGTGATACTAGTTTCTGGGTAGAGACCTAGGAAAGGATCATGCCTCATTATTCTTTGTGCCTATGTTTAATTAGGTAGACCTTGGGATGGGCTAATATAAAATAAATGACAGAAAAAAATTAATTAATTAATTTTGAGTCATCCATATTCCAGGTTTATAAGGTCTACCGGTTTGTTATTTTACAGGTATGGAACCTGTTCGATGTCCATGTTTGGTTTGCGTAGAAGATGTCCAGCTGACTATTTGAGAAGAACACTGCAAGGTAGAGGTTGACGAAGATGAAACTCGTAGTAAGACACTCTGAGAGTTGCACCACCAGAGTCTCTAGAAGTACAAGGGATCCATTTCAGATGCATTCATGGAAGTCTTGTTAGAGGAGGTCAAGATAGGATTATGTTCGATCTGTTTTGGGAAGGAGCACAAGGTGTCCATGGTTGTGATGATGATGCGTGGAGCTGGGACACAGTGGTTGTGCTTGTTCCTCAAAGACCGTGAGGAGTCAACGATCTCATGGGAGTTGTTCCGAGACAAGGTTAGAGTCGAGTTTCATTATTCAAATGTGAAGGCGTCTAGTATCCATGAGCTTCTTACCCTTCAACTAGGGAGCTCTAGTCTTCAAGAGTTTGGAATCCATTTCATGAACCTTTTACTATATGCTTTGGACCTGCTGACAGAGGAACATGCCCTGGTGAGTCATTTCAAGGTGGATTTTTTTCTAGAGATCCATCATCAGGTCACCCCATTTATGCTAAAAACATATCTTGAGGTGATGGTGATGTAAGAGGCTATAGATAGGACTTTGGCCATGACTGGATAATCATGAGAGGGGAATCATCAGGATTCCACATGAAGCAGAGCCGTGGTCTGGGAATCCCACTTTTCAGGGCAGAAGTGTTTATGATCATCTAGGGGAAGGTCTCATCCCTTCACATATCATTTCTCCAGAGGTAGAAACACTCAAGACTATGCCAATGGATCAGACACTAGTTTTTCATGTGGTGGTCAAGGTCATCAGCAGTGGGAGTGCCTGACATCTCAGAGCATTCAACATGCAGTTGGTGCTCCGCTCCAGTTTCCTCCATTGAGGCAGTTTTAGCCAAGGAAGCAGTAGTAGGTCGCACCAACATTAGATCAGCGTAGGGTAGATGGGGTAGGCATAGGATCAAGGTATAACTGGTATCATCTCATATATCTATGTATTCATATAGTATGGCCCCTTCTGAGTTATGAGAGCAACATATATAGTTTGATGGTCTATTACAATGTGGTTTTGTTTGGACAAGTGTGTCACCATGGGGTGCATCAGTTTTGTTCTTGAAGAAGGCTGACAACAGTTTGCGGTTGTGTGTTAATTATCATTTCTTAAACAAAGTTAAAATAAAGAATCGATATCCTATTCATCGGATTGATGATTAATTCGATCAACATAAGGGTGATGTTGGTTCTCAAAGATCGACTTGCGGTCAGGATATCATCAGATGAGTTTGAAGGATGAGGATATCCCAAAGACTATTTTCCATTGTCATCATGGGAATTATGAGTTCTTTGTAAAGTCGTTTGGAGTGACGAATGCTCTAGATGTGTTCATGGTATTGATGAATGATGTTTTCTGTGAGTTCATAGACATGTTCGTGGTGGTTTTTATTGACGACTATCTTGTATACTCCACATCTGAAGAAGAGCATACAGAGCATATACACGCCATTTTGGTAGTTATTTGTCAACATCATCTATTTGGGAAGTTGTTGAAGTGTGAGTTTTGGGACGGATAAGTCCGTTTCTTGGGGAATGATGTGTCCTAGAAGAGAGTAGTTATGGATCGATCGAATATAGAAGCAATTTTTTTCTTGGGTAGCCCCTATGTCAGGGTTAGAGGTGTGAGGTTACCTTGGTATCGCAGGCTACTACAGGAGGTTCGTAGATGATTTCTCATGAGTTGTGACTCCTCAGATAGCTTTTACCAGGAAGGATCAGGCATTCATATGGACTGATCAATGTCAGGTAGCTTTCAGGTATTTAAAGGAGAAGTTATTAAGTGCTCCAGTTCTATATTTTCTAGCTAAGGGAGTTTAGTTTGATGTTTTATGAGATGCTTATCATCTGAGGTTAGGATTTTTTCTGATTCAGAAGAGATCAGTTGTTTTATATGGGTCTCGGCCATTGTGTCCCCATGAGTGTAAGTATTCCACCCATGATCTTTAGTTGATAGTAGTGGTGTTTTCTCTACTGTTGTGGATACATTATCTCTTTGGTGAGTGCTTTTTGATTTTCACCGATCATTAGAGTTTGAGGTATGTTTTCTCTCAGTGTGACTTGAAATTATAATAGAATCAGTGGATGGAGTTCTTATAGGAATATGACATCGAGATATCATATACACCTTTAATGGGGAATGCTATAGCTAATGCATTGAGTCGAAATTCGCGTAGGGTTGATGTGTGTAAGTTTGGTGATTCCTGGAGAGCAATGGAAGAACTTCCAGCAATAAATATTGATATGAGTGAAATTGGGGGCAGTGGTTGTCTTTTTCAGATGACATGACAATCATCTATGGTGAAAAAGGTGGATGTGTCACAGTTGGGTGATCATGATTTGGAGGTCTCGAGAGGCCGATTAATTTGTAATGAGGCCCTAGATGTTTTGTTAGAGGATGAAAAACACCGAGTGTTGTATCCCAAAATATTTTTTATTCCATTAAAGATGTGTGAGATGGTTCCCATATAATTTCATAGTTCTCCTTTAGCGGTGCATGCAGGAGTGAAAAAAGATGTACCACGCCTTGAAGATCTAGTTATAGTGGCATGGGATGAATCATACGGTTGTAGAGTTTTTGTCTCGATGTTTGGTTTTCCATATTGTTATGGACAAACATCGTGTTCCTGGTGGTCTGCTCCAGCTGTTAGATATTTCTTAGTGGAAGTGGTAGGACATATCAATGGACTTTGTTACTGGTTTACCTTGAGCTCTGGGACGACATGATGCTATTTGGGTGGTAGTTGATTGCTTAAAAAAATCGGCGCACTTTATATAAATCAAGGAGTCGAGCTCAGTGGATGTTTTGTCTAGGCAGTATCTAGGGGAGGTGGTGAGACTTCATGGAGTCCCTAGCATGATAATTTCTAATCGACATCCTCATATTACCTCCCGGGTGTGGAGAGTTCTCAAACATGATTTCGGGTCTCAACTATGCCATAACACTGCTTTTCATCCTCAAATGGATGGTCATACATAGCGAACCATCTAAACACTTGAAGACATGTTATTCTCTTGTCTACCAGATTTTGGAGGTTCGTGGATGAAGCACTTAACCTTGGTAGAGATCTCTTACAACAATATTTATCAATCCGACATCGGTAGGGCACCATTTGAAGCCTTGTATGGATGGACTTGCTGTTCTCTGTTGTGCAGGACTGGGGTCAGAGAGTCCAAAATTATCGGGCTGGAACTAGTGCAGAATAAAATAGAGATGGTTCAGGTGATTCGTGAGAGGATGAATACAACACAAGATTGTCAATTATCATATGCTGATCAAATGAGGCGACCCTTAGAGTTTGATGTTTGAGATCACATGTTTCTGAAAGTGAGTCATTGTCATGGGTAAAGATGTTTTGTTCGTGGGTGTAATATTTCTCCCCATTTTGTTGAGCTTGTTGAGGTGTTAGCTCATGTTTGAGTTGTGGAATTTCGAGTAGAAATTACACGTAGATGAGTCGGATACATGATGTTTTCCATGTATCAAATCTCCATCGTTATCTTCATGATGACTCTCATATCATCAATTGGGAAGAGATTGATGTTGATGATGATGTGTCCTTCGAGGAGTGACATATGGAGATCCCAGACTGCAAAGAGAAGGTGTTTCATGGGGATTCTATCCCCTTGGATCATGTCCTGTGGTGACACGGTGGCATGGATGAGAGTACCTAGGGACGTGAGTCAGAGTTACGTGATTAGTACCCAGAGTTATTTTATGTTTAATTATTTCCATGTAATAATGTCCCCTTTGTGGTTAGACCATTAATGTTTATAATATTTTTTTTATGTTGTCCTTCTTGTAGCTTGATCTCTTTTGAGAGGTATCTTGATGGGTGGGTTTTTAGACCCCGTTTCATTTTCCCTTTAGGTGGGTTTTAAATTATCGAGGATGATAATTTTTTGAGAGGTATTTAATGCAATGTCCTAGACCTCTCTGGTCTATTCCATTGCGAAAATCAGGTGTATGAGGTGATTAGAGAGGTCAAGGTAACTTATCCCCAACACTTTTCCAAATTTTTAGGTCACTAAACAGTTCTAATAGTACACAGTTGGGAACAATGCAACTGTAATCTTATCTGAACAGTACAACTATAACTTTAGGTAAGCACTGCCATCATTGAACTTCTGTAAAGTGTGTCATCAATAACATTCTATGAATGGTGCAACTGTAACTATAGATGAACAGTGTCATCATTGACTTTCTGTGAATAGTGTCATCAATGATCTTTTGTGAAAAGTGCAATGTTAACCTTAGCTGAACAGTGTCATCATTGACCTTCTGTCAACAGTGTCATCATTAACCTTATGTGAATAGTGCAACGGTAACCATAGGTGAACAGTGTCATCATTGACCTTCTGTGAACAGTGTCATCAATAACCATATGTGAATAGAGAAATGTTAACCATAGGTGAACAATGTCATCATTGAACTTCTGTTAATAGTGTCATCATTAAAATTCTTTGAATTGTGTAATCATTAACCTTCTATGAAAAGTGTCATCATTTGCCTTGAATGAATAGTGCAACGTTATCCTTACGGGAACAGTTTCATCGTTAACCATCTGCGAAAAGTGACATCTGCGACCATCTGTGAACAGTGGCATTAGTGACCTTCTGTAAACAGTGACAACTGTATCCTTCTATGAATAGTGACATTAGTGACCTTTTGTGAACAGTGACATCAGTGACATTTTGTGAATAGTGACATCAGTGACCATAGGGTGTACAATGTTTCTAGAACGGTAGATTATAAAGTGTTTCCAGAAGGGTAGGGTGTACAATGTTTCCAGAACGGTAGGGTTAACAGTGTTTCCAGCTTCCTACAGTCGCCTCTTTGATGTTTCCTTTGATGTAAAATGAATTCAAGTCCTTGTTTTAAGGGATTTAAAGCCAAATAAATTTTCTTATCTCCAATATTAATTATTCTGAAGGCTTAGGATATTTTTTTACTTGGTCAAACCATGTGGTGTATTGCGCTCTGTTTTAATGGGAAATCCAGCATATCTTAAACAACCACTCTGTTAAATCTTTTAAAAGGACATGATATCTTATTCCCTAATTCTTTCTCCTTGTTCACGGGTGTGAGATGCCCAGACATCCCATTACTTCTCATAAGAGTTTCACAATCAAACATTCCCCCTCGGATTGGTTCTGCTCTATTTTCATGCAACCAAGTAGTATCGATCAATCTTCGATATACGGTATGTTTTATCATCATTATTTTGGGGTTATCATCTCCCATTTCTCCTATCCATATTATAACATGTTATCTCTATGCTTATAATTTTGTTTTCTTGGGTTTCAGTTGGTACAGTGGTATCGTGGCATACTCAGGTGGATGTAGTTGTCAAGAGAGGAGGTGATTGTGATCCGTTGTGTGGGCCGTTCTCATATAAAGAACATCAAGAACCGTTTGAGGTAGGATATTCATTGCTTCTATCCTCTTTTTCATGAAACTGTATTGTTATAATGTTTTATCCCACTAGATCATAATAGAATTGTCTTAATAAATATTTGAATCGGATAAAAATATTGATATTGAACATATGTTATTACCACTAGTTTTTCTAGATAGTGTAATATCAATTTTTTTTGTGTTTACCATTTTGTTCTTGATAGAAATTGGTAAATAACGTAATGTCGTAATTAATTGATAATGGTTTGGATAATGGTAAATAGGCATGTAAATGAATCTGGTTCTTCTTGTTGTGAATTTTTGTTAATCAAAATGGTGCAACAAGAATGTTTAATTTTTTGTGATAGCTTACTAATTAGGTTTCCGGAATATGGAACCTAAAAATAATAATCAGTTAATATAATATAGATTAAATAACTGGTTGACCAATAAATGATAACTCCTTGTAGGTTTTAAGTTACCCTATTGTTTAATAAAGGACAAAGAGCCCAATTGTTAAAATGTATGTTTTTCCTGGTGCTTGTGTTGTGATGTGAGCTTGGATGGAAATTTTCATATGTGGGGGCATATAGAAAATTTTCTTATGGAAGAATATGATGCATAGAGTGGAGATATGCATCAGTTTATCCATGTGGGTGTCAGGGAAGACACCAGGGATGATAGAACTGGATGGATGTGATTGTTGGATTCTTGCTAATTCATATTGGTTGGTTATCTTCTTTAATATTCCCCAATACTCAAGGTAGCTGGTCTTGCTTAATATTAATCCGAAATAGGTGAAGACGCGTGGGGTATGCCACATGTTTTCCGTGTTTGGCTTCTCAAGGGATGATGCGTCTACGCTTCTCCTATAGGCGGAAAAGACTCGATGGGTAGTAAAACTACTCACCATGTTTACCCCCTTGTGTTTATAAGCATATAATATTTTTATAGAATGTCGGGGGATATGGTAATGTGATTCTATGATGAATAATTGAATAAATGATGTTAATCCTTAGTGTTAGAGTTTTTGGAACCCAATGATTACGTTTTAATTGTAAAATGACAATGGGCATTGGGTGTGATGCTAATGTAGATGAATGTGGAATTGTAAATGTTTAATTAATGTTTAAATAAGTAATTAACATAAAGTGGAACTGATAAAAAGGGAATGAAGTAATCCAATAAGGCTTTTAAAATGTTTGTGTGTTTATATGATACCTAGTCTTAGATGTGGTATCCCAGAGTCCGAGTGGCATTAGCTGCACATGAGTCTATGTCAAAGATATGCCCATAGTTTTGTTTTGAGATATAGTATATTCTGTAGTTTTTGTTTTTCTATATTCTACTACACCTTTTTTGTAAGGGAAACTGCAACCCAGGGATTCTATGACCTGGGGGGAGGGTGTTTTTCCCAACATTCTAGTGCGAGCATGGATGGATGACTACCCCCTTTGGCCCCACTCTCTTCTCTTAGTAGAAAATTATAATGGTAGGCACTGTTGTTAGTTTTACCCACATATGTGTGTAGAGGGATGTAATGGGTAGTGGTTATTCACACACATATATGTTGGATATAGTATCATATGGATTATTATAGGTGTAACATGTATAGGCAGTGATGGCTTGAGGATCCTTACTCTGTTTATCTGCTGTTATGGGTTGAGGTATAATACCCGATGTATGATACACGTTATGTGAGATGTGGTGGCTCCTAAAAACTACCTTCATACATTCATGGGTGGACATGGTGGTTTTGATGCACAAGGTGCATGTTTTGGTGCTTCACCCAGGTGTTTGCGGGCAAGCCTTTTTAGAAAGAGATTCTTAGGATGTGCGACGATGGGGAAAATTGAAAAACCAGTGGGGAAGTAGTATAAGGGTACCGTTAATTATCTATGTTATATATTATACTCTTGTATGCATTACATGGTGAGATTAGCCATGGTGAGGTTGGGATGATAATATACCTTTTTAGGTGGTGAGTTAGTTTCACATGTTTTTCACTTTGCTTTAGTTTTCATTATTTACTTTTACATGAGAGGATTCGAAGAAGATCTTATTGAGTATACTGTTATACTCACCCTACGAATATATAAACTGTTTTCAGGTCACTTGGCGTAGGATGGAGATCAAGATGATTCCTACTAGCTTGTGGTTGCAAGAGTTTTTCGGGATTGTAGTTGCTGCTGTTTTACTTCCTTTTTGGGTGATTGTAGTTTTCCCCCTATTAGTTGTAGTGGGTTTTCATGAGATTTCATATGAGTACGTGGGATATCTTTCATCTTACTGGTTGAGTTGGAGTGATTGGTGTCTATCTTATCTCTCTATTCTGCATGTGTTCTCTTAGAGTTTAATTCCTCCCATTTGTGTATTTACTATACCCTCAAAGCTATTCTCTAACCTTGGGCCTACTGAAGGTGGGACTCGAGGGACATTTTATACCTTCTCACATTTACAGCTCATGAGGGGTACACATTGTGTGGAGGGGGTTGTGAATATTTATAACATATATTAATACAGTTCCATCATGATGACCGCCATGAGAGGTGGTAGGGGAAAATCAAACAATCATCGTTTCGTGAGGTAGTACTTCATTATTCACAGAAATAGCATATTCATATCCATTAGATTGATGTGTGTGTAAGTGTAGTTTGTTTCCTTATCATTACAACATACTAGTATATTGAGGATTCCAGTGTTATTATGTAATGAAAGAATATGAATAGAACATAGAGTGAACAATTAAAATATTTGAATGGAACATTATGAAAGATGTTACATTTTAAAAAAAGTAATACCTGCTGATTTGATCCAAAACGCATTATTAAATTGACTTATGAATATGGTAAGGAATCTAGGAAAAAGGGAGGTTGGTTGGAAGATTATTAGATCATTGGTTGGAAGATCCAAGGGTATTTGGAGGTGTGAGTAACATTTAGAGGTGGTGACCTTTTATAATAGAAAAGAGGGGTATATTAGAAATGTCTGGAAAGATTATTTAGTTACATACTACGTTTTTTTAGTAGGTCCAAAAACTAATTTAATTCAAATGTTAGATGAGTAATGGTCATAAAACTATCATTGAATATGTAGTAGACATGTTTTGTTTGACAATGTAATCTTATTATATAGCTTTAATACATAGTTTACTAATTTAACTATTACCAAGTCTTCTAGTGTATTCATAATATATAGTTAATATAGTTACAATACATTTTTAGTTGAACCAAAAGTATTTCATGAATGAGATGTTAAACATTATCTATTATTGTAAGCCAAATCATACATTTTTGATATATTATATCATTTAATAAAAGATTATTTACTTTAAAGATGGTTTTACGTCAATTTTTTTATTATTCATGTCATGACTTTTAACAAATTCATAACAACATAATTATTTTGAAAAAACATAATAACATCAAATATTACAATTGTTAATCATCCATAACATTTTTTGATGACACAAATAGTTTCAAAATCAATTGATTTTAATATTTATAATCTCATTTATTTAAATAATTCATTAATAAAGTAATCACTACTTCACCATTGGGCCGTATATAAATTTATATATATAATCTCTAAATATCACGAATTAAATACCATGATATTTGAAACCATTTGATCTTTCTAGTGATTATTAATAGTATAAAATATTTATTATATAGCCTCAAATAAATTTTTTTTTACTAAAAGATAAATGTTTATGTTACATTTTTATTTACATAAAATTTATTCTTATAAAATGGTATTTTAATAGCGAAGTTGCTCCATGTGGTCCCAATATCAACCCAATGATGTAATTTTTCCGACATATATCATTAAATAAAATTAGGGCATGTTTTATGTTTGTTTATATTATTATATTTTTATTATATTAACTTATTGACAAGATTTACCCTTTAACAATGTTAAATAAAATAATTACTGAAATTATTGTTCATAATTTCTAAAAATAAATGGAAAATATTTACAAAATATGGACATCCGGATTAAAAATATTGAATAAATTTTTTCAAATTAAAAACTAATATGTGGAAAAAATTAATTTAATATTAATTTCATTTGTCCAAATAAAAAAAATTTTAAGAAGTAAAAACTATCAAATGATTGACATGTGTTTAATTATAATTAAAAAGTGAAATTAATTCAATTGACCAAAATTGGATTAAATGATAAATACCAAATATAATTACATTTTAAAACCAATTAAACATTTAATCTAACCAGATAAATAAATTAGATGAAAAGACAATTTGGACTTAACAAGCAGTTTTTTTAACTATTCATTAAAAAATGAACATTATCAGCAAAATACCAAAAATATTATCCAAAACAAATTTATGTCATTGTTTTAAAGAAAAAGTTTATTTTTTCAAATAAATCATATAATGGTGAAAAAAAACTAGATATAAATAGTGTTCTCCATCAAACAGTGGTAAAACAACCTTTTAAAAATATTAGTGTATTTATGCATAAAATTGGATTCATTATCATTTTGAGCCCCAAAAATTTATTGGATAAAAGTAAAAACAATTAAAAAATTTTTTAATCTATAATTTGTTAGTAATATCCATTCCCACAAATAAAACGACAATGTGTTAACCTCCATCTAAAATAATCTTATTATTTTTTTATTATTTTTCTGTATGACTCGGCATTGTGCGGTACATACGATTACAGAGAAACCCATTATATAATTTTGGTTATGACATCGAACATATCATCCCCTTTAAAGTAAAAATAATTTGTAATTAACCAATATTAATAAATATTAAAATTTCATATTACTTATTTACAAAGGATGTTACACTGATATATTATGTCAATAATTTCCCAAAAAAATTAATATTTTATATATCTATAAATATATGAAACACTAAATTTGGATTCTTTTACACTGAATAATGAGTTTCCTTGCTGGTGTGTATGACACACAATACTGAGATTCATCAAACCTTGAAATAATATTATTTTGAATATAAAAATAGAATCCCATCCATTAAATATGTCGTTATGAATATTATTAACAAATTTATGAAATATAAATATAATTTTACATGAAAATATATATTTGGTTTAAATTAATAGTATAAATTCAATCAAATTTTTATAATGAAATTATATTCCAATAAAATGTTTTTTCAATGTTGTATTTTCTTGATTATTATGAGATAATTTAATATTATATTATTGGAACATTAGAAAATTTATATGATAAAATATATACAATTATTTAAATTATCATACAAAAATAACTTTTACCACAATTTTTTATTTTTATGAAAATATTAATTTATCAGTGAATATTGAAAATAACCATTTTTTGTTAAAATAACATTTGTTTCCAAAAAAAATATTTAATTTAAATTCCCAAATATGTTTTAAATAAAAATAATTATTATTTAGTTTTATTTAATAAACATAAATAATTTTTTATCAGATTTATTTTTATCTTAAAAATTCCTTTATTTTGGCTTTAAAAATAAATTTTTTAAATCAATTTAAATATGGATAATGTTTTTAAGATTTAATAAATTAGAATAATACCTATTGAGGAATGTTTTAAATTATATTTAATATTATTTATCTAGAAATATTATATAATATTAATAAAATTAATTTAATTTTATATAGATTTAATATAAAATCTAGTTGTGCTAGAGAAATAGACTTCGTGAAAACACCACTTTTTGTCACATCATTAGGTTATATTATAAATTAGATTTTCACAATTTTATTAAAATTAATTTTATAAGTAAAACTAATTCATCAAATCTTAATTCCAAAATTATCTTATGGATAATTGATTATAATTTCCTAAAAAATATAATTTTATTGATGAATAGTGAAAAGTACAATACATTAATTGAAAAACAACCTTTTATAATTATTTATAAAGATAAAATAAAATTTGTAAATGGTTTACAAGTAAAAATAATTCAATTATATATTCATTAATCAATGTACGGTCGAATAAATCAATTTTATATTGAAATTGGATAAAAAACCCTCGTAATATTGTGGACATTTTCTCTTTGAAAAATGATTTTTTCATCCTATTTGTTTGATTAATTTTAAATTAAATTTATCCAGTTTATTGTGTTTAATTTATAAAAGATGAGAAATTTTTTGGAAAAATTATAATTTAAATAATATAATATATTCTACATATGTTTTTAGAGAAATGATTTTTTTTAAAAAAAATTTAATTTATACGATTAAGGTAAAAATGGGCTCACGAGGGTGTTAAAAAATATAAGGGTTAAGGTGACCTAAATAATAGACTAAATTATATTTTACATAACTATATATATCTTCTGTGTCATAATGATCAATAATAATCTATTTTTGGGCCTTCTGTCATGTGAAAAATGTGTGTCCACTTTTTTTCAAATCATTACTATTGTGAAACTCGCCTAACTTATAAAAGGGAAACAATTTTCCCAAATTATCACGCCATCAAATTCATATGTATCAAAAATTACCTACCCAAATAACATTGAAAAATCTCTCATTTAATCCTATAATCATATTTTTGCAATAAAATATAACATATGAAAGATTTCAGTGGAAAAATAAACGACGATTCATGAAGAAGAGGTAACACTTTTTAATGAAAATTATTATTTTATTACTTCTTCAACATCCTTCAAGTATTGTAAAACCATTTTTGAATAATTTAATTATTAAATTAAATATAAATATATGTTATTATGTTAATTTAATTACACAAATTTTTTTTTACTTCCATCAAATGGGCTAGGAAATCATCATTCATGTTTATGGCGGGCAACCACCTTGTGAAGAAATTTCAAAAAAATTTCCATTCCTACCACACATGTTTCAGTATGATGATGTATAATATATATTAAATAATTATTATATTTTTTTAATTATAACAGATTTACCTTTTTACATTACATTATATTGGGTGTACGATAATGTTGTTTGTGTGTACCGTAGGCAAGCGATGTGCTTCATTTTTTTCTAACGCTTTACACAATAGATAATAATGATAATATTCATAAATATATATTAAATAAGTGATATAATTTCTATCATAATTAAATATATACCATTCTGAAAATATATTATATCAAATTTTCAACCTCTGTACACATAGAAAATTGATAATGTTACTCATGTATGTGTGGATTATCGCCTTAACGAAGGGATATGGATCTCTCTTTTCATCACCACCCAAACTAGTTGATATTTATAAATATGCTTTTAGAAATAATATCTTTTTATTATATTATTTTCATTTTTTAAAGATAACATTTTACTTAATTCATTACCATAATTATTGTTGAAAACTAGATTTGTTACTCTTGTATATTTATGACATACCACCACCGCGATGGTGACATAATTCATTTTACAAAAAAAAATATTTAGGATTTTTATTAAAAGTATAATTAATGTATAAATATGATTATTGTTTTATGATTATTATTATTATGGATGTTATGGAACCCTGATCAATGTAAGAGCAAAACAAATGGCAAAAAGAATACATATACATAATGCAAAGTGGTAATTAACTGAACCATGAATTTAACATAAAACATTTAATTAGTGGGTAATAAATTGAAATAATTATATCATATATGGTATGATATATTAAAATATGGTAATTTATTAGAATTATAATAAATAAATATTTATTATATTAGTTCTTTTAATATGTACAATGAGAGTAAAAACTTGCAGAAATGGATTTATAGACTTTCTTTTATTTATGGGATTCATATGAAAATTAACTACTCATTTCCTTTGTTGGGCAAAAATCCCTCAAGGTAACATTGCTGCATTTTTTGGTTGATTGTGTTTGTTGAAAAAGAATGTTTCCATGGAGACTTCTCGAGTTTCAAAGAAGTTGTTGACAATCCATGTTGATTAAGAACAATAAAAAAGGATCAAAAGATCTAGAGGCGGTACAAAAGAGTAGTACAAGGTGGCGTCATTTCCTAGTGTTTGTGAAATTTTTGGGTTCTAATATTTGGAGGTTGGTGAGAATCGCGATAATAGGATATCTTTGAAGATCTTATTTAAATATGGAAAAGGCATGAGTTTCACTAAGAGAGGCTTCATGGATTGGATTTTGCAAAGGCAACAAAAATGTTGACGATGGTGATTTGCATTTACGACGAGCATAGCGAACGACAGTCTTTAAAGGAAACACAAGGGAGCTTCGCGGTGTCTGTGCGAGTTAATTGTCAGAACGATCCATGATTACGATGAGCTCAGTGATCTGAGAATTGGTGAGGTGCTTCGTGATTTTGAGAGAATTCCAGCGAAAACTTCAGAGATTTTCAATTTGCGATGACATGGTGTTGATGTCACGCAGAAGGGTTGATGGTCGGTTGAATTGCCTATAAATAGAGGTTGACCCCCTCGAGAGAAGTTGACAATTTTCGAAGAAAATATTTTTTCTCTCATTCCATGAGGGTAGTGTTATTTACGAAATATAGGTGCTCCATGGTAGCTAATCTTGCTCTGCAAAAGGTTGTGTGCTTTGCGACGCTACACGCTCTATGGAGTGTGCTTCACGAAGATGCAGGAGCTCCGCGACGGCCTAAGCATTGCATAGGCTTGAGCTTCGCGAGAGTGCTTCGCGAGAGTGCCTTGCGAAAAGGCAGGAGCTTCATGAAGGATAGTTTGAGCTTCATGAAATTGGGAGCCTCGTGATGTAGGGTGATTTTTGAAAGAATTTCATAGTGTTTGGGGGAAATGGGGTATTCATAAGTGGATGATGTTTGAACTTTAATAGAGAATATATCAATAGTTGAGGGTGCATTCTTTTATGATAATGAAGTAACCAACAGGTCTATAAACTGTGAGTGGATCTTCTAAAGAAGCAGTGAGATCACTTTAGTTGAGTGAGCAGTGAGTTCTCAAATTTTGAGTGGTTGTAAACCTATAGGGATAGTGCTTCTACTTCGAACTTGTAAACAACAGTGCGCGTATAGTGGAATTGGTAAATCGGCACACTGCCGGTGTATTCTCCTTGGACGTAGCCCAGTGAGGGTGAACTAAGTAAAATTCATTGTGTCCAGTTCATTTTTTATGATTTATTTATACTCCGCATTAGGAAGGAGAGAGAAGAGAGTGTTGTCTGATAGAAAAACAAGAACAAAAGGGGAAGTTGTTTTAATCTGTCTTACCCAAATTCACCCCCTCCTAGGGTATCTAGCCTAGTGGATCTAATAATTGGTATCAGATGGAAAGGTTAATATCAGTGTTTCTCTCTCAAATGTAGGTCACTAATCATAAAGGGATTCTGATCTTCAACGGAAACAATATCCAGCTGTTGAAGAATTGGATGAAAAGAACATCCAATCATTAGGAATTGATGTGTATACAGCAGCACTGCATGGTATCTCACCTGATATTAATAGTGGTGCTTTATTAGGAGTTGAGTTAAGTTAATTGAATGCTGATGCAAAGGGAATAAATTATCTAGGGGGGGCCTTATCCAATTATATTTATACAAAGGTGGTGTCATGAAAAACATCAAATGCTATATGGGAAATGTTGTTGATCATATATCAATGTGATACAAAGGTAAGAGAAGCAAAGCTATAACTTTTGTGGAACAAGTATGATGATCTGGGGTTGATCCCAAATGAATTGGTTGATGCATTCTTTGACATGGTAAATTTTGTTATAGTGGACATGATAGGTCTCGACGATGTTATTGAAGACATAAAGATTGTGATGTGTATCTTGAGGAAACTTCCACCGCGTTTCAATCCGAATGTTTCAGTTTTGGAATATAATGACCCAAAAGAGCTGATAATGGATATCCTGAACATCACACTTGTTTCAAATGAAATGAGAAATGATGATAATGATGTTGTGGAAAAGGAGAAATCAAATGATGTATCATTAAAGGCCATGAAGAAGCTCACCATTGAAGAATCTCAAGAAGAAAAAGAGACAAACGAGGTGATGTCATTCTTTTCTTCAAATTTGCATAGAGGAAAAGGAAATTTTAAATGGAAAATTCCACTATCATGCTTTCGATATGGAAATGTTGGACATCTTGTGGTAAGGTGCCCCATGATTTTTTAAGATAACGATAATGATGATGAAAAAGTTAAAATTCCCCAAAAATAAGTCTTCAGTGTTTGTGAATGGGAAAAACAATTCAATAGAAATTTCTTCAAGAAGAATAATATTCATTCAAAAGAATTTGAAATTATAAATGAGTCTGAGGATGAAGAGGTTATGGAGATTGAAAATTGCAAAGATTGTTGGGAAAATTCTATTGTGGCAATTCCCAGTAGTGCTCAAAATATTGAAGAAACGGATATTGATAATGAAGAAGAAGCTGAAGGAAGAGTTGATTTGCTAGCTGAGTTAGAAGCTTCTCTTGAATAGATAGATGTTTGGAGAGCCAACACAATGAAATCCAACAAAGTTGTTCATGACAACCAACTCTATATGTAGCAGCTGGAAGAAGAGAAGTCTGAGTTGATGGCTGAAATTGAGAAAATCAAGCCTTCAACACCACAAAAATCAGAATCAGTTAGTGAGTATAAAATCATGATTGAAGAACAGAAACAGGAGATCTATGTCTTGAAAAACACAAGGAAAGATCACGTCAAGAATAACAAAGAGCTGGAAGAGGAAGTTTTCAGTCTGCGGAGAAAAGGTAAAGACCAGGAAAAACCATTGATTCCCAACACATTCTTGGGAAAGAAGTTCATTCAGAAGATTGAAAATATAAAAGAGGAGACTAGTAGTTTATAAGAAAAGAAGAAGCAATTGAGCTCAGACGTTAATGATGATTCCGGGATTGACCGAAAAAAAATGTGAAAATTGAGGTCAGACCGAAAGCACCCACTCCGAGATTGAAGGTTCATTTGGAAACAATGCAGAATTAGAATATTCAGAGATCCCAAGGGGAAAATCGTAGTGCAGAAGTAACTCAACGGAATGAACCTTACATTAGGTGTTATTTATGCGGAAAGATGGGTATTCACAGTATGTGTGTGCCATAGCCAAGACATATCGAAGGGAACAAGAAAAAAGGTGGTATCCAAACAGATAACAGTTCTCTATAACATATTTTGAAGGAAACTTTTACTTGTGAGGAGGATTTGGTCACATGGCTAGGTACTGCACCTCTACCCTAGAAAGGAATGTGCCAAAAGAGAATCAAAATGTCTACAAGCATTAGATCAATTAACCAATAGGTGAGTTGAAAATTAAAATTAGATTTGCTGCCTTGCAATTTGAAGCAGGTCCATCAAACTATGAGAAAGATCAGATGTCTCAATCCATGTCAAGTATGAAGGCAATAATATGGACTATGAAGAGAAAATATGAGAAGGCAATGGTGGCAGAAATTTCCCTTAATGCATCAGATCACTTTTTTATGTGGATCCTTGACAGTGGTTGCGCATCTCACATGACAGGTAATAAGGATCATGTCATAGGCGTAAAATATGGCAAAGAGGGAGTTGTCAAGTTTGGAAATGATGAAGTCCTGAAGATAATTGGATCAGGAAAGGCCAAGTTTGGGGGAAAAGAGATGAGACATGCTGATGTATTAGTATTAAAAGGCCGCATTCACAATTTTTTCAGCGTTAGTCAACTAAGTGACTCAAGACATTCTATAAGGTTGACGAAGAATGTGTGTATCATCAAAGGAAGAGACGGGGCAGTGGTTCTACAGAGAAAAAAGAAAAAGGGAAATATCTACATGGTAAGCAGAGAAGAAGATATGTGCCTTCTATCTAGAGAGGAAGAAAAAATGTTGTGGTACAAATTACTAGGTCATATATGCCAACCATCCCGATAAGATCTGGTAAAGTGTGATGCAGCAAGAGACCTCCCTAAGCTATCACATGATCATACTCACACGTGTGATGCATGACCACAAGATAAGATCATCAGAAATACGTATAAGGAAAAAAGAAAAGAAGTCAACAAGAGTTCTCTAATTGGTGCATGCTGATGTTTGTGGGCCTATCACACCAAGAGAATTTGACGGAAAGAGGTACTACTTTCTTTTCATTGATGATTATAGAAGAATGGAATGTGTATTTATTATTTCCCATTAGTTTTATGTGTTTAGATACTTAAAACACTACCGAAGGGAGGGTGAAATAATTATTTGATAGAAAACTCTGAAGTTTAGTACTGAAAACAGTACGAAATTCACAAACAGTCAGGTGGAATAATATCTCAAGAAACACAAGATAAGGAATCAAGTTTTATCAGTAATAACTCCCAAATAGAATTGAGTGGTTTAAAGGAGAAATCAGATCACCAATAAAATGGCCAGAGTAATGATCATTGAAAACGACCTACTAGTGAAAATTTGGAAGGAAGCAGTTTTAAAACCAGTCTACAATTCTAACAGAGCTCTGTTGTGTCCGAAGGAAGGAAAGAATTTGTATGAGATGTGGTATGGAAAGAAGCCAATGGTGAAATACTTTCTAATATTTGGAATTAAGTGTTTTATCATTAATAAGGAAAATCATAGGAATTATGAATCATGATGAGATGAGAGGATATTCCTTGGATAATCAAGAAAAATCATGTCATATAAATTATTTATCAAATGGATGGGAAAAGAAGTTGAGAGAAATGATGTCATTGTAGTAGAGAATGTGGATATCATTCAACTGAACAGTAAAAAATCTCCTGATGAGAGTGATGATGAAGAAAGAAATGCAGGGGAAGTAGAAGTGGATGATGTTGATTCAGAAGAAGATACTGATGATGAGAATGAGAAAGTAAAATCTGTATCTCCACAAAAGCCAATGAGTTGAGCTGAAATTGACAGGAAAAATGTCATTGGTGATCTGTCTACTCTAGTTTAGACAAGAATAATGATGTCACTACAGCAGACATCTTTACTATCTCAGGTTGAGAAGAAATTCTTTTCTAAGTTAGCTGAAGATGAAAACTGGATTCAGGCAATGAATGAAGAGCTAGATCAGATTGAGAATAATCAGCCATGGGATATTGTTTCAAGGCCTCCAGATAAGAATTTCATTGGGACTAAACGGGTTTATCTCAACAAGATGAATGAAGATGAAACAGTGATTGTGAACAAATAATGACTAGTGTGCAAGGGGTACTCCCAGATCGAGGGAATAGATGTTGACGAGACACTTGCACCGGTTGCAAGGCTGGAGACAATCAGATTACTCCTAGCCATCGTCGTTCAACAGAAGTTCACATTGTTCTGGATGGATGTAAAATCTGAATTTCTGAATGGGGTTCTGGAGGAAGAGGTTTATATTGAGAATACAGATGTTTTTCTCATTCATGAGGATGAGAACCTGGTTTGAAGATGGAAGAAGACGTTGTATGGGCTGAAACAAGCACCAAGAGCATGGTACTGAAGTCTTGATCAGTACATGAAGAATCATGGTTTCCAGTGTGGGGGAGTTTATTACAATCTCTATTTCAACAACTACAGTAATCAATGGATGATGGTCTTGGTTAATGTCGATGACATAATATTTTCTAGATCAGATGAAGCTCAGTGCAGAAAGTTTCCCGAATTCATGAAAAGTGAGTTCGAAATGTCAATGATTGGGGAGCTAACATTTTTCCTTGGTCTATAGGTGACACAAATAAAGGAATGGAACATTAATTTAACTGTCCAAATATGACAAGGAGGTTTTGAAAAGATTTGGAATAAAAAATTTGAAGGAGTTGAAGACTCCAGTAGCTACTGGGATGAAATTGTCCAAAGATGAGGATGTCAAGGAATTAAATATCACATAATACAGGAAAATCATTGGAAGTTTTTTTATAATTGATAATAACAAGGACTAACATTGTATACGCCATATTCCATGTAGGGAGATATCAGAGTAATCCCAAGGAAATCCACATGGTTTCAGTGAAAATAATACTTCATTATATCAAGGGCACAATGGACATTTGATTGATGTAAAATGGAAAATATTAGTAAGAATTATTGGGATATACAGATGCAGATTGGACTGGTTCAGTGGATGACAGGAATTCAACTTCAGTAGTTTCTTTCTGTCTTCGCAGATTGTGTGTTTCATGGCTAATCAAGAAGTACAATTACATTTCATTGAGCACCGAAGTAGCTGTGTACATTGATTCCACTAAAGCATGCACACAGGTAATGTTGATGAAACAATAGCTTGATGATATGGGCATTGAAGTGAACTCTCTGATAATAATCTAGTGCGATAACTCAAGTACAATAAATCTCAGAAAAAATTGCTTCCATCACTAAAGGATAATTCACCTAGAGATATAGCATCATTTTACAAAGAGAAGGTTGAGCACAGAATTGTGATGTTGGTGTATGTTCCTACAGAACTACATGTTGCATACATTCTGAAAAAGGCCTTACCAAAGGAAGATTTTGAAAGGAATCCACTAGATATGGTAGTTTAGTCGACTCCCCAAACATAAAAGAGTGTGGATGTGGAACAACCCCCTCTCCCTGAGGTATGATGTGTTTTTCCCTAATGTGGTGATAATTGTTCTCTACTCTGTTGTAGAGTACAAAGGAGTGACAATTGAGTTTGTTGACAAAGGGGGAGAAAACAATAATTGTTAAAGGAGGAGACAGTGCCAATTTTTGAGAAATCATGAATGATATGGGGAGAAGCCAGCGAGATAGGGAGAGAGCATTGAAATAGTGGGAGAATTTTCAAATATGATGATTCTATAAGTGATCGATCAAATAATAGATATCACGACAAATTAGGATCGTTATAAAAGCAGAAGAGTGATGTTTGAATGGTGAGAGAAGGTAAGGTTTCCATCCATCATCAATTGGTATCAACTTATCAATTAGTATCAGATAGGAATCGACAATTGTTGTCTGACATGAAGTGATTCAATGATTAAATTTTCATACTACTCTTGTTTCTCATGCCAAGCATTGTTCATGTGGTCTTAGAGTACATGATAAGTGAATCCCTAAAAGCTATTTGAATCGCAACATGTGAATGGTGGAAAAGGCTTGAAAGAGCTTTAGAGAGGTATCAACATGTATAAAATCATTCTAAGAAGAGTTTTGAAGAGTTTTCAACAAACCCAAAGGGGGAGATTTTTTGGAAAAAATACCTTAAGGTAACATTGAAGAATTTTTGGTTTGATTGTTTGTGTTGACAAAGCAGGTTTCCATAGAGACTTTTGGAGTTCCAGAGAATTTTTTGAGTATCCATGTTGACAAAGAATAATGAAAAAGTAACGGATGATCTGGAGTGGTACAAAAGAGTAGTACTAGGTGGTGATGTTTCCCAGTGTTTTCCAAATTTTTGGGGTCCAAATTTTGGAAGTTGGTGAGCATCGCGAGAAGAGGATATCCTTAAGATATTATATAAATATGGAAAAGGAATGAGTTTCATGAAGATAGGTTTCATGGATTGGATTTTTCGAATACAAGACAAATGTTGATGGTGATGCTTCGTGTTTAGGACGAGCTTCGTAAACGACAGTGTTTAAAGGAAAAGAAAGGGAACTTCACATAGGCAGTGTAAGGTAATTGATGGAACACTCCGTGATTATGATGAGCTCCAAAAATCATAGAATTGGTGATGTGCTTCGCAATTTTGAGAGAATTATGGTAGTAACATCGAAGCTTCTCGATTGGCGATGATATGGCGCTGATTTTGCGCAGAAGGGTTGAGGGCCTGTGGAATTGCCTATAAATAAAAGTCGACCCCCTCGAGATAAGTATAGAGTTTTCAAAGAAAATATTTTTTCTATCAGTTCGCGAAGGTAGTGTTCTTCGCGAATGAGAGGTGCTTCGCGATGGCTAATCTAGCTCCCCGAAAGGAACTGTTCTTTGTGAGGCTGCGTGCTCTAAGGAGTGTGCATTGCGAGGAGGCATGGGCTTCGTGAAAACATAAGCATTGCAAAGTCTTAAGGTTTGTGAGAGTGCTTTGAGAGAGATCTTTGCAAAAAGGCAGGAGCTTCGCGAAATCGAGAGCCTCATGAAGTAGGGTTCTTTGCGAAGTTATTTTCCAAAGGAATTGCTCAGTATTCCGGGGAAAGGGGTTATTTATCAGTGTATGAACATTGAACTTCAATAGAGCATCTATAAAGAGTTGAGGATTCATTCTTTCATGAAAATGAAGAGTCCTACAGGTCTATAAACTGTGAGTGGATCTTCCGAAGAAGTAGTGAGCTCACTTCAGTTGAGAGAGTAGTGTGTTCTCAAATTGTGAGTAGTTGTAATCCAGGAGGGATAGTGAGTCCACTTCAATCTTCTAAAAAATAGTGCACTTATAGTGTAATTGGTACATCGGCACAATGTCCATGTATGCTCCTTGGACGTTGCCCAGTGAGGGTGAAACAGGTAAAAATCGATGTGTCATGTGCATGCTTTATGTTTTATTCATACTCTACATCGGGAAGGAGAGAGAAGATAGTTATTTCTATCATCAAAATAAGATCAAAAGGGGCAGTTGTTTTAATATGTCTTACCCTGATAAACCCCCTCTCAGGGTATCTAGGCTATAAGAACTATCATACTTTTTTATGGAGTATATTATGAACCTTTTACATTATATGTCAATAATAAAATTATTTTTTGATATATAATGTTTCATTTTATTTTAATTTTTAATTTTAATTATGATTTAAAATATTACTAATGCGGAATGTAACTTCTCATATCCCATTTATTTCTAAGAGGTATATGCATATTGACAAATCATTTCATTTTTGTGGTGTATATACTACCACTATAATAGTTTATATATAAGGAACCGTCCTTAAAAAATTACATAATATTGAATTAAATGAATAATTCACATTGAGGATCTTATCAGTTTTAGAGTTTTAGACAGCTGGGCCATAACTATTACAATACATCTCAAAAATTTCAAAGTAGACACTTCTACATAGTTCAATTTTTTTCATAAAATACAAACTCTTGAAAAAAAAATATTATTTTCCAGTTCCATGTTTTAGACAACATGACATTTACCTAATCCCATCCATGTCCATATTAATCATTAGGTCCTGTGAGAAAACATTTCAAAACATGGGATGAGCAAGAAAAGCTTAGTAAGGGTAATAAAACAATGTAAGAAAACATTAGTTCATCAATACATACATAAAATAAGCTCTTTCACATAACTCATGAATTCATATGATTAAGAAATCACAGATATAAAACATAAATCATAAAGGTAACTTGTGGCATATATATCATAATAACATTGTATCTATCACAACAATGTAGAAAGTTACATTTGGAATACCAATCACAGTATATTCCCTAAATCTCTTAGGAGAAACATTCAAGTTTAACTCTATCATGTTACCCAATGCTTTAGAATTCTATCTCGGGCTCACCCACCATTGGTTTATCATGAAACAACCCATATATGTAAACAATGTCTATGAACCATAACATATAAAACAAGCTTAACAGAAAGATGATATTTCCACATTTCAATCACAAATAAATAATTTCAACATATTGAAATTATCAATTCTTTATCAAACCCATTTTCAATATGAAATTACATAAAAGGGTATATAGTATTTATTTTCCTTTAAAAAACACTACGACTTCTTAAGGAAGCCAATGATGAAAAATTACAAGCGGCAGCCAAAAGGTCTTTGTCACCACGTACATTAAAAGAAGCATTATTTGTTGTTGTTTAGTAAAAAACCTCATAAAAAGATTCTATTTTAATGAAATGAAAAGTAAAATGCGTTTATACATTATATTAAAGAAAATCAGGTAAAAAAAATATTCTATAATTAATGGAGATTGAGACGAAGTACCTTACCTCATATTCGACTTGAACCTTTTGTCCTTTAATATCTTGAATAATAAGCTAATTTTAATTTTTACATGCTTGTCAACATTTTTCATGTTTATTATTATTTTTATATCACTTATTACCATGTTATAAAGATTATGAAATCATTTATGTTAATAACGGTCATTTTGTCGATATTTGGTAATTGAGTCAAAAATGAACACCTTATATATGAAATATGTCCATGTGGTCAAAAGTACATTATCTCCAAAATTATATTAATTATTTAGATATCATATATATCTTATATATCTAGTATATATATGTATTTATAATAGTACATATCATTTAGAGATAAGAAATAAAATGCATCATTCTTAGAGATGGATAGACTTTTGTATGCATGAATGATACTTTCATTTCTATTTAATATTTTAGAATTTTTAAAAGATAATGATATATTTATATCATAATTCATATATAATATAATATATTATATCATTATCTATATTGTTTATACATCCCTTATATTGAATTAACGAGTCATACCACTTTGAGGGGTGGTAGTCCCCACATCCTCAAATGAAATTATCTCATTTACCCATAATGGAAACCATAAAAGTAAGCTATAAATAGAAATTAAAGAATCATAATGAAAATCTAAACATAATATATATCATATATAAATAAATTTCAATATTATTAGACACAATGAGCAGTGTTAGGAGATAATCGTACAATCATCATTTCGTGAGGCATTAGTTTTCCATCCATAGAAGCAGAATGTTCTTCACCCATTAGATGTTGGTGTGTGTATGTGTAGTTTGAATACTTCTCATACAAACATCCTAGTATAATTAGGATATTGGTGTTATTATAAAAGATATGAATAAAAAGAGTTTAGGGGTTGGATATGTAAAGTAAAAGAAAAGAATTTAAGAGATACCGTTATATTTAATTTGGGTAACTCCCTTTGGTATATAACAAAAGGACTTCTTCAATTGAAATCTGCCTAAGGTAAGGATTCTAGGTGGAAGAGGGGGATATTGAGATATTATTTGGGTAAGGTTTGGATGATACAAGAGGCTTTGTAGGTGTGAGGAATGAGTTAGAATTGAGGGATTTTAATAAGGGGGGAGGGGCTCTTTAGAAAAGTGTGAAAATATTATTTTATTATAAAATGATATTGGGTTTCTAAAAGTCCAAAAATAATTAATGTCAAATATAAGATGAATCATGGTCGAAATATATTAGTAAAATAATAATTGGACATGTTTTGGATGTTATTTTAATATTTATAATCTTATTTATTTAAAGTATTTATAAATGAGGTTAATACTGCATCATTATTGTGTCATAAATAATTTAATTGAGAGGATGTCTAAAAATTATAAAAAAACTCCACGATGTTGGAAATTTTTTTTTTTCAATTAAAATTTATAGTTGAATAGATGACTTATATACCTCTATGTAAAAATTAATATACTAAATGATATTTTTTATGTCATTTTTGTCATTACATGATGTTTATTAAAATAATGTGTCTTTATCACTCTTATGTGGCTCCATGGGGTCCCAAAATAGACTCATAGATGCCCATTGTCGTCCATGACTCATCCAATAATTATATGAATTGTGTTTATTTACTTTTGTATTATTACAATATTATTTTTTCCTTGAAGTATCTTATTTACCTTTAACCGTGGTAAATAAAAGTCAAAAGATACTATTTACGAAAAATTAATTTCATATTGTTGAACCACATATTACATATTAATAACAACCAGGTATGTCATATTTTTGAAAGGCAATTCATAGAAGTGATATAATTTCATTTAAATAAAAAATTAAGTATTTAATTACTATTAATTGGTTTTACAATTGATAAACAAGTGATATTTTTAAGAAAAATACAAAAATTCAGACTAAGCTATATTTGATATTCCAAATTAAAAAATGATTTCTTTTTTCCGAAATTCATAACACTGAAGATGCATTATTTAATTTAAAATTAATTTATATTTTCAAAACAAATAGCGTGTTTTTACAAAACAATAACTATCAAAAAATTGACACTTGATTATGTACAATTTCAAAGTGAAATTAATTCCAATGAACGTTATTGTATTAATTAGTAAAAATATAATCTGATTACACTTTAAAACAAATTAAAAATATATACCACCATATAACTAAATTTAATTAAAAGGCACTTTTTAATTTAAATACACTATTTTTCACTATTCATAAAAAAGGAATTTTATCAGAAAAATACGAAAACTTTTCCCGAAGTAAAAATTGATGTCTTGAATCTAAATAAAAATATTATTTTTCCATATAAAACATGTAAAAGTGACCAAAAATATATTTAATGATATACACCATCAAAAGGCGATAAATCGGCCTTTTAAAGAATATTAGAGTATTTATACATAAAATTAGATTCTTTCACATTTTAAGCTTATAAAATTTATAGAATAAATATTAAAACATTTAAAAAACATGTATAATCAAATTGTAGTTAGTTTTAATCATTACTACCAATACAATGACTAGGAGTTAGCTACTATTTAAAATAATGTTATATTAATAGTGTGCAACGTAAGATTTCAAAGAAACCCGTTGTTGCATATCGAGTACACCATCGAAAATAGAAACCCCTTTAAAGTAACATTAATATATAATTTACAAATATTAATAAAAATGATAATGTATTATTTTTTTATTTACCTTGAATGTTACATCCATCCCCCTATTAGAAATTCATTCCTTATAATTTTATTCACTTTTCAAATATATGGGGGTATATATCCGTCATAGTATTTTCATATTTCCACATTTCCCCTTCATCCATATGGTTTTTTTTAAAAACCATTACCTGGTGAATTACCTTGTTCAGCAACACATGATCTCTACGGTCAAGAATCTGGATAGGTTATTCATCATAAGGGAGATTCTATTCCAACAGAACTAACTCTAGGCTCAAAACATGAGATGGATCAGGCATATAATTTATCAACATCGAAACAAGAAAAACATTGTGTACCTGGAATAAACATGAAGGTAAAGCAACTATGTACAAAACTGATCCAATTTTCTCTAAAATTTCATAAGGTCTAATGAACCTCGGACACAACATTCCCTTCTTAACAAAACAAATCAAAATTTTCTAGGGACAAACTGTAAGAAAGACATAATCACAGATCTCAAAAGATAGATCCTTCCTATGGTTATCCCCATAACTTCTCTGCGTACTCTGAACTATTCTCATGTTCTTCTGAATCAACTAGAATCTTTTCTTCTATCTATTCTATCAATTATGGTCCCCTCATCTTCATTTCACATATATTTTAAAAAAATCTAGAGTTAGACAACACTTTTCATATAATGCCTCAAATGGAGAAATCTGTATACAAGAATGAAAAATGTTATTATATTAAAATTCATCAGATGAAATATGTTCATACCAACATCCCTGATTATCTTGTTTACAAGAACGTAACATATCATCCATGGTCTTAATTGTTTGTTTTGACCACCCATTCGATTGAGGATGAAAATATGTAATAAAAGTTAATTTAGTACCCAACGACTTATCAAGGCCTTTCCAAAAGATAGAAGTAAACCCGAGATCACGATCAGATACAATTCAGAGTGGAACTCCATGCAACCAGACTATCTCTTTAACATATAAATGAAAATATTGATCTAGAGAAAATGTAAGGGATGACCTAAAAATGATATTTTTTCTCATTATACCAATCTCTACCATCACACCCCGTTTGTCCAAATTAGAACATGTGTTTTGATTTAACATACAATGCTGTGATTTGATATTTGGTTTTAGTCATAGTTGGTGGTTTTCATCCTTCAACATTTCATTAATAACCACATTAAGAGAAAATCAGTTAAGGAATTGAAACAGTTCTTTTACTCTTTCTTTAAATTATTACCCTAATTTATAGAGGATAATCCCATATAAATTTCAATCATTAATGATGTTATGTATAAAAAAATAAAGTGGAGGTTATTTAAATATTTAAACTTCAATATAGTGTGATGGGTTTCCTAAACCAATACTTCCCACTGCCTATTTCTAGAACAATAATGCTTAATCTTAATGCAATTCACCTTGACCGATTCAGATGTCCCATGCAAAAAAGTGACTTGGTAAAATATTATAGATATTATTCTACATAATTAATGTAATTAGTACCCATAACATATTCTGTATTCTAGAATATAATCTATAGTGAATGATACTTATATCCTATATCTCCAAGTAGTTTATTAGTTCATTATATGTTTAATGGAAGTACATTTTGGTCCTCTGAACAATAAACCCATTTGATAACCTCTAGGATATTCTGGAAAGGTGAATGCTTCTCTAGAGAAGTATTTATTTTTTTCACAGTCTATAGGAATCCTTATAAGGAATCTCAATGGAATAATTCTATATACCAAAATTGAAATAAATTATCATACAATTATAAAATCAAATTTTACACAAAATTACTACAAATACAAATATATATCTATTTATAGACCAATCACATGATTCATATATACGAATATCATATACCGACTTAATGATTATTAGGATCAGAGATATTGGGGAACCTACTGGCAACATATTATTCATTTCATGAAAATTTTATTTTCGTTCAACCACACATCCCAAGATAAAATAATTTTAGGATAGAACTCATGTGATACCAAATTTACATGACCCATTCCTGAAAACCCATAAATGGTTTCCATGAAAGACTATGAAAATACATAAAGGGAGCTCTTGACTATAATAGGTAACAATAACCTAAGAATCTAACAAAAATCATGTGAATGATTTTCCCAACATGATGTATGATATAAAATATACATATAGATATATATTAAAAAAATTAAGTAGCCCAACACACATAAAATTCTTGTGATTAATGTAAAGAAACAATCCCAAAACCCAATTACATGTCCATGAACAATAAAAATTAATCTCGATAACTAATTAATAATAAATTTTATATGATAGAAACCATATCCATGACAACTCCTTTAACCCAAATATTTTTTACATGAATCCCCATAATCTCAATATAGTTCCATGAAGCTTCACGTATTAGAAAAAAACATATTTCCCATAAAGTCATTATTTAATATTTGAGCTAGATATAATCAATATGATTACCTCTTGCTGTTTTGAACAATTATCATTGAAATAATCCCAATTTTCTTATAATTATATTAATATTCTATGATAATTTAATTTTCATAGTTATAAAAAGTTAATATTAATTTATTTTTTATTTTTACGTTTTTTGTAAAAATGATTGAATATATAATTTCATTGAAAATTAAAAATAAAATATCTTAGATTTATCAATTATTGTATCATATTTCATATTATATCAAAATAATTAAAGGTGAAACAAAATAAAGATATCCCTTATGAGAATATAAATATTGTGTTTTATTATCACTCATTCCCTATTAGTAACTTAGATCTGTTGTGCATATCATGTTCTGATTGAAAATGAATAAATTATAAAAAGAAAATAAGAACTACCTATAATGTAAACCCCCTATAGTTTCACTATCATGGTCACAGTTACAATGAATATATAATCATATATCAGATGAACATCCAAAATAGTGAACTCCCATTTGAAAATACGGATGACGAATAATATTTGACCCCCACCCAACTACGTACCAAAGTATCCCATGTTCGGAATATGATACATAATTTCAAATTTAATTATTATAAATAACAAGAAAAATTATATATATATATATATTTATATTCCATCAAAAACCAGTCCTTGAAAACTAACTTCCGAAAGCATTTCAAAATTCATCGACAACCACTTTCTTATAGAAATATATGGGGAAAATAATTTAAAAAAAACACAATATTGTCTGTAAATCAAAATAATCAATGATCATGTGAATTTATAATTAAGAAAAAAATGTAAATAATTAATTTCATCCATAGTTCATCAAATATAGGCTATAGACAGTGTAACCTACCTCACACATTGGTAACACACAAACTAGAATTGAATCAACACAATGTATGGAAATCAGACCCTAGAGTAGATTAGAGTAGGCCCTAAAGATAGATTCCAACATATTAGAATGACTCTCCAAAAAAATATCAATATTTAAGATAAATAAAATAATAATATACATATTACATGTGCCACAATACAATCAATAAGTGGTCAATCCTCTGGGATACCAATAATCAATGTTAATTTAATATGTTGAGAGATATAATAACATTAAAAATATATTCCACCAATTCAACATCGATTTTATAAAAATTAAATTAATTACATAATAATGATATGATATTTGATATGATATACAAACTCATTAACAACTGAAAAAAATGAAAAGGAAAAACTAAGAGGTAGAATTTAAAGGACAAAAATGCAAAAGGAAGGCCTCTATATGGGAAATGGTCATAATATGTCCAAGAATACATTTTTAATGGGTTAATAAATTGGTTTGGGGGATTAATATTGCATTTAAATCCTTATATGACTGGTCTAGATTGTCTTCTCATGCAACTTGATGGTTCCTAGTGGTTGTTTGGTGACTATATATAAATTTTCTCTATCATGGGGACCCCATAAACTAGTAGGTGATCCTATAATCATTTCATGAATATATTAAAATAAATTAACTAGTTGGATTTCCTCCAATAGCCACCATAAAAGATGATCCACCAATAAAATTCTATTAAACTAATCTACTATAATCAAAACCTGAATGTTTAACCTTTTAAGCATAAAATATTTTTATTCCTATGAAATAATGTACATTATATATGATTCTCAAAATTTATTTTATTAATTAAATAAAATTTAAGTTCACATCCATAAATTTTAAAATATAGTAAACAATTTCAACAAATATATTCAATATAAATTTATCTAATATCTCTATATATTTCCATATCACAAATTCATTAATAATGGAAATTAAATTAAGAAAATTATATTAAAATAGAAAATATAAATTTTAAAACATATAATATCAATATATTTTATTAATTATTATATTAAAATATGTGAAGTAAATAAAATAGAGGAAAATGTTCAAAATTCCTTTATTTATTATTAAATAATTAATAAATGGGGATATTTTATATTATATATAACTAAAATCCTATCAAAGAATATCACACATTCAATTTTCCAATTATAGAAAAAATTTAATTTTTCAATCTTGTACTCTATCTATTGAGAAATGTTATTTCAATAACTATAAAACTCATATATCATTTCCAATGAATCATTATGTTTATAATGAGATGATTTGGTGGAATACTAAAATAATTTTGTTTAACAGAAGGAACAAATATCCCCTTCTATAATAGTGATGTATTGAACATGATTTGATTATGACTGGGAATGGTATTCTAGATGAATCCATATAATAATGACATGGGTTCTAAAATCATGGAATATAATAACATTATAATTTTCAAGAAGGTGGTTCACTCTAGAATATGATGAAGTAAGTAATTTTCTAGGATAAAAAACAATATATGGAAGATTAGTATAGTTATTTTTGTTCCTTGGGGGTTTAATAACTCATGTATTAAATGGTAAGAATGTAAAGTGGAATATAGAAATACAAGGTTTCGGGACATGTGATTAATTTATATAAGAAGCTAGGATATAATTTAGTGTCGTAGAAGATGTGGTGAAAATTATATTTTCTAAAATTATTTTTAATATAGGATATTAGTCAGTTATTAATTTATTTGATGTTAATCTACATCATTATATGTTATTTTATATTTCATGTAATAAACAAAATATGATGATTTAAATGAAATAAATAGACAGTATCACATTAGATTACATATTGGTCATATTTTGATGATGATGGGGACACCAAAAGCATTCCACTAAAAGACAATGGGTTGAAAAATAGGACCGAGTGTATAAGAACTTATATATGCGACAAATTACCATAAAATCCATTTAATATATATGTAAAACAAAAAATAAACCAAAAACATATTATAAAGAATTATATCATTATTCATATAAGTGACATACATAAAAAAAACTATCAAAAAAAACTCTTTTGGTTGTGACCCAAAAAGCATCAAGATGCAAAATAATATGAATGTCCCTGGAAATACCTAACTCTCTAATGGAACCCTTTGAGAAATATATATATTTATATATATAGGGGTTGTCAAAAAAGTAAACAAAGTATGATTCTCTATTAAACATCTATCACAATAATGAATTAGTCATACTAATTACTTATTGAATAAAAACTATAAGATACTTTCAAATGTCCTTGATAAACAACCACATACATATTATGTATCTCTCACCACACTTGGAATCAATGTATATATATTTTTTATAAAAATAGCATGTAATTGAGGTATACCATAACTATTTTCCTACTAAATTGTTACTCCAATTCTTTAATAGCATCGGTCATATTCATCCATTGATAATGAAATCATGTAATCATACATCATATCCCACATCACAACTATATTGCACATACTAAATGTGTATTTATATACCCCTCGTATATATTCCAATCGTTAGTACCCAATGATAACGAACTAATTTACCACAATAGCTCCTCCATGTGTTCCACAGAATGTTGGCTTAAGATTAGGGAATAAATCATTCATTAGGTAGGTTATTCAATTGAATCGTTGTATAAAAAAGTGTAAAATATTAAAATAGTGTCCATATTAGAATATTTGATTATTCATAGTCAATAAAACACAATTTTATAAACAACATACCACGTTGAATTTGTACAAACATACATCAATCAAATAACCCCTCAGGTATATCTCATATACCCGAAAAATGATTGAAATAATAATACATGAGGATATATTATCATCACCATGCTCTATCCAAGACCCAATATCTAATAACCACTAAGATAATTTATCCTAATCCAACACACATAATATTCTGAACATATATGAAATCAAAAGGATTTCATGAACACTATATTGCATATTTAAAATATAAAATTAATTGACCTAGGTTCTCACAATTTCCCCATATTGTTTTTAATTATGTATGTGTACTCATGAGTAATGTAATAATTTTACAAAATTTTGGTAGACATCATGTATTAACTAGGCTATTGAATTTTTTTCGCATCTGGTCATCATGTTCTAACCATGATACCAAGACACATTAACATACAAGTTTCATCTAAATTCTTGAATCGAATTTTCTCCTTAAACTATTTTACTATTATCTAATCTCGTACATGACGAATAATGGTAGGGTTTCCACTATTTTCTAACAGCATCTTAAAGGTGTAGGGTAATGTAAAAAAAATAAGAAATACAATCACCTTCTCACTCAAGGAACTAATATCACCACCTTTTTTTGTCAAATTTTGGTCCTCCATACATTTATGAATACCATATATCTCATTTTATGGTATACCATCATTATTTCACATCACATCACATCACATATTAACCCTGAGATCTTACTAAGGTTTGTTGCACTTCACATCAACTTCAGTCTCACTTATGATAGGTACGTAACCATATCACACACCATATATCGTGTGGGGTCACAAGAATCAATGTTCCAATAACCTAACACTAAATATGTTTCCCAGTACCCTCAAACTCAATTGAAGTCCATATAGTTATTGAGAAAACATGTCACGCATGGTTATCCTATGTTTTAAAGGTAACAATGATTTCCTCAAACTCATGATAATCAAGCTATTTATATATCACACAAGGTAATCTTAGGTTCTATTTTATATCATCATATATAAAAAATCTCTTCCCCAACCATAGAAATACAAACAGTGCATGAATAAGGTCCCATAAAATCACTAGGATATCATAGTTAACTCATCAATTAGGATTTTTCTCTCCCCTAAAATACATATAATCATGTAATAAAGAAATGTATGTCCGCTCATAATTCTCCACATTTTTACATTGAAATATTCTAGGGTCCTTTAGGCCCATATCTTCTTTTTCATAATGGAATTGATATATTTCAAAGACCCTAGGGTGACCTCTTCACCATCAAGATCATCCGATACCTAGTATGAAAATTGGTATATCCATCATCAATATTTATCTACATAATCTAGAGTTGAGAATAATCTCACATAAATCTCAAAAGATATCAAATTTCAATATTGTAAAAAAATACATCATTGTAACACCACATCAAATATTATAGGGTCACTACATTTCTTATAAACATGAAACCTCAATCCACCCTCAGAATGATGTTACTCAATAGGAATTATATTTATGACCCTATCAATGAAAACCATTATTTATGATCCCTACCGTGTATTCAAATCTATCCTAATGAATCTAAACTAGATCATTGTAGTCACATCTTACGCTATCAGATGTCCATCTCAAACTCTATGAAAAACTTCACCCCATTGAGACATAGTTTCTATGTAATCTAATAACACTCAAAACATTAAATACTACTTTTCCTATGTATATGAGTGCCAATATTTTCATATTTTAGTGTTTTGGGTGATCTAATTCTTTATATGTCTACCCAATCATAGGAAACATGCATGATGATAAGAAATCATGAATACATAGTCCTTTTAATTTTTATTAATAGAACCATCAACCTCTGTAATAGTAATACTATCTATATATATCACCACTATAATCAAACTATGTTGGCCCAATGTCATATCCATGGATATAATACCACCAAATATCTAATTTCAATATGTATGACCGAAATAATTGATTATAAATATTTATAACTTATTAATAAATTTAAACAAAAAATTAAGTATCAAGGAAAATAAAGTCAAGAATATATTCCACAATATAACTAAGAGAAATAGTTCACATAAGGTCTATACCAGTCCCTTTAAACCATATTGAGGAAAATCTTAGTTAAAAATACTCTTTTAATTGAAAACATCATCCACATTAGTGTGAAACCCCAAAAAAATTCACCAAATTACATAAGTCCAAAGAAATAATAAGAAATTTCATGTGATAATCCCCTTGGGATTCCCTCTTTCCATTCTGAACGAAATCCCCAACATCCTCACCGAATTCCACCACACTCTAGTGGAATCCACATCAAATCCCTCTTTATATTCACCCAAATCTATTGTTAATAATGGTAACCCAAAATCGATGAATGGTGGTGTAGAGATATACATGGAATTACATCAAAATCATACAAACAACTAACCCCTAATATGAGTGATCATGGGGACGAAGAAGTGATATGTGTATAGATAAAATGGAATGACTTGTTTCACATTATACTAAAAATTTAATGATAATTTATTATTGAATTACATGTGAATCCCCAAAAAAAATATTTACATAGGAAAATTAATATGTATCCACATGGAGATATGGAATGGTTCTACCTATAGGGATAATACATCACCTTGAAAAGATTTTCCATGTTGCATCCCCTTTGAGGTGGGGGAGACCAATACACCGGCTCTGTATGATACACGATGTATACACACATGATCTATGGTATTTTGAAATTCCTCTTGTACAATTCTATGTTGTGGCCATTGGGATATTGTGAATCATACAACTAATTAGGGAAGGTAAAAACACTGATGACCCCATCTATGTCCTAACTCATTAGAGTCATTCCATAGGGAATCCACTAGATAGATCCCCATGATACAAAATATGGAATACATTTCAGCATTTTCCCCACAAGTGAGAAAATGGAGTTTCTGTCTAGGATATGACATGATATGCCACATCTCATTTAATCCATAATGTCAATTAACCACACCCTAAAACAATTAAAAAAGTTATTTTATGGTCTTGGATTTTAAATGTAAAATTTCCAAAGGGTATCCCTGACCATTCTTCAACACTCACCGGAGCACACAAACCACAAAAAATGGCTTAAAACTCGTCATAATACATTTCCTTGAGATATTTCAAAGAATATATACCTCATAAAATAAAAATTCATAAAATATCCATATCTTCAGGATCAAATATTCATATATACATAGAAATATAGACCAATTAAATATATAGGACATTAGATACATTCTAAAAAAAAATTCTCGTCCTCAAAAATCCATAATGAGCCTCCGACCACCCATTATGACCCACCTTAATAGTAGAATCACAATCATTTTTCAGAATTACACCCCTTAATTAAAAACATGATTCCACTATATAAATCCATAAATAATTTCATAGTATTCTATAATTGTATGGCCAAAAACATTCCACCATCCCCAATAATGATATGTTTTTTAACCGCACCCATTCATCCCATAGAAATTTAGTAACATTAAAAAATTAATAATGAGTATTATAGTTTTAATAACTATGAAAATATTCTCATAAAGACCTATTCCAAATCATCGTGCTCCCAACCATAAGAATCAACTACTAAAAGCACTCTTTTTTGGACGATCATCCGGTTAGATGTGATTTCTTCCACACAACATCATATTCCAGAGAAAAAATCTAAACGTTTAACTCAACATGGACACTATAAAAAATGATAATCCTCAACATTTGACACAACATAACACTATGAAATAATGATAATTAACTCTTATTGGAATCTATGAATATCCCAAATGACATTATAATTTCTACTACTAAATCATATTACAATTAAACTGTTGGATTTTGACCAACCTCACATGTCAACATTATCCCACACAGATAACGAGTATAATACTGATTTTACACAATTCGAGAAAAATTCTTGTTCATTATAGTTTTAGTTCCATGGAAATAAATCCAAAAAAATATCCAAAACCACATTATTATATTTAACAAATATCTGGATAACATTGGATCAATCCACACATCAGAATCCCTATATCACAAAGGTTTTCCACTTACTAGTTTCAGTGAATCCATAACACTTTTGATAAGAGGTTATTGTCCCCATAATTGATATAATGTTGTTTTTTATAAGTGAATCTTTATCATCACTCGCATATCCAAAAAACATATTTTTGAACTATTCCCAATCTTTTATTATACGTGATGCCTCAATGTGTCAATATTACTCATTAATGGGAACTATAATAAAACATGAAGTTATTCTCATTCACATCTCAATAGGAACATCACCCTTAATATCTAATGGTGCATACAACAGTTTATGAATGTCCATACACTTCATATTGGTATCCAACCAAAAAGAGTTCCATTACTAAAAATATATCTCCCTCATTTTTCCATAGTCAACCATCAGGCCATCCTTGACTCCATTCACCGATGATTCCACACACAATGTCATGTATAATTTCTATAATCCTTACTAAATCCTTGGGCATCCATGATTCATGAATCTTAGAAACACTTTTAACATCATTAAAATATGGACACTCAACAATCCAAAACAAGATGGGAGTTGCTCCTAACTTATGTGGACAATTCCTCGTGGGAAAATATATTTTCCCAAAAATACATTTCAATTCCATATCCATAATAATGTAATGTAATTCATCATGAACCATATCAAAAATTCTTACCTATTTTCTACCATTTTATCGAGTTAATCCAATGGCCCAACACACCTATAAAAATGACTCATTCTATTGTGAGTCATGTATAAACAAACCAAGGATTATGCTACTATCCAACCTAAAATGATATTCATCCATGATTTTATAATCCAATTTCAAAAGACATCATAATGCTTAGAAATATAACCACATAATCATCTTCTAGATGTGCATCTTTATTAATCCTTGAGCATCTATCCATGCTCCACCAACCAACCAATAAAATAATATCCAAATCTAACTAGGATATGAATCAAAATAATATTTCCCCTCACCTATCCAAAATTCCAATTATGAGGTATTCACATACAATTCATATAAAATCTCAGGGATATCTTCAAAAATAACATGTTTAGTGAAGTAAATTTACACTGATAATATATTTTGGAATAATATTAAATATTTATGGTGAAATAATAATTAACTTAAAAACATCAAGGAAATATTGAGGGGCCTTCCACTATGGAATCTATTAGTTTCACTGACCTCTTAAGTGTCTTAAAACCCCCCCACACGTAGGTACTATATTTACATCACCAGAAAATAGACTATTCTTTGAGAAATATAAATTACCATAAGTGAATATATAATTACATGGTTGAGTAATTCAATTTACAAGTTATATTATAAATTGATATAAATGTTAGTATGAAATCATGTAAAAACTAAACCCACATCATTAGTGAAAATAATCATATAAAATAACATGCAAGTCTTGTGAGTTATATGTTTCAAATATGATGAATTTTTCTATGTTTGTTTACAATTTTAGAAGATCCAATTAAACATAATAGAAAACACAAATAAATTCATCAAAATTGAATAAAATTTTAAACAACAATAATAAAAAATAGTAATATTATTCCCTTGTAAATTATAATTACAAATAGAAAAAGTTGATTTTGACCAACTATTTTTAATTCCATCACAATATTTGAAACATCCCTAGATAATTTGGTAGTATATTCCAAAATAGTTAACCAAAATAAAATTATTGGGTACCACATTATAATGACCTAGTTTAGAGATCACATAGGAGCTCCCCTAGATAAAGAGATAAAATACCTCAAGAAATCCTCCCATTTAACTAGAGGTTATTACTGAGAGGTGTGGGAAAAATATAACATTTTTAAACTATTCAATATAAATGGAGTAAGGAAATTAAATGATGTAATTAAATAGTATGATTTAAAAATAATTAATTTATATATAATCATTAAACATAATTTGATTTCAAATATAACATGTAGAAGTAATACAGTACTAAAACACACATATAGTACAATGATAACATTTCATATAAAAACAAATAAATAAAATAAATTAATAGGTGCAACATCTATCCCTAATCCTCATCGGAGCCATTATATCTAATACTAATAGATATTCTCCATCATGATCCAATATACGTCTTAAAGTAAACCTCAAAGTATAAATTTGGTCAATTTGTGAAATAGTTTTCCCATTTAGTTTTTGATAAATATATATTAGTAGTGTTTCAATGTAACCCCAAAATTTTTCTATTTTAATAATTTTAATTCTTTAATAGTATGTGATGCACACATATATGAATTTAAATGAACCACAAGACACTATTAGTTGAACCTAGTGGTTAAATAGAATTGATTAAATATTAATAACTAATTTATGAAAGGAATTAAAATCATTAACTCAATATTAATTTATTGTTATGCTCATATAAAATAATAAAACCATTTTATTAAAATATCATTACTCTCTGAAAGGTTTTTGTCCTCATAAAATGTGTTTTACTTCTATTAAAAATGTGTTTTAAATTTTATAATTAATAGAAAATGAATTTGAATAAGTAATTTCAATTAATAATTCATCAAGTTGAAATCATCTTAAAATTATTATTATTATTTTTCCTGAAAACAATTATTTTTTATGGAATTTTAATAATACTAATTTTTATTGAAATTGATATTATCATTTAATATGTTTTCAAGATAAATATATATTTATTATTTTTAAAATTTATATTTATGTAATTATAATTTTAAATACATCAATTATTTGTTTTGAAAAAGATATTATACGTGAATTTATTAAATAATATTTTCTTGATTAAAAGGTAATTTTTTTTGAAATGTTGTTTTTATGGGTTTTCCTTTTTTATTTTAAATTGATTTATGAAAATTATGTGTTGTGATTTTAAAAAAAAATTAAAATGTCTTGATTAAGTGGTTCCAAATTTATGAAATAGATGCTTTTTATTTTGGGCCACTATGAATAGTAACCTAGGAAACATGTGTTTCCATGATGAAGGCTAAATTTGTTAATTTATGTTGAAAATAAAACAATAATGAACCAATGGCCAAACACATGCCCAACTTTCAATAGATGAAGATAATTGGACCCATAATACACGAGGAGTTGAATTATTTTCTTTAATCGACACTTTTCAATAAAAATAAGTAATAAAATATTTAAATAAATAAATTTCCCAATATATATATTTTTTCTATTAAATATCCCTTCTGTTCTTACATAGGGGAAAGGTATTATATGAATGAATATAAATGATACTTTTTATCTTAATATATATATATATTCAGGAGAAAAAATATTTTTTGGATTTTTCAGCCACTAGGATGAGATTTTGTTATTTATAATATTTTATTTAATAAAATTTAAAAGATTCCACATTCCATTTTTAAATAATATATGATTTTCAATATAAAGTAAACCAGAATATATATTTGAATATAAACAATATAATTAAATATAGAATATTTATCTTCATCCTGATATTTTTTTTATGTTTTGGTGAATATATATATATATACATATTAAACAATTACACAACAATAAAGTAGTAATTATTTTATTAATGGAAAAATCAATGAGATTTTACTAAAAAATATAAATAAATATAATTTTATATATTTGATTTGATAAAACAATTATATGCTATGTTTTATTATTATATATGTAATAAAATATTTGTCTCAAATATAACTTTCAATCTTGATTTTTTAAATTTATAATTATTGAATAGTGTCAGACTTGACAATAATTATATTTTATAAAAATAATATTTTAATAAATTAAATAAAAAACATAAAACATATTTACAAATACAAATAAAAAATATATTATAGTTTAAACAGTTAAACCTTTTCATTTGTTATTTAATTTTCAACACAAATTTTAAAAAATTTATCCTTTTAATATTGCCAATTCCATTACCATAGTTAAAATGAAAATATATTAACCAAGATTAATCAAAATGATAAGGATTACAATAATATATATATTGGACTAAAATATATCAATTAGTGGTATTACATTATGATCTCAAATTATATTTGAATTAATGTACCATTGGTGGTATTTGGATTGATATTTATTTTATTATAAATTTATATATTCAGAAACATTCAAAAGTTCCCCCACCTCATGTATAAAAGATAACATCATTCATCACATAATAAAATCACATTTTTCATTTATATATGACTAAACCATACCAATTTCACTTAAAAAATTAACTAGAAACATTCTTGAGGTTCTTTCATCATCATAAGATACTACCTACTATCCATAAGAGAATATCTAAAAGAAGTTCACTGAAGAAGTGGTATTCATCTTTACCAAATCATTAATGATTATTTCGTCATCTATTTCATCTTTATGGGATGTTTCCATTCCAAATTAATAACTATAGTATCACCTATATTAATATATTTTTTTATTTTTGTTATTATGAATCTACCATATTCCACCATTTATCCATACTATTAAAAAATTAAATAATTGTGTGTGCGTACGTATGACTTACTATATCCACACCATGGTGTAATCTATTTTTCCTAAATTCAATAATTGTATGGGTATAATTATGGATATAATATCAACATACATAATAATTATAACATTGACTTTATTTTAGAAATTAATATACAATCCCCTTGCCTTCTATTTCACCATCAAGGTTATGATATCATCATTCGTGCATACTTACAACCTACCATATCCATGACATAAAGTAATTATTTTTCAATGTTAACCATTAATGAATGATTATATAAATATATGTAATCAATATAAATGATTAAAATTTCCTTAATATAATTATAGTAGTGATTTATCTATATTCGATTCATAAGAATTGTAAATTATACTAAAAAAAATTTAACTGAAAATGAAGTAGTAAGCATGCGGGAGAAGGGTAATAATGAAATGTTATTAAAAATGGTTGATAAATATATATAAGAGGATTGTATATGACTTAAAATTTTAATATGTTTCTATTATAAATTAATAACATTTATTAAAACATTTTATATAAGAATTATATATGTATAAATGAAACCAAATAAAAGGTAATGGTTAATTGAAAAATATCATTATTATTTCAGATTATTTATATGTAAGTATATATTCTGAAATATTTATCAAACAAGTGAATTTTACATAAATAAATTTAAAAAAAAATTATTGTTACTGTAAAATTGTTTAATTTTATTTTTATATATTTCTGAATATTTAAAAAACAGATTCAAATGACTTTTTTGTCCTTTTCTAAGTGAGCTATCTTGCGACTTTTTTTGAAAAAGTATGAATTAACGTTTTTTAACATATACAAAATTGAAAAAAAATTACTCACACATTACTCCTTAATTATTTTAATCTTTCATTTCAATATTACTAGGTTATTTTCAAATTAAATGTTTTATTTTAAAATGACATAGAATTTTATGAAAACAAATCATTTTTAAATCTAAATGGAATGTTTCTTCAATATTTTTTTTCATGTGATATCTTAAAAATATATTTGGATGATATTTAATTATTATATGTTTCATATTATTTATTCAATACAACTTTCAAGGATAATATAACTATCATTTCAATGTATGGTTTATAATTATCATTGAATGATAATCATAAAACTGATTTCATTTCCAGAAATTCTGTTTTTATAGAAGAAATTTTAAGAAACCCATTTATTTTTATTTATTATGATATGTGGATTGTAATATGATATTATGGAAAAAATATATATGGTTTTTATTATGAGATGGGTTGGTATTATATTTATCTCTAATTTATTGGATAGATACTTATATCTCAATATATTGACATGACCAGATTGAGGTGTAAAAACGGTTCTGTAATACATGTTTAGAATGGGGAGTGGACCATGTTTAGAAAAAAACATTATCCACAACGATAGAATTGGAAATGAGACCTTACTAACATGTAAATGATTTTATATTCTTATTATTGCACCAAAATTTAATGCCTTTATCTCATGTAATATATTATATGATTTATTATGAACTTATATGACATTATAAATGACATGATATCATAATATTTGAAAATGATGATATAATTTTCAAATGTTTTGTGTATGTTATTATGTATTATGATTATGATATTATCGATAATTTCTATTTTTACCCTTACTGATTATATGAAATCACCCATTCCAATGTTTTCTTTCCCTAGGATTTGTTTAAAGGAATTATGTAAGATGTTTCAAAATGGTTTTAGTTATGATGGAATAAGTGGGAGATGATGTAGATGTTTAATAAATTTGCAGTTTTTGATTCCATGTTCTTAATGAAACAAAACAGATACAATTTTGGCTTTATATATTTGTTTTATTTAATTAATATTATTATAATTATATGTAATATCTTGGTATGATAATATAGTCCATTATATTTCACTTGTACCCCTATTATGCACCATAAAATTCTTGTGTTCTTGATAAAAATAAGTATGTCACATAATAATGATAGACATTTTATGATATTATAGCCATTTTAAATCAATGTGCTTTGGGTCAGCAAGTTCTAAATAATCATCCAATACACCAAATCTAAACCACTTTAGATCCGTCTGAAAATCTAGTCATTCCCATATGTCATTGTATTTTTTTCTAACCCATACCAAGAAACTCAGGGAAATGAATTCTCTAATTCCTAACCACTACATGAATGTTCAGGGTAATGCCCCATTTCTATGCATTAGACTTTAATTCTTACTCAATGGAGTTCATAAATAACCTTATCACTCAATGTGGGTTTATCCATATTTATACTACTACTTTATCTATCATGGTAGGATTCAATCAAAGATATAACTACTAAAACCCATTCCAAATAGCACATTATAAGTACCATTTGAAAATAACCACTTAAATAATTATGCACCAAACCATCCCCACGTTTTTATAATACACCACCAAAAATCAATATTAAAAACCTTATTTGTAACTTTATCATTTCTATTCTATAAATTATAATTTATAATCATTATAACATTAATTTTTTCATTTATGTATCCATTTTTAATTTCAATCATTTCATAGTTAACATTTACCATCATGTTTTTTATTATTCGATATTATTTTTTTCTATCTTATGTCATTTATAGTTAATAACCATAAAATAAACTACCATTATTAATTATACATCCAATAATTTATTTATTATATATTATTACCCATTGTTATATTCATTATATTCATCCTTATTTAACACCACAAGTCAATTATATCACATCCTCACAAAAAAACATCTCAACACATAATCATCGAACAGAAAATGTCATCATCGACCACAATAGACATAAAACTAAACACTTTCTATATAATCATTCATACAACTATGAAAAAATAAACCACAACCCATCAACCACTACCATACACAAATAACCCCATATCATCACAACCAACCATGATAATAATCTATAAACCATGTAAACACAATTAGTAATCCCTAAATTCAAAATAAATCATGTGAAACATAGTATAAATTATTTTCATTGATCCCTAATTAAATATTTAATCAATATTAAGGAATAAATTCATTATTAGACACCGACTCAAAATTTTAATATTTCCACCTGGATGGTTTATTTCCAACATTATTCGATAAACCTAAATTTTAGTATTATTATAATAAACCATGATTATAAAAAAATTTACATCACAATAGTACACACATAACTCTAAGGATATGCTTATGTTATTTTTGGTTTTGGATAAAATGAATTGGATTTTTTAAGATACAAAGAGTTTAATAATTTAAAATAATACTCTAAATTTACGGATTCATAGTCTGATAGATCATACTAACTCCCTAATGGGTCTAAATAAAGTGCACATCCCAAAATGGATGTTGTGAACCCAAAATATCTCACCCCAAATATTTCAATATTTATTATATATATATATAATTAATTAAATGCATGAATAAATAAACTTGGGTGTGTGTTCCCTAAAACAAAAATATCAAGATTTTATAATAACTCATATTCATTTTTTTTGGATATTTATATTATATTTATCACATTATTATTATTATTATTGATGATATTATACATGATACTGGCCAAAGAATATCTCTAACACTGAAAGTTCATAGCTATTACCCACTTTTATTAAAACAAAAATGTTCCATGATTATATTCTAAAATATTTGTTCTTTAGAATTATGGAATAATTTTATTGGAAACAATTATACATACAATCAGGGATAAAGACACATAGAACATTGAAGCACCTTAACATGGTGCATTTCCTTGGTATTATTCATTGTTAGATACAATGAGACCAAGACCCTCTAGTAGGAAATTCACATTTATTTGTTTCATTGGATGTTAATGTTGTCTTATATGTGTATTGACCCTTATACATTAATGTAATTTTTAATTAATTTTATAAGTCACATACATTCATGTATTGATTAAAATATAGACGGAATATATTCGCGGGGAGGAATGATACATTTGGTGCATCATGAGTAACAAATAATTAATGGATAATACCATAAATACTTTTTCAATATGTTCTTTAATAGATGTTAAAATATTATTCCATTTGATGAAAATTATTTATCATAAATAAATCCATGTCCATAGTGTTATATTGGAATGTTCAATTTCATGGATGTCATATAATGTTAAACCATGAACATAGTTTTATAGAACCATCACCAATACTTCATGATTAGTGATATCATGATAAACGGATTATATTATATAGTGAGCATGCATATGTGTTATTATGTCACTACAATATCAAATTCATTTTCTATGTGTATGTTTGTGTGTTACTAATAGATAATCCTTTTATTTTGGGTACATCTCTTAATTATCATGGGAAACGTGCCTACTGAGTGACACACTAAATATATCCATAGTCGTAGTAAAATAATATATTAATGTTTAATAGAAAACATGTTGAATAAATATTTTTAGCACAACTAATTTATTAATTATTTATGTTTTTTGATAGAAAATATTTAATCAAGAGTTCATCATCAGAATTTTATTTAAGTGGAATATTTAATAACATATTATTTAGTATATAATAAATATTATATGTAAATATATAATATAGAATAATGATGTTATAATTATTCATAATATAAATATATTTTATCCATGGCTTAACAAATATTATGGATAAATGGTTGTCCAAATTTAACTGTTTGATGAAAAATATAATGTATTGAATATTACGTTAATAAATATTATTTAATTTTATTTTTTTTGGCATATGTGATGAAATATTGTTAATAATATTATTATAACAATGGGATTCCATAAGGATTAAATTAATGATAAATGGAACTTATGTAGATATTTATATGTAACCCTAGGGGTATATAAACCAAATTATCAAATTTTTAAGAAGGAAAATTCATTTTTTGGTAGTTCAAAATGAGATATAAAGATAATACCTTAAATCCATAGAGAGATTACTTCATTGAATATTAGGGGGGGGGGGTAAAGGTGAATTATTGAGGATGATCTGTCTCCATTATAGTGAATAATGTGATCTAGAGAGAATCCCTTAATGGAGATAGATCATCCTCAACAATTCACTATCAAGTCTAGAGAGATCATGTAAAATCCTTTCAAAATGATTATGAATGGGGTAAAAGGTGAATGATTCAAGTGATATGATCTACAATGTTACACCTAAATATTACTATCCTGAAATTCAAGGATTTCTGTAATATGTTATTATCATATTTATAGGAGAATTTATTGAAGATTCTTGTAGTTTCATTATAGTAAGAAAAATAATTATTTTTATATCCATCAAAAAATAAATTATTTCATGAATTGTAATTCTAAATTTCTTAAATTAATTATAAATAATGTTTTATAATCCTATGTTAGGATACGATTTATATCACATGCATATATTTATTGATTTAAATCCATTGATCATGGATATTATCATCGTGTAAATATATCAATAATCATCAATAATGATTAAAATATTGATATTAAAAACCCATATGATGCTTTTTTAGTTCCATGAATTGGAGACTGGTATCATATAAGTCGTATAACTATTTATACTTATTTAATATTTGATGATTGGTTTACTAAACCTTTTCTAGTTTGTAGTTCCAATATATTTATTTGTTAATTCAAATTATTATATCTTTATTATTCTATTTTAATATATCATAGTTATAATCAAATCAATTAAGTTTTTAACGAAAGAAATTGAATGATATTTTTTGCATGTTTCGAAGAATCTGGTTGGTTAACACAAGAGTATTCACCATGTAACACAAACGTAAAAAACCGGTAGAAGTAATTAACCCACCAAGAATTAATTCTGAATATATTTAGACATACTTATTTATTACATCTGGTGAATTTAATTACACAGTCTATATTAAATGCATCGGACTAGAGCACAGTTTTCTAGAGTACATGACTTACACCATCCATACACTCTATGTTGACCTTTAGACATAAAAGGTTTATGTGTATTCTTATATGACCTGTATAACTGGTAATCAGGAAACTCTGTGTCCACAGACCATATTGCGCATGTATATATGTTATGTCACGACCCGCCCTCGGGGCCTGTGCCGTGACTACCCCAAGCCCACCTTCCATAGGCCAGGGGCTGGCGACTTGCACCAAGGCGTAGATCCCAACAAAAAGGGAAGGCATTGCCTTTGAAAAGTAAAGAATCACCATAGAGTAAGCAAGCGGAAAAAAATTAACACTAAGTAAAAACTGTACAAGCTGTGCTGAAAGTAAAAGGGGCCAGAAATAGAAGCCCAATAGTAAAGTACAACTGAAAGGAAAAACAGCAACTGAAAGGGAAAACTGTAGCGTTGAGCCGTCCTCTGGAAATCCCACCTGAAGGGTCGGTACAGATAGCCTTCACTGCTCCTCGGGTCCACCTGACTGCTCCGAGTATGTCCCGCCCAGTGGTCCACCTCCAGATACCGTCTTGCTCTGCACGCCTCCACCACGATCAGCGATGTCCGTCATCTGCAACCAACACAACGTAGTGCGGGCAAAGCCCGTACAGGGGTGAGTATAAGCTACTCAGTAGGGACCCTGAGACCCCCGAAGGTCTCCCGAAATCCACAAAGGATAATCCACAAAGGAAAGATATAATCACGAAGTAACATCTGGCACGACTTAGGTATATGACCATACATATACCTAAGTCATCAATTCCCGTTCGGCTCCAACGTCCGAGACCAAGAACAACCCAGTCGACACAGGAAAGCAAAACGTATACCCACACTGGATAGATCAACACAATCCACAAGGAGAGTAAACAGTAAATCCACACAGGATAGCTCATCACAATCCACAAAGGAGAGTAAACAGTAAATCCACACAGGATAGCTCATCAAAATCCACAAATGAGAGTAAACAGTAAATCCACACAGGATAGCTCAACACAATCCACAAAGGAGAGTAACACAAGATTTAGCTCACACAGGTATACTTTTTCGGATGACGATAAAGATGATCACTGATCCATCTAAGTCGTCGGACCCATGAAGGATCGATAGGTGACTAACCCCCGCAATGACCCACACAGGATCGGGCCCACACAGGACCTGTAGGCGCTGGCTCACACAGAACCGCTGAGCGCGGACCCACACAGGATCAGACCCACACAGGATCGGGCCCACAAAGGACCGAGCTCACATAGGACCTGTAGCACTGATCCACGTAGGATTGCTGAGTGCAGTAGTCATCGCAGTCCACTGAGGATCACTGCACAGTCGTCGCCCAAGTCCACTGAGGATCTCTGCACAGTCGTCATCAGAGTCCACGGAGGATCTCTGCACAGTCGTCGCCCCAGTCCACTGAGGATCTCTGTACGGTCGTTGCTGTCGAAGTAGCAGTCGCAGCCAGCACTAGGGTTCCCGCACAAAGCAAGCTCGTTCGGGAGGGTCCGCTCCACGAGCTGAGAGGCCGATACATCAACTGACAAAAATTACGAAAATGATGTATCCAAAAGTTCTGTATTGTCAACAGGAACTCAGTGTCGCAGACGGAGCGTCAATCGGACGCCCGGTCTGAGAGTTATTGGCTTTTTCGTCCAAGGAGCCAGGTTGGTTTTTAAGGCAAAACCAACCCGACCGTAGTCCACCTGCAACCATACCTCGGGCGGAGTATGCCAAAATATATGTCTCACTTAGAGGAATTCAACGAAGCTAACGACATGTCAATCGGACGTCCGTGGCTCGAGATATGAGTGTTTCCGCTCCGAGGGCACGGTTGGTTTCGTGTACGAACCAACCCAGCCAAACTCAAGTATTCCGAAACCTTGATTGGGATATACCAAAATGACTGCCTCGATCCAAGGATCGCATTGCCGCTGACGGCGAGTCGTTTGGAGGTTCGTAGCTCAAGTTACGGGCGTTTGAACGAAAATGTCCGAAGACGGGGGGTAAGGGCCCGGGCCGACCCGGCCCGACCCACCCCCCCGGGAGTCGGCCGAACAACCGAGGCGCACGGGGCGCCGCCCCCGCGGCCTGGTGGTGCCGCGGCCCCCCGCGGGGGGCCGCGCTGTGTCATGGACGCGGCTTCAGCCACGTCCGAGGGCACCGGACCCGCGCTGCCGCGGGTCCGCGGGTGCCGCCGCCACCGCGGCTGAAGCCACGGCGGCCTGTCTGGCAGCGCGCCGGGGCGCCGCCGCTCCCGGCTGCCGGCGTCGCCGCGCCGGCGACCCGCGCCGCCGGCGAGTTCCGCGGGCCACTGCGATCGCTCCGGTGGTCCGATTCTCTTCCCGTCTGCGCCATTGCTCCTCCTGGGACTCGTTCTTCACTGCGGGATCGTCAAACATCCGTTGCGGCATGTTCCGTCATCGCCCGCCAAATCCGCACAAAAAGTGAAGAACGGCGGAGGGTCGTCGGGCCGTGTTCGTTTGGCCCGCACCCTCCGCGTTAGAGATAAACAAACGGGAGAATTTTGTTCAACACATGAACCGACAATTTTATTAAAATAAAATAATTCGTCACAGAATCCGGCGTTGAGTCGGCGAGCTCAACGGACCAAGAACAACAAATTTAAATTATTAATATTTAAATCTGTGATTCGTTTAAAACCAAAAAGAACCTTTAGAGGAAACCCGAAATCACTCACCTCAAATGGTTGGTGATCGGAGATCAGAGCGGGGAAGAACGTCTCGGACGGAAGCGTCGTCGATTTCCGGGTTCGGCGTTCTTCACGTTCATCGCGTTCTTCACGTTCTTCGCGAGGGAGAAGAAGATATAAGGGTCCTCTCAAATCTTCTCAACGCGCAAATAACCAGAGGTCGTGCGTTGGCCTTATTTTATTATTACGCCAACGAATTTGAAAACTGGTTAAGAAACGATTGAATTAATTCGTTGAATTAATTCGACGAAAGAAACAGCCCATTTAATTCATGAAATAAACTGCCCAATTAAATGGTCTGTTACGATTTTAAGAAACGCGTAAGTTGACTTTCATAAAGACGGGTTTTCGCGGGTGCGTTTCTTAGCGGAAAGAAACGGCGGAGCTCGTGCGGGCACCACCTCACAAATATCCTACCAAGGGGGTAGGATATTTCTGGATAGCATCCTATCTGGTTTAACTCAGTTCATGCCGCCTTTAAGTGGCTTCAAATGGCCTCCAAGTGTCTTAAGTGAAATAAAATATAGTTGTCGCAAAATTATTTTATTTCTTAACTTTAAGCCCGAAAATTAAAAACCACACCCGTGAGAACGCAACTCCGGAAGAGGCGTTTCTAAGCGAATACCGGCGTTTCTATTTCATCGGTGCCCTCAGAATTCGATTCTGGGCACCGGTTCAAAATTTAGAAAAACCCGCTCGTCCGTTCACTGAACGTACCCGAGCCAATCTTCAGAAAATGATTCCGGGCACACCGGGCCTCGGAATCAGGTGCCGTCAGTAAATGCGCTCTTGTAAAATTCCAAAGAAAATTATGAAAAAAAAATTCCTTGAAATTTACGAGTCTTTACATTACTCCCACCTCAGGACATTACGTCCCCGTAAAGATACATCAAAAACTATGGAACAAATGTGGGTACTGAGCACGCATCTGAGCCTCCCGCTCCCAAGTTCTCTCCTGGAGGTTCCCGTGCTGCCATCTGATGCGCACAAGAGGAATCGATAGCCCACGTAGGACCTGCTCCTGTCGATCCTCTATCTCCACTGGGACCTCCGCAAAAGTCGCCCCATCATCCACGTCTATCTCCCCATATTCAATGATGTGTGTCAGGTCATGCACGTATCTCCTCAGCTGGGATACGTGGAAGACGGCATGCACCCGGTTCAACTGAGGTGGTAGAGCCAGGCGATAAGCCACCTCTCCAATCCTGCTGATGACCTGGAAAGGCCCGATGAAGCGTGGAGACAACTTGACGCCCCGGCCAAATCTCAGAAAACCACGTCGAGGTGAGACACTCAAGAACACATGGTCGCCATACTCGAACTCTAGTGGCCTCCGCCTCCTATCATCATATGACTTCTGCCGGCTCTGTGCTGTCCTAATCCGCTCCTGGATGACCTGGACCTTCTCTGTCATGGCCCGGACAATCTCTGGTCCCACAAGTGCTGACTCCCCAGGGTCTGTCCAGCACAAAGGAGATCTGCAAGGCCTGCCGTACAACGCCTCGTAGGATGCCATCCCGATTGTGGAGTGGTAGCTGTTATTGTACGTGAACTACACCAAGGGTAGGTGGTCCTCCCAGCTGAGACCAAAGTCGAGGACACATGCACGGAGCATGTCCTCGAGGGTCTAAATGGTCCTCTCCATCTGACCATCCGTCTGTGGGTGAAAGGCGGTGCTCCGACATAGCCGCGTCCCGAACACCTCCTGCGACCCCTTCCAAAGCCGGTAAGTAAAGCGAGCATACCGATCGGAGACGATAGTCGATGGCACACAGTGAAGCCGTACAACCTCCTGAACCTAGAGACGCCCCATGATCTCCACTGATCCCTGCTCTCGAATGGGTAAAAAGTGTGCCGACATGGTGAGTCGGTCAACAATCACACAAATGGAGTCGTGACCTCTGGAAGTGCGTGGAAGTCCAGTCACGAAGTCCATAGATATCCCGTACCACTTACACTCTGTGACTTACAAGGGCTGTACCAAGCCTGCTGGTACCTAGTGCTCTGCCTTCACCTGCTGGCAGGTGAGGCACCGTGAAACGAACTCTGCCACATCCTTCTTCATGCCCGGCCACCAGTGCTGTCGTCTGAGATCCTGGTACATCTTCGCCACTCCAGGATGTACCGCCAAAGGAGAAGTGTGAAACTCTCTCAGAACCTCCTCTCGTAAAGAGACCGGTACCAAGGTACGTCCTCTAAAAAGGACGTCGTGCTCTGCTCTAAGGGAGAAACCATCAGGTGCCTGTCCCGAGGATATATGTGCACGCCGCGTCTCACAGTCAGCATCCCCACGTTGTGCCTCTCTGACCCGCTGTAGAAGTGGAGGAGAGACTGTGAGAGACTGAAGGAAGGTTGCTCCGTCTCTATCCACGAAGGATATCTGCAAGGTGGCTAGCTGCTCTGTCGCCTCCTCAAGTAGCTGGATGCCCGTCCTCCTGCTGAGGGCATCAGCTACCATGTTTCCCTTCCCAGGAGTATAGACTATCTCAAAGTCATAGTCCTAGAGGAACTTGAGCCATCGCCGCTGTCTCAGGTTCAGGACCTTCTGAGAGAAGAGGTACCTGATACTCTGGTGGTCAGAAAAGACTGTGAAGCGCTCGCCCATCAGATAGTGCCGCCATGTCTTCAGGGCGAAGACCACTGCTACCAACTCCAAGTCATGGGTAGCGTAGTTCTACTCATGAGGCCTCAACTGACGTGATCCGTAGGCAATCACGTCCCGCTCCTGCATCAAGACACACCTGAGTCCGGTCCCTGATGCGTCGCAGCAGACTACGTATCCGACTCCCTCCTCAGGCAACCTCAAGATTGGTGCTCTGGTCACCCTCTGCCTCAGCTCCTGGAAGCTCTGCTGACATCTGTCTGACCACACGAAGGGTTTCCCCTTCTTCGTCAACGCTGAGAGTGGGGCTGCATCTCTGGAGAAGTCCAGCACAAATCTCTGATAGTATCTGGCTAGGCCCATGAAACTCCGCACCATTGTCACGCTCTTGGGTGGCTCCCAAGCTAGCACTACCTCGATCTTCGCGGGATCCACTGCAACTCCCACCTCAGAAATGACATTCCCCAAGAAGTGGAACTCACGTAACCAGAACTGACACTTCGAGAGCTTGCCATAAAGCTGGTGCTCTCGGAGTGTGTCTAGTACAACGCGCAAGTGGTAGGGGTGCTCCTCCTCTGTCGCCGAGTACACCAAGATGTCGTCGATGAAGACTACGACAAATTGATCGACGTATGGCTGGAAGATCCTATTCATGAGGCTCATGAACACTGCTGGAGCATTGGTCACGCCAAAAGGCATAACCAAGAACTCATAGTGTCCATACCGACACCTGAAGGCCGTCTTCTGCACATCCCCGTCTCGAACTCTGAGCTGATGATAGCCTGACCTAAGGTCTATCTTCGAGAACCACCATGCTCCCTTGAGTTGATCGAAGAGGTCATCAATCCTGGGTAGCGGATACTTGTTCCTCACTGTCACCTGGTTCAGGCGACGATAATCGACACACAGCCGCAAGCTCCCGTCCGCCTTCTTGGCGAACAATATCGGGGAAGCCCAGGGTGAAACACTGGGTCGGATGAACCCTTTGCCCTGAAAGTCCTCCAACTGTACCCGTAGCTCTCAAAGCTCAGCGGGGTCCATCCGATATGCTGGAGTGGATATCGGGGCTGTCCCGTGGTACATGTTAATATAAAAGTCTACATCTCTATGAGGAGGTATCCCTGGAACGTCGTCGGGGAAGACGTCCGCATACTGATCCACCACTGTGGGAAAACTGGGACTCCGCACGTCAACTGCTCCCAGGATGAGGCTAGCCAACTGATGAGTGATGGGCTGACCTCTCCTCTGCGTGAGTCCATCCTGTGCTGCTAAGGCTCCCTTCTCCCCGGTGAAGGTGAACCTGCTCCCGTCGGTGCGCACACATCGCACCTTGCGCCTAATGCAGTCAATCTGATCATGGACCATAGATAACAAATCCATGCCCAAGATGATGTCGTAAGTCCTCGACGCCTCTACAAGAATATCCCAGCTGAAGCTCTCGCCTCCTAGAGTAAGCTCACACTGCCGGCACCAGTGCGTAATCATCGAGTCTGCTCCCGTAGGAGTCTCTAGCCGTAAGGATCGAGCCAACGGCTCTGTCGGAATCTCTGAGCTCCGAACAAGGGCAGTGGCTATGAAAGAGTGACTCGCTCCTGTGTCTATAAGAATTGCAGCAAGGGTGGAATAGACACAGATCGTACCTTGAATCATCTCTGGTGTGCCGTGGTCGTAGGCCTCCGCTGCCTAGAGTTGAGCTTGTCTCTGCCCGCCAGCTCCCTGTGGTCGGGGCGGGCCTCCTGGTGGAGGTGGTGGAAGAGCCTCAAAGCGTCGCCCACCACCTGTTGCTCGGCCAGCTCCTCTTCCTCGTCCGCCTCCTCCCCACGGACCGCCACGGTCGACCCTCTGCCTCTGCCTGGGTGGTCCCTCCACCGTCTGCTGCCCCTCGGTACGACGGGTCGGGCAGTCACGAGCCATGTGGCCCTGCCCGCCGCACTTGTAGCACTGCCTGCCTCTTGGAAGACTGGCTCCGCGCTGAGTGCCCTGAACTGCTGAGCCAGTGTCCCGAGGTCGTCTGCCGGAAGGTCTGGTCTGCCTGGAACCCTGAGTCATCCGTCGGCTACCCGCTGCCGAAGACTCCGCTAGCTGCCGCCCTGCGGCAGGTCTCGCAGTGGACTCAGTCAGGAATCTCTCGATCAGAAGGGCTCTCTCTAGCACTCCTTCCTGGGTCGGGATGCTGAGGGAGATCAGCGATGCCCTGATCTCGTGTCTCAATCCCTGCTCGAAGGTCCGAGCCCGGAATAAGGGGTGCCGTACCATGTCGGTCGAGTAGCGAGATAGGTCGGTGAACCTCACCGCGTACTGGGCGACCGTCAAGCTGCCCTGCCGCAGATGAAGAATCTCCTGGATGCGCACCGCACGGAGGGTGGCCGGGACGAACTCTAAGCGGAAGAGGCTCTCGAAGTCCGTCCAGATGAGGGAGGCCTCATCGTGTACCTGGAGCATCAGACTCCACCATAGCCCTGTTGCTGTGTGCAGTAGGCTCTCCGCGGGGATCACCATGAGGTCTGCTGGTGTCCTCAGTAGCCTGAAAACTTGGACGACCGCCTCCAGCCAGTCCTCGGCTGCTTGGGGGTCTGACTCCCCACGGAACCTGGGTGTTCGCTGACACTGGAACTCGTGCAGAGCTCCGAGGCGTCGGGCTTCGTCAACTGCCAGTGCTGGAAGCATCGGGGGCTCGGCGGGTAAAGGTACCGCAGGTGCCTCTGCTGTCAACGGGCCCTGTACAGAGGCCTCGTCGCTCGGCGGGCTATCGTCGCGCTCTACTCTAGGAACCCTAGCTGGCTGCTTACGTCGTGACATCCTGAAAATGAAACAAGTATTCCACGGTCAGAACAGTATTCCTGGTGAGTTGACATAAGTAATCACAGAGAAAACTTGAAACACACATGCAATCAATGTTTTCGTGCATGAAGTCGGAAATCAGAAGTTAGGGTCCTGGTGTATGGATACGTCGGCCGCTGCACCAACACTGGACTCCCTGGACTAATAACCACACTCAATACGCTAAACACTATTGCTCCACATAGAAGAAAGATCAGAGTCTGTGGTAGAACCGACCACCTCTGATACCAATTTGTCATGACCCGCCCTCGGGGCCTGTGTCGTGACTACCCCAAGCCCGCCTTCCATAGGCCAGGGGCTGGCGACTAGCACCAAGGCGTAGATCCCAACAAAAAGGGAAGGCATTTCCTTTGAAAAGTAAACAAGCACCACAGAGTAAGCAAGCGGAAAAAAATAAACACTAAGTAAAAATGTACAAGCTGTGCTGAAAGTAAAAGGGGCCGGAAATACAAGCCCAACAGTAAAGTACAACTAAAAGGAAAAACAGCAACTGAAAGGGAAAACTATAGCATCGAGCCATCCTCTGGAAATCCCACCTGAAGGGTGGGTACAGATAGCCTCCAATGCTCCTCGGGTCCACCTGACCGCTCTGAGTACGTCCCGCCCAGTGGTCCACCTCCAGATACCGTCCTGCTCCGCACGCCTCCACCACGATCAGCGCTGTCCGTCGTCTGCAACCAACACAATGTAGTGCGGGAAAAGCCCGTGTAGGGGTGAGTATAAGCTACTCAGTAGGGACCCCGAGACCCCCGATGGTCTCCCGAAATCCACAAAGGACAATCCACAAAGGAAAGATACAATCACGAAGTAACATCTAGCACGGCTTAGGTATATGACCATACGTATACATAAGTCATCAATTCCCGTTCGGCTCCAACGTCCGAGCCCAAGCACAACCCAGTCCACACAGGAAAGCAAAATGTATACCCACGCAGGATAGCTCAACACAATCCACAATGAGAGTAAACAGTAAATCCACACAGGATAGCTCATCACAATCCACAAAGGAGAGTAAACAGTAAATCCACACTGGATAGCTCATCACAATCCACAAATGAGAGTAAACAGCAAATCCACACAGGATAGCTCAACAAAATCCACAAAGGAGAGTAACACAAGATTCATCTCACACAGGTATACTTCTTCGGATGAAGATAAAGATGATCACTGATCCATCTAAGTCGTCGGACCCACGATGGATCGATAGGTAACTAACCCCCGCAATGACCCACACAGGATCGGGCCCACACTGAACCTTTAGGCGCTGGCTCACACAGAACCGCTGAGCGCGGACCCACACAGGATCGGACCCACACAGGATCGGTCCCACACAGGACCGGGCCCACACAGGACCTGTAGCACTGATCCACGTAGGATCGCTGAGTCCAGTAGTCGTTGCAGTCCACTGAGGATCTATGCACAGTCGTCGCTGCAGTCCACTGAGGTTCTCTGCACGGTCTTCGTCAGAGTCCTCGGAGGATCTCTGCACAGTCGTCGCCGCAGTCCACTGAGGATCTCTGCACGGTCGTCGCTGTCGAAGTAGCAGTCGCAGCTAGCACTAGGGTTCCCGCACATAGCAAGCTCGTTCGAGAGGGTCCGCTCCACGAGCCGAGAGGCCGATATATCAACTGACACAAAGTACGAAGTTGATGTATCCAAAAGTTCCGTATCGTCAACAGGAACTCAGTGTCGCAGACGGCGCGTCAATCGGACGCCCGGTCTGAGAGTTATTGGCTTTTCCATCCCAGGGGCCCAGTTGGTTTTTAAGGAAAAACCAACCTGAACGTACTCCACCTGCATCCATACCTCGGTCGGAGTATGCCAAAAGATCCGTTTCACTTAGAGGAATTCAACGAAGCTGACGGCACGTCAATCAGATGTCTGTGGGTCGAGATATGAGCATTTCCGCTCCGAGGGCCCGGTTGGTTTCGTGTACGAACCAACCTGGCCAAACCCAAGTATTCCAAAACCTTGAGTGAGATATTCCAAAATGACCGTCTCAATCCAAGGATCGCGTTGCCACTGACGGCGAGTGGTTTGGAGGCCCGTAGCTCATGTTACGGTCGTTTGAACGAAAACATCCGAAGACGGGGGGTACGGGCCCGGGCCGACCCGGCCCGACCCCCCCGGGAGTCGGCCGAACCGGGTCGAGCCGACCCTGTCTGACCCGGTCCGGTCCGGCCAGGGCGCGGCCCGGCCGGTCGGACCGGCCTGGCCCGGTTCGGCCGAGCGGCCGAACAGCCGAGGCACGCGGGGCGCCGCCCCCGCGGCCCGGTGGTGCCGCGGCCCCCCGCGTGGGGCCGCGCTGTGTCATGGACGCGGGTTCAGCCGTGTCCGAGGGCACCAGACCCGCGCGGCCGCCGGTCCGCGGGTGCCGTCGCCGCCTCGGCTTCAGCCGCGGCGGCCTGTCCAGCGGCGCGACGGGGCGCCGCCGCGCTGACGACGAGTTCTGCGAGCCACCGGGATCGCTCCGGTGGTCTGATTCTCTTCCCGTCTACGCCATTGCTCCTCCCGGGACTCATTCTTCACTGCGGGATCGTTAGACCTCCGTTGCGGCACGTTCCGTCATCGCCCGCCAAATCCGCACAAAATGAAGAATGGCGGAGGGTCGTCGGGCTATGTTCGTTTGGCCCGCACCCTCCGCGTTAGAGATAAACAAACGGGAGAATTTTGTTCAACACATGAACCGACAATTTTAATAAAATAAAATTGTTTGATTGAAACCGGTTATTTAACTTTTTAAAGAAACCCTTATGGGAAATAAAAAAATGGGTAATTCCCATAAATAAATCCCTACTTCGTTGATCATCGTGTGCGGGCGTTCTTCGCGGAAAAGCTCGTCGCGGAAGAGGGGGATCGTCGCGTCGTCGCGGGAAGGCGTCGCGTCGTCGAGGAATCCGGCGTTGAGTCGGTGAGATCAACGGACCAAGAACAACAGATTTAAATTATTAATATTTAAATCTGTGTTTCGTTTGAAAACAAAAATAACCTTTAGAGGAAACCCGAAATCACTCACCTCAAATGGTTGGTGATCGGAGATCGGAGCGGGGAAGAACGTCTCGGACGGAAGCGTCGTCAATTTCCGAGTTCGGCGTTCTTCGCGTTCTTCGCGTTCTTCGCGTTCTTCGTGTTCTTCGCGAGAGAGAAGAAGATACAAGGGTCCTCTCAAATCTTCTCAACGTGAAAATAACCAGAGGTCGTGTGTTGGCCTTATTTTATTATTACACCAACGAATTTGAAAACTGGTTAAGAAACGATTGAATTAATTCGTTGAATTAATTCGACGAAAGAAACAACCCATTTAATTCACGAAATAAACCGCCCAATTAAATGGTCTGTTAAGATTTTAAGAAACGCGTCAGTTGACTTTCATAAAGACGGGTTTTCGCGGGTGCGTTTCTTATCGGAAAGAAACGGTGGAGCACATGCGGGCCCCACCTCACAAATATCCTACCAAGGGGGTAGGATATTTCTTGATAGCATCTTATCCGGTTTAACTCAGTTCAAGCCGCCTTTAAGTGGCTTCAAGTGGCTTCCAAGTGGCTTAAGTGAAATAAAATAAAGTTGTCGCAAAATTATTTTATTTCTTAACTTTAAGCCTGAAAATTAAAAACCACACCCATGAAAACGCAACTCCGGAAGATGCGTTTCTAAGTGAATACCGGCGATGTGATTTCATTGGTGCCCTCAGAATTCGATTCCGGGCACCGGTTCAAAAGTTAGAAAATCTCGCTCGTCCGTTCACTGAACGTACCCGAGCCAATCTTCGGAAAATGATTCTGGGCACACCAGGCCTCGGAATCAGGGGCCATCAGAAACTGCTCTCTTGTAAAATTCCAAAGAAAATTAAGAAAAAAAATTTCCTTGAAATTTACGGGTCTTTACATGTTATACTCCACCATTTTACATGGAATTGTTATAATCTATGTCTATGTGCATATAATAAATGATGAGAATAATACCCATCATGTAAACATCAATATACACACAATTCAGTTATACATAATTACACAAAATTGAAACATAAACTAATATACAATGAAAACCATATGCAAATGTGCACTCTTTAGTCAATAATTAGATAGTACAATCAATTTGATATGGTATATATACACATGTATAATTAATTTCGTTATAATTTTTTGATCAAGATCTCTTTTATATGTCATATCAATGTTATTAATTTGGGTGCATGAAAGAATATCATGCTCTGAAAATATCATGTAAATAGTGTTTTCATTAATATAATCATACATATTAGGAAATTATTTGATTGTTAATATGTTCCACATGCCGAAATAGTTAATATAATATGAGTATAATACACATTAGGTAGTCCGGGTAAGTACTCATTGGGTTCCCTCTTAGATAAGTTTTTTTAGAGTTAATATTTAGAAAATTACACTGAATTTTTATTAAAATTGTAGTGGATAAAAATCATAGTGAAATTCAGTTGATAATTAAGATAAAATAATTGATATAAAGAAGATAATTAATTGATTCAACCATGGTTAATTATAAATAATTATTACAAAAGAATGATAATTTTATTAAATGTGCAATTATTTAATGATAGTGGATGATCATTATCCTATATGATACACTAGTATGTGTCTTATTTCATTTAGTATATTGTTAAATTAAATTGTTTGAATGGATGTTATATTTCTTCTAATTATGTAATTAAATGTGTGACCCTATGTTTTTTATGTGAACCCCTAACCAATAATTTGGTTACAATCACCTTCATGTGAGTGAAAGATTTTATAATGGATGCACCTACTAAGATAGTAAAGGTAGTTCACATTGCGATCGAAGATGAAACCTCTCTAGTAATGATATAAAGGTGGATAAGGTTAATGATAGAACATTAACCAGAAATTATTCAAGGTTTTTTTACCTTGGATTATGCTTAGTTTATCATATTCTAGATAAAACAATCCTTAGTAAAATTTCATGATCGCAGAACCTTATTTATTTCAATTTGTCATGTTTCATGGTTATTTCATTCTGGATATTTAGTCATGATCATGATAATTAATGAATTAACAAGCATACAGAAGAGAACTAAAAAATTATCTTATGTATAAATATTGTATAAGACTCGGTTAATCGCATAATTAAATACCCATAAAAATAAATAAATGTAATAAAGATAACAATTGAAAATTAACACATAATGATAAAGTCGATTAAATATATATATTATATTGTTTTAGATTTCATATAGTTCAGTAAAAAGCGAACTATAGTTTAATGTTCTTAAACAACCAATGTTGGTGTGATTTCACTTATCATGTTATTCCAACATGATGAATTTGGTTTAAATAAATTAGCTCACATAAAATGATAACTTCGAAAGAAAATATTAGTTAAACTGAGAAGGAATAGGTATAAGAAATCGAATTTAAGGATTTCAGTATTGGGGGGTACTCAATAGATCAAAGAACTATTAGCTAATTTTTTTGGTATTTGAAATTCCTACCCAAACCACTAAAATATCTTTACTGGATAATGTTTTGATTTTGAGAAGGGAAATGAAGATCCTTTCCACTGGAATGTCGATTGAATAGGATATAATGATGTGAATTTTGAGGAATACTTGGTTTTGATAAAATCGTTAGTGAATATTAAATATAAAATTTATTTATTTGTGTAGTTTTATTAGACAATGTAAAAAACCTATTATCATCTTATTATTAGAAATGAAAATAAGAAATGTCTTAACAATTCTATAAGATACATACATGAGAATGATAACCTTTTGACCGGAAAAAAATTTCATGAATAGAAAAGGATCATACATGTTTTCATATTCTATTATGTCTAATAATTGGGATATCTATTAGGTTATGGTGATACAAGAGATATAAGAGATCTACAATGATCAATTTACATAAATTATTGTAGATTTTGTGCCATATAGGCCAAATGTAGTTAGGAATATTGTAAACATTGACTAATTAGACAAATTGGTGATTAAATTCTGAAATTAGTTGCACATAAACCTCATATATTCATAACTACCCAATTCCTTATCTAATTTAATTTCTAATTATATAATGAGAAATAATGAGATGTGTCTTTTTTAACAAATTACAATAATTATTTATGTGGATAAAGACATTGGGGCATGAAAAACCCACCATCCATATGGTGAATAAGAAAAGGATGAACAATGTGACAGGAAAATATAGTATTAACATGTATATATCTCTCAAGAACCATCATTCTATGAAAAATAAAATCCAGAGGTAGGGCATGGAAAAGGATTTAGTATGTTTTTAATGAATCAAGAATGGAAAATTGAAGATAAACAATAACCAAAAGCAATAGGAAACTAATTGTGAGTTATTTCTCATGTTTAATCATTATTCATCTTAAAATATTATTAGATAAAACTTATGTTTCTCAAATATATATCCAAATGAATGAACTATGAATAATCTAAAATGGTGTTAGAGGAAAGGTGGATTTGTGAGATACAAATAGTGTGAAGCAATTTTCTCTAGTCATTAGAAACATCCACACTTCATTTCCAATTTGAATGATATTAGTTTAAAAAAATAATTATGTACCAACTTTTTCAACGTCATCTTGGTCATGTAAATGAGTAGCATTAGAAAATAAAACATCACAATGGATATTTAGTCACTTTTGAGATAAAAACACTTAATAAATGGCGTTCTTGTTTACAAGAAAAAAGGACAAGAACACTCTTAGGTGGATATGGTGAACGGGCCACAATGTTTATAGGATTAGTATATAATGATGTGTTGGAACAATTTAATGTAGAATTTAGTGGGAGTTTTATTACTTCACAACATTTACTATTGAATTGAGTGGATATGTCTATGTCTATAGGATGATGTGTATGTTTCAGTAGTTTTTGAAAATAAAATAATTATAGATTGAATTATAAAATATACATATAATGAAGATAATGAATATTAAATGGGATCTAGGTGGTGAAAATTTTAACTAGTATTTTGTCAACATATTATGGGTGTTTTGTATTCTTCTTCAACACACTCCACCATAAACCCCACCATAGAATACATTTAGTGAATGGAGGAACCATACATTTCTAGATAAGGTAATGTGGACAATGAATCATTTAGAAACCCCATTATCCCTTTGGGTTTATGAATTACCAACTAAGGCATACACACTACACTGAGTTTTAATTATTTTCCAAATGGTATTACCTTTGAGCTATGGAGGGAAAATATATTCGTTGTGTTGAATAAATGTGTTTGGATTGCGATGAAATTGTTAATGATTTCTAAGGAAACATAATACATACACCTAGTACAAACATTATCTTTATATTGATTCTTATGAAAACAAATTGATACAACCTACAAAACCACTCAGAAAAAAAGTGATTATCTCCATCATATGCATATTTCATTAGAGGGAGGAAATACCCAAAAAATATAGTCGAAAAAATATTGAATTTGATGAATATAATACTCAAGATCATAATGATTTGGTACATAAAGTGATTTTATATATTCCCATTGAAGATGTTGTTCTTAAAACAGAATTTTTGTATAAGAGAACTATAGGGGTTAGAGAACAAAATTGATATGTTTATTTATTCACTAAATAAGGTGACTTATTATAGAATGATTGTGACGAAACTAACAACTAATAAGAGTTAGTTGAAACATCATAATTGTAAAGAGGGAAATAATCCATAAATTATGAAATGGATTCCATCTATAATAACCATGATTGGGTTCTTGTTAATGTACCTGCTAACACAACGAATTACGTGTGAAAATGGGTATTAAATATAAAAATGACCCTATAAGGTAAAATAAATACCTATAAAATAAGAATAGGGGTGAAATGGTTTAAAACGATTCCTGGAATTGGAAATGATGAAACATTTTTACATATTTATAAGATTAAATACATCTATAATATACTTAATCTAACAGCATTTCATGAATATGAAATATATGATATGGGTTAAAAAATAGAAATAATTAATTAGAAATTTATGGATGATTTATAAATGAAAAAAATAAGGCTATATTACTCGAGGTGATTCAAAAATGTTTTTGAAGTTTCATATAACAATTTATGGATTGATGTAACCATCTGTGTCATGGTAAATTATATTTTATTGAGCTGCAAAAGAATTCGGTTTTACTAAGAATGAATGTGTTAGAGGTATTTAATAATTGATTATTGGGAATGTGGTAATCATCTTAGTAGTATATGTTGTGGAAATAAATTTTTTTTAAATGAAATTCTAGTATTAAAAATCATTTTTGGCAGGATAAATAATTGTTTCTAAATAAATGTCATTGGTAAAGAATCATATATTCTAGTGATCAAGATCATTCAGGATTGATCCAATAGGGAACTTAGAATACATCATGGTACACATTGTGAACAAATACTAAAGAGATTTATTATATAGAAATATATGAGGGTTTTGATTCCATTGTTAAGTTGTATACATTGATCTAAGAAAATGTGTCCTTTGACACAACATGATAAGGATTGAATGAGTAATATCCCATTCTGTTTTGTGATAATATCTATCTACTATTCCATGTTATATAGTTGACATGAGGTCTTATATTTCTCGATTATGGTAGAAGATATCATGATAGTCAAGGAGAACATCATTGGTCTACTGTAAAGGATTTCCTTGTTCAGATGATAAGAAATAAGAATGTGTTTATGGTGTATAGAGGATACAAGGAGTTGGTCTGTAGTGGTTATAATGATGCTAGTTTTTAAATAGAACATAATGATTTGAATATGCATTCAAGATAGATCTTATATCACAATAGAAGCGTTGTGAGATGGAAGATTTTAAAGAATCCAATTATTAAAAATTCTACAATGGAGTCTGAGTATATAGTGTCTTCTGTGGCAGCCATGGAAGCCTCGTCAATATAATTTTTTTTCCAAGATTATGATGGGATACATAGGAGTAAAATACCCTATTTCACTATATTATTCTAATACTAAACTTTTTTCCAGTTTAAAATAGCTACGGTCACAACCACAGATAATAAAACGCATTGGATGTATCCCCTCTTAATGGATTTTTTCTCATAGGGATGAATATAAAGTATGTGGAGTTCCCACATAAAAAAACACAGTGAACCCATTGAATATGGATCTATATCAATAAATGAATGGGTATAATTCTAGAGATAGTGGTTAATTAATTATTAAAATATGACTGTTTTGACTGTTGAAGTATACCTAAATTGGTTCTCTGGAACAAATTTATATGTGCTTTATGAAAACCTATATTCATTCTATTGAATACTGATGTACTTTATATCACATCATGATTGTTTTTATGTATAAAATTTAATGTTATAATGTACTAAAAATATTTTTATCTCTTTTTGGATATAGAACTTCCATTATATGATGATAATCTAGAAGTTCTATTATAATATACATAAATATATGTTCTATATCATGGTGAAATCATATTAGGAAACAAATTATTTGTTGTATATGGTGTAGAGGCTCACAATTCATTGATACACCTTCTATTGGAGTTAGTCCTTGGTAATATCTATCGTAGGATATTATGAAAGTAATACATATCAGTATGAAATCCACATTTATATGATTTATTGGATGTTCTTATATGTGGACATCAGTGTTGATCCTTATACCTTATGATATTAATTAAAGAGTGTTATATGTCATGTATATTGAATTATTGATGAATATTGTGAGGAATATGTTAATTTAGTGGTAGGATGTGTTGGGTGAATAACTAGTAATATTTTATTATTAAAAATTTATATAATTTATTTTTACATCTTATTGTTTAACAGAAGTTGATATATTATGTACTTTTGATGGAAATTAATTAGCATAAATAAATACATGTACTAGATCTTCTATCGGAATATTTTGTTTATAAATAGTAACGCAATGAGACATCCAAAACATATATTATTGGTAGAAGCATGTAAACTAATTTATTAAAGATATCATGATAGGTGGATAATAATACATAGTAAGAATTTGAATAAGGTATTATGTCATTAAGGAATTAAATTTTTTATCTATGGTTTCATTCTCATGTTTAAATATTCTAATGTTTGATATTAAAATAATTTACCATACTCCACTATTAAAGGGGATAAAATGGTCACATGAAAAGTGAATCTAGAATCATTTTAAAATATTATGTTAATATTTATTATTTAAATAATGGAATAAATGTTCTTCCAGCATTAGGATTATTAATTGTTAATGATTTTTTATTCACATATATTTTATCATATGTTATTTAGGAAAAAAATAAGATGTATTTATATTTAATAAATGTTTATTTTCTTTGTAGTGATCATAATATGTATTTATATTTTGAAAAAAAAATTTAAAAAATACAAATTTATTAAATAAGTAGACATTACTCTAGAATCGAAAAATAATATGGATAAGTCGAGGAATAACATTAATGGTCTAATAAGAAATAATGTTTATTAAATATTATTTCAATAAATAATATTTTACCGAATTCATGATATTAGAATATATCAATGCACTAAAATAAAAATATTATTATAGATATGTGGTTCTATAGGATTTACATAAATATTAAAGGGAACATGTGAAATTGATTATTTCCAAAACTAGTGGTATTTAAACCCAATTGTATTATTTTTGAGATAAATAGTTTATTTTTTCATTGAACAACGAGATCTTGATAAAATTATATCAAGACTGAGACAGTTACCTCCCCTAAAAATTTCACAATAATAGATATCAATATTCCACCACCATTCACACTCTCTTATAGAGATTACAAATATAATCCTTTGGAAATTATTCTCTGGGCAATCAATGGTGGGTGATTAAATTAGGAGGATATTCCAGGATCATTCCAGGATATTCCTATGAAGACGTTCAGATATTTTTGGAAAATGTCTGGCTAACGACAAGGGGAATCCGTTATTTATTCCTATAAAATAATTACATTATGACATATATCTATTTTCATATTCATAATTGATTAAATAATTTCACAAAATAAAATTATTAAGTCCATAAATTAATTATAAATATTATTTGACCATCTTGTTCATGGATTCTCTATACATTACATTTTTTTATTCTTTGATTAAAATCTTTTGATCATGAAATTTACCACCATTCAAATCATGGATTAGTAATAGTATAAGACCAAATGATATTTTCTGAATGATCCATATTATTCTTTTCATGCACCCATAATTTACATCAAAGGTGTTGATGATGAAGTATATGATCCTTTTAATGATACTAAAAAACCCCCAACCTTCCCACATAAACCTTGACACACCCTAAACTAAATGATGATTTAGTACTATGTAATCTACGTAATAATACTCCAAAAGTATGAAACATAAAATCCACCTCCTTCAAAAAAAATTCAAAGTTAAAATTTATAATTTAAGGGAACCAAATCAGTGGTGAAATAAATAGCTTACCAAAAATTTAGATTATAATAAACCTCATGTAATAATATTCCTCAACTATTAAAATCAGAACTAAAACCAAGATTTATGTGTAATGTCTCAAAGAATAATGAAAAAAATCAATAAAAACCGTAATAAACATCATAATACATCATTACACAATTTAATGAATGTATGATATTATTAGAATGATTATTGAATAAAAATATTGTGTGGTCTCCCCTATATTTGTAACTCGTCCAATTCTTCATAAAACTATAAGGTAATTTCCAATACCTATGGGCTAGAAAAAATTTCCATGCCATCAATGATAAATCATTGGAAAAATTAGATTCCCAAGGAAAAAATATTTTTAATATATGACATCCACATGGATGTTTTGTATGGCCAATCTATACATTGGAGTGCTATATAGGATTGAGAGTATAAATTGTAAATAGATGTAACAAAAACGGACATGAAGAACATATAAATATTAAATAAATAGAAATTTCAAGAAAAATATAGAAAAAATGGGAACCATTTAATAAGGATTATGAAAATATAGAAACATCCAAAACCGAAAATAAGAAATTAAATACCCAAACTACTTTTAATTTTACTCAAATGTCACCAATTATTTGATCAAATAATGATTCCCCAAGGAAACACAAGAAAGAGGGCCTATGTAATGACCCGTTTATTTTCAATGGAAATCCATTTCATATATCATAATCAATTTAAATTACAAAATAATGAACTATAATGTTCTATGTGACCTTTAAACAGAGTTTTTCCACTTATGTGTTGTGATTTTTTATAATCTGACTTAGATAATTGGAATAAGTTATTTATTTGGAATCTGATAATAAAAACATAATTTCTTAGAATAGTAACCTACCATTAGAAATAGTAAAAAACCATTATGAATAGTGATATGCCCTAATTGATAGGAAAATTACATATTAATGTATAAAAATTATATTAAATTGAATTTATGATGTACTTATTTTTTAAAATAAGTAAATGAGTGTTTTAAAACTGGTTTTTAATAAAAAATTATGAGATAATTGATAATAAAATTATTGATATTTATAAATTTATTTTTTATAAATGGACTTCATTTTCGGATTTTGAATGTCAAAATTTTTTAAGGCTTTTGATTTGAGGTTTTTCTAAAGTACATGAAATTTTTTATGAATAGTAAAATTCAATAATTCACGATAAGTAAAAAATCATGAATTTCTACATAATGCTTGAGTCATCGATGTTGTAAATGACCATTGGCTCTAAATCACATTATTTTATTACTATTATAGGTCAAGTAATTCTCACTATATCTTGTCTTATAATGAAATAAAAAACTAATGATTATAATATTATGAAAACCCTTCTTTCATCCACTATAACAACACTCCCCCCCTCACTCCCCCTTCTCTTCACTACTCTCAATCCATGTTACAATCCAATATTATGCCCAAATATATATCCTATATAAATACACATTCCTAGAGTCCCCTAGTCTCTTCAAAATACAAAAACATTTACCCTTAAAATGTTCTAAAAGGAGGAAGACTCAAGAGGTAAATTCCTCTTTCAAACTCTTTCATATCATTAAAGTTCATTTATTTTATTGTTTATTTACTCAACTACCTTCATCCAAATGGTATGATAACTCCAGTAACCTAAAGGTATTGTAATTATACTATTATAATGGGATTATTTATTATCTTCTCCAATTTAACCACATTTTATTTGAAATAATTGAAAACACTGTTGGAGATGTGTTGATTTAGCACATTCATGGGAAACAGTTAACCAATTTATAATATCATATATAATTCTATAAAAGATACAATTTTTGTTATGGTTGAACAAGATAATAATATATATAATATATCTTAGTTATGGTTATGTAATCCTTTTTGTAAAAATTGTATTTTTTTGTAAAGAAAAACATGTTCTTTTTAAACAAAACCCACTGATTAACCAAAACAGTTATCACCACGGTAATATGTAATAATTCATATTCCCTCTTAATATCCTTATGAATTATTACAACCATGTAATATCTTGTATTTTAAATAATAACATATAACTTAAATTATGGACAACCACTTTCATTATACCCGTTTATCGAAACACGAATCAATAATTAAAAACCAAGCAATAAAAGGGATATGAACAATGAAATCAATCCTCATAACCAATAAAAAATAACTTGAATGGACCCAAAAGAGTAATACTAAAAATTTTACATATATATTAATTTCATTAATTATTAATTAATAAACAATTTTTTTTATTCAGGTACTTAATAAATAGTGGAGAACACCACTGGATTTAATATAAGGGTTCCCCTCTATTTCAGTCTTAATAAAGATGTCCTCTATGCTATGCCATTTTTTGTGTAATTCCTAATGATGGGGTATGATTAAAATATCCTCCATACAACCATCATGACGTATAAATTATTAATAGCAAATTTTCTCTCTCAACAATCCCTTTTAGGTACACCCGACAGTATGTTGATAAACCATAACAAATTCTACCCGAACCTTCTTTGTTATTTTTTGTTTCATTTCCATTCATTATATAAAAATGGAGATATCCTATTTGTTAATGTAATTATTCTAAATTATGAGTATTTTTAAATCAATCATTTATGATGACCATTTCATCACTCTATTTTGGGGATATAGATGTTTTTTAATGATTCCCTTCATTGAACATTTCGATAAGAAAACTTGTTTTAAGGGAACTTCCTGATTTTTTACCCTAATTTTAAGAAAACTATACACTCTATATTAATAAACCATTGTATTTCTAAAATCATTATTTTTATTATCAAAACCATATTGATTAAATTAAGGTTTTATATAAAATATTTTCAAATTTTTTATTTCAAAGGCTCACCAATATTTTCATTAAAAAATAGATAAATTGATTTAATGCTAATATTTATAAAATAGATTTATTATATGTTGTAACATCTATTTTACATAAATTACCTAGTTATATATTTATTTTTCCTTATGAACATCCATGTTTGTTTTAATTCCTTCCATTCATGGACACATTCATGGTATACCAATTAGTTTTTCTTTAAGATATGATTGTCGAACCCAATATTTACCATGGGTACCCATTTGTTTATGTAAGGATGAATATGTATTAAAATTTATGTGGAATTAATATCCATGAAAAAGTTCATATGGGTGCACCCAGAGAGCGATCCAATGCATTGGGTAATGTTATGTCATATGAGATGTGATGTAAAATGGGATTGGCAGTTATCCTTGACATGGACTATTATGGTTAACAAGAGTGGAGGTTAGCATTGACCTGTATAACTATGGGAAAAATGATTGGCGGTTATCCTAGACCCATACTAATATGGGTGATGGTATTGGCGGTTTCCCATGACTCTTACTAAAGACATGTTTTACGATTCTTCCACATTTATTTGATTCAATATTTATATGATATTATTTTATATGTTTCATGATTTTGATATCATTATGCCATGCCTCCTAACTCTTGTGATTATGTTGTATTATTATGTTCATTACATTACTAGGATTTTTATGACATCCCTTTTGTAATGAGTTCCTCAGGGTACCCTTTTCAGATTTCTGTTCTCAAAGGAAGTTAGGAGATCTTTGTGGGGATTAAAAATGAAGTGTTTTTTATCCCCACGTTTTATGTTTTCTGTACCTAGTATTCCAACCTTCTAGAATTAATGATCCATGTCTTGTACTCTAATTTATAATTATTTATAAAAATATGAATTGTTATATGAAATGGATATGGTTTCAATAGTTGGTATCAAAAAATGGTCTATTTATTTTTAGAGATTAGCAATAGATCACTTTAGTGAGAAAATTAAGGATGAGAAAAATTATAAGAAAACACCCATATGTTCTAGTAAGTATAGTGCATGTGGTTTATCATGAAAATTTGACCCGGTCTTGATACAAATAGGTAAATGCGTATCTGGCACAGATGTAACTAGGATTAAAAACTCCAACAAGGAGTCTCTAGCTTGACCAAGGGTAACCTAGTACATGACAACTTGCCTTAATACACTCTTAATATTTACACTCCACTGAAATATTCTTTGGTAGATTCGGTAGATAAGTAAAAACCATTAACAAAGGTAAAAAATCCCATAACAAAATAATTTAATAGATATATTTAGGACAACCTAGATTTAAACCTAAGTAATCACATGTTAGGATATACATCTATATTACAAGTTTATACTTTTATGTTCAATATTTATTTTTTATTATCAATAGCTAAATGTTTAAGCCCTCTAATTGAATGTTCTTTTTCTAAATTAATGGAGAGAAATAAAAGATCATGTTCTAAAAATCAATGTGATTCTCAATGTGAGGATTTCCGTAATGATATGGCTGATATTACAGGAACATGTGATCATAACTTTATGAAAATACATGCTTAGTTGGCTTCAATAATGAATAATAACGTCAATCATGCAGAACAACTTCCCCCTCCATGGAAAGAGAAAGTTCTTGTAAAATCCATCATGTGGAAAATGTCTCCAATTTTTGCCGGATGTTATAATCCCCTCTTCATAGAATAGTGGATTAACTCTAGTGATACCCAATTTTTTGTCCTACATGGCTCTTAAGAAGAGAATGTTGTACTAGCTATTAATAATTTTGATGGGGAAGCTGATCAGTGCTAGAAACTGATCGGTAATACATTATCCCAAGAGAAAATTGATTCCATGAATTGGATGGAATTCTATAGGATGATTTTTAACAAATAAATTCCTTGAACCCTCCATCTCAAGAGGGAAATAGAGTTTCTCGGACTCATGCAAGAGTAATATGACACTATCGTGGCGTATGAAGAAAATATTAAAAGTATTTCAATGTACACCTATAGATTTGGCTTGAACCCTAAATACTGGGTAGACATCTATTTTAGCATAATAATTATATATCTACCAAAATCTTCGGTGATTAGAGGATTTGACAGTTATGAAGACATTTTCTGTTGCATACTGAAGGTTAAAATGGATTTTGGAGACACATAGTTGTCTTGTGGGCCTGGGGAATAGATGTAAAAAATGGATAACATGGGTGGTTTGAAAAAAAATAACATGATGGAATGAATCCTGACTTTAACCCTTGTTAATGATGAGTGAGGAATCATCCTAGGAACTATCTAAATTCAATCAATAATTGATTCAAATGTGGAATGTTTGGTCATTTAGCTAATAAATGATGACAGGATATGAAGAAACATTCTAATAAATAATAAGAAAAGAAGTTTCAGACCATCACCCACCCTTTAATTCAGTGTCACAACTACAAGGAGCATGGGAAATATAGGGACAATTTCCCTACGCTGATGGCTATCAGTGGAAATCTACAACAACCTCCAAGGAAACAAGGATGGGATTTTTCTATCACTACTACTAAGGTGGAGTCAGACAACGATGTGGTGACAGGTACACTGGTTATTTATTCATGAATAGTGAACATACTATTTGTTTGTATTTATATGCATTATTTAATATATTGTATGTTTTGTAGAACTATTCACGCACCACCTCAAAATTTAGAGGAAAAGATGCTTATGAGAACAACTAATGGGGAAATTATTTTGTTAATTGTATATAAATCCTGCCTGGTTAATTTTTTGTGACTGAACATCCTAGAAATTTTTTTCATACATCATTTTGAAACGTTTGACGCAATATTGGGATTTTAATGGCAATAATTATACAAGGACATCATCAAATGTTTGGAAATAGAGACCACTCTTCACATCCCAAATCATACTCTAATTATTTACATGTATGAGGGGGAAGATTAATCTTCATTAAAATCAACGTCTCTAGTGTAGATATTGTTACATTATGAGAAATAATATCTAGATCAAATGATTAGTAAAAAGGTGGGAATCATTCTGGAAGACATGCCCATCGTGAGGGATTGCACAAATGTATTTTATGAAGAGTTCCATGGTGATCCACTTAATATTTTGGTTGAGTTCTCAAGTTAACTTATTACTGGATATCTAACTATATCAAAGACACCTTATTGAATGTCCTCTATAGAGCTGGAAGAGATGAAGAATTTGTTACATGAGAATCTGATGAAGGGTTTCATATAACTGTGTGCTTCACTGTGGGATGATTCAGTCTTCTCTATCAAGAAGAATTATGGATCAATGATCCTCTACATTGATTATCTTGATCACAATAAAAGCACGATAAATAACAAGTATCCCCATCCATGTATAGATGACTTGATCGAACAACTTCATGGGGACAATAATTTCTATAAGATAAACTATCAGTCGGGATATCATTGATTAAAATAGAGGAAATAATATATTCCCAATACTTCCTTTGGAACAAGGTATAGAAAATATGATATCATAGTTATAGACTTTAGACAAACAAATTCTATAGTAATTTTCTTGGATTTAATGAATATAGTAATTAGAGATTATCTCGAAAAAATTTTGGTGGTCTTTATTGGTTGTATTCTGTTATACTCCAAGATAATGGGGGAATATGGGGAGTATTTGAATACTATGTTAAAGGAATTACCAAGAGAGAAGTTGTATGGATGGTATTGTAAATGTCTTTTCTGGATAGAGGGTGTATAATTTATGGGGCATATTATCACCAAAAAAGGTAATATATATGGACCCTTCCAATATAAATGCAATTGAAAAGTGGCCCAGCCAAATTCAATAACGGATATCCTCAACATATTAGGTCTAGCTAGTTATTATAGAATATTTTTGAGAAACTTTTCAGGATTTTCAAACACAATGAACAAGATGACAGAAAAGGGAATAATGTTTATCTGGACTCAAGAATGTCAACAATGTTTCATGGAGTTGAAAAAGTATCTTATCACTATTACAGTACTCACACTCCAAACAAGTGAAGAACTATTTCTATGGTATAGTGATGCTTCAAAGTAGGGCTAAGTCTGTGTGCTGATTCGAAATGATAATTTCATAGACTGCAACTCATTGAATCTGAAAATACACGACCATAACAATCTACGCATGATCTAGAATTTGTGGTGGTTATCTTTGAATTGAAAATATTGTATTAATATCTCTATGTGGAGAAGTGTGAGATATATATTGATCACCATTGTCTCAAATATATAATCACATAGAAAGAGCATAATATGAACCAACGAAGATATATTGTGCTCATCAATGATTATGAATGATCAATCCTCAACCATCTACCTAATGAAAAAAAATTGGAAGATTATCTAATTAGAATGGGTCATGCATCATTAACAATTATGATAATTGAAATGGGTAAAATCATTAAAGAATTTCATAGGATAAACATGGGAATCATTATGTTTGGAACATCATAAATCCTTTCTCAAATGTTTTCTCAAACATCCCTATTTTATTGAATAAAGGATTCTCAAAGAAAAGATGTGGAAATTCAGAAAAGGGTGGAAGCTATTAGAAATGGAAAATCCTCAAATTTAAAAATTGTTGATGAAGGAGTTGTCAGATTTGGGACACAATTATGTGTACCATATGATACAGATGTAAAAAATGAGCTTCTAAATGATGCACATAGCACACCCTTTTCTATCCACCCAAGGATCCAAAAGATATATATAGATTTTTGGGAAATATTTTATGGGAATATATAAAAAGGTATATTGTAAAATATACATCAAATTGATTTGTATGACAATAAGTGAAGGCTGATAGGAAAAAGTCTATTTGGATGATGAAACAACTACCTGTACCAACATAGAAGTGGGAGAACATTACCATTGACTTTGTCGTTGAAATACCAAGGACATTAAGAGCAAACAATACTATATGAGTCATTGTGGATAGTCTTAATAAAAAACCACACTTAATCACAATTATACATGACTAATCACTAGATGAAATTTCAATGATTTTCTATCAAATAACATGTAAGGATCCATTGAGTACCACTATCAACTATTTCTGATCGTGAACCATGATTCACCTCAATGATCTAAAAAATCCTCCAACATGATATAAACACTAAACTGTACTTCAGTATTCCCTATCATCCTCAAATTGATGGACAATATTAACAAAATATTTAGACAATGGAAGATATGTTGAGAGGAACTTCCATGGAATTCCAAGGCGGATGGGACAAACATCTTCTACTAGTTGAATTTTTCTACAACAACAGTTTCCACTCGAGCCTCTCAATGGAACCTTATGAAGCCCTTTATGGGAAACATTTCAGTTCAATGATGTGTTGGGATGATGTCGGTGATCATAAGCAGCTAGGACCTAAAATGGTTGAATAAATAGTGGAGAAAGTGAAACCATTTTGATGCATATCAAGGCAGCCCAAAGTCGATAGAAGAGTTATTTAGATAACTGTTGATTATACCTCAAGATCAAATATTGAGACAAGGTATTTCCTTGAATATATCCATGGAATAAGTTCATTAGGTTTGGGAGGAAAGGAGAGTTAAGACCCAAGTATATCAACCCCTTCGAGATCCCAGATCGATTCAGAGCGATGTCCAATCGAATGGAACTTCCACCTACCATATCAAAATTAAATTATTTCTTTCATGTATCCCTCTCATGGAAGTACATACCAGACCTTTCACATGTAATCTTTTCAGATGTGGTATAGTTAGAGGATTATCTTTCTTACAAGGAGAAACCAGTGAAGATCTTGGATCGTAGAGATAAAGATCTATATAACTAGTCTACTGACCTGGTAAAATTATTGTGGTGGAACCACAAGTATGAAGAGGATACATGGGAACTAAAGGAGGAAATTAAGAAAAATAACCCCCACCTATTTTTGGTTAATAATGTAAAAAAAATTCGAGGTATAAATTTCTCAATGGGGAAGAATGTAATGACCCAATGTTTTTCAATGTAAATTCATTTAATATGTTATTATTATATGAAATCACCACATAATGAACTAATAAGTACCATGTTACCATTAAACATTAGGTTTTCACTTTTGTGTATGGAAATTTGAAAATATGACATACACGGTTGCGATCAGTTAGGTATTTGATGTCCGATAAAAAACATTAATTTTTTTCAAATAGTAACATAACCATATGAATACTAATGTTTGATAATGAATATGAACTAATTAATAGTAACATTACCTATGATACTATAAAAATATTATTTAACTAAAAGTATGATGTACTAATATTTTAGCATATGTAAATGAATGTTTTCAAACATTTTTTTAATAATAAATTATCAGCTTAATTAAATATTAAATTTATCCTATTTAAAACATTATTTTTGAAACATGGAATTTGTTTTTGGATTATAAAAATAAAAAAAATGGTTGGGATATATTTTGAGATTTTTCTAAAATATTTGAATTTTTTATGAATAATAAAATCAGATAATTCACGATAAATGTTATAACCTGATTTTATGCAAAATGCTTGGGTCAGGGATGATGTTAATGAAAAATAGGTAGAACAAACATGAATTTATTACTATAATAGTTCATGTACTACCTACTATTTCATGTTCTAAAAATAAATAACAAACTAATGATTAAAATATTATAAAAACCCTTCCCTCCTCCAATATAAATCCCCATGTCACCCCCCCTTCTCATCATTACTCTCATGCCTTGTTCATTTCCAATATTTTTCATAAATCATTCCCTAATCTCCTCCCCCATTTCAAAAGGACCCTGGTCTCTTTAAAATACAAAATCCTCTCCCATTATGTGGTTCTCAAAAAAGGTAGACTCGAGAGGTAAATTCATCATTCCAACTCTTTCATTTCTTTTATGTTCTTTTCTTTTCTTGTTTCATTCCCCACCCACTGTCACCCAAATAGTATGATCACGATAGTAACGTACAAGAACATTAATTATATTATTCTAATTTTATTAATCATTATATTCTCTCATTTTCCCATATTTTATTTGAATAAGATGAAAACACCATTATAGATGTGTTGATTTAGCACATTTAGGGACATTATTTTATAAATTTCTACTATGATCATTAATTATGGTAATGAAAACATCTGTGTTATGGTTTAACCATATTAATATATAAGTAATATATCTTAGTTAAGGTTATATAATCCAATTTTCACAAATCGTATTATTATATAAATATAAACATGTTCGTTGTAATCAAATCCCACTGATTAACAAAAATTGTTATCACTACGGATTAATGTAATACTTCATCTTCAATCCAAAAAACCAAATGAATTATTACTACCATATATTCTTCTAGATGTTCAATAATAACATAAAACATAAATTTTGTACATCCAAATTCATTATAAATGTTTATCTGAACAAGAATCAATCATTAAAAACCAAGAAAGAAAACCAACACGAACAATGAAATAGATCATTATAACCAATAAAATTGGACTTGAATGAACTAAAAAGGTTATAATAAAAAAATTACATATATATGAGGATCTTTACTTGTTAATTAATAATCATAATTAGATTATTCAGGACATTAATAACAAGTACAGAACACCACCAGATTTGAGGTAATGAATCCTCCCCATTTCACTCTTAATCAAGATGTCCTCTATTCTATGCCATTTTATGTGTAATTCCTAATTATGGGTAATGACTATTAACCTCCTCCATAATTCATTCATTATTTATAAGTGATGAAAAACCCTATCTTCTCTCATTAATCCCTAATAGGTACACCCAAAACCAGGCTAATAAACCGTAACTAATTATACCTGAACATTCATTATTCATTCAAGTTTCCCTTATCATTCATTATATAAAAATGGAGTTATCATATCAGATTATGAAAATATTATAATTTATTTTAGTTTTAAAAATTTTATTTCAAAAAAACGTTTCATTACTATGTTTTGGGGATATACATACTTTTAAAATATTCCCTCCATAGAATATCTTTTTAAGCAAAACTATTTTAAGAAACATCTTAAAATTTTATCCAATTTCAGGTGAACTATATCCTAATTTTATGAAATCATTGTATTCATAAAATCAGTTTTTTTTATCATAAAAACTATCCTTGTTAAATTTATGTTGTATATAAAATATATTCCACTTTTCTATTTTGATGGATATATAGTATTTTCCATAAAACTGTACAAATATTTATTAATGATAATGTTTCTAAAATACATTTTTTATATAATGTCAATTATGATAGAAATCACTTTAAAATATTATATTCCTATTTTACCATATGAAATTCCATTAATGTTTTAATACCTTTCATTCCAGGGACTCATTCATCATACTCCATTTGGTTATGATTTATGTCATGATAGCGGTACACAATTCATTCCATGGGCACCCTTATATTTATGTATGGTTGATTATGTATGATTACATATTTCCGAAGAATATTAATGAAAATGTTGAGGTGGGTGTGCTCAGATAGTTCCCTAATGCATTGGGTAATGATATATCTCATGAGATGTGATGTGAAATGGGATTGGTAGTTAGCCTTGACCCATACTACTATGTGATTTCAAATTGGCAGCTAACATTGACTCATACTACTATTGGGAATGGGGTTGGAGGTTTTTAATGACCCGTACTACTATGGGAAATAGGATTGGTTGTAATCCATGACTCGTACTAAATACATGTTTTAGGATTCATCCACATTTATATGATTATATGTTTTTATGATCCCATGTTTATATGATATGATTTCATAAGTTCCATGCTTTTGATAACATAATGTCATGACTCCAAAATCCTGTTACTAAGATGTATTCTTATGTTCATTCCCTTATTGGGCTTTTAAGATCATCCCTTTGGTTTATTTGGTCACCAGGGTACCCTATGTAGTTGTAAGGGCTCAAAGGAAGTAAGGAGCTCTTATGGAGATTAAATAAAGAATTTTTTTCCCCATGTTTTATGTTTTATGTACCATGTCTTCCAAGACACTAGATTTTACAATAGTTGGCTTGTATTATGATGTATAATTATGCATAAAAACATGTAATGTTTTATGAAAAAGACTAGGGTCATTATATCCTTATAAATTTTATTCATATTGAATATGAATATAAACCTAAAATGTATATAATCATGAGGTTGAATCCAATTATATATCCTCCAAACACCGAGTGATTAACCATCAAAAGGATATTTATTTAATGATAGTTTAAAATATAATAAAAACAAATACATTTCGTAAACTAAATTGAGTACATGTCATGTGTATTTAATGAATAAAATAATTTAACTAAAAAATTTTATTTTTACTTTTATGAATTTATTTTATCCTATAACCATGTCTGATGAATTCAGAAAATGTGTTCCCACAACTAATTCAAAATCCCACAATTTATATATATATATAATTCTATTACATATCTCAAAAAAGAAAATCGTAAAAATAATTTTTAATAAAAATAATATTATAGATAATTTTTATGGGGATATTTAAATATATTTCATTGAATAATTGTTATACTAAAAGAGAATAAATTAATGTTCCACACTCTCGTGAAAAATTTGGGAACATTGAAAACATGTGATGACCTAAAATTAGGGAAAAAAATTTAGTCCAAACATAATACTATGTTTTACTATCCATTAAATATTCCTTAAAATGTTCAACATGTTGAATAGAGTATACCATAATGTTATGAGCAGTTTATCTTTATCCAAATGTAGATGTAGGATATCAAAAAAGGGTAATAACATCAAATAATATATATATTATACAAACCCATCCTCACCTCCTAGAACTTGTTGATGTTGACAAGATTAATTTATAATGTAAAATAAAATAAAATATTACCTATATCAATTAAAATTCCATATATTTTTTATTTTAAATAAACAAGGAATAATCAAATTGTATAATTATATATAGGAACCGCATTTTAGATTATTCCAATTAGTCCTTTGAAAATATCTTTCAGGAAATAAATATATAAAACTAATTTCCTAAATCATTAACACATATATATTATCAGTTTCATCCAATAAACTAATCAAATAATCAAAAAAATCATTATAAATTCCATTCATATTTCATTAAATCCCATTCCACATAAGAGGAAACACTAATAATTTTAAACAATAATCACATGTAGGGTATTTTCGAATAACTATTCTTGAGCATATAATCATGATGAGGAAATACTAAAGAAACAATAATAAGTTGATGAAAATAATATAATTTAATTAGATATTGAATAATATATATGTATATACAAACAATAATTGGTTTAAAACATGAAGGATTAATCCTAGAGAAACATAAAATTATTCATTTCATTTATTAAACATGATACTAAAACACGTAATTAGGTTAGCAGGAACCCATTTTTTCTATGAAAAACCCTATAAATGACAATAGAACCATGCAATTTTCTGAATAATTGATCACTACATCTATTAAATAGTATTAGGGAAAACCATTATTAAGAAGAAAAAAATGGGTACATGATACAAAGTAGTATTCCATGGAGACCAAAAGTAAATACATTAAGATATCACTTGAATTCACCATGGAATATATAATATAGGATGGATATAAGTTCTATAGGTTAAGGATTTAAAATAGGGAAGCAAGGAAGAAAATAAGGGTTTAAAAATTTAAGGGGTTGGATAATAATTTATTTATTTTAAAGGTATGTGTACGAAACACTATTTTTCCTCTATTTCATTCATCAAAATGTCGTAATTATATAAATTTTGGTCATATTATATATTTATATTAAATGTATTTTTTTATTGATATATGATAAATAAAATATTTTAAAATATTTGGAATTAAATTTTTTCTTCAAGAATATTTTTATCATTAGTCATTCGGTATAGAAATTACTATTATTGGTTGTTGTAATTCCTTATCTCAGTTTGTAGGCATTGTGTGGCGATCAAATAAAGTAAGTCTCTACTATACCATAGGCTCACCTCTAAATAACTCTATGGATATAGGGTGTTATCATGGGTAGAATAAACCCTCATATCGTAGTTCACAATAACAAATAAAAATGAATAATTATAATCCACAACAAATATAAAATTATAGAGAATAAAATAAACACAATAGTCCATAATAAATAAAATACAACATAAAATAATATAGACAATAAAATTCTATTGATCTTTTCATATATTAAAATAAAAGAGAAAATAAAATACACGGGGATCTATAATAATCCTTGATCATCACCATAACCTAATCTCTACATCCCATCAGATCAATATGGCTTTCTCAACTACCTATCACTTATTACCAATATAAACATCTAGAAATGATTAATTCTCATATACCAAAGTTTCATGGACACATGGGAAATGTATGATCTGAAAAAAGTAGGGAACCACCAATGTAGTCTAAGAAATTACCAATAAATATTGTGTACAAATCAGGATGTGGAATTTTCCAAAAATAAATGCATCATTGGAAGTGTAACAAAATAACTTATTTATTTTTCTTATTAAACCATTTATCAATGTAATGATCTAAAATATCTTTATCCATTTATATGGTGTCCTTAAAGACATCACACAACTATGAAAACCCATATATAATAAAATTTAAATGGAAAAATTAAGAAGGGTGTCAAAACCTATAGGGGGATCAATGATAAAACCCTGAAACCAACATATCCTCTTGAAACAAAGGATCAAATAAATGGGACAAAAATTTATAAAACTTATGGATCCAAATATATGTTATAGAAAAAATGGTATCCTAGATCAATTTTATTTAATGAAATATTACGTTACATTGGTGGACCACACATCTGACATACCCATATAATGTCCTATTCCATGGAAACCCAAACTGTGTGCTTGAAAAGATGTTCATATCATGGGAGTATGTCCCATGAATCCCATATATCTCAAATACATCTCACTTGTTAGCTTATCGCATAAAAACTCATATCATGTAACTGATTGTATCCGCTCATGTTCAAAACCTATCATAATCACTACTATAAAAATCTCACATAATTTTTATAGTTTCTATAGTGGAACCTACAATAATATCTAAAGATGTCCTCCATACACCCACTCACATGGGTATATACCTAACCTGGGTGACCACTAGAGTACCCTTGGTCCAATCCTGTTTAGAACATCCTATTGGGTTCTTTTATCATATTATTATCACTCAATTACAAACCCAAAACTCATAGGGGATTAGGTCCCCCAATATAGTTATAACATTATCTCACAACATTATTGGTCTTATAGATATATTAAAAAAATAGAGTTGGCATTTTGTCAATACCATTACCTAATCACCGTGGGTCAGTACTCATTCCGAACATATTCTAATAATACCCAAGTAACCACTAAATTTTTTTATATCTCAAGGGTATGAAACAATCCCACATACTAATCTTATTATCCTAAAGACACAAATGAATCTAATCGTTTTGGTATATAATATTCAGGGCCACTAATTATATTTCATAAAATTACTTCTACATGGAGGAAACTAAGGTAACCTATATAAATTTATAAAATGAATAAATCATTTAATTATGAAGCCTCATTTTATATGTATTAAATTAATCACATATATAATCATGGATTTTTCCATCTATAGTTATGGAAGTTAATATATAACACAATCTCCCTTGTACTCCATACACATTGTTCAGTTCATCGATAGAATTTAATTAAAAATAAAAAAATTATTAATAAAAATCATCATCATAGGTTGAGATACGACATATAAAATTTAATAAAAATAAAAATAATTATGATTGATTATAAAAGGGACCACATACACCAATAGACTAGTCATTTACTTCAATATCTTACCGATAAATCTTACCTATGCATGTCTAGGTCCATCTGGGAACTTCTTTTTCTTTTGGGGCCCTAATTTCTGGAATAACATCCAAAAAAATATATTATGACAATTAAAATAGATTTAAAAAATAACTCAATTTAATTTATATAATCATAAATTACTAGAATCTCATCAAGTATCACAACATTCAAAACCCCTATGAAGTAATTCATGGTCCACTGTAAAATTGATCTCAAACCTATTAGATAAAAAATAAATAATTCCTAGTATCATAAAATAGGTGAAATAAATTTAATTCTTTCCAAACCCCTTGAAATATAAATAAGTGAGGTTCCATCAGAAAAACATAATGTGATTGTGTGCCGATATCATCTCAGATCCTCCTCAAGGGATTCAACGAAAAAACCCACTCAAACTAATCCAATTCCACCATGAAAAAATTAAACCAATAAAAAAATTGATAAAAGTTAATAAGGATAATGGAGAAAAAATAATTATTGATAGGTTGGGAGAAAATGACCATAAAAATTCAAAATCAAAGAATGATCTCCAAAAATTAATATACACAAGATTAGGTGGAGGTCCCACTGAGAGCCTCCAAACCTGTTGACATTCTTAAATAAGAATGAAAGTGGTAGATCTATTTGATAAAAAATAATCATGGTTAATTAAAAACGTGAACCCATGGTTTATTAACTGAACATTCTAGGATGGAACCCCATGATTCTAATCATTTACACTTGAAGTCCATACTTCATGGTGTGAATTGCATGTAGAAGGTCATTTCAATATCGTATTATATTCGACTACCCTCTAAAATATTATTTAACAATTCATAAATCCCCGAATGATTAAAAAAATTGAAACATAATGTGATCCATCCCACTAATCCCATGATCCTCACTAAAATAAACACTATTATTTTGCATTAAATTTTTATTAAATAGTTTAATAAATAATTAACAAGGTATACTCAATATATAAAATAAAATATTTGTGTCACATTAATGATAGATAATATTTCTAGGTTTTGTGTTTTATTGAAATATGATCATATGATACATATTATATGTCAATCGTACCACTTAATTGAGCGTTAATAAAGTACATTAATTACTCTTGGTAATATATTCATGATAAAAATCACAATCAATCCCTTACCTGAAATAATTATCTTCTCATAATTAAGGCATATGAAAAATTATTCACAACTAAGGGTGAGAAATAACTCACTCACTATGGTTATTTAAAAAAGAAAATATTTAAAATATATAAAAACTATTGGAAATAATTATTCATCAAAATGGAAAACATAATTTAATTATTTCTTCATTATAACATGAATATTTTCTTTCTCATTAAAATACAAAAGGATTTTCATAATATAAAATTACACATAGTTATTTCAAAATATTTATAAGGAATATATTTTAAATATTACTAACAAAAATGAATTATAAGCCTATAATATTTTATAAATTAATAACATCCATATACAATTCCAATATTTTATTTCTAAATATAAATTAAAAATATTTCCAAATTGAATAAATAGAATGTTTTTTCAAAAAAAGCACATGTGTAAAAAACTATGAGGAAAATTGAAACATTGAATTATTTACATGAAACATAACGAGTTCTTAAAAATATTATCTTGTGGTTTATGTTCATATAATATTACTCAACTTTTAAAAATGTTAAATATCATAATTCTTGTAAAAAAATTTATAGCATGACAATTTTTTCTATATAATTTCATAAAACATTATTTTATAATAAAAGAATTTGATTTTAAAATTTTTTACAATGTAAAATACATCTGAATATATGAATGGTTATTTAATGAATGTTTATTAAATATGGTTGTTATGAATTATAAAAGTTAAATTATAAAATGTATAATTAAAAAATAAATAAAATTTATGGAATATATATTAGAACGAAAATTAATGTTATTAGTGAAATAAACCTAGAATATCAATGATGAATAGAGTTCATGTCCATGTACTATATAATATGTAATCCATGATGATAAATAATTTTCAATGTAAACTAACTGTTTTTGGCATAAATATATAAAATCATCATAGATTATTTTTATACACTATAAATACATGTTTAAAATTAATTCCATACATATAATTTAAAATATAAAAAGGGATATTTGTTTGTAATTAATTTGAAATAATAAATTTATAATTTATACTAATATTTTAAAAGAACTCTCCTTATATAAAATTAAAATTTTAAACTACATGGAATAATATTATTATAGAAATATATTTTATAATGTGATAATATAAAAATCAAGATTCCCATAACTCCTAGTTTTGAAGGAATATCAATATAATGATATTTAAAAAGAAATAGAGATGTTTTCTCAAAACGGTTAAAATTGGAATTTTTATATAAAATTATCTTCAAAATAATTAAATATTCATAATTTATTGAAAAACATTTTTTGAAGAAATTAACAGTTAAATTGAGGGTTCTGGATAATTAAATATAAAAATATGGAAAATAATTTTTTTCTGTAATAGTAAAAAAATATTTTTAAGAAAATATCTATATTCTCTTAATATTATTTTTTTTAAATAATGGAAAATAATTTTTTATCTAAATAAATCCCTCTAAAATACAGTTCATAAAATTCGATATCATTTTCCCTTTATATTCTATTACAAACTAATTGTAATCAAAATCTACTTCTTGGTGAAAAAAATAGTACTAATTCACCATAAACCCTCTCTCTCTACAATATCAAAATATTTACATTTATTCTGAATGAAATGAGAAAGTTCTTCTTATTCAAATCTATATAGTATAATATATAATTCTAAAAAATTTATTTTATGACACTATTACAGTGACACATGCATGAAAATGTGTTTATCATCTTAAATAACATTTACCACCAATGATAGCCCAAACACTGATTTTGTATAGAAATTTATTTTTCCAATTCATGATCCATTCATGTTTTTTATCTAAACATACTAGTTCTCCATCCTCAAATATTTACATATGTAAATTCTAATTGAACAATCAAAAGAAGATGTAGACCTTTTTATTTGACTAGTTTGTATGACATATGAAATCATAAACTATACAGAAATTTTAAGCCAAATTAAACACATTATATATATATATATATATATTTTACTTTTTAATGCCTAAAAATTTAATTGATAGGATAAATAATCCTTTGTGGTCTACTATAATGAGTTATGTATGGACATATATCAATTATCAAGCCTCTATCATCTGTGTATCCTGATGTGATGTCATATATATATATACATTATTTTTATATGTTCTTTTCATACCTATAACTATGTGTGATAAAAAAAATTATGATGACACGCCAACTATAGCCATTTTTCACCATCTCTTCTGAAGTCATGTGATATGTGAGTCATTGCTTAATTTTAACAATTAATAAACAAATGATGTTTAGGGTATCAAAATCATTGTTGGGATATTATTTTTTAATGATGTGTTATTTTCAATCCGGCAGAAAAAGAAGGAGGATGATGGGTGAAAATAGTAACATTTTTTAATTGAATTGTAAAATAATATAGTCAATGAATTATTTATATAAACACACACACACACACAGATATATATATATATATCTGATCCAAAATAAAAACCATTAATTATTCATTATTAAATCATGATATTAATTTCTATTTTCATTAGAAATTATATATATATATATAATTATTTATATTTTAAATGAATTCTACTTGGAAGTAAATATAATTTCATTTAAATGTTAATCAAATATTCACAGTTATTTAAATCTATATTTTTATTATACATAATGTAATATATGATTAAATTTTATTATATTAGTATAATTTTGTTGTAACAATATCATATACATTTATATATTTATATTAAATATGTAATAAATATTATATTTTTAATGAAATTTAATATTATGTGTACCAATTAATACAATAAAAATAAAATATTTTATATAAAAAATAAATATCACATCACTATTAAATCAGTTTATACCCATCTTCATGTGAAGATTTTTGTTTACGATTATTTCCAGTCTTATTGGTATATTATTGAAAGAATCATCCCAAGATTTTTTCTTAGAGGACCAACATGGTTATGTTAAGGGACAAGGTATTTATGGGTCTATTAGTATTTTTCAAGAAAATGTTAGATATCTTAACAAACATTCCATTGGTTGCGACATTATCATATAATTTGATATGGATATATCATGTGATCATCTTGAGTAGAGATTTATCATTATTGTGATTAGAATATTGGGTTTCTATGAATAGTTCAGTGATTTGTGTTATATGTACTAGTGTTCTCCATGTATCTTTATTACACTCATGGGGAATGGTTTTGGTTTTTTCAAGAATGTGTGTTGTTTTAGATATGGGGGTCCATTATATCCTTTTCCATTCTTATTGGCTCAATAGGATCTCTACAAGAACATCAATCATTTAATTCCAAATATGAATATTTATCCATTTATCAATAGATAGAGAGGTAATATTTTCTCTCAGCTTATATTTTCTAGTTATGTCCTTGTGTTTAGAAATATAAGGATAACATCCTTAATAAAATTCATGGACATCAAGTAGACTTATGGAAAACATAGTGGTAAAAGCATCGATATTCTGAAGAGTATTGTTTTTATTTCAAATAAATTCTCGGGTCATCGCTCTGGAGGAATTTAGGAGATATTCATGATTCCCAATATATCTCTTACTATGACAATCCTCAATGATACAATTTAAAATGGTAGGATTAATGAGATTCTATTTTATTTTGTCATCAACATGATTACATGAAGAATTAGAAATTGGAATAAAAAGTATATATATATTGGATGTAGGGTTAAATTAATAAATAGTGTGTTTTCTTCTATTCCAATGAATTTTCAATTGATCATTAGGCCTCTAAAAGAGAAAATTACAAAGATGGAATGTATCATGAATTATTTTATCTTGGATTCTGAACATGAGGGATGGTTTCACTTGGATTTGTGGAAATGTATGGCATCCTTATTGAAGATGGAGGAGTTGGCCTCTATAATATTTTGGAAACTACGAACACCATACATGATCAACAAGAATGGGAAGTAGTAGAATGAAAATAATTAATGTCAAGATTCATTTGTGGTATAAATAGTGAAATATGGGGGTAATGGATAGGAAATAGGGTGTTATTAAGACAATATAAATTTATGCTGGCTCATTTGAAATACAATCTATATTATTCTTAATGGGTGATTGGAAGAGGGGATATCAATCATTGGAAGGAAATATTTTTGGGGGATAAACTACTTTTTATAAGGTTTCATATCTCTATGATATATTTTAAGCAGTCCATCATACATAAAACCTTCATAGACTGCATTCTTAAGGAGGATAAAATAGTATTTTTTATATCATATTCTTGGTTGATTCACATTACTGGAGTTGATTTATAGGTTCTTCATTTCATCACTTCTACAACCGGTATTTCAGACACATATTTAATGAACAAAGAATCCCGAAGGAGTGGGATTCAAAACTATGGTGTTAAGAACTCCCAATGAAAATGAACATTCTCATACACCGAATAAGGATCCATGGTAATCCCCTATGTAATAACATTCACTACAAAGGTGCCACCTTAGTCTATCGATATTTCTAATACACCATCTATTAGATGGAATCCATGAATTAACTTTTTTTGAGTGAATAGGATAGATAATAATGGGATTTAGTTGTATTTTAATGAATTTTATATGGGATATATTTAACATATTTACCCTTTAATGTGTACAAGGAGAGTTTCCTCAAAATATGGATATTCGGGTTCATGTTCTTATACTAGAGGCAGTCATCTGGTTTCTTGGGAAAGCCCACAATGCAACTAGGGAGAGTGTCTATCTCGGTTTTATCTACATCAACCTCAGTATGAAGGCGATGATCATTGAATTGGATCCACATGTTCATGGAGGATAATATTTTTCCCTGCATCACAGTTTTCTTCCCATGTTACTGATGTCCATTCGAACTTCATAGGTAGTGAAGGGCCGATGGGTTTGTGGAATTCCATCATACATGGGATTAAAAATAAATGATGATGGATCCTTCATGGATCAACTCATGGGGGTGGTCATAAGATGAGATATGGCTATGGTTCGATCCTTCTTGGGTTCCTTAATTTTTTGGTCTGATAATGCAATTGGTGCGAGGTAAGAGCTATCTTCAATGGTATTTATCTTTTCGATATTCTTAACAATGTTGTTGATGAAATTTAATTGGACTGTGAAACATAGGTTCAGATCCTCCATGGGATATTAAACATAACCTGGAATTTGGATTAATACGTCAGGATGTATAAGTTACTTATCAAGAAGGAAAACAATTTTCGGCATGAATTGATAGAGTTGAACTTTTCACCTGATGGGTTACCTCTTGTAGGTAGAAAAGATAATGTTATTATCATTTATAATACTATTTTATTCTTAAATTTTTAATTCCATCATAGTATCAAAGGAGAAGCTCTGGGGTTGCATCATTATATACCCCTTTACTTGATTCCATCTTGTTTTGTTTGTTTAGTATGTTGTGTTTTTTTAATCATATTTGCATCATAATGAAAATTCAAATTTTATTCACTATACTATAGTTTTTTTACTTATGATACATTATATTATTCATCTAATGTGAAAATAATTATTTAAAGCAATGATTGTAAGATAATAACACCGTTTATGTGCATTCACATTATCAAAAATGAATTTTGACTTCCATTTCACAAAACAAAGTATCTAATGAATTAAAATTTGAATTCCCCTTGATTTTCAAACGCATTCTGAACATGGATTATGATAATTTCCCAAGCGTAAAACTTATTATCCTCAATAAGTATCTGAAAGCAATCAATAATGAACCGCATCATTAAACGTTCTCCAATCAAATATCAATTCACTCTGTTCTAATTAGTATTGATGAATTATCATCCTCTATTCAACATTATAAATAAAATGTCACATGATTTCAGAAAATTATGGACATCTTTGATACCATAAAAAATAAAAACACCGCGTGTAATAGAACATGAAAATATTATTTTTAAATATAAACATATAAACATTATGTTAAATATTAGGTTTTTATTGTTCTTTAATATCTTTTGAAATATATATTATGGCATTAGAAAATAAATTTTTTCTTCAGAATAATCACTGACTTTTTATTCAATTTATCTTCTTCTTCAATGATACGTTTTCATAAAAAATACTGCATATTTAAAAACTGAAGGTATTCACATTTTATTGAATAATGAAAAAATAATACTATTTATTCAAAAACTGAATTATATTTTCATATATCTAAAAATTATAATTTTATTATTGATTAGTCTCAAAATATAATTTTTTAATTTTTTTTTAAAAAAAATACTGCATATTTAATTATTTTTAAACATAAAATTAGTATAATACATTTTTATACTTAAAATAGATTTTTTCAGAAAACAAATGTTTTTATCACATTTTTCCAGTTAATGTAAAATTACATTATAATAAATAATTTTTTTAGTCTTCATAAAATGATTCAAAATACGCAATCATGTATCCTAAATTTGGTAAATATATGCAGTCAATTGTTTGGTTGACATGAATATTGACCTTTGTTTTTCTATTACATTATTAATGGGAAATAATGTAATTAAAGTAAAAAATATAACGACAGAAAATATAAAATGATGAAAACCCTTGAATTATCTTTATTTGAAGATAACATATCATCAATAATAATCATATATTAAGTTATATACTTTTTTCCCATTTGGGCTGGATTTTGACAATTATAATGTTTTAGATAGAAAAGTCAAAATGCCACACTCATATTTTAAATAAATATAATATTTTTCACATCAGGATAAATGGATTAAATTACTGAATATAAATATTAAAATAAAAAATAAATTCTATATATTCATAATGTAAATTTTGTTCATTGATGAGTTTAAAAATAATTAATTTTAATTCAAATACAAAGCTGGTGTATTATTCATTTAATTAATGGAAATATAATGTAATTGATATAAAAAATAAAGAATTAAATTTTATATGATATAATTAAATTGATCTGTCCATATTTCTAAATAATTATATTAGTTTAACGATGTAATAATTTTTTTTGGATATAATTTCATTTATTTAAATGATGTTATTTATTTCTAATGTATTGAATATTTATAAATATTAATATCAATAATATTTTATAATGAATAATATTTAACTGAATTATATAAAATTCAAAAAAATAGTATATTTGGGTATGTAATAATGAAATGGTTGATAATGTGAACAATGGTCAATTTTTGGTCTATTTATCCATTAATAGTAAATTTTTTGACCGTTAAAGCAATGGAACATTATTTTCATGGTATGTTTGAAATTTTTTAATGAGGGGATAAAACCAAAAGAGAAGGGTAAAAGTAAAAAATAAACTGTTAAAAAATTATTGGAATATAATATTTTGACTGATAAGAATAATATATTAAAATAAATTTATTTAGATCAATTTAGAATGAAAATTTAATTTATATTAATTTAAATATTGAAAAATTTAAAGTGTTCCCTTCCCTCTCTTATAAATTAGAACCTATTAATATCATTAAATAATATCTGAAGAAGAATTTTATCACTAAATTCTTACAAAATTAGAACCCAAACATCCCTAGCCACATTTTATAGGTCTTATTTTGGGAAGAATAAAAATCATAGTGGTTTTAAGGCGTAAAGAAAAGAATGTTGTCTAATGAAGCGGTATAGTTCTTGACCAAGATTTTTCATTTTATTTAGTCTTACACCTTATTTTAATCTTATACATGTGTGATAATATAATAAAATCTGTATATAACATATAATTATATTTTATTATGTTATTTTCAACACATATGTCCATCTTTATCCTCCATCAAATGTTAAAGTATTTAACATTCGCGAGTGTAAGAAACTACCACCTCATGAAAAAATGTAATTCTTTTTTTCTGTCACCACCTCTATCGACTAGTTATAATGGAGGAATTAATTTTTATATATGTTATTCATGACATATTTTTGTAAAGGAAATTATAATATAACATTTAATTTCATACAATTCAATTAACTATAAAATGATAATGTCATTAAGATGTACATGTGGACTACCACATACATGAAAATATTTGATTCATTTTTACTCACCACATCACAAAGATTATTTTTATTTGTTTTTTTAAATAAAAAAAATATTTTATTATTTTATTTATATAAATATAAATTAATAATGCATTTATCCTATAATGATCATTGAAAATTGGAAACATTAATCTTGTTTTTTACTGCCTACCATCTCTATGATTATATCATAATAATTGTTTCATAACCACCATTAATGATTTGTTTTAAAAATATAATTTATCTTTAAATACAATAATTTTTTTAAAAATAATTTTATGATGTGATAATGACATATTTGACCATAATCAACCTACCATTTTAATTTTGGTCTTCTGAAATTAATATCACCAAAAAATATAACATGAACCTAGTTTATTTACTAATTGAATATAATAATGGTTTGGTAAAAATAAAAGAGAATATAAAATTGAAAATGGGTCCTAATAATATAAATAAAAAACTTATTAAAATTATTTAAAAGTTAAAAAACCTATATGTGGAGTCAAGCTGAAGGTAATTTATTTCTTTTAAATTTTATTTCATTGAGGCATGATTTATTTTCATATTAAAAATTACATTTATATCATGTATATAATACCATTTTATGGTTTATATAATTAATCCATCACGATTCTGGACATTTTTGTTCTTATTTTTATTTATTTTTTTAAGGTGATTTGACATGAAATTTAAGTAGTGAAGGGTTTCTTAATTCAATTTCCACTAATTGGGTTATAATTATTATTCATTTATTTTTTTACAATTATTATACAAAAATTGATATATAAATTGTTTTCTTATAACTATACACATATGTTTTTTTAATTTAAAATTTATATATAAAATAATTCAAATCATTATTTCTCAATTCAATGATATAATCTTTATAGGGGATATACATCTAAATTTTACATTCATCGGTAAATATACTAATGTTATGTAACTAATAACTTTTATCTAGTGAATGTAAATACCATTTTAAATTATATATCATGAATACCTTTATTTGAATTATATTTAATGATTTATTGGATTTTATTCTTTCTTGTTCATAATATTGAAGAGTTTCTAATGTGGAAATTTTTTTTGGCAATATCATTCTATTTTATAATTGTTCAAGTTCATAGATGCTCAGGGTAAATAATAAGCTCTAAATTTCTGGAACCACATATATTTTATGCTACCAAATTTTTTATTTTGGTTTAATATTTTAATTTCAATTTTATCCCATATCTATTAAATATGAATCACGAATATAATTTATATCTTATATTGATGTTATATATTTTTTTAGAATAGTAATATATCTAATCAATATCCATGTTTTCAAAAATTATTTCAAAAATAAAATTGTGTTAACATAAATTATTTATTAATTTTATTTAATATTGAAACATACATTATTTTTTAAATTTAGAAAATTAATATTCATTACATTTTCTAAAATCTAGACAATAGAATTTCTTTTACAAAGTGTTCCATTTTTTAAATTTTATTAATTTACATTATTAAATGAATTTCTAACCATCATAAACTTTATTTTAATTGAAGCCACATTTATATAATTCTATGAATTTTTTCATGGTTTTTTTCATATTTTTTTATTTTCAAAATAGATTTAAAATGTGAAATATTTATTTTTCCTCAAGTGTGTTTTAATGATTTTAATGGTATTTTCATTAATCAATTGGGTATATTTCTTAATGATTCTATTATAATTATTTAACTATTTGAACTATTATTGTTTAAATTCTAATTTCATAGTATATATTTACTTTACACGGGTTAATCATGTTATGAATGGAATGAACTATTATAACATATATGATTATAATTAATTTTAGATCATCATTACTGTAACGTGATTTTTATTTTATATTATAATTGTTTATATTTTTTAATGAACCCCTATCCTTATATCATTCAAGATGATTTAATTTTTGAATATGGGTTAAAAATGCTATGTGGATATATAGAAGGGTATTACACATGAGATTAATAGAGTTTCCCAACAATCTTATTTTTTATATGGTATTTATAAATTATTTATAATGGTTTGATCCCCATTATAGCTCTTGGGAGAGCCCAATTCATATTTTAAAAAGGGTTTATTTCCATTGTTACTCACGAGTGATCCAAAAATAGATTATACTATTGGTGTTACCAGTTAAAAAACAAATTAATTAGATAATGATTATGTTATTTGAAGAATTATGATGGATATATAATATAAGGTTATTCAAAATATAAGTTCTCTATAATTATTATATCATTATTATTTTTAATTGTACCACCACATTTTCATAATGATTTCTCTACATTATAAATATATACATTGATCAATGTGGACATACCATTGCTCGGGATTATTCATTATTTATAAAATTGATATTTAGTGATGATTATGTACTTTTTTCATGATTAATGATGTTGGTATTTGTTTGTATAAAATATATATTTCCATTTGCATGCACTTTTATTATTTTATCATATTATTATGCTCATATTCCACTCACTAAGGAATGTAAATTGTTAATTATTATATTTACCCTCACTATGAATTTGAGATCACCCTTATTATTTTTCATTTTCCCCTAGTTATAAATAATTATGAATATTTATTTATGTAAAGAAAGGATTCATATGTGGATAATGTTATAGTAGATGTTGAAGAAATAATATGGAATATAAAAATTTGTATATATTGAGAGGAAATCGCCCATTAAAATAAGAATGTTGTTTATGAAATTAATTTCCTTAATTATATTAAAATATAATCCAAAATTATCATTGGATATGTTATGGGATAAAATTTTATTTTTTAATTTTGTAAATATTTGATGTATAAAATTGGGTTTTATTTAGAAGTATTAAATCCATTAATATAAAGATTATGTTTTCAGTAAAATATTTGAGAGTGTAGGTTCGTGGTAGTTACAGTTGGAATCACTATAGGGTTTATAGAACTTTTGGGATTGGGTTATTTTTATTTAATAAATTACTAATAGTTATGTATTCCACCATGTAATTAAATGTTAATCATCGATCATAGGATAAATATTTTAAATTTACCCTTTGGGTTTTAAATGATGATATTTTATGTGGATTAATGATATTTTGGGAAAAATTTTATTTTTTTGAATACTATGTGATCCTAAAGATTAATATTTTTAATATTTAGGAAAATAATATTAATCCTTTTTTATTGTATGATGATATGTATGCAATAAAAGTTAAGGGAATTTTTTTTATTATTATAAGTATTAGGATATATGGTTTTTTATTTATTTCAAATAATATCAGTTTTTTTAAAATTTATTATCTGGTGACAAAATATATTTAAAATATGACTTTATCAGTGACTAATAATATTTGAATATAAATGATAATTTTTTCATGGAATAATGTTTTATTAAAGGATTATTATTTTTTATTCCATTCTAGGTTAAAAATAATGTTATGAATTTTATGGACAATTATATATGGATTATCATACATTGATCATTCTGTATTACTATGGAATTTTTTAGATTTAGATATTATTTACTTGTACAGAATATTATACATTTTGGGTTTTATATTAAATTTTTCAAACTATGCTTTTTGGGTTTAATTATAAATATAGGAGGGAATAATTTTATCCTTTTTTATATTATTCCATTTATTAGAATTTGATTTTAGTTATTTAGGTAATACCAATCCCTCTCAAAAACTAATTTTTTTAGAGAAGGATGAGTTTGTAGTGCAATATGATTAAACGAATAGATTTTTAATTTAATGTATGTATATTTTATTATGTTCTAATTATATTTGATAAATTATTTAATCATTATTATTAAGATTAAGTTGAAAGAAATTTTCCTATTAATTTTTTTTTTGTGAATTGATTGTCTTTTATATATATATTTGTTTTATGGTTTTTTTGTCATTGATTTTTCAACGATCACTAACTCTTTATGACTGAATTATCTTTTTTACTCCCCATTATTTTTTGGAGATTATTCATTTCTTCCATGTCCTTATTTTTACATCAAACTAACATTTTACTATGAAAAACATAGAATGTTTTATCAAATATTACCGTCAAACTTCAATCCATATCTTTTCTTGAAAATGGAATATTTACCCTTTTTATGATGTTATATATTTGAACAAATGTATTTTAAAATATCAAACATTTATTTTTTAGATTGCGTAAAAATTTATTTTGATGGAATTTTTAAAATGGGGAGAATATAATATCCAATTATTTAAAATGGAATTACTATATTAGATTTCGTATAAAATACAAAACACTTTGTTGAATCAAACCACAAAAAATATTTATTAAAATATGATGGTTATTTCCTATACATTAAATTAATGTGAATAAATAGTATGAAGTAATAATACATATATTCATATTTAAATAAATAAAAACATTAAGATAATCTATTAGTAAATAAGAACATAGTTTTTTATGACTTTTTATTCTTAAAATAAATGTTTTCTTAAAACATATTGATTCATTAATAATGGTTTCTAAAGATTTTTCTGAGAACAAAATTATAAAAATTTACTGATCATTCAGAAATTTTATTTTATAAAATGGATATCATTACCTAAATCACCATATACAAAATATCTATGGGTAAAAAATAATTTTTATGAATATATTTATTTTGTACTGAATACTGAAAAAAATGATTTATATTGAAAATTGATTTTTATTTTCATATATTTAAATTCTAAAGTCCAATTTTTTATTTTTGAAATATTTAATAAGTTCCTATGAAAAAAACATCACTATAATTTTTATTTAAATTTAAACAAGATATTAGTATAAATTTTTGTTAATACTTTTAAGAGGAAATATTTTATAGAATTGGTTTTCTCATGTTTTAATGGTTTAGGTTTATATTAAAATTACCACCAATGTGATTTAACTCATGAAAAATGATTGTATATTTTGAATTATGGATTTCTTGTTTGATAAATGTTTACCATTTATTTATTCTCCTATATTGATAGTAACATTTATAATTTTCTCCCTGTGGAAAACTATAAATCTATAAATAAATAATATAAATAAAATGGTATGGATGTTGACATAACCCGATAAATTTTATATAATTTATTTTATTTTTTTGTATCATAAATCATCAACTATTATGTGTTTGTAGAGACTTTTTTCTATTTTAGTGTGATTGTGACCTTTATAATATTTTTTGTAAAAACATCAAAACCATCAAACACTTTTTTTAATAACTATACAAATTATGATATGGGGATAAAATTAATATAATTTGCATTTAAATTATACACAGTAAATCTAAATTATTTATATTCATCACAATAATTTATTTTTAATTTTTATTGGATTAATATCTACAATGAAATCTTACACAATCGAAAAAGACTAATTATTCAATAAATTGAAAAAATAAAATGAATGATATTAAAAATATTTAAAAAATATTACATATTTAATGTTATATTTTATTTTTTTTTATTAATATCAGTTTTTTGGATTTAATTAGAATTTTGGTTTAGATTTAAATTTTCCAATGATGTTTTTAAAATCAATGTAACTAATAGTTCTAAACATAAAAATTAATGATATTTTTTAATAAATATATTTTTAAACAAAATAAAAATCATAAAAATATAAAATACCGGATGGTGATTATGATACTGTATATAATATCAATCATGGTACATTACAGTTATGTTTGAATTTATAGTATATATCATGAATTATTTTTCTAAAACAATATTAATATCACAGTAAGTGGTAAAAGGGATAACAAGAGGTTAAAACTATCAAATAAGGGTAAAAATTAGATATAAACATGAAAAATTATTATTTTGTGAGTTTTTTTTAGATCTATGGTCATCTTATATTCTAAATAAGATTTCATGGAGCCATTTTTAATATAAAATTAAATTTTACTTATTTAAAATTCCATGAAATTCTAAGAGTACCCCTTTCCTCTCTTGTAAATGGGAACATCTACTTATCATTTCATCAAATCTCAGAATCCATTTGGAGGGGATAATCCCTAAAAAATAAATTTCTAAAATATATCCCCACAATTTATAAGTAATTATAGTATTCGAAAAATTATAACGTTAGAGGGATTAAAGTCTAATGAAATAGAGGTTGTCGGAATAGAAGTTGTAGTTCATAACATATAATCTTCATTATAATTTTTTCTTCTACCTAATTAAAATCATATAAAAAATAGAATATAAAATATTTTTTTTTATTATATTTAGTATAATATTTTATTGAAAAAACATATATCTTACTCCATCCTCTATCAAATTGTAAGGGAATCTGTATTTCCGTTGGGTGGTAGTCAACCGTCTCACAAATCGATGTAATTTATTATCCAAGACCACCTATAAAATTGGATATAATGTTTTTATTAATGTTTATATTTAATATTAACAACATATTTATCCATTTTAATTGATATTATATCTATTAATTTAATATGACTTCATTCACTGAAAAATGATAACTTTATTTATGCCTACGTGTGGACTACCACCACTACGAAGGCAAAAGATTCTTTATTCATCATTGTGTCCCATAAATTATATATATTGATAGGTTTAAAGAAATTATATGGTATCTTTTATATTATTAACATTTTAAATGATTAAACAAATACTTACATTGTTACTATAATGATTATTGCAATAAGAAATTTTACTAATTCCTATGTACAACTGACATTCTATATGTTTTTAAAATTGTACAATGATCATATCCATATATCATGATTTGTTTTTAAAGTAGTATTAATTAATAAAATTATTAATAAATTCATTAATATTAACATATATATTATTTCATGTTGAACTATTATTTCATAATCAGCCTACCAAAGTCATTTTGGACTTATGAACCGAATTTCATCAAAACAACTAAATTGAAAATATTTGAATAATTAGACATATAAAACATCTTGATGTATAAAATTAATGATTAAATAAAAATTGAAAATATTTTAAGGAGGGTAAATAATTGAAATATTATTATAATTATTCAAGAAGATAAAAAATGCACGGGTTGAGTCAAACCCAGGGTAATGGATTTAGTCACAATATATTTTCAGTAAGACATATTTTAGTAATGAACAACTAAATTATTTTATATGGTATATATAAATCCCGTATACATGCTATATAAATAATCCTTTATAATTCATGGTATTTTACATTTCATTTTAAATAATTTAATAAACTTGAATTTGACATTAATGATACCACGTACTGTAGTGTTTCTTAACAAAATTTCATTTCATTGGGAAATAAAAAAATTTAATGGATATTATTAGACAATTATGATATGTTAATTAATATATAAATTGTTTTTATATAATTCCAATTAATTATGTCAATTAAAATTTGTTACACACAAACACTCAATTGTTTGATCATCATTTTAATGAAATTATCTTTGTAAGCATTCATTACTGCAAATTATAATTCAATGGGGGAAAACATGGTTTTTTAAACATCAATCATAGTGTATAATGTTCATATACTACCCAGACTTACATGATATAATAAGTATATATTTTTTCATTTTTCATTTTATTGTTTTGTTCTCTTGTATCTTCATTTAGATTGGGAATATATCTATTCCCTATCCAAGTTATTGAGTCCTCTACCATGGAGAAGTAGAAGAATGATTGTTCATGTAAAGTCATAGGTTGTTACCTTATGTGATGTGAGGATGCTTGTTCCTCATGAATTTCTATCCATATCTTTGGGTGGTCAAATTTTCAAATCTTCGTGTGAACACCATAGATGCTGAACGTGGTGGAAGCATTCAATAATGATTACGTGCTTCAGTAGCAGGAAATGATGGTGTTTTCTTCATAAATGATTCCATCGATGCACCTTTGGTGTTGGCCATAAGTTATACATTGTAATAAACTATTCTACATACTGTTTTTGGTGAGGAATCGAACATGGGTGTCTACATCCCTTTGAATTCAGGATAACTCTTATGGATTTTCATGGATTTTTTAGGTGCTTATTTCCAAATTCATTCTTCTTTTAGATTTTTTATCTTACTGTATAGGATCAATGTACCTCATGTAATCACCTAACATTTATCTCTTTCATAATAAATTTTTTCTATCATAGGTTCTACTCATTCTATGAGGCTTTCTGAGCAAATATAAAATTTCTTAATGTTATCAAAATGGGCGACATTAGAGTCACTATTAAAATTATTTTCTAAAAAAAATATTTTTCGAATTTATAAAATAAAAAGATATTTCCTCCATAATGAACCATATTTTTCTTGAATATTTATTTATAATTCCCTAATTTTCTTTTCAATATAACGGGTTTTCTACATATTTTGTGAATTTTTAATTTTAAATATTAAGTATCAAATTGAAAATGATATTTTCCTTATGAATATTAATTTTGGTATTATAAATTTCTTTCAATTCATCAAAAGAAAAAAATTTAACATTTATTATGATACACATTTAATATTTTTTAATGATAAAATAAAAATTCTTCTCCTATAGTGATTATTATTATTTAAATGATATTTTCATGAACCCCATTATTTTTCCATGGGTTAATCACGTAATGAAAGTAATGCAATATTTGAATGTTTAATAGGACAATTAATTCTCACATAGTAGTAACAATTATTTGATGACATATATTTAATTTATTATATATAAAAAACCATCATCTCATTTTGGGGGATTTATGACATCATATTTGTTTTTTTCAATGATATGTCTTTTTCTTTATTCTAAAGTGTTTTTCAGATGTGATTAAAAGTGATTCTCAGGGGTATTTTTCATCAAATGTTCCTTGTAAATTTTATTCAATGAGTTGAGACCCATTATAGCTCATGGTTAATCCCCATTTAGCTTATACAAGGTGTTAATATCCATTATATCTCATGGGTGAGCCCAATATAGTTTATATAAAGGGTTCCCCAGATACATCCTCAATGAATGGTGCATTGATTAAATTATATATATAATTATATTCTAATACACTCATATAGTTATTATATTTTTAAGGGTGTATAAGGATTCATTTATTATGATATCCAAGGTAACAACACATTTTCATTATGCTTGTTATGAGATACAAATGTTTATTTTTATCGAGGTTAACATCAAATTTCTAATGTATATTCAATCTTATGACTATTGTCCTGTGGTAATCATTTTTTTAGGTTTTAAGATTGATTATCTAGGAATTTATTAGAATTCATTATATTATGTAATTATCATTCACTTTTGTTCTGTTATTATACCCTTATGATCACCAACTCTCACTGATGACATTCAATTGTTTATGATTATGATTAACTTTATAGATAATTTGAGTGCTCCCTTCTAATTTTTTCTTTTTTCCTTGGGTTATGAATAATTATGAGAAAAATATTTCTTTTATAGAAATGATTCATATATAGAAAATTTTATAGTATATATTTAATGATTCATATTGCATATAATAAGATTATTATAATGGGGGAAATATGTCCATGAATCCACTAGTGTTGTTTCTGGAAGGGTTTTCCTAAAATCCCTATAAATATAAACCTAAAATGTTATTAGTTATGTATTTATCAAATATTTAAATTAAATTTTTTTTGTTCGTATAAAAAATATTAGGTTAATTTTAATAGTATTAAGGGAAAAAATATGAATATTGTTGTTAGCACTGGATTTGGGAGTGTATTTTCATAGTTTGGCATCTTGGTTTAGATATACTGTTAGACTAATTTAGAAATTTTGTTTTTTTTCGTGTTATGTTTTATTAATAATTATGGATACCATAACTGTTTTATATGATTTAGTTTTATGGTATTTTATGAATCGTCATGTTTTAATCATGTTTTAATTATTATAAATACTATAATTTCTGTAACGATTGGTAATCCTGCTTAATCTATATAAAATCATATGTACCGATGAATAATTTTATTATGCCTTAAATAATTTTTGTAAATTTTTTTTTATAATTAAATTATATTATCAATTATTACATTTAATTTACTCTATTAATATAACTTTTTATGTCTATATACAGATATTTGGCTAATACAGATAAACCGTGATTCTGCCACCGGTTGCGTATTTATAGCAAAGCACCCAAACACCATGACCCTCCGGACACTGTGACCATCCATACACCATGACCATCCAGACACCGTGACTATCGAGACACCATCACCATCCAAACACCATGACCATCCAGACACTGTTAAAAACCAGACACCATGACCATCCAGACACAGTGACCATTTAGACACCCTAACCATTCAGACACCGTCACCATCCAGACACAGTGAACATCTTGACGTTGTGACCATCCAGACACTATGACCATCCATACACCGTGACCTATCACCGTGATCCTAACACTGCTTATTTGTTACCAGTTCCTGATGTCTATACAACTATCCCATCTTATATGTCTCACCTATCAATGAAAAATGAGGAGACATTGTTTCATAGTGACACAGTTTCATGGAGATTCTGTTTACAGAAAGACTGTGACACCGTTTCTTAAACTGTTTTGCCATTTTTCTAATGGTCGTATTTGATGTTTTTAAATGCCCTGTCATAATTAATGTTTCTTTGAATAAATGTCACCTTATTGTAAAAGGTATGAGTTTTAGAATACATGCATCTGGTCGACTCCAAAAAATGAATTCTATGAATAAAATGAACCATGTGGAATGACGAAAAAAGTGTCACTTTGGTCACTTTGGAGATAGTTGTGATAACATAAAAAATAGAGTGTGTGCGATAACGAAGTAGTATACAAACTCATACAACCCGAAACTACTAAAGAACACATGATTCAAAATTCAATAATAGATTCACGAACATTTATGCACTATCTAATCCAAATAGAACATGAGCTAGATCTATCTTACATACGATACTCTATGTTCCGTGAAATGACACAATTTCTCCATCTTATTTATCCCAGAAGTCTAGAGCTTCATAGATTAATACTGAGAGAACATCTAACATTATCTCATCATTTTTGTTCAATTGTGTATTATTTTTATCTTTTGAGAAATGTGTGTGTGTTGGTATAAAAACACACACTGTATCATACTTCAAATTGAAAGATACAAGATAAACATTCTCTTATATTTTTTTACACTTGTTTATGACCATAGATAAGTGTTGAAGAGGTAATTTTATGACCTGTTAGTTTATACCCACAAAAAACTGTGGAATTGGTCAGGTGACCTGGACAGTCTTTTGTACCATTATTAACCCCTATCTAGGGTGTGGATCAAACTTATTTATATAAAAGTCATTGTGGAAGGTTATCCCCATGTGGAGTGTATTAGGTCTCATCTTGATATGGAACCACTTGTTTTATATTCATTTTGTTGTTTATTTTAGTTTTCTATGTTTTACTATTTAATTCAAAAAACACTAAATCAACATTGACAGTTAATCTTTGAAAGAATTTATAATTGTTTTTCCTTATTAGAATATATTCACAAGAAATTTTAATAACTGATATTAATATTATTGAGAATTAATCAATCTTTTGATAAGTTAGTTAAACATTCAATCATTCATAACCATATAAAATTGATTAACTGGCATGTATTTAAATCTATTAGACATTCATTTTATGTATACTTTTTAACAGAAATTATGAAAAAAAACTCATTTCACCTCCCTCTAGAGTAATCTAATTCGATTAATATTTGGTATCAAATGATTTTTTTATTAATACAATGTTTTTGGCCATATTCAAATGTGATTTTAGTTGTACTTTAATGATCAATAAATTTCTGTTTATTCAAAATTTCTATCTCTTTTAAATTATTTCTTTATTAGGGATAATATATTGAAATGTACTTCAAAAAAGAGACTAATATTCATTTATTGAAACAATTATTCTCAATCGAAAATCAAAATGAAAATGTTGTTAGAAAGTATGGTCATTGAAATATTATCTATAATTATAGTTGAGTATAATATTCATACTACTGATAGAATCAAATGGGATGAAACTACCAAAAGATCCTACTTTAAAATTTTCAATGATATAAATGCATTATACTTTACATTAAGAGATATGAATTTAATAAGATCTCTACACGTAAAACTGCACATGAAATTTTGGATACCTTTTTTGTTTCACATGATGAAACTTCTAGTGTAAATGAAATGAGACTTAATACTTATACAATTAAACATGATAATTTTAAAATGAAACTTGATGACCCTATTTTTTACATGTATCTCACGTTCAATGAAATTTTCAAAACAATGTTATCTCTTGGAAGAGAAACCACTGTAAAATAAAAAATCACGAGGATTCACATATGCCTACCTGATAGATGGAGAGGAAACTTTATCTAAATTAGAGAGTCATGTGACATCAGTATGCTACCTATAAAATAAATCATTGTAAAACTGGTGATGTTTGATGACGAGTTGAAAGTCAAAAAGGAAGAGAAATATGAACATAAAATAAAATTGTTTGCGTTCAAGACCACCACCTATAAACACAATGAAAATGGGAAATTTCTAGTTTATGTAGAAAGTTTCAATAGTGAACAATAATCAACAAATAGTGATGATATGGTGGCTCAATTTTACAGAAGGGTTTAGAGATTTTACAATAATTAGAACTTCTTAGAATGCATAACATCATGGGAATATATGATCAAAATTAATGTTGGATGAAAGATTTTAAAAGAAATGACAAGTCTGATGAGATTTTCTGTTATGAATATAAGTGAATGGTACATATAAATGGATATTCTCCCAAGCTCAAGTAAAAAAATAAATATGAGGACAATTAAAGAAAGTATAAAAAGTAAATAAAAGAAACATGGAGTGTTTCTGAGGATAGTTTAAGTGACTCAGAATATTCACATGATGTAGAGGCAAACAATGCCAATATGTGTTCTCTAAAAAACACATATGCGGTAACATGGGAATATCTTGTACACAATTACTATTATTTTTGATATTAGGGATACTCGGAAAATATGTCTAATAATGAAATGATTGAGTTCTGTAATATTCATGATGAGAAATTCAATGAACTAAAAGATAAATACATGTCATTAATGAAACAACATGTTCTTACCTCAACTATTAAAAGTAAACTAACTGGAGAAAGGGTGAAAAATGATCAATTAGTCAATGAAAACAATCATCTATAAATATCTATTGAAAATTTGAAATAGGTTCATGAATGGTTTACTAAAGGTAATGATAACTTGGTACAAATTCTAGGAAAACGGATTGATCATAAATATACTACTGGCATTGTCTACCAACCTGGTAAACGAAATTTGGAATCAACTAATTTTTTTTATAAATATGGGACATACATCATTAGTCCCAGTTCGAGACAACATTCAGTTAGTTCAACTTATGATACCCACTATATTATTTCATGTTTTTTGGGACCAAAATGTGTTCATTTTAAAATAATTTACATAATTCTTATATGAATCCTATAAGGCACATATGACTTCATAAGGCACTAGTCAATAATATTACTAGACCCAAACAGGTATGTGTACCAAAATCTATTTTTATTTTTCTATTTATTAGGAATGTTTCATAATGAGTTCATATTAATTCTTATGTTACTTGGACAGTGGGTGTTCATGAGACATGAAATGAGACTATTCATGCGTTAATAACATAATAAAAATTGATGCTGGAAATGTAACATTTGGTGACAATTCTAAGGGAAAGATTATTTCCCTTGGCCAAATAGGTAACTCTAACTCAGTTATGATTTCCAAAGTAAATTTTGATGATGGATTGAAATATAATATTCATAGTATTTCATAACTATGTTATGATGGATTTCATGTAAAATCTGAAAATGATTCTTACAATGATTTTAATTATAAGAATTTAATTACTTTTTTCTGCATTAAGGTATGAAAATGTATATTCTGTTAACCTACTTTCATTAGCTTCTAAAAATTCTTCATGTTTATGTGTGTTTCACAATGAATCCTGACTTTGGAATATGATACTAGGACATTGTAATAAGAAATCCATTAGGAAGTTAACTTGGAAAATCATAGTCAACGACCTACCAAATATTGAGTTTCGAAATGATAAAGTGTGTATTCCATGTCAAAAATGAATGCATCATAAATTTTCCATCAAATCAAAAAAATAACTATCAACTTCACAACCTCTAGAATTGGTTCACAAGGATTTGTTTGGACCATTTAGTGTTTCTAGCTTAAATGGGAAGCACTATGTTTAAATTCTTGAATAAGAGTTTTCTTGATATACTTGGACTTTCTTTTTGGCTCTCAAAAGTAAAGCCTGCTCTCATTTTTTAAAATATACCAAAGAAATTAAAAATATTAGTGGACATTGAATTAAATCCTTTATAAGTGATCATAGCTGTGAGTTCAAAAATCAAGAGTTTGAATATTTTTCCTCACAAAACGACTATAGTCATATTTTCTCTAACCATAGAACACTTCAATAGATAAAGATTTTGAGATAAGAAAGTGAATCCTTTAAGGGATTTCTAGAACCATGCTTAGTGAATATTACATACCTATTTACTTTTGGTATAAGGATGTAAATATAGACTGTTAATTATACATATTCTTAATTGAACTCTATATGAGTTATGAAATAATAGAAAACCCAATGTAAGAAATTGCAATGTTTTTTGTTTCAAAGTCTATATCATTAGTAATAAGGATAATATTAACAATTTTCTATCTAATAGTGATGAATTAATTATTTTAGGACATTTAACCTTTAGACAATCCAATAGAGTTTTTAATTTAAGAACTAAATGTGTTGAAGAATATGTACATTTAAAATTGGACGAAACATATCCATGTGACCCTAACACCACTCTAGAGAACATAGAAGATGGTGTATCAAATATATAAATTAATTCAGAAAATTCTAACCATTTAATAAATGAATATATAAAATCTTAATGTTCTATAAATTCCTTAGATTCATGTCACAATGAACTTGTCTCTATTGAAGAACCTGAAATTTCCGGTCCTTCTTTTTCTAGAGCTGTTAGAACTCTTAAGAACCATATTTTAGGTGTTGTTTTAAGAGAATTAAACAAAGTAACTCAAACTAGATCTTCTATTAGAAACAATATTGAACATCACATTTTATTTTCACAACATGAACCTAAAAACTTTAAAGATTTCATTAATGATAAATTTTGGGTGATGGTGTGCATGAAAAAATGTAATTATTTTGAAAAGAAAAATGTTCCGAAACTTCTGAAAAATCCAAAGACACATTCAGCATAGGTACTAAATAGTTGTTTATAAATAAGGTAGATGAAGCTGGTAATATAGTTATAAAAAATTATAGATTGGTAGCACAAGTCTATAGTCATGAAGAAGAAATTGACTATGATGGGACCTTTTCACCAGTAGATGTACTTGAAGCCATCATAATTTTTCATGCTTATACAACACATCTAAATTTCAAACTTTGTCAAATTGATGACAAAAGTGAATTTATAAATTTGAATATACATAAGGATGTTTTTTCTGAGCAACCCCCTGTGTTTAAAAACCCCCCATTTTCCAAACCATGTTTTTAATTTATCAAACTCCTTATATGATTTAAATCAAGATCCAAGAGCAAGGTATGATAGATTAAGTACTTTTCTGTTATAAAAAGGATTTATAAAAGGAATAGATGATCCAACCCTTTTTATAAAATGCATTGCTAATGATTTTTTAGTACATAAAATCAATATAAATGTCATTATCTTTGGTCCTTCAAAAAATTATTTATGTATTGAATATTCTAAAATGATTAAAAAAGAATTGGAAATGAGTTTAATGGGTAACCTAAAATTCATTCATGGATTTTATATCTTTCAAAATAATTATAGTATTATTTAAAATCAATGAAAATATAATATAGATATTCTAAAATGTTTTTGATAGGATATCACTAAAAGCAGTGACACTCTAATGAGTACTACTTGCAAGTTGGATCTTAATGAAGATGGAAAATCTATTGATCAACCCACATATAGTGGAATGATTGGAAGATTACTCTATATAACTACTAGTCATCCGGAAATTATTTTTAGTGTGTGTATTTGATATTGTTTTCAAGAAAATCTTAAGGTATCTTATTTAAAGGTTGTAAAGGGTATTTTCAAATACCTCCAGAATACACCCAAACTAGTGCTACTCTATCCTAGTGGAAAATCAATTGAGTTAGTGAGTTTTTATGATTCTGACTTCGTTGGTTATAATTTATATTGATAAATAACCTATGGAACATGTAACGTTTTTTTAGAATTTCACTAGTATCGGGGTGTAGTAAGATACAAACCCCTATTGCATTATCTACTATAGAAGCTGAATACATAGTTGATGGTAGCTGTTGTGTTCAATTTTTTTGTATGAAACACACATTAATAGAGTATGGATATCAATATAAGAATATATCTATATATTATGAAAATTATGGTGCTATTAACATCTCATAAAATCATTTTTCACACTCTAGGACAAAACACATAGATGTAAGACATCACCTTTTTGAGATATCTTTTTCACTCATCAATCAAACCATATCCCACTTTCAACCCTTCTATCCCTTGAACATTTGTTGAATTCCTATGATGAAACACCCATCGTCATCAACTCCCGAGATGTTTAGTTCAATGAAGATGTGGAAAATCATGCTGAAGTTAAATCATTAAGTCCCTCAAAAGTCGAATCTTGTGAACATATTAGTGGTACATGAAAAGGAGATATTCCCTAAGTGGCTTCGGTCGTGTTTTTAATTGGTATGGAATGTGCTAAGAGAGAAAAGATGGATAGATTGGATCACAATGGAGGATAATCCTATTTACCTGATTCTAGATGCATAGTTTCATTAGTATTTTCAATTCTATATTGATTCACAAAATGGATATGATGTGATAAGATGGATCAATGGCCAGATTTGTACCATTTCTTCGAGGATATGTGATACATTCCATAGGATACCTCATGAGTTAATTTTTGGGGAACACCAAAGTGGTCCTCAACCTCAATGTGAATTCATTATTCAAGAAGAAGTATTGATATGTTTAACTATAAATGAAACTAAGGGGAGAGCCATAGCTGCTGAGCTAGATTGTGAAACCACACTCTTGTTTTAGTTTTTTTAATATTTGTATAACCCCAGAAGTGACTATTTTTCTATACTCACATATCATGATTTATTTTTTGATACATATCATGAAAAAAGGACATAAGATCAACCTATGATATTATTTTTACACCATTTTTTTTGAGTTGATCAAAACAACCTTTAATTCAACCTCCATATTCTATTCAAGGCCTATCTTGTCCATGACTCATGGGGAAGGATTGGTTCGACCAGATGAAGAATCAATTAAGGAATATGATTTATATCTTTCAAATGATGAATTATATAGAATGTAAATCAGTTTGAATCCATAAAGAAAAGCATGGGTGGAACATAATGACAGATTTTATGAAAAGTTTAATCATGTGGAACACCATTCAAGGCCTAAGGAGATTTTTGATCCTAGTTTGGATTCAGATGAACTTGTTGAGAATTCTAATGAGGAAGAAGTATAAGATTTTGTGGTACCCATTAGAGAAACTATTCAGGTTGAGGAAGATAGTAAATCTTTTCCTCAAGACAGATTTGAGAACAAAAAGTATGTTCTAGAAGAATATTTTGATATAAAGAATGATTTTCTTCCAATAAATAATATATTGATATGGTAAGTGAAAAGGTTGTTGTAGAATACCTTTTAGAAGTAGATATTTCATTTGTGCATGAAAATGATCTTGAGGAACACCCATAGAAACAAGTTGTTCATGAAGTTATTCTATAAGTTGAAGATCGAATGGAGCAAGACATTCAGTTTTTTATAAAGGAAATAGTTTATGAAATTAGGGCTGAAATCAAAGAAATATATCAAGGATTTAAATATCTCAGTCTTGAAAAAGATTCACTTATTGAGGGGGAGCTTCCCCCCAATCTAGAATCTGTTGAAGTACTAAATCTAATTGATCCATGATTAGTGGGTAAATGGTATAAATTCTCTTTTTTTGGATGTGACTGATACATAGTAAGTCTCAGTTAAAGGAATTGATTTATCTGCTTTGTTTCATTTGAAACTGGAATCTTCTATTGAGGATATCTCTGCCAATGAACCTGATATTATCTCAGCTTCTATTCCTGAATCTTCACAAGAACTTCCAAACATAGTGAATAATGAATATCTGAATGCATTTAGAGCTACCATATTATATAGAGATTAAAAACACGCGAATAACAAAACATCTCCTATAACCAATTTATGTGAATGAGATGATGCCTTATGGTTGGAAAAGATCATATGGAAGATTCATCCCAAGAAGTTTCATTAGATTCAGGACGTCATAATTGAGAAAAAACAATCCAGTGATGAAGTAGAAACTCTAAGAGGTATGGTTTATAAAATGAAGAGACCGATGAACTCATGACCATAAATTATATCATATGTTGTTGAGGATTTTATTAGTCAGATTACATAGTAAGTCACATCCTATATTCAACCTAATATCACTTCCATAGCTGAGAAAGTAGTTGAATGAAACATGCAAGTTGTTCGAGAAATGTGTGAAGATGTTATTGGTCTTAACACGTTAACTGACGAGTATAGGGGCTATCTCCAGAATGATCTAAATCAACTCAAATACCATACATTGGTTGTCACTACTTATAATACTTCTAGAAAACCTTCTCAACCAACATTACATAGTGATCTTCTCTGAGTAGTTATGAAAGAAGAGCTTCAATCTCTACTTAGTTACTTTGACCATGAAAATCTATCTGAAGTTGTCATGAATATTGACAGTGTACTTGATTTGGTGAGAATTCATTCCATGATTTCTAATTATTCTCAATAATAAATTTCTAAGAAGGTGGACTTCTAAATATATCATATCTTCTCTAAAAATGACATGACCAACCACTTCATGTACCATTTGATGAACATGAGGATTCCTCATGTCACTAATGCATTCAAAATTCAACTCCAAAAACTCAATGATTTCTCACAATTGTTGGATAAGTTTATACAGGATACAGATAACTTTGAGAAAATCATGCAGTATGGTGGTGAGATAGTTATTGACTTCATATAGCGTTTGAGGAATTCTTTTCAAGACCAGAGTACTGTAATTTTCTCTCTTGCAGCTGCACCCCTTTGCTCTGGTTTACCTACCTTCTCATCCTCTACCCTTGCCTCTACATCTATGTATGTCTCTCTTTCATTGAGTTAGATTATTCTTTCTATCCTTGATCAACTGTTGCCTCGGTCTTCCACTACACCTACCATGGCCTCTTCCATTTTGAAGGACACCATTAACCTTATCTATCCACTGGTTCACTTTTTCCCTCCACTTCAACCACTCCATCAATGGCTTCTTCTCTTGATGTTTCTTCGAAGGTAAAAGAGAAGACAATCTAGTGATGAAGAACAGTGACTACTATCTATTGATTGGGAGGATACATGTATTTATTGTTACTGTTTTTAATGACATATTTTATCCATATAATGCATTGATCAATTTTATTTTATATTTATATTTTACCTTTTTGATAAGGAAAAAAGGGGGAGAAATATGTATTATGTATTCACTAAATGAACATTATAGAAGAGACACATTACCTAATAATAAATCACTCACCCAGGTGATTTGTGGTCATGGAAAAGGGGGAGATTATATGACTCCTCAAGCATTGATCATGTTTTAATGATCCGAAAACCTTTACATTCGTCAAATATTGTTAATCAATTTTAATCTATTTAAAATCATCTATATAAATTATTATTTTATTTATGAATTAAATAATTGTTGTAAACTATTTTGTTTATAATAGAATTCTCGTATGAATGATTTAGTTTAATTTAATCTATGAATATCATTGTTTAAGTCTGTGTACAAATATTTAGATAAGTATGAAAACCCATGTGTCTTCCACCAGTTGTGTTTTTCTAGAAAAGCACCTAGACATCATGGGAATCCAGAAACCATGACCCTCCAGACATCGTGACCATGCAGACACCGTGACCATGCAGACATTGTGACCATATATGTTACGCCCCGACTCCAGTTACCCAGTGTCAGTGCATTATTACATAACATTGGCATGATCACAAAAGATCATGTCTCGAATGACCTATTTGTTTAGTAGCCTTGGAACCACTAGATACATTCATAAATATTACATTACATCATAAAGTGAAAACTACAACAACATAGTCTCCATAGTCCACAGTCATATCCCCCACAACTATCCATGCAGGTCATTCATAAAATACTTCTTCACATCTTGGGAAAAATAAAGCATAGAAAGGGGTGAGCTCAAATGCCCAGTAAAGATAACAATATAGCAGAAAGTTTTATAAATAAGCATAAAAATTTAAGGCAATATATAACTAAAATAAAAGCTCATTAAACATAAAATTCAGCATAATATGGCAGAAATAAAATTAAATAATTCCATTTACTTAATCACATTGATATTCTACTAGTCGAATAATCACATGCAATATCAATAAAATCTTTCATAATGATGGAATGCATAATGCCAAACTATCATAACCACATAGTCATGGCCTTGTGCACAGACTACAAATTATATTCTGTCAAGGCCTTATGCCAAGACACTAGTTTGACTCATGATACCAACTGAAGCATCAAGGAGATATAGGAGGCTCCACCCATCACTTATTAAGTCCAATGTATTCTTCAAATGAACAGGTTTAACATAACATAAACATTCGTATTAAAATTATCATACTAAATGTCAATACATTATCCATAAACAATGAATGGTATAAAAATAACACATCCACACTAAAAAATATCACAAAACCATCAACACAATATTGAAGTTTTGTGTCATAATAAATAAACTTCAAATAAGATTAAAATCCATCAAAGGATATTTACATAGATGAAATCAATACAATTTGAGAGAAATATCTCTTTTTGTGAAATAATTTAAAAGTCGCATTATTATAAAAGAAAACATTTACTTTGAGAATATTATTATAATATTGTATGTTAAGATTCGATGATTTTATAACTGCGGAATATATCCGCACCCGCAGTATAAGTTAAAAAAAAGAAATTCTTACCTTAATTATGTCGAAAATTTTAAAAAGTACATTGTTTGGAAAATGACAGAAACATTCCATTATAAAATTGTTATAAAAAGTAAACAAGGGTATAAATGATTTTAACCCATAGTCTGTAAAATAGTAAGAACGATTTGAAATATATTTTTAAGAGACATGGATGTGGATGATAAAGAGGTCCCAGTAGATAATTATGTAAAAACAACATCGGATAATGAAGAGATTGTGAAATAAACCATTACCTTGTACATTTATTTGGTCGAGGGTATGTTAACCTCTAATATATTAGTGATTTTTTTTTATTAAATTATACAAGAATAATTTAAATTAATATGTTATCATATATGATCTTTTAACATTACTTTGTTAATAATATCTTAGTATTATCATTGTTTCGGGTGTTATCTTACTTGTTTTCTTTTATATGTTTTGTATCATAAGTCAAGTTTGTACTGGATATGTTGTATATTATTCATATCAAGAATGATATCAATTCCTTAAACATTACTTTTAATCATCAAATGAGAATTAGACTTGAATGGATTGATGGTGAATAAATCTCATCGCTTTTGTGGAGACGGTAATCCGTACATATGGACGAGCGACAATATCATTTTTTTTGATATTAAAATAATATATAATTGGATATTATATAATATATATGGAATCATTATCATTTTATATTTATTATTTTCGTTAATTACACCTCATTATTATACCCATCCCAATAATAATGTTTTGAATAACAATTACACCATGACGTGGAGATGGTAAGTCGTATGTACGCACATATGGTGACATGTCATTCAAAGGATAGATAGAATACTGAATATGTTTGAACCATATTTATAATAACATCACAGTATATAGAATATATTGGTGTTATTATTTTATAATGGGAATAACAATGAAAGAAGAAGTTGAAAAACAAAGGAACATGAAAGAGGGTGGTGAAAACAATACCTCATCTTCGGATTCATCCTTTTGATTTGATCCAAAGGGCTCCTTAGTTTGGATTTATGATCAAACTAAGTCCTCTAGGTTGAAGTGAGGGAAGTTGAGAGTATATTTGGGAAGGGTTTGGGCACGAAAAAAGGCTTTGAAGTTGTGAATTATATAGAAGGGGGAGTGCCCTTTTATAAGAAGGGTGAGGGGAACCTTTGGAAAAGCCTAAAATATTATTTTATAATAAATTCATATCCAGTTTCTAATGGATCTAAAGTGGATATTTAAATTTTATGGTGGTTATGGGTCAAAATAATTTCAACTAATAGATTTTTGACAGGTCTGGGTCACAATATTAACCTTATCATTTATATTTAACTCTTTGTTATATAATTTGACATTTACCATGTCTCTTTGTATTTTTATATTATATAGTCAATAAACATACTATATACCTCCAAGAGACCCGAAAGTGGTCCATTAATGATACAACTATCATTATATAAGTCATTTGGCCTAACCATATATTTTTAGGAATAGAATATCAACTAATAATATAATATTTGTTTTAAAAACTCTTTTATGACAATTTTGACACTATTGGGTATTTATTTTTGGTAATTTCAAAACAGTGTTATTACATCGAAAAAAATTTATATAACCAATACTAATATGTCATATTAACTAAAAAAATTAGTTTAATTAATAAAGAGTCCAATATTAGATTTATTTTGATATTTATAACATCAATTATTTTAATATTTCATTAATTAAGTAATTACTGCATTACAATTGTGTCATAAATAAATTAAATTATTTAATGTCTAAAAATTATAAATAAAATACCATTATGTAGGAAATATTTTTTTTCTTTCTAATGAATATTTTTATTCGAATTTAAATTATATATAACCCTATATTAAAAATGTTTTACAAATTAAACATTGATTTTAACTCTTTTTACTCTTCTTTAAATTAAATAATAATAAATGTCTTAATCTAATCCATGGGAACCTAAATGATAATATTTTATTCTTAAGGTTCTTTTTGGTCAATATACACTTGTCCAATAGAATTAGGACATGTGTTACGGTAATATTAATATCATTTTTACCCTTAATTACTATATTAACTTTTAACAGCGGAAAATAAAAGTAAAAAGTTACTATTCACCAAAAATTATGTTTGTCTTATTGAACCACATTTTACTCCTTTATATTAAACATGTCTCTTGGATTTTCGAAATTCCACTCACAGAAGCAGGAAAATTTTGTTTTATGTGGATTTATAAATTCTCCTAGGAGATGGGTAAAAGACGGTGAAAAGTTCAATAAAATTATTATATATCTAAAATTATTATAAACAAACTCTAATAAATTGAATTGAACAGATATAGGTATTATTTATATATTTTGACCTAAAATAAATTTAAATAAAATATATAATTATTTAAAAAAAATTGATTTTAAGCTATAGCTTTGTGTTTTACACTATTCTTCAAAAATTAAAAGTTTTCAGAAAACTCCAAAAAATTTCCCTAAGCTAATTTTGATATTCCGAATTCAATAATGAATTATATTTTACAAAATTAAAAACATAGAAGTTTCATTTAATAATTTAAAATTCATTCCCGCAGTCTAAACCAAATGGCGTATTTTTAAGAAATAATAACTATCAATGGATTGAGTCTTGTTTATGTCCAATTTCAAAGTGAAATTATTTACAATGACCATCATTGGATTAAATGGTAAAAATAAATTTTATTCATACTTCTAAAACATTAAAATGTATAAATTAACACTATAAATTATATTGATTAAAAAGGTTGTATTCAGTTAAAATATAGTATTTTTTACTATTCACCCAAATATGAAAGTTATCATAAAAATACCAAAACATTATTAAAACTAAATTTTTATGTCTTTATTATAATAAAGAAGTTTATTTTGTCAAATTGAATATATAAAAGTTTGAAATATTGGATTTAAAAAGGATTCTCCATTTAAAGGCCGTAAAATTCCAATTTTTGAAAAATAATTCGTTATCTGAAAAAATGTATTTGTTCGTACATTATGTTTATGAAACTCATAATATGGATTCTAAAATTATAAGTATTATATAAAGTTAAAAATTCAATTAATACTATTCATAACTGCTTTTGAACGGCTAGTTTGGTAAGTCGTGGTGCGCTAAAACTCTGCGTTGCGTGTAGTGCAAGTTATTGAATTACATTGAAGAAATAATGTAATATGAAATCTTGGGGTGTTACATTATTCACTTCTTCAATAAAATGCATCCTCGCAATTTGAAATTATTTTTTAAAAATAAAAGGTTGTAAATAGAAAATACCTTTGAGAAAACCCACATCGAATATTAGGATAATAAGATTTAGTCTTCATAATGGGAAAAAGGAAATGAAAGGGTCACCACGACATTATGATCTCAATTATGAGAACATTGGTGGAAATTAGAGATATATAATTGGGGGAAAACATAAATATTTATAGGTAGTTATTGAGGTCATCAATCACAAACATGTGTAAAATTGAGGGCCTTAAATTCATCAATCTATGATGATTTAAAATACCATCGGTTCAACAAAACATATTGTATTAGGATAAAACTTTTTTTGTTTTAATATCCCTTCACTAAAGTATAAGAATTAATTTCATCATAGAATAAGAGAAGAAGAAAAATATAAACTTGAAAGGTAGAGTTCCATACATTAACGAATTTCTACCACAAACTCTTCTTTCACTCTAAAAGATATCAGAACCTAAAAATAATATTATATTTATCCTATTTGTATTGGGTTAAAAAATGAATTTATAATTAATCTACCAGATTTTTTGAAAAAAAAACTACATTATTCAATCCAGGACATCACGTGGGCCAGTGGTAGGTGATACACCCTTGTTGCCCTTCGGTTGCATGTTCATGTCTTGCAGCCTTGGCAGACGTGACGGGTTGTCGCCCGACCACCGGGTTGTTCTTTTATTGCAATACAAAAATAATCTCTAACTACAATTATCCAAAATAATTCTATGCAAACTCACAGTCCAAAATTTATAAGGATGTTAAACACAATGAAGATAATTTTTTCCGAATAATAACATGTGAACACCTTCATCATTTATTCTTTTAAAAGACTGATACTTCCTGAATTACCATAAAACCTTATAAATTACATTCATAATCCCTTATTCCTTATAGAAGACTGGTTATACTCCTTCTATCAAAAAATTTTGTAAACTCCAACAATGATGGAATATAAAAATCATTAATCAGTTTCAAGTTAGTCAAAAATATCTAATATAATTTATCCAAATCAATCATGTATTACTCCAAAATCACTACCTCAGTATCAAAACCATATTATGGTTTATCTTTCTCCGAACCATATATTTTCCAAAAATTTAACCTTCTATTGAGTCACTTTTCTTGGTTCCACACAATCTCAAGTCCTTAATGAAATATTACTGCAGTACAATCCTTATATTCTCCATAGTTATTATATCCAGTACATTGTTGATACAATACTCAAATGACATAATTCTATAATAACAACATAAGAACTCTAATAATTCCTCCTCATATGTGGTAGTATCATAACTTGATTATTATCCAATATCATCATTTGGGGCATACTTTGATGATTTGGACATTGGTTGGCATAGTTTCCCATCTTCTTGAAGATGGGGAATTGTACATATAAAGCCTTTTTCTTAACTTTGCAGTCACGTACATGGTGTCCTTTTTATCCACACATATAACAAACTCACATTCCCTTTAGGCATGTTCTTGGGTGTTTCTTCCCACAGTTATCACATATGAGAAAATTCTTCTTTTCCCTCTTCCCTTTATCTATCTTTCTATCTTTCATCCTTTTCTTCTCTTTCTTCCCTTCAATGTCATAGGAATCAAATAATTATTTACTTATCTTATTAACACGTGATGCTATTTTCTTTATATATTGAGAACACAAGGGATACTATTTACCTTCTAAATGTTGGCTTAATACTGTGAAAGATATTATCCTTAATACTCTTTGGATCATACATATTGCTAGAGTTCACATTCCTTCTACTGGGCTCCATTTCTATACAATAACATAAACTAGTTAAGTTTAGGAATTTAAATAATTCCAAACATGTAAAATAATTAATATAAGTCGAACTATTTATGAATATAATCAATAATCATAAAAAACATTCATTGAGGAAGTATATACTCATAAACCCTTCATAATGGTTTGTAATGAAAATTATAATTATCCTAAGCATATCCCAAGGGAGTGTTGTAACCAAAAGTGCATCAAGGCCGGTTTTCGTGCACCAGTTCCCGTTCGAGTCTAGATCAAAGCAGTTGTTTCGAGTATTACCCCTAGGTACATTGGTGACAGAGCTTCCTCTACCTGCTTGTATAAAGACATGGATATATTGTTCGGAAAACTCAAAAAATATCTACAATACCAAAATTCTAGGAAGTTCTTCTATACTAATCCTCAAAGTATATCTTAGGGAAATGTTCTCTAGTTAGATTTTATCTAAATCTAGATTCTAAGGATTGTACTAAACAACCTATGATACCAACTGTAATGCCATAACCCCTGTTACCTAGAGTTGGTGCATTATTGCATAACATTGTAATGATCATAAAAGATCAACTCTCAAAAGACCGATTAGTTTAGTAGATTTGGAATCACTGGATACATTCATAAAGTTTACATTACCTCATAAAATGAAAAATACAACAACATAGTCTCCATATTCCACAATCATATCCCCTCATACTATCCCTGACAGGCATTCATAAAATACTTCTTCACATCCTGGGAAAAATAAAACATAGAAAGGGGTGAGCTCAAATCCCTAGTAAGGATAACAATATAACAGAAACTTTCATTAATAATCATAAACTTTTAAGGTAAAGTATAACTAAAAAATCCTTTTAATGTTGAACTTCAGCATAATATTACAGAAATAAAATGAAATAATTCCATTTAATTATTCACATGGATATTCTACTAGTCTAATAATCACATGCAATATCAATAACAACTTTCATAATGATGGAATGCATAATGCCAGACTATCATAACCACATAGTCAATGCCTTGTGCCAAGAATACAAATAAGATTTTTCCAAGTCCTTATGCCAAGACACTGGTTTGTCTCATGAGACCTACCGATGCATCGAGGAGCTATAGTAAGCTCTACCCATCACCTATTAAGTCCAAAAAATTCCTCATATGAACTGGTTTAACATAACATAAACATTCGTATTAAAACTAGCATATGAAATGTTAATACTTTATCCATAAACCATGAATGGTATAAAAATTACACATCCACAGTAAAAAATATCATAAAACCTTCAATACAATATGGAAGTTTTGTTTCATAATAATTAAACTTAAAATAAGTTTAAAATCCATCAATTGATGTTGACATGGATGAAATCAAAAACTATTTGAGATAAATATCTCTTTTTTTTGAATTCATTTAAATGTCACAAAATTATAAAATATAACATTTACTTTGAAAATATTTTTAGAAGCTTGTATGGGAAGAATATACGAAATTATAAGGGCGGAAAATATCTGCACCCATCATATAAGTTTAAAAAAAGACATTCTTATCTTATTTTGTCGAAAAGGTTAAAAAGGACCTTTTTTGGAAAACGACATAAAGATTCCTTTATAAACTTCTTATAAAAAGTAAACAAGGGTATAAATGAATTTATCCCATAGTCTGTAAAATAGTAAGAATGAATTGAAATATTTGTTTAAGAAACATGGATGTGGATGATAAAGAGGTCCCAGTAGATAATTACGTAAAAACACCCTCGGATAATGAAGAGATTGTGAAATAAACCATCACCTTGTACTTTACATTGGTCGAGGGTAGGTTAAACTCCTGTATAATGGTAAAATAATTCTTATTAAATTATAAAATAATCATTTAAATTAATATGATATCATATATGATCTTTTAACATTGCATTGATAATAATATCTTAGTATTATCGTTGTTTCAGGTGTTAACTTACTCATTTTCTTTTATATGTTTTGTTACATAAGACATGTTTGTTATGGATAGGTTGTATATTATTCATATCCAGAATGATATAAAGTCCTTAAAAATTATTTTTAATCATAAAATGATAATTAGACTTGAATGGATATGATGATGAATAAATCTCATCGCGTTCATGGACACGGTAATTCGAACGTACACACGAGCGACAATATCATTCTTTTGATTTTAAAATAATATATAATTGTATAGTATATCATATATATAGAATAATTATCATGTAATATTTATTATTTACATGAATTAAACATCATTATTATACCCATACAACATAACCATCTAGACACTGTGACAATCCAGACACCATGACCATCCATACACCGTGACCGTCCTAACACTGTGACCAGACACTATGATCCTAACACAGTATCTGTGATACCAGTTATTGACCTCTATAAAAGATTCCATCATAGTTATTTCACTACTCAAATACAATGAATTAGAAACCATTTAAAGGATGAATTGTTTCACAGACACGACGTTTACAGATAAATTGTGACACTATTTCATAATATGTTATTTCATTTTTCAATTTAATATCTAATGGTCATATTTGAAGATTATAAATGCACTCACATAATTAATGTTTCTTTGTAGACATGTCACCGAATAGTACGAGGCATGAGGTACAGAATACATGCATCATGTATGCTCCAACACATGCATTCTATGAATAAAAAGAACAACATGGCCAGAAGAAAAATAGTGTGACTTTGGTGACTGTTGTACTAACAAAAATTCAAGTGTGTGATTGATAATGACGTAGTATGAGAAATCATGCAACCCGACACTACTGAATAACATAGAAAAAAAACTCTAATCCTGGAGTCAATAACATTTCTTCACTATCTACTCCTTAAAGAACATGAGCGAGATCATGATGACTGATGATACTATATTTCCTGCGAAAGGAATCAATTTCTGCATCTTTTTTATCCAAAAAGTCCATAGATATAAAGAGTAACACTCAGAGCACTTCTCATCTTATATCATAAATTTTCTTCTATTGTGTATTATATTTATCTTCTAAAAAGTGTGTGTGTGTGTTTGTGTCTGTATAAAAACATGCTATCTCTCCTACATCAAAATAAATGATACAAGATTCCATTTAACTTAGATCTTTTTTCACTTGTGTAGTCTCATAGATAAATGTGAAAGAGGCCCATGTCTGACCTATTAGTTTATACCCATGATGAATTGTGGAAGTGGTCATGTGACCTGGACAGTCTTGTGCACAGTTATTTACCCAGATCCAGGGTGTGGATCATGTTTATTTATATAAACTATCTGGTGGCATGTGATCACCATGTTAAGTGGATTAGGTATCATATTAAAACCGAACAACATGTTTTATATTCTATATGGTATTAGTTTTAGTTTTCTATATTTTACTATTTCATTCTGAAATCACTAAATCTACTTTTATTATTAATCATGGAAAGAATTTATAATTTTTTTCCATATTATAATAGCATTAAAAGTAATTTTAATAACTGATATTGAGATTAATTAAAATTAATAAATTATAAAAGACGTTATTTAAATAGAGAATCCATCATAACCATATAAATTTTATTAACTTGGTTCTATATAAATTTATTGGAGAACCTTTTTAAGAATATGTTTTAAACAGAAATTTTGAATAGATACTCAATTCACCCCCCTCTTGAGTAATATACTCAAACCAACGGGTATGTTAAAATTCTTATACAGGTATTTTTTAGTATTAATAATTTGGATTCTTTTGGTCAATAATGAAAATTATAAGAAAATTTTATTTAGTTTGATTACTATGTGACCTTTAGGTTTAAACTGAATTATTATTTATTTAAAATTCGGTTACAATTTTTTGAATCTATTCATAATTTTATGAGATAATCTACGAGGGTAAAAATTTCATTAATATTTTCAGTGGGAAAAAGTGTTATTTATTTATTAAAATTAATAACATTTTTTAGATATTGATGGATTAGGGGAAATAAATATTTAGGAATGAGAATATATGATTGAAAAATGTTATTTAAAGATAAAAATTAAATTTATCTTGGAATAATGTGAGATCAAATTATTATGATGTACTGGTTTCATGATTGGATAATAATATTTTTTAAAATTTTATGGATAATTATGTATGGAGTGATTTAGATTGATCTTTGGGTATTATTGATAAATTTTTCGGAATAATATATTATTTAATTATATAAAGTTTTATACATTTTTTGGAATTATCCAACCTTATGATAACTATTTTACATTTCATTAGTTTTTAATGAACGGATGGATAATTTGTTATTATCATGTGTGTAATGTTATTTATTATAAGTTTATTTATGTTATAGTGGCATAAAAATTAATCTCAAAAAATCATCATTTGAAAAAAAATGTTTAGTTTTTTGTAGAAGTTGAATAAAGATTCAAATTATTAATTTCAAGATTTTATATTTTCTTAAATTCTTATTCAATATTAAAATAAATTTATCATCTTTTGGAAATTTAAAATGAAGCATTTTTTTTAAAATACCTTCTTTTCTGATGAATTAATTATCCTTTTCATGGTTTTTTGGTTTAGTGTATTTATGTAGTTGGCGTTCCCTTCATCATTCTATTTCTGGTGATCAATTATCCATGCCTTTCTTGATTATTATTTGGATAATATTATTTTCATTAATACCCAAATTTTATCCTCCCACTTATATTTTGGTTTTTGGAAACCTATTTCGTGTTATCCAAGATGACATTCATACATTTATTTCTATATTTTCAAGATAATTATTTATTTACCATTTTAATGATGTGGGATTTCAAAACATGTATTTTAAAATACCAGCATACACTTTTAGATATAGAGTTCAAAATTATGACATAACAATTTCTTAAAGGGTGAATAATGTAATATCCCATGGTATAAAAATGAACAACTATGTACAGTAGCTTACAAAATACGAAATATCATATATAATAAAACCATAAAAAATTATGATTTATATATTACAATTATATCATAGCTATTAAATTATCATTTATGAATGAGATTAAAAAATATTGAAATCAAAATTATTTTTATAATTAATAAAAATGTATTGCTTACTTCTAAAGAAAAAATCAATCAATTAGTAATAACATTTATTTTATTCTTAAATTAAATGTTTTCCTCATAATGGATATTTAATTTGGAAAAAAAATTATTAAATTTAATGAGAATTTTTCGAAATTATTTTAAAAATAGTATATTATTTTAAATCATAATTTAATAAATAAATTCTTATCACAGAATTTTATTTTTCCGAAAACCTTGATTTTTTATTGAATTTAAAAATTCAATTTCATTTGAAAAAATTCTTTTATATTCAACAATTCAAAATGTATTATTTTATTGATTATTAGTTTTAAAAATTAATCAATTATGTATTATTATAAAAATATAATTATAGGCTTTCTAATGCATTTTATAATTAAAATTATGATATATTGGTTTTTATAATTAAAAATGAAATTTTTATGAAAATATTATTTTCTGGAGGTTATTCAATTTCATTTTAATTTAAATTATCATAAACATAACATTTAATTAGTAAAATTTTCTTGTATTTGGTATCATGGGGTACACATTTTTAAAATGTTTTCATTTTATTTTTTCTCAACATGAATAGAAACCCTAATAATTTTCTTACCATTATAAATGGTGGATTAGTTGACTGAAGTTAATAATAGATACATATATAAATTAACCCTAGAAGTTAAATAATATTATTTTATGTGTAAAAATAAAACATAAACATCCTTAACTCTTTTATATGACCTTTTTTAAAATTTAGATCTGATTTTATAATATATAATATTTTATGTAATGAAAGGAAAAAAACATCACACTCTCTTAGATAATAACAATAATACAATTCACATTTAAATGAATATAATATATATTTCATTTCATATTTTAATATGAATTATAAATGATTTATCTAAATAATGATAAATTATTTATATTTTTTAGTTGTAAAATAATTCACTTAAATGATTTCATAAAGATGATATAGTAATTATTATATTAATGGAAAATTAATATAAATGATATATAAAATATTTAATGTAACATAAAATCAGATAATGTGATTAATTAAAAATATTGTGTTCTAAAAAAGTTTATTTATTTATTAATTTTATGGTTTTAATTTTAATTTTTGTTGGTATATTATTAAACGCAATGTAATGAATAGTTCTAAATATTTACATTAATGATATTTAATAATAAATATAATTTTATGAAAATTTATAAAATTACTACAAATCATATTACAATCAGGTGATTGGTTTATAGTTTGTAATTTTAATAATATATAATTTATTGGATCTTAACCAATTTGTATTAAATATGTTGTAAAAAATAAAAAACAACGTCCTGTCATAGTAAGTGTGAAAAGGGTTAATAGGGGTTAAAAAAAGGTAAGAGTAAAAGGTGATCTATATTTGTAAATATAAATATTTATGCTAAGATATTATCCCATAATAAATCTTCCATCTACCTTAATCGGTTTGCATCCATCCATATTTGAATTTGAATTTATATTAATTTCATAATTTTTTAAATTCCAAGAGTGCCCTTATATAATGGCCACCTTTTATTATCCTTTCACCAAACCTCTTGAACAAATTGATTCATCCAATACCTTCCAAAAAAATTCTTATCATATCTAAAAAAATTATAGAGGTCATATATTGGGCATAGTTCAAAAAATGTAGGGATAAATGTGTAATGCAAATGAGGTTGTCCGGATAAGATATATAATTATTCATTGAGATTTTATGATTTATTTCTTCTCTCTATACATAATATTTTAGAAAACCATGATAAAATTATCATATCATTATAAAAAATATGTTTATATGATATTATATTAGAGGAATAACTTATATCCATATTCATCCCCAATGAAATGGTAATGGAATAAAGTGTTGGTGTTTTCGACGAACTAGAAACTCAAGAACTGATGCATTTATTTTCAAAACAACCTATTAAGGATCATTAAAATTATGTTATTAGTATTTATATGTGATATTAATGAAATTTTTATCATTCCAAAATAATAGTTTACGATTTTATTTATTACAATTCATTTCATGGAATCATTTCGACATCTTTCATGTGTATGGTTGGACTACCAGCTCAACGAAGCCATAAGATTCATTTTTAATCACCACATCAGAAGGAATATATTTAAGTATATTTAATGAAACAATATTAAATTTAAATAATTATTATCATTATATAAATATGAAATAATATATACCATCTTCCCATAATGATCGTTTAAAAATGGAAACCTTAATCATGCGTACATATGATCTACCATCTCCACGAATGAAACATGTATAAATTTTTATATCCACAATTAAGAACATGTTTTAATTTTATAGTTAATTTATTAAAATAATAATTATTTCTAGAGTATCATCCTAGTAATTATGGTATGTTGACCGATTTTACCATAGTCAACCTACCAATGTCATTTTTGTCTTCAGAATCAAATATCACCAAAAAATTGGACAAGTCCTCAATTGATTACGTTATTATAAAAAACATTGTAATGGATAAAATAATATGGATAATAAAAATGAAAAAAAATTCATCATAAATTAAATAATTAAAATAAAGATATTATATTGGATGATGTTGAATCTTCGTGACGAGTCGGACAGGATGTAAGGAATTTCGTATAAATTTATTTTCTTTGAGGCATATTTTTTTATCAAACATAGAATTTATTTTATATAATATATATTATTACATTTTAATGATATATCATTAATACATCATAATTAATGATATTTTTAAATAAATTTTAATTATTTTACCCAATGGAATTTTAATTGATTGTTATGATGTATAAAAGGGATTCATAACAGAATTTTATTTTGTTAGGTCATAACTCTTCTTCTTTGACTTTTCTATACCATGATAATGATCAAATTATTGTATAAATTGTATTATTATATATTTAAGCCTGATTTTTGTGTATATAAAATGGATAAATGTAATCTCTTTATTTATTAATTCACAATTCAACAATTTTTACTTTGTAACGGTCACTCATCTCAAATACTCCTATTTTAAAAATTTGTGGATGTTAAGAACCTAGCATCATTAATTTGGTGCATATACTAAAAATATTACATTTTATATCATTAATACTTATATACTAATGATATTAAATGTTTACTTTTTTAATGATTCATGGGATTGTGTTTTAAGAGTTTCCAAAGTGGAAGATGTTATATGTTTCATTCTCTTTTCTTTCCATGATTGTTTATGTTCACAGATCCTTGGAGGGAAATCATATGATAATATTTTTTTGAAGTAAATAGCATTAATTCTCTTATTGTTATCAAGGTTTTTTACATTTTCATTCTCATTTCCTCACTTTTTTATTAACAAAACATCAATAAATCCTTTTGTATGTGATGTTAATCTAGTATCTTATTTTAGACCATGAATCACTTTATTCCTTAAACATGTGTTATAATTTTGTTTAAAACTATATTATTTTCTAAACCTAATTTATTTAGATGATATCCTTCACACTGTCTTTTCCCATATTTTAATTTTTTTTAAATGAAATTTTAATCATTTTCCGAATAAATCAGTTTAGTCCCCATTTACCAAATAATTGAATTTATTTAACTTTTAAAATTTATGACATCAATATATTTTTTAACCTTAATAACAATAATTTTTTGATATATTATTTTTTATGTGTCTATGGTTATATTTGTTTATTTTTTAAAAAATATTTTATATATTTTTAGTTCATAAAATATATTTTCAATGTAAAAGATATTTCTTCCGGAAGAATAATTTTAATGATACTGTAATGGTATTAATATTCATAAACACCAGCAAAACATGATAATATATATTCTCCCATATATCCATTTTTTAATATTACCATATTCATTATTTCTATGGATATTTTATTATTTTTTAAAAATATATTAAATTAAAACCCATTTCTTTTCTACAAGTTAGTATTGTTATACATGGAAAGAGATATTATAATGTATTCAATGACAATAAATTTTACAACATATATAATATTTTATTTGTTTTTTTTTTCCATTGACTTTTTCAATTTTCAAATAATGAAACAAAACTACTTCTCTCATTCTGGGATATATATGTTTGAGAAATTGGTTTATATAAGAAATGGGTGTTTCAATTATTGGAAGTGTATTACACATGGGTTATAATGTGTTATTAACGATTTGTATTCATGATACAATCTGTGGTTATTTTTTATGAAGGATTAATCCCAATTATAGCACATGGGTGAGCCCAATTCAATATATATAATGGGGTGAGCCCCATTATAAAATACATGTGAGATCAATATACCCCATATGATGGGAGAACCTTGATAGTGTGAACATATATTGGGTAATTATTTTTTCCCTAAATAATTATATTAGGATTTACATGTATGGTTATTCCAATTATGAGGGTTCTGTTAGGGTTCTATGATGATGATTTCACAAGGTATGAACAAATTTTTATTATGATTTCCTTGAGTTATAAATTCTTCCATTGATCAATGTTGACATATCAATTCTAATAAATATTCATTATTTAGAAACTATTCTTTTGGTAATGACTTTTTCAATGTTTTATAACTGATGATCAAGATATTTATTGGTAATAATTATCATATATTATGACCATGTACATTAATTGCTTCACCATACCCTCATATTATTCACACATATAAAATTAAAATTGTGAATTTTTATATATACCCTCAGTGGGTATTTGTGATCAACCATATTAGGTTTCATTTTACATTATTTCTTATAAATGATGAAAAATGATTTGTGTACATATAGGTTTCATATGAGGGGAAATACTCCCATGATATCTTGAGTGTTATTAATGTAAGATTTTATATTAATTTAATTTAACTGCAAATATAAGATGAATTTGGGGTATGTTAGTGATCTTTTATTACAATTTTATGTTTTAGGATATTGATTGATAAATTTATATTTCATTTATTGGTATCAAGAATAAATATAATTATTATGTTTTAACCACCATATTATGAATTGAATGTTATAGAATGTTAAAATGTATGTGTCACATTAGTTTTTATAAAATATCCCACTGATAACATCCATTACTAAAAAATGTATATTCGTAATTTTTATCAAATATCTAAATAAAATATAATGTTTTTATAATCAATTCATATCTTCTATGGTTACTTTAAATATAAAATTATTCTAACCGAAGCAAATTACAATCAACAGTCCTCCCAAGCAACATAAATGCATACAAAAAGCCTCAACAATGGTAAAACAACATTTCTTTTTTGGTTTCTATATCTACAATACCTTATATATTTTAACATAGTAATCAAAATATTGTGCTACCTGTCTTCATAAATACTAAACTGAATCAGGTGATTCTCCACTGCCCATGTAGATGGCCATAACACATCAACCATTCCTATAAAGGTCCCATCCAAATCTAATTATACCATAATAATTCCATATAAAACATACTCAAACCACAATATCATATTCAACTTACTTCGATTATATTTACATCTCAATAGGAACCCCCATAAAATTCCATCATAAGATTCACCCCTGGTCTACACAACAAAACTAGTACACACCTAGAATCATGTCATGTATCAATATTTCACCCCTACAACAAAAAAATAAATGTTTATTCACCCCAGGAATCATCTTTAAATCATAATTGAATCATCATGATCCTTATTCCAACGTGCCCTCTCTATCTAATATCTCATCTAAATTCCAAAAAATATATTTATGATAAGACAAAATATGTTCCAATCCCTAACTCATAATCATCTATGGTCCAAATGGACAATCCAAAAGCTGGTATAATATCACCCACAACCCTACCAACATAAGTGTAACACCCCAGGTAAATAAAGAATATGACATTTTCATATTTATCCATATTTGTGAATAAAATATTGATATGACTTTAAAGGGGACGTTATGCTCGATGGCGTACCCAACACGCAACAGCAAGTTTCTTCGGAATCTTACGTTGCACTCTAATAATAAATTTTAAATGTTAGTTAACATGTAGCCATTGTAATGGCGGGAATGGATATAAATAACTAAAATATGATTATATATGTTTTTAAATGTTAATACATTTATCCAATAAAGGATAAAGGCTTAAAATACGGAAAGAATTCAATTTTAGGCGTATATGCCCTAGTTTTCACTAAAGGTTCACTTGTCGCCTTTTGATGGCGAACCATCATTAAATATAGTTTTTATCACTCTTATACATTCTTTTGGACCAAATAAAACTCTTATTAAGAATCGGGACATCAAATTTTACTTTGTGTAATTTTTTGGTATTTTTCCGATAAAGTTCATTTTTTAATGAATAGTGTAAAATTTTGTGTTCTAATTCAAAACCTCTTTTTAAACTAATTTATTTATATTATTATATAATATTTTGAATTGATTTTAAAGTGAAATTAGAAAATATTTTTACCATTAAATCCAATAGTGGTCGTTGGAATTAATTTCACTTTGAAATCAGACTTAAACTAGTGCCAATCTTTTGATACTTATTGTTTCATAAAAACACGCTATTTGTCATGACAGCGGGAATTAATTATTGAATTAATTAATGAAACTTATATGTTGTGAATTTTGTAAAATGGACTTCATTTTTGAGTTTGAAATATCAAATATTGATTAGGGTGAATTTTTGGTAATTTTCTGAAAAACTTCAATTTTTGATGAATAGTGAAACCACTAAGTGGTACTTATAAAAGCTGATTATTCGTTTAAATGAAATTTTTCCACTTCTGTGTTTTGAATTTCAAAAATCCGACATACATGGTTGTCATTAAGTAGTAAAATGTGGTTCAATGGGATAAAAATAATTTTTTGGTGAATAGTAACTTATTAAGTTTTTAATCGCGATTAGTGGTAATTAGTGTAGTTTAAGGTAAAAATGATATTATAAGAATGTGAAAACACCATGAAACTTGTCCTACACCTATTGGGATAGTCATGGAAGACCAAGAAAAGCCATGGGACAACTTGGGGACCCCATGGAGCCACTTTAGTTGGAAAATGACAATAATATATTTTTATTTAATGTTAAAATTAAAAATGACACAAACATGATATGTTTAACTAAAACAATTTTTAACTAGGGTTATACAAGTCGTAGTTTTGATTATAAATAGTAATTGGAAAGCTAAAAAGAATTCCTACATCATGGTATTTTTTTTATAATTTTTAGACATTAAATAAAATAATTATTTATGATATAATAATGATGCAGTGATGACATCATTATTTAACGATTAAAATAAAATGGAAAGATAATGTAAAATCTATGAACTACACATGTCCAAAACTTATTGGATGGGTGGATTTAGAACCTTTATAACCTTATACACGAATTATATCAATGTGGGACCTCTTAAAACCGAAACACATTTTCAAATAAAGTAATATTTCCTTACTTTCCAAAAGTGCCCCTCCTCTCCTCTTATAAAAGTCCCCCACCTATACCTCATTTCACACACTCCTCAAGCCTTTGACTCGGCCAAACCCTGCGCATTTACTCTGTCCGCATCCCTCTCCACATCCTAGAGGATTTATTTGGGGAGGAATCCTTACAAAGGAAGTCTTTAGGCTGAAATCAAAAGGAGTTACACTTTTAAAGGTAATTCTTTCTCTAATGTTCATTTCTTTTATATTGCTTCTCCAACCCCCTAAAATCTTTTTATTTACTTATTTTGTTACAACACAAGTATCTTCATTATAATATGATGTTGTTATAAGATTTATTAGAGCTAAACTCTCACACAACTACATCAAATGGTTAAAGAACATACGGTTTCCATGGATGGTGAAATTCTGCCTCCCGAAACGATGATTGTTCAATACTCATTTAACACCTTAAAAGGTGGCCATTATGATGTCACTATTTTTATATATGATATATAGTATGTTTATGTTTTACTTATGCTTCTGTATTTTTCATTTGTGTCTTACCTTTCTGGCATCCATTATGGGTATACGTGATATCTTCATTTTAGGAAGTGCGGACTACCGCCCCCTCAAAGTGATGTGATTCGTTAATGCCATACGTGGGACGTATAAATGATGGATTTAATGATATTATATATTATATTATACTGGAATTATAATATACCTTTATATCATTATTATTCCATTCTATAAAATACGAAATAGAAATGAAAGTAGCGTTCATCCGTACGTACGGCTTACCGTCTCCATGAACGGTGCATTTCATTTATTACCTCTAAATGATTATGTAATGTTATAAATGCATGAATGTACTGGATATATATGACATATATTATATCTACATAATGAATACAATTCTGGATATAATAATCATTTGGACACACGAACAACATGTAATTTTAAGAAGTCCACTATCGACTTAAGAACCAAATATCGACAAAACAATCATTATTAACTTAATGATTACATAGTGTTTATAACAAAGAAATAAGTGATATAAAAGGAATAATAAGCTTTAAAAATGTTCTTAATCAAGTAGTAATTAACTCAAGTTTATTATTCAGGAGATTAAAGAATGATCGAGTGAAGTCGGACCCGAGGTAAGGGATCCTACTCCTCTCTTTTTAAGTACACTCTTTTATGTCAATTTTTCTAAGCTCATCTTTCTTGTGATTGGGATGTTCTTTTATATTAAACTTACTGTAATTTTTATGTTCATGTGATGAGAGACCCTATTCTCTCTCATCAATCCATTTTGGATGTTTTGAGTGGCGCCGTTAGGCTGCCGAACTTTCGTAAAAGATCTAACCTCTCTCTTTCTTTTTAAGTACTCTCCTTTATGTAACTTCTTTTAAGATCCTCATTGTAATGTTGGGGGATGTACTTTTATATTCATATTTCTGTAAAATTTATTTTAATGTGATGAGATACCCTATTTGATCTCATCAATCCATATTCAAAAGTTTTATGTGGCGTCGTTAGGCTGCCGAGTTTTCGTAAGGGATTTTTCATCTCACTTTTATTCTCGTGAGATTTATGCTACATTTTCCACAAATTCCATTGAGTGGTGTATGTACTGCCCATTATTCTACTCTTTGTGTAATATAAATTCATTTTTGAGTATTTACATCAATGATCTATTGTCTTTCTTTCATGGGGTGTATGTTTTGAAAGATACCCAAGTCGGTAAGGGAACCTTTCACCCTCCTCTTTTTTTAAAAGACTTATTTTGTTGGGTCTTTTAATTTACATATTGTTATGTTGGGATATGTTCTCATATATAATTATTGATGTAAATTTTAAGTCCAAGTGATGAGATACACTTTTTATCTCTCATCAACTCATTTTGATGTGATGCCGTTAGGTTGTCAAGGGAACTTTTTAACCCAATTTCGATTTCTTTGGGTTCAACATGTATTCATTGAATATGTCATCCATTGAATATGTGTGAATGAACTTTTATTGTTTTACACTTAATATCCACTTATATTGGGTGTATTTATATTTGTCACACATATTTTGAGGTTGATTTGTCCTTAATTTAAGGATACCTTCTTTATAAGGGATTTCATCACATTTGACATTTCTATAGAGGGTTCATTGTTGTTATGCACCAATTAACTCTTATATGATGTATATACTGTCCTTTGGAGTATTATATCATGAATCCTTTTATTCTCATGATATTATAAAGTTCTGACTAAATGTTATTCCTCGATTATTGTATTCAAGTGTCTCTAATTTTGGTAAAACCCCTTTAACCAAAATATCGTTTTAAATGTTTTAATTATTTATTCTTATTAATATCCATGTTTTCAAAATGGTTTTAAGGATTTATTTATATGGATATTAATGGTTTAAAATGTTAAAAGCTTCATGGTGGTATGGGACACTTTGATTCAAAAATCTCTTTATTAAATGTTTTAAATGGTTTTGGAAATGGTTTCTTTTTGAATGGATTCATTATTTCAATATCCTAAAATGTTATATTGTGATTGAAATATGGAAATGTTATGTTTCCATTGTTCATGATTTATGTGATACGATTATGTTATGGTTCTTGGGCATTGTTATAAAGAACGGGTGGTTCCGTGATAAACTAAGGGCGGGTGAGCCCGATATAGCTCTCCAATGCATTGGGTAACGCGAAGGAGTGAAAAGTTAAGGTTTCTCCGAAGAGATTTAGGTAATATATTGTGATGGGTATTCCCAAACGTAACCAAGAGGGTTACTCCCTACGTAAGAATGTTATGAATGCCTCAAGTTACCTTTATGTCTTATGTTTTCTATGATTTATTCATGATTTGATATGCCTATGTTTTATGGGTAAAGTATGATTTCATTATTATGTATATATGAACTCATGTTTACTTTCCATATTTTTATAACCCTTACTGAGCTTTTTATGCTCATACCAAGTTTTTGAAATGTTTTTCACAGGTCATGGGAAAGGTACATGATGTGATGATTGTGTCGAGGATGTGTCAAGAAATAATCCATGTTTCATTTTAAATATGTTTCTGTTGATGGGAAGAATGAATACTGTCTTTTATGTAACCACTTTGTTTAAATGTGGAATGTAATGCAAGTTTCCTGATCTAATTCTCTAAAACTTTAAACCTAAAAAGATCCTCAATGTGAATTACTCATTTAATTCAATATTAAGTAAGGTTTAAGGCTAGGGCCTTATAGTTGGTATCAAAGGTCGGTTTAGATAACTTTAGAGGTTGGGGTATTCTTTAAGCATAACTGACATTACCATAATGGTTAGGATTTCAGACAAGAGTCTTAGTTTTAGATAAATTGAATGAGTAAGTATATCTTATTGTTTATCTTACTCATTAGTACATGATGGTTTTGTTGATATACTCACACTGACCTTTTTGGTTTTAGTAAATGGCTGGATCTAGCAGGCACCAAAGTAACAGTGGATGTGAAGGAAACTGTGACAGTGTTTTGAGCAAGCAACTGAATGATATGGGAGCTGCAATGAGAACTCTTGAGATTATCCTGAACCAACTATCTGGAGTCATGATTGACCACCTAAACCTTGGAGATTTCTCTAAGACATCATATATGAAAGAAACAAATCCCTACGGAAGTACAGGTAATAATCATAAAGGTAAGTGTGTTCAAAAACCTATGTGTCAAAGATGTGGAAAGAAACACCTAGGAAAATGTTTCAAAGGGACAGAAATATGCTATAGATGTGGAAATGAAGGTCATAAAGCAAGAACCTGCCATGGAAAAAGGAAGCATCCAGTTGACTCGAGGAAAGGGAAAGAAGTTCTTTCTGAGGGATCAATTGAATGTTTTAAATGTGGTGTGCATGGTCATTATGAAAACACATGTCCTACGAAGAAGTTTCGTGAATGGGGTCACCAAGAGCGTACCAATATTCGTTTACCAATACCTAATGCCATTCTGATTGAGGATGAAGAAACTGACAATGACCAATCAAAGGTATGTACTATTTCATGACTATTGTTTTCCTATTTTGGAATCATAGGATATGATTCATGATTTTGTTTGTAGGAAAGAGTTATTTCGGAATAAGTTGGAATGGAATGGATAATGGATCATGACGAATTTTGAATGAGTAAGATGTCAACATATAAGGGCTTCAAGAGTTATGGTGAAATTCTTAAGAGTATTAAGTCTCTTTTGATGATGGGGTTACATTAGAAGACTTTTTATATTATGTGTAACCCTGATGTTTAATATAGGCAAATTTTATTCAAGTAATAGTTATCTTTTCTTTTGTGCACATAGTTATAAAGAACCATTGGGTTTATATGATCCTTACTTTTTAGGTAATTATGGGTTACTATTTGTTATGATGGAAAATGAAAGGCATGAGATAAACTTGAGGTTAAAATATGTTATGATCGTCTTTGAATATTTTATCTCATTTTGGGGAATGTTTTAAGAATTATATAGTTTTGTAAAAAGGACAACACGCAGACCGTGTGACTACCCGTCGCGTCGGACAAAGCTGCGGAAATCGAACCCACAACCAAAGTGCGACTGGTATTTATCGCCTACCACTGGACTACGTGAAGTCCCTGGTTAGTTTGACTTACTCTTTCTAGTTATATGATTTTATGAATTAAGAGTAAGTTGATTTTTGGTTATTTATGAAAATGATTAACCTATCATGGAGGGTATGTGATTAGGATAATTACATTTCAATGCGAGACTTTAGGAGCGACTAATGTTGTTTGGAGATAAATGTTACGATTTAAATTGGAAGACTATGTGACTAAATCCTTCAAATATTTGGGTTTCAATCTTATATTGGATTACTTTGAAGAATTTTATGGACAAATTATTTATCGGATGGTCCTCGTTGAACTTTGGGTTTTGTTGGACAAATTTTGGAGATTAAGAATAGATTTTCTTTTTATAAGGGGTTATCCTTTTCTGGATTATCTGATCATGTACTAGCCTTTTTGGTTTTGGTTTTGGTTAAAGTCTAAAGACATGGTATGTATATAGTTCTTTTTTGTGGATTATTTGATTCTCTAGAAGTTGATTATAGTACTCTTAATGTGAACAAGTATTCCTAAATACTCGTCTTTTGGAGAAAATACGAGTTTGGGTAAAAGTTGAAAGTCAACATGATAAGTGATTATGTTTCCTTATGAATAAATTACTCAATAAAAAGTAACTTAAAACAAAAATGTTGTCTATTAACTTTTCTTACTGGGGAATCGAATACCGTTTAACCCATCACAAGTTTGTGATTTTCTCATGGTTAACTTTCTCCTAAACATGTTTTCTATCACTCTCCATCAGAACATGACCCTATGTTTTCTCCTCCATGTCCATGTTTTCATACTTGGAATCCTAGTATGTGTTAACTCGGGTGACCTCTGTGCATATCTTTCTTTATTTTAATGTGATTGTTTTACCGACTCTTGTTCCGATGTGGTACTTTCAAGGATGTTTCCGAGCTCAAATTTTTTAAAATTGCGAGGACGCAATTCCCAAAAGGGGGGAAGGATGTAACACCCCAGGTAAATAAAGAATATGACATTTTCATATTAAACATATTTTTGAATAAAATATTGATATGACATTAAAGGGGATGCTATGCTCGATGGCGTACCCAACACGCAACAACGAGTTTTTCGGAATCTTACGTTTCACTCTAATAATAAATTTTAAATGTTAGTTAATATGTAGCCATTGTAATGGCGGGAATGGATAGAAATAACTAAAATATGATTATATATGTTATTAAATGTTAATACATTTATCCAATAAAGGATAAAGGCTTAAAATACGGAAAGAATTCAATTTTAGGCGTATATGCCCTAGTTTTCACTAAAGGTTCACTTGTCGCCTTTTGATGGCGAACCATCATTAAATATAGTTTTGATCACTCTTATACATTCTTTTGGACCAAATAAAACTCTTATTAAGAATCGGGACATCAAATTTTACTTTGTGTAATTTTTTGTTATTTTACCGATAAAGTTCATTTTTTAATAAATAGTGTAAAATGTTGTGTTCTAATTCAAAACCTATTTTTAAAATAATTTATTTATATGATTAGATAATATTTTGAATTTTTTTTAAAGTGAAATTAGAAAATATTTTTACCATTAAATCCAATATTGGTCGTTGGAATTAATGTCACTTTGAAATCAGACTTAAACTAGTGCCAATCTTTTGATACTTATTGTTTCATAAAAACACGCTATTTGTCATGTCAGCGGGAATTAATTATTGAATTAATTAATGCAAATTATATGTTGTGAATTTTGTAAAATGGAATTCATTTTTCAGTTCGAAATATCAAATATAGATTAGGGTTAATTTTTGGTAATTTTCTAAAAAACATCAATTTTAGATGAATAGTGAAACCACTAAGTGGTACTTATAAAAGCTGATTTTTCGTTTAAATGAAATTTTACCACTTCTGTGTTTTGAATTTCAAAAATCCGACATACATGGTTGCCATTAAGTAGTAAAATGTGGTTCAATGAGATAAAAATAATTTTTTGGTGAATAGTAACTTATTAAGTTTTTAATCGCGATTAGTGGTAATTAGTGTAGTTTAAGGTAAAAATGATATTATAAGAATGTGAAAACACCATGACACTTGTCCTACACCTATTGGGTGAGTCATGGAAGACCAAGACAAGCCATGGGACAACTTGGGGACCCCATGGAGCCACTTTAGTTGGAAAATGACAACAATATATTTTTATTTAATGTTAAAATTAAAAATGACACAAACATGATATGTTTTACTAAAACAATTTTTATGTGGGGTAATACAAGTCGTAGTTTTGATTATAAATAGTCATTGGAAAGCTAAAAATATTTCCTACATCATGGTATTTGTTTTATAATTTTTAGACATTAAATAAATTAAATTATTTATGACATCATAATGATGCAGTGATGAAATCATTATTTAACGATTAAAATAAAATGGAAAGATAATGTAAACTCTATGAACTAAAAATGTCCAAAACTTATTGGATGGGTGGATTTCGAACCTTTATAACCTTATCCACGAATTATATCTATGTGGTACCTCTTAAAACCGAAACACATTTTCAAATAAAGTAATATTTCCTTACTTTCCAAAAGTGCCCCTCCTCTCCTCTTATAAAAGGCCCCCAACTCTACCTCATTTCACACACTCCTCAAGACTTTGTCTCGGCCAAACCGTGCCCATTTACTCTCTCCACATACCTCTCCTCATCCTAGAGGATTCCCATTGGGCAGAATCCTTTCAAAGGAAGCCTTTAGGCTCAAATCAAAAGGAGTTACACTTTTAATGGTAATTCTTTCTCTTATGTTCATTTGTTTTATATTGCTTCTCCAACACCCTAAAATCTTTTTATTTACTTATTTTGTAACAACACAAGTATATTAAATATACTATGATGTTGTTATAATATTTATTTGAGCTACACTCTCACACAACTACATCAAATGGTTAAAGAACATACGGTTTCCGTGGATGGTGAAATTCTGCCTCCAGAAACGATGATTGTTCAATACTCATTTAACACCTTCAAAGGTGGCCATTATGATGTCACTATTTTTATATATAATATAAAGTATGTTTATGTTTTACTTATTCTTCTGTATTTTTCATTTGTGTCTTACCTTTATGGCATCCATTATGGGTATACGCGATATCATCATTTTAGGAAGTGCGGACTACCGCCCCCTCAAAGTGATGTGATTCATTAATGCCATACGTGGGACGTATAAAGGATGGATTTAATGATATTATATATTATATTATACTGGAATTATAATATACTTTTATATCATTATCATTCCATTCTATAAAATACGAAATAGAAATGAAAGTAGCGTTCATGCGTACGTACGGCTTACCGTCTCCATGAACGGTGCATTTCATTTCTTACCTCTAAATGATTATGTAATGTTATAAATGCATGAATGTACTGGATATATATGACATATATTATATCTACATAATGAATAAAATTCTGGATATAATAAAAATTTGGACACACGAACAACATGTAATTGTAAGAAGTCCACTTTCGACTTAAGAACCAAATATCGACAAAACAATCATTATTAACTTAATGATTACATAGTGTTTATAACAAAGAAATAAGTGATATAAAAGGAATAATAAGCTTGAGAAAGGTTCTTAATCAAGTAGAAATTAAATCAAGTTTATTATTCAGGTGATTAAAGAACGATCGAGTCAAGTCGGACCCGAGGTAAGGGATCCTACTCCTCCCTTTTTAAGTACACTCTTTTATGTCATTCCTTCTAAGCTCATCTTTCTTGTGATTGAGATGTTCTTTTTTATTACACATACTTTAATTTTTATGTTCATGTGATGAGAGACCCTATTCTCTCTCATCAATCCATTTTGGATGTTTTGAGTGGCGCCGTTAGGCTGCCGAACTTTCGTAAAAGATCTAACCTCTCTCTTTCTTTTTAAGTACTCTCCTTTATGTCACTTCTTGTAAGCTCCTCTTTGTAATGTTTGGGGATGTTCTTTTATATTCCTATTGCTGTAAATTTTTTTGTAATGTGATGAGATACCCTATTTGATCTCATCAATCCATATTCAGAAGTTTTATGTGGAGCCGTTAGGCTGCCGAGTTTTCGTAAGGGATTTTTCATCTCACTTTTATTCTCGTGAGATTTATGCTACATTTGCCACAAATTCCATTGAGTGGTGTATGTACTGCCCATTATTCTACTCTTTGTGTAATATAAATTCATTTATGAGTATTTACATCATTGATCTATTGTTCTTATTTCATTGGGTGTATGTTTTAAAAGATACCCAAGTCGGTAAGGGAACCTTTCACCCTCCTCTTTTTTTAAAAGACTTCTTTTGTTGGGTCTTTTAATTTACATATTTTTATGTTGGGATATGTTCTCATATATCCTTATTGATGTAAATTTTATTTCCAAGTGATGATATACACTTTTTATCTCTCATCAACTCATTTTGATGTGATGCCGTTAGGCTGTCAAGGGAACTTTTTAACCCAATTTCGATTTCTTTGGGTTCAACATGTATTCATTGAATATGTCATCCATTGAATATGTGTGAATTACCTTGTATTGTTTTACACTTAATATACACTTATATTAGGTGTATTTATATTTTTCAAACATATTTTGAGATTGATTTGACCTTAATTTAAGGATACCTTCTTTATAAGGGATTTCATCACATTTGACATTTCTATTGAGGGTTCATTGTTGTTATGCACCAATTAACTCCTATATGGTGTATATACTGTCCTTTGGAGTATTATATCATGAATCCTTTTATTCTCATGATATTATAAAGTTCTGATTAATTTTATTCCTCGATTATTGTATTCAAGTGTCTCTAATTTTGGTAAAACCCCTTTAACCAAAATATCGTTTTAAATGTTTTAATTATTTGTTCTTATTAATATCCATGTTTTCAAAATGGTATTAAGGATTTATTTATATGGATATTAATGGTTTAAAATGTTAAAAGCTTCAAGGTGGTATGGGACACTTTGATTCAAAAATCTCTTTATTAAATGTTTTAAATGGTTTTGTAAATGGTTTCTTTTTGAATGGATTCATTATTTCAATATCCTAAAATGTTATATTGTGATTGAAATATGGAAATGTTATGTTTCCTTTGTTCATGTTTTATGTGATACGATTATGTTATGGTTCTTGGGCATTGTTATGAAGAACGGGTGGTTTCGTGATAAATTAAGGACGGGTGAGCCCGATATAGCTCTCCAATGCATTGGGTAATGCGATGGAGTGAAACGTTAAGGTTTCTCCGAAGAGATTTAGGGAATATACTGTGATGGGTATTCCCAAATGTAACCAAGAGGGTTACTCCCTACGTAAGAATGTTATGAATGCCTCAAGTTACCTTTATGTCTTATGTTTTCTATGATTTATTCATGATTTGATATGCCTATGTTTTATGGGTAAAGTATGATTTCATTCTTATGTATATATGAACTCATGTTTCCTTTCCATATTTTTATAACCCTTACTGAGCTTTTTATGCTCATCCCACGTTTTTGAAATGTTTTTCACAGGTCAAGGGAAAGGTACATGATGTGATGATAGTGTCGAGGATATGTCAATAAACAATCCATGTTTCATTTTAAATATGTTTCCGTTGATGGGAAGAATGAATACTGTCTTTTATGTAACCACTTTGTTTAAATGTGGAATGTAATGAAAGTTTCATGATCTAATTCTCTAAAACTCTAAACCTGAAAAGATCCTCAATGTGAATTACTCATTTAATTCAATATTAAGTAAGGTTTAAGGCTAGGTCCTTATAATAAGAGCACACCAACAATACACATAATTTATCCATTTACACATATATATAGTTGGAATTGGTTATACATGTCATATGTGAGTGTAAAAATAAATTATTAATGACCACATATTACCATCACACATAGACATTATCCTATGTATATGTTGAATTAATTTTTTAAAGATGACGAAAACCAACAATATCTTATTATGTACTCTAATAGATAAGAATTTATAAATTATACTGCTAAAAAAACCTCATAATGTTCCATCATCTTAAGCATGACACTGGTCCTGAGGAATCCTCATTCCATCCTTGTGAAAAAAGTCAATAATAAAATATTTTATGATTAATATTTGTAAATTATTATCCATATCCATTGATATTCATCAGCAGTTATAAAATTATTTTTTTATTAAAACATAAACACAAAATACCACAATAATCGTACTAATTTCATCAGTCCTTGGCATGTATATGTATACTCACTAATCCAAGCATAAATGGAATTGTGCATAATGAACACATGCATACTCGAACTCATCAAATTATAATGGGGTAATATCATCTTAAATTGAATTATATAATATAATTTATTATACTCCGAGTTATAAGTCATTCCACTTTGGATCATTTACCTATTTAACAAAACTATGTTTCATATTTTGTCAATAACATAAAAATAAATTCACCCACATACCCTTTACCAACAAACATGATATCCCTAACTGGAATAATATAAATGAATGATAACTCACCCCTTATAATCTTCTTAACAATAAAATAATTCTTAAGTATCCAAGAAGCCGAAAATTATTATATTTAAATACATAGGGGTAGGTATCCTACTAATCATTCCATAGAAGAAATATCTTAATATAAAAAGAACTATAACTCATGGTGTTTTACACATTAAAATCCATGTCATAAAAATTGCTATATTTTATCCCTTATATCAGATTTTGTACACGAAACATGTAGCCTAAAGTATGTTCCTATGATTCATGTATCTATGACACAAACATTTACTGCCTCACCCCTCTCTCTTTGGTTACCATCTCATACTATGGCCCATATATTCTTTAAAAATTGGCTGGCCTAACTTGATCCAAACCCCAAGGAACTATATTCTCTATAAAATCCAAGAAATCATATATCTCAAGGTCATAACATTGGGGAAACAACTATTTGTTCCCGTGTCTAGCATCACACATCAACTCATATGAGAAAATACCCACTACAATCTCTATTATATCATATAATAGTCATATATCACCCCCAAAATCATTATCCTAATAGTGAATTCATTTTCATAGGGAAACTGTATATATTAACACTCCCTCAAGAAATACTATATCATGTTTCTGCCCCATGGGATTCCATTTTTGAGATGCATTCACTTTAAAAAATTCATATAACACATGTATATAATATCTTCAAATTGTAAAAAAATAAAACTATAATAAAATCTTTGATTTCAGTCAAATAAATTTGATTATTCCATGTTTTAATCCCTCACAATAGTCTACAACCATAGTGTAGATCCTAAACATGCAGATTCACTATGGAACCATAGTTGAGTATCTATGTATGCTTGAGGCTACTGACTAGAGAAATTATTCTTGAGTGTGGTTTTTAGGATACTATACGCTATTATTAGATTGTGTAATAAAACATAAATAAAACAAAACATTTTCCACAACGAATATTATAGTAAAATGAAAAATATAAATATATAAATCTAGAAGAGTTTTATATAGATAACGATCACACACTATGTTAGTCAAATATAAAAATAATATATTGAATAAAATAATGGATTCTATACAACACTCTCTAAGCCTCCACTTACCCCAGTCACCAAGGTTCTTATTAAAATTATTTTTTGATGAACTACCCTAGGTCTCTACCCATCCTAATCTTATAAATTGAGGTGGATTATGGGGTACCCTTGTTACAAGGACACCCATGCATCATGTGATACAAATATATAGGTAACCACTAATTAAGTATCATATATAACCAGTAATTATAGAGTACATATATCCATGTGATATTGTTGGAAAAAAATATAGGTATGGAAGAAAAATGTAATAAACCTTATTGATCATTGCTTTCTTCCATTAAACCCGATGTCGAACCAAACTAGGTATTTATAGTTTTTGTGTATCTCAGAATATCATTGAATAGTTTGAACTGTAATATCTTATTGTTCCAAAGTAAATTTTCTAATATAAACTAATCCATTTTGGAGGAGAGATTTCAAACCTCGTAACTAGATTACACTTTTATCTTAAATTATTGAATCCAAGGAAGAGAATACCAGTACATATGAATCCAAACCCATAACATAACAAATAATGGTATCCTAGATTCAATCCATGGAATCACAAATCATGGAATCTTGTTAGACTATAAATCACACCATATATAACCTTTTAACTAATATGAGGTATTCAAACAATGTCTCTGGCTTGATTTCTAGATCTTTTGAACATGTATTAGGTATCTATTGTATCTCACATAAATATCAGTTTTTAAGAAATAACAAAACATTAAACCTCTCTAACTAAATGTTTCACACAAAAGTTTTCAATAAGTCATCATAAAAAATAAAACATGATTACATCATCTATTCTTGTTCGATGGTTACACCCAAAATCATCACAACCAATATCCTGCACACAAATTCTCACCAGGGTCAACATATTTCTGGGGCCTCGTAGGTACCATCAAATCGAAGGCACATTTTATTGGATCTCTTACAATACTCTAATAACTCTGGTCTAATCCCAACACTCAAAGAAGTCACACACCAAATAATAGTCATTGCTTAATCTGACATTCTCCTTAGCCTCATTGGATCAGTCATAAAAGGGATTAAGACTCAATATAATCCACTTCCATAATAAAACAAGGTATGTCCTCACACCAATCCTATTGTAATATTATATAATATAAACTAACGAAGTTATCATAACTCATGGAGGATGAATCATCCACCCTATACTGGTCATACAATCCAAACAGATCTAGAAGTATGTCATAATTCAATTATGCCCTACACAAGGTACTCACTACCAATAAAATTCCAACTTATTTTCATTTGTTACTAAGGTAACCAATCACTTTTATTGTTGTGAGTCATTCATTCAATTATCAGCCCTTAGGCACCATAATTCACATGAAAAAATAATATAATCAAGGCATTGAATATTGTTAATTGAAGAAGTAATGTTAGTTTTAGCCATGGGGCTATGTTCAGTTCAACTATGGAATTTCATTTAAAATAATACAATTTATATAAAAAAATTTCATTTCCATTGGTTTAAATAGCACATATAAAATTATACAAAAATAATCACAATAAAATAGTGCTCAAACAAGGGACCACCTACCTCAACAAGATAGTAATTCCCTTCGGTTAGCACCTGATAATTTTCTAATGAGCTGGTCTTGGTCTATTCAGACACCACCCATATTTAAAAAAATTTAAATCATAGAATAACATCTTAAAAAAAATCTTTTAAATATTATAATAATTTAAATTGTTTAATTATATTTAATTTTAAAGGGAATAAATTCATAAAATATCAATTAGAATCACAACATTATGAAATCTCTGTCAATGTGTTGTGATCCACTTTCAACATGAACCTAGACATAATCTAGGAAAACTCCTCAACTCATAATCTAATTACAATCACCAAATAACATAAATTCTATCCAAACCCATAGATATGTTCCAATGGTGATGTTACATTTTATAAAAGGTTGGAAATGACATGAATATATCATCTTGAATAAACCTCTATGAATATTGAACAAAATCCCCATTAAAAGCTTCATATTCCACCATAATCATAAAGAATATGTCCCTAGATATAAATTAAAAATTTCCAAATAATTATTTAGGAATATGAGACATCATTAAAAAATTTTGGGGAATAACCTAAACAAAAACACTATTGATATACCCATTTTTTCACTTAGTTGAGGGAAGATGAAATATGTGGTGGTACAATAGAGATCCTCCCAAGTGGCATTCCATCCGATCGAAGGAAAACAAGGGATAATACCTTAATTGAATGAAACCTAAACAATTCATAATAAAAATAAATGGTAGACACCTAAAAAACCCTATGTTTGTGACCCAATTATATTCCTGAGGAATGAAACCATAAATCCTTATGTCATAGTGTGAATGGAATAATGTAGGTCCATCTTAAAGACCACTACTCTTAATTCCCTCACACACTCACCCGAAAAATATGAAAACATTGAAAACATTTAAATCCATATAATAAAGCAAATTATATACATTGGAACAATTTATTAATTATTCTGACTTCTAGTTCTCAACAGGAACAATCTTTTAAATAGTAAATTCAAATTCACTATGAATTTCATAGAACATACAGCATATGGTATTGTATATGTGATTTATACAAATTATTTTTGAGGTCCTATGGATTTTATTATTTTAGTTATATAATTTATGTTTTATATGAGTTATATTATGGTTGGAATACCACCAAAATCATTATAAAAATATCTCTCTTGGTGATTTATCTTATAATATTCGATGGATATCTATTTGGATAATTATGTACAGATATCTTCATAAGGTGATTTAGTTTAAAAGATTATTTTTAAGATGAATACATGTTTGTTTTCTTAACGGCAATGACTTCAAATTTAAACATTTTTCCCCTCATATTTTATTAAAACATATTTTTCAATTTTGAAATTATGTTTTTTCCTCTACTATTTATGGTCTAATTAGGTTTTTGTTCTTCTGTTTTACTCCCAAATGCTACTTTTTATATGTCTTCACATGTTGTACTTTTTTTAATTACATGGATGCTCCTTCTAAGTTAATTATCTCTGAATGAAATACAATTAAATTAATAAAAGTATTATTGGTGTTTATTGGACCAATTTATTTTTTGAATTTGACGATTCTTATATGTTTTTTTTAAAGAGGGTTGTTAAAATTTTTTAACCATGGTATATTTAGAATAGATGGTGGAATCCTTTTAAGAAGTGGTGTTTATGGATAAATAAACCCCTAAATTGTTACCCATGTTTTATTTAGGGGAAATATGTAATTTTCCATGTTATATAATATACTTTGTTATATTAACATTTAGGAGAAAAATAGACCAGCTTCAGCAATGGATTGTCATTGTTGAGGGTGATATTTTGTTTGGATATTGTATTAAATGTCATTGGTGTTGTTTGATGGACTTAATGAATCTGTTTGATAACTATAGACCAATAATATCTATATGGGATGTCCATAGACACATGATAAACTAGTTTATGATTCTTATCATAAATTTTTCCATTAGTATGATGTTCACCCCGCTTTGGGATTTTTATCTAATGTTAATACATGAAGTAACTAACAAATGTCAAAAAATATGATTTCATAAATATTTATGATTTGATGAATCAATTTTTAGTATTGGAATTCATTTTCACAATTCTCTTCATTCATCCCATGGTTTCATGCTTCATGATGTTATCTAGAATTCTATATCTCAGCAACATATCATATTTTATTTATGTGATGACTATTTGATAGTTTCTTCATTTCACATTTACTAATATATATTTTTTTGTTGTTATTTTTATTGTTATAATTCCAATTATTTTTAGGGATTTCTATTTTAAATGATCATATGAATTTTCTCGTACAAAAATGGGATTCCAAAGGGCACTACAATAATATATTTCAATTTTTTAATGTATTGTTGTATAAAAAAAGTTGTTTTTAAATATTTAAATTTATTGTCTTTATTTGAATGATTTAATAATATAATGAAAATTGCTTTATTTTCATTATTATTTAATAAAAAATATGTTTTATTATAATTCATAAAAGCATTAAGTGGTTTAATATTTTAAAGATAATCAATGAGTGTAGGGCGGTTACATATCGAGCTTCTTACATAAAACAATTTAAAGTAAGGGTTTATGTTATTGTTTAATGAAAATTAACATTATTAATAGTATTTATTTATGTTTATTTTGAGTACATTTTTATTCTCATATTATAGGTGACCTCTTAGCCACACATATACTAGTTTGGGTTTTTCGATTCTTATTTTGAGTCACAATTTTTTGAATGTTATCAATCGTCATATTATAGAGTTTCCATTATATTATGGATTATTTTTATGTAGACCTTTTTCATTTTATGATTTATATTTCATTCCTACCCTATTTTTAATCTTTTAATAAATTTTATTTATGCCTATGGACCACCTATGTATAGAGTGGAATTGAAAATCCACCAAATTGATGTTCAATACTAAAAATATTTTATCCTTCTGTAACAAATTTTCAATGATATACCATTGATTCAAAATCAGTAGCTTCCATGCACTGGGTATCATGAACACACATTTAGCCATAGTAATGAATAAATGGGCTCTCAGATCAATGGTTCCCTGACCTATTCATGGGATCCCATAGCAAAAATTATCATTTCCAACATAATGAACTTCTGTAATTGTAATATTTTCTATAACTACAGCTTTGAACATCCAAAAATCTATCAATACATCCAACACATAAAATATGTTATTTAAGAGTATATGATGGATATGCTCATTAAATTACATATTTATCAAATAATTTCTATTTATGAGAATAAAAATCATACCCCTAAAGAATATGTTGTTTTCCAAACCCAAATAACACCTAATTGGTGAATCTGAAACAAAAACCAAATCATCAACAAATCCAACCTTAAATATGGATAAAAAAATTAATTCAATTAAATAATAAATCAAACATAGCAACAAAAAAGAAATCGAAGATTCAAAAAATATTTTAAAACTGATGATTCTTTTGATACATAGATTCCCATAAACCATTTTACAATCAACAATGAATATAAATTACATGTACTAATGGGATAACAAAATTCATAAAATTTCTTTTTCTCATTAATAGAAAATATTAGGTGGAAACTCCACAAATGACTAATCCGCCTCTATAACCATCTAATACAAATTAATGACATGGAAATATTAATAAAGATATTGATAGAGATGAGATTCTTGAGTGACATCCTAGATCATGTATCATTGTGATAGGAGTGATAATTTATAACCCACCGCACATATGTACTCAATTACCTTTAATGGACTAATAAAATGAGGGGAATTCTTAATCAATAAATGGAACTTCTTTTTATTATAGAGGAAAAAAACATTATGAAGTCATGTTTTCAACTATAGAGCTCAAAATTCCACCATATCCAATTTTCATTTGATTTTTGATTGTCACGTTGCACTCTCATGAATTCCCAAATAATCTACACTATTATATAAATGTTCTACACCATATTTTGTCTATGTACCATCAACCCTCCCACTTTAATTCTTTATAATCCATATCTATATTTACGACTATACAAACCCTCAAAGGGAGGAAAAAATGGTTTTATGGTAGATACTATTATACTAAAATATGACCAAAAATATATTCATCACACATGATAAAATAATATTTAATAAAATTTAATAAAATAATATCCACCAATGATTTAATTTTAATCCCCATATGAACGTCTACCTGGGAATGGATGGAAGTTATATTGTCTAGGTGAGGGGTAAAAAAATATTTAATACCTACCGGATGTACTTAGATAAAATGGGGATCATGAATAGAAATGAAAATTTTTTATAACCCAATGATGATTTATTATTTCATGAATATACTACGTCACAAAAATTCCAATAACTATAACAAATTTCATCACTGAGGGATGTGATGACATCATCAAATAATAAAGAGTATCATTTGAAAAGTCACATCTTCTTTTATTGTGGAAAAAAATGTAAAATCCCGTTAAAATATGTCAAAGTTCAACTAATGTACATTACATGGATGAAATAAACCACTAGTATCATAATAATTTTTTATAACAAGATAAAAAACCAAAAAATATGGTTCGAAACCCAATATAAACTAATTCAATTGACACCTCAAGAATTTCCTCATCAATGCATGATATATTTGGTATATAACTGGATAGTCTAAAAAGGATGTGACATGAAACAAATAATGAATTTACCAATACATTTCAAACAGCATAATATAATCCATTGAGCAAAATATAATGGAAGACAACCTTCAACCATCACTCAGGATCACCGTTATGATAGATTTATTCATCCCCATCTGAGACTCCTCCACCTACTATAAAAATGACAATGGAACTATCATGTGGTATAGGTAATGTATAACACTTTCCACCTCCAGATAAACTTTCATCCATATAAGTCCCTCAATAACTATATAATCATCGTAAGACTCCTAAATATAATATCCTTCATTGTTTATAGTAAGAAAGTCCAAAATGAAATTATTACTAACAAATGTGTAACAGATATCTAATTAATATATCTATATGATGCCGAACCACCTCTGTTGATAAAAATTTAAATCATAATCAATGATGATATACCCATGTCTTTTATTTTATATAAATTTGAATAAGTTTGAACTAATGAGGTAGTGTAAACATAAATTTAGAGAAAAAAACTATTAAAAACTCAATATCATGGGATATATATTTATACTCATCAGAACATAAATCCCATGAACCAAATGAGATTAAATCACCCTGTTGTATCATGAAATAACCCAAAATTATATCATATGAATTAAAAAAACCAGAAATGTGACTCCGTTTTTTGGAAATAAAAGATCTACAACATTGGTAAACTTCCAATTTAAGTAGTAAAACTTATATGAGAGTGATCAATATATAAAAATATCATTTAATTCCTATGAAAGTATACAAAAGTGGATATAAAGAAAGATAAATATGATAAAATAATCAATTAATATCCCAAAAATAATGATTATTAAAAACCACAATAAACATATTTGATTATTTCTAATAAACAAACCCTTTGTCCTTTTAATAATTGAATATTAATCCATTTTGAGACACTACGTGCATATAAAAATTCACCGTACATGTCCTTAATATGAAATTTTTCATATTACCATAATGGTTAAATCACTAAATAAATTTTAAAATAGATCTACATAGACTTAATGTTCATGATCTAAAATTGAATACATAATTATAAGATTGATGAACACTACATTGAACTAAAATTAGAACACATGAAATAAAGAGTTTATATGTCCAATCAACTTTTTTTTTGATTTCGTTAAATTACGAAGTATAACTCTAACTCTATGTACCAATGAAAAACATAATATTGGATTTTGTTATATCCTATTCCATCACCATCATATGATGATACCCAAATAGAATATTGACCATAAAAACAAAGAAAAATTATTAAAATATAAATAAAACCATTGATACGTATAATTGGGTAAAGCTTCATGACCATCACATGATTTAGTCCCTATTATAAAATGTAAATCCATCAAATAAAATAATAAATATTTTAAAAAACTATATAAACCCATGATGACACATTAGTCAATAAATAACCATTATATATCAAATCATTGATTTTAAATTACCATATTATATTCTATTTATGTTATTATCTTATAATAATACATTCAAACCAAGGAGTCATTATGTTGATATTTTATCCTAAATCAATATAACCTCATGTGGATAGGTATAAAACTTATTTATAGAAATCATTTATAAATTCATTGAAAAATAATGAAAACACCACTACTTGTATATAAATTAAACAAAAATGTTACAATTATAACTGAGAAAAAAATGGTTTTGAATATTTATAATTTCTAGAATGGAAGTTCGAATGAATAAACACCATTTAATATTATTAGAAATCTTTGAAAAAAAATTCGATTTAATATAAAATAAATAACTAGAAATAAATAATACAATAAATCCAAAAATATGAATGACATCATATAACTATATATGTAGTAACAATAAATAACCCAAATATAAGGTTTCTCTATCATCATATAATAACCCTATTACACATTAAGAAAATATATAAAGACTAATGAATATAACAGTAATCACTAGGGGTACTGAATTCTAGATTACCTTTAGACCAAATGTATAGACCATGTTATGTACAATAAAAATAAAAATATCAAAAAACAAACCAGAAATAATATAGAATATAATATATTTAGATTATACCTCAAATGGTCTCTAGCACACCTAGAACTAGTAGCACTTGGGCATGTAACCATCCTTGCTCTGTTCCACTACTCGACGGGCTTGCTGATATGCACCATCACAACCAAATTCGTACAAATATCTCCATGGATGTTGGATATCATGTCAATTTCTTCTACTTGACCCATATCCCACAAATGGACTAAAAATTGAAGATCCATAAAATAATATAGATTATGATACAACTATTTGATGTATAAACCATAAATGAACATCATACAATCTGTTTTCAACTATAAATGATAATTAAATAAAAATAGAGATAGCTATGGCCTTCAAAAAATAAATACACTATAATTAACCTCATTGAAAATTAATTTGAACTAACAATTTCAAAGAATTGAGATGGTAATTATTATGTTTAGATCCTAACTAGTTGAATCATTTACTATGTGAACATTTGATATTCAATATCATTTCATCAACTACTCTAAATTTTTATATTAATCCTCTATAAAGTGGATTCCTCTTGTTAATTTACCATCATCATTACATATTCCTTCCTTAATACCTCTTAATACATTGTAAATGTAACTGTTGTCAAAAAATACTATATAGTTTGATACATCACCTACAAAAAATTTCATTAAAATTCATCATCACCAAAAAATTCATTATTTTTAATGAATAATAGATCATTTAATGGATTAGTGACCTTATGAACATATATGTTCCACTATTTGATAGAGATAAATTCCTACCACCTCACCACATTCATCATGGATTAATGATAATATACACACAACTACTGTTGAAAAATTACGGTTTGAAGATATTTAAATCTTCAAACCCTTATGGAAAATGAAAGTTCTAACAACACATAGCCCATATCATATGAATTTTATCATACGAGAGCTAATTTCTATTCTTAGAATGAATAAATATAATTGTGATACTGAGCTCCTCTAACCAATGAATCATTTATAGATTAGATACACATTCACCATACCTCTCAAAAATATTATTCTAAAACTTGTGTGATTTATTCAAATAATACCCATCCTTCTTTGTCAGATCAACCCTCTTACATTCAACCAATTAAACCTATTACACCCCTCTAATCCAAACCACTCATAGGTAGTTACTATTGACTATATCTCTAAGAGTAAAAAATATCTTATTCATGAGAACATATAATTAATTAAATATTACTAAATTATATTCATTTTTACATTCCATTAACCATAAAAATTCAACTGGTTCAAATAAAACGGTCCATATAGCTTTAAAAGGAAATTTATTTATATTTAAGGTTTTCAAAATTTCAAATAAATAAATATGTAGTATACTTTTTGAAAAGGGGGGGGTCCTAGGATGGATGAACATCGTTCACACTTCTAATTCAACCTAGAAGCATAAAGGGCTAAATGCTTCCTTTATACCCATGTAAGTATGGTGAGACACACTAACATCTCATATTTTTAGTTTTCAAAGGAGGTGTGAGCACAGAGCATGCCTCACAAATTTTTTAAATATTATTATATCAAGTTATATATGTATATTATGTCATTTTATGTAAATTTGTATTTTTTTTGAATTAACATTAATAATTACATCCAAAAAATTTAACCAAAGACACCGCTCATGCTATGTTTCTATAATAGATTGTGGATTTGTTTCCCATAATGTTTTTTATGGGATTCTTTCCCATATTTACAAGAACATGAAAACAAATATTTCATTACTGAAAACATTTTATTGTTTGAATTATCAAAAATAAAATTAATAAAAGAAATAATTACCAATATAATTAATAATATTATCAATTAAAAATATAATCAATACATGATGAATTAAATTAAATATTAGTAATTCATCTACCCAAATTATTGGGGGGGTTCAATAAAATTGAACTATCACATCCATAGGCTACAAAGATAGGTTATAATGACCTATATGATATCTCTTCTATCCAAATAGTATAATTTATAAATTAATGGAGGCTCAAAACTATATAGCCTAATGGTTTTGATATATAATGATATTGGAGCCTACTAATGTATGAATGACCATAAACAGTGGGTCATTATCCCATCTGAGAAAATAATGTTGTATGATTCTTTACCATTCCTTCAATAGTGTATGGGTACTACAGTATATGCGATTATATAGTGTAGATACATCACAAAATTACTCAACTTCAACATCTCCTTAAAAGAAATTAAATTTGGGGTCTAGTGCGTTTTGACCCTCATCCTCTTAGTTGTGGAGTAACAAATTATACTATTAAGATAATTAATAACTAATAAAATAATGAATAATTTATAATATAATTAATTCATTTAGTTCTTAAATATTTAATTTAAATAGGTTATCAATTGAAAATGTAATTAATTAATCATTGATTAATATAATTAATAATTTACAATATAATTACTAATAATTAGTATAAATGGTAATAATTATTTAATTGTATAACATCATTAATAAATAATAATATAATAAATAATATGAAATATAATAATAATAAATAAAATTAATATTTAATAAAAAGTTTATCAACATTATGGATATATAATAACGTAATAAATTATATAATTTACAAAATAGATATTAATTAAAAATATAATTAATATATTAGTTATTAATTCCATTCATGATCTACCGGAGTGGTACTACCCCTAAAATGAATACACGAGGTAAAGCCTCCATCCCTAGTAGACCTTATGATAGGGGGCCTTTCTAGAAAGTACTATAATAGTGTTGGACATGCTACAAGGAATATCATAGTGTTGTAATTGAACTTTTTATAGTAGGGAATTTTTCAGTCATATGTACACTAAAAATATGGATGTTTGGGTAGTACTACTAATTAAAGGATACATTGGAAAATAAAATTGTATACTTTTTCGATATAAAGGGATTTTAAACCACAAATCCTTCAATCCATCAAATTTTAAAGATCCTAGTGCTAAATTAAAAGTAAAAGTAAGGAGGGATAATTCATGAACCACTTTTTTTACCTTATATGTGTATGTCATTATAGTTCATAGTGTGTGTGTGTGGGTTTGAATACAATTACACCCCAAAACACCAAAAATATATTATATAGAAGAAAAATAACTATTCATAATATATATAATTATTGAAAAACGATATAATAAGGTTAAAAATTATTAGTAATATAAAAAAACATTATTAAAAGATAAAAAAATATACAATTATATGATGTTGTTATACATTAAAACTACTATTTTCTTAAAAGAAACATCTAAAATTCACATTCACAAGATGGTGGTCTCCAGAATAAACATCCACAAAATAACCAACATGGTTGAGGTCACAATAGGTTTCCTATAACTATAATGATATATGACATGTAACCAACTATGAAAATAAAAATAGACTTTATCATAGTCTTAAAAATTGTTATATTGTATCAATATAATTGATGTGACCATCCGGAAAACAACTCACTAATATATAAATCATGGACAAATAATAAAATCCAAATAAAAGAAAAACATATACACAAAATCACCCTAAATCCAATGACAATATGAATTATATTACCAAAATTATTCTATAGAATATCCAAATAAAAGATAAGATTGAATTCACCGATAGAAAAAATGAAATTAAATATTATCACATTGGTCTATGAATGGGTACCCATCATTGAAAGGAAACCATTACCTTCTCAACAACATGGTTAATGTTCTGTTCACTATAGTTTAACAGTATTCTAATGTCTTGTTTGATATTAAGAATTTTTTCCCTACTATAATAATCTAAAATAATTTTAATTAGATCCAATATAGATAAGTTATTATGTTGAACAACTTATTTAGGAAAATTTCATAAATTTTATAAATCAGCTCAATCAAAAACATAAAATGTTAAATCAAATGAGGGGAAAATCGACGTTGACACATTGTATTTATAATCACAGATGTTGAAATACATTATTAAGAACAAAATATTAAGATTTCAACATCTGTTTTAATATATCCAATAATAAAAATCCAATATTTTTTCCATTTTTTTTAAAACAAACATGTAATGGGATTTTGGAATTATATTTATTAAAAATCAGCATCAAACATTTTGTAAAAAACGATGTCGAAATATATTTTTTTAGATATTCATTGAAAGTGTATAATTATTTAAATTTTTATTATTAAGAATACATTCCCATCGAACAATTAAACACATTGAACAACCCCAAATAGTGTAAACAAACATAAAAAATATACTCATTGAAAACACTCACAAAATCATTTAAAAATAAGTTACACCTAATAAAACAATATCGATAAAATTTTCAAATAAAGAAAATAAAGTTAAAATAAATTTAAATGTGTATTTATTAATATGTAATATAAAATAAAACATCATTAAATGTACAAAACATTTTGTGTTTTGCGTTTAAAAATAAAACATTATTGTTGAAAATTAAAGATACATAATGAATCTAACCTATTCAAAATTTGAAGATGTTCTTATAATGAATATCTCTTAAATTAATCACAAAAGATACTTGTATTTAAAAATGATACATTATAATATATTATATATTTATGAAGAAATAATTTTATAATGTATACACTAAATATTAATGAAAAACAAGTATTTATTCATATAAATTTTATCTTCTAGAATATTTACATATGGATTTTTTATATATCTACTATTAAAATTCAATCCTTGTTGAACTCAATCCAATAAATATTTTCATTTTATGTAATAATTTTGAAAACATTTGTAAACTAAAAATATATAGACTAACAAAATAAAAGTATATAATAATAATTACACATATACTGATTTTTAGCTATTAAAGAATCACCACATAATAAATATTATAAAAATTATATATTGCATTCAATCAATAAAAATAAACACATAATACCATTCCCACCAGAATATACAAATATAATAATTAATAAAATTATAATGACTAGTTATTTATAAATATATATGTGTTATATTGAGTAATGGAATTTAAAAAACTAATATTTATTAAATGTGTTTTTTAATTCTTTTAGTTACATATTCTATTCTAGATTCATCTTCTATGAATTTCAATGAGTTTGAAATGTATTATTTTCCAATTAACTCGTAAATATAATTGATATCATATTTTATCGAAATAATACGAAGAAAGCTGTATATATTGTAATAAATTAGGCTAATATAACATATGTTTACTTAATGATATTAAGTTTATAATTGAAAATAATAAACATATAAAAATTCTATAACTTGGTTATAGAAAAAACCTCATGTTTTCATCATCAAAGATGTTATCATTTAATATTTTTAACATATAATATATTTCAAATTTGTCATAAATCATAAAAATATAAAATAATTATCTAATATAGATGAAACATGTGCTAACTTTATTATCCCAAATAGATCATTTGGTGTATATAATGGTGCTGGTTGTTTAAAATATCTATTCTTTTCTAATAATTATTTTAGATTTATATACATATATATGGATAGTGTAAGTAAAAATCATATTTTATTTTAATTTAATAATTACTATAAATTTAAAAAAAATCATATGAAAATTGATGAAAACATTTGAATGGGAAAAATAGAAAATATCCAATACCATATCCAACTATGGAAAACATATAATAAGTTAATTCCTTAAGAGAAACTAGAACAATAAAATAACTACAAAAAACTCTTACCAAACCTGAAAACATAAGATAATTATTTACATCATCACATAAGTGATTTAGAATTTATTTTATATAAAATTTAAACTAAGATCACCAGAATTCAAAATATAATACATCATTGTGTCTAAATGGGGAGATGGAGGACCTAGGTAGGTTTCTAAATAGCTTTTATATATTTCAAAACATCTAATAAACATTTGTATGATATATATGATTTAATTATATCATAATTAAATTCATTCAATTGATAGATCTGATCCTTTAAGAAATATACTTTCACCTAATATTTTATCCACAAGATTTCCATTCTAGTGGTGTTTCCAAAAACAAATTTAAAAAATGATACCATCCATATTCACATTAAGGAGGTCTAATGAGTTATAATTTCTAATGTAATTGAATGAATAATCATCCCACCCTATGTGATAAAGATCCCATGTGTTAATTTTCCCTAAAGGGAATCCCAAAATAGTTTTTTCTAAATTTATATTAGTCTATGGTATTCTAATAAAAATAATAATCATGAAAAATAATAAATATTTAAATAAAATATTATTAGGAATATATTATTTTATAATATTAATTGATGTTCCCATATCAGTGTGAATCACTGAGTGGGGGAGGGGTGAATAAGGGATCCTTTAAAAAAATTACCAATTGATTCATTTCAATCAAACCTCTATGGCTGGTTAAATCCTCCATCCACTCTTCTTGTTTATCTCAGCTATACCATGAATTATGTTGTAAATCTAATGGTACTGAACACAGGGATTTACAATGTTCGGTTCAAATAAATACTCCTTATTGTCTTGGTTATTCCCCGTAGCATAGATTCTAAACTTTAATACTATTATCAATAAAAAAATTCGATAAATAGTCCCAATATATCTATCCTGAGTCCCACACGAGGTTCTATAAACTGCTTCCCACAATGTTACTGGAGTCCCGCTGGCCGGCTTTAGAGTCCCACAGAAGACTTCTTCCTCCTATCGTTCACAAGATATGCTTCTTTATTCAATGTTGTATGGTTTTATTATCATCCCTCATGAGAATTCTGAATCACACATTCTCGTGAATCTATTATAGTGTCTTCAATAGCCTATGATAATATCTATAGTCCCAGTTCAATGACTATGACCACTTTTCTGATCTGTTCTCAGTATCAACTGTGCTTGGGAAATTCTTTTATTTAATGATAAAGACCTGAACTCACTATGATGTGTGCCAATGGTGAACACAACTTCTTCAAGAATATAACATCCAATAATGTTCTTGAAAAATATTTTCACTACCTTTCTTCTTGGATTTTCAAATAAAATCAACATATATAAAAGATCATCATTAACTCTGTCTGCTTTCAGTCTCAATTGTCATTCACATCATGCATGGATTACATGGGTTTATCATTTGACATCTTACACATGAAAATGATTATGCATTATAATATACATGTATAATGTGTTATTTTTTATGCACAAAAACACATTGTCTTCTTGAATCAATGGTTTTGGGTGAATGTGTGTATTTCATGAACATGCATGCAATTACTTCATAGAAAAACTTTCTTTCCCTAATTAACCTTTTGTTCTTAGCACACACACACTATTCATTTTTAATTAATTCATTTTTTAATGACATGTTAGATTTTATACTGGGATATTTTTCGAACCCGAATGGGAGTGATCAATTTTGAATAGAGAATCTTCTTCACCTCGTATCACATGTTAGTTCATGTATATATACACTACTCATTCTCACGAGTCCTCCTATATAAACAACCATGAAAAACGTCGGGTTTCTTCAAATTAACCACGTGAGTGTGTTTCTGTACTCATTATCCTTTCTTTATAAGGTCCCTTGTGTATCTTCTTCCCAATTTCTTTTTTTCCTTGAACATGGTTCATATGTGTTTAATTCATAAGCGAGTCAACTCGTATTTTCAAAACACAAATGGGAATGTTTGTTCGTTGGGTTCTTCTTATTCTGCCTCATGGTATCTCACATGGACACAAAATCTAGAGAGGCTTCATGGTTTTGTATATGATACTCATACAAGCGTGTTGCAGAGCAAATTCCCTATTTGGTTTTCACAAACTAGATTCTTCACAAGAAACAACAAGGGTTTGTTAAACTGATCATGTGCCTATGTTTATCCTTTCTAACGAGGGTAAATAATATTTCACAATCCAAGGGGGTTCTTGTTTTCCTTTGCACAAGTGATACACGGGACTCCTTTTTGCAAGATATGCATGGAAACTCTTCTTCAGGTAGCCATGATGTGTGAATCTTTGTCTTTCGCGTTGTAAGGAGGTTCTGAATGCAAGTAGTGTTGTGCTCTATTTTCCGAATACAAGATTACCTCTCATTGTATGCAACAATCCTTCTCAGCTTGGTGATCCGCTAATTATTGACAATTTTTGGATCCCTTGCTCGTTAAAAAACTGCATGAGTTCCAATGTATTCAAATATTTGAATAGTTGAGATCATTGTTTTTGAACATTTCAACCATGGGATAAGATTTCACAAATTTCATATTTTGTTTCTCTTCAATGTAGGCATCCAGATTTCGTATTGTAATGATCACAGGCATGTGTTTTATAATGCGTAAGAATCATCTTATCAATACAAGCTTAATCATGAATCTTTCTTCATATCCTTGATAGAATTATGAGCCTCTTCTTTTGGGAATATTCATTTGGTCGTATGGATGGATATGAAATTTCATTCATGTGTATCATCATGTCCAAATGATCTCCACGGGCTTAAACAGAGGTTCTTTGGTGGCCAGAGTGATGATAATAGTCTATGAAATCATCACTCGTTCGCGGGTAGTGTTGTTGCTTCACGAATTGTTTTGATGTTGAAGAAAAACTTAGTGGAGGTGAGCACACACCCCTACTTCAATATAAAACCACATAGTTCACATGTTTGGATCTGATGTACGTGATTGATCCCATGATTGACCGGAAGGTGAACTGTGTTTCTACGATGCATCAAACGGTTTAGATCTCTTCCCATTGATTTTTGTCTAACCAACATCGAAATGAACTAATGGGATGCATTTCGTTTATCAATAAAACATCACCGCCTTATTTCTAGATTACTCATTTCCCACTCTAATGTCTCCCCACACTAGTTCTATGTGGGCTCGCACTTAGATCTCACTATTCTTCTTCTAGGAGTGCTCATATATCCCACTATAAAATCACCGCACAGGTTCACCACTATCCACTCACATGAGGTATTATACATGACCCTCATGTTTTTCTTTTTGGGTGGCACCAATGCTTTTCCTTTGAGAGTGGTAGAACCTTTGGTACCTCATATTCCTTGGGTGAGGGCTTAAGTTATCTTGCATGGTTGGCCCTATTTGTCTGGTAATGGACAAAATAATTTTTTTTTAAAAAAACATGTTATAACAAATATAATATTCCACCTTAAAATACCAACCCCTTTATCCATTATTTATTAATCAACCAACATCATCATTGTTTTATATTTATAATAATAAATCTAGGAAATTCAATATTCCACTTTTAATTCTATATTAGATGATGCATGGAAGTATTCTTTACCTCATGCATTAAATAATACTGCATGGAATCAGTATTGTGGGTGATTTTTTATCCATTAAACACATATCATGGTACATTGAGGATCATATTTTCAGTCATATTATTTCAGATAGTGAATGTCCTAGCATGAAATCCAATGGAAAATAATGATTCTCCCAATATTAGTGGGATTTCCTTTGGCAAAACATCCCCTATTCAATCACCACCAACACCTATTTTTCAAAAACATATTGACACATGACACCTTATTGAAATCTTAATGAAAAAAAATTAAAAACCATGCTCAACAATCTCCCACTGTGTATTTTGTTTTTAGTATCACTTAAGAACACATTGTATTGGTGAATATGTGTGTCAATATTTTCTCCTCCTTAGTGGAAACCAAATAATGATGTTTAGTGGGGGCTTTTCAAAATCATATTCTCCTCCCTATAAATAATATATTCATGATTGTTTCTAAGAGAGTAATGATGTTTCATGGTTCACATAGCAATGAGTCTTTGATTATGAAGCTCTAGGTCTACTTGGGCTATGCTGGTATAGAAAACAAGAGAGACATGAAAAAGGTATTCAATGTTGTCCATAAACAACCATAAATTTGAAATCATGATCAAAATGATTCAACTCATACCCAAGGGGTTGAAAGTAATCATAATTATCCCGGAAATGATAAATCATTCACATTCTTCCCCAAACATATTAAAATGTTTATGTGAAAAGTTAAATATCCCTCTTTTATCCCATTTTGTAATCAATCAAGGACTTCCCCTTAATTGATATGATAAATACAATTATGATCAAGATATGAAAGTTTGGTTTGAGTACCTAAACGTCAACTTCTTATGATGATATGAATTTAATTTTTTGTCTTAAAAAATTCCTTGATATCTTATCCTTCATTTTTATCTCCCTCAAGGGGTGTATTCCCATTTATTCATCATGGTTTAAAATATCATCACAAATTCTTCAAGATATTCATGTTGATAGTCTTATATTATAAAATTTTTCATTTTATTATTAGATCATGAATAATGGGTCCACATTTTCTATTCTACTGTGGTCTTAGTAATAAACATCATCTTCAATTCCATTAAATGTTATCACACACATACAATAACAATATAAGGGAATATGATGGAATAATTATGAGTTTCTTAATATAAGCACTGAGGATTATAATTTTATCTCACCCAAGACACCTTTCCATGTGGCTACAATGTTTCTTGTACTCTTCATGTTGGGGATTTATCTCCATTTTTCATTTTTGTATTCCATTGTCGTCATGTAATTTTTACATCTATATACCTTCAACTTGTGTGGATTATTTGTATTTACATCATCCAATAGTGAAGTAGATTCAACTAGTGTATGTTCTTCAATATTAGCTTCCCAATTTGGCCTGGTAAAATAGTTATACATTTTCTTTAGGATGTGAAGCCTTGTTTTACCTTATGAACAGTATTTCTGAGATACGTGGGATGTCATGTGATGAAAATATATCATGATATTAATAATTTATTCATATAGAATAACATGTTTCCCCTTATCCATTCCTTCATCTAGTACGTTATCTTCTTCTCTTTTCAGTTCTTTAGAAATTTGAAATTGATTAGGATAGATATCTAAAGACAACATCATAACATGTTATGTTTTTTATCTTCCACATGGATTATTCATTGTCTTAAAGTTACCTTTCTTAGGAAACATATTACGATTATATTTAGGAATGTATTCAGCCAATCCCATATTCTTCTGGATTGATTATCCTTTTAATTTCATCTTTCATCCATTCAATTCCATGGCTTGATTGCAGTGATCCATGATATGTCTTTTCATTCATTAATTAAAGCTTCTTTTATTGGTTGAAATTAAATTTTTGTAATTTATCTTGAACTCATTCATGGGAATAATTTCATTCACTATTTTCTTAACATCATTTTTTTCACATTCCCAATGGAAGAATTTTGAACTCTTTTTGTTTCTTCTACCTTTATTTTGGTCTACACATCTTATCAACATACGAATGATGCAGGGTATGAATAAACCAAAACACATCATAATTATGAACACTTCTATTTCAATTATAACAAAAGTCTTAAAAATATTCAAATATTTTCTTGATAGACATATTCTTCTTCATAATTGTTTTATACCTTTTCTTTGTAGGAAGCTTCATTTCTTCATATCAACAATCATTGAATGTTGGCCTTCCCTAACTTTCATATACTGACATATTATTCTTGAAATCATTGTCTAGATTCCAATACATTCAACAACATAAACAGTACCCAATAAATCTTTTTCTTTATCTTGAAGTATTTTTTCAGAAAGATTCGGTGCTTTGTTGTTTCTTGAATTTACTTTTTTTCTTAAGAGTATCCATTTGGGATTTTTATTTTTGATCATCCCATCATCCCGCAATGAAATTTTGATGTATGTGTCATCATTTTTATCAATGCACATCTTCCCATATTTTAGCTTTAAACCTAGAAATGAAGATTCAAATATATTAGTAGAGACAGATATAACTGCATTTTTAGATACCTTCTTATTTGAGGATGTTTCAATTGGTTTAAAGAATTATTTTATATTACTGTAGGTATCATATTATTTAATGAAAACATGAGTATCATCATATCGTCATTTGGTTGTTTTGGAAATTCAAGTTTGGAGTTATTTTTGATTATTCAATTTCACCTCGAGCTCTAAACACTTCTGGTTGAGGGTGTTCATCTCATCCTTAACTATTTTATCTTTCTTTCCCAATTATACTTCATATATTTCAATTTCTCATTATGAAATTTTCATAATTTTTGCAATGATATCTCAATATCTTTTACCTTGTTGTTTTTTCCTTATAGCTGAACAGCTTTGACAACCATAAGGGATTTTTTAACATTTCAAATGCATGTAAAGCTTCATCAAACACAATCTTAAAGATATACTTCTCACATGTTCTTTCGTTAAATTCTTCATTAAAATCAGCTATTATTTAATTTCAATGAGAAATTCTTTCTTCATTTTGTTTCACATGTTTTTTGAGAGTGTTGGATTTGCTATCCTAGTTTCCAATGCATCTTCCATGGAAACAAATTATTCTTTAATATATGTTTTTATTTCCATAAATTTACTAATTATTGAAGCAATATGTCATGACACTTCACTAGGGATGTTATTACAATTATATTTGAGTTCATTCTGAAATAAACTAATTGATCTATCAACATCAAAGCTTGAGAAGACATCATCACAAGAATATCAATAAGAAAAAGAATTATATTATGTTTTAACATTAATTTTTCATTATATTAATGGTTTCCCCCCTTTAATAGTAAGATTCTTCATTATCTTACATTCCTGTTTCTTGGTGAAACTCACTTTTTCATCTTCACATTTTTTTCTTAGAATACAAATGTTTCTTATTTAATTCATTCAATGTTATATGAAATGTGGGTGTTGAAACTCGAATAATCTTTAATCTGGAATGGGTGTGATCCTTTTTGCATATGGATACCTCTTCTCCTATTCTAACATATGAGTGCATGATTGCATTCACTACTCCTTATCATGAGTCTTTCCCTTAACACAACCATGAAAATCCTCGGGTTTCTTCGAATTAAGTGTATGAATTTGTATATGTACTCAATTTCCTTTGGTCATAAGGACCCTTAAGAAACTTCCTCCCTGTTTCTTCTATTCCTTTACATTGGTTCATGTGTGTTTGATTCATAAGTGTGTGACTTATTCATTTCAAAACTAGAATGGGTATGTTATGCCTCTGGGATAATTTTCTTCAATCTCAAGGTATGTCAAATGAAAAAAGGGACAAGAGAGGCTTCGTAATTCTGTTTGTGTTACTCAAACAAGGGTAGTTCAGATCACTATCCCTATTTTGTTTTGACAAACCATATTCTTCACAAGGCATGATGAGTGTTTTATAAACCAATCATGGGTCTATGGAATTCCATCAAATAGATGGTGTAGAATATTTAGCGAACCAAGAGGGTTCATGGTACTCCTTTCTGAAATGTATGCACGGGGCTCCATCACACAAGTGTTGTGTGGCACTTCTTCTCTACATACCTACATTGTGTGGAACTCTCCCATTCACATTGCATGGTTGCGCATCACCCAAGTTGTGTTGTGCTCTATTTTTTCAGAAAACGAGAGGCTATCTCAATTATTGAAACAAAAAATCACAACATAGTTATCCTATAGTTATATAAATGTTTTGGATCACTTGAAAATTCAAATCCGTGTGGGATTTAGGTGCATTCAAATATTTAAATAGTTGAGATGTTTGGATTAAATATTTCTATTTTCAGATAATATTCACCAAATTTAACAGTTATTTTCTCTTAAACATGTGATCCAGATTTCTCATTGTAATTTTCATTTGAATGCATTTTAGAAGGCATGAAAATCATCTTTTCAATAAAATCATGATCACATAGTGTTCTTCATTGCCTCGGCAGCTTTTCATGGCTCAACATCATTGGAATCTTTATTTGGATGTATTATTTCTAATATCATTTTATGCATGAGTATATTCTTGTCTAGATGATCATAAAAGATGTAACCTGAGGTTGTTAGGATTATAGAGTGATGAGAATGGTTTCTGACTTTATCACTGTTTCATGAGAGGCACGGGTGCTTCGCAGGATGTCCAGAGGATGAAGTAAACCTCGGTTGAGGAGATCAGATAGAAATACATCAATCCCAAACCACAAAGATCATATAGATGACCCGAATGTGCAAGCTCAATCCTGTTTTTTATTGGATGGTGGACCACATTTATGCGATGCATCAGATAGTTGAGATTTCTTCCCAATGACTTTTGTCCCTCCCACATCGAAATAAACACACTAGATGTGTTTTATTTATCAATCAACTATCTCTACCTTGATTCATGATTAATCCGCTCCCCCCTCGGGTGTCTCCCCACACTAGTTCTCTATAGGCACACATATAAAACCCACTCGGCCTCGTATGGGTGCAATCAAAGTTCCCAATATGCAATCGCCTCATGGGTTCCCCACCGTGAGCACATATGTTGCCTTATACATGACCTGTATGTGTCTCTTTCGGGCTACATTGAGGACTCCCCTTTGGGCACGGTAGAACCACGAGTCTCGCATATTCCTTGAGTGAGGCCTTCATCTAGCATTCATGTTTAGATATATTTGTTGATAAGGGACATAATAAACATTGTCAAAAAAGTATAAATAATATAATATTCCACATTCAAATACCAATCCTTTCCTCTCTGTCTTTTTCATCAAATATCATCCTTCTTTGGTTTTAGGAATAAAAAGTCTGACATCTTAAATATTCATCATTTAATTCAATAATAGATGATGCATGGGAATCTTATTCACTTCATGAATTAATGAATAATTCATGGACTAAAGGTATTGAGTGATGTTTTATCCATTAAACATGTGTCTTGGTACTTTGATGATCATCTTTTCAATTGTCTGATTTAATATAGAGAATGTCCAAGCATGACATCCAATTTCAAATAGTGATTCTCCAAATATCAGGGACATATTCATTGGAACAACATCCCTCTTAAATAATCATCACCACCACTTTTTGAAACACATATTTAGAGTTGACATATTATTGACATCTTATTGACAACAAAAGAAAAACAATATTTTCTTTTTATTTCCATTATCACCCACATTACATTTATAATGATAATGAGAGTAGGTATAGGGTGATATTTATCCTCATTAAGGGTACTATGTGACTTGTATCTAATATTAAGAAAAAAAATTCATAATCATTTCTCATATAGTAAAGGATTCCCTTTGAATGATAATATATGACGATATGTTTACTAGTTTTATCTATTGTTGATCAACCCTATATGACATTTTCATAATAATAAATTTAAAATTTATTAATTTATTTAAATTAATTTAATAAAAAGATTCAAACGACAATTATAGAAAATAATTGATACCAACCACCAACTAGAAATAAACTTTTTTAATTTCTCTATATACATATTACAAAATTAAGGACATGATCTTGATTATTTTTAGTACTAAAATATAATTTTATTTCTAATTTGTATAAAATGTTCTATTTCATATTCCAAAATTGATAGACCCATTTTTTAATTTCCTTCACCACATGAATTTTTAGTTTTATATATAATTTAATAGAATAAATATTAATAGTATGAAATGTATAATATTTGAACAATTCAAAAAATCCATAGGTATATAAATTTCACATATAAGGTCTCTAACAACAAATATATCATTGTATAGATGACACTACTCTAATCAATGAATAAAAAACATGTACCAAAATGAATATATATATATATACATATATCCATGTACTACTAAATATCATGGAATGTTGGTTATATGGGTGTTCATTATCATCAACGTCAATTATAAAACTTTTCTCTCCTTGTACAACAGATGGTTTCATTTAATGTATAATCTCATTTCTACCATTTTATGAAAATTAATATTTTATGATGAAGAATATATCATGATATGTTTATGAAATATATGTTTAATTTAATTAAAAAACATAATTAATATTGAGATATGTTTTATGAAAAAATGTACATAACTCAAGTATCTGCCATTGTTTCTATCAATTAGAAAATTGTATTTTACTTGAATGATTTTTTAAAAACTGTATTTTATTAAAAGTGTATTATTTTAAAAAATTATAAAATTGATTATATTTTTAAGATATTTATAAAACTCATAGTTATACATTCCATCGAAAAGTGTGTTCCTGGTACTAATGAATACAAAATTTAAAAAATAGAAAAAATTATTATTATCTCAAAATTGGTAATTTTGGGTAACTGTATTTGATTATATATAAATAAATGTTATAATTAAATCTGTGATTATTAATGATAGACCAAAAAATATAAATATTTTTTTGAATAAACGTGTATATATAAAGTTAATCATTATAAATTAATTAGTTACAAAAAATGTAGAAGGAGTAACTTTTATCCAAAAAAATTGTATATATATCTAATGAAAACAATAATTCTTATAAAAAATTTATAATTTCTCTAAATATATATATTAAAATATATATATTAAAAAATATATTTTTTTTATATGTTTGTTTAACAAATAAATATTTATTTATAAGATTAATAAGTATAGTAATTTTGGGAATTATCATATCCCTTATACATGATCATTTCATGTTAAAATGATTATTTCATCATCCTAGTAATTGTTATCATTGGGAAATAATGTCATATATTATTTAATTTCAAAATATCCTCCGAAATCAACATAATTCACATCACCTAAATATATTTCCCCTCAAAAACAATAAAAAAACTAGAAATTTAATGGGTTAACTAATTTATTTTATCCCATCTATCACTATGATTAATGAATCGTCATTAAAGATAAATGTTTTTTAATTTATTAATTTAAATCCATACTCATTATATTTAACACCAAGATTTATGTGAACCCAATTACTCTTCCATAATGAGTAGAATTATTTAGAAAAATCAATATCTCGTATATCCGTAGTAATTCTAAAATATTTTTTTGAGAAATTTTTTTATCATTGTAACATTAAAAATGAAATTATTTGGCATTGACCATTACACCACTATATTGAATCGTACAATTTCCTTCGTGGTTTATTATGTAAAATGTTTTACCATTAATATCAAAACTATAATATTTGATCAAACGAATAATTTTTACTACCTATAAAACATTTAATATTTCTAATGGAGATAAATCTGTGTTGAATTACTCCTTAAAAAATTAAATAAATTTGTTTTTATATTAAAATATAAAATTACATCCTTTACATTAAATAAAATTAAATGTGATGATATATAAATTGTTGAAACAAATATATGTTGTTAAAAATGTATAAATGTTCTTGAATCACTTTATAACGTGGAATTGACATTACCATTAATCCATGGGTCCCTTTACATTCACTATAAACTGTGATATTTATGGATATAGGGATAAAAATATATAATATATCAACATAATAATTGGTTCATAAATCAATATTCTATTAAAATGTATATTTTTGAATTATAGAGTCATTTGGTCATTGTGAATTCTTAACATATCACATAAAAATTTCAAATATCTTAAAACATGATATGGCCAACATAAATAATAATAACTACATATTATTTTCACTCAAAAAAATTGAAGAAATTGGTGAGACATTTTATCAAAAAACTATTAGTAGGAAATATATTAAATTCTAGTAATGTATAAGAATAGATTCAGTTGCCGCCAAATCTGACAAATGTTTTTCTTCACCAATACTTTAGATGAAATTAAAAAGGATTACAAACTAGATGGTATAAAGTATTTCCATGTATCTAAAATTTGTTACGTAATAAAACTGGTAGTATTTGTTGTAAAAATACAACACACTCTTGAGATTTTAGTCATATTAACATTAAGTCATTCTATATTTTTTGTATTGAAGTTATGTTTTTAAATGAAAATGGTATTTTGATATATGAAAGTGATTTTCATTCACATTAAAAAGTTTTCTTAAAATGAATTATCTTGAGAAAGATATATAATATGGTGCTTTATTGATGATATGGTGCTATTACATTGATTACAAAGGGTTTTGTCCCGTTATGGATCACGGGTGTGTTCGTTATAGATTATATGATGGGTGCACCAAAATAATGCTCTAATTAATTGGTAAATAATTATGTTCTCTAAATTTTAACTTTTTTATAATATTCAAATGGTTATTACAATTATTAGGGGTTCTATAAGGGTTTTATGAGATTATTTAATAAGTTACCTAAATGGAGTATTTTTTTAATTGATATTTCATTTAAATGTTTTTATTTCGAAATGTGAGATATGGATATTTTTTGAAAGATAATGGACTCAATTTCTAGGAATAATTGTATGTTTCTATGTAAATTTGATTCACAGGATTTCATGTTTTTCACTGGAATAATAAAATTATTATTTTTATTTTTATTACTAATCTTGTTGGGGTAATCCAATGTTTTTAAAATGATTTTAACAGATTATAAGGATGGTTAAAGGGAATAAAGAATTCAATATTGAAGTCGTGATTATTTTTCATCGAAAAATAATTCCTTATTTAATATTTTCATATAATGAGATAAATTGAAATGAATTCGAAGTAAACAAATTATAAAATTTTTATATATAAGTAATGACTCAATTTCATAGAGTTCTCATATTAAAATATCATTAACTGTAAGTGAATTAATATATTACCTAAATTTCAATATTATGTTATGTTAATGGATGTGACTATATATTTATTATCAAATGAGTGTTTGGATAAATTATAGGTTAGGATAATTATAATTTCATCCCATTGAATGATTTTATATTATGGTTAAAATGAATTGATATATTACTTTATGAATACTATATAGCTTCACCTAGATTATGTCGATTTAGAATTGTTATCTATAGAGGAAAATTGGATTATTTTTAGTGGTAATTCAACCATAGGTAATGATAACTCATAATCAGAATCCAAATATGTTTGTAATTGGAAAATAATAGTTTGTTATAGTGATTCCTCACATAAAATAATCTCTATTTTTTTTGGTATCTATGTAATAATGGAACCTGATCAACCATGGGGAAACATGTCAGTAATGGAACATTTCATGAGACAACATCCAATAAAATTTAGATAATATTACCATATAGAAATACGATCTATATGTCACGAAATGAGATACAATTTAATATATTTTCATGGTAAATATTTCCCTATGTTTTTTTTAATCTGGATGAAAAGAAAATTCCTACAATTGAGGAAAAATGATTAATATTATATATCATAATATGTATAAAATTATATAATATAGTAAATGTATTTTGTAGATATTATTTGATAAAACGATAAAAAATTAATATCTTTTACAAAACAAGGAAACCACTTCTAAAAAGTGATTTGGCCTTATGAGAATAAAAAATTCATAAGAATGTTTTGTATTTTTCTAAAAATTTTGACCTAGAGTTTTTAAAAGCTAATGTTCCTCATGATAATGAATGTAAAAAAATAAATTTGTATTGAAGAATATGGATAAATATACACCATAGAAATTGTGATGTAATAAATTAATGTTTTCATATTGTGGTATGTGTTGTAAAAAACACAGGATAATTCTATATGAAATCAAAAATGCATTACATATGTGGAATTTCATTTTATATTTCTCATGGTTGGAGGAAAATAATGATGATGAATCCAAGAATATGGTAATAGATATACATAATGTAGATAGATTTTATAGTGGAAATTTGTTTTCTCATTATGTAAATGTCTGTTCAAAGTTAGTAGATAATGATAGAAATAATCCGAATTATAATTAAAATGTTTTAGAAAAATCTTTTTTTATTTCTCATGTTGATATTGTTCCATGAAATTATGTTGTTACATGTGTGATAATTTTTTATTTAAATTATTTTATCAACTAGATTGAAGCTATATCTTCACATTCTATCACATATGATAAATTTTAATTTCAACTAGAAATATCATCTCATGTATATAATATATAACATATGAAAAATGATTCTTGTAGATGTATTAAATAATCCATGATTAATATGAATATTTGTATTTCTGGTTTTTTTAATGGTGTTCCTTAAAAATATTGTTGACTTCCCATCATAGATTTTTACATCATTTTTGTGATGGATTGGGTTTTATATAACCTTGTTCATATAGATTTTAGATCCAATAATGTTTAATTAATTGGAATTATACCATTGATTTAATATAAGGAAAATTATAAATTGATAATATATTGTTCTGGATGTTACTTAGATCATATTATATAAAAGAAAAAAATAGTTAAAATGTGTGATGTTTTAGTGGTAAAAGAAGAAAACTATGTATTTCATGATAATTATTTTAGTTTTATTCCTGATATAGATATTGAGATTATTGTTGAATTATTTAATAATGGTATTAACATTTCCAAACCCACATATAAAATGGGAAATGTAAAACATATATAATTTAATTCAACTCACTGAAGTTTATAGTTATAATATTTATTTGACCAAAAAATTTACTTTGTGGTTCTCTTATTTTTTGTTAGAAAACAATGATGGTTTTGTTGGGCATTAAGATTATTTTAGAGAATTTAAGAACATAAATATTAATAATATTATTCTTTTTCATCTTATATAATATTTTTTTCTCATTTATAGAGAGGTTAGTATTTATTGATGTTTGATCTGGGGTCTGGTTACTATCAGCTGCAGGTGAAGCAGGATGAAAAAATAGCATTTCAGACTAGATATCTATATTATGTGTGTTTAGTTATTCTATATTAGGTTTCTAATAAACGTTATGTATTTATCAAAATCATGAAAATATTTTCCATTAGTGCGTGTATATGTTTGTGGATATTTTTATTATCTTATTATTTGTATATTCTAAATGTTATAATGAACATGAAAGGAATTTAATTATTATTTTAAATTACTCAAAAGAAGAATTATTAAATGAAATATTTTTTAATAGGTAATTTAAATTGTAATATATATATATCTCTGGAATCATTGTTTATAAATGTGGAAAATTCATTGAACGATGAAAAAATTTTGTTGACGAAAGACCAAGAATCCTAAATTTCATATAGATTCATATTTTTCTTTTGATTGATGGATAATATTGGAGGTTTTACATTAAATTTTATTTTTTTCTAGTCCAATAAATATGTTAAAGTGCAATGTGGTTAAATTCATATTATAAAATGAATGTGATGATCATCTTATGTGACTGAAATTTTGATTGTAATATGCTACATTTTTTGCCTCACCATTTAGAAATGTGAAATTTTTCTTCTACATAATTCCACATTGTAGGTAACTGGTTATTTACCCGTAATGATTGATAAAATAACTACTTATTCTTTATGTTAGTTCAAAAATCTTGAGTTAAATTACCCTATACATGACATGTAATTAGCTATGGGGGATTTTTTCGTTAAAAAATATGTGAAGTCATTTGAATGGAGTAATTTGTGAAGTATAAAATGATCACAAAATTTTAAATTATCGATAAACTCAAAAATATTTATTGATGTGGAAAATAATAATATTAAACTCATTATGTATTTTTATTGAATAATTCATCACACTCATCGAAAATAAAACAATGTGGTTGATGCTTTGTGATAAAAAAATAATTATACAATAATGAAATCATGTTTAGAATGATACCATATAGTTAAATATTAGGTAAATTTTATCAAATAATATGTTGATATTGGGAAATTCAATTTTTTTTATGTTTCAGAGCTGTCATATTTGTGAGAAATAATTAAGTACTATATAATGGATCAATCTGTGAAGGAAAAGTTATAATCCATCAAGAATTTTATGTTTTCTAAATATTATATTGATGATGATGATGTTCAATGATTTAAAAAATGATTAAATGTTTCGTACGATTCACAGTTGTAGAAGGATCTATTTGTTGATGATTATAGTTTTTAGGGTTCGTTTATCTGTGTAACACAATGAAATATAGATATCATAGAGAGTGCTACTGGTGGGATAGAGTAGAAATAGATGTTTCTTAATTTTCCATGATGTGTTTTAATTGTCATTAGGTTAAATATTAATGAATACTACATATTAGAAGACTTATGATACTTACTTTTTCTAGAGACGTATCGTGATCATTTACTGATATATTTTTCCTTTTTTTAGTAAATATCGATTTCATCTAATTTTGCATGTTTTTTTGTGAAAATTTTATAATTTCGGCATGAAGAGTGGTTTTCTATGGCTGGCAGATAGTTTTCAAAAACCATGCACCACGCCCTTCAAAACATGTAAACATAGACAATGGGGATTTGCATCACTAGCACATGAGTTATCAAATAATGTTCCCTCTATGTAGAAACTATGAACCCTCTAGAAGAGGCATACATTTAATTTGAAAGATTTTTAAAATTGTTCACCCCTACCTGGGAAGTTGTGTACACATTATTAATTAACCAAAAAATTGGTTTTAAATTTACAAAAACATGTGTATTAACCCCAAATTTTCCCCAAATTTTCCCTAATAAAATTATATATTTTTTTTATTATAAACATTATGAGGTATCCTAACCATCACTATTAATGAATCATTATTTAGATTTAATATATGAATATATCCCTATAAGTGAATCTTTTCTCATGTGGTTTCTGAAATTATTTTTTTTATTATCTTATCATTTTTATTGATGCTTTGTTTTTTTGGATCATTATCATGGTTTAAGGTATCGTTATTTTTGTGATATTGTTTCAAATACATATATCTCGATCTATTTCATCATCGCCTTATTGATCTATACTATTTAATTCTGGATTTCCATCGGTGAGAGTTCATCAATTATTTGAGGTAGGTGGTGTAAATTTTAAAATCATAGGTTTGATTAAATAAGATAGATTTCTTTGTAACAATAGAAATATACATGATTGTTAAATTTAATCTATAGCTGAATTTATTGGTATTAAATTTCTATGTGTCAATGATTTAGGTTAATTAGGGAAATTTAATAGTGAAATTGAAATAATTTATTATTGAATTAATTAATGGGATATTGGGATTCTGAAATTGGATTTAAATGAATAAATTATTTATTTAAATTATTAATGTACATTGGTGAATGAGGAACAAAAACAATTAGTTATTGAAATTATTAATGAAATGTGTCATTGTGGTATTCATGGTACTTCTTGGTTGTGGAGTTTATTTGAATATTTAATTTTTTATTTAATTATACATTTAATTAGATTGTTGAATTAGATTAATTAATTTTTGAACTATTGTAGTTATGTAGTAGATTGAATTGGATTAATTATTTTTGAAATAATTAGTTGATGTTATTTTTGAAATGTGGTTAGAACGTTAATGGTGATTTATATTGATTTATATGATTCTTGGTATACTTTAATTAATTTATAATAGTATGTGAGATATGGAAAACTTATTCCAAATTCCATTTAGATAAATTGATTGTTAAATGTGTGTGTGAAATGATCTACTACATCAAAATCCCATACTGATAAATTGATTGATAAATCTGCGATGGACATGTTTTACTAATTATAAATCCCATAGTGGTAACTTGATTGATAAATGTGTGCGGGATATGGTCTGTTGCATCAGGATCCCATAATGATAAATTGATAAGTATATTTTTTTGGGACATGATCTGAACCTTCCAAATAACATAGTGATAAAATTATTTATTTTTTTGTGTGGAACAAATAATATTGATTAAATATACCCCAGGGTCCTAGTCTAAATGACTAAGACCCAAAATGATGGAATTTTACCATGTTGACAAAGTTCTATATAACGAATTGATATGAAATGAATAATTGAACCCTGATTTTTATACTGAGTTTTAAATTTAATTTGTGACATGGGTCAGACTCCATAATGGTCTGAACCTGGTATTAATAATTTGGGTGTCCTAGATAACCTAAGGATTATATAGAAATATAAATAGTAATCGAAAAATTAAATATTTCTTACATTATTTCTTTTATTTATTTATTTATTATACACTTGTATACTCTGTTATTGAAAAGATATTGTTACAGAAACTATTTTTGGTGGCCTACTGAGTTGTACTCACACCCTATTTTGGAGGACTTATTGGTTCATAAATATAAATCATGATTGAATAATTGAATATCGACAATAACCATGAGTTAGATGTCTGAATCGTAATGGGGAATGGATGAGAGGCCTAGATGTCGATCACGATCCTTTTTTGATGTTGTTAATTTCATTAATTATTTTTTAGTTTTTATATTCATACGTGATTCAAATTGGAATGAAATACATAATTTATAGTTTTTGATATTGTATTTCTTAGGTTGGTTGTCATGTGATAATTGTATTATTATGTTTATGGTAATATCATTGATGATTTATTAATTAATGATGATATTATACAACTTTGATAAAGAGGGTACTGTCTCCCTTTGATCGATAGGGACCGAAGATGCCCCTAAAAAGCCTCTGGAATGTGAGGATGTGCACTTGATATTATGTAGAAAATTTGATCATGGAATTGGTGAGTTCTACCCACGTCAGGATGTTACAAAGTAGTATCAAATGTGGTTTCTATTATTTTCATTTTTTCTACAATTTTTAAATGGATTGTATAAGACTAGGATGATTCAGTCAATGGATACAATCTCATTCATGGTAGAATCTAACCAATGTACAGGTGTAAAAACGATGTAACTAGTATTTGATTATAGTTAATTAGGTGTGTTGTTACATTTGATTCATTTTCACTATTATCGAGGCACTTGTTGTGTGATGTGATTACTATTTCTTAGATTTTATGTGATTTGACTTGTTTCCAATTATGGAATTATAGTTGAGTATTTTTGCATCATTTTAGGTAATGCAGATTATTTTTTTCATGAATTAATTTAGCTCAACACTGAATAATTTTTTTGGGTCAGTTTCTAAAAATAGAAATTTTTTCCAGGAATTTTTAATTGATCTCAAAATTGATACAAATGTTGACATGAAAATATAAAATGATGAATGTTTTAATAAATAAGATTATAAAATGGGTGTATAATAGTAATTAAAATATTTTTAATTATTTTATACTTAGTTATCCTTGACCTATATATTGAATTTTTATTATTAGTGATAGGTTCATGGTTTTGACTATTAGCGAGGTTTGTGGAAAAATAATTCTTGCGACTTATTAGAATTTTCTTCTCACAAAAATGTGATAATGTTTTTTTATGTGTCACAGGTGATGTGTTTTTAATTTTACTAATATTCCTCCATAGTGTTCAGTTTATATAGGATGAAAGGGGCACATAACTAAAGATGCTCCTCTAATAGTGGAATCGGAGGCAGTGGAAGTGTTAGGTGGGGATGTCGGAGATACGTTTTAAGAAAAAGAAATTTGGGTTATGAAATTCATTGAATGATACTGAGTGTTTGTTTTTAAGAAAAAAATTATATTATCGGATGAGGGATTTACATATGCAACGTCCTCCTACTTTCAACGGAGATAGTTTTCCAGAGGTAGCTGAGTTCTAGATTGAGTATATCTGGACCATACTTGACCACATGTAGAAACAAACATAAAATAGAGTAAAATTATCTTCATAAATGTTTCATGGCCATGTTAATATATTTTTGGATATCCATACAGAAGATGTAAAGATATAGAATTTAGAGTAGAATCACATAAAATTAATTTTATTGGAATAATTTTATCATAAGACATGTAGGTGGGAGTGAGAATTTGAGTTCATGCGGTTCACTCAAGGGAGTATATCTATGATGGACTATGATAGATGCATAAAAAAGTTAATCACTTTTCACCAGCATTGGAATTGTATGTGGATATATCTGAAAAACATTTTTAGGAATAGATTAAATGAAAAATTATGTCCAAGTTGAATATAATCATGTTGATATAGTTTTATAACATGGTGAATCATGCACTATTATATAAGTGGAACCTAAAGTTGGATTTCAGTGGATGAAAGGTTGCTATATGGTTAGAATGTACAGTTTATGATAGTATTAATAATCACTATGAGAATTGTTTCTATGGTAATAGTAATAACAGTAGCTAGTGGAAGTTTCAGAGACACATGAACCACCTAATGTGATCTATCATGAGTGTGGTAGGCTGGGATACTTCTAATGATCGTGCCATGGAAACTATTATAGTTTTGAGGCTGCTGCATGATGTGATTTCTATAGTGGTTATGAAAGAAGCCTCATCATAAATTTAGTGATGGAACAACTTGATATAGATAGAATATTGGAATGCAATCTTCTACAACTCATCAGTCTAGTAGTTGGATATATATAGGATGTATCATTATAGGTAGTGGGAGTTGTGCTTCTGTGAAAGAGTACTCGTATCAGCAGAGTGGTTCATCTCAGGGGACAAAGACTGTATCACACTAATGTTTGGTAGGATTGTTACATTACATTCAACATACTCTTGTAGACAGTGATGCTAAACCAATATTTTTAAGTGGTATTAATGTTATTTATTTTACATTTTATAATTCATAATTTCGAATTGGTGCATCTTGGTCAATTTCTATTAAAAAAAATTTTGTATGGTTTTAGAATGGTTGAATTTTTTTTGATTAGTTTGATGATTAAATATACAATAGTGGGTGTATTTTAGAGAGAAAACATATTAATAAAATGCGGTTCTTTTGGGTTTGGAGAGTATTGTTTTTGAGGGATCATCATTTCCTCGACATGTCATGTTTTTAACAAATTATGGTCATGGATTCGTTAGCAACATACCAGTAAAAAATTTATTTTTTAGCTCAATATAGTTGCTATTATATCTCCTAAGGGTGATAATTATATTTACTATGAAGAATGGGATATCCAAGGGCACTATGCAGTGGCATTCCATTAGAAAATATGGGAGCTCACCACCCTATTTTCTCGTTTGATGTTGTATGAAAAAGGATTATAACATGATATATTTCCACCCTTATTGAACATGGTTTAACATTAGTGCCAGGAAGACTTCATAGGGATATTACTAGGTAGATATGTTTTATTTACGATTGACCTCATGTGTGTGGTTGATCCAGTTTATATTCGACAATAAACAATGGAACCAAAAAATTTTCAGGTAGACAATAATTTTATGGAAGATCTAGAGGATAAAAGTTTTATTTGTCTCATAAATTCTCATTGGCATTAAATGGTTTATTTTGGAATAAAGGATGATGGTACTATGAGTTTCTTTTCTTAATACCAGATGTTAAACTAGATTACCATGAAGAACCAGGGTCCTCTTCCACATATTGATGATATATTTGAAAAGTTGAGGGTAGATTGGGACTTCTCAATGATTTACATGAGATCAAGAAACTATCAGATGCATGTTTGACATTATTATATAGATGGGACTACATTCAAAAGTAGGTATTCCCTTCACGATTTCATCATAATTCATTTTGGATTACTCAATTCTATTTCTTTGTATATTTCCATGATGAATATAATCTTATATATGTAGGTAAATTAGTTTGTGGTTGTGTAAATGGAATGAATATTGTTAACAACAAGACTCAAGATGATCAATCCCAACATGTTTACATAATCCTGATTAAATTAATTAGGAATTATCAAAATAAAAATATATCTAAATGTAAAATATGGTTCTATTAGGCACTCTTAATTGGTCACATGATCTTTGAACATGGTGTTTATGTTGAAGCAACGAAGGATATGGTATTTTATTCATAGGAGAAATGCATGAAAGGTTTCAATACTCATAGATTTCTAGGGTTAGTTGTATTATATAGAAGATTCATTTTCATCCTTTCCCATTTGGATGATCAAATTTTGTGCATTTCCATGAAGGGGATATAGATTGAATGGATGAAATCATTTGGGATATTCTTCTAGGAGATGATACGTAATTTTAAAAAAAAACACAAATATTTCCCCTTCCCAAGCCATATGAGGAGTATATGTTATTTTTGAATATTTTGGTATTGGGATTAGAGCAGTGTGGTTGAAGGGAGGTCTAGTATTGGCTTATGCGTATCATAACTAGAGGACACTTCAATGGATCTACCCAATGCACGACCTTAAAATAGCAGTTTTTTTATATGGTGTGATGTGTTAGTGGAATTATCTATTAGTATTGATTTTTATTGTATATAATTATCTCAAAAACATAGATTATATATTTTTATAATGATATTTGAATCTATAGTAGTGAAGTAGGTTAAGTATATATAGTCCTTTTATTTTCAGCTAGCATATACAATGGGGAAGGCAAACAATGTGGATGAACCATTAAGTAAAAAACTCAGACACAAGCATTTAATTACTATATTATTGACTGTAAAATGGAGAATTAATTACTTTAAATATATGTAGTGGCTCTATAGGGTTAAAAGAAAATTAATCTCATATCTGATTCATTAGAGTCTACACTTTTGAGATGGATCATGGATAATATATAAGAGTATTTGTAATGATTCACATTGAGGTGGTTCCTCAAATTATGAGAGACCCCTTGATACTGAATCATTGATCGGGAAATGATAATATATCTTAGGAATCAGGTTTTTTTTTCAAATGAGTATGTAAGAGGAGACGTGGCATGAATTTAATGCCATAGATGGGGTAGTGCATTCTGGTCTAACAAAAATTTACACAGACATATGGTGGAGGTTTTTGTGGTTGGGGATGAAACATTTTATAAAAGGGTTTGTGACATGATGCTACACCATTTAAAATTTGAAGGTAGAGAATCAATTACATGGGGTTTTACTACAGCTGTTTCACATTTAGGAATGGATGTAAGAAGATTTCACCATTTACTCTTTTGTTGGTATACCAAGGATGACTCATAAAAATTATTCTATTTGAGGGGTCATGGATAACATGAAAATTCTATCACATTTCCACTCCATATAAGAGAATTTTTGAGTGGGTTATATTGAAGACATGTATGTTCGAGAGATAGTCTGTCTCAATTGGGTGCCCAAAATTATAGTGTGAGACTTTGACTAATGTTTTCTTTTTCTCTTCTAGTATGGATTATAGTTTTTTGGTACACATGATTTACTAAATACAACTTTACTCCCATAGAAAGATGTTCTATCACATCTAATGATACATGTGCCGAAGGATATACTTTAGTCATGTGAACAAGACTTCTATGAGTCTTAGAATATGAAACTAACTTTTTTTCTTGTTTTCCTATATATACATTAATCAAGAAACTATAAATATAGAACATTATAATGTTTATTATGGTTTTCCATTCTGATCACCTCTCAACTTGATGGTGGTTGGTGAGGAATCGTTATTGGAATTGAGTCTCATGTATGAGACATGAAAGCTTGTTTAGATGATTATGAAATATAGGGATAAGTCTCAATGTAGAAAAAATTCATATGTAGATAGATGTGGATGAACTATATAGATATTAATGGGTGATCAGGTATTCTTTCAATTTTTTCCTTGGTTGGGTCACTACATGATGGGGAGATAGGGAAAGTTGTTATCCATGTTTTTTGGACCCTTTGATGATCTGAATAGTATTAGGTAGGTGGTGTACCAATTGTCTCCCCCACAGATCTAATGTTAAAATGATTTTTTTCATAGGTTTCACAAGTTTAGCAGTACCACCCTAACCCATCTCAGGTGATCAATGTGGATATGTTGATATAGATGTAAATTAGGAATTTTAGATGAATCTGATATGTTTTTTGGATCATAGTGAGAATTTGTTTCATAGAATGATAATGTTTTCAGTTCGTTTGTTGTCACATCATGGGAGTTTAGATGAGGAAATATGTGGGAAATTTAAAATATTGTGGGCTCAGTTTCAGGATATCTTTTTTTCAAAGAATCATAGATTTTATTTGGAGTACAACTCGAAGAAGTTCTATTATAAGATGAGAATATGGTAAGATACCCACCCATTATAGATATTTATGGATCACATTTATAGGTTTTTTTTATTCTCATTTTTATTATAACTTTTTTTTCTATTAACATGGGTGAATATTGATAAAAATTAAAGAAACATAGATGTAGTGTTATGCATGAACTGTTCACCCAATAATTAATTACCGTGAACCCATTCAGATGGGGTTCACATAGTTCGTGCATGGTTTGTCAAAAAATTCATCATATGATGGGAAATTTCTCACTCCATTATTATTAAAATGTAATTAAGGTATAATTTTTTGAAAAACCATGCATACCTTCTTAGTAAAATATGCATGGGGTTTTAATTAACAAGAAATATGTCATGAAATTACAGGAATCCCCCTTTTTAACCCAATGTCAACCGAAATCATATTATCTCATTTTTGGAGGATCCAGAATGAATTAAAGGATATCTCAAACTATGTTATTATAGATTAAAAGTATGGAATAATTACATGAAACTCTCTCTATATATATATATGAATCTTATCCAATGTGATTTTCATTCTCCAACATGTTATTTTCCCTACATTATTAATGGAAATTTTCACATGTTTGTGGGGATATTGATATAGTTTTAATAGATCATGATTTTTTTGATCCTGGATCGTAGATTCAGATATAGATCTAATTATTCATCATGTTCTTGATCATTCCTCAATCATTAGAGATTTATTTTGGAACTAATATTTTAAGGATTTAATGTAGGTGTCCTAAATTCCAATCCCATTGTATTTATTAAATTACATGAGTTTAATATTAATAATATCAATTTCCATTATTTAAAAATTAAATTTATAATAAAATTTATTTAGTATAAATACCATGTGTTAATGAATTATGTAAATAGGGGAAATTTAATTTGAAATTGAATTAATTAATTGTTTAATTTATTATTTGGATAATCTAACAATGAAATTGGATTGAATTGAATTATTTTATTATTTAATTAATTAATGTATTGTTGTTAATGTTAAATGAAATTAATAATTGTTTAATTCTTTATTTGATTGTGTGATTGTGAAATTGATGATGTGTTGATATTGTTGAATTTATTAGATTAATTAATGGTTGAATTACCAATTGGGTTATGGACATATTTCTAATATATTAATTAATGGTTTAATTAATTAATGAAACTATTTTAAGTTGTGAAATAGTATGAATGGTTTAATTAATTATTGAATTAATTAATAGATATACTGATTATGATATTTTATATGAAGTTAAATTTTGATTAAACATGATTTATATGATATATCTGATGTCATAATTTGTTGATAAACATGTGTGGGATTGGGTTTGATAATTCCAAATCACATACTATTAATTTGATTGATAAAAGTGTGAGTAAAATTGTATCCATTTTCCAAATACCATATCAATATATTTATTGATAAACATTTATGGGTTATAATCCACTACATTCAAATCCCCCAATAATAAATTTATTGATAAATGTTTGTGTGAAATTGACTATAGATTCAAAATATCCCAGTGAAAAAATTATTGTTAAATTAGAGTTGGAGATAAACTACTAAATCTAAATCCCATGAGATACAATGCATGGATATCTAGAGAAAAAATGTGGGAATTGGTTCATGGTTCTATTTTTCTATATTATGAACTATATAGAAATTGATAGAAAAAATCATTGGGTTATTATATATTGTGAATTTCCTTTGTGATATAGTTTAGACTCTAGATTGGGCCAAATAAGGTATTGATTGTTAAGGTGTCTATAGGGACCAAAGATTTATGTGGTTAAATAATCTGTAATTGAATAAATGTAAATATGTTACATTATTTTCTTCATTTAATTCTTATTCAATTTCATACACAATTATTGACTACAAATAGTTTTAGATGCCAATGGTGGTGTCCTACTGAGTATTAATCACACCCCATGTGGGATGTTTGATTGGTACTCTAATAGATTTCATAGTTGCTGGATTGGATTAGGGGAAGTTCCAAATGTTTGACTACTGATTTGGTATCAAAAATGTTTGAGGTTACCATATATGATTCAACAACCCAATAATATTTGTTAGTGTCATTATTTATTTAGTATATTTAATGTTGATGTTTCACACATATTAGAATAAAATATCTACTTATTAGTATTTGATATTATAATCCTTATTCTAATTATCCTATGATATTTTTATTATTATGATTATGGTCATATTTTTTGGTTACTATATTTTATTTCTTCTATTTTTTATAAGTTTATAAAAAGGTTATATTTTACCAATGATCGATATTGAACCTACTTTTTTGGAGGTAGCCTCTGGAATAAATTGGTAAGTGACCGAAGTTATATAGTGAATAGACACAAGGAACATTCATTTGGAACCAGGGTCAAGTCATTATATAATGAATCAACAATTACCTATTAAAAAGAGTAAAGTGGAAAATATATCAATGGATTTCATGGAAAGCTATACAACGACATTAGAAGTTAATAATTTTATTTGGTTTATTTCTGATTGATATAATATATATATTCATTTAATTCCATTTAACAATAATATGTAAATAGAATATATTTTTTTATTGTCCCTTTTAGAGATAGTCAGGTTACAGGGAGTTCCATTATCTACTATATTAGAACTTGTTCCCCAGTCCAACCTTATTTTTTAGATAGGACATCAGAATCATTTACAAAGATAATTATATAATAGTATAACATTTTATCCTTAAACAAATTGTAAATACAAGAAAAAAATTCATACCAAAAATATAATATTCTTTCTTATTAAATATTTTATTATGTATTTTGGTATCAGTATCATTCTATGGTTTTTTTTCTTATAACAATAGTATCCAATCCATAATACATATTTCACTATTTTAGTACATATATTGAATGTGGTTTTGGGTAGTCTATTTTTGGGATAATGATATAGAAAGAAAATTTTATGGGACTATAGTTGGTTGAGAAAATTGATGGGAAGGTGCAGTTTATTCATCATTTTAAAAGTAAGGGTTAGAGTGTGTAGAAATGTTTTACAGGTAAATGATGGAGATTTCATTCATTTATGGATTGTGATAATGTCTCTATCAATGTATATCTTGTGAAAAGTTTAATTATTTTTGTTAAACGGGTAATTTTGTTGCCCTATTTAAATGGACCATATGAAATACTAGATAAATTTGTATCATTTTCATACCTATAAGGCTTTACATTAGATTTTTCATAAACACACATCGTTTTTCATGTCTTAATGTTAATAAAATGTGTTCCAGATTCATCTCATGTTTAGAGCCTATGATATGTTCAATAAGAATAGAAAATTAACTACATGTAATTATCTCTATAAGTTCTTGAGTGTATAGAAAATTTGTTGTAAAATAATATGATCCACTATGATAAGGTTTTTGGTAAAAACTATAAGATTTAAGATACCAAATATTTATGTGATTATGCAATGATGAAAAAATATACACATTTGTTTAATATTTTCATAATATTGTGAGGAAAAAATTTACCAAAGGGGTTAATAATGTAACTGCATATTTAATTTAAGAATAAATCAAATTTTTTATTATATTTCTATATTAAATATAAAAATATTTTGTAATCATTAAAACAAAAAGAAAGTACTTGTAATTAAAAAAATTTATAGGGAATTAAAATTAAAATTAATTCATAATTTTTTAATATAAATGTGAAAATAGATAAAATTATGTACATAAGAATTTCAATATAGTCATATGTTTAATTTTTTGGTTTTTTTGGAAAAACATATTTTTTAGTGAATGTTGAGAAATACCAATTTTTCTAAAATTTCCATTATTTCAATTAAATTAAATAATTTTAAAGTACCATTGTGCTATGAATATTATTTAAAAAAATATAATTATTTATTGGATATATGTAATCCACATAAATTCTTTTTAAATAACATTATATTTAATGTCATTATAAGTTTATATTTGGGTTAAAATAATATTTTTAAAAAAATTCTCCATATTCTTCATCACTAGACTTTGATTAAAATTATCCCCAAGGGGTAATTTTAAATAAAAATTATATATATAATGTTAATATATAATTATTTATATTCATTCAAGGATTATTATTAGTCTTAGTGTAAATTTAAAATCATATTTTCCACACAAAAAAATAAAATTTCTAAAAATCTGATTATTTGTTCACAAATGTGGAGTTTTTATTATATTTTACACATCATTTTCCTGAATTTAGTGAAATTGATTCCATATTCGAAATCATAATAATTTATATTAAAGAACAATGAAATTATAATTTTTTAACCTAATGATTTGTGATAGTAGGGAAAATTAATTACCATAGTTAATGTAAAAATAGATTTACTTAAGGTAAACTAAAAATATAGTGGATAAAATGACCCAACACTTTTTTTAAAATATATTTTATTGATATATTTATATTTTATATTGTTTGAGGATCAACAATGGTAATGTTTTTATACTATGGAAATGTGAAAAATGTTGGTTAAAGTTTTTCTTATAATGAGATACAATTTTTCCACTCACCACACTTATAAAAGCCACCCCTCTCCACTATAATTCACACAATAAAATCAATTTTTCACATAAATTACCAGAACATATTATTACATAATTATATCACTATGACCCGGATCCCATATATTGATTACACTACAATCCAATGAAATATTTTTATATTTACCTATGGAGTTTACCCATGGAAGTTGTATGTTGGTTAACCAAGCACCATTATTTCATTTCATCTTCCAAATCCTTAATATATTTTTCCATTGTTATTATATAAGGACACCAATTTATCCCTTTAACATAGATTTTATTATTTTAATTATGTAACCTAAATCTATATCATCTTCCATCAAATGTGATATAAAATCAACATTCATGTATGTGGTTGGTTAATTACTCATGAACCATTGTCCATCATATTACATCATCTACTCTCATGGAAAGTTGTAATGATGACTATAAATTATATATATTTTATTTGTATCCTAATGATACTTATTTAGTTATATTTCACAATTAAATTATTATTTTCTGTTTTTGGTAAATATGATAATTATTCTCTCCATATTGACCCAAGATTTTCATTCATAAATATTGTATCTCTTTAGATAAATATTCAATAAATTTAAAAAAATGATCCATAATGACCATAATAGTTTAGTTCCATATGAGTAATGGAATTAAATCTTCTTAAATTCATAAAATTTATTTAATATCCCCCATAATAATCTTCCCCTTTAGTAATCTACAAAAACATACTCTACATAAACAATTATTCAAAATATTAAGAAATGAGAAATAAAAAAGGGTGTGATAAGATTCATAGTAATCTTAATGAAGGGAGATAATAAATAAAAACATTAGAATAATAGTTTGAAAATATTACCATATAATTTAAAAATAATACCCTACATATGAAATATCATAATTATGAGTGATATAATAAATAACGATAGTTAAAAAGATATACTTCGTAATGGAATTAAAGAAAATGACCCTTGAGAGAAAAACATATAAATGTGACATAGATTTATGAAAAACATATAAGAATATATGTTTCTACACTTCTTGGGTGGGAAATCCATCATACCCTATGGAATCCTTTTTTTTATTAGGGAATATGTATGCTCCCCAAACACTCAAAGAATTAAAGGATCGCTACTAATGCCATCATATTAGACAAAGTAAATTTTTGAACATGTTTTACTCCCCATTCTAGTCATTTAAATACCATGTGATATTTATCTTAAACCAAATCATTAGAGTGATATATATGTCTCATACATCACATAGTAAAAATCTTCAGTATTTTTCCAACAAGATCAAAAAACATGCGTTATATAATTACTCATGAAAATAAATGGATTTCTTAAATATTTAATCATATCATAACATATTAATATATACATGATTCAAAATAAATTATTTATTGAATGAAATATGGAAAAAAAATATGTTTTGATGGTAATTTCCATGTTTTACAACCAATGTTAGAAAAATAGGTTTTATATACATATATTCATCCTAAATAATAAATATTTAGATATATAAAAATAATTTTATTCAGGGGTAATTTCCCCAATAATTCATTGGAAACATCAAATGATTTATTCATATATGGAAAATGATTTTGGAAGAACATATAAAATATATCATGAGAAAAATATCCCTTCAACTTTCAAAACACACTTTTTTAAAATACATATCATTTTGATCATCCGTTTCATGGAAAATTTCTATTAAAAGATATAGAAAATCATTACGACTAATTTAAAAATTTACTTAGAGAGATGGGATTTTTTCCATTGAAAAAATATTTTTTAAAAATAATCCATTTTAATAATCATTTTCATTGAAAATGTCAGCAAAAATTATAAATGATTCATTAAAATTTATATAAAAAATTTCATTGGGAAAATATCCTTTCATATTTGAATGATTATTTTAAAACATAATTTATTTTTAAAATCCCTTTTCTCTTGAAGATATACTTCAAAAAATATAAATGAAGATTGGATAAAATGGATTTTCATGATCTCTAAAAATTAGAAACACATTAAAAAAATATACATTACACATTTATGGTAAATGAAATAACTGAATTTTTATGGAAAATGACATGAAATTTCACTAAATGTTTTTAAAAAAAATATAAAAATAGTTAAAATTTATTTTTTAAATTGATTGGAGACAAATAAAAAAATTGAAAATATTTTTTCCATTAATTTTAATTAGAATAAAATAGATTTCTAAAAAATATTGAAATATATTTTTATTTTCTAAACAAATAGTTTATCAACTATGTTAAGTACAAAATAGTGGGAATAAGGTACTATATCTTGAAAATATCATGAATAACCATATGAGAAGAATATTCATGAGTTCTTGTAGAGCTGATTATCAATATTTTATCATCAAAAACTAAATCATAAACAATCTGGACAATCAATGATATTATAACAAAGAATATTTTTTATTTTTGTAATATTGAATCAATTTTTTTTAGTGAATTAGAATAAATGGAAAATTTAATATCATTAAAATAAGGGTACACATGATAAAAAATATAAATGTGAAGTATATATACAACATAAACCCCATTAAAGATATATACTCAAAAGGATATGAAAATAACCACAAAATTTAACTGTTGATGTTATAATTTGAATTGAGGGTAATTATATAAAACACATAAAAGATACCTTTCATGAATATAGAATGTGTATCAATGGAAAAAAATAGATTAATATCACTTACTATAAGTATTGAATTCATTCATACACATTTGAAGCACATATATCATATTTATTAGTTTATTATAATAATATTATCTGACCATAATTATATATACAATAAAATATATTATTTACTAATGTCCATTCATTTCCCAATTAATAACTATCCATTGTTAAAATAATATTTTAGGTAATAACCAGTTTATTTTCTATGTTCTTTTAGTTTTTATTTTTGGTCTTCTCACTATGATCATGGATCCATAATCTTTAAAATAGTAATCATGAAATAATTATCCCATTTATAAATAAAATATTATATTGAAAAAAAATTAACATACATGAATATTACATAATTTTAGATGAATTCTCTTTATACAAAAAAAAATACACGTTCGAGGACCATAATATTTTAGAGTATTTGTAATGATGGAAACAAAAACATCTATACATGGAAATGACCTTCAACATCTCTCATAAAAAATTTCTATGGAACTTGAGAATAAAATTTTAATATCCTACCTACATATTATACATCATAATTAACATTGGAGGTTCATAAGACATGGATTATAATGAAATAAATATGATATATAATGGAAGTACAGCATAGGAATAAAACATGGAATTATGGTAGACACATAAGAATATAATATTATTTCCATAGTATCAATATAATTCCATGAATGACAATGTTGGTAATATGGGTTCACTCCCTATTCCACCTTGGAATTCATGTTCCACTCCAATTTCCATCATAGTAGAATGAGTTCAATCATTTTACCATCTTGTTAGTCATAGTTCACTCCCACGGTCATCTTATTAGTTAGAGTCCATTCCCAAGGAAATCATAGTTTATCTTATGAGATATTAATATTTAACTAATAAATTGGATGTAGATAGAGGTAGCACCAATATCATAATGAAAGCATACATACATTTTCGAAAAAATTAAAAATAATCTTATCATAAACCATTAAATGAAATCAGAATTTTAAAAATGTAATCATATCATAACCTGTGAATAAAATAAATATTTCATAATCATTTCAGCAAAATAATAACCCTTTTAAGGAAAACTTTTTTCATAAACATAAAACCAGTGAAATAGAAATTAGATTCATAAATACTGTGACATTATCCATAACACATTCTAATATTGAATATAAATGAAACCATTATATTATTTTCTAGAATTTAATGAGTAACATAAACAAATATCATCGTAGATGGAAAATAACTAAGAAATATAATTAAAAAACTTTTCATGAGTAAAATATAAAATCTTCATTGAATTTTTTTAATACATAATAAAATTTGAACATCATTTTATTAAAAAAACAGATCTTGCAAACATATAAATAATACATGAATACATTTTGATAATATTTTCACTTGATGAATATAAAATATGGTTCAAAACATTTTAAAAAACATCATATTTGAATTTTTTTTCAAACATATAAATAAATCATCATAATATTTTAAAATATGTTTTAAATGAAATTGTATTAAAGGATATTGATAAATGTTTGAAAAGAAAATCATTGTAAGTCATTTGAAAACACATAATATTCTCGAAAACATTAGGAAAAAAATTTCCTTGAAAACATATATATGAATCTTGAAAAAAATTTGAAAACATTTGTACCTGAAAAACTCTTTAAAAAAAATTTATGAAGAAAATTCATTTTATATATGAAAATTATTAATCAAAAAATGAAGGTGGGTAAAAATGTACATGTTGTATGAGTTAAAAAAATTTCTTTTGTATATTAAAAGGGTTCTAAAAAATGCATTGTTTATAAAGTGACAATAAGATTCCTTTAATTATATTTTTAAAAGGAAAAAAGGGTAAAATTTTATTTTAGATTTTAAATTATGATGGTACAATATTCTTGGAATCAAAATTTATATAATTATATTTTTAAGAAACATATTTTTCTCACTAAATAGATGGTAATGTCAGGCTTCCTTAATTATACTTTCATAACAATATTATGCAAAAAAAATGTTAATTTTTTTACCATCATATGAATGATTCATTAATAAACATATTGTAATATAACCATGAATTTTCATTATAAAAGGATAAAAATATTTTATTAAAGGAATCATAAAAAATCATTAAATGCGATGATATTTCTTCAACAAACACTAATAACAAGGTAACATTGAATTATACTCTCTATTCAAGAAAAATAAAATTTCATGAAACTAAAAATATCATGAAAAATAGTATATTCAAGATATAACATGTAATTTTGATGTATTTACACCTCTAATTAGAATTTAGTTGCATTACAAAACATTACTCTCAAATAATGAAAAATGAGATGAAAATATTTTATCGATTTTGTACCTTCTGAAAAATAATCCCTATGAATTATAGATCATAAAATATATATTTTAATCAAAATAAATTTAATTATAATACAATATAATACAACCCTAGAATTACACACACACAAAAATGGATGATTGGAAAACATAGCTTGTGTCTCATAGAAATAAAATGTGAGATGAAATTCCCTTACCTAATGTCATGACTCTCATCGTACTCAATAAAAACACATATATAATAAATATAAATTTATTATAAATCCCTCAAAAAACAAATTTTTTTTCTATAATTCAATATTTTGTTTTATTTTGAATATATATTACCCACATATTGACCATCATATGAAAATTATTCACTTTTGATAATATTACCATTGTTTTTTCACATGTGTAATAATTTGATATATCAATGGAACCTATACTTATATAATGATTGTATAATTTAAACCATTATATAATTATTATTTATAACAATTATATTTTTATTATAATAATCTATACAATATAGATGTACAAAATATATAACATTTTTCATAGAGACGGTATGTTGTAAACAGACATAAAAGATGTTTCTGTTTTTGTTACCATTTTGAAAGAAAGAATGGAAATAAAATACAATTAAAAATGTATATAATATCATTATATAATAATTATAATTTTATATATAACATATAGTCTCAATCAACCAAACATTAATATATTCCATGTTGTGTGTGAATGAATCACGTAGCTTTGAGGGGGAGGTAGTACACAATTACTCAAATAAAGTTATCCTATTAACACAAAATAAAATCAAAAAAAAGATGTTTTTTAAAATAAAGATATAATAAAAAATAATAATTAATAATAAAAAAGATATAATAAATTTAATATATAATATTTATAAAACTATTATTTATCATAATGACCACCGTGAGAGACGGTAAATAAAATTGAGCAATCATTGTTCTGTGACGCGAAAGTTCACCGTACACATAAACAGAATACTCATTACACATTATATGGAGGTGTGTGTATTTGTAGATAAAAAAATCATCATAAAATTTCTATTATATTTCATACACCTCAATTTTTATACATACCATGAATAAAGAGAGTTTAGGGGTAGATAAAGAAAATAAATTAAAGGATTTTGATGGATGGCATTACCTCTTAATCGGGAAACTTCTTTTGGTTTGCGACTAAATATATACACGGATGAAATTCTTCCAAAGTAGATATATCATGTTTTAATTTAGGTATGTTGGAATTTTTAGTTATAAGATATTGGGTTATCCTATGTCGTTAGATAGGTGTGAATAAGATGGGGAGGTGGTGGCCTTTTATAAAGAATGATAATGAAACTCTTGTAAATATTTGATGAGAAAACTCCACCCACATTTTTTATATAAAATGTGGATAAAGTAATGGTCCAAATTAGAGATGAAAATTAATTATGTGGTATATATATTATTAAAATATGGAATTTTTAGATGTTTATAGGTCATTTAGGCCGTTATTTTTATGGGTTAGTCTTTAGATAAGCATAATTTTTCATTAATCGATGTAATTATGTTTAACTAGTTTAAGTAATAATTTTTTAAAAAATAACCCATTTTACCTTATTAAAGATTATAAAATTTTATTGATTCCTAATATTCAATCCATATTTTCAAATCCCAGTCACAATATTGGTATAAATTGATTTAAAATTAATCCTGTTGACTGGATGACATTGTATTGTTTTTATGTACAAATGATCAATAGTTTTATATATTATCATCTAAAATTTCATCGTGAAATTGGTTAAAAATAAATAAATTTGATTAATTTAAAAAACTATTATATAATTGAACTATTAAAAAAAATAAAATATAAATTGACCTTATAAATAATTTAAATGAAAAATATGTTCTAAATTAAAATCAACCATTTGTAAATATTCGTTAAAAATTTAATCCTTACAAAAAAACTAAATAATTATCATAACATAATTTTTTTGTTTAAATTTCGAATTTAATTTTTATATTTGGAATATTAAATATATTATGGTTCCAAAATTTGAATTATAAATGGGTTTGTCAATGAACGATGTTAAAATGACCTTTATAAAAAATATAAATTTTTATGCATAAAATTTCAGTTATTATTACATTAAGTCTATCCAATCTATTGGATTAATATAAAAAATATACTTTATTGAATATATAACATATATTTCATATTAATAATATCCTCTAATTTAATTTTATTTAATGTAGGTAGGTAAAACAACTTTCTTCCATTAAAATAACATTATTAACTTTTTATGCAATCAGATTTCATATTAATTTATAATAATTTGGATAACTATGAATTCTTATTATATTGAATAATACATATATTTTTGTGAATTATTTAAGTCTATTAATATAATATAATATAAAATCTTGGCTATATCTTGTTATATTATGAAATATAATATTTAATGATATACTATTGTAAGGTAAAAATCATTCACGCATTTTATACAATCCATTGAGAAAATTCATTATTGTGTGTAATGAAATCTAACCTTAGTGTTCCATGTGGAGAAAGCTAAAATTTATGTTTCATGTAGTGTAATATTATGTTTTTGTTTCATATAATTCAAGGAACACATTTTAATTTAATATAAGAAAAACTATTATCAATGTTATATGAAATAAAAAATATCGGAAGGGATATATTAATTCAAAAAACAATTATTCACAAAATCTCAGGGTGTTACATTACACCCGCTTAAAATGAATTTATCAGTCAAAATTGTTCTGGTTATCAAATTATTAATAATTTAATGTTTCATTTACTAAAACCCACATCGTTATAATGGATATTAAAACTTCCCTTAAAAGGTATTGTTGGAGCGATAACGGTTACACAAAGTGGCATATAACTAAGTTTCCAAAAATGGAAACATAGGTTGGGACTGAATATTAAATATGGAGTAATAGAATAAATATTTATAGGAAGTGAGTCATGTCATCAATCACAAAAAAAATTAATTATCAATGAAATGTTATGGGCATACAAGTCATAAATATCGTGACCATTTAAATGCCAATCAAATCACGAAAAATAATGTATTAGGACAAAAAAAATTATCAGTATCCTAAAGATACATAATTCATTTATTTACCAAGAATATAATGTAATATATTTTCTTGTCATATTTATATAAACAAAATTTCATTATTTAATTGTGATTTTATAGATTTTTAATTTATCCATTGCATCAAGAAATATATGTATATAAATTAACATTTATGCTCAAAGCACAAAAATAGATTTTTATCGTTTCTTAAGGCCCATTAAAGATTGAAATGTATAACAATATACCTATTAATATTTACAAAAATAAATATGGTTAATACATTAATATCAAAACATAAAAATAACACTACTGTTTTATATCAAATATATATTCATCAATAAAATTTTTTCATTTACCAGGTCACCGCCTAGGCCAATGGTAGGCATGAAACACTTAACATCCTTCAGTAATGGGTTCAAACCCCATAAGGATTTAAGAAATTATTGTTTTTTTAATAAAAATAAATGATTTTATTTTCTAAAACATCACTAGATTAATTATGAAATTATTTGTAAATTCTTTGAAAATCAAAAATCATTAAATATCCTTTATCCATGTTTTTCAATACAAACTCAATTCATCAATACTTACTCTAATGTTTAACTTAATAATTAAAGGAATGGTTAAGCTTATAACCCTTCTGAAAGATAAAAATACAAATCATTATAAATAATTTCAAGTAATTATCTTATCATTGAACACCTATATATTACAATGTAACTCTTAGTTGTCGCATTCCAAAGATGTTAATACCCTCGTGGTAATTTTTATTGGAACATTTTATTAACATTAATGACAATAAATACATATGGAAAAAATTCAAGGTTTTGTATTTCATATATTTCTGGATATATTCTAAAAATACAAGAAGATGTAAACATCATCTATAATTGTATAATCTACATGTCGGCGAGTGCTTAATTAGTTTTAAGGTAATAAGTACTATCAAATTTACATATCCATATCCCATGTATATTTATCAAAAAACATTACCATAACATAATGAACATAATTAGGGTAATCTTATCCATGATCATGGGTTATCCATGGCCTTCACCATACCATTATATAAAAAATGTATTCCAAAAAACTATTCATCATGTTCCTATAAATCCGTAGAGAAAAACATCAACTGAAGAATCATTATATATGTCACCATTCAAAAAACATCCAAATACATAAAATATATTATTATTACACATAATATGTATTCTATTATCAATGCCACCTCATCCTATTACACAATACCGCATTTAATTAAAATTTCATCTATAGTATCTTCATTATCAGCATTGTATCCATTACTCATACAACCATGTTAATCAAAATTAGATGTTTTCCTCTTGGGAAATTGAGTTGCATAATGTTTATTTCTTACAAACATAAAACACTTCACCTTTGATGATATCTTAGGGAGGAAAATTTCACATCCATTTCATTAATCAAACTCATCATTTTACCTTTCATCCACATGCTTTCTGTTCTTATTTTTTAAAGTAAAAACATCTTTATGTTCCTCTAAGACATTCACTTAGGAGATTCTTTCTACATTCTTGACATAAATGAAACTAAAAAATCATTCCACCATGGTCTCACGTACCGAAACTCTTAGAGAACTTCTTTTTTACACTTCCTTGGTGAGACTGATAGTTGGTTATGGTATATATTGTTAATCCTATACTATGAAAAATAATTAGGCATGATTATAACATCCCACACTATTGTGATAATACCAAATGACTTCTCAATGTAAAATCATCTATTCCATTCAATGTTAATCCATTTTTTCGTGGTTCCTGCTATTGAATAAAACAAAAAAATAGTGTGATAATTTCTTTTTATAGTAGAAAACCACATATTCATGAAAATAATTACATATAGGATCTATAAATCATGAAACCTTCCTTATTCTATGAAACCATATTTTACTATTGTATATTTATAACCAACAAGAATTTTAAATCATTCATGATGGTTCATGAAGATTTCATTAATTCCTAAAGTATATCTCATAAGAGTTTCAATCCATTTTTGTAGCAATGGCCCATTATCTGTACTAGATTACCACCAATCAGGATCAGGACATCTTGTTAGGGTTTTTACCCCTATGTTAATCTGTTCTATTGCCACATATACTTGTATTATCAAGATAGGTATGTATTTTTAGGAATCCACCCACTCTATCCATTACCATCATTCCGGGATATTTTCTTAAATTCTTTCCCATCTGCATACTTAACCTTAGAGGCATCCTTAGAGATTTCTGTAAAAATATAACTGGGGATCTCACTAATTGTTTCTCTTCCTAGTTTCCAAATGATGACAAATACATTCCTTTAATATCTACTATAGTGACCCAGGGTTAACATACAAGAATATTTCATAATTTTATATGAATACGCATTACATTACAAAAAAATACATTCTTGATGATCGTAATAGTTTAAATATTTTAGAGACTTGGAAAAAATATTCAATCCTGGTGAAATATCATCATCAATTCCCATAAATATATCGACTTTTAATAATTATAACTAGAACTTTTCATCAAAACCATGGGAAAATAAACATAATAATTGTGTTAGCTCAGATTCTTAGTAAGGGAAATAATGGAAATGAACAAGAAAAACATGAAAAAATGGCATGTAACATGATCGTAACATTTGAATACCACGACCTACATATTAGATATAAAAATAAATATTGGATTTTTATATGTCATGAATCATATGGAAAAAAAATAATCCACAGAATCAAAAAATAGTATTAAAACATTGTATTTTGTAAGACACATATGAATATAATATTATTTCCATTATAGCAATGGAATCACTAACAATACCATCATGGCAGTATTGGTTCACTTACCATATCATTATGGTATTCTTGGTTTACACCCATGGCTATAATAGTAGTATGAGTTTACTCCTCACACTATATTGGTAGACATTGTTCACTCTCATGACCATCATATTAGTCATGGTTCATTCTGAATACCATCATAGTATAAATTATGAGATACAAATATGTTCCCAATTTATTGGAGGGAGATATAGGTATCACACGCCTAAAAAAATCACACAAAAAAGTTACACTAAATCATAAAAAATCATATAATATCCCATGAAATTAAATTAGTATCATAAACATTTAATCATAGAACAATCTATGGAAAACTACAAGTTTCATAACCATTTCATCATATTCAAAACTTCTGAATGGGAAACAGATTTCATAAATATATAACCACTGATATAGAAATAGGTTTCTAAAATATAATGACTTTAATTATAATCCATTTGTAAAATAAATATGAATGGAACCATTGAATAATTTTCTTGATGTTCATGAGTGATATCAACAACTCTCATTTTAGGTGGAAAATAATTTTGAAATATTATTAAATAATATTTATATAATAAATTATAAATTCCTTTTTGAAAAAGGTTTTTTAATAAATAAAACCATTTGATAATAAATTTCTAAAAAAATAATTTTAAAGTCTATAAAGAATAATATAAATGATTTTTTTAAAAAAAATTATTTAAAAATTTTAAATTGATATTTAAATCATATTAAAAAGCTTTTTATTTTATTTTTTAAAATATATAAAAAAATGAATTTTTCTGAAAACTAAATTTACATTAAAACAGATGAAACGATCATAGAAATTTTGTTAAAACCATTTCTATTAAAATACATTGAAACTATAGAAATAATATTTGGAATCATTTTGAAAGAAATTTTCGTTCATAACACATAGAAGAAAGATGAAAATGTTTTGAAAATATATTTCCTTAAAAATTGATTTTAAAAATATTTTCATAAAATTTTAAAACTAAAAGATGAAAATAATGATTTAATGAAATGATGGTGTCCAAATCAATACCTATCGTATTACGTAAAAGTAAAATTCCATCATCCTGGTAAAACTGATATGAAAAAATCCCTTGTTTAGAAAGTGATAAGAATATTTCGTCAAAGGTATTGGTAAATGAAATAAATTGTAAAAATTTGATTTAAATAATAAATGATAATGGTAAAATATTATTGGAATCACTTTTTTAAAATATTGTTTTAATGGAACATAAATTTCTAAACTAAGATAGGGTAAAGTAATGATTTTTTAAAAACACATTCATAAATATATTATGTACCGAAGAGTGTAATAAATGGTTCTAATATATTAATTATTCATAAATAAGCAAAGGTTTTGAAAATTCATTAAATTTATTGAGATATGGACTCTATGATATCATCAATTTATGCATAATCATAATCAATCTTTAAAAGTAATGATAATTTCTCAATAAACAAGTATAACAAGGTACTATGTGGACATACTCTATATGGAATAAAATATAATTCATGATAGATAAAATATCATTAAGATAATTAAATTCGTGATATAACAAGTAAAATGAAATTATATACACCTCGAAGGAGAATTTAGTTGCCTAATAAAACATGAATCTTTAAGAAGGATAATTGAGACAAAACTATTATATCAATTTTGAATCATTTAAAACATAATCCCCATGAATGAAATATAAAAAATGGAAATGTTAATACCCATATATTTATGTATAATATACATAAATGTTACACAATCATGGAATTTCATACACCACACAAATGGAAATAGTAGTGAATATAGCATGTATCTCATATAAATAACTATTGAGATTAAATGCATTTACCTAGTGTATAGAATCTCGTCATACTCATTCAAAACACATTTATAATAAATATAAATTTACTATTAATTTGATAAAATATAAATTATTATATAAAATTACATATATTCATTTATTGTTACCTTATATTACCCTCTTGATTATCATCCTATGTTGAAGTTTCATTTTGTATAATATTCGCTTTTTTCTAAGAATGTGTCTTAATTTTTTATAATGTTGGTTCTTATTCTTATATCATGATTATAGAATGTAAATACTAATATATCTTTAATTTATATCAAGTATAATTTTATATTAATTATCTATATAATATATAAATATAAAATTTAATACACCGTTCATGGAGATAGTAAGTCGTATGTATGAATTTTTGTTGTTCCCATTTTTTATATACATATTGAAAAAACAAAGAAAATGAAATATAAGTGTATATGATTATAATATAATTAAATTATAATTATTATGATATATATATCATATAATTTTACTAACCCCATCGTTAATATATTCCATGTTTCATGTGAAGAAATAACATCACTTTGAGGTGGCAGTAGTCCACACGTTCTCAAATAAAATTACTATATATACACCAAATCAAAATAAAAAATGTATAATTATTTTAAATGGAGTAAATAAAAATTAATTAACAGTAAATATTATATATAATTTTTGTGAACATAATTTATATCATTATTTCAACCATTATATGTGGTAATGAAAATTGAACAATCATCTTTTCGTGAGGTGAATGTTCTCCATACACATAAACATTATGATTGTTACCTCTTAGTTGGGTGTGTGTATAAGTGTAATTAAAAACATCAGAATAAAAAAATCCTCTTATATTTATTATTTATTTTAATATGATCATGTAACAAATATAATTTAAGGGGTCTATAAGGAAAATAAAATAATGGATCTACAGAGAAGATGTTACCTCTTAATCTTGCAACCCCTTTTAGATTGTGCCAAAAGGCATCCTTGGATGACTATATGATAAATGGGATACATAAATTAGGAAGGGATGGATTTTTTATAGATTATTGAGTATATATTAGTCAAGCCTAATTGGTTTGAGTGGTGTGAGGAACATGGAGAGGTGGCGGCCATTTATAGTGAACGAGGAGTGTCACTCTTGTAAATATATTAGAAGAGAATTCCCCCAATGCTTTTCATATTGAAAGTTGATCCAATAACTATTTATAATAGGTAAAAGTGATTTTAGGGTAAATATATGGATATCCAATGTCTTTTGGATATGTTTATTTGTAATTTAGACCCTTTATTTTAATGTTTATATATTAGTTATGAATAATTTAACATTCATCGATGTAATTTAATTTAATTACTTTTATAAATATTTTTGTTAAAAAATAAGTTGATGTTTTTTGAAATTATAAATTATTGTTATTCCAAATGTAGAAAACATTTTTATAAATTCAAATCATAGTATTGGAATAAATTAATTCAATATTAATTTTGGTGACAGTTCGACATTATGTGTTCTAATAGTAAAAAGGTCAAAAAATTGATATGTTTTTATATCCAATTTCAATGTGGTATTGCATCCAATTTCTTAAATGTGATTAATTAATAAAATTATTATCTAATTATACCATTAAAAAAATTTAAAATAAAATTTATTTTTATAAATAACATAAAATAAAAGGCTGTTTTGAATTAAAATTCATTATTTATAACAATTCATTAAAAAATTAATCATTGTAGGCAAATACCAAAAAACAATCATAAACTAGTTATTATGTTACAGTTCCAAATATAAATTATAATTAGACATATTAAATATATAATAGATCCAAAAATGTTATTTAAAATGGGTTCCCTATTAAAAGGAAATGAAACCACCCCTATAAAAAATATTGGTGTTTGTGCATAATATTTGGTATTTTATCTTTTTTTATACTATATATTTGATCAATACCAATAATATTTGTGTCACAACTCGTCCGCAGGGCCTGTGTCATGAATATCCCAAGATCGCCTTCTATAGGCCTAGGGCTGGAGACTAGATCCAAAGTAATATTCCCTAAAACTATGATGGAATTTATCTTATAACCTGTAACACACACAACCCATCCAACAACAAGATAAGAACTCAAGTAAACTAAATAGTAATCATTGTGAGTACAACAAGTAAAAATGTACCATAATACAAGTTATAGAGCAAATATTTTCAATTTATTTATATTGAATATCATTTTTTAAACCCAAAAAAGTGTTCCTCTAAGATTAATTGTTTCATTTTTATGATATTGGTGTTATTTTGAGATGAATAGTAAAAATGGGCCATTTTGGATTTTTAACAGTTTTAAATTATTTTTTTAGTTTATCCATAACATTATATAAAATAATCCAAATTGAAAAATTAATTCTTTTTCATATTCTACATATCCATGGATTCATTTATTATTTTTGGACTAATACATGAATCGACCATATGGAAGCTCCAAAAAAGCTCACAATTTGGATCAAGAAAACTGTTTGCAATTCTGCCTAGTTTTGGTTTGGGCTCCATAACTCATTCATGGTGGGCCCAATTGTTGTGAAATTCAGTCGGGGGACGAGAACAGAGTTTTGGATCATCTTTAATGTAGTCAAGGCCGCATGAATTGTCCTTTTAAGGGTCATTAAAGCATCCAAATCTGGAGCACTGCAATTTGGTGTGACTGACTGTACAGAATAAATTATCAGTGTAAAACAGCCATAACTCTAGGAATAAATGTCCAAATCTGCTGAGATTTTTAGGGGAAACACCCAAGAAAATTTAAAAAAACAATCAATAAGGTATCAACTTGTGAATACGTCATTTAATTGGGCTATAACATGTCAACATTCTGGGAACAAATTCTGGATATAAAATGAAGAGAGCTCCACCCTCTCAAAGCATCCCATTCTCCATCCCATTCCTTCTAGGTCACCACGAAGAAGAAATTTTCATCTTTTTCTTTTATTTCTTTTCATTTTCATAGTTTTTTAATGCCTTCTGATTCCTCATTCATCACTATTAACCTTACCATGGTGGGGTAAACATTTGGAGTGATTGGGGAAGGGTTGGTTTCCTATGTTGTAATGCTTTTGTTCTTGAACGTAATTGAATGGAATTTCATTCTACTTAAATGTTGTTTTCAGTTTCATATAGCGGATTTTATTATCAAGTGAGATCATTCATGAAAATTAATTACGTTATTGATTTTTTCCTTAGTAAAATAATCATTACCTATCTCCACTAATTTCTCATTTATATACTATGGAATAGACCAGGGATTTGTGGTGAAGTACTCGATGATTCTCAGTACATGTAAAATCTGTAGTGAATGTTCTTGATTGTTTCAGATAGAAAACACCCGATCAGATATTTCCCATTTCAATTATGGATATTCAATACAACTATTTTACACATGGAAAAAGAGTTGACCAAACTGCGATATTGGTAAGATTTTCTCTCACCATAATAATTTCACCAAGGATGTGAGAGGAAATGATTGTGGATGCTCACTTTAATCAACAAAGAGTAAGAGGAATGAATTAAATTAAACAAGGATAGAATTACAATTAGGAAACTGACCCTGACCTAATCACCCTCTTAATCTCATAATTTTTTAATCGTTTGAATTTAAAATTTTCATTCAAAATCACAAAATTGTTACACACTTTTTAAAGTGAAAACCCATTTTTTGTGCACTCTTCTTCAGGATACATTCTAGATAAATCATATTACTACATTTTAACATAGGAAAAAATTGTTTTTCCACGACCTACGACAGGTGTGCGTCAATATTGGTGTTGTTTCTAGGGAGGAATTTCCACAATCAAATTATAAATATTTGACTCTTTTCAATTTAAAAAAACACATTCCATGTTGTTTTAAATGATTATTTATTTAATTAATGGAACAATTACCCACCGATAAATGAACCAATTATTGACTCAACCTTTTCTGTCGATGAAGGAGTTTCATGTATTTCTAGATAGGTGAGGTTATTTTGGAAAACAAATAATGATGAAAAACCATTCAAGGAATTCATAGATGGACTAAGGATGAACATGAATGAAGTGTTTTTGAAGTGATGGACCAAAATCTAAATGAGTTCTCCCAATAAATTCCAGAGGTTTATGAAGATTCCAAGGTCCAAGAAGACCCCCTTAGTCATCCCAAGTTTTTCTATGGAGATCGTAGAAATTGTGGAGACTGACTCCCTGCCCCTATCCACTACTAATCAACTCCAAGAGGTGCTTTCCAATGAATAAGTGATCGATGATGAAAAAACCCAGGGAGATTATAATTTCATGAAATCATTATCTATTAATTTTCTTGAAAATAAATTATGTATTACCTCCCCTTGTTTTTTGTTATTAGATTCAGATAAATTATGTATTTCCTTGGAGGATGATTATAAAAAAGAATATTAACCTAAAGAGGTTCAACTAGAGCTCCCCAAACATGTTGATCATTTATTGGAGGGATATCAAGAAGAGATCAAGGTGGATTTTCATGAAGAGATCAATTACCAAGATGAATTACTTGAAAGGGAAGCTTTATATATTAATTCTTCATGCTTTAATATTATTCAAATTGAATTGTTTTTTGATTTCCCTTTCTCAGAAATTTATGATACGACACAAATGGAAGAGTCCTTGGATGATAAAGAAGAGACTACCCATGTGGTGGTGATTAAATAAGAATAGTGGGACAAGCATGTGGTGGTGTGACTACCTCCTCAATAGTAATTTACATACCATATAGAAAGAGGACACTATAAATGTCAATAGGGAGCACCCCTCAATTCTATTCCCTATCACTATTGAACACAATTTTTAACTTTTTTTCTTTGGTGTTGGGAAGTTTCTTATCTACATTGGGGTTCTCGACATGAAATGTTTACTCATGGAAATCGGGAAAATTCACATGTGGTGGTTCATCTCAAATAAACAAAACCCACCATCTGATTGGGAATAACCGATTATAACTGCCCCTTTGGAGGCAGTCAAAACCCATGGCCCACTTTGTGGGATTAAACCAAGATTTTTCCTACTTTTCTTATTCAATTTCTATTTTCATTTCCATTAATAAATTTCTTATGTTATGTTTGTAATTTTTTTTAGGATTTCAAATAGCAGCACTCAGGAGCCAAACTCAATGTTGCATTGCCAATAAGTCAGGTCGTACGTCTCATTTATACATAATTCTTTGTTGTGAATAAATCAAAATTTTTTTACTTGTTAAATCCTCTTTCATTCATTGAGGACACTTCATCAATTAAGTGTGGGTAATGGAACCTTGGTAGTTTAGGATTTTAATTTTGTTTTTTTCAAAATAATTAAAAAAAATCAAAAAACATCTGTGTTTCCCATTTTTTTTGTATTTATTTTTCAGTTTTTGGTGTTTTTTTATACTTTTGAGTTGAAATGATTACCATTGCCTTTTTTGAAACCGAATTCAATGAGTAAACCAACCTATTCCATGAAACTAAGCTTAAATAAATGCTGAAATGAATTTTTTTCATGTTCAAATCTTTTGTAATTTCATTAAAATTACACTGATTATTGAATCCCATGAAATATTTCACTGTCTATATCATTGAAATCACATTCCTATGAGGATTCTAAACTATTTTTTTCATATTCATTTCATTCGCCTCATTTTATGAGAGAACCAGACCATGCTTGGTTAAACCAGAATTTTATTTATTCATTTCAAAACATGAGGTTTTGGGATACATGTATTTTAAATTATTGAGGCATTTATTTGGTTTTAAGCCCCCTTTTTCAAAATAATACTTTTCATTATGGCCCACCTTTGCATTTATATTTCATTTTAGCCCCTAGTAGCCATGGATAGCCTATTAGGTTAGCCACATTACAAGACAATTTTCCTTATCCTACCTCCTATTGAATTGAAATTGCATGATCTAGTTGAACTTAAGTGTGGGGGAAGATGACTTGTGATGTACTACCTCATTTGGTGATACTTTTGGTCGAATATAAAACGTTGAAGAGATGATGAATAATCCATTTTGTTAAAATTTGTGCCTTTTCTGGATATTTCATGATAGGAAAAGTTGTGCCTTTCTGGAGCTTCTGGTGTAAAAAAAAAGTTGTTCCTATCTAAAGCTTTCAAGAAACATGAATTTTGAATGGATTGAATTTTTTTATGCTCAGCTGATTGAATTATGATGGCGCCTATTGTTAACAAAGGTGAAGAGAAGGAGACCATATTTGAGTGAAAATTAGAATCTTGCAATTTTGCTTCAAAAAGAGCCAAGCCCTCCTTTTTCGGCCCCAAAATTTTTAACATCTAAATCCTACCAACCGGAAGCCACATAAGAACCCTAAAAAGTCATCTGAGAAACACATGTCCTTGATTCACATTGTGTGTAAATGTAAAAATTTATCAATCCTATGGTGACTCTTGTATGAGTTTGGATGATAAAAGCCTTATTGAGCATTTACATTTGTGAGATGAGGGAAAATTAATGCGAGGTAAGTGTTTTGTGTGTATGGGATATGAAATGAAGAGGAAGTATATTAATTTATAAAATGGATAACTTTAAATAATTTTTTTGATGAAGCATGATATCTTTTTTATTTCTTATTATGGATTTGGTAGTTCTCATTGGTATATGTTTTGTATATGATTTGATTTGATTTTGTTGTTTACTTGTCTAGGAGTCCAAGTGATAAGTGTGGGGGAATTGATAGAGGAAATATTTTCAATTAATTTATATTCAATATCATTGTTTTATACTAACAAAATTGTTCCTCTAAGATGAATTTTTTCATTTTCATGATATTGGTGTTATTTTGAGCTAAATATTAAAAATGGGCCATTTTGGATTTTTAACAGTTTTAAATTATTTATTTAGCTTGGACATAACATTATCTACACTAATAAAAATTGAAAAACTCTTTATTTTAATGATTCTAAACATCCAGGGTTTAATTTATTAATTTTGTACCAATTGCTGAATTGACCATATGGACGATCCAAAAAAAGATCACAATTTGGATAAAGAAAACTGTTTTTAGTTTTTCTTAGTTCTGGTTTGCGATCCATAACTCATTCATGGTGGGCCCAATTGTTGTGAAATTTGGTGGGGGGACGTGAAAGGAATTTTGGAGCATCTTTACTGAATGCAAGGTCACGTGAATTGACCATTTTATTGTCCATTAAATCATCGTAATGTGGAGGTTTGTGATTTGGGGAGTCTGACTAGACATAATAAATTCTCTAAGTAAAACAACAATAACATTCCGAATAAATGTCCCAATCTAATGATATATTTAGGGAAAACTCCCAAGAGAATTATAAACAACATTGAAAAAGGTCTCAATGTGTGAATATGTCATTTAATGGGTATACAACGCGTCAACATTCGGGAGACAAATTCGGGCTATAAAATGAGGAGAGATCCACCTTCTCAAAGCATCCTATTCTCCATCTCATTCCTTCCGGGACACCAAGAATAAGAAATTTTATTATTTTTATTTTATTTCATTTATTTTTCATAGTTTTTTAATGCCTTATTCTTCCCTATTAATTTCTATTACCCTTACCAGGCTGTGGTAAACATATGGAGTGATTGAGGAAGTGTTGGTTTTCTATGTTGTAATTCTTGAGTTCTTGAACATAATTTAATGAAATTTCTTTCTTCTTCAAAGTTCATATCAATTTCATATAGAGGATTTTATTATCCAGTGTGATCATTATTGAACATTAATTCCGTTATTGATTTTTTCCTTGGTAAAATAATTAGTATCTCCCTACTCTAATTTTGGATTGCATATGATGGAATAGACTACAGATTAGTGATGAAGTACCCGATGATTGTCAGTATGTGTAAAAGTTGTAGTGAATGTTCTTGATTGTTTGGGATAAAAAAAACTCGATCATGGATTTCCCATTTCAATTATGGATATTCAATACAACTATTTTACACCTGGAAAGAGAGTTGACCAAACTGAGATCTTGGTATGGTTTCCTCTCACCATTATAATTTCTCCAAGGAATTGAGAGGAAACAATTGTGGAAACTCACTTTAATCAACAATGAAGAAGAGCATTGAATTAAATTGAACATGCATAACTTTACAATTAGAAACGGACCCCGAACTAATCACCCCTTTAATATCATAGTTTTTTAATCATTGAATATAAAATTATCATTCAAAAGCACAACATTTTTACACTCGTTTTAAAGTGACAAAAAGTTTTGTGTGCACTCCTATTTGGGAGACATCTTAGGTCAACCACAATACTACATTGTAACTTAGGGAAGAAAAAGTTTCCATGCCCTATGACTGGTGTGCGTTAAACTTGGAATCATTGTCGGGGAGATATTGCCACAATCAAATTTTAAATAATTGATAGTTATGAATTAAAAAAACAAAAAAAAAACACTTTCCATGTTGTTTTCAAATGACAATTTCTTTAATACACGGCACAATTACCCACTGATAAATGAACCAATTATTGACTCAAAATTTTCTGTCGATGGTGGAGTTTCTTCTATTGCTATACAGGTGAGGTTATTTTGGAAAACAAAAAATGGTGAGAAAACATTCAAATAAATCATAGTTGGACTAAGGGAGGACATGAACAATGATGTTTTTGATGTGATGGCCCCAAAGCTAACTGCGTTCTTCCAATACTATCCAGAATTCTATGAAGTTTCCAAGGTACAAGAAGACCCCCTAGTCATCCCTAATTATTCTATGGAGATCCATGAAATGGTGGAGACTGAATCCCTACCTCTATCCACTACTAATCAACTCCAAGAGGTGATTTCCATTGAATATGTTATGAAGATGAAAAAACCCAGGGAGATAATATTTTCATGAACTCATTATCTATTGATTTTCATGAAAATGAATTGAGTATTACCACCCCTTGTATTCTGTTTTCATATTCAAATATCTTATTTTTTTCATTGGAGGATGATTATAAAAAAGAAGATGAACATAAAGAGGATCAACTGGAGCTCCCTAAAAATGTTGTTCATTTATTGGAGTTATATCAAGAGAAGATCAAGGTGGATTTTCATGAAGAGATAAATTAACAATATGAATTAATTAAAAGGGACGATTTATCAAATAATTAATCATGTTTAAATATTATTTAAATTGAAATGTTTTCTGATTTCTCTTTCTCAGAAATTTATGATATGACACAAATAAATGTGACCTTGGATGTTGATGAAGAGACTACCCATGTGGTGTTCATTAAATAATAATATTTGGACAAGAATGTGGTGGTGTGGATACCTCCTCAACAACAATTTACTTACCATATAGTGGAGGACACCATGAAAGTCAATAGGGAGCAGAACTCTATTCTATTCACTCCTACTATTAAACTCAAATTTTATAATTTTTCTTTCATGGTGGTTTGGAAGTTTCTTATCTACTTTGGGGTTCTCTGTATGAAATGTTTAATCATAGAATCAGGAAACTTCACATGTGGTGTTTCATCTCAAATATACCAAACCCACCATCTGATTGGAGATAACTGATAATAAACGTCCCTCTGGAGGCAGTCAAAACCCAGGGCCCACTTGGGGGATTAAATCAAGATTTATCCTTCTTTTATTATTCAAATTCTATATTAATTTACTTTAACAAATTTCTTATGTTATGTCTTTACTTTTTTTGGTTTTGAACTATCAACAATTAGGATCCAAACACAATGTTGCATTTCCAATAAGTCAGGTCGTACCTCTACTTTATACTTAATTCTCTGTTGTGAATCAATAAAATATCTTCTTACATGTTAAATGAAAATGAATTCATTGAGAAAACTTCATCAATTATGTGTGGGGGGAACCGTGGTAGTTTTGGATTTTTTATTTTGTGTATTTTTTAATAAAATATTTAAAAAATTAAAAAAATGTGTTTTTTTAAAATTCACTATCTTTTTCAAGTTTTGGTTTTTTTGTAGAATGTTTTGAGAAAAAATGATTTTAATTTCCATTTTTAAAACCCATGTCAATGTGTAAACAAATATATTCCATGAAACTGGACATAAATGAATGATGAAATGAATTTGTTTCAAGTTCAAATCTTTTGGAATTTCAGGAAAAGTACAAGAATTTTTTAATCCCATGCCATATTTCACTATCTATATCATTGAAATCACTTTCATGTGAGGCTTCTAAATCATTTTTGTCATATTATTTCCATTCACCTCATTTGTTGAGAGAACGAAACCATGCATGATTAAACCATAATTTGATTTATTTCTTTCAAAACATTAGGGTTTGGGGTATATGTGTTTTAAAAGATTGAGGCATTTATTTGGTTTTTAGCCCCTTTTCAAAAAATACTTTTCATTAAGTCCCAAATTTACATTTTTCATCCATTTTAGCCCCTAGTTTCCTTGAATATCATGTTAGGTTAGCCACATTACAATCCAATTTTCCATATCCTACCTACTCATGAAGTGAAATTGCATGATCTAGTTGAACATAAGTGTGGGGGAATATTTTGATGTTCTTCATAAATTGGTGATACTTTTGGTGGAATATAAAATGTTTAAGAGTTGATGAATATTTCATATTGTTAAAAGATTTACCTCTTCTAGAGCATTCATGATAATAGAAGTTGTGCCTTTCTACAGCATTCGATGTAAAAAAAAAAGTTGTGCCTATCGGGAGCTTTCAAGAAAAGTCAACTTTGAAAATATTGAATTATTTTATGCTTAGTTTATTGCATGATTATAGAACCTATTTTCGACAAAGGTGAATATAAGGAGACCATATTTGAGTGAAAATTAGAATCTTGCAATTTTTCTTCAAAAAGATCCAAGCCCTCCTCTTTCAGCCTAAGAATTTTTAACATCTAAATCATACCAACTGGAAGCCATAGAACAACTATGAAAATTCCTCATTAGAAACCCATGTCCTTGACTCACATCGGGTGGATAAGTAGGAAATTATGAAGCATATGGTGACTCTAGTGTGAGTCTGGATGAGAAAAGCCATATTGAGCATTTACATTTGTTAGATGAGAGAAAATTAATGCCAGGTATGTGTTTTGTGATTGTGGGATAAGAAATGATGTATAAATAAATTAAAATATAAAATGGAGAACTTGAAATAATTGTTTTTATATGAGGCATCATATCCTTTTGTTTCTTAGTATCGATTTGTTAAATCACATTGGTATGTGTTTTGTATTTGATTTGATTTGATTTTGATGTTTACTTGTCCAAGAGTCCAACTGCTAAATGTGGGGAATTGATAGAGAAAATATTATCAATTAATTTATTTATAATATCATTATTTTAAACCCACAAAACTATTCTTTCAAGATGAATTGATTAATTTTTATGATATTTGTGTTATTTTGAGAAGAATAGTAAAAATGGGCCATTTCAAATTTTTAACTTTTTTAAATCATTACATTAGTTTGGAAATAAAATTATCTAAAATAATCCAAATTTCAAAATTCTATCTTTTATAGATTCTACACATCCTGGGCTTCATTTTCTCTTTTTGGCCTAATTGCTGAATTGACGATATGAATGCTCTGAAGAAGCTCACAAGTTGGATCATGAAAACTGTTTGCAGTTATGCCTAGTTTTTGTTTGGTCACCATAACACATTCATGATGGGCCCAATTGTTGTGAAATTTGGTGGGGGACACGAATGTAGTTTTGGATAATTTTTTATGAAGGAAATTTTGCGTGAATTTTCCATTTTAAGGGTCATTAAATCATCCTAATCTGGAGGTTTGCGATTTAGAGAGTCTGACTGAATAGAATAAATTATCAAAGTAAAATGGCCATAACTCTTGGAATACATGTCCAAATCCACTGAGATATTTAGGGAAAACTACCAAGATAATTATAAACAACATTCAAGAATGGCTCAATGCGTGATGATGTCATTTAATGGTGCTACAATGCATCAGCATTCTAAGGACCAATTCTGGCTATAAAAGGAGGAGTGGTACACCCTATCAAATCATCTCATTCTCCATCCCATTCTATCTGGGACACCATTAAGAAGAACATTTCATATTTATCTTTTATTGCATTTATTTTTCATAGTTTTTTAATGCCTTCTCCTTCCCCATTAATCTCTATTATCTTTACCATAGTGGTGTAAACATTTGGAGTGATTGAGGAAGGGTTGGTTTTTTTATGATGAAATGAGTGAGTAATTGAACGTAATTGAATGTAATTTTATTCTTCTTCAGAGTGGTTTTCAATTTCATATAGCGGATTTTATTATCATGTGAGATCATTCTTAAACATTAATTCCACTATTGATTTTTTCCGTGGTAAAATAATCATTATCTCCCTCGACTAAATTCTAGTTTATATACGATGTAATAGACCAGGGATTAGTGGTGAAGTATTCAAAGATCATCAGTACGTATAAAAGGTGTATGTTCTTGATAGTTTGGGATAAAAAACCTGATTAGGTATTTCCCATTTCAATTATGGATATTCAATACATCTATTGTACACATGGAAGGAGAGTTGACAAAACTGAGATCTTTGTAAGGTTTTCTCTCACCATCGTAATTTCACCAAGGAAGTGAGAGGAAACGATTGTTGAAACACATATTAATCAAAAAATAAGAAGAGGATTGAATTAAATTGAACAAGGATAGAATTAAAATTAGGAAACTGACACTGACCTAATCACCGTTTTTATATCATAGTTTTTTAATAATTTGAATTTAAAATTTCCTTTCAAAAGAACAACTTTTTTAAACTCATTTTATAGTGAAAGCCCATTTTGTTTTCACTCTTATTTGAGATACATCCTAGGTCAACCACATAACTACATTTTAACTTAGGAAAAAAATTGTTTTGCCACAACCTACGACAGATGTGCGTCAAACATGACACCGTTTTTGGGGTGGTAGTGCCACATTGAAATTGTAAATAATTGACTCTTTTCAAATAAAATAAACACTTTCAATGTTGTTATCAAATGACTATTTCATTAATTCATGGAAACATTACCCACCAATAAATGATCCAATTATGGACTAATCATTTTCTTTCGATGTTGGAGTTTCTTCTATTTTTGACAGGTGAATTTATTTTGGAAAACATAAAATATGAGAAAACATTAAATGAATTCATAGATGGAATAAGGGAGGACATGAATGAAGATTTCCTTGATGTGATGGCCTGAAAGGTAACTAAGTCCTCCCAATACTTTCAATAATTGTTTGAATTATCCAAGGCCCAAGAAAACCCCCACTAGTCATCCCTAATTTTTATATGGAGATCCATGAAATGGTGGGGAATTACTCCCTTCCTCTATCCACTACTAATCAAATCCAAGAGGTGCCTTCCAATGAATAACTAATTGAAGATGAAAAAACCAAGGGAGATAATATTTTCATGAACTCATTATCTATTTATTTTCTTGAAAATGAATTGTGTATTACCTCCCCAAGTTTTCTATTTTCAGATTCAAATAACTTTTGTTATTCTTAGGAGGATGATTATAAAAAAGATGATGAACCTAAAGAGGATCAACTGGAGCTCCCGAATCATGTTGTTTATTTATTGGAGGGATCTCAAGAGGAGATCAAGGTGTTTTATCATGAAGATGTCAATTACCAAGATTAATTACTTGAAAACGAATATTTATCTATTAATTTTTCATGTTTTAATATTATTCAATTTTTTTTTCTGATTTCTATTTCATAGAAATTAATGATATGACACAAATGGAAGAGACGTTGGATTTTGAAGAAGAGGCTACCCATGTGGTGCTGATTAATGAAGAAGGGTCGGATAGGTATGTGGTGGTGAGACTACCTCATCAACAACAATTTACTTACCATATAGTGGAGGACACCAATAATGTCAACATGGAGCACCCCTCTATTCTATTCCCACTAACTATTGAACTAAAATTTTATCATTTTACATTCTTAGGGGTTGGGAAGTTTCTTATCTACTTTGGGGTTCTCCACATGAAATGTTTACTCATGGAAATCGAGAAAATTCACATGTGGTGGTCCATCTGAAATAAACCAAACCCACCATCTGATTGGGGATAAATGATTATAAATGCCCCTCTAGAGGCATTTAAAACCCAAGGCCCACTTGGGGGATTAAACCACGATTTATCCTTATTTTCTTATTCAAATTCTATTTTCATTTCCATTAATAAATTTCTTATGTTATGTTTTTACTTTTTTTCGATTTCTAAATATAAAAACAAAGGAGAAAAACTCATTATTGCATTTCCAATTAGTCAGGTCGTACCCCTCCTTTATACTTAATTCTTTGTTGTGAATCAATCAAAAATCTTTTTTCTTGTAAACTACACTTGAATTCATTGAGGATACTACATCAATTATGTGTGGGGGAAGGAACCTTGGTAGTTTAGGATTTTCATTTTGTTCTTGTTTTTCAAAAAATTTAAAAAAATTAAAAAAAATGTTTGTTTTCAAATTTTTTTTGTATTTATTTTACATTTTTTGGTGTTTTTTAGAAACTTTAGAGCTAAAATGACTATCATTGATATTTTTGAAACCCATTTCAATCAGTGGTTCTAATTATTATGCAATTCATTGGGGGGCCGCAATCTTTATTGATGACAAGGCTACGTGAATTGGCCGTTTTAAGGGTCATTAAAGCATCATAATCCGGAGGTTTTCAATTTGATGAGTCTGACTGGACATAATAAATTTTCAGAGATAAACGGCCATAAATCTCTAAATACATGTCCAAATCAGCTGATATTTTTAGGTATAACTCCCAAGAAAATTATACACAACATTTATGAAGGGATCAATGCATGAAGATGTCATTTATTAGGGCTAAAACACGTCAGAATTCGGGGGACACATTCTTTCTATAAAAGGAGGATAACTCTACCCTCTCAAAATATCACATTCACCATCCCATTCCTTCTAGAACATGAAGTAAAAAACTTTTCATCTTTCCCTTGTATTCCTTTTATTTTTCATGGTTTTTTAATGCGTTCTTCTTCCCCATTCATCTCGATTACCCATACCATGGTGGGGTAAACATTTGGAGTGATTGGGGAAGCATTGGTCTTCTATGTTGTAATACTTGAGTTCTTGAACGTAATTGAATTAAATTTCTTTCTTTTTCAAAGTTGTTTTCAATTAAATATAGCGGATTTTATTATCAAGTGCAATCATTCTAAAACAATAATTCCGTTATTGATTTTTTCAAGGTAAAATAATCATTATCTCCCTCCACTAATTTTTAGTTTATATACGATGGAATATACCGGGATTAGTGGTGAAGTAATCACTGATCGTCAGTATGTGTAAAATTTGTAGTGAATGTTTTTGATTTTTTGGGATAAACAAAACCCGATTGGGAATTTCCAATTTCAATTAAGAATATTCAATACGACTATTTTACACATGGAAGAAGAGTTAACCAAACCGAGATCTTGGTATGGTTTTCTATCACCATCATAATATCACCAAGGAAGTGAGAGAAATGATTGTGGAAACTCACATTAATAAAAAATGAAGAGGATGATTGAATTAAATTTAACAAGGATATCATTATAATTATGAAACGGACCCCGAACTAATCACCATTTTAATATCATTGTTTTTTAATCAATTGAATTTAAAAATTCCTTTCACAAGAAAAACATTTTACACTCATTTTAAAGTGACAAACCGTTTTGTGTGCTCTCCACTTCGGGATACATCCTAGGTTAACCACATTACTGCATTTTATCTTAGGTAAAAAATTGTTTTTCCACACCCTACGACAGTCGTGCATCAAACATGGCGTCGTTACCGGGGAGGTAGTGCTACATTAAAATTGTAAATATTTGACTCTTTTCAAATTAAATAAAACACCTGCCATGTTGTTTTCAAATACATATTTCTTTAATTCATGTAACAATTACACATAGATAAATGAACCAATTATGGACTCAACAATTTATACCAACGATGGAGTTTCTTCTATTTCTAGACATGTGATGTTATTTTGGAAAACAAATAATAATGAGAAAAAATTCAATGAATTCATAGATAGACTAAGGGAGGACATGAACGAATATGTTTTTGAAGTGATGGCACGAAAGATAAATGAGGTCTCCCAATACTTTCCACAATTTTATGAAGTTTCCAAGGTCCAAGAAGACCCCCTAGTCATCCCTAATTTTTCTATAGAGATCCAAGAAATGGTGTAGACTGACTCCCTGCCTCTATCTACTACTAATCCACTCCAAGAGGTGCTTTCCAATGAAGAAGTGATTGAATATTTAAAAACAAAGGGAGATAATATTTTCATTAACTCATTATCTATTGATTTTCTTGAAAATTAATTGAGTATTAACTCCCCTTTTTTCGGTTTTCATATTCAGATAACTTATTTTTTTCCATCGAGGAAGATTATAATAAAGAAGATGAACCTAAATAGGATGAACTGGAGCTCCCCAAACATGTTGTTCATCTATTTGAGGGATCTCAAGAGGATATCAAGGTGGATTTTCATGAAAAGATCAATTATCATGATGAATTACATTAAAGGGAAGATGTATCTATTAATTATTCTTCTTTTATTCTATTTCAAATTGAATTGTTTTATTATTTCTATTTCACATAAATTTATGATATGACACAAATGGAAGAGAAATTAGATGTTGAATAAGAGACTACCCATGTGGTGGTGATTAAAGAGGAGGATTTGGACAATCATGTGGTGGTGCGACTACCTCCTCAAGAAAAATTTACATACCATATAGAAGAGGACACAAAGATTGTCAACAGGGAGAATCCCTCTATTCTATTCCCTCTCACTATTGAACTCAAAATTTATCTTTTCTCTTTCTTGTGGGTTGGGATGTTTCTTATCTACTTTGGGTTTCTCTACATTAAATGTTTACTCATGGAAATCGGGAATATTCACATGTGGTGGTTAATCTCAAATAAACCAAGCCCAACATCTAATTGGGGATAACTGATTATAACTTCCCCTCTGGAGGCAGTCAAGACCCAGGGCCCACTTGGGGGATTAAACCAAGATTTCTCCTTATTTTCTTATTCAAATTCAATTTTCATTTCCTTTGATAAATTACTTATTTTATGTTTTTAATTTTTTTTAGGTTTTCAAAGAGCAACACTTAGGATACAAACTCGATATTTCATTTCCAATAAGTCAGGTCGTACCTCTCTTTTATACTTAATTATTTATTGTGAATCATTAAAAAATATTCTTGATTGTAAAATCCACTTGAATTTATTGAAGACACTGCATCAACGAAGTGTGGGGGGAGAACCTTGGTAGTTTAGGATTTTCATTTTGTGTATGGTTTTCGAAAAAATTATAAAAATTATAAAAATTATAAAAATCGTGTGTTTTAAAATATTTGTTTGTTTATTTTTCAGTTTTTAGTGTGTTTTTGAATATTTTGGGATGAAATTATTATCATTTCAATTTCTGAAACCCATGTCAATGAGTAAACCAATCAATTCCATGAAACTGAGCTTAAATGAATGCTGAAATGACTTTGTTTCGAGTTCAAATAATTTGGAATTTCACTAAAATTACACTCATTTTTGAATCCAATGCCATATTTCACAATCTATATCTTTAAATCACTTTCCTTTAAGGCTTCTAAACTATTTCTATCATATTCGTTTCATTCACCACATTTTTTGAGAGAACCAGACCATGCTTTATTAAACCTGAAGTTTACTTATTTCATTCAAACATGAGAGTATGGCGTACATGTGTTTTAAATGATTGAGGAAATTATTTTTTTTAATCCCCATTTTAAAAATAATACTTTTAATTATATCCCACCTTTACATTTATTCTTCATTTATCCCCGAGTATCCATGAATATCATGTTAGGTTATCCACATTACAAACCAATTTTCCCTATCCTACCTACTCTTGAAGTGAAATTGAAAGATATAATTGAACTTAAGTGTGGGGTAAGATGACTTGTGATGTACTACCTTATTTGGTGATAATTTTGGTGGAATATAAAATTTTTAAGAGTTAATGAATATTTTATTTTGTTAAAAACTGTGCCTTTTCTGAAGCATTCATGATAAGAGAATTTGTGCCTTTTTGGAGCTTCCGATGGAAAAAGAAAATTGTGTCTATCTGGTGATTTCATGTAAAATCAAGTATGAATAGATTGAATTTTTTTTCTTCTAAGCTGATTGAATGATTATGGAGCCTATTTTGTAAAAATGTGAAGATAATGATACCATATTTGAGTTAAAATTAGAATCTTGCAATTTTGCTTCAAAAAGAGCCAGATCCTCCTTTTTCGGCCTCATAATTTTTAACATCTTAATCCTATCAACCAGAAGCCAAAGAACAACCCTAAAAAGTCCTCATTAGATACAAAAGTCCTTGAAAGACATCGGGTGTTGAAGTAGGAATTTATCAAGACTATGATGACTCTTGTGTGAGTTTGGATGAGAAAAGCCTTGTCGAACATTTACATTTGTTAGATGAGAGAAAATTAATGTGAGGTAGGTGTTTTCTGTGTATGGTACAAGAAATTAAGTGGAAATATATTAAAATATAAAATGAAGAACATGAAATAATTTTTTTTATGAGGCATTTTATCATTTTGTTTCTTATTATTGATTTGGTAGATCTCATTGGTTTGTGTTTTGGATTTTATTTGATTTGATTTTGATGTTTACTTGTCCAGGGGTCTAAGTGATAAGTGTGGGGGAATTGATAGAGCAAGGATTTTCAAAAAAATTATATTGAATATCATTTTTTAAACCCAAAAAATTGTTCCTCTGAGATATATATTATCATTTTTATGATGTTGGTGTCATTTTGAGCTGAATAGTAAAAATGGGTCATTTCATATTTTTAACAGTTTTAAATTATTTATTTAGTTTGGCCATAACATTATCTAAACTAATATAAATTGAAAAATTCTTCCTTTTTAAGATTCTACACATCAAGGGATTCATTTAATATTTCTGGACCAATTTCTTAATCGACCATATAGAAGCTCCAAAAAAGATCACAAGTTTGATCATGAAAATTGTTTGTAGTTCTACATAGTTTTGGTTTGGGCTCCATAACTCATTCATGGTGGGCCCAATTGATGTGAAATTTGGTGGTGTGGATTCAAAAGGAGTTTTGAAGAATCTTTAATGAAGTCAAGGCCACGTGAATTGGCCTTTTTAAGGGTCATTAAAGCATCCTAATTCAGAGGTTTGTGATTTGGAGAGTATGACTGGAAAGAATAAATTCTCAAAGTAAAACGGCCATAACTCTTGGAAAACATGTCCCACTCTGCTTATATTTTTAGGTCCGACACCCAAGATATTTATAAACAAAATTCAAGAAGGGGTGTATGAGTTAATATGTCATTTAAAGTGGATACAACACATCAACATTCAGGGGAAAAATTCTGTCTACAAAAGTCAGAGAGTTCCACCCTCTCAAAGAATCACATTCTCCATCTCATTCCATCTGGGACACCAATAAGTAGAACTTTAAGTCTTTATATTTCAATTCTATTATTTTTCATAGTTTTATAATTCCTTCTTCTACCCCATTCTTCTCGATTACCATTACCATGGTGGATTAAACATTTGGAGTGATAGGGGAAGGGTTGGTTTTCTATGTTGTAATGATTGAGTTTTTTAACGTAATTTAATGAAATTTCTTTCTTTTTCAAAGTGGTTTTCAATTTCATATAGAGGATTTTATTATCAAGTACGATCTTTCTTGAAAATTTATTATGTTATTTATTTTTTCATTGGTAAAATAATCTTTATATCCCTCCACTAATTTCTGGTTTATATACGATGGAATAGACCAGGGATTAGTGGTGAAGTAATCGACGACCGTCAGAACATGAAAAAGGTGTAGTGAATGTTCTTGATTGTTTGGGATAAAAAACCCAATCTGGTATTTGCCCTTTCAATTAACGATATTCAATACAACTATTTCACACATGGAAGGAGAGTTGACCAAACTGATATCTTAGTAAGATTTTCTCTCACCATCATAATTTCACCAAGGATGTGAAAGTAAATGATTGTGGAAACTCAATTTAATCAAAAAAGATGAATAGGATTGAATAAAATTGAACAAGGATATCGTTATAATTAGGAAACCAACCCCAACATAACCACCCTTACAATATGATATTTTTTAGTCAATTGATTTTAAAATTTCTGTTCAAAAGCACAAACGTTTTTCCACTCATTTTTAAGTGACAAATAGTTTTGTGTGCACTCTTCTTCGAGAGACTTCCTAGGTCAACCACATTAATAGATTTTGTATTAGGAAAAAAATTGTTTTTGCAAGGCCTGCGATAAGCATGCATCAAACATGGTGTCATTTATATGGAGGTATTGCCACAATCAAATTGTAAATATTTAACTATTTCCAAATTAAAAAAAACAAAAACATTCACTTGCCATATGGTTTTCAACTGACTATTTCTTTAATTCATGGAACAATTACCCACCTATAAATTAACCAATTATATACTCAACCTTTTCTACCGATGATGGAGTTTCTTCTATTGCTAGACAGGTGAGATTATTTTGGAAAACAAATAATGATGAGAAAACATTAAAAGAATGCATAGATTGACTAATAGAGGACATGAACGAAGAAGTTTTTGAAGCGATGTCCCGAAAGCTAACTGAGTTCTCCCAATACTTTCTAGAATATTATGATTTTTCCAAGGTCCAAGAAGACCCCCCCCCCCCCTAGACATCCCTAATTTTTATATGGATATCCATGAAATGGTGGAGACTGACTCCCTGCCTATGTCCACAACTAATCAACTCCAAGAGGTTCTTTCCAATGAAGAAGTGACTGAAGATGAAAAAACCCAGGGAGATAATATTTTCATGAAATCATTATCTACTTATTTTCTTGAAAATTAATTTAGTATTACCTCCCCTTGTTTTTTTTTCAGATGTAGATAACTTCTGTTTTTCCTCAGAGGATGATAATAAAAAAGAAGATGAACGTAAAGAGGATCAACTGGAGCTCCCCAAACATGTTGATCATTTATTAGAGGGATCTCAAGAGGATATCAAAGTAGAGTTTCAGGAATATATCTATTAACAATATGAATTACCTGAAAGGTATGATTTATCTATTAATTCATTATGTTTTTATATTATTAAAATTGAATTGTTTTCTGATTTCTATTTCTCAGAAATTTATGAAACGACACAAATGGAAGAGACCATGGATGTTTATGAATAGTCTACCCATGTGGTGGGGATTAATGAAGAAGAGTTGTACAAGAATGTGGTGGTGTGACTACCTCCTCAACAACAATTTACATACCATATAGAGGAGGGAACCAACAAAGTCAACAGGGAGAACCCTTCTATTATATTCCCTATCTCTATTGAACTCAAATTTTATCTTATTTCTTTATTGGGGGTTGGGAAGGTTTTTATCTACTTTGGGGTTCTCTATATGAAATTTTTACTCATGGATATTGGGAAAATTCACATGTGGTGGTTCATCTCAAATAAACCAAACCCACCATCTGATTGGGGATAACAGATTACAACACCCCCTCTGAAGGCTGTCAAAACACAGGGCCCACTTGGGGGATTAAACCAAGATTTATCCTTATTTTCTTATTAAAATTCTATGTTCATTTCCAATAATACATTTCTTATGTTATATTTTAACTTTTTTAGGTTTTCAAAGAGAAACAAATAGGAGCCAAACTCAACATTTCATTGCTAATAAGTCATGTTGTACCTCTCCTTTATACGTAATTCTTTATTGTGAATCAATAAAAAATCTTCATAGTTATTAAATCCACTTGAATTCATTAAGGACACTGCATCAATTATGTTTGTGGTAGATAACCTTGCTAGTTTAAGATTTTAATTTTGTGTATGCTTTTCAAAAAAATTAAATAAATTAAAAAAATTGTGTGTTTTCAAATTATTGTGTGTTTATTTTTCAGTTTTTGGTGTGTTTTTTATTATTCTTAGCTATATCGATTGTAATTTCTATTTTTGAAACCAATTTCAATGAGTAAACCAATCTATTCCATGAAACTTAGTTTAAAATAATGATGAAATGACTTTCTTTAGAGTTAAAATCTTTTGGAATTTCATTAAAAGTACACTTTTTTTTTGAATCTCATGCCATATTTCAGTGTCTGTATAATTGAAATCACTTTCATCTGAGGCTTATAAAGCATTTTGTTCATATTCTTTTCATTTTCCTCATTTCTTGATAGATTTATACCATGCTTGCTTAAACCATAATTTGATTTTTTTTCCTTTCAATACTTGAGGGTTTGGGGTACATTTGTTTTAAATTATTGAGGAATTTATTTGGTTTTATGCCCCCTTTTTGAAATAATCATTTTCATTATGGCCCACCTTTACATTTATCCTTCATTTTAGTACATATTATCCAAGAATATCATGTTAGGTTAGCCACATTACAAGCCAATTTTCCTTATCAAACCTTCTCTTGAAGTGAAATTTCATGATCTAGTTGAACATAAGTGTGGGGGAAGATAACTTGTTATGTACTACCACATTTGGTGATACTTTTGGTGGAATATAAAATGTTCAAGATCTGATGAATATTTCATTTTCATAAAAACTGTGCCTTTTCTGGTGCTTTCCTGATAAGAGAAGTTGTTTCTTTCTGGAGTTTCTGATGTAAAAAGAAGGTTGTATCTATCTGAAAATTTCAAGGAGAATCAAGTATGAAAAGATTGAATTTTTTTCAACTATGCTGATTGAATTATGATGGAGCCTATTTTGTACAAAGGTGAAGAGAAAGAGACCATATTTGAGATAAAATTAGAATCTTGCAATTTTTCTTCAAAAAGAGCCAAGCCGTCCTTTTTCGGCCTCAGAATTTTTAACATATAAATTATATAAACCGGAAGTCACAGAACAACCCTAAAAAGTCCTCATTAGAAACACATGTCCTTGAATCACATTTTGTGGATAAGTATAAATTTATCAATCCTATGATGACTCTTGTGTGAGTTTGGATGAGAAGAGCCTTGTTGAGCATTTACATTTGTGAGATGAGAGAAATTTAATCTGAGGTAGGTGTTTTCTATGTATGGGATAATAAATGAAGTTGAAATATATTAAAATATAAAATTAAGAACGTGAAATAATTTTTTTTGATGAGGCATGATATCTTTTTTTTTCTTAGAATTTATTTTGTACATCTCATTGGCATGTGTTTTGGATTTGATTTGATTTGATTTTGATGTTTACTTGTCCAGGAGTTCAAGTGCTAAGTGTGGGAGAATTGACAGAGCAAATATTTTCAATTAATTTTTATTGAATATCGTTTTTTAAACCCAAAAAATTATTCCTTTAAGATTAATTGATTCATTTTTATGGTATTGGTGTTATTTTAAGTTGAATTGTAAAAATGGGACATTTCAGATTTTTAACAGTTTTAAATTATTTCATCAGTTTGGCCATAACATTCTCTATAGTAATTGAAATTGAAAAATTCATTCTTTTATAGATTCTACACATCTAGGTCTTCATTTACTATTTCTGGACCAATTGCTGAATCGATCATATGAATGTTCCAAAGAAGATCACAAGATGGATCATGAAAAATGTTTACAGTTCTACCTAGTTTTGGTTCGGGCTCCATACTCATTCATGGTGAGCCAAATAGTTGTGAAATTCATTGGGGGGACGTAAAAGGATTTTTGGATCATAATTAATGAAGGAAAGGCCGCGTGAATTGGCCTTTTTAAGGGTCATTAAAGCATCCAAATCTGGAGGTTTTCGATTTGGTGAGTCTGAGTAGACAGAATAAATTTTCAGAGTAAAACTGCCATAACTCTCAGAATACATGTCCAGATCCGCTAAAATATTTTGGGCTAACACCAAATAGAATTAGAAACAACATTAAATAAGGGAAAAACTTGTGAAGATGTCATTTAATAGGGCTACAATTCATCAACATTAAGGGGGGAAATTCTGGGTATAAAAGGAGAGTTCCACCCTCTCAAAGCATCACATTCTCCATATCATTCCTTCTGGGACACCATGAAGAAGAAATTATCATCTTTTTCTTTTCATTAATTTATTTTTCATTGTTTTATAATGTCTTCTTCATCCCCATTAATCTCTATTACCCTTACCATGGTGGAGTAAATATTTAGAATGATTGGGGAAGGGTTGGTTTTCTATGTTGTAATGCTTGAGTTCATGAACGTAATTGAATGAAATTTCATTCTTTTTAAATGTTTTCAATTTCATATAGCGGATTATATTATAATGTGTTATTTTTATTGAACATTAATTCCATTATTAATTTTTTCCTTGTTAAAATAATCATTATCTCCCTCCACTAATTTATTGTTTATATACGATGTAATAGACCAGGGATTAGTGGTGATGTAATCGATGATCGTCAGAACGTCTAAATGGTGTAGTGAATGTTCTTGATTGTTTGGGATAAACAAAACCCAATCGGGTATTTCCCATTTCAATTAAACATATTAAATACAACTATTATCCACATGGTAGAAGAGTTGACCAAACCGAGATCTTGGTAATGTTTTCTCTCACCATCATTATTTCACCAGGGAAGTGAGAGAAAACGATTGTAGAAACTCACTTTAATCATCAAATAAGAAGAGTATTGAATAAAATTGAACAAGGATAGAATTAAAATTACGAAACCAACCCCGAACTAATCACCCTTTTAATATCATAGTTATTTTAATCATTTGAATTTAAAATATCCTTTCAAAAGAACAACATTTTTACACTTGTTTTAAAGTGACAAACCATTTTGTGTGCACTCCTATTCAGGAGACATAATAGGTCAACCACATTAATACATTTTAAATTAGGAAAAAAAATGTTCCACGGCCTATGACAGGCATGCATCAAACATGGTGTCATTTCTGCGGAGGTAGTGCCACAATCAAATTGTAAATATTTGACTCTTTTCAAATTAAAAAAAACAAAATAACATTCCATGTTGTTTTTAAATGACTATTTCATTAATTCGTAGAAAAATTACCTACCAATAAATTAACCAATTATCTACTCAATATTTTCTAATGATTATGGAATTTATTCTATTTCTAAACAGGAGAGGTTATTTTGGAAAACAAATAATTACGAGAAAAAATTCAAAGAAATAATAGATTGACTAATGGAGGACATGAATGAAGATGTTTTTAAAGAAATGGCCCGAAAGCTAACTGAGTTCTCCCAATACTTTATAGAATTTTATGAAGTTTCCAAGGTCCATAAAGACCCCCCTTACTCGTCCCTAATTTTTTATGGAGATCCATGAAATGGTGGAGACTGACTCCCTGCCTCTATCCACTACTAATCAACTCCAATAGGTGCTTTCCAATGAAGTGGTGATTGATGATGAAAAAACACAGGGAGAAAATATTTTCATGAACTCATTATCTATTGATTTTCTTATAAATTAATTGAGTATTACCTCCCCATGTTTTATGATTTCAGATTCATATAAATTATGTTTTTCCTTGGAGGATGATAATAAAAAAAGATGAACCTAAATAGGATCAACTGGAGCTCCCCAAACAAGTTGTTAATTAATTGGAAGGATCTCAAGATGAGATCAAGGTGTATTTTAAGGAATAGATCAATTACCAATATGAATTACATGAAAGTTAAGATTTATCTATTAAATATTTGTGTCTTAATATTATTCAAATTGAATTGTTTTCTGATTTCTCTTTCCCGGAAATTTTTGATACGACACATATGGAATAGACCGTGTATGTTTAAGAAGATACTACCCATGTGGTGGGGATTAAATAAGAAGAGTTGGAAAAGAATGTGGTTGTGCAACTACTTCCTCAAGAACAATTTACATACTATATAGAGTAGGACATCAAGAAAGTCAATAGGGATCACCCCTCTATTCTATTCCCTCTCTCTATTGAACTCAAATTGTATCTTTTTTATTTATTGGGGGTTGGGACGTTTTTTATCTACTTTGGGGTTCTATAAATGAAATTTTTACTCATGGAAATCCAGAAAATTCACATGTGGTGGTTCATCTCAAATAAACCAAACCCACCATCTGATTGGGGATAACCGATTACAACTGCCCCTTTGAAGGCAATCAAAACCGAGGGCCCACTTGGTGGATTAAACTAGGATTTATCCTTATTTTCTTATTAAAATTATATTTTCATTTCCATTAATAAATTTCTTACATTATGTTTTAACTTTTTTTGGTTTTCAAACAGCAACACTTAGGAGCCAAACTCAACATTGCATTGCCTATAATTCATGTCGTACATCTCCATTATACCTAATTCTTTATTGTGAATCAATAAAAAGTATTCTTACTTATTAAATAAACTTGAATTCATTGAGGATACTACATAAATTAAGTGTGGGGGAGGGAACCTTAGTATTTTAGTGTTTTTATTTTTTGTATGCTTTTCAAAAAAAATTAGAAAAAGTATACAAATGTTGTGTTTTTAAATTTTTTTGTGTTTATTTTTCTGTTTTTGGTGTTTTTTTGAATATTTTGAGCTTTATTTATTATCATTGCTATTTTTGTAACCCATGTCAATGAGTAAAACAATATATTCCATGAAACTGAGCTTAAATTAATGCTAAACTGACTTTGTTTTGAGTTCAAATAATTTGGAATTTCATAAAAAGTACAATTATTTTTGAATCCCAGCCATATTTCACTGTCTATATAATTGAAATCACTTTCTTGTGAGGCTTCTATAACATTTTTGACATTTTCTTCTCATTCCCATCATTTCTTGAGAGAACAATACCATGCTTTCTAAAACCAGAATTTGATTTATTCCTTTAAAAACATGAGGGTTTGGGGTACAAGGGTTTTAAATTATTGAGGAATTTATTTATTTTTAAGCCCCCTTTTAAAAATAATCATTTTCCTTATGTCCCACATTTACATTTATTATTCAGTGTATCCCATAATATCAAAGAATATCCTGTTATGTTAGCCACATTATAAGCGAATTTTCCCTATCCTACCTGCTCTTGAAGTGAAATTGCATGATCTAGATGAATATAAGTGTGGGGGAAGAAAATTTGTGATGTAATACCTCATTTGGTGATAATTTTGGTGGAATATAACATGTTTAAGATCTGATTAATATTTCATTTTGTTAAAAGCTGTGCCTTTTCTAGAGATTTCATTATATGAGAAGTTGTTCCTTTTTTGTGCTTCTGATGTAAAAAAGAAATTTGGGTCTATTTGGAGATTTCAAGGAAAATCAAGTATGAAAAGATTTATTTTTTTTATACTAAGCATATTTAATGACTATGGAGCCTATTTTGTACAATGGTGAAGATAAGGAGACCATATTTGAGTTAAAATCCGAATCTAGCAATTTCGCTTCAACAACAGCCAATCCCTCCTTTTTCGGCCTTATAATTTTTAACATCTAAATCCTATCAACTGAAAGACATAGAAAAACCCTAAAAAGTACTCATTAGAAGCACATGTCCTTGAATCACATCGGGTGGAGAAGTAGGAATTTATCAATCCTATGATGACTCTTGTGTGAGTTTAGATGAGAAAAGGTTTTTTGAGCATTTACATTTGTGAGATGAGAGAAAATTAAAGCGAGGTAGGTGTTTTCTTGTGTATGGGATAATAAATGAAGTGGAAATATATTAAAATATAAAATTAATAACAAGAAATAATTTTTTTGATGAGGCATGATATCCTTTTGTTTCTATGTATTGATTTGGTAGATCTAATTGGTATGTGTTTTGGATTTGATTTGATTTGATTTTTATGTTTACTTCTCTAGGAGTCCAAGTTCAAAGTGTTGGGGAATTCATAGAGCAAATATTTTCAATTAATTTATATTTAATATCATTTTTTAAACCCCAAAAATTGTTTTTCAGATATTAATTTTTTCATTTTTATGATATTGGTGTTATTTTGAGATGAATAGTAAAAATGGGCCATTTTAGATTTTTAACAGTTTTAAATTATTTCATCAGTTTGGCCATAACATTATCTACACTAATCAAAATTGATAATTTATTTCTTTTGTCGAATCTAAATATCTAGGGCTTCATTTACTATTTATGGACCAATTACTGAATCGACCTTATGGAAGCTCCAATGAAGATCACAATTTGGATAAAGAAAACTGATTGCAGTTCTACCTAGTTTTGGTTTGGGCTCCATAATTCATTCATGGTCAGCCCAATTGTTGTTTAATTTGTTGGGGGGCACAAAACGAGTTTTTGAGAATCTTTAATAAATTAAAGGCCGCATTAATTGGCCTTTTAAGGGTCATTAAAACATCTCAATCTGGAGGTTTACGATTTTGCGAGTCTGACTGGACAGAATAAATTCTCAGAGTAAAACGACCATAACTCTCGGAATACATGTCCATATCTTCTTATATATCTAGGGCTAACACCCAAGATAATTAGAAACAACATAAATAAAGTCTGAATGTGTGAAGATTTCATTTAACGGGGTTACAATGCGTCATAATTTGGGGGACAAATTAACGCTATAAAAGTAGGAGAGTTCCACCCTCTCAAAGCATCACATTCTCCATCACATTCCTTCCGGAACACCAAGAAGAAAAACTTTTCATCTTTATATTTTAATTATTTTATTTTTCATAGTTTTATAATGCCTTCTTCTTTCCCATTAATCTCTATTACACTTACCATGGCGGTGTAAACATTTGGAGTGATTGGGGAAGGGTTGGTTTTCTATGTTGTAATTCTTGAGTTCTTGAATGAAATTGAATGAAATTTCATTCTTTTTCAAAGGAGTTCTCAATTTAATATAGGGGATTTTATTATCATGTGTGATCATTCTTGAATATTAATTTCATTATTAATTATTTCCTTGGTAAAATAATTATTATCTCCCTCCACTAATTTATTTTTTACATGCGATGGAATTGATCAGGGATTAGTGGTAAAGTAATCGATGATCGTCAGAATGTGTAAAAGGTGTAGTGAATGTTCTTGATTGTTTGGGATAAACAAAACCCGATCGGGTATTTCCCATTTCAATTAAAGATATTTAATACAACTATTTTACTAATGGAAGGAGATTTGACCAAACCGTGATCTTGGTAAGGTTTTCTCACGCCGTCATAATTTCACCAATGAAGTGAGAGAAAAATATTGTGGAAACACAAATTAATAAACAAAGAAGAAAAGATGGAATAAAATTGAACATGGATTGCATTTTAATTAGGAAACTGACCCCGACCTAATCACCCTTTTAATATCATTGTTTTTTTAATCATTTGAATTTAAATTTTCCATTCAAAAGCACAACATGATTACACTGGTTTTAAAGTGACAAAACGTTTTGTGTGCACTATTATTCAGGAGACATCCTAGTTCAACCACATTAATACATTTTAAATTAGGGAAAAAAAATTTTCCACGACCTACAATAGGCGTACGTCAAACATGGCTTCGTTTCCCCGGAGGTAGTGCCAAAATCAAATTGTAAATATTTGACTCTTTTCCAATTAAAAAAACACTTTCCATGTTGTTTTCAAATGACAATTTAATTAATTTATGGAATAATTACCCACCTATAAATTAACCAATTATATACTCAATATTTTTTACCGATGATAGAGTTTCTTCTATTGCTAGACATGTGAGGTTATTTTGGAAAAAAAATAATGATGATAAAACATTAAAAGAATTCATATATTGACTAATGGAGGACAGGAACAAAGTTGTTTTTGAAGTGATGGCCTGAAATCTAACTGAGTTCTCCCAATAGTTTCCAAAATTTTATGATTTTTCCAAGGTCCAAGAAGACCCCCCATGGTCATCCCTAATTTTTCTATGGCAATCCAAGAAATGGTGGAGACTGACTCCCTGCCTCTATCCACTACTAATCAACTCCAAGAGATGATTTCCAATGAAGATGTGATTTAATATGAAAAAACCCAGTGGGATAATATTTTCATGAACTCCTTATCTGTTGATATTCATGAAAATTAATTGATTATTACCTCCCCTTGTTTTCTGTTTTCCGATTCATATAACTTATGTTTTTCCTTGGAGGATGATAATAAAAAAGATGAACTTAAAGAGGATCAAATGAAGCTCCCCAAACATTTTTTTCATTTATTGGAGGGATCTCAAGAGGAGATCAAGGTATATTTTCATGAATAGATGAATTACTAAGATGAATTACATGAAAGGGAAGATTTATCTATTAATTCTTTATGTTTAAATATTAGTCAAATTGAATTGTCTTATGATTTCTATTTCTCAGAAATTTATGATAAGACACAAATGTAAGAGACCTTGGATGTTTTAGAAGAGACTACCCATGTGGTGGTGATTAAAGAAGAAGAGTTGGACAAGAATGTGGCGGTGTGACTACCTCCTCAACAACAATTTACATACCATATATAGGAGGACACCAAGAAAGACAACAGGGAGAACCCCTCTATTATATTCCCTCTCTATATTGAACTCAAGTTTTATCATTTTTCTTTCTTGGGGGTTGGGATGTTTCTTATCTACATTGGGGTTATCTACATGAAATGTTTACTAATGGAAATCGGGAAAAATCACATGTGGTTGTTCATCTCATATAAACCAAACCCACCGTCTGATTGGGGATAAAAAATTACAACTACCCCTCTGAAGGCAGTCAAAACCCAAGGCCCGCATGGGGGATTAAGAATAATCATTTTCATTATGTCCCACCTTTACATTTATCCTTCATTGTAGCCCCTATTAGCCAAGAATATTCTGTTATGTTAGCCAAATTACAGGCCAATTTTCCCTATCCTACATGATTTTGAAGTGGAATTGCATGATCTAGTTGACCTTAATTGAGGGGGAAGATAAATTGTAATGTACTACCGCATTTGGTGATACTTTTGGTGTATTATAAAATGTTAAATATCTAATGAATATTTCATTTTGTTAAAATATGTGCCTTTTCTAGAGCATTCATGATAAGAGAATTTGTGCCTCTTTGGAGAATCCAATGTAAAAAGAATGTTGTGCCTATCTTGAGATTTCAAGAAAAATAATTTTGGAAAACATTGAATTTTTTCTGCTGTGATGATAGAATGGTGATGGATCCTATTTTCTTCAAGGGTGAAGAGAAGGAGACCATATTGGGGTTAAAATTAGAATCATGCAATATTGCTTCAAAAGGAGCCAAGCCCTCCTTTTCGGCCTCATAATTATTAACATCTAAATCTTACCAACCAGAAGCAACATAAAAACCATGAAAAATAATTATTAGAAACAAATTTCCTTGACTCACATCGGGTGGAGAAGTAGAAATGTATCAAGCCTATGGTGACTCATGTGTGAGTTTGGATGAGAAAATCCTTGTTGAGCATTTACATTTGTGTGATGAGAGAAAATTAATGTGAGGGTGGTGTTTTGTTTGTAGGGTATAATAAATTAAGTGGAAATATATTAAAATATTAAATGCAGAACATGAAATAATTGTTTTTTTGAGGCATGATATCTTTCTGTATCTTATTATTGATTTAGAAAATGTCTTTGGTATGTGTTTTGGATTTGATTTGATTTGATTTTGATTGATTCTTGTCCCGGATTCCAAGTGATAAGTGTGGGAGAATTGAGAGAGAAAATATTTTCAATTAATTTATATTTAATATCATTTTTTAAACTCACAAAAGTGTTCCTCTAAGATAAATTGTTTCATTTTTATGATATTGGTGTTATTTTGAACTGAATAGTAAAAATGGGTCATTTCAGATTTTTAACAGTTTTAAATTATTTCTTTAGTTTGGCCATAACATTATCTACACTAATACAAATTAAAAAAGTCTTTATTTTAAAAATTCTATACATTCAGGGTTTTATTTACTATTTCTGGACCAATTGTTGATTCGACGATATGGAAGCTCCAAAGAAGATCACAAGTTCGCACAAGAAAACTGTTTGCAGTTCTGCCTAGTTTTGGTTTGGGCTCCATAACTCATTCATGGTGGGCCCAATTGTTTTGAAATTTTTGGGGGGCCGGAAAAGGAGTTTTGGATAATCTTTAATGAAGACAAGGCCGTGTGAATTGGCCATTATAAGGGTCATTAAATCATCATAATAGAGAGGTTTGTGATATGAAGAGTCTGACTAGACAGAATAAATTTCAGAGTAAAACATACATAACCCTCGAAATACAAGTCCAAATCCGCTGATATTTTTACGGATAACGCCCACGTAAATTATAAACAACATTAATGAAGGGCTCAATGCGTTAAGATGTCATTTATTGGGGCTAAAACGCGTCAACATTCGTGGGGTCTCAAAGCATCACATTCTCAATCCCATTCCTTCTAGGACACCAAGAAGAAAAACTTTTTATCATTCCCTTTTTGTACATTTATTTTTCATGGTTTTGTAATGCCTTCTTCTTCCCCAATCATCTCGATTACCCTTACCATGGTGGGGTGAACATTTGGGGTGATTGGGGAAGGGTTGGTTTTCTATGTTGTAATGCTTCAGTTCTTGAATGTAATTGAATTAAATTACTTTATTTTTCAAAAAAATTTCCAATTAATATAGTAGATTTTATTATCAAGTGCTATCAATCATGAACATAAATTCCATTATTGATTTTTTCATTGGTAAAATAATCATTATCTCCCTCACCTAATTTATGGTTTATATACAATAGAATAGACTAGGGATTAGTGGTGTCATATTCGACGATCGTCAGTACGTGTAAAAGGTGTAGTGAATGTTTTTTATAGTTTGGGATAAACAAAACCCGATTCGGTATTTCCCATTTCAAATTAAAGATATTCAACACGACAATTTTACACATTTATGAAGAGTTTACCAAACCGATATATTGGTAAGGTTTTCTCTCACCATCATAATTTCACCAGGGAAGTGAGAGGAAAATATTGTGGAAACTTACGTTAATCAAAAAAGAATAGGAGGATTGAATTGAATTGAACAATGATAGAATTAAAATTATAAAACTGACCCTGATGTAATCACCCTTTTAATATCATAGTTTTTAATCATTTGATTTTAAAATTTACATTCAAAAGAACAATATTTTTACACTCGTTTTAAAGTGACAAACCGTATAGTGTGCACTCCTATTAGGGAGACATCCTAGGTCAACCACATTACTACATTTTAACTTAGGAAAAAATTGTTTTTCCACACCCTACGACTAGTGTATATCATACTTGGCGTCATTTCCTGGGTGGTAGTGCCACATTAAAATTGTAAATATTTGACTCTTTTCAAATTATAAAAAACACTTTCCATGTTGTTTTCAAATGACAATTTATTTATTTCATTGAACAATTACACACCGATAAATGAACAAATTATGGACTCTACTTTTTCTACCGATGATGGAGTTTCTTCTATTGCTAGACAGGTGAGGATATTTGGGAAAACAATTAATGATGAGAAAAAATTCAAGGAATTCATAGATGTACTATGGGTGGACATGAACGAAGTTGTTTTTGATGTGATGGCCAGAAATATAACGGATTTCTCCCAATACTTTACAAAATGTTATGATGTTTCCAAGGTCCAAGAAGACCCCCTAGTCATCCTTACTTTTTCGATGGAGATCCAAGAAATGTTGGAGACTGACTCCCTTCCACTATCCACTACTAATCAACTCCAAGAGTTGATTTCTAATAAAGAAGTAATTGAAGATGAAAATAACCAGAGAGATAATACTTTCATGAACTCATTATTTATTGATTTTATTTAAAATGAATTTAGAGTTACCATCCCTTGTTTTTTATATTCATATTCATATAACTTACGTTTTTCCTTAGAGAATGATTTTAAAAAAGAAGACGAACCTAAAGAGGATCAACTGGAGCTCCCCAAACATGTTTTTCATTTTTTGGAGGGATATCAATAGGATATCAAGGTGGATTTTCATGAAGAGATGTATTATCATAATGAATTAATTTAAAGGGAAGATTTATCTATTAATTCTTCATGTATTAATCTTATTCAAATTTAATTGATTTCTAATTTCTCTTTCTCAGAAATTTATGATACGAAACAAATTGAAGAGACCTTGGATGTTGAAGAAGAGACTACCCATGTGGTGGTGATTGAAGAGGAAGAGTTGGACACGAATGTGGTGGTGCGACTACCTCCTCAACAAAAATTTACATACCATATAGAAGAGGGCACCATGATTGTCAATAGGGAGCACCCCTCTATTATATTCCTTCTCACTATTGAACTCAAATTTTAACTTTTTTCTTTCTTGGGGGTTGGGAAGTTTCTTATTTACTTTGGTCTTCTCTACATGAAATTATTACTCATGGAAATCGGGAAAATTCACATGTGGTGGTTCATCTCAAATAAACCAAACACACCATCTAATTGGTGATAACTGATTATAACTACCCCGCTAGAGGCAGTCAAAACCTTGAGCCCACTTGGGGGATTAAACCATGATTTATCGTTCTTTTCTCATAAAAATTCTATTGCCATTTCCATTGATAAATTTCTTATGTTATGTTTTTACTTTTTTTAGGTTTTTAAAGAGCAACACATAGGATCCAAACTCGATGTTGCATTGCCAATAAGTCTGGTCGTACCTCTCCTTTATAATTAATTCTTTGTTGTGAATCAATCAAAAATATTCTTACTTGTTAAATCCACTTGAATTTATTGAATACACTGCATCCATTATGTGTGGGGGAGGGAACCATTGTTGTTTAAGATTTTCATTTTGTGTATGTTCTTCAAAAAACTAAAAAGAATTGTCTGTTTTCAAATTTTTGTGTGTTTATTTCTCAGTTTTTAGTGTGTTTTTGAATCTTTTGAGATGAAATTATTGTCATTTCCAATTTTGAAACCCATGTCAATGAGTAAACCAATCTATTCCATGAAACTGAACATAAATAAATGCTGAAATGACATTGTTTAGAGTTCAAATCTTTTGTAATTTCATGAATAGTACACTGATTTTCGTTTCCCATGCAATATTTCACTGTATATATTATTGAAATAATTTTCCTTTGAGGATTCTAAACAATTTTTTTTCATATTCTTTTCATTCACCTCTTTTCTTGAGAGAACCAGACCATGATTTCTTAAACCAGAATTTGATTTATTCCTTTCAAAACATGAGGGTTTGGGGTACATGTGTTTTAGATGACTGAGGCATTTATTTGGTTTTAATCCCCCTTTTCAAAATTATCCTTTTAATTATGGCCCACCTTTACATTTATCCTTCATTTTATCCCCTAGTAGACATGAATAACTTGTCAGGTTATCCACATTACAAACCAATTATTCCTATCATACCTTCTCTTGAAGTGAAATTGCAAGATCTAATTGAACATAAGTGTGGGGGAAGATCACTTGTGATGTACTACCTCATTCGGTGATACATTTGGTGCAATATAAAATGTTGAAGAGATGATGAATAATTTATTTTGTTAAAAGATGTTCCTTTTCTGGAGCATTCATGATATTCGAAGTTGTTCCTTTCTGGAGCTTCCGATGTAAAAAATAAAGTTGTGCCTATCTGAAGCTTTCATGGAAAATCAAGTATGAAAAGATTTAATTTTTTGATACTGAGTTGATTGAATGATGATGGATGTTATTTTGTACAAAGTTGAAGAGAACGAGACCATATTTGAGTTAAAATTATAATCTTACAATTTTTTATTCAAAAAGAGCCATGCCCTCCTTTTTCGGCATCAAAAGTTTTAACATCTAAATCCTACCAACCGGAAGCCATAGAAGAACCCTAAAAAGTCCTCATTAGAAACACATGTCATTGAATCACATCAGGTGGAGAAGTAGGAATATATCAAGCCTATGATGAATCTTGTGTGATTTTGGATGAGAAAAGCCTTGTTGAGAATTTACATTTATGAGATGAGAGAAAATTAATGCGAGGTAGGTGTTTTCTGTGAATGGGATAAGAAATGAAGTGGAAATATATTAAAATATAAAATGAATAACTTGAAATATTTTTTATGAGGCATGATATCTTATTGTTTCTTAGTATTGATTTGGTAGATCTCATTGGTATCTGTTTTGGATTTGATTTGATTTGATTTTGATGATTACTTTTCCAGGAGTCCAAGTGCTAAGCGTGGGGGAATGGACAGAGCAACTATTTTCAGTTAATTTATATTAAACATAATTTTTTTAAACGCTCAAAAGTGTTCCTCTAAGATGAATTGTTTCATTTTTATGATATTGGTGTTATTTTGAGCAGAATAGTAAAAATGGGCCATTTCAGATTTCTTACAGTTTTAAGTTATATCATGAGTTTTGCCATAACATTATATACACTAATCTAAATTGAAAAATTCTTTCTTTTATAGATTATACACATCTAGGGCTTAATTTACAATTTCTGGACCAATTGCTGAATCGACCATATGGATGCTCCAAATAAGATCACAAGTTGGATCAAGAAAAATGTTTGTAGTTCTACCTAGGTTTGGTTTGGGCTTCATAACTCATTCATGGGGGACCCAATTGTTGTTCAATTTAGTGGGGGGACGCAAAACTAGTATTGGAGCATCTTTAATGAAGGCAAGGATCCGTGAATTGGCCTTTTTAAGGGTCATTAAAGCATCCTAATCTGGAGGTTTGCGATTTGGCGAGTCTAACTAGACAGAATAAATTCTCAGAGTAAAACGCCCATAACTCTCAGAATACATGTCCAAATCCACTTATATTTTTAGGGATAATGACCAAATGAATTATAAACAACATTCAAGAAGGTATGAATATGTGAATATTTCATTTACTGGGACTAAAATGGATCAACATTCGGGGGACAAATTCTGGCTATAAAAGGAAGAGAGTTCCACCCTCTCAAAGCATCACATTCTCCATCCCATTCGTTCTGTGACACCAAGAAGAAGAACTTTTCTTATTTATCTTTTAATTATTTTATATTTAATAGTTTTATAAATCATTCTTCTTCCACATTCATCTTGATTAACCTTACCATGGTGGAGTAAACATTTGGAGTTATTGGAAAGGGTTGGTATTTCTATGATGTAATTCTTGATTTCTGGAACATAATTTAATGAAATTTCTTTCTTTTTCAAAGCTGTTTTCAATTTAATATAGCAGTTTTTATTATCAAGTGCGATCGTTCTTGAACATTAATTCCATTATTCATTTATGCCTTGGTAAAATAATCATTATCTCTCTCCACTAATTTCTGGTTTATATACGATGGAAGAGACCAGAGATTAGTTGTAATGTACTCGACTATCGTCAGTACGTGTAAAAGGTGTAGTGAATTTTCTTAATTTTTTGGGATAAACAGAACCATATCAGGTATTTCCCATTTAAGGTAAAGATATTCAATACAACTATTTTACACATGGAAGGAGAGTTGACTAAACCAAGAACATGATAAGGTTTTCTCTCGCCATCATATTTTCACTAAGGATGTGAGAGAAAATGATTGTGGAAAATCATTTTAATCAATAAAGAAGAAGAAAATTGAATAAAATTGAACAAGGTTAGAATTAAAATTAGGAAACCGACCCCGACCTAATCACCCTTTTAATATCATAGTTATTTTAATCATTTGAATTTAAAATTTCCGTTCAAAAGCACAACATTTTTACACTCGTTTAAATGTTAAAAACAGTTTTGTGTACAGTCGTCTTCAGGAGACATCCTAATTCAACCACATTAATACATTTTAAATTAGGGAAAAAATTGTTTTTCCATGGCCTACGCCAGGCGTGCATCAAACATGGCTTCGTTTCCATAGGGGTACTGTCACAATAAAATTGTAAATATTTGACTCGTTTAAAATTAAAAAAAACAAAAAAAACATTCCATGTTGTTTTCAAATGACTATTTATTTAATTCATGGAACAATTACTCACTGATATTTTAACATATTATTTACTCAACCTTTTCTACCGATGATGGATTTTCTTCTATTGCTAGACAGATGAGGTTATTTTGGAAAACAAATAATGATGAGAAAACATTCAATGAATTCATATATTGACTAATGGAGGACATTAACGAAGATGTTTTTGAAGCGATGGACTGAATACTAACTGAGTTCTCTCAATACTTTCATAATTTTATGATGTTTCCACGGTCCAAGAAGACCCCCCTTAGTCATCCATAATTATTCTATAGAGATAAAAGAAATTGTTGAGACTGACTCCCTACCTTTATCCACTACTAATCAACTCCATGAGGTGATTTCCAATGAAGAAGTTATTGAAGATGAAAAAACCCATGGAGATAAAATTTTCATGAACTCATTATGTATTGATTTTCTTGAAAATTAACTGAGTATTACCTCCCCTTGTTTTCTATTTTGAGATTGAGATAACTTATGTTTTTCCTTGGAATATGATTATAAAAAATAATATAAACCTATAGAGGATCAACTGGAGCTCCCCAAACATGTTGTTCATTTATTGGAGGGAACTCAACAAGAGATCAAGGTGGATTTTCCTGAATAGATCAATTACCAATTTGAATTAAATGAAAGGGAACGTTTATCTATTAATTATGTATGTTTTAATATAATTAAAATTGAATTGTTTTCTCATTTCTAATTCTTAGAAATTTATGATACGACACAAATGGAAGAGACCTTGTATGTTTATGGAGAAACTACCTATGTGGTGGGGATTAAATAATAAGAGTTTGTCAAGAATGTGGTGGTGCGACTACCTCCTCAACAAAAATTTACATACCATATAGAGGAGGACACCAAGAATGTCAACAGGGAGCAACCCTATCTTTTATTCCCTATCTCTATTGAATTCAAATTTTATCTTTTTTCTTTCATGTGGGTTGGGAAGATTCTTATCTAGTTTGGGGTTCTCTACATGAAATTTTTACTCATGAAAATTGGGAAAATTCACATGTGGTGGTTCATCTCAAATAAACCAAACCCACCATATTATTGGGGATAACCGATTACAACTGCCCCTCTGAATGTAGTCAAAACCCAGGGCCCACATGGTGGATTAAACAAAGATTTATCCTTATTTTCTTATTCAAGTTAAATTTTCATTTCCATTAATAAATTTTTATGTTATGTTTTTACATTTTTAGGTTTTCAAACAGCAAAACTTAGGATCCAAACTCAATGTTGCATTACCAATAAGTCATGCCTTACATCCCCTTTATACTTAATTCTTTATTGTGAATCAATAAAAAATATTTTTACTTATTAAATCCACTTGAATTCATTGAGTACACTACATCAATTATGTGTGGGGGATGGAACCTTGGTAGTTTAAGATTTTTATTTTGTGTATGCTTTTCAAAAAAAATTAAAAAAATAAACAAATTGTTTGTTTTCAAATTTGAGTGTGTTTCTTTTTTAGTTTATAGAGTTTTTTTGAAACTTTTGAGCTGTATTTAATATCATTGTGATTTTTGAAACCCATGTAAATGGGTAAACAAATCTATTCCATGAAGCTGAGCTTAAATGAATGCTAAAATGACTTTGTTTCGAGTTCAAATATTTAGGGATTTCATGAAAAGTACACTGAGTTTTTAATCTCATTCCATATTTCATTGTCTATATCATTGATATCACATTCATATCAGGCTTCTAAACCATTTTTTTCATATTCTTTTCATTCGCCTCATTTCTCAAGAGAACCAGACCATGCTTACTTAAACCCAAATTTGATTTATTCCTTTAAAAACATGAGGGTTTGGGGTACATGTGTTTTATGTGATTGAGGAATTTATTTATTTTTAAGCCCCCTATTAAGAATTATCATTTTCATTATGGACCACCTTTACATTTATACTTCATTTTAACCCCTAGTAGCCAAGAATATCCAGTTATGTTAGCCACATTACAAGCCAATTTTCCCTATCCTACCTGCTCTTGAAGTGAAATCCCATGATCTATTTGAACATAAGTGTGGGGGATGATAACTTGTGATGTACTAAGTAATTTTTTGATACTTTTGGTGGAATATAAAATGTTAAAGATCTGATGAATATTTCATTTTTTAAAAAGTTGTGCCTTTTCTGGAGCTTTCATGATAATATAACTTGTGCCTTTCTAGATGTTCTAATGTTAAAAGAAAGGTGTGCCTATCTTGAGATTTCATGAATAATAAAGTTTGAAAACATTGAATTTTTTTCAGTTAAGATGATTGAATGATGATGGAGCATATTTTATACAATGGTGAAGAGAAGGGGACCATATTTGGGTTAAAATTAAAATCTTTCAATATTGCATTAAAAAGAGAAAATCCCTCCTTTTTCTGCCTCAGAATTTTTAACATCTAAATCCTACCAACTAGAAGCTGCAGAACAACCCTGAAAATTCCTCATTAGAAACACATGTCCTTGACTAACATTAGGATGATAAGTAGAAATTTATCAATCCTATGGTGACTCTTCTGTAAGTTTGTATGAGAAAAGACTTGTTGAGCATTTACATTTGTGAGATGAGAGAAAATTAATGCGATGTAGGTGTTTTGTGTATAGGGGATAATAAATTCAGTGGAAATATATTAAAATATAAAATTGACAACATGAAATAATTGTTTTTGAAGAGGAATTATATCTTTTTGTTTCTTATTATGTATATATTTTATCACTTTGGTATGTGTTTTGGATTTGATTTTATTTGATATTGATGTTTTCGTATCCAGGAGTCCAAGTGCTATGTGTGGGAGAATTGATAGAGAAAATATTTCCAATTAATTTATATTGAATATCATTTTTTTAACTCAAAATTTTGTTTTTCTAAGATTAATTGTTTCATTTTTATGATATTGGTGTTATTTTGAGCTGAATAGTAAAAATGGGTCATTTTGGATTTTTAACAGTTTTAAATTATTTTTTAGTTTGACCATAACATTATCTATATTAATCCAAATTGAAAAATTCATTCTTTTACAAATTCTACACATCTAGGGCTTCATTTAATATTTCTAGACAAATTTCTGAATCGACCATATGGAAGATCCAATGAAGTTTAAAAGTTTGATCATGAAGGCTGTTTGCAGTTCTGCCTAGTTTAGTTTTGGGATTCATAACTATTAAATGGTAGGCACAATTGTGGTGAAATTTAGTGGGGGTGAAAAAGGAGTTTTTGAGAATATTTAATGAAGACAAGGCCGAGTTAATTGGCTTTTTTAAGGGTAATTAAAGAATCCTAATCCAGAGGTTTGTGATTTGGAGAGTCTGACTAGACAGAATAAATTCTCAGAGTAAAATGACCATAACTCTCTTAATACATGTCAACATCTGCTGAGAATTTTAGGGCGAACGCCCAAGAAATTATAAACAAAAATCAAGAAGGGATCAATGCATGAGGATTTCATTTTTTGGGGATAAAACACATCAAAATTTGGGGAAAATATTATGGCTATAAAAGGAGGAGAGCTCCACCCTCTCAACGCATCACATTCTCCATCCCATTCCTTCCAGGACACCAAGATGAAGAACTTTTCATCATTCCATTTTATTACTTTTATTTTTCTTGGTTTTATAATGCCTTATTCTTCCCCATTCATCTCAATTACCCATACCATGTTGTGGTAAACATTTGAAGTGATTTTATAAGGGTTGGTTTTCTATGTGGAAATGCTTGAGTTTTCAACGTAATTGAATGAAATTTCTTTCTACTTCAATGTTGTTTTCAATTTCATATAGCTGATTTTATTATCAAGTGAGATCGTTCTTGAACATTAATTCTATTTTTTTAATTGGTAAAATAATCATTATCTCCCTCCACTAATTTCTGGTTTATATACGATTTGAATAGACTGGGGATTATTAGTGAAGTACTCGATGATCGTCAGTACAAGTAAAAGGTGTAGTAAATGTTTTTGATTAGTTGGGATTAAAAACCTGATTGGGTATTACCCATTTCAATAAAGGATATTCAATAAAACTATTTTACATATGGAAGAAAGTTGACCAAACCGAGTTCATTGTAAGGGTTTCTCTCACCATAATTATTTCACCAAGGAAGTTAGAGGAAACGATTGTGGAAACTAACTTTAATCAAAAAAGAAGAAGAGGATTGAATTAAATTGAACAAGGATAGAATTAAAATTAAGAAACTAACCCCCAACCTAATCACCCTTTTAATATCATAGTTTTTTAACCATTTGAATATTAAATTTCCTTTTAAATGTTCAACTTTTGTGAAATCGTTTTAAAATGAAAATATATTTTGTGTGCAATCCTCTTCGGGATACATCCTAGGTCAACCAAATTACTACATTTTAACTTAGGAAAAAAATTGTTTTGACATGCCCTATAACAGGCGTGCATCAATCATCGTACCATTGTCGGGGATGTAGTGCCACATTCAAATTGTAAATATTTGACTATTTTAAAATTAAAAAAACAATCAAAAAACACATGCCATGTTGTTTTCAAATGAATATTTCTTAAATTCAAGGAACAATTACACACCAATAAATGAACTAATTATTGGCTCAACTTTTTCTGTCGATTATGGAGTTTCTTATATTCCTAGACAGGTGAGGCTATTTTGGAAAACGAATAATGATGAGAAAACATTCAAAGAATTCTTAGATGGACTAAGGGAGGACATGAACAAAGATGTTTTTGAAGAAATGGCTCGAAAGCTAACTGAGTCCTCCCAATACTTTCAAGAATTTAATGAAGTTTCCAATGTTCAAGAAGACCCCCCTATTCATCCCTATTTTTTCTATGGAGATCCATTAAATGATTGAGACGGACTCCTTGCATTTATCCACTACTAATCAACTCTATGATGTGCTTTCCAATGAAGAAGTGATTGAAGATGGAGATAATATTTTTATGAACTCATTATCTATTGATTTTCTTGAAAATGAATTGAGTATAACCTCCCCTTGTTTTCTGTTTTCATATTAATATAACGTATGTTTTTCCTTGGATGATGATTATAACAAAGGAGATGAACCTAAAGAGGATCAACTTGAGCTCCCCAAACATGTTGTCCATTTATTGGAGGGATCTCAAGAGGATATCATGGTGGATTTCCAGGAAGAGATCAATTACCAAGATGAATTACATGAAAACGAAGATTTATCTATTAATTCTTCATGTTTTAATCTAATACATATTGAATTGTTTTCTGATTTTTCATTCTTAGAAATTTTTGATACACCACAAATGGAAGAGACCTTGTATGTTGAAGAAGATACTACCCATGTGGTTGTGATTATAGAAGAAGAGTTGGACAAGAATGTGGTGGTGTGACTACCTCCTCAAAAAAATTACATACCATATAGAGGAGGACACCAAGAATGTCAATAGGGAGAACCCCTCTATTCTATTCCCTCTCACTATTGAACTCAAATTTTATCTTTTTTCTATCTTGGTGGTTGGGAAGTTTCTTATCTAATTTGGGGTTATCTACATGAAATGTTTACTCATGTTAATCAGCAAAATTCACTTGTGGTAGTTGATCTCAAATAAACCAAACCCACCATCTAATTGGTGATAACTGATTATAACTACCCCTCTGGAGGCAGTCGAAACCCAGGGCCCACTTGGAAGATTAATCCAATATTTATCCTTATTTTCTTATTAAAATTCTATATTAGTTTCAATTGATATATTTCTTATGTTATGTTTTTACTTTTTTTTAGGTTTTCAAAGAGCAACACTTAAGATCCAAACTCATCGTTTCATTGCCAGTAAGTCAGGTCATACCTCTCTTTATACTTAATTATTTGTTGTGAATCAATCAAAAATATTTTTACTTGTTAAATACACATTAATGTATTGAAGAAACTGCATCAATTAATTGTGGGGGAGGGAACCTTGGTAGTTTAGGATTTTCATTTTGTGTTTGTTTTTCAAAAAAATTTAGAAAAAATTAAAAAAAATTGTGTGTTTTCATATTTTTTTGTGTTTATTTTTATGTTTTTGGGGTATTTTTGAAACTTTTGATCTAAAATTATTATCATTTCAATTTTTGAAACCCATGGCTAGGAGTAAACCAATATATTCCATGAAACTGTGCTTAAATGAATACTGAAATGACTTTGTTTTTATTTTAAATCTTTTGTAATTATATGAAAAGTACACTGATTTTTGAATACCATGCCATATTTAACTATCTATATCATTGAAATCACTTTACTTTGAAGCTTCTAAACCATTTTTGTCATATTATTTTCATTCACCTCATTTCTTAAGAGAACCAGACCATGCTTTCTTAAACCAAAATTTGATTTATTCCTTTCAAAACACGAGTGTTTGGGGTTCATGTGTTTTAAATGATTGATGTATTTATTTGGTTTTAATCCCCCTTTTAAAAATAATCCTTTTCATTTTGGCCCACCATTACATTTATCCTTCATTTTATCACATAGTATCCATGAATAGATTATTAGGTTAGCCACATTACAAACCAATTTTCCTTATCCTATATTCTCTTTAAGTGAAATTTCAAGATCAAATTGAACTTATGTGGGGGGAAGATGACTTGTGCTGTACTACCACATTTGGTGATACTTTTGGTGGAATATAAAATGTTGAATAGATGGTGAATATTTTATTTTGTTAAAATTTGTGCCTTTTCTGGAGCTTTCATGATAAGAGAATATGTTCTTTTTTGGAGCTTCGGATGTAAAAAAAAGTTGTGACTATGTAGAGATTTCAAGAAAAATAAAGTATGAAAAGATTGATTTTTTTCTGAGCTGAATGAATGATGATGGAGCCTATATTCTACAAAGGTGAAGAGAAAGAGACCATATTTGATTTAAAATTAGAATCTTGCAATTTTTCATCAAAAAGAGCCAATCCCTCCTTTTTCGGCCTTAGAATTTTTAACATCTAAATCTTACTAACCAAAAGCCACAAAACAACCCTAAAATGTCCTCATTACAAAAAAAATAACTGTGAATCACATTAGGTGGATAAGTAGGAATTTATCAAGCCAATGGTGACTCTTGTGTGAGTTTGGATGAGAAAATCCTTGTCAGGCATTTACATTTGTGAGATGAGACAAAATTAATGTGATGTAGGTGTTTTCTATGTATGGGATAAGAAATGAATTGGAAATATATTAAAATATAAAATGGAGAACGTGAAATAATTGTTTTTTATGAGGTGTGATATCTTTTTGTTTATTATTATGGATTTGGTATATCTCATTGGTATGTGTTTTGGATTTGGTTTGACTTGATTTTGATGTTTACTTATCCTGGAGTCCAACTGCTATGGGTGGGGGAATTGATAGATCAAATAATTTTCAATTAATTTATATTGAATATCATTTTTTTAAACCCTCAATGGTTTTCCTCTTAGATTAATTGTTTCATTTTTATGGTATTGGTGTTATTTTGAGCTCAATAGTAAAAATGGTCCATTTCATATTTTTATCATTTTTAAATTATTTAGATAGTTTGGCCATAACATTATCTACACTAATGAAAATTGACAAAATCTTTCCTTTAGATATTTTACACATCTAGGGCTTCACTTACTATTACTGGACACATTGCTTAATCGACAATATGGATTCTCCAAAGAAGATCACAAGTTGCCCGAAGAAAGTTGTTTGCAGTTCTTCCTAGTTTTGGATTAGGCTCCATAACTCATTCATGGTGGGCCTAATTGTTGTGCAATTCAGTAGGGGGACGCATAGGAGTTTGGGAGCATCAATAATTAAGGAAGGGCTGCATGAATTGGACGTTTTAAGCGTCATTAAAGCATCCTAATCCGGAGGTTTGCGATTTGGAGAGTCTGAATCGACAAGATAAATTCTCAGAGTAAAACGGCCATAACTCTCGGAATACATGTCCAAATCCTCTTAGAGTTATATGGATAACGTCCAAGATTATTATAAATAACATTCAATAAGTTCTCAATGTGTGAAGATGTCATTTAATGGGGCTACAATGCATCATCATTTGGGGGACAAATTCTTGTTATAGAAGGAGGAGAGTTCCACCCTCTCAAAGCATCACATTCTCCATATCATTCCTTTCGGGACACCAAGAAGAAGAAATTTTTTCCTTTATCTTTTATTTATTTTATTTTTCATAGTTTTATAATGCCTTCTTCTTCCCCATTCATCTTGATTACCCTTACCATGGTGGACTAAACATTTGGAGTGATTGGGTAAGGGTTGGTTTTCTATGTAGTAATGCTTGAGTTCTTGAACGTAATTGAATGAAATTTCATTCTTTTTCAAAGTTGTTTTCAATTTCATATATCATATTTTATTATCAAGTTTGATCATTTTTTAACATTATTTCTGTTATTGATTTTTTTCATGGTAAAATAATCATTATCTCCCTCCACTAATTTCTGGTTTATATATGATGGAATAGACAAGGGATACGTGGTGAAGTACTCAACGATTGTCAGTATGTGTAAAAGGTATAGTGAATTTTCTTGATTGATTGGGATCAATAAAACCCAATAGGTTATTGCCCATTTCAATTCATGATATTCAATAAGACAATTTTACACATGGAAGGAGAGTTGACCATACCGATATCTTGGTTAAGGTTGTCTCTCACCATCATTATTTCAACATGGATGTGAGAGAAAATTATTGTGGAACTCGCTTAAATAAACAAATAAGAAGAGGATTGAATTAAATTGAACATGAATAGCATTACAATTAGGAAACCGACCCCAAACTAATCACCTTTTTAATATCATAGTTTTTTTAGTCATTTGAATTTAAAATTTCCTTTCAATAGCACAAAAATTTTACACTCGTTTTAAAGTGAAAAACTATTTTGTGTGCACTCCTCTTTGGGATACACCCAAGCTCAACCACATTAATATATTTGAACATAGAAAAAAATAGATTTTCCACGCCCTATGATAGGCGTACGTCGAACAGGGCATCGTTTCCGGGGAGGTAGTTCCACAATCAAATTGTAAATATTTGACACTTTTAAAATTTAAAAAACAAAAAAACATCATCCATGTTGTATTCAGATGACTATTTATTTAATTCATTGAACAATTACCCACCGATAAATGAACCAAATATTTACTTAACCTTTTCTGCCGATGATGGAGTTTCTTCTATTCCTAGACAGGTGAGGTTATTTTGGAAAACAAATAATGATGAGAAAACATTCAAAGAACGCATAGATAGACTAATTGATGACATGAACGAATATGTTTTTTAAATGATGTCCCAAAAGCTAACTGATATCTCACAATACTTTCCAGAAATTTATGAAGTTTCCAAGGTCCAAGAAGAGCCCCCCCCCCCCTTAGTCGTTCCTAATTTTTTTATGGAGATCTAAGAAATGTTAGATATTGACTCTCTGCCTCTATCCACTACTAATCAACTTCAAGAGGTTCTGTCCCATGAAGAATTTATTGAAGATGAAAAAACCAAGGAGGTAATATTTTCATGAACTCGTTATCTATTGATTTTCGGAAAAATTAATTGAGTATTCCCTCCCCTTGTTTTTTATTTTTAGATTCAGATATCTTATATTCTTCCTTGAAGGATGATTATAAAAAAGAAGATAAACCAAAATAGGATCAACTAGAGCATCCCAAATATGTTGTTCATTTATTGGACGGATCTCAAGAGGAGATCAAGGTGGGTTTTCATGAATAGATCAATTACCAAGATGAATTACATGAATGGGAATATTTAACTATTAATTATTATTGTTTTAATATTATTCAAATTGAATTTTTTTTTTCTGATTTCTCTTTCTTAGAAATTTATGATATGACACAAATGGAAGAGACTTTGGATGTTTATAAAGAGAATACCATGTTGTGGTGATTAAAGAGGAAGAGTCGGACAAGCATGTGGTTGTTCGACTACCTCCTTAACAAAAATTTATATACCATATAGAGGAGGACACCAAAAAAGTCAACAGGGAGAACCCCTCTATTTTATTCCTCCTCTCTATTGAACTCAAATTTGATCTTTTTTCTCTCTTGGGGGTTGGGATGTTTCTTATCTCTTATGGGGTTCTCTACATGAAATGTTTACTCTTGGAAATCTGGAAAATTAACATGTTCCGGTTCATCTCAAATAAACCAAACCCACCATCTGATTGGGGATAACCGATTACAACTGCCCCGCTGAAGGCAGTCAAAACCCAGGGCCCACTTGGGGGATTAAACCAAGATTTATTATTCTTTTCTTATTCAAATTATATTTTCATTTCCTTAAATATATTTCTTATGTTATTATTTTTCATTTTTTTATGTTTTCAAAATGAAACACATAGGATCTATACTCAACGTTGTATTGCCAATAAGTCATGTCGTACCTCTCATTTGTACTTAATTATTTGTTTTGAATCAATAAAAAATATTCTTACTTGTTAAATCCACTTTAATTCATTGAGGACACTTCATTAATTAAGTGTTGGGGATGGAAAATTGGTAGTTTGGGATTTTCATTTTGTGAATGTTTTTCAAAAAAATTAATAAAATTAAACAAATTGTGTTTTTTCAAATTTGTGTGTGTTTATTTTTCAGTTTTTGGTGTGTTTTTTGAAACTTCTGAGCAATATTAATTATAATTTAAATTTTTGAAACCTATTTCATTTATTAAACCAATATATTCTATGAAACTGAGCTTAAATGAATGCTGAAATGACTTTGATTTGAGTTAAGAAAATTTGGAATTTCATGAAAATTACACTTATTTTTTAATCCAATTCCATACGTCACTGTTTATATCATTGAAATCACATTCATGTGAGGCTTCTAAACCATTTTTTTCATATTCGTTTCATTCGCCTCATTTGTTTATAGAACCAGACCATGCTTTCTTAAACCAGAATTTGATTTATTCCTTTCAAAACATGATGGTTTGGGTTACATGTGTTTTAAATGATTGTGGAATTTATTTAGTTTTAATCCCCCTTTTAAGAATAATCATTTCATTATGGCCCACCTTTATATTTATATTTCATTTTAGCCCCTTGTAGCCAAAAAATATCCTATTAGTTTAGCCATAGTACAAGCCAATTTTCCCTATCCTACCTACTCTTGAAGTAAAATTGCATGATCTAGTTGAACTTAATTGTGGGGGAAGATGACTTGTGATGTACTACATCATTTAGTGATACTTTTGGTAGAATATAAAATGTTAAATATCTTATTAATATTTTATTTTGTTAAAATATGTGACTTTTATGGAGCTTTCATGATAATAGAAGATGTGCCTTTCTGGAGCTTCAGATGTAAAAAGAAAGATGTGCCTATCTCTAAATGTCATGAAAAATCAAGTTTGAAAAGATTGAATTTTATTCTGCTTAGATGATTGAATAATGATGGAGCCTATTTTCTACAAATGTGAAGAGAAGGATACCATATTTGGGTTAAAAATAGAATCATTCAATTTTGTATCAAAAAGAGCCAAGCCCTCCTTTTTCGGCCTCATAATTTTTAACATCTAAATCCTACCAACTGAAAGCCACAAAACAATCTTGAAAATTCCTCAATAGAAACCCATGTCTTTGACTCACATTGGGTTGAAAAGTTGGAATTTATCAAGGCAATGGTTACTCTTGTGTGAGTTTGGATGAGAAAATCATTGTTGAAAATTTACATTTGTGAGATGAGAGTAAATTAATGTGAAGTAGGTGTTTTTTGTGAATGGGAGAATAAATGAAGTGGAAATATGCTAAAATATATAATGGAGAACATGAATTAAATTTTTTTTGATAAGGAATGTTATATTTTTGTTTCATATTATAGATTTGGTATATCCCTTTAATATGTGTTTTAGATTTGATTTGATTTGATTTTGATGTTTACTTGTCCATGAGTCCAAGTGCTAAGTGTGGGGGAGTTGATAGACAAAATATTTTCAATTAATTTATATTAAATATCGTTTTTAAACCGACAAGATTATTCCTATAAGATTAATTGTTTCATTTTTATGACATTGGTGTTATTTTGTGCTGAATAGTAAAAATGGGCCATTCGGATTTTAACAATTTTAAATTATTTCTTTAGATTGGAAATAACATTATCTGCACTAATCCAAATTTCCAAATTCTTTATTTTACAGATTCTACACATCCAGGGGTTCATTTACTATTTCTGGACCAATTGCTGAATCGACCACATGGAAGCTCTAAAGAAGATAAAAATTTGGATCAAGAAAACTATTTGCAGTTCTACCAAGATTTGGTTTGGGCTCCATAACTCATTCATGGTGGACCCAATTATTGTGAAATGCAGTGGTGGGACGAGAAAGGAGTTTTGGAGCATCTTTAATGAAGGCAAGGACACATGAATTAGCCATTTTAAGGGTCATTAAAGCATCCTAATCCGGAGTTTTGTGATTTGGTGAGTCTGATTGGACAGAATAAATTCTCAGATTAAAATGGCCATAACCCGTGGAATACATGTCCAAATCCGCTGAGTTTTTTTGGGCAAATGAATAAGAGATTTATAAGAAAAATTAAAGCAGGGATCAACACGTGAAGATGTCATTTAATGAGGATCTGATGAGTCAACATTCGGGGAAAATTATGGATAAAAAAGTAGGAGAGCACCACCCACTCAAAGCATCCCATTCCCCATCCCATTCCTTCCGGGTCACCATGATGAAGACCTTTTCTTCTTTCATTTTTATTTATTATATTTTTCATAGTTTTGTAATGCCTTCTTCTTCCCCATTAATCTTAATTACCCTTACCATAGTGGGGTAAACATTTGGAGTTATTGGGAATGGTTGGTTATCTATGTTGTAATGAATGAGTTCTTGAACGTAATTGAATTAAATTTCATTCTACTTTAATGTTGTTTTCAATTTCATATAACGGATTTTTATTATCATTTTAGATCATTTTCTTGAACAATAAATTTGTTATTGATTTTTTTCCTTGGTAAAATAATCATTATCTCCCTCCACTAATTTCTTGTTTATATACGATGGAAGAGAGCATGGATTAGTGGTGAAGTACTCGATGATCGTCAGTATGCGTAAAATGTGTACTAAATGTTCTTGATTGTTTGGGATAAAAAAACATGATCGGGTATTTCCAATTTCAATTAAGGATATTCAATACAAGAATTTTACACATGGAAGGAGAGTTGACCAAACTGAGATCATGGTAATGTTTTCTCTCACCATCATAATTTCACCAAGAATGTGAGAGGAAATGATTGTGGAAACCCACATTAATCAAAAAATAAGAAGAGGTTTAAATTAAATTAAACAAGGATATCATTAAAATTTGGAAACCGACCCTGACCTAGTCACCCTTTTAATGTCATAGTTTTTTAATCATTTGAATTTAAAATTTCTTTACAAAAGAACAATATTTTTACAGTCGTTTTAAATTGACAAACTGTATTGTGTGAACTCATCTTAGTGAGACATCCTAGTTCAACCACATTACTACATTTTAACTTAGAAAAAAAAATTTGCCACGCCCTATGACAGGCATGCATCAAACTTGGCGCCATTTCCGGGGAGGTAGTGCCACATTCAAATTGTAAATATTTGACACTTCTCAATTTAAAAAAACACTTTCCATGTTGTTTTCAAATGACTATTTCATTAATTCATGGAACAATTACTCACTGATAAATGAACCAATTATTGACTCAACCTTTTCTACAGATAATGGAGTTTCTGTTATTGAATGACAGGTGAGGTTATTTTGGAAACAAATAATAATGAGAAGATATTCAAATAATTCATAGATGGACTAAGGGAGGACATGAATGAAGATGTTTTTTAAGAGATTTCTTGAAAGCTAACTGAGTTCTCCCAATACCTTCCAGAATTTTAGGAAGTTTCAAAGGTCCGAGAAGCCCCCTAGTCATCCCCAATTTTTCGATGGAGATCCATGAAATGGTGGAGACTGACTCCCTACCTCTATCCACTACTGATAAATTACAAGAGGTTCTTTCCAATGAAGAAGTGATTGAAGATGAAAAACCCCATGGAGAAAATATTTTCATGAACTCATTATCAATTGAATTTATTGATAATCAATTGAGTATTACATCCCCTTATTTTCTTTTTTCAGATTAAGATATCTTATGTTATTCCTTGGAGGATGATTATAAAAAAGAAGATAAACCTAAAGAGACCTTGTATGTTTAAGAAGAGAATACACATATGGCGGTGATTAAAGAAGAAGAGTTGGACAAACATGTGGTGGTGCGACTACCTCCTCAACAAAAATTTTCATACCATATAGAAGAGGACACCAAGAAAGTCAACAAGGAACACCCCTCTATTCTATTCCCTCTCACTATTGAACTCAAATTTTCTATTTTTTGGTTCCTTGGGGGTTGGGAAGTTTCTTATCTACTTTGGGGTTCCCTACATTAAATTTTTACTCATGGAAATCAGGGAAATTCACATGTTGTGTTTCATCTCAAAAAAACCAAACCCACCATCTGATTGGAGATAACTGATTACAACTACCCCTCTAGATGCAGTCAAACCCCGGGCCCACATGGGAGTTAATCAAAGATTTATTCTTCTTTTATTATTCAAATTATATTTTCATTTCCTTTAATAAATTTTATATGTTATGTTTTTACATTTTTTAGGCTTTCAAAGAGAAACACTTAGGAGCCAAACTAAATGTTGCATTGCCAATAAGTCAAGTTGTACCTCTCCTTTATACTTTATTCTTTGTTGTGAATCAATCAAAAATCATCTTACATATTAAATCTACTTGAATTCAATGAATACACTGCATAAATTATGTGTGGGAGAGGGAACCTTGGTAGTTTATGATTTTCATTTTGTGTTTGTTTTCATAAAAAAATAAAGAAAATCAAAATAATTTTGTGTTTTCAAATGTTTTTGTGTTTATTTTTAAGTTTTTTGTGTCTTTTTAATCTTTTGGGATTAAATGATTATAATTGAAATTTTTTAAATCCATTTCAATGAGTAAACCAATCTATTCCATAAAACTGAGCTGAAAAGAATGCTGTAATGACTTTGTTTCGATTTCAAATCTTTTGGAATTTCATGAAAATTACACTGATTTTTGAATCCCATGCCATATTTCACTATCTATATAATTTAAATCACTTGCTTGTGAGGCTTATAAACAATTTTTGTCATATTATTTTCATTCACCTCATTTCATGAGAGAACCAGACTAGGCTTGCATAAACCAGAATTTGATTTATTCCTTTCAAAATATGAGGGATTGGGGTACATGTGTTTTATGTGATTGAGGCATTTATTTTGTTTTAAGCCCTATTTTCAATATAATCATTTTCATTATGTCCCACCTTTACATTTATCCTTTATTTTATCCCCTAATATCCATGAATAGCCTATTAGGTTAGCTACATTACAATCCAATTTTCCCTATCCAACATTCTCTTGAAGTGAAATTGCAAGATCTAGTTTAACTTAAGTGTGGGGAAAGATTACTTGTGATGTAATACATCATTTTATGATACATTTGGAGGAATATAAAATGTTTAAGAGATGATTCATATTTCATTTTGTTAAAAGTTGTGGCTTTTCTAGAGCTTTCATGATAAGAGAAGATGTGCCTTTCTGGAGCTTTTGATATAACAAGAAAGTTGTGCCTATCTAGAGCTTTCAAGAAAAATATAGTTTGAAATGATTGAATTTTTTTGCGGCTAAGAAGATTGAACGATGATGGATCCTATTTTCTACAAAGGTGAAGCGAAGGAGACCCCATTTTAGTGAAAATTAGAATCTTGAAATTTTGCTTCAAAAGGAGCCAAGTCCTCCTTTTTTGCCTCAAAATTTTTAACATATAAATTCTACCAACCAGAAGCCACATAATAACCCAGAAAAGTCCTCATGAGAAAAAAATTTCCTTGACTCACATTGGGTGGAGAAGTATGAATTTATCAATCTTATAGTGACTCTTATGTGTGTTTGGATGAGAAAATCCTTGTTGAGCATTTACATTTGTGAGGTGAGAGAAAATTAATGCGAGGTAGGTGTTTTGAGTGTACGGGATAATAAATGAAGTTGAAATATATTATAATATAAAATGGAGAACTTGAAAAAATTTGTTTTTATGGGTCATGATATATTTTTTTTCTTAGTATGGATTTGGTAGATCTCACTGGTATGTGTTTTCGATTTTGTTTTATTTGATTTTGATGTTTACTTGTTAAGGGGTCCGAGTGATATGTGTGGAGAAATTTATATAGAAAATATTTTCAATTAATTTATATTTAATATGATTGTTTTAAACCCACAAAAGTTTTTTCTAAGATTATTTGTTTCATTTTTATGATATTGGTGTTATTTTGAGCTAAATAGTTAAAAAGGGCCATTTCTACTGTATAATAGTTTTAAATTATTTAATTAGATTGGACATAACATTATCTACACAAATAATAATTGAAAAATTATTTTTTTTGCAGATTCTAATCATCTAGGTCTTCATTTACTATTATTGGACCAATTGCGGAATCAACCATATGGAAGCTCCAAAGAAGCTCACAGGTTGGATCGTGAATATTGTTTGCAGTTCTGCCTAGTTTTGGTTTGGGCTCCATAACTCATTCATGGTGGGCCCTATTTTTCTGAAATTTGGTGGGTGGACGAGAATGGAGTTTTGGAGAATCTTTAATGATGTCATGGCCACATGAATTGGTCGTTTTAAGGGTCAGTAAAGCATCCTAATCCGTTGGTTTGCGATTTGACGAGTCTGACTTGACATAAAAATTCTCAAAGTAAAACGGCCATAACTATTGGAATACTTGTTGATATTCACTGATATTTATAGGGCCAAAACCCAAGATAAATATAAGCCACATTCAAGAAGGTATTAATGCGTGATGATGTTATGTAATGGAGATAAAACGGGTCATCATTCGGGGGAAAAATTCTTGCTATAAAAGGAGGAGAGCTCCACCCTCTCCAAGCATCCCATTCTCCATCCCATTCCTTCTAGGACACCAAGAAGAAGAAATTTTCGTCATTCTCTTTTATTTCTTTTATTTTTCAGATTTTTCTAATGCCTTATTCTTCCCTATTCCTCTCTATTTCCCTTACCATGGTGTGGTAAACATTTGGAGTTATTGGGGAAGGTTTGATATTCTATGTTGTAATAATTGAGTTCTTGAACGTAATTGAATAAATTTCATTCTTCTTCAATTTTGTTTTCAATTTTATATTGTTTATTTTATTATCAAGTGCGGTCATTCTGGAAATTTTATTCTTTTATTGATTTTTTCCTTGGGAAAATAATCTTTATCTCTCTCCACTAATTTCTGGTTTATATACGATGGAATGGAGTAGGGATTAGAGATGAAGTACTCGACGATCGTCAGTACATGTAAAAGGTGTAGTGAATGTTCCTGAATATTTGGGATAACCAAAACCCAATTGGGTATTTCCCATTTCAATGAAAGACATTCAATACAACTATTTTACACATGGAAGGAGAGTTGACCAAACCAAGATCATGGTAAGGTTTTCTCTCACCATCATAATTTCACCAAGGAAGTGAGAGAAAATAATTGTGGAAACTATTTTTAATTAATAAAGAAGAATATGATTGAATTAAATTGAAAAAGGATAACAATACAATTAGGAAACTGACCCTGACCTAATCAGACTTTTAATATCATAGTTTTTTAATCATTTGAATTTAAATTTTCCTTTCAAAAGCACATCATTTTTACACTAGTTTTAGAGTAACAAACTGTTTTGTGTGCACTCCTCTTCCAGAGACATCGTAGTTCAACCAGATTACTAAATTTTAACTTAGGATAAAAATTGTTTTTCCATGCCCTATGAAAGGCGTATGACAACAACCCCATTGGGAATGTACAAGAAAAACTAGAATGTACAAGTCAACTGATAGGTGAAAAGTAGCTCTTGGATCATACACCACAGATCCTACCTAAATTGTATGTAAAGCTCCCAAACGGTCGTCTCTATGGTTAACCTCGCCTAACGTCCACCTCAGAGCTACCTCCAATCCTGGTACCCTCATCCTTAGTCAGTGTTGTCCTCCGTCTGCACCAATTACAACTATGTGCGGGAATATCCCATGCAGGGGTGAGTATAACGATACTGTTTAGGGACCCCGAGACCCTCAAGGTCTCACAAAATCCACAATGGATAAACCACAAAGGAAGGAAACATATGATAACCCTACATATGTATCTTCCCATTTATATACCAAATTTATCTAGTAAACTCAACTTAATTAGGATGAAAACACAGAGTCCAACTCCAAATCCCCATGCTCAACTGTTCCACAATGGATGAAATACCACGAAGGCAAGTACCAAAAATGTACGCCACAAATAAGAATACCACCAAGGTATTACCACGAAAGAAAGTAACACACATATATAGACTCTTATCACACCAGGTATTACATTAGTACAATATTAGAGATGATTAGATGTAACTACTAAATTGTATTACTATGTTGTGAAGCAGACCCACGAAGGATCCCTAAGTGCTGAGCCATAGAGGATCGCTCAGTGCTAACCCACACAGGATCGCTCAATGCTAACCCACGTAGGATTGATTAGTGCTAACCCACCCAAGATCTCTTGGTGCTGACCCACAGATGATCGCTCAGTGCTAACCCACGTAGGATCGCTCGGTGCCGACCCACACAGGATCGCTCTACATTTTTCACTTCACAGCCAACTACTGGGTTCCCGCAGTACACTCTCTTGTCTCGGGGAGGGTCCTCTCTTTAATCCACATGTCAATAATCCAACTACCATAAAGTCTCATGAAGTAGTATCTCAATATACCATCACGACATAGGGGTATCAACGCAATATACGGTGCGTAAATCGGATGTTCGGTATGTAAGTTATTAGCCTTTATGTATCAAGGGCCTGGTCAGATTCGTGCTCGATCAAACTGGAAAGTACTCCAACTTTACCCAAATCTCCAATGTGGTATACTCAAGGAACCATCTCACTCTAAGGTTTCCAGTGCCACTGACGGTTCATCCAACAGATGTCATGTGCCCATGTTATGCCAAAAATAGTATAAAAGGGTTGTAGTGGGTCTGAGTCCGGTCTGAACCGGTCGGACCGACCCGGTTTGGGTTGACCCGGCCCGACCCGATTGGTATGGCCTGGCTCGTGGTGCAGAAAGGCCTGGTGGCATGAATTCCATGGGGCCGTGAGAGTAGAAAACCCATAGGGTGGCGAGAGCGGCAAAGCTATGGGGCGGCGCAGCGGGGCGCGGGAGTCGAGGTCGTGGGACAACATGGTGGGGTGGAAAGAATGTGATGTCACGGGGCATCATAGGAGCGGACAACACGAGGGCTCCAGCTGGCACCAGCCGCGGATGGTGGAGGTCATGCATGAGGCGGCCGCGGGTGGTGCAGTGTCTACGGGGAAGCACAATTGTCTTCGTCGCGGCCGTTGGCGGAGGGGTTGGGCCCTATTTATTTGTCCCTCACCATCCGCGATAGAGCTGTTTCAAGTGGTTCAAAAATTTGAATTAGGAACATGTATGGAAGATATTTAAAACATTAATCCTCATAAACATCATCTATCACTATTACCAATCCCACAAAAGAAAGCATATGCAGATCAACATTTTTATGAGAGTTGATCCACGTTCTTAGATTAGTAGGGAAGAACATGGGAAGTGATAATCACTCATAATTAAACCCCTACCTCGAAGGTCGGTTCACGGAGGTTGCGAGGAAGGAGATAATGTCAGTAGGGATAGACGGATGTCAGTGACATCAGGGTTTCCTCGATCATCGGTTCGTTCGTCGTTGGAGATTTCCTCATTTGCGTTCTTCATTAGAAAGCATTCTCCCAAAAGTTATTCTCTCCCCAATCCCACTAAAATGAATGGAAGACCACATAATAGAACATGTTATCTATTATGTTTTTTGGAATAATTTCAAAATAGCTTAATTAATTAATTAATGGGATGTCATAATTAGTTAAATAGGAGAGTTGGCATAATTAAGTGGGGGACCTGAAGAGGTTTCTCCCCCTTAAGAGGGAGTTCAACGGGGTTAAATGGGTTTTATGTCTCGGGTCGTCCCCACCACCTTAACCCACAAGGGATATTCGGATCGGGTGGTCCCAACCACCATATCCTATGTTGAGAGGTTTTAGTATAGGTGGCCACCACTATTATAACATCTACATGGAATAATTCAACAAAATAAAATAAATATGTTACACATTTATCGTTTATTTTTATTTTTTCATGAAGAAAACTAAAACTATCATTCACTCTCGACCCACATCAGTCGAGGTTAGGTTATCATTAAGAAAATATCGGTACTATGAGTTCAACGGTGCCTTCAAATTTCAATTCCATTCACAGGTCCAAAAGTTACAAAAACCCTCTCATACATATAATGAACGTACCCAAAAAAAAGTTAAAAAATCCATTCCAGGAACATTGGGCCTCAGAATCACATGCCGTTAATTGTTGCAGACTCATAAAAATTCCATTTAATTAAATAAAATTAAATATAAATTCAAGGTATTTACATTCTCTCCCCCTCTGTGCATTATGTTATTGTAAGCCACAACTCAAAACTCAGAAAACAATTGAGGGTAATGAGAATGAATCTGATCCTCCCACTCCCAAGTGCTCTCCTGGAGGTTCCCGTGCTATTAGTGAACGTGCACTATAGGTACCTATAAGTCCCCAGCCTTAAACCTTACTTAATATTGAATTAAATGAGTAATTCACATTGAGGATCTTTTCAGGTTTCGAGTTTTATAGAATTAGAACATAACTATTACATCTCCAAAGATTACAAAGTAGACACTTCTACTAAGATTCCATAGAATAAAAAAAACTCTTAAAAAGAAACATGTCTACTTCCATGTTTTATGTAGAATGTCATTCCCTTGAACCCATCCTTGAACGTATTCCACATTAAGTCCTGTGAAAAACATTTCAAAAAAACTTGGGGTGAGCATAAAAAGCTCAGTAAGGTATACACAAATAATGAAAACTGTTAGTTTTTCAGACATCAAGTAAACCATGTATACTTTATCAATGTAATACCTTCACCTTCATGAAGTTGTAAAAACACTTCACTGAATAAAATATCATTACTTACCTTTTTGTAACCAAAGTATTACCATAAAACCCATATAAAGAACACATAACATATATAAAGGTAACACGGGACATAAACATACTTAAGTGGAATAACCATACAGTCGACTTCCACACATATCACTTAATGGAATAGCCATACGGCCAACTTCCATACATACTTAATGGAATAGCCATATGACCGACTTCCATTACCAATGCATTGGAGGTTATAACGTAACCACCCGTCCTGGTATTCACGGCACCACCTGTCATATGATTTATCACGTAACCACCCGTTAAATGTCCATGTACCATAAAAAAATCATAAGACATAAAACAAATATAATGGAAGGAAAACATTTACACACTCTGATCACAATATATCACTCAAATATATTGACATAAAAAATCCATTATAAAAACCATTTTCAATACCAAAATACATAAAAGAGTATATGGTATTTATTTCATTTAAAAAACATCACGGCTTGTTGAGGAAGCCAAAGACCAAATAATACTCGCGGCGGCGGAAAAAGTCGTTGTCACCGCGTACGTTAAAAGAAACATTCCTTTTTGTCGTTTTGTAAAACGCTTCGTAAGAAATGATTGATTTTGTATAAAATTAAAATTCAAAGGGTTTTATACACCATATAAAATAATGTTGTGTATAAAACAAAATATGCCTCAATGAAAGGAGATTGAGACGAAGTCCCTTACCTCGGGTCCGACTTGACTCGATCGTTCATTAACGTCCTGAATAATAAACATGAGTTAATTTCTACTTGATTAAGAACCTTTTTAAAGTTCATTATTCCTTTTATATCACTTATTTCCATTTTATAAACATTATTAAACCATTTAAGTTAATAATGTTTGTTTTGTCGATATTTGGTTCTTAAGTCGAAAGTGGACTTCTTACAATTACATGTTGTTCGTGTGGTCAAAGGTTATTTATATCCAGAATGAAATTCCTGATTTGGATATCATATATATCATATATATCTATCATATACATTTATTTATAATATAACATAATCATTTAGAGGTAAGAAATGAAATGCAACGTTCCTGGAGACGGTAAGCCGGACGTACGCATGAACGCTACTTTCATTTCTTTGTCATATTAATGGAATTAAAACGTAATTAGAGGTATGTATATTTTAATTCCAGAATTATATTCATCATTTTGATGTACCTTTCATTATATATATCCATTATATACATGTACTTTTAATAGTACATTACATTTGGGGATAAGAAATGAAATGCACCGTTCATGGAGACGGTAAGACGTACGTACGCATTAACGCTACTTTCATTTCTATCTCATACTTTAATGAAATGAAATAATAATGATTTAGAGGTATATTATAATTCCAGTATAACATAATATATAATAACTTTAAATCCATCTTTTATACATCCCACATATGGCATTAACGAATCACATCACTTTGAGGGGGCGGTAGTCCGCACTTCCTTAAATGAAGATATCGCGTTTACCCATAATGGAAACCATAAAAGTATGGAAAAAATGAAATATACATAATCTTAAGTAAATCATAAACATATTATAAATCATATATAAATATAGTGTCATCTTAAAGGCCACCTTTGATGGTGTTAAAAGAATTTTGAACAATCATCGTTTCGGGAGGCAGAAATTTTCCATCCACGGAAACAGTATGTTCTTTAACCATTAGATGTATGTGTGTGTAAGTGTAGCTCGAATTATTCTTATAACAACATCCTAGTATATTGAGGATATTGGAGTTGTTACAAAAGAAAAGAATAAAAAGATTTTAGGGGGTTGGAGAAGCAAAATAAAACAAAAGGACTCAAAAGACCACATTACCTTAAAATCAGGTAACTCTCTTAGATTTGAGCTCAAAGGCATCCTTGGGAAGACTTCTACCCAAAGTGATGATTCATGGAGTAATATAGGGATGTGGAGAGCGAAACTTGTCAGGGTTTGGCCGATCCAAAGGCTTTGGGAGTGTGGGTAAGGAGGTAGAGGCGGGGGCCTTTTATAAGAGGAGAGGAGGTGCACTCTTGGAAGGTAAAGAAAAGTCACTTTATTTTAAATTGGTATTCTGATTTAAGAGGTCCCACATTGATTTGTTTCGAGGATAAGGTGATAAGGGTTCTAAATCCACCCATACAATAGGTTTTGGCCATGTATAGGTCTTAGATATTACATTATCTTTCCATTTTATTTAAATTGTTAAATAATGAGGTCATCGTTGCATCATCATGATGTCATAAACAATTTGAGTTATATAATGTCTAAAAATTATGAAAAAACTATCATGATGTAGGAAATAGTTTTAGCTTTCTAATTAATATTTATAGTCAAAAATATGACTTGTATAACCCCATGTAAAAATTGTTTTAGTAAAACACCTCATGTTCGTTTCATTTTTACTTTAACATTAAATAAAAAGTTATTTATGTCCTTTCCCAACCAATGTAGCTCCATGGGGTCCCCAAGTTGACCCATTTCTTGTCATGGTCGGCCATGACACATCCAATAATAGTAGGACATGTGTCACGGTATTTTAATTTTATTATAATATCATTTTTGCCTTAAATTGCACTAATTACCTCTAATCACGATTAAAAACTTAATAAGTTACTATTCACCAAAAAAATTATTTTAATCCCATTGAACTACATTTTACTTCTTAATAAAAACCCTGTATGTCGGATTTTTGAAATTCAGAACACAGAAGTGGTAAAATTTCATTTAAACGAAAAATCAGTTTTTATAAGTACCACTTAGTGGTTTCACTGTTCATCAAAAATTGAAGTTTTTCAGAAAAATAACAAAAATTAACCCTAAGCTATATTTGATATTATGAATTCAAAAATGAATTCCATTTTACGAAATTCACAACATATAAGATGAATTAATTAATTTAATAATTAATTCTCGCTGTCATGACAAATAGCGTGTTTTTATGAAACAATAAGTATCAAAAGATTGACACTAGTTCAAGTCTGATTTCAAAGTGAAATTAATTCCAACGACCACTATTGGATTAAATGGTAAAAATATATTCTAATTGCACTTAAAAACCAATTCAAAATATTATCTAATCATCTTAATAAATTATATTAAAAAGAGGTTTTGAATTAAAATACAACATTTTAACCTATTCAAAAATAAATGAACTTTATCGGAAAAATACCAAAAAATTACACAAAGTAATATTTGATGTCCCGATTCTAAAAAAGAGTTGTATTTGGTCCAATAGAATTTATAAGATTGATCAAAACTATATTTAATGATGGTTCGCCATCAAAAGGTGATAAGTGGACCTTTCGTGAAAATTAGAGTATATTAGCCTAAAATTGAATTCTTTTCGTATTTTAAGCCTTTATCCTTTATTAGATAAATGTAAAAACATTTAACAAACATATATAATCATATTTTAGTTATTTCTATCCATTCCCGCCAGTACAACGTCTACGTGTTAACTGAAATTTAAAATAATATTATTTTATTACTAGTGTGCAACGCTAGTTTTCAAAAGAAATCATTGTTGCATATCGGGTACGCTATCGATCATAGAAACCCCTTTAAAGTAAAATTATTATTTAATTCATAAATATTAATAAATATGAAAATTCATTATTCTTTATTTACCTGGGATGTTACATCCTTCCCCCCTTTTGGGAATTGCATCCTCGCAATTTTATTCACTTATCAAAATAAGTGGGGGTATTTATCCCTCATAGCATTTTCAGATTCCCACGTTGCCTCTTCAACCATACGGTTTTTTCACAAAACCATTACCTGGTGGATTACCTTATTTCATAACACTTGCTACCTGTGGTCAAGAATTTGGACCGGTTGTTCCTCATAAGATAGGTTCTCTTCCAGCTGAACTACCTCTGGACTCAAAACATGAGATGGATCTGGCATATACTATCTCATCATCGAAACATGAAAAACATTGTGTACCTGAGATAAACTCGGAGGTAATGTCACTCTGTATGCAACTTATCCAACTCTCTCCAGAATTTCATATGGTCCAATGAACCTTGGAATCAGCTTTCCTTTCTTACCAAATCTCATCACACTTTTCCATGGAGAAACCTTGAGAAAAACATGATCACCTACCACGAATGATAGATCCTTCCTCCGGTTATCCGTATAACTCTTCTGCCTGCTTTGAGCTGTTCTCATGTGTTTCTGAATCAACTGAACTATTTCCGCCATCTCTTCTACCAATTCTGGTCCCATCAGCTTCGTTTCACCCACTTTATCCCAATATGTTGGAGTTCGACACCGCTTCCCATATAATGCCTAAAATGGTGCCATCTGTATACTAGAATGAAAACTTTTATTATAAGAAAACTCAACCAATGAAAGATGTTGGTCCCAACTTCCCTGATAATCAATTGAACAAGCTCGTAGCATATCCTCCAAGGTCTGAATTGTTCGTTCTGACTGCCCATCTGATTGCGGATGAAAATCTGTACTAAAATTTAATTCAGTACCCAATGACTTCTGAAGGAATTTCCAAAAGTTAGAAGTAAACCTTGGATCACGGTCAGATACAATGGAGAGAGGAAATCCATGTAACCTGACTATCTCTTTAAGATACAAACAGGAAAGTTGATCTTGGGAAAAATTATCTCGTATGGAAAGGAAATGAGCAGATTTATTCAAGCGATCAACAATAACCCATATTGCGTTATTACCTCTATATGTCTTCGGTAATCCCACAACAAATTCCATGGATGTATTCTCCCATTTCCACGATGGCACTGGTAATGGCTAAAACATCCCATTCGGTAACTACCGCTCTGCTTTAACCAGCTGACAAGTCAAACACTTCAGAGTAAAATCAGCAATATCTCTCTTCATTCCATCCCACCAGTAATACTCCCGAAGATCATTATACATCTTAGTACTTCTATGATGAACTGAAAACGGAGAACTATGAGCTTCACATAACAACTCTCTCTTCAATGGTGAATCACAAGGCACACACAATCTCTTCCCAAATCTCAAAACACAATCACTATCAATGTTGAATTCATGCAACTTACCTTTCTGAACCAGCTCTACCTTTTCCTGCAACTCACTGTCTTGCTTATGTGCTTGCTTGATTCTGTCTGATAGAGAAGATCTCACTGATACCTGAAACAAAACAGAAGGACATCCTGCACCAACAAATTCTATTCCAATGTTCATCAAATCCTTAACTAAAGGATCATGTTCCAAACACAACATTGTTAATGAAGCATTACTTTTTCGACTCAAAGCATCAGCCACTTTATTTTCTTTTCCCGGATCGTAGTGAATTGTACAATCATAATCCTTGATTAATTCCAGCCATTTCCTCTGTCTCATGTTCAATTATTTCTGAGTTAATATATACTTTAAACTTTTGTGATCAGTATATATTTCACACTTTACTCCATCCAAATGATGCCTCCAAATTTTTAAAGAAATAACAACAACAGCTAATTCCAAATCATGTGTAGGTTAATTTACCTCATTATTTTTCAACTGACGTGAATCATAAGAAATTACCTGATCATTCTGCATAAGGACAGAGCCACGTCCCTTCAACGAAGCATCACTGTATATAACAAACTCACCATTCCTGGAAGGAAGTGCCAAAACTGGAGCATTCACCAATCATCTTTTCAATTCCTGAAAACAATCATCACATTCTTTTGTCCAGATAAACTTAACACCCTTCTGAGTTAGCTTAGTAATTGGACTAGATAACCGTGAAAAATTTCTAACAAACCTTCGTAAATAGCCTGAAAAACCAAGGAAGATACGAATCTCAGTTACATTTGTGGGTCTTGGCCAGTCTTCCACAACTTTTGTTTTGCAGGATCAACAGTTATGCCATCTTTAGAAACAATGTGACCAAGGAAAGAAATTTGTTACATCCAAAACTCACACTTTCTAAATTTTCTATATAGTTTCTTTTCTTTTAAAGTTTGCAAGATAAACCTTAAATTAATTTCCTGCTCCTCTTTACTTTTAGAAAACACCAAAATATCATCAATAAATACAACCAACATTTTGCACCTCAATCAACTGATCCATCACCGGAACAAACTGTTTAGTTCTGATTCTAACCATCTCAGGATACTGATTTCAAAGGTCATTTCCCTCTGTATGCCTTCCCATAAAAGTTAATATGTTTCCTCTATGAAAAAACATTCTTAACATAGAAATAACTTAGGCGAAGCAACATGGTAATCTTTAAATGCTATATCATTTCAATCATACCATAAATTAATTTATAAATTTAACAATTTTCTAACTCCTAAAGTTGTCTAAATCGACCTCTGATACCAACTATAAGGCCTCGGCCTTAAAACTTAATTAATATTGAATTAAATGAATAATTCATATTGAGGATATTTTCAGGATTAGAGTTTTAGAGAATTAGAACATAACTATTTCATCTCAAAAGATTACAAAGTAGACACTTCTACTATGTTTCCATAGAATAAAAAAAACTCTTAAAAAGAAACATGGGTAGTTCCATGTTTTATATAGCATGGCATTCCCATGACCTCATCCTTGACCTTATTCCATATTAAGTCCTATGAAAAACATTTTAAAAAAACTTGGGGTGAGCATAAAAATCTCAGTAAGGTATACACAAGGAATGAAAACTATTAGTTTTTCAAAATCAAGTAAACCGTGTATACATTATCAAAGTTATACTTTCACCTTCATGAAGTAGTAAAAAACTATTCAATGAATAAAATATCATTACTTACCTTTTTGTAACCAAAGTATTACCATAAAACCGATATAAAGAACACATAACATATATAAAGGTAACATGGGACATAATCATACTTAAGTGGAATAACCATACGGTCGACTTCCACACATATCACTTAATGAAGTAGCCATACTGCCAACTTCCATACATACTTAATGGAATAGCCATACGGCCGACTTCCATACCCAATGCATTGGAGGTTATAACGTAACCACCTATCCTGGTATTCACAGCACCACCCGTCATATGGTTTATCACGTAACCACCCATTAAATGTCCAAGTACCATAATAAAATCATAAGACATAAAAAAAAATAATGGAAAGAAACATTTCCACACTTTGATCACAATATATCACTCAATTATATTGACATAAAAAATCTATTATAAAAACCATTTTCAATACCAAAATACATAAAAGAGTATATGGTATTTATTTCATTTAAAAAACGTCATGGCTTGTTGAGGAAGCCAAAGACCAAATAATACTCGCGGCGGTGGAAAAAGTCGTTGTCAATGCGTACTTTAAAAGAAACATTCCTTTTTGTCGTCTTGTAAAACGCTTCGTAGAAAAAGATTCCTTTTGTATAAAAGTAAAATTCAAAGGTGTTTATACACCGTATAAAATAAAGTTGTGTATAAAACAAAATATTCCTCAGTGAAAGGAGATTGAGACGAAGTCCCTTACCTCGGGTCCGACTTGACTCGATCGTTCATTAACATCCTGAATAATAAACTTGAGTTAATTTCTACTTGATTAAGAACCTTTTTAAATTCATTATTCCTTTTATATCACTTATTTCCATGTTATAAACATTATGTAACCATTTATGTTAATAATATTTGTTTTGTCGATATTTGGTTCTTAAGTCGAAAGTGGACTTCTTACAATTACATGTTATTCGTGTGGTCAAAGGTTATTTATATCCAGAATGACATTCCTGATTTGGATATTATATATATCATATATATCTAGCATATACATGTATTTACAATATCACATAATCATTTAGAGCTAAGAAATGAAATGCACCGTTCATGGAGACGGTAAGCCGTACGTACGCATGAACGCTACTTTCATTTCTTTGTCATATTAATGGAATTAAAACTTAATGAGAGGTATGTATATTTTAATTCCAGAATTATATTCATCATTTAGATGTATCATTCATTATATATATCCATTATATAAATGTACTTTTAATAGTACGTTACATTTGGGGATAAGAAATGAAATGCACCGTTCATGGAGACGGTAAGTCGTACGTACGCATGAACACTAATTTCATTTCTATCTCATTATTTAATGGAAAGAAATAATAATTATATAGAGGTATATTATAAATCCTGAATAAAATCATATATAATATTTTTAAATCCATTCTTTATACATCCCACATATGGAATTAATGAATCACATCACTTTGAGGGGGCGGTAGTCCGCACTTCCTTAAATGAAGATATCGCGTTTACCCATAATGGAAACCATAAAGGTATGACCAAAATGAAAAATAAAGAAGATTATGGAAAACATAAACATATTATATATCATATATAAATATAGTGTCATCTTAATGGCCACCTTTTAAGGTGTTAAAATAATGTTGAACAATCATCGTTTCGGGAGGCAGAAATTCACCATCCACGGAAACAGTATGTTCTTTAACCATTAGATGTAGGTGTCTGTAAGTGTAGCTCGAATACTTCTTATACAAACATCCTTGTATATTTAGGATACTGTATTTGTTACAAAAGAAATGAATAAAAATAGTGTAGGGGGTTGGAGAGGCAAAATAAAACAAAAGGACTCAAAAGAAGACATTACCATAAAATCGGGTAACTCTCTTAGATTTGAGCTCAAAGGCTTCCTTGAGAAGACTTCATCCCAAATTGAGGATTAAAGGAGTAAGAGAGGGATGTGGAAAGACGAAATGGGCTGGGTTTGGCCGATCCAAAGGCTTTGGGAATGTGGGTAAGCAGGTAGAGGCGGGGGCCTTCTATAAAATGAGAGGAGGGGCACTCTTGGAAGGTAAAGAAAAGTCACATTATTTTAAAATGGTATTAGGATTTAAGAGGTCCCACATTGATTTGTTTCGAAGATAAGGTGATAAGGGTTCGAAATCCACCCATTCAATAGGTTTTGGACATGTGTAGGTCTTATATTATACATTATTTTTCCATTTTATTTAAATCGTTAAATAATTTAGGTCATCGCTGCATCATAATGATGTCATAAATAATTTAATATATTTAATGTCTAAAAATTATATAAAAAATATAATGATGTAGGAAATCGTTTTATCTTTCTAATGAATATTTATTGTAAAAAATTTGACTTTTATATCCCCATGTAAAAATTGTTTTAGTAAAACACCTCATGTGTGTGTCATTTTTACTTTAACATTAAATTAAAAGTTATTTGTGTCATTTCCCAACCAAAGTGGCACCATGGGGTCCCCAAGTTGACCAATGGCTTGTCTTGGTCGTCCATGACACAACCAATATGGGTAGGACATGTGTCAAGGAATTTTCATTTTATTATAATATCATTTCTGCCTTAAATTGCACTAATTACCTCTAATCGCGATTAAAAACTTAATAAGGTACTATTCACCAAAAAATCATTTTAATTCCATTGAACCACATATTTCTTCTTAATTAAAATCATGTATGTTGGATTTTTTAAATTCAAAACATAGAAGTGGTGAAATTTCATTTAAACGAAAAATCAGTTTTTATAAGTACCACTTAGTGGTTTCACTATTCATCAAAAATTGAAGTTTTTCAGAAAAATACCAAAAATTCACCCTAAGCTATATTTGATATTCCGAATTCAAAAATTAATTCCATTTTACAAAATTCACAACATATAAGTTGCATTAATTAATTTAATAATTAATTCCCACTGTCATGTCAAATAGCGTGTTTTTATGAAACAATAAGTATCAAAAGATTGACACCAGTTTAAGTCTGATTTCAAAGTGAAATTAATTCCAAACACCACTATTGAATTAAATGGTAAAAATATATTCTAATTTCACTTAAAACCCAATTCAATAGATTATCTAATCATCATAATAAGTTATATTAAAAAGAGGTTTTGAATTAAAATACAACATTTTACACTATTCAAAAAAATGAACTTTATCGAAAAAATACCAAAAAATTACACAAAGTAATATTTGATGTCCTGATTCTAAAGAAGAGTTATATTTGGTCCAATAGAATTTATAAGATCGATCAAAACTATATCTAATGACGGTTCGCCGTCAAAATGTGATAAGTGGACCTTTCGTGAAAATTAGAGTATATAAGCCTAAAATTGAATTCTTTTAGTATTTTAATCCATTATCCTTTATTAGATAAATGTAAAAACATTTAACAAACATATATAATCATATTTTTTTAATTTCTATCCATTTCCACCAGTATAATAGCTAGGTGTTAACTAACATTTAAATTAATATTATTTTATTACTAGTGTACAACGTAAGTTTTCAAAGGAACTCATCGTTGCGTATCGAGTACGCTATCGTTCATAGAAACCCCGTTAAAGTAAAATTAATATTTAATTCGTAAATATTAATAAATATAAAAATTATTTATTCTTTATTTACCTGGGATGTTACAGTACCGACCGCCCATGAAGGACCCACTCTTGTCCATCCTCAATCTCTACCTGAACCTTCATAATAGTCTCCACACATTCGACATCCAGCTCTTCGTGGTCGATGATTTGGGAAGGGTCATGCACGTATCTCTTCAGTTGGGAAACATGGAAGACGTCGTGCACCTGATTCAACTAAGGTGGAAGAGCTAAGTAGTATGCCACATTGCCAACTATACTGAGGACCAGAAATGGATCGATGAACCTCGGATATAACATGACACCTCTTCAAAATCACGAAAAACCTCATTTAGATGAGACCCGTAGAAAGACGGGGTCACCATCCTTGAATTCCAGAGTTCTATGTCTCATGTTGGAATAAGAATTATACCAGATCTGTGCATTATTTATCCACTTCTGGATGAGCTACACATTCTCTGTGGTTTCTCATACCATCTCTGGTCCCACTAGTGGGGACTCCCCTGGGACAGTCCAGCACAAAGTTGATCTACATGGTCGCCAGTACAAAGCCTCAAAATGAGTCATCCCAATGGTGGAGTGATAGCTATTCTTGTATGAAAACTCCAACAAATGTATGTGATCCTCCTAGATGTGACCGAAGTCGAGGATACAAGAACACAACAAGTCCTCGAGGGTCTAAATGGTTTACTCAGTCTAGCCATCCATTTGAGGATGGAAGGTGGTGCTCAAACAAAGATGCATCCTGAAAGACTCCTACAACCCCTTATATAGAAGGGTAGTAAAACATGTATCATGATTAAAGACAATAATCATGGGTACTCCATGTATCTGCACAATCTCCTTCACATAGAGGCATCGCATGATCTCTACTGAGCACTTCTCTCTGATCAAATGGAAGTGGGCCGACTTGGTGTGTCGATCGACGATCACCTAAATCGAGTAATGACCCATGCATGTATGCGGATTTCCTATCTTGAAGTCGATGGGTATCCCATCACACTACCACTTTGGGACCTCCAAATTCTAAACCAAGCCAGCTGGTACCTAATGATCTGCCTTCACTTGATGATAAGTGAGGCACAGAGAGACAAAATCTGCTACAACATTCTTTATTCCTGGCCACCAGTGCTATCATTGGATATACTGGTACAACTTTTCCACTTATGGATGTAATTATAGAGGGGATGTGTGAAACTCCCTCATCACATCCTCCTGAAACCACACCAGTACGACGGTACGTCATCTGAAGAGGATAATGTACTCCCCACCTTCATAAAATCTATCATGTGCCTATCCGGTGGATATCTTAGCACGTCGCATCTCACAATCAGCGTCCCCACATTGTGCCTCCCTAACTCACTGAAAAGTAGGAGAGTGACTATAAGAGACTGTAGAAAAGCCACTCCATCTCTATCCATGAAGGATATTTTAAATGCGGCAAGTTGCTCTGTCGCTTCACCTTGCAGTTGAATACAATATCTCTTGCTAAGTGCATCTACTATAATGTTCCCCTTCCTAGATGTATAGACTATCTTGATGTCATATTATTGGAGGAACTCAAGACAACGTCATTGTCTCAGGTTCAAGTCCTTCTGAGAGAATATATATCTAAGACTCTTGTGATCAGAGTACACTATAAATTGCTCTCCCATCATGTAATGTCTCCACATCTTCAATGAGAAGACCACTGCTACTAACTCCATGTCATGGGTAGTTTAGTTCTACTCTTGTTGTGTCAACTGTCGTGAACGATATGTGATCACTGATCTCTCCAGCATCAGGACACATCCATTCCCTATCCTTGAAGCATCACAGTAGATTACATACCCTACACCCTCATTTGGAAGCCTCAACATGGGCACACTATTCAGTCTCCTCCTCAGCTCCTAAAAACCGTGCTGGCATCTCTTCAACCTCACATAGGGTTTCCCCTTCTTCTTCAATGCTAATAGATATGAAGAAACTCTGAAAAAATGTAATGCCCCAACCCTAGTTACCTAGAGTTGGTTCTTTATTACATAACATTGTCATGATCACAAGGAATCATGTCCCGAAGGTCCGTTTAGTTTAGTAGTCTTGCAAAATAGATTACATACATGAATGATACATTACACTTTATATAATACAAAACAACATAAATGATCCTTCATGAATTCCATTATTCCCTTTGACTTAACCATGCATATCAATCACATTACACTTCTTGGAATCCTGGGAAAAATAAAACATAGAAAGAGGTGAGCTCATATGCTTAGTAAAGATAACTATACAGCATAAACTTTTATAAATAATTATAAACATTGAAGGTAATGTATAACTAAAACAAAAGCCTTTTAAACATGAAGTTCAGAATAATATGGACATAATAAAATGAATTAATATCATTTACTTATTCACATGGATATTCTACTAGTCTAATAATCACATTCAATATCACTAACCACTTTCATAATGATGGAATGCATAATTCCAGATTATCATAACCATATAGTCAAAGCCTTGTGCCATGAATACAAATAAGATTTTGTTAAGGCCTTGTTCCAAGACACTAGCTTGTCTCATAAGACCTACCGACGCATCGAGGAGCTATAGAGGGCTCCACCCATCACTTACTAAGTCTAATGCATTCCTCATATGAATAGGTTTAAACAAAACATAAACATTCGTATTAAAACTAGCATATGAAATTTCAATACTTTATCCATAAACCATTAATGGTATAAAACTAACACATCCACAGTAAAAAATATCACCAAACCTTCAATAAAATATGGAATATTTGTATCAACTTCAAACAAGTTTAAAATCCATTATAGGATGTTGACTTAAATGAAATTTATTTGTAAAACTCTTTGTGAGAAATATTTTTTTTTCATAAAAACATTTAAAAGTCACAAAATTTAAAAAGGATGATATGTAAAGATATTTTTTAATAAATGTTTCCCATAACACTTTGAACTTTTCAATTTAATTAAAATTTTAAAATATTCATTTCCATTTAAATAAATACTTAAAACAATTTTGAAAACATGGATATTAATGAGAATGGTTTAGAAGAATAAATCTTTAAAACATTTAAAATGATTTTTTAGTAAAAAGTAACTTAAAATATTCCCTTTGAAAACTATTTTATGAAACATGGACATGGATAATAAATATGTCCAAGAAGATACTTACGTAAAAACAACCTCAGATAATAAAGAGATTGTGAAATTAATCCTTACTAATTGGTTAACTTATGAAACATACACTCCATGAAAGAGGTATCATACATTGAATAGGTAAATAAACCTAAATTAATGTGTATTACACGAAATATATTATTATGGGTAGTATATACACCACACAAAAGGTAATAGTGGCAATATGGTATGAATCTCACCGGAATAAGGAGTGAGATGAAAACCCTTCACCTTGCACTCTCCTTTATCCAGGGGTACATTTAACCTCCTGTATAAAGACCGTAGTATGTTATTAAATTATACCAGAACCATATTAATATTTATGTTATCATAAATTATTCATTTATGTCTCTATACTACCCATATAATAATAATTTCCATGTTAAATTAACATTTCGTGTAATAATCGGTTTCATTATCGTACGTTTTTTAACTTGTTACTCCTGATTGTATCACATAGATCATGATTTAAATACTTCCAGAAGATAAAAATTGATTTATATATCATATATATTTATAATGTAAACATGTATAAAAGACATATATATGAAATGAGAAACACCATTTATGGAGACGGTAGTCCGTACATACGCATAAACACATGTTTCCATTTAATAACATATTGAATGGAACTAAGTGAATAAAATATATGTAAGTACACACACAGAGACATATATATATATATATATCTCCAGTATCATTATTATGTCATATATTACAAACATATTAGTAATATATATTTTTATAATCGTCGATGAATGGTGAATGTGAAAATTAATCTCATCGCGTCGTGGAGACGGTAATCTTTATGTACGCACGACCGGAAATATAATTTCATTAAAGGTGAGGAATTGGTTGGTATATTAATTTTACAGACACAATATCATGTTATTTTCATTTAATATATATATTAATCATCATTATATCTATCCAAATAATAGTGTTGAATAACAAATTACACCACGGCGTGGAGACAGTAAGCCGTACGTACGCACGCATGGTGATATTATCAATCATAAGATGGATTGAATAATTAATATAGTTGTCAAATATTTATAATAACATCACAGTATATATAAAATACTATATTTAGTATTTTATAATGTAAATAAAAAATAATGAAGTAGTGGAAAAAGAATGGAACTTCAAAGAGGGTGGTGAAATCGTTACATATTCTTTGGGTTCTTCCTTTTCATATGATCAAAAGGGCTCCTCAATATGGATTTCTGATCAAAATATGGCATCTATGATAAAGTGAGGGATGTTGGGAGGATATTTGGGCAGGGCTTGGCCAAGCTGAATGATTTTAGTTGTCTTATTTTGAGAGAAGGGGAAGTTTCCTTTTATAAGAGGGGTCAGGGTCACTTTAGGAAAAGATTAAAGTATTAATTTATTATACAATAATCTTCAGTTTATAATGGTTACAAATGAATTTATATCGATCCTTAGGTGGTTATGGGTCGAAATCCATTAAACCAATAGGTTTTATACATGTTTAGGTTACCATTTTAACCTTATCATTTAGATTTAACTCTTAGTTAAATAGTTTAACTTTTTCCATGTCTTCTTGTATTTTTATTCTTTATGGTTAATAAACATACTCTAAACATCCAAGAGAATATCATGTGGCTCATTAATGACATATATAATATTATTTAAGCTGTTTGGATGAACCTTACATTTTTAGGAATATTATATCAACCAATAATATAAAATTTGTTTTAAATATTAATTTATGTCTATTTTGACACTATTTGGTATTTTTTTTGTGAGTGTCATCAAAACTTGATTACTTCAAAACAGATACATTTAATCATCCCTAACATGTCATAGTCCCATAGAAAATTCGTTTATTTAATAAAAAAATTGAAATTATATTTATTTTAATATTTATAATACCATTTATTTGATTCATTCATTAATAATGTAATTACTGCATCATCATTGTGTCATAAATATATTTATTTATTTAACGTCTAAAAATTATAAATAAAATACCATTATTTATGAAATCTTTTTTATCTTTCTAATTAATATTTATAGTCGAATTTATCTTATGTATATCTCTATATTAAAAATGGTTTAGTTAATAAACCTTGAATTTAACACTTTAAACTCTTCATTAAATTAAATAATATCAAATGCCCTAATCTAATCCAAGTGGGCCTAAAGGGTCATATTTTATTTCTAAGGTTGTTTTGGGTCGAATTACATATATCCAATAGTATTAGGACATGTGTTAGGGTAATAATAATATCATTTTTACCCTTAATTACCCTATTTACTTTTAACCATGTTAAATAAAAGATAAAGTTACTATTCACCAAAAAATATTTTAATCTTATTGAACCACATTTTTATATTTTATATTAACCATGAATCTCAGATTTTTGATATTCAACAATCAAAAGTGGTAAAATTATGTTTAATGTGAATTTACAAATTCTCCTAGGAGGTGGGTAAAAGACGAAGAAAAGTTCAATAAAATTTTTATTTATCTAAAATTATTATAAACTAACTCTAATAAATTACATTTCACATATATAGGTATTATGTATCTATTTGAACCTAAAATAAATTTAAATAAATTAACTTTTTATTTAAATAAAACTTCGGTTTTAAACTATAACTCAGTGTTTTTCACTATTCATCAAAAATTAAAAGTTTTCATAAAAATTCCAAAAATTTATGCTAATATAATTTTGATATTCAAAATTAAATAATGAAGTCTATTTTATCCAATTAATAACATAGAAGTTTCATTTATTAATTTAAAATCAATTACCGCTGTCAAAACCAAAAGGCGTATTTTTAAGAAATAATAACTATGAAAAGTTTGACACTTGTTTATGTCCAATTTCAATGTGAAATTACATAAAATGACCATCATTGGGTTAAATGGTAAAAATATAATCTATTTATACTTTCAAAACATTAATGTATATAATTTAACACAATAAATTATTTTTATTAAAAAAGTTGTTTTCCGTTAAAATATAGTATTTTTCACTATTTACCCAAATATGAAAGTTTTCAGGAAAACACAAAAACATTATTGAAAATAAATTCTAATGTCCCGATTCTAAAGAAGATGTTTATTTGTAAAATTGATTATATAAAAGTTTCAAATATTGAATTTAAAAATGCTTCACCATAAAATGGCGGTAAAATTGCATTTTTTGAAAAATACTTTCTTTAACTGAAAAAATGTATTTGTTCTTACATTATGTATAATAAACTCATAATTTGGATTCCAAAATAATAAGTATTATTTAAAGTTCAAAATTAAGTTAATACTATTCATAACCGCTTTTGAACGGCTAGATTGGTAATTCATGGTGCTCTAGAACTCGATGTTGTGTGTAGTACAAGTTATTGAATTACATTGAAGAAATAATGTACTAAGAAATCATTGGGTGTTACATTCTTCCATCCTTCAATAAATTGTGTCCTCACAATTTGATATTATTTTTTGAAAGGAAATGTTTGAAAATAGAAAATAACTTAGGGGAAAACCACATTGGAAATTAGGTTTATAAAATTTAGTCTTAATAAGATGAAAAGGGAAATGAAAGGGTCACCACCAAATTATGATCTCGATTAGAAGAACATTGGTGAAAATTAGAGACATATAATTGGAGGAAAAACATAAATATTTTATAGGTAGTGATTGAGGTCATCAATCAAAAACAAGTATAAAATTGAGGGCCTTAAATTCAACGATCTATAATGATTTAAAATACCATCAGTTTAACAAAGAATATGGAATTAGGATAACACATTTTTGGTTTTAAGATCCCTTCACTAAAGCATATGAATTAATTTCTTCATATAATAAGAGAAGATGAAAAATATATACTTGACAAGTAGAGTCCCATCCTTTAACTAATTTCTACAAAAAACTCATCTTTCACTCTATAAGATAATATAACATAAAAATAATATTCTATTTATTCTATTCATATAGTGTTCTAAAAAAATTAATTTATAATTCATCTACAAGGCTTTTTTTAAAATAATACATTATTCAATCCAGGACATCACGTAGGCAAGTGGTAGGTGATAGACCCTTTTCGCGCTTCGGTTTTAGTTCCAAGTCTCATGGCCTTACCAGACGCGACGGGTTTTCGCCTGACCTCCAGGTTATCCTTTTATGGAAATCCAAAAATAATCACAAACTAGAATTATCCAAAATACATCTGTCCAAACTCACAGCCCAAAATTTATAAGTAAGTTAAACACAATTAAGATTATTTTTTCCACGTAATAACATGTGAACACCTTCATCATGTATTCTTTTAAAACACTACAATATCTTGAATTTCCATAAAACCTTATTGATTACATTCATGATCATTTATTATTTATAGAATACTAGATACACTACTTCTATCCAAAAATATTGTAAACTCCAATAAATATGGAATATACAAATCATTAATTAGTTTTAACATAGTCAAGAATATCCTATATAATTTATCCAAATCAATCATATATTATTCCAAAATCACTACCTCATTATCAAAACCATATGATGGTTTTTCTTTCTCTCAACCATATATTTTCCAATAAATTTAATCTGCTATTGAGTCACTTTTCTTGGTTCCACAAAATGTGAAGTCTTTAATTAAATAGTACTAGAGTACAATCCTTTTATACTCTACTATTATTATGAACAGTGCATTGTTGATACAACACTCAAATGACATAATTCTCTAATAACAACATAATAACTCTAATCCTTCATCATCATCTGTGGTAGTATCATAACTTGATTATTCTCTAATAGCATCATTTCGGGCATAAACAGATTATTGGGAAATTGGTCTGTGTAGTTTCCCAACTCCTTTTTAATGAAGCATTGTATATTTAAAACATTTTTCCTACCCTTGTAGTCGCATAAATGGTGTCCTTCTTCTCCACACTTATATAAAACTCACATTCCCTTCAAGTAAGTTCTAGGGTGTTTCTTCCAACAATTATCACATATGGGAAAATTGATCTTTTCCCTCCTCACATTATCCAACTTTCTCTATTCTATCCTTTTCTTCTCTTTCTTCCCTTCAAAGCCATAGGACATAGAGAATTATTTACTTATCTTATTAACAAATGATAATATTTATTCATATGTTGAGAATACATGGGAGATTATTTATCTTCTAAATTTTGGCTTAATACCGTGAAAGATATGATCCTTCTTACTCTTTCAATCATACGTATTGCTGGAATTCATATTCCTTCTACTGGGCACCATTTCTATACAATAGAATAAACTAGGTTAGTTTCTGAATTTCTATGAATAATTACAAACTTATAAAATACCTAATGTAAATTTAAAGGTTTATAGATATAATCCATAATCATAAAGATGTTTTCATTTAGGAAGTATATACTCATAAACCCTTCATAATGATTTGTAATTAAAATGTGAATTATTCTATGCATATCCCTCGTGAGTGTCGTAACCAAGAGTGGAACAGGGCCTGTTGTCATGCACCAGATCCCATTAGATTCTATCTCAAAGCAGAGTTTTCGGGTTTTAACCCTAGGTATATCTGTGCTAGAGCCACCTCTACCTTCTTTTATCCAGACATGGATGTATTTTCATGGAAAACTCACATAACCTTTAAATTACCAAAATTCTAGGAAGTTCTTCTATACTAATCTTCAAAATATATCTTATGGTAATGTGCCTTAATCAGATTTTATCTAAATCTAGTTTCCAAGGTTTGTTCTAAACTTCCTCTGATTCCAACTGTAACGCCCCGACCCTCGTTACCAAGAGTCAGTGCATTATTACATAACATTGGGATGATTTCATGGAATCATTTCCCGAAGGACCATTAAGTTTAAGAGTCTTGGAAAATAGATTATATACATGAATGTTACATTACACTTTATAACATACAAAAAACACAAAATAATACTTTTTGAATACCATTATTCCCTTTTCCCTAACGCTACATATCATTCCCAATACACTTCTTGGAATCATGGGAAAAATAAAACATATAAAGGGGTGATCTCAGATGCTCAGTAAGGATAACAATACAGTGGAAACATTCACAAATAAGTATAAACATTTAAGGCAATGTATAAATAAAACAAAAGCCTTTTAAACATGAACTTCGGAATAAAATCAAAGAAATAAAATGAAGTAATTCAATTTACTTATTCACATGTATATTCTACTATTCGAATAATCACATGGAATATCACAAACCACTTTCATAATGATGGAATGCGTAATGTCAGATTATCATAACCACATAGTCAAGGCATTGTGCCAAGACTACAAATAAGATTTTGTCAATGCCTTGTTCCAAGATAATAGTTTGTCTCATGAGACCTACCGATTCATCGAGGATCTATAGCGGTCTCCACCCATCACATTCTAGGTCCAATTCATTCCTCATATCAACATATTTAAACATAACAAAATCATTCATATAAAAACTATCATACGAAATGTCAATAATTTATCCATAAATCATGAATGGAATAAAAATAACATATTCATAGACAAACATATCATCAAACCTTCATTACAATATGGATGATTTGTATCAACTTCAAACATGTTTAAAATCCATCAAAGGATGTTGACATAAATGAAAATTATTTATAAAAAACATTGAGAGAAATATTTTATTTCATGAAAAAATTAAAAAGTCACACAATTTAAAAATGAAGACATTTAAAGACATTATAGAATCAAAGTTTCACAAACCACGTTGAAATGTTTCAAAGTAATTAACATTTTAAAACATTCATGTCCATTTAAATAAATTCTTAAAAACAATTTGAAAACATTGACATTAATGAGAATGGTTTAGAAGAATAAATATTTAAAACATTTAAAATGATGTTTTAGTAAAAAATAACTTAAGCTAATCCCTTTGAAAAATATTTTATGATACTTATACATGGATAATAAATATTTCCTATTAGATACTTATGTTAAAACAACCTCGGATAATAAAGAGATTGTGAAATTAACTGTTACCAGTTTGGTAACTTAAGAAACATACACCCCATGAAAGAGGTATCATACAATGAATATGTAAATACACATAAATTAAATTGCATTGCACAAATAATAAAATTATGGTTAGTAAATACACCACACAAAAGGTATTAGTGGAAATATGGTACAAATCTCATGGGAATAAGAAGTGAGATGAAAAACCCTTACTTTGCACTTTCCATTAGTCGAGGTTACATTTAACCTCTTGTATAAACATTGTAGTATGTTATTAAATTATAATAGAACCATATTAATATTTATGATATCATACATTAATCATTTATAACTTTATTCTTCCCATATATTTATAATTTCCATGTTAAATTAACAATTTGGGTAATAATCGCTTTCTTTATCACACGTGTTTTAACTTGTTACTCTTGATATATCAGTTATATCATAATTTAAATACTTCTAGAATATAAAACAAGATTTATATATCATATATATTTTGAATATAATTATGTATAATAAACATATATATCAATTGGAAAACACCATTTATGGAGACGGTATTTCGTACGTACGCATAACCGCTGTTTCTGTTTTCATAACATATTGAACGAAACATCATGAATAAAATATATCTAAGTACATATATATATATATATATAAATATATATAAATATATATATATATCCAGTACCAATATTATTTCACATATTACAAACATATTAGTAATATATATTTTTATAATCATCGATGAATGGTGATTGTGGAAATTAATCTCATCGCGTCGTGGAGATGGTAATGCGTACATACGCACGAGCGACAATATCATTTTATAAAGGTGTGGAATTGGATTTTATATTAATTTTACATATACATTATCATGTAATTTTCATTTTATATACATATTACTCATCATTATATCCATCCAAATAACATAGTGTTGAATAACAAATTACACCACAACGTAGAGACGGTAAGCTGTAAGTACGCACGCATGGTGGCATTATCATTCATAAGATGGATATAATAATGAATATATTTGTGAAATATTTATAATAAAATTATAGTATATAGAATATATTGGATTTATAATTTTAGAATGAAAATAATAAATAAATAAGAAGTAAAAGAAGAAAGGAACTTGAAAGAGGGTGGTGAAATCATTACCTCTTCTTCGGGTTCATCCTTTTGATTTGATCAAAAGGGCTCTACATGTTGGATTTATAATCAAAATAAGGCCTCTAGGATAAAGTGATGGAAGATGGGAGGATATTTGGGTAGGTTTTGGCCAAGATAAAGGGATTTTGAGTTGTGAGTTTGAGATAAGGTGAAGTTCCCTTTTATAAGAGGGGTGAGGGTCACTTTTGGAAAAGATTAAAGTATGAATTTATTATACAATCATAATAGGTTTATAATGATTCAAAATGAATTTATTTAGATCCTTAGGTGGTTTTGGGTTGAAATACTTTCGACCAATATGTTTTAGACAAGTTTAGGTTACCAATTTAACCATATCATTTAGATTTAACTCTTAGTTAAATAGTATAACTTTTACCGTGTCTTCTTCTATTCTTACGATATATGGTTAATAAACATATACTAAAAATACATGAGAACCTCAAGTGTCTCATTAATGACATATCTGATATTATTTATGCTCATTGTATGAACATTACAATTTTAGGAATATTATGTCAACCAATAATATAATAATTGTTTTAAATATTAATTTATATAAATTTTGACACTATTTGGTATTCGGTTTTTGTGAAAGTAATCACAACATGATTACTTCTATAAAGATACATTAAATCAGCCCTAACATGTCATAGTAGCGATGAAAATTCATTTATTTCACAAAAACATTGAAATTATATTTATTTTAATATTTATAATACCATTTATTTTATTCTTTCATTAATAAGGTAATTATTTCATAATCATTGTGTCATAAATAAATTTAACTATATAATGTTTAAAAATTATAAATAAAATACAATTATGAAGAAAATATTCTTATCTTTCTAATGAATATTTATAGGAGAATATATCTTGTGTATAACCTTATATTAAAAATGGATTATTTAATACACTTTGAATTTATCACTTTTAACTCTTCTTTATATTACATAATAATAAATATCCTAATCTAATAAAATTGGACCTAAAGGTTCATATATTATTTATATGGTTTTGTTTGGTAGAATTAGACTTATCCAATATAATTATGACATGTGTTTGGGTAATAATAATATCATTTTTACCCTTAATTACCCTATTTATTTTTAACCGTGGTAAATAAAAGTAAAAAGTTACTATTCAGAAAAAAAATATTTTTATATAATTGTCCCACATTTTACTCCTTGATATTAACCGTGTCTCTCATATTTTATAAATTCAACTCAAAAAAGAGTTAATATTATTTTTTATGTGAATTTACTAATTCTACTATGAGGTCGGTAAAAGACGGTGAAAAGTTCAATAAAATTTTTAAATATCTAAAATTATTATAAATAGAATCTAATAAATTACATTGATCTTATATAGGTATTTGGAATATATTTTGACCTAAAATAAATTTAAATAAAATAAATAATTATTTAAATAAATGTTCGGTTTTAAACTATAACTCTGTGTTTTTCACTAATCATCAAAAATTAAAAGCATTCAGAAAAATTAAAAAAATTACCCTAAGCTAAATTTTATATTCTGAATTCAATAATGAATTCTATTTTACCAAATTAATAACATAGAAGTTGAATTTATTAATTTAAAATAAATTCCCACTATCAAAACCAAAAGGCGTATTTTTAAGTAATACTAACTATCAAAAGATTGACACTTGTTTATGTCCAATTTCAAAGTGAAATTACTTACAATGACCATCATTGGATTAAATGGTAAAAATATAATCTATTTATACTTCCAAACCATTAAAATATATAATTTAACACTATAAATTATTTTTATTAAAAAATTGGTTTTCAGTTAAAATATATTATTTTTCACTATTCAACCATATATGAATGTTATCAGAAAAACACAAAAACATTATTGAAAATAAATTCTAATGTCCAGGTTCTAAAGAATATGTTTATTTGTTAAATTTAATATATAAAAGATTCAAATATTTAATTTAAAAATGATTCTCCATAAAATGATGGTAAAATTGCATTTTTTTAAAAATACTTCTTTTAACTAAAAAAAAATGTATTTGTCATTATGTATAATAAACTCATAATTTGAATTCTAAAATTATAAGTATTATATAAAGTTCAAAATTAAGTTAATATTATTCACAACTGCCTTTTTACGGGTAGTTTGGTAAGTCATGATGCACTAGAACTTCATGTTGTGTGTAGTGGAAGCTATTAAATTACTTTGAAAAAATAACGTACTAAGAAATATTTTGGTGTTACATTCTTCCCTCCTTCAATAAATTGAGTCATCACAATTTGATATTATTTTTTTAAAATAAAATTTAAAAAAAAAATAACTTAGGGAAAACCCACATTGGAAATTAGGTTAATAATATTTAGTCTTAATAAGAGGAAAAGGGAAATTAAAGGGTCCCCACCAAATTATGATCTTGATTTGAAAAACATTGGTGGAAATTAGAGACATTTAATTGGACGAAAAAATGTAAATATTTTATAGGTAGTGATTGAGGTCATCAATTATAAACAAGTGTAAACATGAGCCCCTTAAATTCATCAATCGATAATGATTTAAAATACAATAAATTTAACAAAGAATATGGCATTAGGAAAAAACATTTTTGGTTTTAAGATCCCTTCACTAAAGTATAAGAATTAATTTCTTCATATAATAAGAGAAGAAGAAAAATATTTACTTGACAAGTAGAGTCCCATCTTTTGACTAATTTCTACCAAAACCTCATTTTCACTGTAAAAGATAATAGAACATAAAAATTATATTCTATTTATTCTATTCATATAGGGTTCAAAAAAATGATTTTATAATTCATCTACAAGACTTTTTTTAAAATACTACATTATTCAATAAAGGACATCACGTAGTCCAGTGGTAGGTGATACACTCTTTTCGCCCTTCGGTTGCGGCTTCAAGTCTCAGGGCCTTGCCGGACACGACGGGTTTCCACCCATCCTCTGTGATATCCTTTTATGGCAATCCAAATGTAATCTCAAACTAGAATTATCCAAAATACTTCTGTCCAAAATTACAATCCAAAATTTATAAGGAAGGTAAACACAATGAAGATCCTTTTTGCAACGTAATGACATGTGAACACCTTCATCATGTATTCTTTTAAAACACTAGAATATCCTGAATTACTATAAAACCATATTGATTGTATTCATGATCACTTATTCTTTATATAATATTGGATATAATTCTTCTATCCAAAAATTTTGAAAACTCCAACAAAGATGGAATATACAAGTCATTAATTAGTTTCAAGGTAGTCAAGAATATCCAATATAATTTATCAAAATCAATCATGTATTCTTTCAAAATCACTACCTCGGTATCAGAACCATTTTATGGTTTATCTTTCTCTCAACCATATATTTTCCAAAAAAAATTAACCTGATATTGAGTCACGTTTCTTGGTTCCACACAATCTGATGTCCTTAATGAAATAGTACTAGAGTACCATCCTTATATACTCTATTAATATTATAACCTGTGCCTTGTTGATACGACACTCAAATGACATAATTCTCTAATAACAACATAAAACTCTAGTCATTCATCCTTATCTGTGGTAGTCTCATAACATGATTATTCTCCAATAGCATCATTTGGGGCATTAACTGATGATTTGGACATTGGTCTGTGTAGTGTCCCAACTCCTTGTTGAAGAAGAATTGTACATTTAAAACCGTTTTCTTACCCTTGCTTTCAGGAAAATGTTTTCCTTTTTATCCACACTTATAAAAAACTCCCATTCCCTTCCGGAAAGTTCCAGGGTTTTTTTTCCCACAGTTATCACATATGGGAAAATTCTTCTTATCCCTCTTCCCTTTATCCAACTTTCTCTCTTCCATCCTTTTCTTCTGTTGCTTCCCATCAAAGCCATAGGACTCAGAGAAGTATTTACATATCTTATTAACACATGATACTATTTATTCATATTTTGAGAATACATGGGACACTATTTCTCTTCTAAATGTTGGATTAATACCGTGAAAGATATGATCCTTCTTACTCTTTGAATCATACGTATTGATGGAATTCAGATTCCTTCTACTGGGTGCCATTTCTATACAATATCATAAACTAGGTTAGTTTATGAATTTCAATAAATAATTCCAAACATGTAAAATACCTAACATAAATTTAAAGGTTTATATATATAATCCATAATCATAAAGATGTTTTCTTTTAGGAAGTATATACTCATAAACCCTTCATAATGATTTGTAAAGAAAATGTGAATTACCTTAAGCATATCCCCCAGGAGTGTCATAACCATTATTAGAACAAGGCCTATTGTCATGCAGCAGTTCCCATTCGAGTCTAGATCAAAGAGGAGTTTTCGGGTTTTACCCCTAGGCACATATGTGCCAGAGCCACCTCTTCCTTCTCGTATCCAGACATGGATGTATTTTCTTGGAAAACACACAGAACCTTTACATTACAAAAATTCTAGGAATTTCTTCTATATTAATCTTCAAAGTCTATCTTATGGTAATGTTATCTAATTAGATTTTATCTAAATCTAGTTTCCAAGGTTTTTTCTAAACTTCATCTGATACCAATTGTAACGCCCCGACCCTCGTTACCCTGAGTCGGTGCATTATTGCATAACATTGGCATGATTGCAAGGAATCAAGTCCCGAAGGACCATTCAGTCTAACATTCATGGAATATTGATTACATACATGAATATTACATTACAATTTATAACATAAAAAAACATTAAATAATACTTTTTGAATGCCATTATTCTCTGTGCCTAAACCCTACGTATCATTCACAATACACTTCTTGGAATCCTGGGAAAAATAAAACATAGAAGAGGTGAGCTCAGATGCTCATTAAGGATAAAAATACATTGGAAACTATCACAAATAACTATAAATATTTAAGGAAATGTATAAATAAAACAAAAGCCTTTTAAACATGAACATCAAAATAAAATGGAAGAGATAAAATGAAGTATTGACATTTAATTATTCACATAGATATTGTACTAGTCGAATAATCACAAGCAAATATCACTAACCACTTTCATAATGATGGAATTCATAATGTCAGACTATCATAACCACATAGTCAAGGCCTTGTTCCATGACTATAAATAAGATTTTTACAAGTCCTTGTGCCAAGACACTATTTTCTCTCATGATACCTACCAATGAATCGAGGAGCTATAGCGGGCTCCACCCATCACTTACTAGGAACAATGCATTCCTCATATGAACAGGTTTAAACATAGCATAAAAATTCGTATTAAAAATAGCAAACGAAATGTCAATACTTTATCCATAAACCATGAATGGAATAAAAATAACGCATCCATAGTCAAACATATCATAAAACCTTCAATACAATATGGATGATTTGTATCAACTTCAAACAAGTTTAATATCCATCAAAGGATGTTGACATAAATGAAAATTATTTGTAAAAATCTTTGAGAGAAATATCTTTTTTTCAGGACAAAATTTAAAAGTCACAAAAATTAAAAATGAATAAATTTAAATAAATTATTGAATCAAAGTTTCCCATACCATGTTGAAACGTTTCAATGTAATTAACATTTTAAAACATTCATGTCCATTTAAATAAATTCTTAAAAACAATTTGAAAACATGGACATTAATGAGAATGGTTTAGAAGAATAATTATTTAAAACATTTAAAATGATGTTTTAGTAAAAAAAATACCTTAAAAGAATACCTTTTAAAACTATTTTATGATACTTGTACATGGATAATAAATATTTCCTTGTAGATACGTATGTTAAACCATATATAATAAAGAGATTGTGAAATTAACCATTACCAGTTTGGTAACATACAAAACATACACCCCATGAAAGAGGTATCTTACAATAAATATGTAAATATAAATAAATTAAAGTGTATTATTCAAATAATACAATTATGGAAAGTACATACACCACACAAATGGTAATAGTGGAAATATGGTACAAATCTCACGGGAATAAGGAGTGAGATGAAAACCCCTTACCATGAACTTTCCTTTAGTCGAGGGTACATTTAACCTCATGTATGAACACGCTAGTATGTTATTAAATAATAATATAACCATATTAATTTATAATATATCATACATTATTAATTTATGACTTTATACTACCCATTTAATAATAATTTCCATTTTAAATTAACATTTCGGGTAATAATCACTTTCTTTATCGTACGTGTTTTAACTTGTTACTCTTGATGTATCACATATACCATAATTTAAATATTTCTAGAATATAAAACATTATTTATATATCATATATATTTAGAATATAAATATTTATAATATACATATATATGAAATGGAAAACACCGTTTATGGAGACAGTATTCCGTACGTACGCATAAACGATGTTTCTGTTTTCATAATGTATTGAACAAAACGTAGTGAATAAAATATATGTAATTACACATATATATAAATATATATAAATATATATATCTCCAGTATAAATATTGTTTCATATATTACAAACATATTATTAATAAATATTTTTATAATCGTCGATGAATGGTGAATGTGGAAATTAATCTCATCACATCGTGGAGATGGTAATGCGTACGTACGCATGAGAGACATTATCATTTTATAAAGGTGTGTAATTGGATGTTATATTAATTTCACATATACGTATCATTTTATTTTCATTTTATATTCATATTACTCATCATTATATCCGTCCAAATAACATAGTGTTGAATAACAAATCACACCACGGCGTGGAGACGGTAAGCCGAACGTACGCATCTATAGTGACATTATCATTCATAAGATGGATAGAATAATTAATATAGATGTAAAATATTTATAATAAAATCATATTTTATATAATATACTAGAGTTATAATTTTTATAATGGAAATATCAAATAAATATGAAGTAAAAGAAGAAAGGAACATTAAAGAGGTTAGTGAAATCGTTAACTCTTCTTCGGGTTCTTCTTTTTTATTTTACCAAAATGGCTCTACAATTTGGCTTTCTAATCAAACTAAGGCCTCTAGGATAAAGTGATGGAATATGGTAGGATATTTTGGCAGGTTTTGGCCAAGAGAAATGGATTTCGAGTTGTGATTTTGAGATAAGGGGAAGTTCTCTTTTATAAGAGGGGTGAGGGTCACTTTAGGAAAAGATTAAAGTATTAATTTATTATACAATCATAATCAATTTATAATGTTTCAAAATGAATTTATTTAGATCATTAGGTGGTTATGGGTCTAAATCCTGTAGACCAATATGTTTTAGAAATGTTTAGGTTACCATTTTAACATTATCATTTAGATTTAACTCTTAGTTAAATAGTTTAACTTTTGTCGTGTCTTCTTGTATTCTTATGATATATGGTTAATAAACATATTATAGACAACCAAGAGAACCTCAAGTGTCACATTAATGACATATCTAATATTATTAATGCTCCTTGGCTGAACATTACATTTTTAAGAATATTATATCAACCAATAATATAATATTTGTTTTAAATATTAATTTATGTCGATTTGAAACTATTTGGTATTTTGTTTTTGTGAAAGTCATGACAACTTGATTACTTCGATAAAGATAAATTTAATAAGACCTAACATGTCATATTCACCTTGAAAATTCTTGGATTTCATAAAAACATAGAAATTATATTTATTTTAATAGTTATCATACCATTTATTTGATTCTTTCATTAATAAGGTAATTACTGCATCATCATTGTGCCATAAATTAATTTAACTATATAATTTTTAAATATTCTAAATAAAATACAATGATGAAGGAAATATTTTTATATTTCTAATGAATATTTATAGTCGAATTTATCTTATGTATAACCCTATATTAAAAATGGATTATTTAATACACTTTGAATTTAACACTTTTAACTCTTCTTTAAATTACACAACAATAAATGTATTAATCGAATCCATGTGAACCTAAAGGGTCATATATTATTTCTAATGTTGTTTTTGTTAGAATAAAACTTATCCAACAGAATTAGAACATGTGTTGGGGTAATAATAATATCATTTTTACCCTTAATTACCGTATTTACTTTTAATTGTGGTAAATAAAAGTAAAAAGTTACTATTCAACAAAAATTATTTTTATCGTATTGAACCACATTTTACGCCTTGATATTAGTCGTGTCTCTCGTATTTTCGAAATTCAACTCACAGAAGTGGTAAAATTTTGTTTTATGTGAATTTACTAATTCTACTAGGAGGAGGGTAAAAGACGGTGAAAAGTTCAATAATATTTTTAAATATCTAAAATTATTATAAACTGACTCTAATAAATTACATTGAACTTATATAGGTATTAGGTATATATTTTGACCTAAAATCAATTTATGTACAATAAATAATTATTTAAATAAATTTTCGGTTTGAAACTATAACCTAGTGTTTTTCACTATTCATCAAAAATTAAAAGTTTTCAGAAAAATAAAAAAATTCACATAAGCTAATTTTGATATTAAAAATTCAATAATGAAGTCTATTTTACTAAATTAAAAAAAATATAAGTAGCATTTTTTAATTTAAAATTAATTCCCGCTCTCAAAACCAAAAGGCATATTTTTAAGAAATAATAACTATCAAAAGTTTGACAATTGTTTATGTCCAATTTCAAAGTAAAATTACATACAATGACCATCATTGTATTTAATAGTAAAAATATAATTTATTTATACTTGAAAACCATTAAAATGTATAATTTAACATTATAAATTCTTTTGATTAAAAAAGTTCTTTTCAGTTTAAATATAGTATTTTTCACTATTCACCAAAATATGAAAGTTATAAGAAAAACACCAAAACATTATTGAAACTAAATTCTTATGTCCCAATTCTAAAGAAGATGTTTATTTTGTCAAAATGAGTATATAAAAGTTTCAAATCTTGTATTTAAAAAGGATTCTCCATAAAAAGGTGGTAAAATTGCATTTTTTACAAAATATTTCTTTTATATGAAAAAATGTATTTGTTCTTACATTTTGTCTAAGAAACTCATAATATGGATTCTAAAATTATATGTATTATATAATGTTAAAATTTATTTAATACTATTCATAACCACTTTTGAACGGCTAGTTTTGTAATTCATGGTGTGCTAGAACTCGGTGTTGCGTGTAGTGAAAGATATGGAATTACATTGAAAAATAGCATACTATGAAAACTTGGGTTGTTACAAGAAATATATCACAAACCTCAGGTAGTATCCAGGTAAACCCAAAAAACTCTGTACCTCCGTCACACTTTTGGGTGGCTCCCAAGCATGTACCACCACATTCTTTACTAGATACAATGCAACTCCTGCCTCCGATATGACATGTCCTAGAAATCACACCTCTCAGATCCAGAACTGGCACTTATTGAGATTACCATAATGCAGGTTCTCTCGGAGTGTGTCCATTACTACCATCAAATGATGAGCATGATCCTCCTTAGTAGTCGAGTAGATCAAAATTTCTTCTATGAAGACAATAACAATGAGTTTAAGGTATTGGTGAAAGATCATGTTCATTCATCCCATGAACACTACTGGAGTGTTGGTCATGCCAAATGGCATAACGAAGAACACATAATGGTCATACCGACATCTGAAATCCATCTTCTCCACAACTTCATCTTGTACTCTGAGCTGGTGATAGCCTGATCAGAGGTCTATCTTCGAGAACCACAGTGATCCTTTTAGCTTATCAAAGAGGTCATCAATCCTCGGGAGTGGGTAATTGATCTTCACGATCACATGATTCAATCAACGATACTCGACACAAAGACTCAATCTCTCATCCACCTTCTTGGCGATAAAATCGGGGCTTCCCAAGGAGAAACACTAGGCCGAATGAAACGTATCCCCTGTAATTCCTCAAGCAGTACCCACAGCTCACGAAGAAACACGGGGGCCGTTCGATATGTTGGTGTAGATATCACTGTTGTTCTGGAGTACAAGTCAATGTAAAATTCCACCTATCTGCGAGGAGGTTGACCTGAAAGATCATCAGGGAAGACATCCATGTACTGGTCCACTACTACAGGATATCTCGAACCCTTCACATCAACCGCTCTTAGGGTAAGGCTAGCCATCTTATGAGTGGTCATCTGCACCCTCTTTCGGCTAAGTCCATAATGTGCTGCAAAGGCTACCTTCTCACCATTGAAGGTAAAACTGGTCTCATCCATGCAGACACACTACACATTGCGCCTAATACTATCAATCTATGTATGAACTATATATAACTAGTCCATGCTAAAGATGACATTGTAAGGCCTCAACGACGCTAGTAAGATATCCCAGCCAAAGCTCTCGCCTCCTAGAGTAAGCTCACACTGCAAGAACCATTGTGTAATCATAAAATCCCTTTCTATAAGAGTCTCTAGTAGTAAGGATTGATCCGATGGATCTATCAGAATTTCCGTGCTCCAAACGAGGTCAGTGTCAATAAAATAATGACTAGAACATGGGTATATAAGTACTACTACATAGGTGGAGTAGACAAAGATCATAGATCGTATCATCTCCGTAGCACCACGATCATTGGCCTCAGGTGCCTGGAGCTGGGCTCTCCCTTATCCACCTTCTCCTTATGGTCATGGTGGACCTCCTGGTGGTGGTGGGGGTAACATCTCAAATCATCATCCACAGGCAGTTGCACGACCAGCTCCTCTGCCATGCCCACCTACTCCTTGCGGACCTCCTCTGTAGAATATTTGTCTCTGTCTAGGCGGTCCTTTGATAGTCTACTTATCATCCGTACGGCGGGTCGGACTGTCACGAGCCATGTGACCCTACCCGCTGTATGCGTAACACTGCCAGCACCTAGCATTACTGGCTCTACCTCATGTTCCACGCACTACCGACCCCGAATCATGCGGTCGTTCATCAGTTTTTATGGTCCTATTGGAAAAATATGACATAAGTCTGCATCAACCTGCAGATGACTCAGCTATGTGATGACAAGTGGTGCGTCATGCTGATGTTGACTCCTTAACATGGAATTTCTTCACTAAAAGGGCTCGTTCTAACACCCATGCCCATGTCAGGATACTGAGTGAGATCATCAAAGCCCTGATCTCTTGCATGAGTGCCTTCTCGAAGGTCCATGCCTTTAATAATGGGTCCATGTCCATATCAGTGGAGTAGCGTAAGAGGTCAGTGATCCTTGTTGAGTACTGAGCCACAATCATGTTGCCCTGCTACAGATGAAGAAGCTCATGTATGTGCACTGGGTGAAGAGTCTCTTGAAAATTCTATGCCTGAAGTAGGCTCTCGAATTCTTCCCAGAGAAGCATCACCTCCTCATGAACATGGAGCATCAAGCTCCACCATCTACATGTTTCTTCCTGTAAGAGACTGACAACAAGGATCACCATGAGATCAGCTGGTTTCCGTACCAGTCAAAAGACTCTCACTACAACCTCTAGCCAATCCTCAGCCGCATGTGGGTCTGTCTCTCCCCTAAACTAGGGTGGAATCTGGCATAGGAACTCATGCAGTGTTCTCAAGCGGCATGCACCCTATGCTGCTGGGGATGGTGGCATCAGTGGACCAATGGGAAATGGTACCACTTGTCCCTCCGCTAGTGATTCTACTAGAAGAGGGCCATGCACTGAGGCCTCGTTGCTCGGTGGGCTATCAGTGTGTACTGCATCCGGAACCATAGCTGGCTGTCTATGTGGATGCATCTTAAAATGCAATAGGTGCCCCACAGTCAATAATTTATTCATGGTGAGATGACTCAAATAGATCACCAAGAAAATTCTTGAATACACACACACAATCTGTGTTTTCATGCACTGAGTTAGAAATCAGAAGTCAGGGTGCTGGTGTATGGATATGTCGGCCGCCACACCAACAGTGGATTCCTTAAAATGTTAACCACACTCACTACACATAACACTATTATCAGTACATTAAACAATGATCAGAGTCCTACGTTGTATGGTAGAACTGACTCCTATGATACCAATTTTTCACGACCGGTCCACAGGGGCCCGTGCCATCACTATCCCCAGCTCGTCTTCCATAGGCCAAGGGATGATGACTTGCACCGAAGGCATATTCCCTAAAACTGGGAAGACATTTCCTTTATAACATATAACACACACAACCATGTAAACAACAATAAATGAACTTAAGTAAATTGAATAGTAAACAGAGTGAGTACATCTAGAAAAAAGGTTCTAGAATACAATCCCAACTAAAAAGTTAATGGAAAACTGGAAAGTACAAGACATCTGATAGGTGAAATGCATCTCCTGGATCATCCACCATGGATCCAACATGAAGGGTAGGTAAAAATCACGGATGGTAGTCTATGAAATTCGCCTCATCTAACGTCTGCCTCCATGCTACCTCTGATCCTAGTACCCTTATCCTCAATCAGCGTTGTTAGTCATCTTCACCAAACAAAATGATGTGCCGGCATAGCCCATGCAGGGGTGAGTATAACTATACTCAGTAGGGACCCTGAGACCCTCAAGGTCTCACAAAATCTTTGAAGGATAAACCAAAAAGTAAGGAAACAAATGATAACTCTACATAGGTGTATTCCCATACATATGCCTAAGTGATCATGTAAACCCATCTCAATCATGTGGAAAGCACAAAGTCCAACTCCAAAGCCCCAAGCTCAATTGTTTCACAAAAGATGAAAAACCAAGAAGGAAAGTACCACATAGGTACGCCACACAAGAATAATACCACCAAGGTATAACCATGAAAAAAATTACCACGCAAGTACATACTCAGATCTCAACAGCTATAACTATAGTACGTTATTAGAGATGATTAGATGTAACTACTAAATAATGTTACTCTGATATGATGCATACCCAGAAAGTATCCCTATGTGGTGACCCACACATGATCACTTGGTGCTGTCCCACACAGTATCACTTGGTGCTGACCCACACAGGATCGCAAGGTGCTGACCCCCACATGATCGCTCAGTGCTGAATCCCATAGTATCTCTCGGTGCTGACCCACATAGGATCTCTCTTCATTCGTCACATCCCAACTATCTACTCTGTTCCTTCACTATGCTCAATTTTCTCTAGGAGGGTCTGCTCCACAACCCACTAGTCGATACTGAAACCTTCACAGAGTCTCACAAATTAGATTCTCAAAGGTCCGCCATGTAATAGTTGTCTCAATGAAACAATAGATTCATCAATTGGACACCCGGTCTGTAAGTTATTAGCCTTTTTGTCCCAAGGTCCCAGTTGATTCGTCCTCGATCCATCCCAACTGTACTCCAACATTACCCAAATAACTAATGGGGTATACTCAAGGGACCATCTCTCTCCAAGGATTTTAGTGTCGTTGTTCATAAGACAGACCTCATGTGCCATACTTATGTCCAAAATAACGTAAAAGGGTCATAGTGGGTCCGGGTCAGGACTGACCTGGTCGGACCGACCTTGCACGCACCTTCATGGGCCAACCCGGTTTGGGTCAACCCTACATGACCCATTGGGTCTGGCCCGAACCGTGTTGCGGCACGGCCCGTTGGGTGGCTTGGACCTCATTGGGTGGCCCAGCAAGGCGTTGTGGAGGCCACAAGGGCGGTGATGCCATGAGGTGCAGACGACATGGCTGCGGGGAGGTGGGGTCGCGGGCGGCGAGGATGTGGGGAGGCATGTGGGGTTACTGGTAGCTAGGTTGCGGGGCGAAAAGGCCACATTGTGGCAAGGATGCGGGGCGGCTAGGCCATGGGGAGGCGAGGTCATGGGGAGTCGAGGCTGCGGGGCGGAGAGTCCGCGGGGCGGCGAGGCCGCGGGTTGGCGGGGCCGCGAGAAGCCAGGGCTGCGGGTGGCTCGGCGGGGCCGCAGGAGGGCAGAGCGGTGGACAACACAATGGCACAGGGTGACGATGGATGTGGATGGCGAAGGCCATGGTCGGCGGTGGATGCGGGCAGTTTGGTGGCCGTGGGGCTGCGTTGTTGTCATCATCGTGGCCTATGGTGGTGTCAGCCTCTGTTCTCTTGTTCCACTGGTGCCAAACGCCAGCATTGGTCGTCGTCACCATCACGAAAAAGACACAAAAGAAGAACGGCTGAGGGGTCTGGCCATGTTTGTTTGGCCCGCACCCTTCCTGTTAGAGCGGTAGAAATTGGTTCTCAAATTTGAATCATGAACATGTATGGAATATATTTAAAAACATCAATCTCCAAAACCATTGTCAATCACAATTTCCAATCCTACAAAATAATACATCCGTAGATCAAATAGTTTATAATAGTTGATCCTGGTTATCAGTTTAGAAGGTAAGAACATGGGAAGTGATAATCACTGATAAATAAACCCCTACCATGATGGTTCTTTGACGAAGGCCGTGAGGAATGAGATTATGTCTTTTGGGATAGACATAAGTCAGTGACGTCGGCATTTCCCTGATCGTTGGTTTGTTCATCGTTAGAGATGTTCCTTGTTGGCATTCATCGTTGCAGAGATTTCTTCGAATATTTCATCTCTCCCCAATTCCACCAAAATGAATGGTAGCCCAAATAACAGAAGAAGTTATCTTTTATGTTTATTTTCGTAATTATAAAATATCATAATTAATTAATTTATGGGTTGTCCTAATTAATTAAATGAGAGAGTTGGGATAATTAAGTGGGGAAGCTCAAGTGGATTCTCCCCATTAAGAGGGAGTTCAAAGGGGTGTAAGGGGTTTTGAGTCTTAGGCGGTCCTCACCACCATATCATATGTTGAGAGGTTTTAGTATAGGTGGTCTCCACCATTAAAACATCCATAAGGAGGGTTTTATCAAAATAAAATAAAAATGTCACACATTTGTTTTAATTTTTATTCGTTCACTAAAAACAAAAAAAAACTATCTTTCACTCTCGACTCACTACGGTCAAGGTAAAGGTTTCCTTAAGCGAATATTGGCGCAGTGAGTTCAACGGTGCCCTCAGATATCAATTCCTAGCACTGATTCAAATGTTATGATAACACGCTTGTACATTTAATGAACATACCTGAAAAAAAGTTCAGAAATTCATTTCGGGCACACTGGGCCCCAAAATCACACGCCGTCAATTTTCGTGGAATCGTAAAATTCTCATTTAATTAAAAAAATATTTACATGGAAATTATTGTTCTTTATAATTAATTGGTATCCTATGAATTGATATTATATTGTTTATTCTATATCTTTTCATAAAAGTTTTCATACTATTCAAAACCTATAATTCAATGTCTAGTTTTTATCTTGTTATATTAAATAATGACATTTTAAGGATATATTATTATTCAGTAAAAAATCATCCATGTGCATTACAAAATCCAATGAGGATGTTTGTTGTTTGACTATAATGAAAGTAATCCTTGATATTCCATGTGGATAATGATTCAATATATATTCTGTGTAGTGCATTATTTAAATGTTTTTTCCTATAAAGCAAGGAAAATATAGTGATTTAATATAAATTAAATTATTTTTTTATGTAGGTTGTACGTATGAATGAGTAACGTTTCGATTTGGTAATGATTATTATAGAAATTAAATATAAAAAATATTATACATATAGAGTGATGATGATTTAATAAATAATATGTTATATATTTTATAAAATTATACATATCAACCATGTGGTTTGGTGATAAAAATATGGTCACATTTCTGATTGAAGGATGTATTCCACACATTCATCAACGATGTAATCATATTTTCTTGAGTTAGAGTAAATGAAATAAAATGACATATAGTATCCATTATGAACAAAAAAATGTGTCATTAATGTCATAAATATTTATTGTTTATCATATATAATCATTACCATTATCCTTACCCCCATCAATGAAAAGAATTAGTGAATGTCTAATAACATTGCATCATGAGTCCGTAGACCACTGTACACAAAATTAAAGATATCATATCCTAAAAAAATGGAAATAAAATTGGTAAAAAAGATAAATAAATATATAGGTTTTACATAGTTATAAATATAATATATATTTTTTAGGTCCTTTATCACGTTCAACCAATTTGTGGTTTTAATTAATGAACAAATGACGTTATCTTGTGATGTTGTAGTTCACCTTACACACGAATGAAAATTTCATGAGACATTTGATGGGTGTGGAAATTGTTTTTTCTAATGAACATAAAAAAATAAGTATAAATATATGAAATAAATTGAGGTTATTAAATCATCATGGTATAATAATAATTTAAGGAGGTTGATGACGAATTATTACAAAAAAAATCATTAATGAATACTTCCTCTTTTTCTGATGTTCTCCATAGGATTTCACTAAAAGGAATTATAGTTTGAATTTATGTCAAAAAATAAAGATAAGATAATGAGAGTAGGACATTTTTTAATAGATATGTGATGTTATTGATAAAAAATTCGGGATTTATGATTTTAAAAATATAGGATTTGGTGTGGACTTTTATAAGTGTGGTGAGTGTCACACTTGTAACTGTTTGAAAAGATTCTATCAAACCCATGTTTTCATCATGACAACCACCTTTGAAATTGGTTATAATAGTTATTAAATATTTATTAGATAAATAGTACATTAAAATCGTTGTTTTAAAAAATTGGTCATTTTAATCCCTTATCCTCTTTGTTTCCCCATATATATTAGTTTTACCATAACCGCTGTAAATAAATTCTTCTAGTTTTACTATTAATTTATTATAAATAAATATATTAACCTTAATAGAATCTATAAATTATTATAATTTCTAATATGGAAATTTTTTTATAAATAATGTTAATATAAGTGTAAAAGTTTAATTTCAAATTAATCCTATAGAGGTGACAACAATGAAGAGTTTTAAAGTGAAAATTATTAAATGTATACAAATTTTTTTAACTATATTGAATATAAATATCTTAAAAATTAGGTAAATAGGAATAATATATATAATATTGTACTAATTTTACTATAAAAACTATTAAAAATACAAATTAACACAATAAATAAATTAAATGAAAGAATAATATTCATTTAAATTTCAGTATTTTCATTAATCATTGAAAAATGAAATGTTTCAGAAATATCAATGTAATTAAACATAAAATTATTTTGGTATTATAATTTTAAAAATGCTTTTTTTTAAATTAATTTTTAAAACTAAAAAATCTTTTTCTTTAAATAATTACAACATAATTAGGTTGCAAACATAATTTTTTAAGAAAATGTTCTTTGAAGGGTAAAATTGAATTTATTATAAGATTTATCCTACATAACACATATGATGAATGACAAATAGTTTATTAAATATATTTAATATAAATTTATATAAAATAATTCAACGAATCCTTTTTTGATTTTATATATTTAGAACATAATTCCTTTTTGGAAAATTATTTTTTTAAAATGATTTCATTTATTTTAACAATTTTATATTTTTATATTTAATTAATTATTCATAAAAAGTCAATATATATACCTTTAAAAAAATATTTTTCATGTTTTATTGAATCTTATAAATAATATCCACCATAAATGAAATGATATAACTATTATATTAAATAATTATTATTTAATTGTATGTCTGGTTTTTTTAAACTCGGTGTAACATGTAACATAATATAAAAAAGGGATTCCGTGAAAAATAAGAAATAAATTGTGTTTCATCTAACCCAAATAAAAATAGTTATTCCATGTAATTTAATATATCAAAATTATATAATATATTTTAAAATATATATTTTATAAAATCATATTTTGTTATATTCTACCCCCTTTAATATAAATTTCACCATTAAAATAAAAAAAAATTGGATTCATTAACTATGGATTGTTATACCTAATTACACCATTAGGTTCCCTGGTATCTTCATCCAACTATTGATTTCACCCTAAATCATTGACTAAGTAATTGATCTTGTTTCATAGAACGATCAATATTTAATCAACAATATCTTTTTGTTGTTCCTCGTAATGATTATTATCCTTCAATGGTATGACAAATGATTTAACTTCAGGTAATGGATCGGGAATGTACATAATCATGAATGAAAAATGGAAAACATCATAAACAAGAGTTATATTTATTGGAATAACTAAATGATAAGATATTGTCATGATACGATCAAGTATTTTAATGATCTTGATGAACATAGTGAATAGTTTTCCCTTTATTTATCCACGATAAAATTCATAGTGTGACCTTATCATAAAAATAAAATTCTAGATCAAATTAATGATTATTTTAATAGATGTTATATCATAATTTTGTACTAATTACATGGTACTAAAATGGATCTAACCATCTCTTCCATCTCGTCAGGAAACTCTGTTTCTAATAGAAGTATTTTTTAAATATCAAATAAGTACGATGTAATTTTTCTCTTATTTCCATAAATGGATTCAAATGCATTAGTGAAAGTTATTATTACAATGAAAATAATTTTAAGGATGTTCTTTTTCCCACTAAAATCATTAAATTCAATAATAGATGATCTTAGCATATCATATTGGGTTTTATTTGTTCTCACAAATATTCCATGGGTATATGGATGATATTTAGTGATGAAACACAAATAAATATGAAAATTATACCAAATACTTCCCCAAAAAATTGAGGTAAGCTCCGTATTCTGATAAAATACCGTTTAATAAGGTAATTCGTAAAACTATTCAACATATTTGATATATATAATGGAATAAATATCTAAATAGAAATATTAACTTATAATAATGAAGTGTATTTACATCATAATGTGGTTGAAAATAGCACATAATTAACTCAATATAAAATATGGGAAAAACCTAAAGGTTACTAGTACCGTTAATCATATGTCCCCATAGTGGAATAAAACTCCTCTTCAAATAAAATTGTAACTACATACAAAACCAAAGGGTTTCATTTCCCTAATTTTCAATTAAAATATCCTTAATCTTGATAAGATCTAATTACGTAAAACCTAAAAATGGGTTTTAGTGAAATTGTACATATGACCATCCTTGAACTAATAAACTTTGGATGGTATCTATAACTCTAATTTTGGTCTTATATATATATATATACTTTATAAAGATAATTCCACAATTATTCCATAAAAATGGCCTTATCAAAAAAAAACATTTCAATTAGATTAATGAGGTCTAACTTGTAACAGTAGAATATAAAATGAGGTTTTATCATTCAAACATTTGTGCAGAGATGGATAACCATATGAAATTTCGGTGGAGGATGAACAATAATAATTTCATGGGTAAATTTAATACAAAAATCATGATATTTTTTACTAATTAATGGTGGAATAAGGTTACTTAATTATGATAATTAAATATTACTATTATTATTTAATAATATTTACATTTTTTCTATGATTTTTGAGATATTTTTCCTTGATTAATAGTATTAACCATCAGATTTGTGCATTGGTTAGCATAATGCCCAATCACTATGATGTTGAAACACCTAGGTGTGGGGTGTTCATTATATGAAACATTCTTTCCATTCACAAAATAATATAAAATTCTAACATCATTTCAAAAATAAATTTCATGATGGTCATCCCTTACACACAGAAAATATTTACATGTCCCCTTGTGTTAATTTTCTCTATGTTTCATAGCACAGTTTGAGCATAAATTAAATATCATATTCTTATCATTTCTACTCTTTGATATTCCTCTGAATTATATTTTACACTTCATATTTAAAAAATGATATTGATGCATAAATCTCCACCATTTCCTCTTTAATGTAACAATGTCAACCCTTATCATAGCCATTGCGATCTTTTATGGATTACATCTTTGGGAGACATGAGTTTAAGCCACAAATGTTATGATCAACATTATCTTCTAGACTGATGATAATACCAATAGAATACCTGACATGTTTTGTAAAATTATACTCATAGGTTAGAATGGTTTACCTATACATTTTAAATAGCTCAATGAAATAATTTTCCAAATTCTCATATTTTAATATAAGGAATATACTAATTAAAAAACGTGTACTCAAACTCATCCCAGACCAAGGATTAGATTTAGTCTTGTGTCCTCATATAATTGAGATATTTCCCCATTAATATGCTTCAACATTGAAATGGTAGACAAAAAAAATGAATTATTCATGCTCTAAAAATATGAGAATAGAAAACACCTTTTTAGTGGTACTGATACATTATTCATCCACTAGAAGATCTGTGGTTCCGATAATGGAAAGTAGAAATTTAAACATGAAGGAATCATTATAATATTGTTCCAACCATTGGTCCCTTTGATTCCCATCATCATTCATTGACCGGGAATGTTGTGTATGATTAGGAATTGGATTTTACATTCCAAATCCAATAACATATTGATACTCATAACAAAATAATTACATTTTTTTATTACACATAGCATTAATATGCTTCCATAGGGTTCCATTTATCGAATAAAACACAAAATAAAGTGCTAAAATCATAATCATAGTGAAAAAACACATTATAAAAAACAATTCATGTTGTATAAATTAAGTCTCCTTATAATAAATAATTAACACAATAGGCTTAATCTAATTCATACAAATTCTTCTCTATGTAAAGAAATCTCGATTGTTCATATAGAGTGTTGTGAATTCCAAATGAATATCCCCCGACAACATCATAATAGATGTGTAGAATGATTTGTTTTCCTACATGAGGTGATGATTGATTCTATATCAATAAAACTCTTTAGTGTTATTTCCACTAGATACCTCTGTGTTAGATCTAAATAAATTTTTTGAATCTTGAAATTGATTTAATTTCAGGGAATTCTGTTGGTAAATCATTTAAAAATATTCCATGAAATATTTTTATACATTGAATTATTTACAAACATATCCTTAAATAAATCCCAATATATATAATTATAAGTACCCCTAACGGTCTAAATAATGTTTTATCATCATTGTATTTAAAATATAACTAAAAAATTGATTGTATACCAACTTTATCCATCTATAATCAAATTCATTAGGCTATAATTGATATCTATCGAGAACTCATTTGGTCACGAAGCCACCTAGGTCTGACAGACAACTAACCCTAGTTCTAACCATTTCCTCATTAATAAATTTGGTGCAAAACCATTATTTTACAAATTATCATATCTGAGAGTCCCCATGAATAATATTACATCATTTACAATAATACCAACTATAGTGTTGAAAACATTCCAAACATAAATACTGAATCTATTTAGAGGATTAATTAATAATTTACAAAATTGAAAATTGGTTGACAATAACATTAAAGTTCCATTAAAATGATATAATTATTTCTTCTTATTTCTCAAAAGATCATCAATATCACCCCTAAATATATTTTCCATTAGTATTATTCAAAAACATACTAAATATAAAACATTCATATTACTTATGTAATTTTTACATATGAAATTGTTAGCATAAATTCTTAGTAAGAGTACTAAAGGTATATATGTAAGAATAAAATAAAAATAAGGACATGATAACATGAGATTTTTTTTAAAACCATACAATACATATCATAGATCATAATATTAAGTCATGAAATAAATATAGGGAGTACATAATACCTAAATCATAATAATGTCAAATAAAATAAGCTATAAAATAATAAAATTGGAATAACACATAGATTGTTGTAAATAGATGAGAATTTAAGCACCTATACATCTTGGGATAGACACACAACAATATCTAGTGGAATACTTTTTCTCATTATAGAATCAGTTCCCCCTCCAAATTTTATTTATAGTCATGGTTCACTACCAAGATCATCATAGTTTTTAAAGTACCTTACTAATCTAGTATCACTACCCATTCCATGCCTTTATATTTAATTATATAAAAATATTTATCGAATTAATTTTAGATAGATATTGGTACCCCAATCACATATTTTAAATCATAATTATCTCTATGATAATATCATGAAACATTCATCATGTCATAACACATAAAATCTAATGGGGTTCATAACATATCATCATATAATAACCTATGAAAACACCAAATATTCATAATCATATTAACACATAAATAAATAATAGAAAATAAGTTGATTTACTAATCATTTCCTCATGGTATGGCCCATGGATGAATAATGTGTTTAATAAACATGTTTTCATCATACAAAAAATACTAAAAACATTAAAATTCTATTTAAGGATAAGTTCACCAATAAAAATAACTTACATAAAATGATGTTATATTTTATTTAACAGTAAATTAAAATATCATATAAAACATTTATTGAGTAATATATCCTTTTCACCTTAAAAATTATTTTAGTTAAAACATAAAACATTTTGAAAATTATTTTCTTTAAAATTAAACATGAAAACATATAATAAAACGTTAAAAATAATTTAACACATTTACTGAGGAATATAATATTTTTTGAATATATTATTTTAAATGATAATTATTTCCTTTAAAATAACCATATAATCATATAATTTAACATTTAAAATTCATTTAATTATCTTCTAATGACGATAACATTATTTCTATTTTTAAAATCATTTCAAAATGGAAATAATTTTAAGAATAAATTTTAACTAAAAAAACTAAAAACTAATTATTTAACCATTGAAAAAATTATTGGACATGATTTTAGATAATTATGTTGATTTTTAAAATATTATGTCATTCGTATTTTTGTTAAAATCCCATACAACAATTATTTTAGAAAATTACATGATAATTCATTATAGAAAAATATTTGTAAAAAGTAAAACATGATTACAAATTTATTTTTTATACCCATAATTCATTAATAAAACATTTTTAAAGAATATTTATAAATAATTAATTTTAAATAAAAATTATTTCAAACCAATGTTGGAAATAAAGTTAAATTTTCATAAAAACACATTTTCAATTATCTTAAGTAACAAAAAGTGAAAAATTATTAACTTTCATGAAAATTTAATGAATGACGATAATATAATACTATTAACGAGTTTATTGAGAGATTGAACATAATTTATATTCACTTGAAACATAACCATAAACATTACCGATACACGATGAGATAATAAAAAAATCATTTCCACATTGGTAACATTGAATCGTAATCCTTTTTAAGAAGTAAAATTAATTAAAACATTTCATACAATAAAAATAAGAGTATTGTTGAAATAAAATATCAAAGGGGAGGTAAATACACCTTATAAATGAATATAGGTTCATATTAACAAATATCTGAGTGATGGAATATTAAGGTAAACCCCCCTTGCTGTTTTGGTAACTATTAAATTGTAAACCATAAAAAGAGAGATCATCAAATTGATATATAAGTCCCCAAAATATGTATGTATAAAAATTTGAAGATAAATTCATGTGAAATATTTACAACATATAAAATAGAATCATGGTGAATATGACATGAGTATTGTAGAAAAATAAATGTTCTATGAAAATCATATACCATAAGCCTCAAAATAATTCTGACACATTCGAAAAATCACTATAGTAAATTTAATTTTATTATATATATTAGAAATAAACATAATTATATATATAATACCATATATTAATTACTTAGGTACATTTATTTACTATTTATTAACCATTCCTTGTTAATACCATTCCTTGTTATTATTGAACATATGAAAAAATATCAGACCCAACATCTCAATAATAATAATTTTTTAATAATAATCATATATATACATAATTTATACTATTAAAAATAATCATGAACATTTTTTAGAAATAAATAATGTTATGATCAAGGTGACAGTATGTATTATGATGGAAGGAGTAATGTTTCCATTATTCAACAGTTATTAGTGAATGAATGTAAGTAATATTACACCTCCATAGAAGGATAATCATATCATAAATTATATTTTATATATCTAATTATTATTATATATATAATCCATTTGGTTTGGTGATGAAAATTCTGTCACATCTATTCATGATGGCAGTAGTCAACATGTACACAAGCGATGATATCATATTTCCTTGAGTGAAATTATAAGAAATAAAATGATATATATTATCATTTAACGATTATAAATATCTAATTAATATCATAATTATATAATAAATATCTCATATAATCATTAACATTATACTTATCTCCTTTCATGTAAAACATTAGATTAAGCTGAATCACATCGCTTCACGAGGCTGTAGTCCGTCTTACAAACAAGTGATGTTACCATATTACATACACAAATTTATGCTAAAATATATATATAATATTACTATTACATTGTTTTACATAAGTTTTTAATAAAATATATATACTTTATATCTATCATTATATCAGGGAATGAGAGGTCGTAATGAAAGAAATAATGGCGTAGGTCTGTGAAGCAGTAGTATGCCATAGACATGAATGATGATTCCATAACCCCTTTTATGGAAGTGGATATGGTTTTATTTAATGAAATTAAAATAAGAAAATATTAATATATAGAACACAATTTTGTTATTATATAATCATGGTATGATAATCACTGATAAAGGCAGTGGAAGAAATAAATAATATGTACATTGATGAATGTTGCCTCTTCTTCCGGTATCCTCTTTAGGTTTTCCCCAAGGGTCTTTTTAAGTTGTATTTTTGAATAAAAAATTACCTTATAGAATGATAGTAAGAAATTTTGTATTTTATTTTGGTAGGTATTATCCAAACTAAATTTTGTTTAATGTAACAATTAAATAGAAATGGTTCGTCCATTTAGAAGTGAGGTTATGGGGACACAAGTTTTTTTTTTTGAAAATATTCCATAATACCCAAGTTTTTATTATGAAAAGAGACTAAAATTTAAGCAATTATCAACAATATATGATTTAATTTCAATATATGTCTATGAAATTGGTTTTAGAAAACATTTATGGTCATTTTATCAAATATATTCCTAGCCCACCCCCATAGTAATTCATTTTATATACTAACTAGGATTAATAATGTTTTTTTATTTTACTATTTATTTTGATTAAAAATTTAATTTGATCTTATTTAAAATATAAATTAATTTTATTACAAAATATTTACTAATTTGGAAAAATTAAATTAACTATAGCGGTAAAATTTAATTTATAATTAATCTCGCATACTCGACGAGAAAGTTGGTTCTAAATGTGAAAATGTCCAAAACATAACATATTTTTATATCAATATTCTACATGAAACTAATTAAAATTACCATAATTTCATTAATTAATTTTAAATTTTACTAATTTTAATTTTAGATCAATAATTAATATAGTTTAACAAAATATATTATTTAAATTAAAAGGATAATTTCAATTAAAATGAATTATTTTCACTATTCATTAAAAAAAGAAAATTTTTGAAAAAAATCCAAAAATATAACCCTATCACTAATTTAGTATATTTATTACCAGTTTCATTTAATATTTTATATAATTTTAATAAAATTTTCTAGAATTATTTTTCATTTAATTATACAATAACAAGTTGAAAAAGAAATTTTTAGAAAAACGTAGTTTGTAGGTCTAAAATTTTAATTATTATTATGTCCTGTTTCAGGAAATTTAAAAAGAAATGTTAAATATTTTATTTAACAGATACTCAATGAATTTCAAAAAAATAATTCAAAAATAGTGGTTTGTATATTTTATTGAGGTAAGATATTTTTCTGTAACAAAACGTTTTAAACAAATTATTTCTTTTATTTTGAAATAGTTTTTATTTTCATTTATAATAAATTATTGATCAAATATTCCATATATGTACATGTGTAAATAATATTATCATAATATAGTAAATCATATTTTTATTTTCCAATCCAATAGAAAGGTGATAACTTTCATATCAAATGCTATGATTTTAATAATATGTCACATTTAACTAGAACATAATGTTGCGTATAACACAATCTAAACATATATTTCTCTATTACACCAAAAAATAGAGTTTAATATTATATAAAATATTTTTTTAATGAAACATATCTTGAAGAAAAAATATATTTGAACAATCATTTAAAAAAATGAGTTTTACACTACCGCCTCAGGAATTCATGTGATTTGTTTTTCAAAAATGATTTTTATGGAAGTTAATACTTATATTTTGAAAAGAAAATTATTATATAAGGGATATAACTATAATATTAATGAAATATTTATCATTCTAAAATGATAACACAACAATTTCCTTTTTTACATGGAAAAGTCACAATGTTGTTCGGGTACGTGTAGACTACCACCTCCGTGAAGGGATGTGAGCCACACTTCATCGCCAAATAACATGAATGATATAAATAAGTATATTTAAATTAATAATATTCTATATATTATACAATGAAAAAAATTTATGGTTAAAATAATTCTTACTTATTTTCAATAATGGTCATTGAAAAATTGATATGTTAGTCATGCGGACTTACGACATATCGTCCCTATGATCGTAACGTTGTTAGTGTTTTGTAACCATCATTAATTATTTGTTTTAAAAGAACAATTCATCTATAAATAAGGTATATATTTCATTATTTTTACTCAGCTAGTCACAAATCATCTCAGTGGGTCCCATTCCATGACTCCCTAGGCCGACCTCCATTAGGCCATGGCCTGGTGACTAGCACAAAGTAAGCATATAACTAACAAGGGAGGCATTTCATGTGTATCTATAGACAAAAAAATATCTCCAAAAAAATGATGAAAAGTTAAATCCACAATGAAACAAAATTCATAAAAACCACTATCATATCTAGAGTACAAAAGAAAAGAAATGGTTAGTAATATAAATCGGGACTGAATACAAAGCCACCAAAAGAAAGATTCTGAAAAATACAAAGTCTAACCTGTAAACAAAATAGGTACTGGGAATAGTTATTAAGCCATAAGAACACATAATACTTATTGATCACAAAAATAACTATTCGGTCTTAATTTTTCAAAATGCCACTCTTCTGCACATGAAATGACATGTCCAGGAAAAGCCTGTTCAAGGGTCAGTATAAAAAATACTCAATAGGACATCCCAAAAACAGAATGTAATACAAAAAGTAATACAGAATAAACTCTAAATGTTATATTTATTCAACATAAAATAACAAGGATATCAATATTTATTGAAACCATGTCACATAGTTTAAGGGAAAGTCACAACTACAATATACCAGCACTAGGGATTCAGTTTGAAGAATTCAAAAGTAATCATCAGGGAGATCACACTACAGATTATGATATCACTAATGAGGTCCATATGATAATTATTTTTCATCGTATACCATCATGAGAGAGATATAATGATAGATAAAATCAGAGATATGATAACTGAGATGCGTATTACATCCATGTAAATGGGGTTATTCCATCAATTCCATATGGATTAACCTACTATGTTGAGGATCGACACCAAGTGAAGTTGGTCACATAAATACCAATGACTCTATATTTTAAATGAATAATGAATATAGGATCATGGTCTGGGTAACTTAAATGGGATTCCAATGAGCAGATCTAGATAGTCATGCAAAAGGGATCATACTTTTATGAGTAGAAGATGATACCCACCATACATCGTGGAAATGGTAAGGGGAACAAAACATAATGAATCTTGTGGAATATACTGTAGAAAAAGAGTAAATACATGTAGAAAAGTATGCATGACATGTAGTAGAGACACACTCTATGTTCCTTACCCCTAGATAATCCTCATGTACAATATCCTATGTCAGAAGGACATGTCATATAGAAACTGTATATACAGTATGCAGAATGTTTCACAAGACGTTTCCTACTATCCCGTGTCCACATTGTGTATGTTATCCGTGTGTTCATACATGGATTCAACCCATGTGTTCGTTTTTATATATAAATACATAGAGTAATTTGGGTGACTAGTTTCCGGCCAAGGTGTGTGGTGGATTATATGTGGTGTAGTTAGACGGTGTACTCCACCCTTTGTCTCTGTATCTTTCAAGAGACATTACAAGTCCCATTGAAGGTCCCAGATGTCGTGTGAGACCTCAATTATTCACAGAACCATAGTATCAACTTAGTGGGGCACACAATCCATGTATTCTAAAATACACACTACATTCATCTTTTTATTTAAATCCCGGTTCAAGCTTCGCCGTCTTCCCTATCACTCCGACCACAAATACCAATTGGTTCTCCTCAAGAAACTCCACATCTTAGGTCTTCTTGTCCTACTATCACCGTATACATAATATTATGGCTTTTAATTAACAATGAAAACTAGATCACCATCATTCTTCATTTCTGAAGAATAATAATAAATTGGAGCCCATCTTCAGTTTATCCATTACCGCAACCAACATCACACATTCATCGAGTCATACTAATGCTTGATCTTCAATATTTGATCATTTTTCATCAAATCTAATATGAAATGACCATTTTTTTGTAAACCATGATGAATGCTAAGAACATAAAGAAATGTTATTGGTGAAATGCACAAAAAACCCAATTAATTAAACTCTACCATTTTCATTAGAGCATTAAATAATTCTGTATGATTAATCAAGAGAAACCAAATAAATTCCAATAATCAAACCCTGAAAATAAATTCTCGTAAGATCGATAGATTACTAGGTCAACCTATTCATTGTATGATTCATATTCATAATTAATTATAATAATGTTGAAAGAATAATTGGAAAATAACAATTCCCCACCATTGGGTTGGATCGGTCTCTAATGAGGATCGATCATCCCATCATCGCCATTGGAATGATCCATTCAAAACAATATCTCTTAATCATTAATCCAAGCTTCATCATTTATCTCCCTAGAGAGAATACTACGGGTTTATCTCGAGGGCCTCTAGGTAATTTCATGGTTATGATATGAAACATAGTTCCCTAACTCCATGCTGATTTTAAAATTAACCATCACAACGTTAGTGAAATGATAATATAAAATATATTTTCTCTTCATTGTATTTATTAAAATATCAAAAAATACATTCTTAATATGACCCCAAATGGCCAATGTTAGGTTCCACCTAGTGTAAATTCCTTGATATGAATACAAAAGTGCCCTCAAATTTATGATTTGGCCACCACTTTAGTATTTTTTCAACTTTCCCAAAAAATCGATAACGTTTTCTATTTCATATATTTAATATACATAAAATATTTATTTTGATGAAAATGTGCTTCAGAATTTCACGTCATCTCAGTACCTAGAATTGAATTAATTCCATATAATATTTAAAAATAATAGATAAGAAATAATGGAGACTAAATTATCTATACTTTGGGTTTTTACGTCCCTAAAAAAACAAAGAATAATAAAAAGAAATATTCTAAATACTAAAAATTCTTACATATAAATAATAGGTACTAGAACTAATGCTCAAAGTCATATGAACACCTCATCCTTCTTGAACTGAAAATGCTCTATCAGATCCTAGTTCTTTAAAATATCACTCATATTCACAAGGCACAACACGTGTGGGAAAAGTCGATGCAAAGTTGTGAATAAACAATACTCAGATGGACACCCCAAAACCAAAACGTAATATATGAATGAATATATAGTCAGTTCTACACAATATATGTATTCAACATAGATAATAAAAATCTTAAGTTATAAAGACACAATGAAATGTGGTCTAAAGGTATTTCATAACTACTATATACAGGCACTAGGGATTTAATATAAAAATTCCATGAGTACTCATGTGGGAGAACACACTTCTAAGCCTGATAGTAATGATGAGATATGTATGAGAAGTAGACATCATAAAAATTTTGATGACAGAGATATGATGAACGATCTAAAGAGATATATTATACATAAGAGGAGGATCCAATCAAGGACCATGGTGTGATACCAACAACTCCATATGGATTAACCATCAAAGGATATGTTTGATACCTAGTAAAATGGGTCACATCAATACCAAGGATACTACCTACTACATAAATAATGTCTCTAGGGTCCTATTATGGGCATCCCATAAGGTATTTGAATTACTATATCCTGAAATTCATGTTGAAGGGATCATCCTCGGTTGAGTAGGAAATGATACCCACTAACAGATAGTGAAATGATCAAGGGTAAAACTACTATTGAATCCTGTCCAAGATATGGTTGAAAAGACATTCCATCCATGTATAAAATATTATAAGGTGTTTAGTAGAGTCACATGTTGTGTCCCTTGACACTCTGTAATTCCCATGTACAATGACCTGTGTCAAAAGAACATTTTGTGTAGAAACGGTATATGCGGCTTGTAGAAAAGTTCACATGTCGTGTCGTACTATTTGAGGTCCACTCCATGTATGATGTGAATTTTACGATACATGGCTTTATCCCGTGGGTTCATTTCTATTTACCAATAAACAGAATAGTCTATGTGACCAGTTATGGCCAATATGTGTAGTAGATTACATGTTGTGTAGTAAGACTATGTACTCCTTCCTTGTCCTTGTATCAACTAAGATACACGTCGAGTCCCAATGAAGAGGTCACACACAATGTGATATTTTTCACATGTCGTGTTACACATCATTACTTTCCAGAAATCCAAGCAGTCACTCAGAGGGTGCCACACACCGTGTATTCTGAAATAAAAGATGTGTTCATCTAGATTTCCTAGAAACCCTTATTTAGGTTCTTTTCATCATCCCCATCACCCCAAACACCTATCCCATCCACACATCATTAGGAATCTTCATATCAAAAGATGTCGGGTCATTCCATCCTCAAATTTTTAAGATTTAGGCCTTGAATCAACTCATACAGAAAGATCATGATTGTTATTATTTTCTGAAGAATAATAAAAAATATGTACCCACAATCATTTGATCCATTGTTGAAACCAACAACACATGTATGTTATTTCATACTAATGCTATATAATACATCTAAGATATTTTCACAACAAAACAAAGGAACACTGATCTTTTTTTAAACCCCATAGAACGTGATGAACGTGATAAAATTATGGGGACAAATGCATAAGGAACTAATCTCATCCTTGGTTCATTATGGACTTAATCCAATCCATAATAAGGATCATGAAATACTAATGATATTATAGTAATCGATCACCAACAATAAATTACAACAATTAAAACCCATCCAACAAGAATGATTGAAATGTGGGTCAACCTGTTCCTTGGTTGAATTTTGTTTGAAATTAATTTTATGAATGGGAATAAATAATTTAAAATTAAAAATAACATCCCTCAGGTTTGGATCATTCAATTAAGATGATTGGATATCTCATCAACTTTATTAGCGACATCCATCAAAAAAATATTTTGTCGATCTCTAATCCATGGTATGACATTCTTCACTACTAAGAGAATTATCTAGGTTCCTCTCCAAAGCCTCCTAGGAATTCCATTGTCATGAGATGAACTGTGGATCTCTGCCTCTTTTTTTATTAAAAATTATTCTTTTGTAGCTTTGAAAAAATGATAAAATAAAAGTAACACACCATTTATTTTATTTATTAAAACACCAAAAACTAATTTACGTTGTTTACCCACACTGTTCAATGTTATGATGTGACTTTTGTATACTCGTTTCTCTAAATTAAAGGTTCCATTTAATTTATTATATCGGCACCGATTTAGTAATTAATAAATTTTTTTAGGAAACTCACCCACACATATTATTTAATATATTTAATATATTTGAAACATTTATTTCATGAACACCAGTTCTTAGAATAACCCTCCATCTGAGAGACTCATCTTGAATTAATTACAAATAATATTTAAAAAAATATACAGAAAATAAAGGCCATTACATTACAGTTGTTGGAATAATGAACTCTTAATATAAAATTATACCTCTTTTTGTAATTTTGAAACATAATACCATTGTCATCGAAACATACAATAAAAATTTAACTGATTATGTAATTGTATTTGACTTAAAAATTTGTGATATAATAGAAATTATAAACAACAAAAATAATTATAATAATGTTTATAATTAAAATAATTATATTATTAAAAATATAAAGAATAAATATTATTAATAAAACTCAATGTAAGGGACTATGCCTTACGTTCTTTTCATTGAAGAATATATTTATTTTATGAACATATATTCATTTATGAGGTTTATATACAGCCCAATTGACATGTTATACCATGATATTAACCATTATAATAGTATTAATATTTTTAGTATTACGTTATCACATGCCTTATACTTCAAATATTTCCAATGTGATAAGATATTTATATTTGTAAATCATATTTTAATGTTGTCCTTATAAATCACCATTTCATAAATTCCCATGTCATAAAAATGATTTTGTTATGGTAATGAATGTTTTTATAAAGGATATCTATATAATTCATTCAATTATTTGGTAAAAAATTAATATCTTTATGGAATGTTAATATTTATTTACAAATTAAAAACATAATTTTTTATTTTAATTTATGTATCAATATCAAAATTTCTCACCATCATAACCATTATTTAAATATTGTATACATTTAGAACCATTCATGATACCTTCAATGGAAAAAAGTGTTTCCTATTAATGTAATTTTTAGTATTTAATTAATCTTTTAATATTGAATATTAATTATTAAATTGAAAATGGTATTCAAAAACATTCGTGTATTTTGATATAAAAAAGTTATTTTCTTAAGTGTTTGAAATAGTTTTTAAATTATAGTGTGATGAAAAAGTGAACTGATAAAATATTAATTTCGTGATATTGTAATTGAAATTATTTTATGAAGTTTATACCCCTGTTATATCACATGGGTGGCCTCATTATACCATATAAAATGGGTTCACCTAGACAACAGTACAATTAAATGAGTAACAATTATGTTCTATAGATAATTATTTTTGATGTTGGTGAAATGGTTATTCAAACATGTCAGGGTTCTATAAGGGTTTTATTAAATGATGTCCCAAAGAACCTTCATGAATATTTTAATTTATAATTAGTTTTCAATGAAATTATATAATTTCATAATGAAAAATAATTTTATTATTAAAGGAAAAATGATTCCAATTATATGAAAAATGTTATGTTTTTTAAAAAAAATATAGGGGTTTTAATTGTATTTATTAAACATATATGATTTATATTTTTATACCCCTTACTAATATTTTTGTTCTTATTCCAATTTTTTAATATATTTTTCATATTTGTTAATAATATGTATAGGAAAAGAAGACATAAAGTTGAATGACAGGAAGATATTTCATGAAAAAAAACATGCTTTATTTTAATATTTTTATATTATGGGAAGATGGATACTAATTATAATTTTCCACATTGTAATTAATGGGATTTGTTAGGTATAAATTATAACCTAATTATATTAAACTATAAAACATATTAGTTTGTAAAATGTTATACAGTGAATTGTTGATTTAAGACCTAATATTATTTTATGTATTAGGAAATTTCTTTATATTAATTGATTTATATCTCAAATTCCACTATTGTACAATAATCTTTATGCCCATAATTTGTATTATTTGTTGTGTATACTACCTATTTTTTCATTTTTAATCACTCTTTATAAATAGGTTATAACTGTACATATAACCATTCCATTTGTTCTATTTTTCTGTGTCAATTTTAATTAATTTAGAATCAAATAATATTTCACACCAATTTTCGAATCTGTTGTACCAACATTAACATGGATGAAAATTTTAAACAGTATACATGAAATTCATGGAATTTAAATGTCTATCAATTTATTTATTTTAATATTTCATTTATTCGATAGTCATAACATTTAAGGTGGATAATCATCTGATGCCTTGTTGAATTATGAGTTGATGTAATTGATTATATTATTACATTCATATCCATATAATATTTACTGGATGTGGCTACGTAATAGAAACACTAAGGGATATTCACCTCAAAAATGTTGTTTGAAAATTTTATCAAAAGTCACCCTGATATATGATGAGCATGCTAAATAATGGACACCATGAGAGTGTCACATGAGGTAAATGCATAAGAATATTAACTTGTAGTTAATAAACCATGATAATGTATTTTTTCCACTACTCTAATCTCCCACAAAAAAAATTAAACCAAAATACTACCATCCATGGATAACTCATTAAAGTGTTTGTACTCTATCCCTAATATTTTTTTGATATGGATAATTCATGTTATATTAAAAAAATTCAACTTAGTTGATCAATGGATATTCTATTATATATCCCCTTTATTCTAATTAAAGTGAAATTATTTTATTCATATATTTATCATAGTAGATATTACCATGTGTTATATAGAAATATGTTCCATGGTGAATGGTATGAAATCTATTGATGCCTCTTATAGGTAAAATATTTAACATAATCAGTTGATCTTTGTTACATTAAATTACATCTCCCATTGATTCATTGATAGTTTTCATTTTAAAAAACATGGTTGGGTTTAATTTTTCCACCTTAATATTACATGATATGTGTCTTTGAATAAGGACTTGAAAACAAAATATGATCCCTTGGATAATGTATTATATATGTATGATATTGATTATTTGAATTCAACTTTTATTTTTTTTCATGAATATAAAATTCTCATAGTTTTAGTAGATTATGTATTTGTGTTATTCATTTATTCATACTATATCATATATTCCATGTATATTTCATTGATGTTGCTACTATATTCTATTTTTACTTAGAATATGCTCTCACCATTAATTTTTTACACTAAAATAATAAAATAGTGGATAATTATGTGTAATTTTATATGATTACATCAAATGAATAATTAATGTTTCACATTATGATCTCTTTTATCTTTTTTATTGTTATATAATGTGCTTATTTATACATTATTTTAATACTACTAAACTATTGGTTGTTATGGGACCTCGGGTATTATGTAAAAATAATTTAATATAAATATTATCTCTGAGAATATAAGTTTTAGGATGTAAAATTCATTATGAGATTATTATTTTTTAAATCATTAGGGACATGATTTTGGGTATCCATGTCTGACAAAACATGTTCAATGAAATGATCGTAATATTTTTGGTGAACTATCTATAATATGTAATATAATTTTTTCAAAAATTCAATATCATGATCAATTTAAGATTTTCCATTATAGAGACATAATCAGTAATGGGAGGAATGTGTACCTTATCAACACATACTATAAATGTAGGATCATTCAACTAATATAATATAATGAAATAATATTTGAGGAAAAATAGTTTATAATAATATATTACTTTTTGGCCTTTTTTATAGAAAAAATTGACACCCATATAAAGTGGCCTACTAATCCAAAACATAATGTAACTATGTTTGTAAATTTTATACGATGGTATCCTCAGACATATAGTTAATATATTTATCCATTTATTTCTGAAAATCGATAAAATCCCATGATTAGATCATTCATAATTCGTGATGTATTTAAAATAAAAAGGTCATCATTGATGTATACAATCCTAATTGAGATGTGTACTAATAGTCATTGATTAATAAAAACAATTAAGAGGAGGTTGGGACCATGTTAATAAAATATTGAACTATTATAGATGTATTTTTTAATAATACATTCATCGGGAGAAAATCAAGTAGGTGAAAAAAAGGCTCCCCTTTATTAGACCAAAGGAAAAGGAAATATTATAGTGAATGAGACTAATATGAAAATGTTAGATAGAAATTAAAATTTCTATATAAACAAGATATAATGAAATAATGAATATTTTATTATGAGGTTAAAGCTGAAAAATCCAAGGTTGTTTGTCTCTATGACCTTTTATTCTTATTTAGTTATAGTTTCAAGTTCAATTAATATTGAAAATGAGTTATCCAAGATGTATATATTCTTGGGAAATTTGCAGAATATGAGACCAAATAAGAATCATGGGAAGAAAAAAATGGAAATAAGGATTAATTAAATTATTTGATTTTATATATCAGATAACTATGGAATGAACCATCCATTGGCTTACAGTAAGTTAAACTGGGTTGATTACAAGTAATAATAAAATGGAAATCAACCCCAGTAATCAATGAAAATGGATATAGTATTTTATGTTCAATTATTTATCTATATTTTTATGGGACATTATGAGAAATATTATGCTAAATATATATTGAATATTACTACAAAAATTACAATGGAGGATGTAAAATATTATTGAATTACTATAGCTGAAGTAGATATTCCTAATTATGTGGTTATAGGTACTTTGATATTAACCTATAATATATGTAATATTTTTGTTCTTCATATTCACAGTTGTTTATATCATCCATTTTTTTTGAAGATTATATATTTATCCACCAATCTAATAAGTAAATTATCAATTAAGACCTAAAGTGGAACTATTTTCAGTAAATATGCATTAGAATATTCAAATTTTGGTTCATGGGTGTAATGAAATTGACTCTAGTATCTCGAAGCTGGATACTAATTCATTAGAAAGGAATATATAAAATTGGTTAAATCCAAAAAGTATGATCCATTTAGTAGTTTTATAGAATAATATATATAAATATATCATATGACCATTTTATATTGTGAAAATTTATTAAAAACGTAATAATTAAAATAATTTAGAATCATTAAACTCATTCTAATAGTTCTTCTCCATACCCTAGGGAAATGATACATATTATTGGTCATCAAAAATGCATAGTAAGGGTTACATGAAATAGTAGGTATCATAATTCAATAAATCATAATTATAATGGTATTTTAATTAATTGAAAACACATGTTGTTTAATTAATAACATCACTATCCTCAATAAATAAGATAATCTTTATATATTAAGGTAAATAACAACACACACATATCTATTTAATCAATAAACTAATAATGGAATGCATCCATTAATAATATATTTGTGAATATACCTCTGATAATAATAATAGAATAATTAATGGAATAAGTGATTAAAAATTAGACATCACGTAATAAGGAACATGTTATCTCTTGTATCAAGGCCATACATATGTGTGTTCAAAATAATAGATAAAAACATGATTAATTTGTCCAGTTAATTAATCTCATGATAACAACTAATAAGACGATGGAATATAATGATATTCCCACCAAAAAATTCAGTTCTAAAACATTCCTCACATGTTAAATTATTTATTTAATTCATAAGTCAATATTCAATATCATAAAATATCAATTTTTATGAAAGGATACAAACATATCAATATTTTTAATTATAATCAAATAACATTAAAAGTAAACATTGTATACTAAAATTGTATAAGAATTAGTAAAAAATTGTATTAATATATCCAGAATATAGATATATGTGAGATATTAATATTTCAATAAATAATTATCATAAAATTGTGACTTCTTCAATAGAAAGTTTCCAATTAAAAAATGAAAATGAGAATGTAGAATAACTTTTACCACTTGGAAATTTTAATGTAAAATCCAATCAGTTTAAATAAATTAAATTGAAAATTAAATTACCATGATGTAACATTAATTGATGACATTTAATGTAAATGGATAATTATATAAAACATATAAAATAAATTAGGGGAATCACATTACAATATGTGCTAATAAAGAGAAATTGAGTTGAAGTCCATTACCTCTAGGATTCCTTTCGTTAAATATGCACTAATGTTATTCATATGGGTTTTTATAATGTTATTAATTTATAAAGTAATCATAAACATATATATAATAACATATATTATCCACTTATAACAAAATACATCATATTTTTAAATAATATTTCATTATATTATTATTTCATCAATTAAATAGATTTTTTCTCAATAACGTGTTGTAAAGAATATTCATGTTCTTGTATATAGGTTATAAATAAGTCATAAACAGAATAATAATAAATTAAAAAATATAATATTTAATCATTAGATACATTATTATTACCATAATTAATTTTTTCTCAAGGAAAATGAGTCACATCGCTTCATGGAGATAGTAAGCCATACAAACACACGAGCGATGATATAATTTCCATAATGAGTGAAATATAAGTAAGAGGGTGATATATTAAAAAAGAAGAATCAAAATAATATCATATATATATATATAAATAAATTTTTTAAAAAATATTTATTAGATTCTATTTATTTAGTATGTGAAAAACAACTCAAATCAATTTGTGAGGTCATAGCCTACTGTACACACAAGAGACATTATCATATTTTAAATGGAATGGGAAGTAAGATAGTATATATCAAATTAAAAATGAATATTTTTAAAAATATATTAAATATAATATAATTTTTTTCAATTCATAATTATATTAATCCTTGAAATTTTGTGATGTAAAAAAAATTTATTTTTCTAGGTGGTTGTTCACAGTAAACATGGTCAATGATTCTGATCCCCATTTAATGGTAGTAGAGATACATAAATATTATTATATTTTCATAATAAAATATAAGTATATTTTATCTAATTTTTAATTGTATTTCATGTGTTAATAACTTATTGGAGGCAGAAAATATTAATTAAAATGAAATATATTTCTTAATACAATTACATTCTCTAAGTGACACCCCCTTCAGAACTCATCTTAAAGACCATATAGATTTGGGAGGACCAAAAGCTCTTGAATGTGACCAATGATTATGGGTTGATAATTGGATATGAATTTTGAATTAAATTATTTTTCATTAGTTAATATGTTATGGGAGGTAGTTTCATTTTATATGTGGGGATTGGGGACATCCTTGGAAATTTACTGGAAATTTCACTAATAATCCAAATTGATAAAGTAATCCACTTGAAAAATATTGAAAAAGAAATTAAATTCAAATCTAGGATATATAAGATATTTATATATATATAAATTATGATCTGCACATGTATAAGGATATTTTTAGCCCTTTTCGTCTTAGCTTATCCCCCCTGAGAAATTCATTTTTACATTAACAACAAGAAATAATTTTTACCATTTTACTTTTTCATATAGATAAAAATTAATGATAACATTATTAGATAATAAAATCATTGATAAATAAAAATATGGAATACATTTTTCTAAAATCCACAAAATTAACATTAAATTAATCCGAAAAAAAATTATGAGGAAACATGTTTTCAAATAGAAAATGTTTAAATGTATAAAACGTTTTTATATCAAAATTAAACATGAAAATGACAACAGTGACCAAAATTTGATTAATATATATATATATATACTATTTAAATATGTTTATAGTAATAAATATTTAATATATAACATAACATTGTAAATAATTTAAATGAAAGGCTACTATTTGTTAATGTTAGTATTTTTTAAATCATATTTAGAAATGAAACAACAGTGAAAAATTGAAAACATTTACCTTATTATAATATTTATATTATGATACTACAAAAGGATATAATTTTACAAAATACATTTTTTAACAATAAAAAAATTTAACTTTTCAAAAATATAAAAGAAGTGATGATATATTTTTCATTAAAAAAATATTATTCAGAAAACATTTCATTTAAATTGAAATGATTATTATTTTATTTCAAATTAATGTATTTCCATTTTATATATATAATATATGTTTAAAAAATATAATTTCATAATTTAGTTCACACCAGTCATTCTCACATATTTAATGGATATGTTATAATAATCTTGTTTATATTATAATATCTTAATAAAATATCATGTTTTGTTTAAACCATGTGTTTCATGCATCAAAAGCTAATGGATAGATTATATTTATCAAAAAAGAAATATTTAATTAATTACTAGGGTGTTATATGTTTTTTGGACCATGTTTTTGTGTGACATACACTCTATCATACATTATGTTCCAAATCTAAAATTACAGGATGTAACATTCTACCCCCATAAATGAATCTCATCCTCACAATTTAATATTTATCTCATAATCAAGGGTTTACAATTTCAAAATACATTATCTTAGAAACACCATCATTAAATGGTTTAATAAAACATCGTATTTTGAGTGAGAATTTGATGTAAAATGGTCATTTAGAGTAACACATTACTATTTTTCTATATATATAAAACATTGGTGGAAATAAAAAACATATACATATTATAGTATAATAATATAATCGGATTAATATCTATTGAAATAGATCATTGATCATAAGAAATTTGGTGATCTAGAGACACTAAAAGGCTAATAAAAATAATCTATTTAGAGTTAAGGAACAATTTTATTCATTAGATATAATTATAATATGATGATATTTTTCTGTCATGATCCATTTTATATAGTTGAAAATTTATCTTAAAATTATAACATAGAATATAAAAAAATGCACTCACAATTTTATAACTTTTTTTCTTTAGTAAACTTAAAAATCATTTTATACTCAAATGAATTATTTTCCAAGATAATTATTTTTCCAAGTCACTAAACTATATTTTAATGAATCATAAAATTTATAAAATAATAACCAGTTAATACTCTTATTTATAATAAAACCAAAATCATTATAATTATTTCTCTAATATAATAAATTATTATATAATACATGAAGAGTGTCTCAAAAAATGAACATATAAAATTTTATAAAATTTCATCTTAATGACATAAAAAAAATATTTCCTAACATATTATAAACCCAATTTTTTTTGAACGAATACCATTAAAACAACATTATATTCCCCGTTAAATATATGTTGAATCTTGATGTCTCATTTTGAAGATGTGAATACCATGATCATAAAGAAACCATTATGAAAACATTCATACTTACAAAAATATAATCATAGGCTTCTAAATATATTCCACAAATCTCAACAAGCACTAAAATTCATCAATGTTAACAGAAGACATCAAATTTCTATAAAATTTCAAGGTCACCAATACTATATGATAAAAATTATATTAAAAATATTATCAAATCATATAGAACATATTAATGGTCTGGTTCAATTTATAATCATTTTACCAAGAGATTCAACATATCCCTGAATCAATTTTCTTTTTCATTAATATATATCAGTATATTCTCTCAGATCTAAAGTAAAATATTACTATAATACAATTCTCATTTATTATATTATTCATATAACCATATAATCATTGATGAAATAATTATATTACAATATAATTAATTTCATGAAGACAAATATTAATCATTATACTTATTTTCATTAAGATAATATACCTATCCAATATCATGTATATATATATGATATATATTACCTTTATTCATAGGATATTAAATTTTTTAGTACAAAATATCCTTAAATATGAACCATTAAACAATATAAATTTATTTTTATCACATAAAAACATTATCACGGTGTAATTTCTCATTATATATGTTGAAACAATTCAGTCTATTCAACCATGTCATGGGGTGTTTTTTCCACAACTATCAAATGGGAAAAATCCATCAATCACTTCATCCATTTATCTTTCATTTTATGTCTTGTCATCTTATTAAATTTATTCCCTATGAATCTAAAAGACCTAGATTTTTTTTTCTATAATTATATCACATGATAATATGTCATTATATGGTGATAATTATTTGAATAATATTACTCTTCGTATAATTGTATTTAAGGCATCAGGTAAATAATCAATCATTCCCTCTAGATCATGTGTATAGATTTTATAATTATTTTCTCACCATGTAAGGATTTCTTCATCCATACACATTGTTTCGTCTTATTTTTTCATAGACAATGTAAATTTATCTCCCAATATTCTTATTTATCATGAAAAAAATAAATTTTCATAAAACAATTATAATTAATATTCTTCTATTATATTGATGTTATTTCTTATTCATTATTAGTTTTGGAATAAAAGACCATCATTGATATGAATCTACTAAGATATAATAAAATTAGATGAAAATATTATCCCTTTAATTACTATGTAATGCTAGATACATCATCTCTGAGGATATTATCCACTACACAACTAAAAATGTATTCATAGTATCATTAAATGCTATAAGTTTCATACACATTAAGAGGACTTATATTTTCACACAACATGGTGTATGAGAATTATGGTCAATAAGGTAGAGTTTATTACTCATAACCTATTTCAAATTCCCCAATATGGTTATAATTTGAACTATTAAACCTGTATCTCTTGTACTAGCATCATAGTCATATTATTGATGTAAATCCATATATGAAGTATATTCATTGGTATGATTCTTAGTCCTTCAGTTAGGTTATTTTTAAAAAATGTAATACACTATATTTGATTATAATATGGTGAAACATTTTTTATATTCCCAAATAACAGAGAAACATATAACATAAACTGGAATGTTTGTGAATTTATAGCCTTATTATCATAAAAAATGTTTTTTAAGGATATTGATATTTTCAAATAAATCCTGATAAATTTTAATGAAATTTTGAATTATCCAAAGAATATACCCATATATTTTTAAACCATGTGAAAAATAATTCTTATTATAATGTACAAGATGCATGTTAGGTCAAGTCTAATGTTCTCTTTTTAGATTTATTACCCCTAGGTACTTATGTTCTAGAGCCCCATCCAATTATATTTTTCTAAAAAGGATATACATCTAGAAAAAATAATATAATCACTAAATAAACATTTAGGTGTTATTATAATCTTTTCATAAATTTCAATCATAGGTCTATATACCTTGAAATAATTTTTCCTTTATCTATTTCTCAAGTATTATACTAATCTTTCTATGAAAGCTGCTTTAATGTCCCCGAATCCAATTACATGAATCCGCAACCTACATTATTACACATGAAATGATATTATATGTGTAACATCACAAGTAACTAAATAATAATAGATCTTTATATATATGACTATTTATGAATTAGATAGTATTTTAGAGGCTTAAAATGAGAATAAATCAAATCTTTAGTATAGAATACTCTAATATTTTAAAAGATTGTCTTACCACCTTTTGATGGAAAAAGATTTTTAAATCCAACTTTTGACAATTTTATAATCACTATTTGTTAAAATGAACTTATTATTTATAATTGGTACATTTAATTTTAATATTGATAAATTATTGGTATTTTTCTGACAATGATAATTTTTTTAATGAATAGTGAAAAAATCTACATTTTACATCAAATCTGCTTTTTCATCTAAATAAATTATATTTTTATATTATCTTTTTAAAAGGTTTTAATGTTTAATTATAATATATTTTTACCATTTAATACAGTGCAGGTCATTATAATTAATTTCACTTTGAAATTGGATAACAAAAATTTGTCAATCTTTTGATAGATATTGTTTCCTATAAACACGGTATTTGTCTTGACGACGACAATTATTTTTAAATTAATTACTGAAATTTCAGTTCATGGAATTTGGTAAAAGAGATTAAATATTTGTAATCATATGGTTCAAATTATGTAATTAAGACTCTTTTGTTTTTTGGACTATATGAATATTAATGACGGTATTTATCTTTAATTATCATGATTAATTAGTAATCGGGTAGTTGAGGGTAATAAAATAATATGATAATAATATAAAATTACCCCAAAATGTGTCCAAATACTATTTTTTGAGTCATTTCAGATCATGGGAAGCTTTTTACAGAACTTTAGGTCCCATGGAGTCACATGTGTTTGATAGTGATATTTATGACATTATTTCTAAAAGATGAGAAATATAACAAAGGTTGGTATATCCTAAGTAAAAAAAAATTAATAATGTTTACATAAATGATATCATAGACTATAAAAAAGTAATATTAAAACTAAAAATATTTCCTACATGTTGTTTTTATTAATTTTGAGACATTAAATAAATAAAATTATTTATGATACCATGATGATGTAGTGATTACCTCATTAATAAACGATTGAAATAAAATGAAAAGATACGGTAATATCTAAGATGTACACTTATCGAAAACCTATTGGATGGGTGGATTCAGAACCCTTATCACCTTATCATAGAAATATATCATTGTGGGACCTTTAAAATCAGAAAACCATTTTATAATAAAGAAAAATTTCATGAATTTCCAAAAGTGACCTTCCACCCTCTTATAAAAGGTCCACACCTCTACCACCATACCCTCACCTCTCAAGCCCTTGGATCATCCAAACTCAATACATCTTATCTCTCCACATCCATCTCTTACTCCTAGAAGCCTCACATTCTGATGATGTCTTTCCAAGGAATCCTTTGGCTAAAACAAAAAAAGGAGTTACCTGATTGAGAAGTAATGTCTTCTCCCGAGTTCATTTCTTTTATTTTCCTTCTTCACTAACCCCTATCTTCTTATAATTTGATATCATAATAACACCAGTATACTCAATATACTAGGATATTTTTAGGACAAGGATTCTAATTACACATACACACACCTCTGTCTAATGGTGAAAGAACATATTGTTTCTGTGGGTGGCGAATTACTACCTCACGAAACAATAATTGTTCAATCTTCTTTTAACACCTTTCATGGTGTCCATTATGATGTATCTGTATTTATATATGATATATATGGTATTTATTGTTTCTATAATCTTCTTAATATTATTTTTAAATCACATCATTGTTCTTTTCATGTTGTGGAACTGCGATAATTTCATTTGCGGAAGTGTGGACTACTGCCCCCTCAAATGATATGACTCGTTAATGCCAAACATAGAATTTATAAATAATGTAATTAATGAACATATGTTACCTATATAAAATATATATTATACTGTAATTATAACATATATTTGTATAATTTAGTTTTAATTCATTTAATATGACAAAAAATGAAAGTAGCATTAATGCGTACATACGACCTACCATCTCCATGAACAGTGCATTTTATTTTTTTATATCCAAATGTTATGGAAAAGTATAAAATGAATATATACTAGATATATATGATATTTAAATCATTAAAACCATTTTGGAGATAATTTACTTATAACTACATGGGAAATTCATTTCAAACTAGTTCATTTTTGACTCATGTACTGAACATCGACAAATGTATGATTTGAACTCACATAATAAACTAATTATTATAACATGATATTATGTGATATGAATTTAATAATATACTTTATAGAATGTCTTTAGGAAATTATAAATTGACCTAAGTTTATAATTCTGGAATATGAAGAACGAATGAGAACAAGTCGGATCTGAGTTAAGGGACTTTATCTCAATCTTCTTTCATTGAGGCATAAATCAATTTATATACAACCTTCTTTTATTAGTTGTATAATAAAACATTTTGAATTTTAATTTCATTCAAAAGAAATATTTTTACATGAAGCATTAAACTAAATGTAAAAAATAATTTTTTTGTCTTATGTATGCGGTGACAACGACTTCTCTACCACCGTGACCATTATTTGTGTTTTGGATTCCTCTGTAAGCCAGAAATTTTTTAAAATGAAAAATAAATACCATGTTTTAATTTAATATGGTATTGAAAATGGTTTTGATAATTTTTTTATTATATCAATGTGTTGTATTGATATATTTTGATTGAAATGTGGAAATGTTCTGTTACCATTATGCATGTTTTATGTGATACGATTATGTTATGGTTTTTGGACATTATTTATGAAGTCAGGTGGTTCCATGATAAACCTATGGTGGGTTAGCCCGAAATACATCTCCAATGCATTGGGTAATGGAAAGGAGTCAAACTCTAATGTTTCTCGAAAGATATTTATGGAATATACTATGATGGGTATTCCAAATGTAACCATGAGGGTTACTCCCTATGTAAGAATGTTATGAATTCCTCAAGTTACCTTTATGTCTTATGATTTCCATGAGTTATTCCTAAATCTTATGATTTCATGACGTATTTTAAAGTTCATATGTTTTATGAGTAAAGTATGATTTTATAGATTCTCATGTATACCTGGACTAATGTTTTCTTTTCATATTTTCTTATCCCTTACTGATATTTATATGCTCATACCATGTATTTGAAATTTTTTCATATGTCATGGGAAAATTACATGATTTGATGATAGTGTTGAGTAAGTGTCAAGAAAGAAACCATATTTTATTTCAAATATGTTTCCATTGGGGGAAAAATGAATGTTGTCTTCGGTGTAACCACCTTGTTTAAATGTGGAATGTAATGCATGATTTATGATCTAATTCTCAAAAACTCTAAACCTAAAAAGACCCTCAATGTGAACTCTTGAAATAACCCAAGATTAAGTAATGATTATGGATGGGGCCTTATAGTTGGTATTCGAGGTCGGTTTGGATAACTTTAGGAGTTATAATTCTAATAAATGATTATCCAAAAAAATTACACAATATTTTCAAATAGAAATGATATAGCATTTGAATATTACCATGTTGCATCATCTAAGACATGTTTTTTCAGAATGGTTTTCCATAGAGGAAACAGGGAAGCAGTGCTAAGAATGCATACAGAAGGAAATGACCTTCCAAATTAGCATCCTGAGATGGTCGGTATTAGAACTGAACATTTTGTTGCAGTAATGGTGCAGTTGACTCAAGTGATAAATGTGGGTGGCATCCATGCACGAGATTAGCCAGATCAACCATGGAGGAACATGTTAGTGGTGGAACATTTAATGAGGAAAAATCCCCTATAAATTAGAGTATCATCTGACCCTATGCTAGCTGAAGTGTGGATTAGAGAACAGGAGAAGATTTTTGATTTCATGGGGTGATCAGACAATCAAAATGTTAGTCTTGTTGTTTACCATTCAGAGGGTGAAGCAGATCAGTGGTGGTTGATGGTTAAAATTATCAGGGACGCTAATGATATTGATTCTCTTGACTGGGATGAATTCAGAGGTATGTTTCTTGAGAAATATTTTCCTAAGGCAGTTCTACTTAGGATGGAAAAACAATTATTAGAATTGAGGCAAGAGGACGACTCAGTGGTAACTTATGAAGAAAATTTTACTCGATTGGCAAGGCATGCTCCAAAATTTTTCGAAGTCCTTGATAGTAAAATCAATCATTTTACCTGAGGATAAAAGCCAAAATATCAAAGGTCATTAGCTTCTCATGATGTAAAAATTTATGAAAATCTTGTTCAATGTGTTGAGAAGGTGGAAATGGAGTTTACCGATGATCAAGTGTTCTATTGAAACCAACAGAATAAGATACCAAGGTGGAAGGAGAAAGTGAAGAATCCTTCGAAATGGTTTCATGGTAAGAAAAATATGTTTTCAGTTTTTGATTAATTTGGTAAAAATCATGCTGGGGAATGTATTTTTTATTTTGGAAAGTGCTTCCATTGTGGTAAGATGGGATATAAGGCTGGTGATTTCCCTGGAAAAGATCAGGGTAATGGTAAGACAAAATTTTATTTACAGTTAGTGATATGTTTCAAGTGCAATGAGATGGGTCAGTATGAATATGTGTGTTCGACATAGCGCTTGAATGATGGGAAGTAGTTAGACTACAAGATGAAACGTGTGTTGAAATCCTTTGCAAATACTTCAACAGATAATGGGCCATCAAATGAAGTGGTATCAAGTACATTGTTTGTTTTTTCATATTGTTCCAATGTGTTATTTGATTCGGGGTCTACACATTGTTTCATCTCTGAAAAAGTTTCTAGTAAATTGGGAATTCCATATCAATAAATGACTCCTAAACATGATGTAAAAACTCATGGGGGAAATGTTGAGGCAAAAAATATTTATAATAATCTTCATATACTTATCCAAGTAAATAATTTAATTGAAAACCTTATTTTTTTACCTCTAGTAGAGTTTGATGTTATACTGTATATGGATTAGCTCTCTGTTTACCATGCTAAGATTGACTATAGATCTAAAGAAATTTCTTTTTCAGAAAGACTATAAATTTTTGTACATGAATGAACCCTTACATTTGGTAAATATCAAGAGGCTTAGAAATATATAAAAGAAGTAAATTAGTGTTACCTTGCACGTATTGTTGAAAACAAAGGAACAGTTCAGATTAATGATGTGCCTGTGGTAAATTAAGATCATGATGTTTTTCCAGGTGATTTTCCTGGAATAATACCTGACCAGGAAGTTGAATATATTGTTTACTTAGTTCTTGATGCTAATGTAATTTCAAAACGCCTTTATCGAATGGCTCAAATTGAACTTTTAGAGTTGAAGGAGAAATTGCAAGATTTATTAAAGAACAGTTTCATTCGACCTAGCACATCACCATGGGGTCCTCCTGTCTTATTTGATAAAAATAAAGATGGATCAATGGGATATTGCATTGATTATAGAGCCTTGAATAACATCAATGTTTATAACAAATATCATTTTCCTCATATCGATAATTTGTTTGTTCAGCTCTAGGGAGCTCATTATTTTTCAAATATTGACTTGAGATCGGGGTACCATCAGTTGAAGGTAAAGGAAGAAGATATTTTGAAGACCTATTTTTATACAAGATATGGCCATTATGAATTTGTAGTTATGCCTTTTGGGTTAACCAAGGCACCAGTTGTATTCAAGGACCTTATGAATAGAATTTTCCAAGAGTTCTTGGTTAAGTTTGTGGTTGTTTATATTGATGATATTTTGGTGTTTTCTAGAAATAAATAGAATCATGAATGTCATTTAATGGTTATTTTTCAAACCTTATAAGAAAATAAATTGAATGGAAAATTCAGAAAGTGTGTTTTTTGGTTGCAATTTTGTTTTTCCATGGTCACATTGTTTCTAAATATGAAATAACTGTTGATCTTGACAAAACAAAGGTTGTTTAAGAATGGCCAATACACACAAATGTAACCATGATTCGTAGTTTTCATGGTTTGGAAGGCTATTACCAATGATTTGTTAAAACAAATTCACGGTTTCCCAGCCCATTGACTAAGATAACTCATAAGGGTGTTATTCTTATCTAGACAAAATAATGTGATGATTGTTTTCAAGAATAGAAAAGAAGATTGGTGAATGCTCCAGTATTGGCACTACCTTTCAAGAATGGAGAGTTTGTTATCTACAGGGATTCTTCATAGAAAAGACATGGTTGTGTCCTAATGCAGAATGATCAAGTAATTTCTTATGCTTCATGTTAGTAGAAATCTCATTAGATAAATTACCTTACACATGATTAGGAATTAGATGATGTCGTTTTCTCTTTAAAAAATAGGTGGCATCATTTGTATGGTGTAAAGTGTGAAATATATACTACTCACAAATGTTTATAGTATATATTCAATCAGAATGAATTGAACAAGAGACATATGAGATTGCTATAATTAATCGACGATTATGATTTCATGATTCACTACCACCCTGGAAAAGAAAATAAAGTTGGAGATTCATCGAGTCAAAAAATTAATGCTTCAGTAACCATGTTACGTTTGTAACATGATCCTTTGGTTATGGATTTGATGAATTTTTTCTTGGAAGTTGTTGTTGGAAGAATTATTCTATTTTTTATAATGTATCGGTGAAATCTTCTCTATCATACATAATTAAGCAAGCACAGAAGTAAGACAGTGAGTTGTAGAAAAATGTAGAGTTGGTTTGGAAGTGTATGTTACCTGAATTTAAAATTGATAATGATTGTGTTTTGAGATTTGGTAAGAGATTGTGTGTGACATGTGATTCACAGTTGAAGAGAGAGTTGTTATGTGAACCTCATAGTTCACAATTTACAGTTCATCTAGACAATACAAAGATGTACAGAGACCTTCAAGAGTATTACTGGTGGGATGGAATGAAAAGCGATATTGGTGATTTTACTGTGAAGTGTTTGACTTGTCTACAGGTTAATGTAGAGTGGAAGTTACTGAAAGGGATGCTTCATCCTTTACCAGTTATAGAGTGTAAATGGGAGAATATATCCATATACTTCGTTTTGGGATTACCGAAGACACCTTGAGGTAATAATGCAATCTCGATTATTGTTGATCGCTTGACTAAATCTTATCATTTCCTTACTATACGAGATACTTTTTCCCTAGATCAACATTCTTGATCATTTCATAATGAGATAGTCAGGTTACATGGAGTTCCGCTCTCCATTGTTTCTGATCGTGATCCCAAGTTCACTTATATCTTTTTGAAAGGCCTTTAGAAGTCGTTGTGTACTGAATTAAATTTTAGTACAACTTTTCATCCTCAATCAGATGGGCAGTTGAAAGAAAAAATTCAGACATTGGAGGTTATGACTTGTGCTTGTTCAATGTATTATCAGGGACGTTGGGACCACCATCCTTCATTGGTTGGGTTTTCTTATAATAATAGTTTTTATTCCAATATACAGATGGAACCATTTCAAGCATTATATGGGAAGCGGTGTCAAATGTCAGATTTTTGGGATGAAGTAGGTGACAGGAATTTGATGGGACCGGGATTGGTAGAAGAGATGGAAGAAAAAGTTCCGCTGATAAAAGAACACATGAGAACAGCTCAGAGCAGGCCGAAAAGTTGTGTGGAAAAAAAGGAGGAAGGATCTCTCTTTTGAGTTATGTGATCATGTCTTCCTCAACGATTCACCATGGAAAAGTGTGATGCGATTTGATAATAAAGGAAAGATGATTTCAAGGTTCCTTGGACCATATAAAATTTTGGATAGAGTTGGATCAGTTGCATAATGAGTGGCTTTGCCTCCGACTTTATCTCAGGTGAAAAAAAAATTTCATGTTTCAATGTTAAGGAAGTACATGCCAGATCCATCTCATTATTTGAGTCTAGAGGTAGTTCATATAGAAGAGAATCTATCTTATGAAGAAAAACCTATCAAAATTCTTGAACACGGGGAGCTAGTGTTGCAGAATAAGGTGATTAATCATGTAAAGGTTTTGTGTGAAAACCACATGATTGAAGAGGAAACATGAGAATCTGAAAATGAAATGAGGGATAAATATCCACACTTATTCAATAAGTATATAAATTATGGGGACATAATTTCCTAAAGGGGGAAGGATGTAACATTATAAGTAAGTAAATAATGATATATTTTCATGTCTATGTCTATTAATAAATTATATATTGTTTTAGAGGCTTAAAATGAGAATAAATCCAATCATAAGAATCGAATAATATAATATTTATAAAAGATTGTTTTACCGCCTTTTGATGGAAAACCATATTTAAATATAACAATTGACATTTTTATAAGCTTTATTTATCTAAATAAACATATTATTCAGAATTGGGACATTGAAATTTACTTTGGATAAATTTTTGTTATTTTTCTGACAATGTTCATTTTTTAATGAATAGTGAAAATACTACATTTTAATTCAAAACAAATGTTTCATATACTTTATTTATATTGTTATTTATATTTGTAAATGTATTTAAAGTGTAATTATAATATATTTTTACCATTTAATCCAATAGTGGTCATTAGAATTAATTTTACTTTGACATTGGACACAAACAATAGCCAATATTTTGATAGATATTGTTTCTTAAAAACAATCTATTTCTTTTGAAATTGGGAATTATTTTTAAATTAATTACTACAATTTATGTGTTTGGAATTTTGTAAAATGGATTCCATATTTTGAATGAGAAGGTCCAAATTATGCAATTATGACTTGCTTTTGGTCATAATGAATAGTTACGACCGTAATTATCTTTAATTATCTTGATTAATTAGTAATTGGGTAGATAAGGATAATAAAATAATATCATAATAATATAAAATGATCACATCATGTGTAAAAATCCTTTTTTTTTGAGTCATGGGTGACCATGGGAAGATTTTACCAAACTTTAGGTCCCATGGAGTCACATTGGTGTGATAGTGACATTTATGACATTATTTTTTAAAAGAAGAGGAATATAACAAAGGTTTTTATATCCTAAGAAAAACAATTTTCATTTTGTTTATGTCAACGATCTATTAGACTATAAATAGTCATTAGAAATATTAAAATATTTCCTACATCATGGTATTTATTTATAATTTTTAGACATTATATAAATAAAATTATTTACGACACCGTGATGATGCAGTGATTACATCAATAATGAACGATTTAAATAAAATGAATGGATAAGGTAAAATCTAAGACTTACAGTTGTCTAAAGAATATTATATGGGAGGATTTCAAACCCTTATCACCTTATACTCTAAATATATCATTATGGTCCATTTAAAATCTGAAATCCATTTTATAATAAACTAAAATTCCAAGACACTACAAAATTGACCCTCCTCCCTCTTATAAAAGGCCCCCACCTCTACCACCATACCCACAACTCTCAATCCCTTTGCTAGTATAAACTCTATTAATATCATCTCTCCACATCCCTCTATTATTCCTAGAATCCTCACACTGGGCAGAAGTCTTTCCAAGGAAGCCTTTCTCTCAAATCACAAAAAGAGTTACACAATTTAGAGGTAATGTCTTCCCTCGTGTTCCATTATTTTATTTTCCTTCTTCACTCGCCAATATCTTCTAATTATTTGATCACTTAATAAAACCATTATACTCAATATACTAGGATGTTGTTATGATATGAATTATACCTACACATTCACACACCCCAGTCTAATGGTTAAAGAACATATTGTTTCTTTTGGTGGCGCATTACTGCCTCACAAAAGGATGATTGTTCAATCTTATATTAATAGCTTTTAGGGTGGCCATTACGATTTCACTGTATTTATATATGATATATATGGTATTCATTTTTTCTATACGCTTCTTAATTTTATTTCAAAAATCAAATTTTTGTGCTTTTCATGGTGTGGAACTGCGATAATTTCATCTAAGGAAGTTTAGACTACCACCCCCTCAAGTAATGTGACTCGTTCATGCCAAACATGGAATTTATAAAGAATTTAATTAATAAAAATATGTTACCTATATAACATATATATTTTACTGGAATTATAATATATATATCTCTCATTTAGTTTTAATTCCTTCAATATGACAAAGAAATGAAAGTAGAATTCATGCGTACATACGGGCTACCATCTCCATGAACGGTGGATTTCATTTTTTTATCTACAAATGTTATGTACTAGTATAAAATGAATATATACTGGATATATATGATATTTAAATCATTAATACGATTATGAATATGATGTTATTATAACTACACGGGCAATTCTTTTCAAACAAGTTCGTTTTTTACTCATGTACCGAACATCGACAAAACGTATGATATGAACTCACATAATTAACTAATAATTATAACATGATATAATGTGAAATGAATTGATTAATAAACATTAAATGAATTATTTAAGAAATTATAAATTGACCTACGTTTATTATTCAGGAATATAAATAAGGAACGAGAATTATTCAGACTTGAGGTAAGAGACTTCGTCTCAATATCTTTTCATTGAGGCATACATTATTTTATATATTACATTATTTTATTAGATATATAATAAAAAATTTGGCATTTAATTTCATTCAAAAGAAATTTTTTTACATGAATCGTTTTACTAAATGTCAAAAAGAAATGTTTTTGTCGTACGTATGCGGCGACAACGATTTCTCCACTACTGTGACCATTATTTTAGTTTCATCATCCTCTACAAGCCATAACATTTTTTAAATGAAAAATAAATACCATGTTTTAATTTTATTTGGTATTGTAAATGGTTTTGATAATTTTTTTATTATATCAATGTGTTGTATTGATATCTTTTAATTTAAATGTGAAAATGTTGTGTTTCCATTGTGCATGTTTTATATGATATGATTATGTTATGGTTCTTGGGCATTTTTTATGAAGTCGAGTGGTTCAATGATTAACTATGTGCGGGTGAGCCCGAGATAGCACTCCAATGTATTGGGTAACACGAAGGAGTTAAATGATATGGTTTCTCTGAAGAGATTTAGGGAATATACTGTGATGGGTATTCCAAACGTTACCATGAGGGTTACTCTCTATGTAAGAATGTTATGAATGCCTCAAGTTACATTTATGTCTTATTATTTCTCTGAGTTAATCATAATTCTTATGATTTCACGAGGTATGTTAATGTTCTTATGTTTTATGAGTAAAGTATGATTTCATTGATTCTTATGTATACATGGGCTAATGTTTTCATTCCATGTTTTTATATCCCTTATTGAGCTTTTAATGCTCATCCCAAGTTTTTTAAATGTTTTTCACAGGTCAAGGAAAAATAACAGGATGTGATGATAGTGTCCAGGATGTTTCAAGAAAGAAACCATGTTTTATTTTAAATAAGTTTCCTTTGGTGGAAAAAATGAATACTATATTTGATATAACCACCTTGTTTAAATTTGGAATGTAATGCATGATTTATTATCTAATTATCTAAAACATTTAACCTGAATAAATCTTTAATGTGAATTCTTTAAATAACCCATGATTAAGTAATGTTTATGGTTGGGGCCTTATAGTTGGTATCAGTGGCCGGTTTAGATAACTTTAGGAGTTATAATTCTATTATATTATTATCCAAAAATATTTTTGTTACACATTATTGTTAAACGGAAATGATATTGCATTTGAAGATTACCATGTTTCTTCATCTAGGACATGTTTGTTCAGAATGGTTTTTTGCAGAGGAAACAGGGAAGAAGTGCTAAGAAGGCATACAGATGGAAATGACCTTCAAAATCTGTATCTGGAGATGGTCAGAATTGGAACTGAACAATTTGTTTCAGTAATGGCGTAGTTGACTCAAGTGATAAATGTTGGTGGTATCCATGCACGAGATCAGCCAGATCAACTATAGAGGGACATGTCTGTGGAGGAACATTTCACGACATAAAAATCCCTCATCTTTAAGAGGACCATCTGACCCTGTGCTAGCTGAAGGGTGGATTAATTCACTAGAGGAGATTTGTGATGTCCTGGGGAGTTCAGACAATCAAAAGCTTAGTCTTGATGTTTACCATTTGGAGAGTTAAGCAGATCAGTGGTGTTCGTTGGATGAAAATATCAGGGACGTAGATGAGATTGATGCTCTTGACTTGGATGAATTCAACGGTATATTTCTTGATAAATATTTTCCTAATGATGTTCGACTTAGGATGGAAAAAAAATTCATAAAATTTAGGCAACAGGACGAATCAATGGTAGCTTATGATGAAAAGTTCACTCGATTGGAATGGTATGTTCCAAATTTTATCTGATATCTTGATAGTAAAATAAATCATTTTTAATGAAGATTAAAGGTAAAATATTGTAAGTCATCTGCTTCTCGTGAGTTTAAAAGTTATGAAATGCTTCTTCAATGTGATGAGAAGCTGGAAATGGAGTTTGTCTATGATCAAGTGTTCTAGGACAACCTACAGAAGAAGAGACCAAGGTGGTAGGAGAAAGGGAAGAATCCTTTAGAAAGGTTTGATGGTAAAAAAACTAATTTTTCATTTTGTGATAAATGTGGTAAAAATAATGCTGGGGAATGTATTTTGAATTCTGGAAAGTGATTATGATGTGGTAAGATGGGAAATAAGGATTGTGATTTCCCTGAAAAGATCGGGGTAATGGTAAGACCAAATTAGGCTTGTAGTTAGTGAAATGTTTCAAGTGCAATGAGACGGGTTATAAGTAAACGAGTGTTCGACAAATAGCTCGAATTATGGGAATCAGTCATACTACAAGTAGAATGGTGCGGTGAAATCCTTTCAAACTACTTCGGCAGACGATGGGCCATCAAATGATTTTGTATCATGTACTTTGTTTGTTTTTTCAGAATATGCCAAAGTTTTGTTTGATTCGGGGTCTACACATTCTTTCATCTCTGAAAAATTTTGTAGTAAATTGAGAATTCCATCTCATGAAACGTCATCATAACATAATGTAAAAATAACATGTGAAAATGTTTAGGTAGAAATAATTTATAAGAATCATCCTATAATTAACCGTGGAAATAATCTACTTGAAAACCTTATTGTTTTATCTATATTAGAGTTTTATGTTATCTTGGGTATGGATTGGCTCTCTATTTACCGTGCTAAGATTGACTATAGAGCTAAAGAAATTTTTTTTCAGAAAGACTTTCAGTTTGTGTACATTAATGAACCCATATATTTGATAAAATATCAAGAGGCTGAGAAACATAAAAAAGATGTAAATGAATTTAACTTTGCAAATATTGTTGAAAACAAGGGAACCATTTAGATTAACGATGTGCCAGTGGTAAATGAGTATCCTGAAGTTTTTCCAGATGAGGTTCCTAGAATAATACCATATCAGGAAGTTGCTTTTATTGTTGACTTAGTTCTGGATGCTAATCCAATTTCAAAACCCCATTATCGAATGGATCAAATTTATCTTTTATAGTTTAAAGATAAATTTAAGGATTTATTAGAGAAACATTTCATTCGACCTAGCACATCACCATGTGGTGCTCCTCTCTTAATTTTTAAAGAGAACGATGGTTTAATGATACTTTTCATTGATTATAGAGCCTTGAATAACATCACTGTTAAGAACAAATATCCTTTGCCTCATATCAATGATTTGTTTGATAAACTCCAGGGAGCTCAGTATTTTTCAATGATTGACTTGAGATCGGGGTACCATCAGTTGAAGGTAATGGAATCAGATATTCTGAATACAGCATTTCGTACAAGAAATGTCCATTATGAATTTTTAGTTATGCCTTTTGTTTAACCAATGCACCTACTATATTCAGGGACCTTATAAATAGAATTTTCCATGTGTTCTTTGATAAGATGTTTTCATTGATGATATTTTGTTGTTTTGTGAAAGTAAATAGAAGCATGAAAGTCATTTAAGGGTTATTTTGGAAACCATAAAAGAAATTAAATTATATGGGAAATTCAGAAAGTGTGAGTTTTGGTTGCAAATTTTTTTTTCCTTGGTCACATTTTTTCTAAAGATGGAATAACTATTGATCCTGCCAAAACAAAGGTTGTTGAATAGTGGCCAAGACTCACAAATTTAACTAACATTTGTATTTTTCATGGTTTTTCTGGCTATTACCGAAGGTTTGTTATAATGTATTCACGGTTTTCCATCCCATTGACTAAGCTAACTCGAAAGGGTGTTAAGATTATCTGGACAAAAGAATTTCATGACTGTTTTCAGGAATTCAAAAGAATATTGGTGAATGCTCCAGTATTGGCACTACCTTCTAGAAATGGTGAGTTTATTATCTATAGTGTTGCTTCATTGAAAGGATATGGTTTCATCCTAATGCATAATGATCAGGTAATTGCTTATGCTTCACGTCAGTTGAATACTCATGAGATAAATTACCCTGAACGTGATTTGTAATTAGCTGCTGTTGTTTTTTGGTTTAAAATTTTGGAGGCATCATTTTTATGGTGTAAAGTGTGAATAATATACTGATAACAAAATTTTATATTATATATTCACTCAAAAAGAATTGAACATGAGATAGAGGAGATAGATAGAATTAATCATGGATTATGATTGCACGATTAACTACCACCCAAGAAAATCAAATAAAGTTCCAGATGCTTTGAGTCAAAAAAATTAATGCTTCATTAACCATGAATCATTTGGAACGTGATCCTTTGGTTAAGGAATATATTATTTTTACCTTGGATGTTTTTGGTGCAGAAAATTCTTCTATTTTGTTACATTTATTAGTGAAATCTTCTCTTTCAGGCAGAATTAAGCAAGCATTGAAATAAGATAGTGAGTTGCAGAAAAAGGTAGATATGGTTCACAAGGGTATGTTACCTGAATTCAACATTGATAATGATTGTGTTTTGAGATTTGGGAAGAGATTTTGTGTGCCTTATGATTCAAAGTTGAAGAGAGAGTTGTTATGTGAAGCTCATAGTTCTCCATTTTCAGTTCATCCAGGTAGTACTAAGATGTACATAGATATTTGGGAGTATTACTAGTGGGATAGAATGAAAATAGATATCGCTGATTTTAATATGAATTGTTTGAATTGTCAATAGGTTAATGTAGAGAAACATTTACCGAAATGGATGCTTCAACCTTTACTAGTGCTAGAGTGGAAATGGGATAATATATCAATGGAATTCATTGTGGTATTACCGAAGACACATAGAGATAATAATGCAATTTGGGTTATTGTTGATCACATGACTAAATATGCTCATTTTCTTTCAATACAAGTTAATTTTTCCCTAGACCAACTGTCTAGATTGTATCTTAATGAGATAGTCAGGTTACACGGAGTTCCCCTCCCCATTGTATCGGATCGTGATCTCAGGTTCATTTCTATCTTTTGGAAAATCCTTTAGAAGTCATTGGGTACTAGATTAAATTTTAGTACAACTTTTCATCCTTAATCAGATGGGCAGTCTGAACGAACAATTCATACATTGGGGGATATGCTAAATTCTTATTTTATAGATTATCATGGAAGGTTAGAGCAACATCATTAATTGGTTGAGTTTTCGTATAATAATAGTTTTTATTCCAGTATAAAGATGGCACCATTTGAGGCATTATATGGGATGCGGTATCGAACTCTATATTTTTTTCATGAAATATGTTAAAGGATGTTGATGGGACCAGAATTGGTAGAAGAGATGGTTGAGAAAGTTCAGCTGATAATGAAAGACATACGAACATCACAGAGTAGGTAAAAACTTTATGCGGACAATAGGAGGAAGGATCTCTATATTTTGGTAGGTGATCATGACTTCCTCGAAGTTTCACCATGTAAAAGTGTGATGCGATTTGGAATGAAAGGAAAGTTGATTCCAAGATTCATTAGACCATGTGAAATTATGGAGAGAGTTGGATCAGTTGCATACCGTGTGGATTTACCTCCGAGTTTATCTCAGGTACACAATGTTTTTGATGTTTCAATGTTAATGAAGTACATGCCAGATTCATCACATGTTTTGAGTCTAGAAGTAGTTCAGTTAAAGAGAATCTATATTATGAGGAACAACCGGTCCAGATTCATGACCACTGGGAGCACGTATTGCGGAATAAGGTGATACATCAAGTAATGGTTTTGTGGAAGAACCACCTGATCGAAGAGGCAACATGGGAATCAGAAAATGCAATGAGGGATAAATACCCCCCCAATTATTTGATAAGTAAATAAATTGTGGGGACACAATTTCCTAGAGGGAAAGATGTAACATCCCAAGTATGTGAAGAATAATATATTTTCATATCTATGTATATTTATGAATTAGATATTGTTTTAGAGGCTTAAAATGATAATAAATCCAATCTTAATCATATAATACTATAATATTTTTAAAAGATTGGTTTACCACATTTTGATGGAAAAACAATTTTAAATTTAATTTTTGACATTTTTATAAGCTATATTTGTCAAAATAAACTTATTCATTAGAATTGGTACATTTATATTTACTTTTGATAAATATTTGGTATTTTTCTGACAATGTTCATTTTTTAATGAATAGTGAAAAATACAGTATTTTACTTCAAAACTTCTTTTTCATCTAATTTAATTATATAGTTAGATTATATTATTAAATGGGTTTAATGTGTAATTAGAATATATTTTTACCATTTAATCCAATTGTGGTCATTATAATTAATTTCACTTTGAAATTCGACACAAACAATTGTCAATCTTTTAATAAATATTGTTTCTTCAAAACATGCTATTTGTTTTGACAATGGGAATTATTTTTAAATTAATTACTGAAATTAATGTGTTTAAATTTGGTAAAATGGATTCCATATTTGGAATAATAATTTCTATATTATTTATTTTTGATTCCTCTATTTTTCGACATTATGAATAGTAACCACAGTAATTATCATTAATTATCGTGATTAATTAGTAGTCGGGTAGTTAAGGGTAATAAAATAATATCATAATAATATAATATGACCTCAACATGTGTCTAAATCATCTTTTTGAGTCATTTCTGACCATGGGAATCTTTTTACCGATCTTGAGGGCCCATGGAGTCACATGGTTGTGATAGTGACATTTATGTCGTTATTTTTTAAAAGAAGATAAATATAACAAAGGTTTGTATATCCTAGGTAAAACAATTTTAATATTGATTAAATAAATGATCTCTTATACTATAAATAGTTATTGTAAAAATAAAAAAATTCCAACATCATGGTAGTTTTGTTATAATGTTTAGACATTATATAAATAAATTTTGTTATGACACCATGATGATGCAGTGATTACCTCATTAAAGAACGATTTCAATAAAATGAAAAGATAAGGCAAAATATAAGATTTATACTTGTCTAAAACCTATTGGATGGGTGGATTTCAAACCCTTATCACCTAATCCTTGAAATATATCATTTAGGGACCTTTAAAATCTGAAAATAATTTTATAATAATGTAACATTTCAAGACTTTCCAAAAGTGACCCTCCTCCCTCTTATAAAAGGCCCCCACCTCTACCCCCTTACCCACACCTCTATAGCCCATTGATCATCCAAAATCTTCTAATATTATCTCTCCAAATATCTCTCTTACTCTTAAAAGCCTCACTTTGGGATGAAATATTTCCAAGGAAGCCTTTGGCTCAAATCAAAAAAAGAGTTACCCGATTAAGATGTAATATATTATCTCAAGTTCATATCTTTTATTTTCCCTCTACACTCACCACTATCTTCTTATTATTTGATCCAATAATAAAACCAGTATCCTAAATATGCTAGGATGTTTTTATGACAATGATTCTACCTACACTTACACACACCTCCGTTTAATTGTTAAAGAACATATTGTTTCTGTGAGTGGTGAATTACTACCTCACGGAACGATGATTGTTTAATCTTCTTTTAACACCATTAACGGTTACTATTATGATGTAAGTGTATTTGTATATGATATATATGGTATTTATTAATTTTAAATGCTTCTTAATTTTATGTTTAAATCACATTATTGTGCTTTTCATGTTGTGTAACTGTGATAATTTAATCTGATGAAGGGTGGACTACCGCCACCTCATGTGATTTGACTCGTTCATGCCAAACATTGAATTTTTAAATAATGTAATTAATGAACATACTATACATATATAACATATATATTATACTTTAATTATAATATATAATTGTCTCATTTAGTTTTAATTTATTTAAAATCACAAAGAAGTGAAAGAAGCGTTCATGCGTACGTACGGCCTACTGTCTTCATGAACGGTGCATTTCATTTTTTTCTCCAAATATTATTGAATAGTATAAAATGAATATATACTGGATATATATGATATTTAAATCATTAATAACATTCTGGAGATGATTTAATTATAACTACATGGGCAATTATTTTTATGCAAGTTTATTTTTGACTCATGTATCGTACATCGACAAAACTTATGATATGAACTTGCATAATTAACTAATTATTATAACATGATAATATGTGATATAAATTGAATAATAAACATTAAAGGAAGTCTTTAAGAAATTATAAATTGACCTATGTTTATTATTCATGAATATAAAGAATGAAGGAGAACAAGTCTGACTTGAGGTAAGGGACTTCGTCTCAATCTCATTTCGTTAAGGCATACTTCAATTTTAATATGACCATATTATTTGAGTTGTATAATAAACCATTTTTAATTTTAATTTCATTAAAAATGAATATTTTTACACGAACCTTTTTAATAAATGAAAAAATAAATCTTTTTCTCTTACGTATGCGGTGACAATGACTTCTCTGCCACCATGACCATTTTTCGAGTTTCAGCTTCCTCTACAAGCCATAAAATTTTTTCCTATGACATATAAATACCATGTTTTACTTCATTTTGGTATTGAAAATGGGTTTGATAATTTTTTGATTATATCAATGTGTTGTATTGATATCTTGTGACTGAAATGTGGAAATTTTATGTTTTCTTTATACATGTTTTATGTGATAGGATTATGTTATGGTTCTTGGGAATTTTTTATGAAGTCGGGGGGTTCCGTGATAAACTAAGGGCGGGTGAGCCCGAAATAGATCTCCAATTAATTGGGTAAGGTGAATGAGTTAAAATCTAACATTTCTATGAAGAGATTTAGGGTATATACTTTGATGTGTATTCCAAACGTAACCCTAAGGGTTACTCCTTACGTAAGAATGTTATGAATGTCTCATGTTACCTTTATGTCTTATGATTTCGATGAGTTATTCATAAATCCTATGATTTCATGAGGTATTTTAATGTGCTTTTGTTTTATGAGTAATGTATGATTTCATTTATTCTTACGTATACGTGGACTACTGTTTTCTTTCTGTATATTTATATCCCTTACTATGATTTTTATGCTCATCCCAAGTTTTTGAATTGTTTTTCACATGTGAAGGGAAAAGTACATGATGTGATGATAGTGTCGAGGATGTGTCAAGAAATAAACCATGTTTTATTTTAAATATGTTTCCTTTGGTTGAAAAAATGTATACTATATTTGAAGTCACAACCTTTTTTAAATGTAGAATGTAATTCAAGATATATGATCTAATTCTCTAAAACTCTAAACCTGAAAAGTTCCTCAATGTGAATTTTTGATATAACCCAAGATTAAGTAATGTTTAAGGCTGGGGCCTTATAATATGTAATATAGAAAATGATATATAAATTTTCTATTTTTAAATATCATGATATTTAGATGTTACTAATAATACATTAAGAAAAACAATAAAAAACATAGTAATGGAAAAACGCTGGCATCCATGAACTCCTTCAAAGAATTCTTCTTCATAAACTATAGAAAGGATGCAAAATAATGGTTTCATAGAATTCATAGTACGAGATACTTATAGTATAATATATGATGAATCAATAAATATTTATCAATATTGGAAGGTAAATAACTAAACACACATTCCATTTAATCAATAACATGGCTATCAGAGCTAGATAAGTAAAAAATCAATATTTCAAGGTAAATAAAAAAACATGAAATTTAATAAATAACGAGATTGAAATTAATCTGGATATATTTTTCTTTAAATATATTGTATAATAATAATAATTTAATTCTTAATAAATGAAATTAATAAACAGTGGATTCTATTTTCCCAAGTATATTATACCTATATTATCATGACATTTCACATAATTGTTTTAATATAAAATTTGACAACTATTTAGATTTTCCAATTTATTTTTATCATTAGACCTATTGATTCCTCAAGGGGGTATATATATAGCACCCTAATATTTTTTATCATGTATCTTTTTGAATAATTTCAATTTCTTTGATTCATTACGTTGAACGTAACACTCATCATAACTACATAATAAAATTTTATTATAACCCATCCATTGAATTGGATGTGTTGAAAAGTCTTAAACACATAATGAAATTTATATATATATATTTTTAACTCATCCAATATCTTTTATATGCATTAAATAATTATAAAGTCAATTTTATGCATAATAAGCTATATTTCTTGAAAGGTAATACAGTCTCCTTTTAATGCATCAATTTTTTTGTAAAAATATAATTTTTAACATTAATAAATTATAAATGAAAAAATATACAAAATTTTAAAATAGGAATATCAAAATTTACATTGGTTGAGTTTTTTATTTTTCTAATATGTTTTGTTTTTTGATAAATGGTTCAGCAATACTATACATTAATTGAAATCTAACATCTAATATAAAAAATTTCTTTAATTATATTATATATTCAATTAGTTGTAATGTAAAATTAGATCAATAATATATATATATATATAATCGATTAATGTCATTGGAATCTTCTTAAAAAAATTATAAATATAAATATATTTCAAAAAAATATCATGTTTTAACATCAAAACTCATTTTCTCGCCAAATTTATGTGTTTAATTTAAATTCAATCTTATCCAATTTTTAAAATTTTAAAATTTTAATTCATATTTGAAATATGATGGTCGAATTTTTTTAAATAGGTCACTTTTTTCATTCAATATAAATAGTAAACATATTACTTTTAATAAAAAAGGTTAAGGGTAAATCTAGTAATTAATGGTAAAAATTATATTATAAAATAAATCTAACAGTTTTCTTAATTTTATCATAAAAATGAGTGTGAACCAAAATCATCCATTTAATGTTTTTATGGCCTATTGGAGACACTAGGATTACTTTATTCCAATCATAGTATTTTAGTCTATGAAAATTCTATCATATCGTACTGATGTTTTTAAGAGTGATTTCAGTTTTAATATGTGTTTATTCAGATTATATCATCAACTAAAAATCGTAATTTTAAATATATAATTTTATTCTCCATCATGGTAATATATTTTTATTTTTTAATAAATAAATATTTATCATAAAGGCTAACATAATGATGATGAAAAAATTGTCTAATTAATAAAAACATCTAATATAAAATATTAAAAATATTAAAAATAAATATAATATGATATTATCAACACCTTAAAAGAATTTAATAAACAAGGTTTCCATGTTAATTTTGTTTTAAAAGAAGTTATATAAGATATATTTTTGTATTGGTTTTTTAAGTCAAAATAATTCTATTGTAAAAATTATCAGTAATGTTATATTAAAAGAAGAAATATTTTATTAAATGATATAAAAATAATGAAACTATAAAATTTAGCCAAAATATACCGATTTAGTTTAAAATTTCATCAACGATTCAATTGTGAATTCTTAACATCCCTTGAAATTATTTAATGAATGTTAGGTCCACTAGGATGAGTACCCTGAGAGGGGGGTGAATCAGGGTATAACTAATTCAAAAAAAATGCATGTTCTGATCTTGTTTCGCAGTTAAGAAAAACACTCTTCTCTCACTTTCCTATTGCAGAATATAAACAGAAGGTAAAGCATACACATGACACATGAATTTTTACTTGGTTCACTGTTAAGGGCTACAACCAAGGAGCATATGCCGACATGTTTTTGGTCGTACCGAATTCCACTATTCTTCACTAGATGTGGATTACATGGTTCGGGCACAGTCACTCTGTCCGAGGCTCACTGCCTTTACAAGGGTTAGGGTCATCTCACTTCTTTCACAAGGGTCACTCCCTATTTCTCTCTCTCTGGCTCACTGCCGGTGGAGAGGATCACCTTCTTCCTCTTCCTTTGCTCACTACGTCGGAAAGGATCCACTCACAGTTTATAGACCTATAAGTCTCTTTATTTGCATGAAGTAATGCATCTTCCTCTATAATTAGATGGTCTATAGGATCCCAATTTTCACCCGTAGGTGAATCTCTCTTTGCACCAAAGGTATCAGGCAGACTTCCAGCTTCCACACAGCCCGAAAATCACTGTTGGAAATAAACCATACTTGGCACGAAAGTCAATCTCGGCATGCATGTATCGGCGCGCAAGTCACAACAGGGGAACAAGTCCACCACAGACACTTGTTTGACACAATATTCCCCAACTCCAAACTTGTGCGACTCTCTTCCTTTTACGCCCAAACCAATATTGGTGCTCAACATCCAACCGGCGCACAACTTCTCACACTGGAACGCAACTTCAACCACTGGCGTGCAACATCAATTGCCCGACCCACACACCACATGCGCAACCACCACACCTGCGCGACAGGAGCTCTGATTTCTCAAAGTGTTGAACTCTATTAAATAATTAAGAGGGGTGGTCCAGTATTTATAGGCATTTGGTCACCCATGCGCGACGGCGCGCAACTCTCCCTTCAGCACGCAAGTCTCGGAGTGCAGGTCTCTTCCCCTACAAGTCACTTGTGCGACCCACTTACAAACTTGCATGAACCTCTTTAATTTTCCATATTTTGATCTTCAGATATTGGAATACCATAGGCGCACAAGTTCTCAAACTTCCAAGGCATCGACGCGCAAGTATCTTTCTCGTCGTGCAAGTCACATGCGCGACCTCACCAAAACGTGCACGAACCTTATTCCTTTGCCATATTTTGATGATATGAACTTGAAAAACAGATGGAGCGTAATTTTCCAAGCCTTCATGTACACATCACACAAGTCCCTTTTTCCAAAACCACTTTTCTTTATTTGTCGATTTTCAGGCCCAAAAATTTGGCAAACACTAGAAAACGGATCCACCTTATATCTGTTCTTTTTGTACCGCCTCTAGATCACCCATCTCTTTTTCGACATTCTTGAATCAAATATTGATCATTACCCATAGTTCATGAACACAACATTCCACCATGAAATCCCCTTTGTCTACTAATTAGTATGTCATGGTTTTCTTTTTCAACAATCACATCACTGATGTCCACTTTGTCAACAAACACAGTCACCTCAAAAATGCATCAGTGATTCCTTGAGAGATTTTCTCCCAACAATCTCCCCCTTCGGGTTTGTTGACAACTCTTTCATAAAAATATACACCATTGATTCTTCATCCACCATTCACATTTTTCAATTCTGATAGCGATCAAGGATTTACTCAACACATACTCTAAGCCCAAATGAGTAATGCTCGGCGTGAGAAACAAGAGTAAATGAAAAGGTCATCAATGAATCACTTCATCTCTGACATCCACTATTGACACCAAACTGATACCAATTTGTACTAAAATGATACTAATTGTTGAAGGACTTGTTGGAAGACCAATTTTTGTTTGGAAATATTTTTACCACATTACAACACTACTCTTCTCCTTTTATCACGATCCGCAGCTGTTGTGATATCTATTCTTTGATCGATAACTTCTAGCATCGTCAGATTTAAAAATATCCCCCTTTCTCATTTCTCCCCCTATTTGGCTGCTCCACTTGTCAGCTTCTCCCCATATCTGTCATGATTTCTCAAATAGCCACACAGTCTCCCCCTTGAACAATCACTATTTTCTCCCCCTTTGTCAACAAACCCAAAGGGAACTCCTTTGTAGTCTGTAACATAGTAGAGAACACATATCAACACATTAGGGAAAACACATCATACCTTGGGGAGAGGGGGGTCACATCCACATGATTTTAAGTGCGAGGAATCGACTGAACTCCCAGATCGAGTCGATGCCTTTCGAATGCTTCCTTGGGTAAGGCCTTTGTCAGAATATCTGCAACCTGTAACTCTGTAGGCACATACTCCAACTTCACAAGCCCTTGCTCCACTTTCTCCTTGATAAAATGATATTTGATTCCAATGTTCATTGTCCTTGAGTGATGAACTGGATTTTTTCTAAGATTGATAACACATGAGTTTTCACACTGGATTCTGATCGGAGACATCACTTCAACTCCCATATCGTCAAGATGTTGTTTCATCCATAATAACTGTGTGCATGCTTGAGTGGCTGCAATATACTGCGCTTCTGTAGTGCTTAATGAAATGCAATCCTGCTTATTGCTTAACCAATCAATACATAGTCCACCAAGATAGAATACACCACCAGATGTTTATTTCCTATCATCTACTGAACCGGCCCAGTCTACATCTGTATATCCCAATAACTCTATCTTAGATTTATCATTATATGTCAAGCCAAAATCCACTATACCCTGGATATAACGATCTATTCTTTTCACTACAAGCATATGGATTTATTTGGGATTACTCTGATATCTCGCTGCTTGGAATGTGGTGAAAACAATATCAGGCCTTGTCACGGTCAAGTACAACAAACTTCCAATAATATTCCTATATTCTGTGAAATTAACTGCCTTTCCATCCTCATCTTTTGATAATTTCATCCGGGTAGCAACCGGAGTTTTCATCTCCTTGGAATTTTCCTTGCCAAACCTTCTTAACACCTCCTTGGCATATTTGGATTGAGAAATGAATGTTTGATTCCTTCCTTATGTCACCTATAGACCAAGGAAAAATGTTAGCTCTCCAATCATTGACATTTCAAACTCATTTTTCATGAATTCGGAAAACTTTATGCATTGTGCTTCATCTGATCCACCAAATATTATTTCATCGACATAGATAAGCAATATAATCCTTGGATTACAATTGTTGTTGAAATATAGATTGTAATCAACTCCACCATGCTGGAAACCACGCTTCTTCACGTATTGATCAAGCCTTGAGTATCATGCTCTTGGTGCTTGTTTCAGCCCATATAATGCCTTCTTTAGCCTAAAAACATTATTCTCATCCTCATGAATTAGAAAACCATCAGGCTGCTCGATGTAAAACTCTTCTTCCAGAACACCATTTAAAAATGCAGATTTAACGTCCATCTGGAACACTTTGAACATTCTTTTCACTACTATGGCCAAAAATAATCTGATTGTCTCCAGCCTTGAAACCTGTTAAAATGTCTCATCTACTTCTATTATCTCTATCTGGGTGTATCCCTTGCACAGTAGTCGTTCTTTTTTTCGATTCATAGTTCCATCCTCATTTATCTTTTTGCTATAGACCCATTTATTACCGATGAAATTCTTGTCTGTTGGCCTTAAAACAATCTCACATGTCTGGTTCTTCTCAATCTGATCAATCTCTTCATTCATAACCTGAACCCAGTTTTCATCTTCAGCTGCATCGGAAAAACATTTCACCTCCACGTGAGATAAAAATGATGTTTGCTATAATGACATCATTCTTCGAGTCTGAACTGCAGATGTCTGATCACCAATGATATTCTGCCTATCAATTTCAGCTCGACTCTTTGTCTTCCTTGGAGATACAGACTTGAAACTTTCTTGTTCATCATCAATATCTTCTTTTGAGTCAGCTTTTTCCACTTCTACTCCCCCTGTGTCGCTTACCTCATCATCACTTTCATCCAGAAAATGTTCACTAGGTAATTGAGTATTCTGTTCATTTTTGACTATAGTGACATCGTTTCTCTCAACAATTTTTCCCAGCCTTTTCTTGAAGCATTTATATGCATTAATTTTTAATGAGTAGCCATGGAATATCCCCTCATCTCCTCATGCCTCAAACTTCCTGTGATTTTCATTGTTGAGAATGAAACACTTACTTCAAAAGATTTGAAAGTATTTCAATGTTAGATTTTTTCTGTACTACAGTTCATATGGAGTATTCCCTTGCTTCAGACACAATAGAGACTTGTTCTAAACAAAGACCGATGTCAAAACTGCTTCCTTCAAAAATTTCTCTGGTAGGTCTTTATCAATAAGCATTGTTCTGGCCATGTTGTTGATGATCCGATTTCTCCTTTTAACCACTCCATTCTATTGAGTAGTTCTCACTGATGAAACTTGATATTTTATCTCGTGTTTCTCAATATTGTCTTCGATATGACTGTTTGTGAATTCTGTAACGTTATCAGTACGAAACTTCAGAATTTTCTTCCCAAGCATCTTTTCTGATTCTCTCCTATACTTCTTTATGCAACTGAAAACCTCTGTCTTATGGGTAATGATGAATACCCAGGACATTCTGCTATAATCATCAATTAAAAGGATATATTACCATTTCCCATTTATAGCTCGTGGTGAAATAGGTTCACATACAGCAGCATGTACCAACTCGAGCACTCAGGATGATTTCTATTCCTTTGGATTGTATGTTTTATTTGATGATCTTCCCTTGTTGACAAGAATCGCATGTATGAGCATGATCACATGATAGTTTGGGAAGGTCTCTAGCCATGTCACGCTTTACTACATCTTCCATAGATGGTTGGCATAGATGACCATGTCGCTTATGCCACAACTGGTTTTCTTCTTCTCTGGTTAAAAAGAATGAATCTTCTTCCCCACATACTTGGTAAAGATTTAACTTTGTTCTTTTTCCCTGTAGAATGACTGCACCATCTTTTCCTTTAACAATACACATCTTCTTGTTAAATCGAATAGAGTTCCCAGAGTCACATAGTTGACAGACACTGTGCATGTTATGACTGAGACCCTCTACTACCAAGACATTAGCACGTCTCATTTCTTTTCCCCCAAACTTGGCTTTCCCTGACCCATCAATCTTCAGGCCTTCATCATTTCCTAATTTGACAACTCTGTCTTTGCCATATTTTATGCCTGTAACAAGATCCTTATTACCCGTCATGTGGGATGTGCAACTAATGTCAAGGATCCACACACTAGATCGATCTGATGCTTTAAGTGAAATCTCTGCCACCACGTCCTTATTATTTTTCTTCTTCTTGGTCCATACTTTTCCTTTCACACTCGGCATGGATTGAGACTTTTGTTCATTCTCAGTGTATGATGGACCAGCCTCATCTTGTAATGTCGAAAATCTATTCTGCATTTTTAACTCACCTGTCATTTTACTGATCTGCTACTTTCGAACGTTTTGATTCTGCTTTGGAACATTTCTCTGAATGGTCGATGTAAAGTACCTAGCCATGTGCAAAAATCATCCGCACCAAAAACAGTTTCCTTCAAAATATGTTTTGGAAAACTGTTCTCTGTTTGGATGCCACCACTGTTCTTGTTCCCTTTGATATCTCTTGGCTATGGATCACACATACTGTGAATTTCCCATATTCCCAAAATAATTACACATGATATATGGTGCATTCCTTCATGTCACTTCAGCACTATGAGTTTCCCTTTGGGATCTCTGAATATTCTGATTTTCCTTTGTGCCCAAATCAATCTTCAATATCGGGACGGGTGCTTCCGGTCTGTCTTCAATTGCCACAGATTTTTCTTTATGATCAAGCCCTGAATCATCCTTAACAATTGGGCTAAATTGCTGATTCTTTCCTGATGTACTACAGGGCGCCTCTTTCATCTTTTCAGTCTTCAGAATGATATGATTTCCCAAGAATGTATTGGGAATAAAAGTCTTTTCCTGGTCTTTAACTCTTCTCCATAGACAGAAATCTTCTTCTTCAAGCACTTCGATATGCTTGATGTGATCTTTCACTTTTTTGTTCAAGCCATCGGTCTCCCTTTTCTATTCTTCAAAATTGAGCATATACTCACTAACTAATTTTGAGTTCTCCGGTGTTGATAACTTTAGTTTTTCAATTTCTTCCATCAACTAAGACTCCTCATCTTCCTGCTGCTGCATATAGAGTTTGGCATCACGAACAACTTTACTGTCTTTCTTTGTTTTTTCATTCCAAACATCTATCTCCTTAAGAGCTGCTTCCAATTCGGCTTCCATATCAACTCTTCTTTTAACTTCTTCTTCATCTTCTCCAAAGTTGGTTTCTTCCTTTTCCTGAGAACTACCGACGACAGCTACCATAGAATTTTTTCTATGATCATTACTGTCACGACCCGCCCTCGGGGTCCGTGCCGTGACTACCCCAAGCCCGCCTTCCATAGGCCAGGGGCTGGCGACTAGCACCATGGCGTAAATCCCGGTAAAAAGGGAAGGCATTGCCTTTGTAAAGTAAACAAACACCACATAGTAAGCAAGCGGAAAGTAAACACTAAGTAAAAACAGAGTACAACTGAAAGTGCGGAAAAGTAAATGGGCCAGTATACAAACCCAAACTGAAAGTAAAGTACAACTCGAAAGGGAAAACAGAAACTGTAAGTAAAATCTGCTACACCGAGCTGTCCACTGTAGATCCCACCTGAAGGGTGGGTACAGATAGCTCCACTGCTCCTTGGGTTCCGCCATCCGCTCCGAGCACGTCCCGCCCAGTGTTCCACCTCCAGGTATCGTCCTGCTCTGCAAGCCTCAGCTAAGATCAACGTTGTCCGTCGTCTGCAACCAACACAACGTAGTGCGGGCAAAGCCCGTGCAGGGGTGAGTATAAGCTACTCAGTAGGGACCCCGAGACCCCTGAAGGTCTCCCAAATCCGCAAAGGATAAACCATGAAGAAAGGTACAATCATGAAGTAACAACCGGCACTTCTTAGGTATATGCCCATACATATACCTAAGTCATCAATTTCAAATACGCTCCAACCTCCGAGCCCAAGTACAACTCAGTCCACACAGGAAAGTAAACGTATTCCACACAGGAAAGCAAAAGGTAATCCACACAGGATAGCTCAACACAATCCACACAGGAAAACAACAGGATTCAGCTCACACAGGTATACTTCTTCGAAAGACGATAAAGATGATCTCTGATCCATATAAGTCGTCGGACCCACGAAGGATCGATAGGTAACTAACCCCCGCAAATGACCCACATAGGATCGGGCCCACATAGGACCTGTAGCCGCTGCTTCACACAGGACCGCTGAGCGCAAAGACCCACACAGGATTGGACCCACACAGGATCGGGCCCACACAGGACCAGTAGCACTGATCCACGTAGGATCGCTGAGTGTTGTAGTCGTCGTCGTCGAATCCACACAGGATCTCTGTACTGTCGTCGTCGCAGTCACAGTAGCAGTAGTAGCAGTAGCAGTCACAGTAACAGTCGCAGCCAGCACTAGGGTTTCCGCACACAGAAAACTTGTTCGGAGGGTCCGCTCCACGAGCCGAGAGGCTGATACATCAATTGTCACAAAGTCCAGAGTTGATGTATCCAAAAGTTCTGTATCGTCAACAGAAACTCAACGCAACAGACGGCGCGTCGATCGGACGCCCGGTCTGAGAGTTATTGGCATTTTCGTCCCCGGGGCCCGGTTGGTTTTTAAGGCAAAACCAACCCGACCGTACTCCACCTGCGTCCAAACCTCGGGCGGAGTATGCCAAAAGATCCTTCTCACTAAGAGGAACACAACAAAGCTGATGGCACGTCAATCGGACGTCCGTAGCTCAAGATATGAGTGTTTCCGCTCCGAAGGCCCGGTTGGTTTCGTGTACGATCCAACCCGGTTGAACTCAAAGTATTCCGAAACTTTGAGTGCGATATACCGAATCGACTGTCTCGATCCAAGGATCGTGTTTCCGCAGACGGATTGTTAATCGGAGGTCTGTGGTTCAAGTTATGACCAAAAGACCGAATTCGTCATGAAAACGGGGGGTCCGGGTCCGGGCCGTCCCGGCCCGACCCCCCCCCCCCCCCCCCACCTAGGTCGGCCCGAACCGGGTCGACCCAACCCTGGTCTGACCCGGCCCGACCGGCCGGCCGGCGGCGCGGCGGCCTGGCGGCGCGGCGGCGTGGCACCGCACGGATGCAACGCGCGGGGGGCAGGGCCCCCGCTTGATTGGAAGGCGACGCGGCTTTTAGCCGCGCCTTTGGAAACCGCCCCCCCTTCGTGGGGGGCCTGCTTTGAAGAGGACCGGGGGGCCGCCTTCCCCCCTCAAGGAAAACGCCCCCCCCAATCAAATGGGGGGGGGCTTTTGACCGCTGGCCGGGGGAATTAATTTCCGCCGGATTTTGACCATTCGGCCGGCCATCTGGCCGGCCGGTTTTTCTCCAACGGGACCGGCAAAACCGGTCCCCTTTCTGGCTTCCGACGCTGGTGGCCCAGCCGCCGGTCTTCTCGTCCCGCCACGGCCCGGAACCGGCCGCGGTGTTTGTCGTCCGGCACGGTGCGACGGCACCGCGCCCCTCCACCGCGCCTTTGATTCCCTTCGACGCGGCACGACGGCGTCGCGTTCTTGATGATCCTTCCACGGCGCGGCGCGATGGCGCCGCACAATATAATCGTGTGAATATCCGTGTGGTGCGACGGCACCATGCCATCTTGTTTCACTCGCAAGATAAATCAATCAAGAACAAAGGAGGGGGGGTTCGGCCGTGTTCATGCGGTCCGGTCCCCTCACGTTAAATGATAACACAAATTTAAAATCCTCACGTAAGTCATGCTAGAACCACGAACAAGGATAAATAAATAAACAAATAATAACAACCCCTACCTTGGGTTCAAGTTCGAATATTGTCAACGTTCCGCGGAAGACAACGCCGCGGAGGTCGGGCATCGCGGTAGTCGTTCGTCAAATCCGATGACGAAGAGGTACGTCCGAAGAGGTACGTCGTTGGTGAATCTTCGTATGCCGACGAAGGAAGTCCGAGGAGGAAGCGGCGTTCCCTTTCATTGACACGGAAGATAAAGAAGAGAGGAGCGGCGTTCTTCGTCGGAGCTTGAGCATTCTTCGTCAAGGCTTGAGCGTTCTTCGTCAAAGCTTGAGGGTTCTTCGTCAAAGTTTGAAGAAGAAGGAAAAGATCTCAAAAGCTCTCAAGATGGATAAACAATTCTAACCAAATAAAATAATATAGAGACTTATTTTATTCACAAACTTAACAAATTGAATTTCAAAGGTTTGAAATTCAAATAAGATAACTCCAAAATTAAATAACAATTTGTCATGTCAATTAAAGAGGGGTTAAGGGAGTTTGAGAGAAGATGAAAAGTTTAGGGTTCGTGTGGGCCCCACCACACTTAATCCTCTCAAGGGAGGTTAAGTGGGTGTGGGTCCCACCCCTAACTTCCTTTGAGAGAAGTTAACCAACAAGTTTAAATAAAAATTTGTAATCCACAATTTTTATTTAACTTATTCTAAACTCCCAAAAACTAACGCTCAACCCGAAATAAACGCAACCTCGGAAAAGGTCTCCTTAAGCGAATATCGGCGCTGCGAGTTCATCGGTGCCCTCGGATTTCAATTCCGAGCACCGGATCAAAAGTTTGGAATTCCCGCTCGTTCGTTCATTGAACGTACCCGAGCCAAACTTCGGAAATTGATTCCGGCCACACCGGGCCTCGGAATCAGGTGCCGTCAGAAACCACGCTCTTGTAAAATTCCAAAGAAAATTAAGAAAAAATTTCCCTTTAATTTTACGGGTCTTTACATTACTCCCACCTCAGGGCTTTACATCCCCGTAAAGATACATCAAGAACTAGGGAAACAAATGAGGGTACTGAGAACGCATCTGAGCCTCCCGCTCCCATGTGCTCTCCTGGAGGTTCCCGTGCTTCCATCTGATGCGCACAAGAGGAATCGATCACCCACGCAGGACCCGCTCTTATCGATCCTCTATCTCCACCGGGACCTCCGTAAAAGTCGCCCCATTGTCAACGTCAAGCTCCCCATGGTCAATGATGTGCGTCGGGTCGTGCACGTATCTCCTCAGCTGGGATACGTGGAAGACGTCGTGCACCCGGTGCAACTGAGGTGGCAGAGCCAGGTGATAAGCCACCTCGCCAACCTTGTTGAGGACCTGGAAGGGTCCGATGAAGCGCAGAGATAACTTGCCGCCTCGGCCAAATCTCCAAATACCACGTCGAGGTGAGACCCGCAATAAGACGTGGTCACCATCCTCGAACTCTAGTGGCCTCCGCCTCCTGTCAGCGTATGACTTCTGCCGGCTCTGAGCTGTCCTCATCCGCTCCTGGATGACCTGGACCTTCTCTGTCGTGGCCTGGACCATCTCCGGTCCCACCAGTGCTGACTCCCCAGGGTCTGTCCAGCACAAATGAGATCTACAAGGTCGGCCGTACAATGCCTCATACGGTTCCATCCCGATGGTGGAGTGGTAGCTGTTGTTGTACGCAAACTCCACCAAGGGTAGGTGGTCCTTCCAGCTACGACCAAAGTCGAGGACACATGCACGGAGCATGTCCTCAAGAGTCTGAATGGTCCTCTCCGTCTGACCATCCGTCTGAGGGTGAAAGGCTGTGCTCAGACGTAGCTGCGTCCCGAACGCCTCCTGTAACCCCTTCCAAAGCCGGGAAGTAAAGCGATCATCTCGATCGGAGATGATAGATGATGGAACACCGTGGAGCCGCACAATCTCCTGAACGTAGAGAGGTCCCATGCTCTCCACTAAGCCCTGCTCTCTGATGGGTAAGAAGTGTGCCGACTTGGTGAGTCGGTCAATAATCACCCAGATGGAGTCGTGACCTCTGGAAGTGCGTGGAAGTCCAGTCACGAAATCCATAGATATGCCGTCCCACTTCCACTCCGGGACCTCCAAGGGTTGTACCAAGCCTGCTGGTACCTGATGCTCTGCCTTCACCTGTTGGCAGGTGAGGCATCAAGAAACGAACTCTGCTACAGCCTTCTTCATGCCCGGCCACCAGTGCTGTCGTCTGAGATCCTGGTACATCTTTGTCACTCCAGGATGTACTGCCGAAGGAGAAGTGTGAAACTCTCTCAGCACCTCCTCTTGTAAAGAGACTGGTACCATGGTACTTCCTCGGAAAAGGATGTCGTGCTCTGCTCCAAGGGAGAAACCATCAGGTGTCTGTCCCGAGGATATCTGTGCACGCCGTGTCTCACAGTCAGCGTCCTCACGCTGTGCCTCTCTGACATGCCGTAGTAGAGGAGGGGTGACTGTGAGAGACTGGAGGAAGGCTGCTCCATCTCTATCCACGAAGGATATATGCAAAGGGACTAGCTGCAAAGATTTCCCCTTTGCCGAAATGTGAAATCTGCTCTCATCCCCTGGATGAACCACGTTCCTTGCCTAAAACAGTCAATCCCGTCCTGATTAGTTAATTCATGGCATTGATGACGTCGTAAGGCCTCGACGCTGCTACCAAGAGATCCAACCGTTACTCTCGCCTCCAAGGGTTGAGTCACACTGTCGGCATCACTGTGTGGTCACTGGGTTTCCTCTAGTAAGAATCTCACAAGTGAGGGTCAAGTCAACAGTTTTTAACCGACACCTCTTAGTAAAAACAAACAAAAGACAAGAAAATAAAAGTCACCAAGGCAAGTGTCTTTTATTACTTCAACTTAAAGAACAAGGTCACAAAGCAACACAAACTACGAAGCTAGAGGCATTATGGGCAAAGGCCTCTATGCCTGGAGCTAGTCCCGCACTAGTCCACCCGCTTCCGGAGCTCCATGATCGTAAGCTTTAGCTGCCTGAAGCTGTGCTCTCCCCTAAGGTCGGGGTGGACCTCCTGGTGGTGGTGGTGGTAGAGCCTCAAAGCGTCTCCCACCACCTACTTCTCGACCAGCTCCTCTGCCTCATCCGCCTCCTCCCTGCGGACCGCCACGGTCGAACCTCTTCCTCTGCCTAGGTGGTTCCTCAACCGACTGCTGCTCCTCGGCACGGCGGGTCGGGCAGTCATGAGCCATGTGGCCTTGCCTGCCGCATGCATAGCACTGTCTTCAACTCAAAAGACTGGCTCCGCGCTGTGTGCCCCGCACTGCTGAGCCAGTGTCCTGAGGTCGTCTGCCTGAGGGTCTGGTCTGCCTGGACCCCTGAGTCATCCGTCGACTGCCTGCGGCAGATGACTCTTCCATGAGCCACCCTGCGGTGGGTCTCGGTGCTGGTGTAGACTCAGCAAGTAAGCTCTCGATCAAAAGGACCCGCTCCAGTACTCCTGTCTGAGTCGGTATGCTTAGGGAGATCAGCGATGCCCTGATCTCGTGTCTCAAACCCTGCTCGAAGGTCCGGGCCCGGAATAATGGGTCCCGTACCATGTCGGTCGAGTAGCGCGAGAGATCAGTAAATCTCGCCGAGTACTGAGCGACCGTCATGCTGCCCTGCCGCAGCTGAAGAAGCTCCTGGATACGCACTGCATGAAGGCTGGCTGGGAGGAACTCCGAGCGGAAGAGGCTCTCAATGTCCGTCCAAAGTAGAGATGCCTCATCGTGCACCTGGAGCGTCAAGCTCCACCATCGTCCTGCTGCTGCATGTAGTAGGCTCGCAGCGAGGATCACCATGAGGTTTGCTGGTGTCCTCACTAGCCTAAACACACGTACTACTTCCTCCAGCCAGTCCTCGGCTTCCTGGGGATCCGTCTCCCCGCAAAACCTAGGTGGTCGCTGGCGCTGAAACTCATGCGGTGCGCTGAGGCGACGTGCATCGTCAGTGGCTGGTGCTGGAAGCATCGGGGGCTCGGCGGGTAGAACTACCGCCGGTGCCACTGCTGACAAAGGGCCCTGCACCGAAGCCTCGTCACTCGGTGGGTTGTCGTCACACTCGACTCTCGGAACCCTAGCTGGCTGCCGTCGTGGGGCCATCCTGAATAGGAAACAGGTGCGCCACGGTCAAACAGTATACCTGGTGAGCTGATATAAGTAATCACAAAGAAAACATTGAAACACACACGCAATCAATGTTTTCCTGCATTAAGTCGGAAATCAGAAGTCAGGGTCCTGGTGTACGGATACGTCGGCCGCCGCACCAACACTGGACTCCCTGGACTGATAACCACACTCAATACGCTAAACATTATTGCTTCACATAGAAAAGATCAGAGTTCGCGGTAGAACCGAACTCCTTTGATACCAATTTGTCATGACCCGCCCTCAGGGTCCATGCCGTGACTACCCCAAGCCCGCCTTCCATAGCCCAGGGGCTGGCGACTAGCACCAAGGTGTAAATCTCGGTAAAAAGGGAAGGCATTGCCTTTGTAAAGTAAACAAACACCACAGAGTAAGCAAGCGGAAAGTAAACACTAAGTAAAAACAGAGTACAACTGAAAGTTCGGAAAAGTAAATGGGCCAGTATACAAACCCAAACTGAAAGTAAAGTACAACTCGAAAGGGAAAACAACAACTGTAAGTAAAAGCCGCTACACCAAGCTGTCCTCTAGAGATCCCACCTGAAGGGTGGGTACAGATAGCTCCACTCCTCCTTGGGTTCCGCCGTCCGCTCCGAGCACGTCCCGCCAAATGTTCCACCTCCAGGTACCGTCCTACTCTGCAAGCCTCAGCTAAGATCAACGTTGTCCGTCGTCTGCAACCAACACAATGTAGTGCGGGAAAATCCCTTGCAGGGGTGAGTATAAGCTACTCAGTAGGGACCCCGAGACCCCTGAAGGTCTCTTAAATCCGCAAAGGATAAACCACAAAGAAAGGTACAATCACGAAGTAACAACCGACACTGCTTAGGTATATGCCCATACATATACCTAAGTCATCAATTTCAAATACGCTTCAACCTCCGAGCGCAAGTACAACTCAGTCCACACAGGAAAGAAAATGTATTCCACACAGGAAAGCAAAACGTAATCCACACAGGATAGCTCAACACAATCCACACAGGAAAACCACAGGATTCAGCTCACACAGGTATACTTCTTCGAAAGACGATAAAGATGATCTCTGATCCATCTAAGTCGACAGACCCACGAAGGATCGATAGGTAACTAACCCCCGCAAAAGACCCACACCGGATCGGGCCCACATAGGACCTGTAGGCGCTGGTTCACACAGGACCGCTGAGCGCAAAGACACACACAGGATCGGACCCACACAGGATCGGACCCACACAGGATCGGGCCCACACAGGACCTGTAGCACTGATCCACGTAGGATCGCTGAGTGTTGTGGTCATTGTCGTCGAATCCACACAGGATCTCTGTACTGTCGTCGTCGCAGTCACAGTAGCAGTAGTAGCAGTAGCTGTCACAGTAACAGTCGCAGCCAGCACTAGGGTTTCCGCACACAGCAAGCTCGTTTGGAGGGTCCGCTCCACGAGCCGAGAGGCTGATACATCAACTGTCACAATGTCCAGAGTTGATGTATCCAAAAGTTCCGTATCGTCAACTGGAACTCAACGCAACAGACGGCGTGTCGATCGGACGCCCGGTCTGAGAGTTATTGGCATTTTCGTTCCCGGGGCCCGGTTGGTTTTTAAGGAAAAACCAACCCGACCGTACTCCACCTTCGTCCAAACCTCGGGCGGAGTATTCCAAAAGATCCATCTCACTAAGAGGAACAAAACAAAGCTGACGGCACGTCAATCGGACGTCCGTAGCTCAAGATATGAGCGTTTCCGCTCCGAAGGCCCGGTTGGTTTCGTGTACGAACCAACCCGGCCGAACTCAAAGTATTCTGAAACATTGAGTGTGATATACCGAATCGACCGTCTCAATCCAAGGATCGCGTTTCCGCAGACGGTTCGTCAATCGGAGGTCCGTGGTTCAAGTTATGACCAAAAGACCGAATTCATCACGAAAACGGGGGGTCCGGGTCCGGGCCATCCCGGCCCGACCCCCCTGGGTCGGCCCGAACCGGGTCGACCCGACCCGGGTCCGACCCGGCCTGGCGCCGCACGGATGCAGCGCGCGGGGGGCAGGGCCCCCGCTTGATTGGAAGGCGGCGCGGCTTTTAGCCGCGCCTTTGGAAACCCCCCCCCCCTTCGTGGGGGGCCTGCATTGAAGAGGACCGGGGGGCTGCCTGCCCCCCTCAAGGAAACCGCCCCCCCAATTAAATGGGGGGGGCTTTTGACCGCTGGCTGGGGGAATTAATTTCCCCCGGATTTTGACCATCAGGCCGTCCATCTGGCCGGCCGGTTTTTCTCCAATGGGACCCGCAAAACCGGTCCCCTTTCCGGCTTCCGACGCCGGCGGCCCGGCCGCCGGTCTTCTCATCCCGCCGTGGCCCGGAACCGGCCGTGGTGTTCGTCGTCCGGCGCGGTGCGACGGCACCGCGCCCCTCCGCTGCGCCTTTGATTCCCTTCGACGCGGCGCGAAGGCGTCGCGTTCTTGATGATCCTTCCATGGCACGGCGCAACGGCGTCGCGCAATATAATCGTGCGAATATTCGCGTGGTGCGACGGCACCACGCCATCTTGTTTCACTCGCAAGATAAATCTATCAAGAACAAAGGAGGGGGGGTTCGGCCGTGTTCATGCGGTCCGGTCCCCTCACGTTAAATGATAACACAAATTTAAAATCCTCACGTTAGTCATGCTAGAACCATGAACAATGATAAATAAATAAACAAATAATAACAACCCCTACCTTGGGTTCAAGATCGAAGATTGTCAACGTCCCGCGGAAGACAACGTCGCGGAGGTCGTGCGTCGCGGTAGTCGTTCGTCAAATCCGATGACGAAGAGGTACGTACGAAGAGGTACGTCGTTGGAGAATCTTCGTATGCCGACGAAGGAAGTCCGGGGAGGAAGTGGCGTTCCCTTTTGTTGACATGGAAGACGAAGAAGAGAGGAGTGGCGTTCTTCGTCGGAGCTTGAGCGTTCTTCGTCAAGGCTTGAGCGTTCTTCGTCAAAGCTTGAGCATTTTTCGTCAAAGTTTGAAGAAGAAGGAAAAGCTCTCAAATGCTCTCAAGATGGCTAAACAATTCTAACCAAATAAAATAAGATAGAGACTTATTTTATTCACAAACATAACAAATTGAATTTCAAAGGTTTGAAATTCAAATAAGATAACTCCAAAATTAAATAACAATTTTTCATGTCATTTAAATAGGGGTTAAGGGAGTTTGAGAGAAGATGAAAAGTTTAGGGTTCGTGTGGGCCCCACCACACTTAATCCTCTCAAGGGAGGTTAAGTGGGTGTGGGTCCAACCCCTAACTTCCTTTGAGAGAAGTTAACCAACAAGTTTAAATAAAAATTTGTAATCCACAATTTTTATTTAACTTATTCTAAACTCCCAAAAACTAACTCTCAACCCGAAATGAACGCAACCTCGGAAAAGGTCTCCTTAATCGAATATCGGTGTTGCGAGTTCATCGGTGCCCTCAGATTTCAATTCCGAGAACCGGATCAAAAGTTAAGAATTCCCGCTCATTCGTTCAATGAACATACCCGAGCCAAATTTCGGAAATTTATTCCGGCCACACCGGGACTCAGAATCAGGTGCCGTCAGAAACCGCGCTCTTGAAAAATTCCAAAGAATATTAAGAAAAAATTTCCCTTGAATTTTACAGGTCATTACAATTACAATTTTCTAACTCCTCAACCTCTTCATCCTCAGACTCATCTGAACTTTCTATTTCTTGTGAAAGAAGATTCATCCTCTTGAATAAATTTCTCTTGAACTGCTTCTTCCCTTTCACATAGGATGAAGATTTCTTCTTTGGATTTTCAACTTCATCTTCATCATTTTTTTCTTGAAACCTTTTGGGGCATCTTACATCAAGATGACCAACCATTCCACATTGAAAGCATGCTAGTGGAAGTTTCCCATTAAACATTCCTTTTCCCCTTTTCATATTTGATGAAAGGAATGACATCACCTCATCTGTATCTTCATATTCCTAGGAATCTTCAATAGTGAGCTTCTTCGTGGGCTTAAATGCCACCTCATTTGATTTCCACTTTTCCACAGCATCGTTATCATCATTTCTCATTTCATACGCAACAAGATTGTTGTCTAGGTTATTCAATGCCCGCTCTTTCGGATCATTATCTTCAAAAACAAAAACTTTCAGATTGAACCGAGGTGGAAGTTTTCTCAAGATGCGCTTTACAATTTTAATTTCTTCGATAATCTCACCAAGACCTCGCATGTCTTCTACCATGGAATTTACCCTGTCAACGAATTCATCAATAGACTCATTCGGGTTCATTCTTAGATCTTTGTACTTTTTCCACAACACTTGCAGCTTTGCCTCTCTGGCCTTTGTATCCCCTTCATAAATATTCAAAAGCTTTTCCACATGGCACATGATGTTTTGCATGACATCACCTTTGTATATATGGGATTGGAAAGGGATCCCCCTAAGGCATTGATTGCTTTGGCATCATCATCCAACTCTTTATGCTCATCTTCTAATAATGCACCACTATTAATATCAGCTGTGATACCATGCATAGCTGCTGAAAACACATCCATTCCCAAGGATTAGAAATAGTGTTCCATTCGATTCTTCCACATCTAAAAATTAAATCCGTCGAAGATCAAAATCCCTTTATGATTAGAAACCTCCATTGAGAGAAGACCTGGTATTAAACTTTTTCTCTGATACCACTTGTTAGGTCCACTTGGATGAGTACCCTGAGAGGGGGTGAATCAGGGTATGACTAATTCAAAAACAAATGCCCTTTCAGATCTTGTTTCGCTGTTAAGAAAAACACTCTTCTTTCACTTTCATATTGCACAATATAAACAGAAGGTAAATCATGCACAAGACATAAAAATTTTTACTTGGTTCACCGCTAAGGGCTATGTCCAAGGAACATATGCTGACAAGTTATCGGTCGTACCAAATTCCACTATTCTTCACTAGATGTGTATTACAAGGTTCGGGCACAGTCATTCTGTCCGAGGCTCACTGCCTTCACAAGGTTTAGGGTCATCTCACTACATTACCAAGGGTCACTCCCTATTTATCTCTATCTGGCTCACTGCTGGTGGAGAGGATCACCTTCTTTCTCTTCTTTTGGTCATTGCGTCAGAAAGGATCCACTCACAGTTTATAGACCTATAGGGCCGTTCATTTTCATGGTGGAATGCATCTTCCTCTATAAGTAGATGCTCTGTTGAAGCCCAATTTTTACCCGTAGGTGAATCTCTCTTTGCACCAAAGGTATTGGGTAGACTTCCAGCTTCCACGTAGCCCGAAAATCACTGATGGAAATAAAGATTATTTGGCGTGCAAGTCAATCTCAGCACGCAAGTATCGCCACACAAGTCACAACAGGAGCACAAGTCCACCTCAGACACTTGCGTGACACAATCTTCCCCAACTCCAAACTTGTGTGACTCTCTTCCTTATACGCCCAAACAAATATTGGTGTGCAACTGCCAACCGGTGTGCAACTTCTCACACTAGCGCGTAACTTGAACCACTAGCGCAAAACTTCACTTGCGCGACACACACACCACTTGTGCGACCACCACACCTATGCGACGAGAGCTCTGATTTCTCAAAGTGTTGAACTCCGGTAAAGAATGAAGAGGGGTGGTCCATTATTTATAGGAATTTGGTCACCCCTACGCGACGGCGCGCAACTCTCCCTTCGGCGCGCAAGTCTCGGCGCACAGGTCTCTTCCCCTGCAAGTCACGTGTGCGACCCACTTCCAAACTTGCGCAAACCTCTTGACTTTTCCATATTTTGATCTTCAGATCTTGGAAAACCGTAGGCGCACAAGTTCTCAATCTTCAAAGGCATCGGCGCACAAGTTTCTTTCTCGGCGCACAAGTCACCTGCGCGACGACACCAAAACTTTCACGAACCTTATTCCTTTTCCATATTTTGATGATCTGATCTTGAAAAACATATGGCGCACAATTTTCCAAGCCTTCATGTACACGGAGCCACCTTGTATCTGTTCTTTTTATAACACCTCCAGATCATCAATCTCTTTGTCGACGTTCTTGAATCAAATATGGATCATTACCCATAGCTCTTGAACTCGACATTCCACCATGAAATCCCCTTTGTCAAAAAATTTGTATGTCATGGTTTGCTTTGTCAACAATCACATCACTGATGTCCACTTTTTAAACAAACACAATCACCTCAAAATTGCTTCAATGATGACTTGAGAGATTTTTTCCCAACAATCTCCCCCTTTGGGTTTGTTGGCAACTCTTTCATAAAAAGATACATCATTGATTATTCAGCCACCATTCGCCTTTTGTGATTCGGATAGCGATCAAGGATTTACTCAACACATACTCTAAGCCCACATGAGCAATGATCGACGTGAGAAACAAGAGTAAATGAAAAGTTCATCAATGAATCACTTCATCCCGGACATCCACTGTTGACACTAAACTGATACCAATTTGTACTAAACTGATACCATGTGTTGAAGGACTTGTTGGAAGACCAATTTTTGTTTGGAAATATTTTTACCACATTCCAACACTACTCTTTTTCTTTTATCACGATCCGAAGCTGTCATGATATCTATTCTTTGATCGATTACTTCTAGCATCATCAGATTTAAAAATCTCCCCTTTTCTCATTTCTCCCCCTATATAAATGCTCCACAGGTCAGCTTCTCCCCATATCTGTCATGATTTCTCAAATAGCCACACTGTATCCCCCTTGAACAATCACTATTTTCCCCCTTTATCAACGAACCCAAAGGTCACTCCTTTGTATTCTGTAACATAGTAGAGAACACATATCAGCACATTAGGGAAAACACATCATACCTCGAGGAGAGGGGGGGTCACATCCACACGATTTTAATTGCGGGGAATCGAATGAACTTTCAGAGCCAGTCGATGCCCTTCGAATGCTTCCTTGGGTAAGGCCTTTGTCAGAATATCTGCAACCTGTAACACTGTAGGCACATACTTCAACATCACAAGACCTTTCTCTATTTTCTCCTTGATAAAATGATATTTGATTTCAATGTGCTTTGTACATGAGTGATGAACTGGATTTTTACTAAGATTGATAGCACTTGAGTTATCACACTGAATTTTGATCAGAGACTTCACTTCAACTCCCATATCTTCATGATGTTATTTCATCCATAATAATTGTGTGCATGCTTGAGTGGCCGCAATATACTCAGCCTCTATGGTGCTTAATGAAATTCAATCCTACTTCTTTCTTAACAAATCAATACATAGTCTTCCAGGATAGAATGCACCTCCAGATGTTGATTTAATGTCATCCGCTGAACCAGCCCAGTCTGCATCTGTATATCCCAATAACTCTGTCTTAGATTTTTCATTATATGTCAAGACGAAATCTATTGTGCCCTAGATATAACGAAGTATTATTTCCCCCACAAGAATATGGATTTCTTTTGGATTACTCTGATATCTCACTGCTTTTCATTTGGAGAAAACAATATCAGGCCTTGTCGTGGCCATGTACAACAAACTTCCAATATTTTTTCTATATTCTGTGAAATTAACTGTCTTTCCATCCTCATCTTTTGATAATTTCATCCGGGTAGCAACCAAATTTTTCATCTCCTTGGAATTTTCCATGCCAAACCTTCTTAACACCTCCTTGTCATATTTGGATTGAGAAATGAATGTTCCATTCCTTACTTGTGTCACCAGTAGACCAAGGACAAATGTCATCTCTCCAATCATTGACATTTCAAACTCATTTTTCATGAATTCGGAAAACTGTCTACACTGATCTTCATCTGATCCACCAAATATTCTTTCATTGACATAGACCAGCACCATCATCCATTTATTACTATTGTTGTTGAAATAGAGATTATAATCAACTCCACCACGCTGGAAACCATGCTTCTTCAAGTACTGATCAAGCCTAGAGTACCATGATCTTGGTGATTGTTTCAGCCCATATAATGCCTTCTTCAGCCTACAAAAATTGTTCTCATCCTCATGAATGATAAAACCATCAGGCTACTCAATGTACACCTGTTCTTCCAGAACACCATTTAGAAATGCAGATCTAATGTCCATCTGGAACACTTTCAACTTTCTTTGCACTACTATGGCCAAAAATAATCTGATTGTCTCCAGCCTTGCAACCGGTGCAAATGTCTCATCTACATCTATTCCCTCTATTTCAGAGTATCCCATGCACACTAGCCATGCTTTGTTTCGAATCACAGTTCCATCTTCATTCATCTTGTTGTGATAGACCCATTTAGTAATGATGACATTTTTTTCTGCTGGCCTCGAAACAATCTCCCATGTCTGGTTCTTCTCAATCTGATCAAGCTCTTCATTCATAGCCTGAACCCAGTTTTCATCTTCAGCTACATTAGAAAAACATTTCAGCTCCACCTGAGATAAAAATGATGTTTTCTGTAATGACTTCATTATTCGAGTCTGAACTGGAGCTGTCTGATTACCAATGATATTCTGCCTATCAATTTCAGCTCGACTCTTTGGCTTCCTTGGAGATATAGACTTGACACTTTCTTTTTCATCATCAGTATCTTCATCTGAGTCAGATTCTGCCACTTCTACTCCCCATGTGTCGCTTACCTCATCATCACATTCATCCAGAAAATGTTCACTAGGTCATTGAGTATTCTGTACATTTTCGACTCTAGTGACATCGTTGCTCTAAACAATTTTTCACAGCCTTTTGTTGAAGCATTTATACGCTTTACTTTTCCCTTAAGAGATTTTTGCGCAAAAATAAAACATTCACAAGTTTATTAATATCAATGTAAAAGATATTAATATTAATTTAAATGATATTACATATCTAATAGTGTACCTAAAACACAACAGTAGGTTTCTCTGATATATTACATTTCACAAAAGACTGAGTTATACCGAAAAATAATACTTTATTGATATTGTAATTTTAAATGGTTGTTAACTCCAATATATTGTATTAGAAGGTTTGAAAATAACTAACTATATTATGTTCACTCATGCTTGGTCATGGTTTTTGCATTCATCAAATAAATATAACATGCATAAAATGAAAATATATCCAATTTTTAGCATAAAATACCAAAATATATTTCAAAGCTAGTTTTACTTCCATTTAAGGGAGAACCCTGTTTAAATATAGTTTTTATCACTTTTATATGTATAATTTATAATGTATTATTTCTATTTTGATGAGTGAAATTCAAATTTTGTTTTTTTAAATGTTGGCATTTTTTTGATAAAATCAATATTTTAATGAATAGTGAAAAAACAACATTTTCATTCAAAAATGCCACTTTGTCTAATTTGTTTGTATAATTAAAATATAATTTTAATTGATTTTAAAATATATTTAAATATATTTATTATCATTTAATGCAATTATGGTCATTGGGAATGATTATTCATTTAATTTGGTTTGAAATACAAGTCAATCTTTAGATGGTTTTTACTTTTCTAAAAAATCAAAATTCTCATTCTATCAATAAGATTACTGTTAAATATAATTTATCCACTTTGAGAATTGAATTTTGAAAAAATTAAATACATGATTTTAATCAATATAAATTATTTTTCAAAAAGGATCATAATAATATTTTATGAATATTAACATTACAATTTTATTTACCATAATTAAAGGTTAAATCATTTAAATAAGGTTAAAAATAATATTATAATAGTATAAAACGATCCAAACACTTGTATCAATATTATTGGATGAGTTATGGATGACCGTGAAACTACATGGGCCGAAATTGTGTTCTTTGGAATCCACATAGGTGTGATTATGACATTAATAAAATTTTATTTAAAGTAAAAATAAAAATATCATAAACATGTCTCTTATTAATAAAACAATTTTAATATAGGGTTATATAAGTGTTATATTTAACTATAGATATTAATTAGAGATATAATAATATTACATAATCATGTATATATATATATTTAAGATGTAAATAATAAAATTAAATTATGACACAAGGTTGATGTAATACTTGATTTATATAAAGAAGAATAAAAAAAATGATAACAATAATAAAATAAATATAATTTAACTATTTGAAGTTATACACGAATTTGATAGATAACTATAACATATTATGAGTCCATTAATTTTATTTTTTCAATGTTATTTTTCTTTTTGGATTTAATTTCAATTCAATTAAATGAATTGTGTCCAAATTGACACTATTGGGATTTTATAAAAATAATATTTTATTAAATTAATTAAAACTCATAAAAATATTTAAAAATTTAAATTTTTATATGATAATTTAAAAATATGAATCAATATCCATTTATGGGAAATTAACCCCATATAATTATAATTTATAGCATTATAAAATTTTAAAATTTTCACCAAAATTAAAATTTAAAGATAGTAATTAAGGGTAAACTGAAAATATAAGGTTTAAAATAATGTAAATACATGTTTAAAAATTATTTTTTAGATGAGTTAAATCTATCCTCATATAAGATTCTAGTTAAAGGATTTTCAGACTGTTTAGAATGAAAATTGAATTTATATTAATTTAATACTTTTAATAATTCCAAGGGTACCCCTCCCCTCTCATATAAAAATGCACACATTCCTCCCTATTATTAGGAATTTAGGAGCCTTTGGGTTCAGCCATGTTCTCCCCAAACCCTTCCTAGAATCTATATCCTCATTATTGAGTCCAAATTTTAGGCATATTTCCATTTTAAATGTGATAAGTTGTTCATCAAATGTTATCAACCAAATAAGAGGTATCGTTTTCTTTTGAGTATTTATATTTAATTTATTCTTCCACATCTATCTATTAATCTTATTCATATAAAACATAATAACTCTAATATCCTTAATATACATGGATGTTATTAGGATGATATGTTCACCAAAATAAATCTCTATATCCATTAAATGTGAAGGTAGTTAATCGTTTGTGCGTATATGTGAACTATCGCCTCCACCGAGGGATGTGAATAATTTTTATTCACCACAACACTTGATTAATAAATATTATTATATTTAAATAATTACTATTATTTTCATAATACTATTATAATTTTATATAGAAAAATTAATAAGTACATTATTTATATAATTATCAATGAAAAATAGAAAATGTTACTCATTCTTACGTACGACCTATTGTCCCTACAAGTATCATGTGGTTCATTAATTATAAAATAAACAAATAGTATGATTAAAATATATAATTTATTTATAAAATTAATTATTTTAAAATTAAAATTATTCTTGAGATTATTGACTTATGATTACATGGACAATTTACATCATAACATGTTCATTTTCCACACATGTATCGATTATTTAAAAAATTTCTGATATGGACTTAAATAATTACAAATTGATATATAATGATAATAAGTTATATAAAAGGAATAATATTCATGAAAAAATTTATAATTTAATTAGAAAATAGTATAATTTTATTAGTAAGGAATATAAATATTGTGTATGACGATTCAGGCTTAAAGAAAGGGACATAATCTAAATCTCCTTTCATTGATAAATGTTTTGATGTGATACACCAACTTCTTTTATACTGTGTATAAATAACCCCTTTGAAATTTAATTTCATTTAATTTTTTTAAAAATTTAATCATCATTTATAGATCATTTTACTAAATGAAAAATGGAATTTTTTTCACGTACATGAAAACATTGACTTTTTACCACTCTTGCCATTATGTGATATTTGGATTTCTCTACAAGACAAAATGATTTTAAAATAAAAATAAATACCATATTCCCTTATTAGGTATTTTAGTATTGCTAATGGTTTTAATAATGGTTTTTTTATATCAATATCTGGATTGATTCATTGTAATTAGAAATGATATTTAATTAGTGAAATGTGGATAATTGCAATCTTTAATGTGTTAGGAGTATGTAATTTTACATAGAATTTTGATAAGTTGTAACATGATAAATGATAGACATGTGGTTATGTGATAAACCAATACAGGTGGTTCCATGAAAATAAAGGGACAAGTAGTTACATAAAAACCTCCATTGTGTTGGGTTTGGAAGCCAGTCGTATGACTATTCTATTTGTAAGAGTGATATGAGTGGAATTTGACCATATAGTTATTTCATTTTAGCATGATTATATCCATAGTTAACTTTATATGTTATATGTTATATTCTATGAGTTTTATAGCACTATTTTTGTTACAAATAAGGCAATAAATGATATTTTATTTAGTGAAGAGAATTTACTACTTCATAAAGGTAAAAAGTATCACATTATTATAATGTATTTAGGGTTTACATGTTTTTGAAAGGCTACCACATTTCCTTTTATGTGTATCACTTACAAATATTTTTATGCTCATAACATATTTTAAATATTTTTCATAGGATTAAAAAGTGAATAGGGCTAAGGATGGGACCATGAAAATGTTATGATGTTTAAATATGAAACAAAACTATGTTTCTTTTTAAAAGTTTTGTTTTGTGAAAAAAGGTTAGTTAATAGTAGTGGTGAAATTGTAATATTTATGTTGTTATGTATGTTTTATAGAATAATTCCCTAAATATATAAACATTAAAAGAACCTCAATGTGAATGAAAATCAAATTATTTACGTCACTCAAGATTAAGTAATGATTAAGGTTGGGGCCTTAGAGATGGTAACATAGGTTAGTTTAGATAACATTAGGGGTTATTATATTGTTAATATAATATCCATATATATATATTTACTTTATTTTCAATATGGAATTATATGAAATTTGGATATTACAAAGATTCATCATCTAAAACAAGTTTGTTTGTAATGGTTTTCATAGATGAAATTGCATGGTTGTGCTAGGAAAAAATACATTGATTAAAAATTGTATTTCAGAATCCAGGGATGATCAAAATTGTAACTAAATATTTTTTTGTAGGGATGGATTAGTTTACACTGGTGATCAATAGTGTTGGATTCCATGCTGGAGATCACCTATATCGATCGTAAAGGAATATATTGGTAGTATAACATTTCATGAGAAAACATAGCCAATGATTCAGAGGATCAATTGAACATATGAATACTGAACGATATATCAATACACTAGAAAATATATTTTATGTAATGGGTTGATCAAATAATTAATATTTTAGTCTTGATACATGTAATTTTGATGGTGGAATCAATCGGTTATTTTCAATGTCTAAAAATCTCAGAGGAACTAAAGTGATTGATATCATGGAATGAGATGAATTTAAGAATAACTTCCTTGAGAAATATTTTACAAAGTCTGTTTGAATTAGGATGAAAAATAAATTACTATAATTAGGAAAAAATTAGAATATTTTTTGGTTTCATATGAATAAAATGTCATTAATTTTTCAAGGTACGTCCCAAATTTTATCATGGATATTTAATGTATGATAAATCAATTTTACTCAGGATTGAAGCAGAAATATTGAAGGGTGTGTTCAAAAGATATCAAAAAACTATTCCGATTTATGGATAAGGTAAAAATGGACTTCACTGATGATCATTTTTTCTATGAGTGCAAGAAAAATAAAAAATTCACTTAGCATGAAATGATAATGAATTCATCAATGATGTTTGGAGGTAAAGAAAATCTACATCTTGTGAGAGGGGTGGTAAAATACTTATTGGATAATATATCTGAATTTATGGAAAGTGCTTCGAATGTTGTATGTCTAATCCTATTTCTTGTGACATCCAAGGTGATGGTCAGGATTATAATGAAAATGTAGCAGTAAAATGATGTAGGTGTAATTAGTTATGTCATTATACCAATGTCTCTGCAATGTTGATTACCCAAGGTGGAAACCAGCAAGATCAAAATAAGAAGCACAAAAAACCATTTTCTCCTACTATGATAGATGTGGGACTATCAAATAATGTTGTGAAAGATCTAGTGAGAAATTTTTTTTTATGATTGATTTGAGTTCTGGATACGATCACCAGATGGAAAAAATGGATTACATAACAAACTATAGTTCCTAACAAGATATGGGAATTATGGTTTTGTAGTTATTCCATTTGGGTTTTTTAATTAACCTAGTGTATTTATGATTCTGATGAATTTATTCTTTCATCAGTTTTTAGATTAATTTGTGGTTTGGTTTAAAGTTGTTAATTGTGTATATTCATAAAATTAGTAAAAACATTAATGTGAAATTAAGATCCATTTTTATAAACCTTAAAAGAAAATAAACAATGTAGAATGTTTAGTATGATTGAATTTTGGTTGGAAAAAAATTCATTCTGTGGTCATATTTTTTCTAATGAAGTCATTAATGTTTACCCTTATAAAAAGAATGTTGATGAATAGAGTCCATGACCTACCAATATCAAAAAATTCATTGTTTTATTGGATTAGTGGGTTATTACATATGATTTTTTGAATAATTTTCTTAGTTATCTATCACACTAACTATGTTAACATATATGGGAGTTAATTTCATCTAGACAATAGAACGTGATGATTATAATCATAAACTGAAAAAATGATTAGTAAATTCTGATGTTTTGTCCCCACCTTCCATGAATGGTTATTTATTTATCTATTGAAATTTTTCATTTAAAGGACTTAGTTGTTTCCTAATGAATAATTATCTTGTAATTGGTTATGTATTACATTAGTTGAAACCTCAGGAGTTAAATTATCTTACATATGATTTGAAATTACTTTTTGTTGCTATTACATTAAAAATTAATATGAATAAGTTGTATGACTTAAAGTGTAATATATATACTGATTAAAAATGTTTGAAGTATATATTAATTGAGAACAAATTGGACATGAGATAGAAGAGATGGATAAAACTAACCAATTTTTATGATTGCATGATTCTTTACCATGATACAAATTTAATAGAATGGATGATTCTTTGAATTGAAAATGGAATACCACATTTACAATGATAAATGAGATCCTTGGGATAATGATTTGATTAATTTTGGATTTAAATTTCTCTATACTAGAAATTAATTTATTTTGTTTTAGGTTTCGGTTAAATCGTCTCTATCAGGAAGAATTAATAAAGTGCATAAAAAAGATTGCATGTAACATAAAAAGGTAGAATGGGTTTAAAAGGGTAAGTTACCCGATTTGAACATTGATAAAGAATATTTTTTGAGGTTTGAGAAGAAATTATGAGTTCATTGTAATTCATATTTGAAGAAATCTTTATTATATGATTCTCATAGTTCACTATTTTTAGATTATCCGATCAAAACTAAGATGTAACGTGTCCTTCGGAAGTATTATGGGATGGATGGAATAAAATGATTTTTTTTCTGACTTTAACCTGATATGTTTGACATATCAATAGGTTAAATCATAGTGGAAGATAATAAAAGGGATAATTTAGACATTAATAGTGACATGGAGAAAATAATAAATTATAGGCAAGTATTTCATTGTAGGATTACCAAAGACTTGTTAAGGTAACAAAGTGATCTTGGATATTATTGATTGATTGACTAAATCTTTTGATTTCCATGCTGATTGAGATACTATGTCTCCAGATCATATTTCTCGGTCATATATTAATGAGATAGTCAAGTTATATAGAGATTCACTTTCCACTGTATATGATCATGGTCATTGGTTCATTTCTAACTTTTTGAAAGGTCTTTAGAAGTCATTTGTTAATTAATTAAATTTTAGTACATATTTTTATTATCAATCAAATGGGTAGTCAAAATAAATAATTCATACCACGGAGGATATGATATGTTTTTGTTCCATGAATTCCCATGGAATTGGGTATCAACAACTTTCATTATTTGAGTTTTCTTATAAAACATGTTTCATTCCAATATCAAAATTACACCATTGGAGGCATTTTATGGAAAGTGGTGTCGAACTTCTGATTTTATGGATGATGTTGGTGAATGGAAGTTGATGGGAAAAGAATCAGTAAGAGAAATTTAAGAAAAAGATTAGTTGGTTTAGAGTCATATGACAATAACTCAATGTACGTGGAAAATTTATGTGGATAACTGGAGGAAGGATCTTTATTTTGGGGTAGGTTATAATTTTATTCTAAAATATCCTCCATGTAATGTGTGATGCATTTTTTCTGAAAGGGAAGTTGAGTCGGAGGTTCATTTGACTATATAAAATCATCACGAATGTTAGACCAGTTTCTTACCAAGTGGCGTTAACTTTGATTTTATCGAAGGTACAGAATGTATTTCATATTTCAATATTAGGAATTTGTATTCCAGATTCGTCTCTTGATTTAATCTTAGAATAATTTTTCCTAGAATATAATCATATTAATGAGAAATAGCCAGTAAAAATTATTTAACATAGATAGAAAGTGTCGAAAAATAATGTGATTATATATGTTAAGGATTTGTGGAAGAACCATAAGGTCAAAGATGATACATTGAAATCTAAAAATGTTACAAGGAAGAAATATCCCCCACCTATTAAATAAGTAAACAAAATTGGGAGGAAACAATTTTAAAAAAAGGGGCAACGATTTAACATCCTAAACAAATATAAAATATAAAATTTCATGTTTATTAAAATTTATGAATAATATATTATTTTTACATTAAAGAGGATAATTTTTACAATTTCATTCCAATCATGCAACAAATGGGTTATCTAAAATCATACATTTCATCGAAAATAATGTTATACCGAATAATAATACACTATTAATATAATTATTTTAAATGGTAGATAATATCATACCATTGTATTAGATGGAATTAATAGAAATAACTATATTATTTTTCCATATGTTTGTTAATAGTTTTACACTCGTCCAATATATTTTAGAGAATTAAATTTAGAATATATCCAATTTTATGCCTCAAATAGTATATTATTTTTAAAAGGTAGTTTTACAACCTTTAGATAGAGAATCCTTTTTTAATAACTTTTTTATCACTTTTATATGTTATCTTTGACAAAATAAACTTCATATTTTTAACAGGAAATAAAAATATGAGGTAGTTGAAATTTTTTATTTTTATGTTAAAATTCAAAAATTTAATGAATAATGAAAAATACAATATTTTAATTCCATACTACAATTTTTTGTAATCTTATTATATTGTTAGACTACCACATTAATTGGTTTTAAATTATAATTAAATAATTTTTTTATCATTTAATCCAAGTATGGTCGTTGGATGTAATTAGAAATTTATTATGGATGTAAACACATGTTAATATTTTGATGGTTTGTACATTATAAAAACTTTTTTTCTTGATTTTTAAATTACATTAGTTTTAAATATAACATCCCCACATTTGTGATCTAGATATTAAAAATACTAAGTACATGTTTATAATTATAATAAAAAATTTATTGTAATAGGTACAAAATAAATTTTGTTAAATATTATGTTTAGTGTTTTATTTACCATGATTAATGTCTAAAGTAGGTAAATAAGGATAAAAATATTATATTAATTATATAAAACTACCCTAAGACTTGTAAAAATAATATTTTATGAGTTATGGTCAACCACAAAAAATCATGTACTGAAATTTTGGTCTGTTTAATCGACATGGGTGTGATTATGACATTAATAACATTTTATTTAAGGTAAACATTAAAACTGTCATAAACATGTCTCTTATTAATTAAAAAATAAAATGGGGTTATATAAGTTATCAAGATGACTATAAATAGTATTTTAAAAGGTGAAAAATATTTCCTACATAATGTTTATTTATTTATAATTTTTTTTAAATATATAATTAAATTTAATTATGACACAATGATGATGCAATAATAGATTTAGTTAAATAAGAATCAAATAAATGATAATAATCATATTACAATACATATAATTTGAAATATTTCATTCCACTACAAAATATCCAGGTGATAATGACATATTATAATTCCATTAAATGTCTTTTTTCTACCTTATCACTATTTTTGGAATTCATTTTTGTTCAATGAAATGCATAGTATCAAAATTGATAGTAAAGATATTTTAGGAAAATAATATTTTACTAAATTATTTAAATATAATAAAAAAATATTTAAAAACTATAAATTTACAATTATAATGTCTAAAAGTTCAGAAATATTTAATTTATGGTAAATTTAACCCATATAGGTAAAATTTACAGCATCATAATATTTAAAATGGTGTTTCTATAATTAAAATTAAAATATAATAATTAAGAGTAAACTGGAATGATAAGGGATAAAAAAATACATGTATAAAAAATATTTTTTGTGATTATTTTGAACTATATTCATATTATATTTTAAATAAATGTTTTTGGTAGAATTTAAAATTGAAAATGAGTGCGTATTAATTAAAAACATTCTATAATTCAAAGGGTGCCCCTCCCCTATCTTTTATAAAAGAACTCATTCCTATCTATTATTTTAAAATACAAATCCATTTGTTTCAACCAATATGTACCCCAAACACTCCCTAGAATTTCTCCCCACATTATTAATTCCATAGTTGAGGAATAACACCCTCTTTAGAGGTTTAAAGTTGTTATATTAAGGTGACTAATTGATGAAGAGGAATCACTTTGTTTCAGTATTTATATTTTATTTCTTATTCCACATACATCAAGTCATATTATTTCTAGAAGAAATAATAACTATTATATCCATAATATATTGTGATTTTATTATTATTATATCATCACTTGAATCCATCTTCACTTCAATTCTATGGGATGGTAATTAATCATTTATGAATAAATGGGAACTATCACCTCCGCAAACCGATTTAATATGTTTTGCATAACCGTCTCTCAAGTCTAGTTATACTAATGGAATAAATGTTTATATAATGTATAAATTAAATATTTATCATTTTGATTGAATAGTATTTCAAATATCTTATTAATTTATATACACATAAGAATGAAATTTTTGTCCGTGTGTACATGGGAATTATCTCCTCCATGATGTGATGTGAATCATTTTTATACAACAGATCACTAGTATGAAATATGTAGGTATACTTTAATTAAAATTTTATCATAATATTATGATCATTATATAAATATAAAATAATAAATAACTTATTTCTACAATTATCAAGGAAAAATATAAAACGTTACGCATCCGTACGTACATCCTACCTTCTCCATGAATATAACGTAGTTCATTTTTCTTACCACACATAGATTGTTTTATTTAGTAGTATAATTTAAGTATAATAGTTATTATTATATCATGAATATTATTCTATATATTATGGGATTATGACCACATTGAATTTTATTTCATAAAAAGTTCATATTTGAATCAATTACTAATTATCGAAAAAATGTCCCATATGGACATTAATAATTAAGAAATAGATATAACACGATAATAAGTGATATAAAAGGAATAATAAACATGAAAAATAATCTCAGGAAAGAATAAATTAATTCAAATTTTTTATTCATGATTATTAATATTTTTCATGAGTAGTCGGACTGAAGGTAATGGATTTCATCTAAATATTCTTTAATTGAGGAATATTTTGATGTTATACACCACCATATTTTATATGATGTATAATTAACCCCTTTGAAATTTAATGAATTGAATATGTTTTCAAATACAATATTTCTCTACCAATATTTTTACTAAATTAAAAAAGGAATGTTTTTTAACATACGTGGTGGCAATGAATTTTCCACCAATGTAACCATTATTTGAAATTTTCCATTCTCTATAAGAAAAATTTATTTAAAAGAAAAAAATACAATATTCCCTATATATTATTTTTGGTATTTTAAATGGTTTGATTATATCAATATATTAAAGTGATTCTTTGTGATTAAAAATGAAATTTTATGAGTGAAATATTGATAATTTCATTTTTTATGGGTTATGATCGTACAATGGTACATTGAGAATTGATTGGAGGTGACATAATAAACAAAATGTGGGTGGTAAAATTATAAACCAAAGATGGGTAGTACAATGATAATCACTGTCTAGATGGTTAGGTATAACCTCTCATGCATTGGTTATAGAAGTAGGTTATATGGTTATTTCATTTGTATGGGTGATATGTATGGATTTCGACCGTATAGTTATTCAAATTAAATTGGATTATGACCCCAATTACCTTTATATGTTACAAGATTCATTATATAGCCTATATTCGAATATTTTTGTTACAAACCGGTTAAACATTGAATTTATATTCAATGAATAAAATTTAATACATCATAAAGGTGAAATTTTTTAAATTATTATAATGTATTCATGGATTGCATGATTTTTCAAGGCTAGCAGTTTTCCTTGTCCGTGTATCCCTTATTGATCATTTTACACCCATTCCAAGTTTGAAATATTTTTCATATAATTTAATTTTGAATAATACCAAGGATGGGATCTTGTAAAAATTACAATGTTTAATCATTATATGAAACCATGATTCTTTTTAAATGTATTTGTTTTATAAAAAAATAGATAGAGTATAAGTGTATACTTTGTAATGTTTAGGTTGTTATGTATGAGTTCGGGCTTAATTAAATTATATTGTAAACCTGAAAAGATCATTAAACGGAATAAAAGTCATATTTTTGGAATTAATCAAGATTATCTAATGTTCATGGTTGGGTCCTTATAATTTTTACATTTTTAGTGATAATATTTACCTACAAATCATGAATATCCTTGTTATCACATTAATAGTTAATGAGATAAAATAAGAAAATAAAACAAAATATAAGTTTAATAATATGAACTAAACATGTATATACATTATATAACGAGGGGATATATACCCATAATAATATTATCTTCTCATTAAACTATATTATGGAATTTTATTTTAATGTTAATTGAAATGAATTTTATATTTTGAGTGAATCCAAAAATTCCATTAACCTCAATTTTAAAATGGCACCTTCTCCCTCCCATATTCAGAAGACTTGAACTATATAAATATGAAAAAAAAATGAAATTTTATTCTCCTAATATCCTTGTATAATTTATGGAGGACTGGATATTCCAAAAATAATAAACTAAGATCCCTTAAGATAAGTTATAAATGGGCTCCTTCATAAAAGAGGTAATCATGTTTACCTACTCAACCAAAAATCTTTCTTCTTATACTTAAAATTTATGAGTTTTTTTCATGAAAATTAATAAATATACCATCATATATATTTTTATATGTCATTATTATTATGTTAAAACAATATTACAAGCTAATATATCATATCAAAAATGAAATAATGATGTGCACGTACGTACAACCAACCATCTCAACGTTATGGTGTAATTTTTTCCATCGCCGCATTATTTGTATGGATATATTTATGGTATGAATGGATATATATATTAATTATGAAATAATCTTTATTCATGATAATTAATATATCATTCACATCCTTGCCCTATCAACAATAATGGAATTATACTGTTCCTCATGCATATATATAACCTACCATCTCAACCACGCGATGAGACTCATTTTTTCATGTTGAACATTAAATAATTATTATAAATCAATATTTAATGATTAAATATTTTTAATTAAATTAATATCATTATTTATATGATGTAAATATTTCAAATACAGAATAATTGTGACTAACATGAAACAAATTGCATAGAAAAATGAAGCAGTTAACACCTAAAACAAGTGTAATAGTGAAATATTATAAAAAAGTACTAAAATGATATAATAAGATCATATAATATATTATAAATATGAAAATTATTCTTTTATAAATTTAAAACATGAATTAATCCCATATATTTTTAAATCGTTTTAGAATAAAAGGAAGTGTGGGGTAAAGGATTTTATAACAAAATTTTCATTAAATGGATTAATATTTTTTTCTTCTTTTATGTGACGTTACCATTAAATGTGAAAATAATTTTGAATATATTATTTTATATTTTGACTTCTTTATGCATATTTATAAGGGATATAAATAATTTATTTATTTAATTAAATATATAAATGTTGAAAGGGACTTCACATCAATTTCACATCATTAAGTCATATTGTCCACCTAATTTATTTTCTATAGTGTATATATATTCTTTTTTATTTAATTATGTTATAATACATTGTGATAATTGTATATCAATATTTTTTGACTAATTTATATGAGTATTCCCTATGTTGTATTCCATTTTTAATTATGTTATTATCATTAATTGTTATTTGTTTACCATGGGAAATAATGGTATTTTTATCTTTTACTAAATAAATATATTTGATGATAATAAATATTTATTAATGAATTAAATCGATCAATTTGATACATTATGAGTTTATAGGATATTCAATAAATTAGTGTGTCCTGGTTTAAGATAATCCCTCGATGCATCGATATTCTCATGAGACTAATGTCTTCCAAATTAAATGGGTTATCAACATAATGATTAAACAATTTTTAAATGTTCATGATGATAGATATAATATTATTTAGGAGATAAAGTGGTAAAATATTAATCTTTTATTCCTTTAGATTAAAAATATATTTTATCTATGAGATTTTCAGAATGATATTCTATATTGATTAAATTTTTGTACATGTTTCTGATTAAATAGAAATTTATTTTAACAATTTACATTTCTATATTGTGTTTTATTAATCTTATCTTCATAGAAAAGTTATTTATTAAATTATATGAATGATTAATTCTTTATTATTCTATATTTATAATTCTTTATTGATTTAACAAAGACTCTGGTGTAGGTAATTCATACTAAGAATCTGATCTTCGCATTTAAATAGTTCCCCTTTCCGCATGACATTGTGATTAAATGATTAAATAAGATCAATAATTAAATTTTCATTCCCATGTTATGTTCTACGATTAATTTCCAATTTTATAAGGGTTTCGTGTAAAAATCATGTTATTCAAAACTACTATGCCATTCAAACCTTCTATATGCAATTCCTTGTAATAAATTACAATGTAAGGAAGTATCAACGGACTCTGGGTTGCTGGTGTTAAGGTTGTTACAATATATGTATGGGTTCAAACCCTCATTTTAGTTCTAGATCATTCCTACTATATAAATTTATCAACAATATTCATCAATCAATATTCGTTATAATTAAATATTTATATAGAGTAATGTATATTGATTTATCAATATTTCCCACATCAATCAAATTATATTAACAATTCACACAATATTTACAAAATGGTATAGGTTTTAGGAAACAATAATATCCATCATACATGAATATATATATTTTGGATGAATTTAGTGTTCATTGAAAAATTATTACAAAAATTGATTGTATCAATAGAAATATTATAATCAAAAAAACAAAGTGAGGATGTAGAATAACATTAAAAACAAGAAAATTATCATGTAAAATCCCCTACCATTGAATTTTTAAAATTAAATAATAATGTAACATGAATAATAAATGATTCTTTATATTACATGTAGATTTTGAATTATAAACCCATATAAAAGAAATTAGGTTTGTAACATTACAAAATGCTATAATGAAGAGAAATTGTGACAAAGTCTGTTACCTCACATATTTCATTAGATGAACATGATCTAACCTCTTGTATAAATATTTTATGGATGTTATTAATTAATAATAGAACCATTATCATATTTATAATATCATATATGATAATATTAGCATATATTACCACCCATTATTTTATAATATTTCATTATTTTCATGGTTTTTGGTGTTAATTGTCTAGTTTTATCTTTTGGGTTTTGTAATGTAGTATAGGATTCATGTATATGGGATATTAAAACATCATATCTAAAATAATAATAGATTTCTAAATATCATATTTTATCATTTTATATGTTATTATAAGAATATTAAATTTTTTGAAAGATAATTGAATTGCATGACATTGTGGATGTGGTAGGTCTTATAAAGGCCCAAGCGGTGATCTCATTCCCTAAATGAGTGAAAGGGTATAGAAGTGGGTGGTATATTATATTTCAAGAATAAATTTAATAGATTTTATTTCAAATATATTCATTAATTTTGGCATCATTAAATTCGATGTAAAATATATTTTTAAAATTACTGCCATCACTTAATGAGGTTGTAATATGTTATACACATTAGAAGAGTTATCATATTTTAATCACCATGGAGTGTATGACGGTATGCAGAATATGAAAATTAATTTATTATAATATAATCATAAATTTCATAAAAATTATAATAATACTTTATTATATCAATCTTTGGAATTTTATTTTGAAAAATTAATTAAATTGGTTTGTGAGTAACTAGTCCACTGAAAACATGATCAAAGATTTCACGTCCCATTTCGTGGAAGTAGAGATGGATATATAATATTAAATTATAATAATAACATATATGTATTTTTATTAATAAAAATTTTTATGTTGGATTTTTTATGATATAATGAAATGTGTAAATAGAATAATGATAAGGAAACTATTTTTTTAATATAATTAACTACTCTAGATAATCCTTCTGTTGATCTCCACTTCGGAACCACTTCGACGGTCTTTTGAGGGGACCATGGAATCAATGATAGGAATAAATATTATAGTGAGGTAATATTATAGGGTTTTTTGGGACAACTTGCATTGTATGTGGTAATATGAAAGGGGATTGAGTGCTATTTTATAATTGGGAAAGGAGGTCAACCATGTAAATTAAAATTTTATTTTCCCAAAAAAATCCAAAATTATATTCTTTCATGTGGAAACATATTCAAAATTTACCGATATTATATATTTATTAGGATAATATATATTTATTTCCTGCCAATATCTATATATATACTAAAGAATTCATTTCTCCTATTGATGTGTCACCTAACCACGCATCCACGTCACCAAAATTTCTCCATCCTATCCTCCAAACCAGCAAATAGACCTCGCGATCCCGACCCTGATCTGGAATTTCCATTTCTACTCACACCCCTCCCCGATTCACCTCCTCGAATCCCTTCACACTGGTCTAGGGTTAAGACACCCCTCCCTAATTCCCCCTCCTTGAATCCGTTATCCCACTCCCCTCCCGACCCTGAATCCCCTCTCCAACCGTGACTCAACCTGTGTGTGATCTGCCTTCATCTCCTCTGACATTGGAACCTCTGACTTCGACTCCTCAAACATCAGCTCCCCTATCTTCGCTCATCTAACTTTGGCTCCTCTGACTAAGGCTCCTCCAACAATTCCTTCTCCACAACTAGCGACTCCGACATCGGCACTCCCACGATCGGGTCCTCCGTTCCACCTAGGGTTCCCCTACCCTTGATCAATAAGTGAGTAACCCTTGGTATAAACCAGTTACAAATGTATACACCAGTGTCAAAGATCTTCTTGTATCATTGTGTTTTATTTTTATAGTGTTTCATTTATACGATTAATAATTATTCTTTACCATGGGTTATGTGTCTTTGAATATTAAATCTAATTCAGGGTGATAGATCTTAGAATAGAACATCTATTGAAGAGTTGCAAGCATATAAATCAATTAAACATAAGCAGCTACAAGATATTTCTATAACTCTAAAATAAGGGTCCATCGCATATTAATTCGTGCTTGTAGTTGGGATTCAGTTTGTACTACAGAGAAAGATTACAAACACAATCACATTGCATTACATCAAATTTATTTAAGAAAGGATCTTAGTTGTCTTGAAATTTTAAATTAATTTACAGTTTCCCAATCATTATGGTGTATGAAAGACTGACTTCCATAGATTTTTTTGTATGATCACATTCATAACAAGGAATATTGTTTATGAATGCACATATATATTATATGCATCAGTTTGATTGAACTATATTCTAAAAAAAATCTGCTCCCTCAATATGATGTTTACTGTAAGCAGTTGAACCCATCTTGTGTGACATAAATCAGAATGCATCCTTTTGAACTTCTCATAGCACTTATATTTGAATTAAGGATACCCTAACAAGATAATGTACCCATATTTTTCTTATTATTTTTGTCCTCAGTTTTACGGTTTCATTTTTTATTTTATATATAATAATCTCCATTACTACTGCAATGAAGCTTAATTATTCAAAGAGGCTGTCATAATGGGTGGAGTCTGCCACCATATGATGGTTAATTCTTATTTATTTTGATTTTTTCATTGTAATAAATATGATTCCATTCAACATATGACTATTTAAATGAAGTTATTAATTTTTCAAATATTCTGAAAAAAAATCAGCTCAAAGGACATGTGCTTACTGTATGCACTTGAACTCATCTTGTGTGACATGAATCTGAATGATTCTTATTATACTGCTCATATCTCCTAATTTTGAATTAATGATACCCTAAATAGATAATTTCCACAAATTTTTCATCTTATTGTTGTCCAAAATTTGACTATTTGATTTTTCATTTGATAAATATTAACATGCATTACAACTAAAATGGGAGATTCATTATTCAAAGAGGGCATTAGAATGGGTGGACTGTACCACCACTTGATGGTTACATCCAATTTATTTCTGTTTTCATTATAATAAATATCATTCAATTCAAATTATGATTATTTAAATGAATGTACTCATTTTTCCATTATTCTTTTCATTTTACAGATTTAGTTATAAATATATTATTTTATATCATGTGTGAATACACAAATTTTGTTATTCATGTTTCTATCCATTTTCATGAAGCACTCTTGTAACACCCCAAGCTTCCATGGTATGCTTCTTTTTGAATAGTACAGTAGCGTGTGTTGTACGCAACATTGAGGTTCTAACACACACCGCAACCAATCAAAGTAGCTATTATGAATAACAATACCCACTTATTAAAATAATTTAAATTTTATTATTCACATTGAAATTCATTTTTGGATTTGTAATATCGAGATTACGTTAGGGTAAATTTTTGTTAATTTTATGATAACTTTCATATTTTGATGAATAGTGAAAATTACTAAATTTTAATTAAAAACAACTGTTTAAATCAAAATAATTAATAATGATAAATTATGAATTTGAGTGGTTTTAAAGTACAATTAGATTATATTTACACCTTTTAATTAAATGTAGTTCATTGGACATAATTTCACATTTAAACTGGATATAAGAATGTGTCAATCTTTTGATAGTTATTATTTCTTAAAAACACGCTTTTTGTTTTGACAATAGGAATTATTTTTAAATTAATATCGGCCACTTCTGTGTTTATATTTTAAAAATATGGATTCCTTATATATAATAAGGAGTTAAAAATTGTGTAAATAGGTAACTTTTATTTTTAGTCATTTTGAATAAATTATTTCGGTAAATATTTTATTTACCATGGTTAAAGGTTAAATCAAGTAAATAAGGGTAAAAAATAGTAATATAATAATATTAAATTACCCAAAAATGTGTCCTAATCCTGTTAGTTGATTCATTTCTGAACATGGGAATATTTGGGTCGATATTCGGACCCCGTGGAGCTACTTGTAAGTGATAATGACACTTTATATTAATTAAGTAAAATTAAATACAAAAATTACATAGGCATATATCTTTTAGATAAAATAAATTTAACATAGTGTTATATATGTTATATTTTTTACTATAAATATTTATTAGAAATCTAAAAATATTTCATACATAATGGGATTTTATTTATAATTTATAGACATTTAATAATTAAATTTATTTATGACACAATAATGATGTCGTGTTTTCCTTATTAATGAAAGAATCAAATAATTTGTATTATAAATGTTAAAATAAATATAATATGAAGGCTATGATGACATTGAAAAATTTTATTGGTTAATATGACATGTTAGGATTACATAAATGAATATTTTTTTCGAATTAATAATGTTTTCAGGACTTTAACAAAAAGCAATTATTAGACAGTGTCAAAATTGATATAAAGGAGTTTTAAAAAAATATTATATTATTAATTGATATTCTATTCCTAAAAATTTAATGTTTGGAGAAAAGACTTATATAATAATATATATATCATTAATGGACCCCTTGGGGGTCACTTTAAGTATATAGTAAGTTTATTAACTATATAATATAAAAATTCAAAGAGACTTGGTAAATGTCAAATAATTTAACTAAAAGATAAATAAAAAAGATAAAGTTAATATAGTGACCCAAAACTGTCTAAAAACAATTGGTTAAATGGTTTTTGACCCATACCGTCCTTATAATTAACATAATCCACTTTTTAGACATTATAAACCGAAAATGATTTTATTTTAAAATAATATTTCTAGATTTTCATAAGGTGCCCCTCGCTCCTTTTATAAAAGAGAACTCTCCCTTCTCACTAATTCACACCTTCAAAGCCTTTTGAATCGGCCAAACCCTACCCAAATATTCTCTCAACTTCCCTCAATTCACCCTAGAGGCCATAGTTTGATCAAAAAGCCAACCTACAGAGCCATTTTGATCAAATCAAAATGAATATTCCGAAGAAGAGGTAATGATTTCACCACCCTTTTTCAAGTTCCATTATTCTTCAACTTCTTCAATCATTGTTATTTCAATTCTCAGATAATAACTCCACTAACTTCTATATACATTGATGTTATTATAAATATTGTACAACCATATTCAGTATTCTCTCTATCCATTGAATGACATGTCACCATACATGCGTACGTTCGGCTTACCGTCTCCACATCGTGGTGTAATTGTTATTCAAAACATTATTATTTTGATGGGTATGATATGGATGTGTAATTGAATTAAATAATAAATATAACATTATAATTATTCTTTATATATGATATACCATCCAAATATATATTATTTTAATATCAAAAGTGTGATATTTTCACTCATGCGTACGTAAGGGATACCATCTCCACAAACGTGATGAGATTCATTCCCCATCGTATCCATTCAGGTAGAATTCTCATTTTAGGATTAAAAAAAATGTTTAAGGACTTGATATAATTACGTATATGAATAATATACAACCTATCCATAACAAATATGTCTTATGTAACAAAACATATAATAGAATATTAGTAAGTTAACGCCCGAAATTACGACAATACTATGATATTATTAACAATGATATGTTAAAAGATGATATACAATATCATATTAAAGTATATTATTATTTTATAATTTAATAAAAATTATTTCACCATTATATAGTAGGTCAAACTACCCTCAGCCAAGGAAAATTACAATGTAAGGTTTTATTTCACAATCTCTTCATTATCTGAGGTTGTTTATACAAAATTATCTACTGGGACCTCATTATCATCCATATCCATGTTTCTTAAAAATGTATTTCAAATCATTCTTATATTTTAAAAACAATGGGTTAAATAAATTCATACCCTTTTTTAAAATTTTATAATATGTTTATAATGGAATCATTCTTTCCTTTTCTAAATAAGGTCCTTTATAACCTTTTCGACAAAATTAAGGTAAGAATGTATTTTATTAACTTATACGGCAGGTGCAGATATTTTCTGCTTTTATTAAATTGTCTAAGCTTCCCATAAAAGATTATAAGAATATTTTCAATGTAAATTATTCCTTTTATAATTATATGATTTTTAAATTATTTCAAAAAGGATATATTTCTCTCAAATTGTTTTTGATATCATCTATGTCAACATCCTTTGATGGGTTTTAAGCTTGTTTGAATTTGATTTATTATGATACAAAACATCAATATTATATTTAAGGTTTTGTGATATGTTTGAATGAGGATGTGTTATTTTTATAAAATTCATGGTTTATGGGGAAAGTATTGACATTTTGTATGCTAGTTTTAATACGAATGTTTATGTTATTTTTAAACCTGTTCATATGAGGAAAGCATTGGACATAATAAGTGACAGGTGGAGAATGCTATAGCTCCTCGATGCATCGGTAGGTCTCATGAGAAAAACTAGTGTCTTGGCACAATTCCTTGACAAAATCATATTTGTATTCTGGACACAAGTCCTTCACTATGTAGTTATGACAGTCTATCATTATGTATTCCATCATTATGAAATTGGTTATTGATATTTCATGTGATTATTCGATTAGTATAATATCCATGTGAATAAGTAAATGGAATTATTTCATTTTATTTCTGCCATATTATGCTGAATTTCATGTTTAAAATGTTTTTTTAGTTATACATTGCCTTAAATGCTTGTTCTTATTTATGATAGTTCCGCTATATTTTTATCCTTACTGGGCTTCTGAGCTCACCCCTTTCTATGTTTTATTATTCCCAGGATATGAAGATGTATTTTATAAATGACCTACCATTATAATATGAGGAGATATGATTGTGGTCTATGGAGACAAGATGTTGTTGTAGTTTTTCATTTTATAATGTAATGTAAACTTTATGAATGTGTCTAGTGATTTCAAGGCTACTAAACTAATCGGTCTTTCGAGACATGATCTTTTATGATCATGCCAATGATACTTAATAATGCACTGACTCTAGCATCTGGGGTCAGGGCGTTACAGTTGGTATCATAGAATGTTTAGTACAAACCTTGGATGATAAATTTAGAAAAACTTTGACTAGAGAACATATACCTAAGATAGACATTGAGGATTAGTATAGAAGAGCTTCCTGGAATTTTGGTATTGTAGAGATTTTGTGAGTTTTCCAAGAAATACATCCCTATCTGGATACGAGTAGGTAGAGGCGTCTCTGAAACAGATGTACCTTGGGGTAAAACTCTAAAACACCGCATTGAGCTAGACTCGAATTGGAAATGGTGCACGACAATGGGCCTTGCTGCACTCTTGGTTACGACACTCTCGGAGGATATGCTAGGGATAATTCTCATTTTCATTACAAAAAATTATGAAGGTTTTATTAGTATATACATCCTCAAAGAAATCATTTTTCTATTATTATGAATTATATCTATAAACAGTTCAATTTATGTTAAGTGTTTTACAAGTTTGGAATTTTATATTTCTATTCATAAACTGATCTAGTTAATGCCATTGTTTAGAAATAGAGCCTAGTGGAAGAAATGGAAACTGTATCAATGCACACACTCCATGTAAGTTTATCCATCTTGCTCAAGAAAATTATAGTGGAGCGGGTGATGCAGCTGGTGCTGATCAGCTAATCACCATACTGGACAACTCACTCAGGTTATGAATAATAACCTTACCGGTATAGAGCACCCAGATCCACAACATGGAGGATCAATGTTATATCTCTTTATGAGGAAACAACCACCAACATTTAATGGGAGTACAAATCCCTTAGTATCTGAGCAATGGATAAATTTCATAGAGAAAATATTTCATGCCTTTGGGAGTAGTGAAAGGGAAAAAGATATCATGGCAGTTTACCACCTCACTGAAGATGCTTACCAATGGTGGCCATTGATTTAAAACACAAAGGAGGATGATAGAGTATCAAATATGTAATGGAGGGAGTTCAAATATCTTTTCATAGAAAAATAATTTCCCCGTGACCATCGAAAAGATCTAGAAAGGCAATTTCTGAGTATAAGACAAAAGGAGGATGAGAATGTCACGAAGTTTGAGGCTAACATTACAACGTTTGAAAGGCATGAATCAAATTATATATGTAACCCAAAGAGTTAGATTGATCATTTATTTGATGGTTTAAAACCATTTCATATCTGATCATTAGTCTCACAATCCCTTTTGTCATCTAAAGATATTATCTCTTGTGCTATCAAGAGAGAAAAGGAATTATCTATGTCTTATGACTTTAAAGCAATGCAAGAGAACAAGATATCTGCAGATCTCTATTGTAATAGAAATAAGGGGAACAAAGGAAAATATGAATATCCATCCTACGGTAAATGTGGTAAGAAACCCCCATGTACGTTTTTTAGGTAATTGTAGTCTGTTACAAGTGTAGTGAAAAAGGCCACCAAGCTCCTGATTGCAAGGAGAAGAAAGAATATACCAATGTTCAATGCTACCATTGCAGTTAGATGGGACAATAAGAAAATGAATGTCATAAGAGTTAAGGTAATGTACCTCAGAAAAGGCCAAGGGATAAATGCTAAGATTTTTCTATCTCTACTGCTGAGGTAGAAGCTCTGGAAGACATGGTGGCAGATAATTTATTGGTTTCCTCAAGTTTAGAAAATGCATTATTTGATTCTGGATCATCATATTGTTTAATATCTTCCTTGTTTTATACGAAAATTAGATATTTCCAATTTGATTTAAAAAGGGATTTGTCTGTAAAAAATTCCTAAAGGAAGTATCATTGCAATAATGTTTTGTGAATCAGTCCCCATTAGATAATATAAATGTTCTTTATCTACTGATCTCATCATCATACCCATGATTGAAGTTGATATAATCCTTGGTATGGATTGAATTTCAGACCACGATGTGAAGATTCATTATAAGAAGAAGGAGGTTACAATTTTGATGAGTATAATAAAGAACACTTTATCTTTAGAGAAGAATCGTTACCACCTAATTCTTATCAAGATCCACCCCTAGTAGCTCAACCAAATTCCATTTTTGGTGGGGAGGAAAATGAAATAAATTTGGGTGAGTAAAGGAATGTTCAAATAGATTTTGTACCAATTTTTAAAGAGTATATTGATGTGTTACCAGAAGATTTACCTGGAAGTCCTTTAGAATGAGAAATTGAGATTCCCATTGATTTAATTCAAGTATCAAGGCCTATATTGAAGACCCCTTATAGAATAAAAAATGTGGAATTAGGGGAACTAAAGAAAAAACTAGAGGAATTGAGTAATAAGTGAATTATTCGACCTATTGTTTCTCCATGAGGATCCCCTGTCCTTTTTGTTAAGTAGAAAGATGGATCTACGTGGTTATGTATCGACTACAGGGAGATCAATGCTATAACAATAATGAACAAGTATCCCCTACCTCACATTGATGATTTATTAAACTAATTTCATGGTGCTCAATACTTTTTAAAGATTTACCTTCGATTTGGATACCATCATTTGTGTGTGGAGAAGGAAGACATTCCGAAGACATCATTTCAAACCATGTATGAGCATTACGAGTTTACATTAATGCCTTTTGGATTGACTAATCCAGCCTCTGAATTCATGGATCTAATGATCATATTTTTCAAGGAATATCTCGATGATATTGTAGTGGTATTTATTGATGATATCTTGGTATAATCCAAAAGATATGAAGATCATGAATATCACATGCACAATATCCTGAAGACTCTTAGAGGATATGAATTATATTGGAAATTTTTCATGTGTGAATTCTGGCTTCAAGAGATTTATTTTCTTGGCCATATTGTCTCTAAGGATGGAATTTCTGTTTATACTTCTATGACAAGATAAATCCAAGAATGGAATGCACTGACGAGAATAACTATGGTACATAATTTTCTTGGTTTAGCATGTTATTATCAATGTTTCGTCCAGAATTTTTCCCGATTTGCTAACCAACTAACGAATCTCACACTTAAAGGGGTTAAATTTGTTCAGAAAAAATATTGTGAAGAATTTTTTGAACAACTAAAGAGAAGATTAGTCAAAGATACTATATTGACTCTACCATTGGGGAATTATGGGTTTGTTATTTATAGCGATTCATCGAAGAAAGGACTTGGTTGTGTCCTAATGCAAAATGATAGGGTTATTGCCTATGCATCATGAAAACTGAAAATTCATGAGAAAAACAATCCTACTCATGATCTTGAGTTTGCACCTGCAATCTTTTCCTTGAATATATGGAGACACTATCTTTATTGTGAAAAATTTGAGATATATACTGATCACAAGAGTTTGAATTATATATTCTCACTGAAGGAACTCATCATAAGGAAAATGTGATGGCTTGAGTTACTCAAGGATTATGATTGCACTATACACTACCACCCCGAGAAGGCAAATAAGGTGGAATATGCTTTGAGTAGAAAGGATAATGGAGTTTTGAACAAGATGAGAGTTTAAAGGGATCCTATTTTCATGGATCTAGTAAATATGTATATGTTAATAACTATGTAAGGGGAAACATCAATACTTTTTTCAAATGGTTTCCAAACCATATTTACTAGAAAAGATAGAGTTATCGGACTGATGATGCTGAATTTAAAAAAAATATTAAAGCTGTGAATGATGGGAGATTGAGTGACATTGTGTATGAAGATGGAATTTTGATATTTGGGAAGTGACTTTGTGTTACCGCTATACCTGATATAAAAAGGTAATTGTTCGATTATTCTCATAGTTCTAATTTCTCTATACACCCACGAAGCACCAAAATGTATAGAGATATGAAGGAACATTTTTTGTGGGAAAACATAAAGTGGGAGATTGCAAATTTTATGTCAATATGTATAGTTTGACAACAAGTGAAACTTGGAAGGAAATAGCCTGGAGGAGTATTGCATCCTCTTCTCACACCTGAGTGGAAATGGTATAATATCACGATGGACTTTGTCATGGGACTACCAAATACTCCTAGAAGGAACGATGCAATATGGGTCATTGTTTATCATCTTACCAATTCATAACATTTTCTTCATATAAGAGAAGAACTACCACTTGAACGTCTAGAAAGACTATATATTAATGATGTTGTGAGACTTCATGGAGTACCCCTATTGATTGTTTATTATTGTGATCCCCGTATTACTTCAAGATTCTGGAAAAGTGTTCAGAAGTCCCTTGATACTGATCTTCATTTCACCACTGTCTACCTCCCCCAAAATGATTGACAATCCAAACATACTATTCAAACCTTATAAGTCATGTTGAGATCTTGATCACTTTACTTTCAGGGTATGTGGTGTCAATATTTACCTATTGTGGAATTTTCCTACAACAATATATTCCAATCAAGTATTCGGATGGCTCCAAATGAAACGTTATAAGGAAAGAGATGTCGCACACCAACATGTTGGGATGATGTTTGTGAAAGAAAACTTTTAGGCCCAGAACGTTTTGAAGAAACAATGGAAAAGGTGAAGGTAATCCAAACCCACATCAAAGCAGCTCAAAGTAGGCTGAAGAGCTCTGTTGATAACCGAAGGAAGGATTTGGAATTTCAGGTAGGAGATCATGTTTTCATGAAGATATATCCATGGAATGGTGTTATACGATTAGGTATGAAGTGTAAATTGAGTCCTAGTTACATAGGACCTTTCGAAATTCTAGAACATTTTGTGTCTATAGCATACAATTTTTCAGTTCCACCAAGTCTCTCCAAATTTCACGATGTGTTCCACGTATCACTATTGAGATAATACAGGCCTGACCCAATGCATTTACTCACCTATGAGGAAGTAGAATGGGAACCCGATCTATCATATTACGAAGAGCCCATCAGGATTTTTGATATAGTGAACAAGTTCTGAAAAACCAGACGACTCATCTGGTAAATGTTCTATGGAGAAACCATAAGATGGAAGAGGTAATGTGGGAACCTGAGGAACTTATGATGAAAAACCACCCAAATATTTTTATGTAGTAATATTCCTAAAATTTTTAGAACTAGATTATTTGAAGGAGGGAGAATCTTACACCCAAAGCTTCCATGGTATGCTTCACTTTGAATAATACAGTAGTGTGTGTTGTACGCAACTTCGAGGTTCTAACACACACCACAACCAATCAAAGTAGCAATTATGAATAGTAATACACAGGTTTTTAAATTTTTTAAATTTTATTATCCAAAATAGACTTCATTTTTGGATTCTAAATATGGAGAATATCTTAGGGTGAGTTTTTGGTACTTTTCTGATAACGTTCATATTTTGATAAATAGTGAAAATTACTAAATTTTATTTAAAAACAACTTTTTTAATCCAAATAATTAATAGTGATAAATTATGATTTTGAGTTGTTTAAAGTATAATTAGATTATATATTTATGTTTTAATCCAATGTTGGACATTTAAAAGAATGTTACATTTAAACTGGATATAAGAAAGTGTCAATCTTTTGATTATAATTATTTCTTAAAAACAGGTTTTTTGTTTTGACAACAGGAATTAATTTTAAATTAATATCTGCCACTTATGTTTTTTAAATTTAGAAAACTGGATTCCATATTTAGAGTCAGGAGGTCCAAATTTTTTAAATAGATTAATTTTATTTTTAGTAATTCTGAATAATTATTTCGGTAAATATTTTATTTACCATGATTAAATGGTAAAACCGATAAATAAGGGATAAAAATACTATTATAATAATATAAAATTACTCTAAAACGTTTCCCAACCCTATTTTTTGATAATATACGACCATGGGCATCATTGGGTCGATTTTGGGGCCCAGTGGAGCCACATGTAAGTAATAATGAAACTTTATATTAATTAAGTTAAAATAATACAAAAATGACACTAGCATATATCTTTTAGAAAAACAATTTTATATATGATTATATATGTTATATTTTAGACTATAAATATTTATTAGAAAGATAAAAATATTTCCTATATAATGGTATTTTATTTATAATTTTTATACATTGAATAATGAAATTTATTTATGACACAATAATGATGAAGTATTTTCCTTATTAATGGATGAATCCAATAATTGGAATTATAAATGTTAAAATAAATATAATATGAAATTTTTGATGACATAAAAAAATTTATTGGTTAATATGACATTTTAGGATTACATAAATGAATGTTTATGAATTAATATAGTTTTCACTAATTTAACAAAAATCTATTATTAAATAGTTTCAAAATTGTCAAAAAGGAGTTTTTAAAACAAATATTATAGTATTAATTGATATTATATTTCTAAAAATATAAATATCTACCAAAGGACTTATATAATGATAGGGGTATCATTAATGGACCACTTGGGGGTCTCTTGGAAGTATATATTACTTTTATTAACTATATAATATAAAAATACAAAGAGACATGGTAAATGTCACACTATTTAACTAAGAGATTAATCAAAAAGATAATGTTAATGTAGTGATCCAAAAAAGTAAAAAACCTTTTGGTTGAGTGGTTTGTGATCCATACCCACCTCATACTTTAACTAATCCACCTTTGAGCCATTATAAACCGAAAATTATTTTATTATTAAATAATATTTCATGCATTTCCTAAGGTGCCCGTCACCCCTCTTATAAAAGGGAACTCCCCATTATCTCTAATTCACACCATCAAATCATTTTGGAACGGCCAACCCCAGCCAAAATATTCTCTCAACATCCCTCCGTTCAACCAATAGGCCTTAGTTTGATCATAAATCCAACCTAAGGAGCCGTTTTTATCAAATCAAAAGGAAGAACCCGAAGAAGATGTAATATTTTTAACACCCTCTTTCATGTTCATTTGTTCTTTCACTTCTTCTTTCTTTGTGATTTACATTCTAAAATAACTAATCCAGTATATTCTATTTACTATTATGTTATTATAAATATGGTACAACCATATTCAATATTCTATCCATCCATTGAATGAAATTTCACCATATGTCCGTACGTACGGCTTACCGTCTCCATGTCGTGGTGTAATTGTTATTCAAAACATTATTATTTGGATGGGTATGAAAATGATGTGTAATTGAAATAAATTATAAATATAAAATTATAATAATTAATTATATATGATATAACATCCAAATAATTATTATTTTAATATCAAAAGAGTGATATTGTCGCTCGTGTGTACGTACGGACTACCGTCTCCACGAACGCAATGAGATTCATTTCCCATTGTATCCATTGAAGTCTAATTATCATGTGATGATTAAAAATAATGTTTAAGGACTTGATATCATTCTAGATATGAATAATATACAACCTATCCATAGCAAACATGTCTTATGTAACAAAACATATAAAATAAAATGAGTAAGTTAACACCTGAAATGACGATAATACTAAGATATTATTCGCAAAACAATGTTAAAAGATCATATATGATATCATATTAATGTATATAAATCTTATATAATATAATAAAAATTATTTCACCATTATATAGGAGGTTAATCAGCCCTCAACCATAGAAAAGTACAAGGTAAGAGTTTGTTTTACAATCTCTTTATTATCTGAGGTTGTTTATACGTAATTATCTATTGGGACCTCTTTATCATCAACATCCATGTTTCATAAAAATGTATTTAAATCATTCTTTCTATTTTACAGAATATGGGTTAAAGTCATTTATACCATTGTTTGAATTTTTATTAGATGTTTATACAGGAATCTTTCCGTCATTTTCCAAACATTGATCTTTTTAAACTTTTCAACAAAATTAAGGTAAGAATGACTTTTTTTACCTTATACGGCGGGTATGACTATTTTCTGCAGTTATAAAATTTTCGGAGCTTCCCTTACAAGCTTATAAGAATATTTTCAAATTAAATGTTTTCTTTTAAAATTATGTGACTTTTAAATGATTTCATAAGGGATATATTTCTCTCAAATAGTTTTTATTACATTTATGTCAACATCCTTTAATGGATTTTAAGCTTATTTGAAGTTGATTTATTATGATAAAAATTATATATTTTGTATTGATGGTTTTGTGATATTTTTGACTGTGGATGTATTATTTTTATACCATTCATGGTTTATGGAGATAGTATTGACATTTTTTATTCTAGTGTTAATACGAATGTTTATGTTATGTTTAAACATGTTCATATTAGGAATGCATTGGAATAAATAAGTGACGGGTGGAGCCCGCTATAGAACCTCAATGCATCAGTAGGTCTCATAAGAGAAACTAGTGTCTTGGAACATGGCCTTGACAAAATCGTATTTGTAGTCTTGGCATATGTCCTTGACTATGTGGTTATGGTTGTCTGGAATTCTCTATTCCATCATTATGAAATTGGTTATTGAAATTTTATGTGATTATTTGATTAGTAAAATGTCCATGTGGAGGAGTAAATGGAATAATTTATTTTTATTTCTACCATATTATGTCTATGTTCAAGTTTATAAGGCCTTTGATTTAGTTATACATGACCTTAAATGTATATCTTATTTATGAAAGTTTCCGCTATATTTTTATCCATACTGGGCATCTGAGCTCACCGATTTCTATGTTTTATTTTTTGCAGGATGTTAAGCAGTATTTTATGAATGAACTGAAGGGATAGTATGAGGGTATATGAGTGTTGTCTATAGAGACAAGATTTTATTGTAGTTTTTCATTTTATGATGTAATGTAATATTTTTGAATGTATCTACTGATTCCAAGGCTACTATACTAATCAGTCATTCGAGACTTTATCTTTTGTGATCATTCCAATGATACAAAAAAATGCACCGACTCTGGGCTTCTAGGGTTATGGAATTACTACTCCAAACCGACATCTAGAGCTTCATGGTCACTATTACAGTGTAATTTCTTTCTACAACAACTATACATTTTGAGTATGCATTTTATGGTAATTATTCCAATTATAATTTATGTATTTTGGAATTCTTCCATATTTCTAGTCTTTCTATTTTAAATACATTTTATTTGTCTATAAATACATGTAATATGATTTCTCATTCAGAAAAATTATGTTTGAACTTACCTTTTCTTTGAATCTCCTCCAGATTTATTTTTTTCACTATGGTTTCCCAATTTGACTAATTGGGTTTTTTTTTGTTGTTTTCTGGATTTAGCATGTTTGTGTGGGGATTCAAGTGCATATAAGGTTGAAACCATTAATATAAGAGGAATTTGAGAGGCCATGTAAATGGTTAATGTGTATTACCACTTGAATAGTAGTTTTAATTTATTTTCAATTTCATTTTAATATTATTGATTCCATTAAACTTATGATTATTTAAATGCAGTTGTTCATTTTTGCATTATTATTCTCATTTTATAGATATGGTTATAAATATATTTTTTCATATTATATATGCATACACAAATTTAGTTATTCATGTTTCATTTAAAAGTAATTATTCCTATGATAATTCATGTATATTTGTAATTTTTCATATTTCTAATCATTTCATTCTGAATAAATGTTATATGTCACTATATACATGTGATATGCATTCTTATTCAGGGAACTAATGTTTCAACATACCTATTCTTGGAATATCATACCTTGAATTTATTTTTTAATTAGTATGGTTTCTCAATTTAGCATGTTGGTTGGGGAATTTGAGTGAATTTAAGGTCACAACCACTACAGATGGAGGAATTTGAGAGGCCATGAAAATGGGTAAAATGTACCACCATTTAATGGTTGGTTATATTTTTTTCAGCTAAAGGCTTATGAAATTTCCCACTAAGAATGAATGGCCTCACTGTTTCATTGTAATTACTAATGACATAAGTAACATTATGTTCAGTTTTTTTAGACGAATTTTGTAAAAGTATATGTCATAAAAAGGCCATTAAGAGTCTCCAAAAAGGAAAACTATTCTTCACCCTATGAATATCATTCAATTCGGAGAAATAGCAGGGAATTCCTTGAAAACATGCTATAGTCTGGATGAACTGGAATGAATTTAGCCTACATTTGATCTCTCATCATCTTTCTCTGTGAATCCATGCCACAAGCTAGTGCAAATTTCTGTTAAAGATAGACATCGTGGACAAGTTTTTCGAACCCCGTGACACGCACGAGGGGTAGGACCATTTCGCATTGGAACGTGTCATCCCCACCACAATCAGAGTCATTGATTCCCAAATGACACCTTACCCTGCCATGGCCTTTGACATGGCTCACTACTCTATAGATTCCCAAAGGACGCCTTACCCTGCCTGGTCCTTTTACATGGCTCACTGCTTCATGGATTCCCAAAGGACCCCTTATTCTATGAGGGCCTTTGACATGGATCAGTGCTCCTGTTGCATCATTCCATGGAAGAACAATGGTTGATTATCCCCCATAGCTCACTGATGGTATGTAGTGCACTTTTAAAATTTTTAATCTAGTGTAGAGGTGTTTCCAATTAGTATTTTGTGTTCTCTAATTGTTCATGGATGGAATGATTTGTTGTTGTCACAATTAATATGTTATATTCACTAAAAATTGATTCTACTATATATGTTTTTATATTCACTTTTTGAATATTGTATTCACTGTTAGTTTTTTCATTGTTAATGTGTTTTTTTTCAAATATTTTGTTAAGTAGTGAACATAATGTGGAGTAGAAGTCACGTCTTAGTTTAAGCTGTTAATGTACCGTGTGTCACTACTATACATCACTACATTGATTGTTTTTATACTCTCTATAACAGGTTTTTATATGTTCTGCTGATCCGATTCAGTTTTGATTTTTTCTTTTATTTTGTTTCTCCGAAATTTATTGGATTTTTGTTTTGATTGAAATTATTCTCATGGTTATATCCATATAGCTCATACTAGAAAATTTTTATAGCATAATTTCATAAATCCTGCACCAATGTTTCATAGAGTTCATGCTCATAGGATAAGAAATTTTCCATGTTCTTTTAAACATAACATAGAACCAAAATTTCCAAAATTACCTTACATTATTAATTTAATTTTTCTCTTGATAGTTATATAACCTAAATCTGTATTTACTTTACTCTTCTATTTTTATTTGCAGTGATGGATAATATGAAGTTTATTCATTTTAATTGAGAATTCATTTAGGGATAAAAAAAGATTTGATACCATACTATCTATCCAGGATTATGACTTCAATGAAGCAGGTAGTATCCGTTTAAATATTGCTGTATGTATTACATACATGTGTTAGGAAAAAGGGTTTTATAATTGAGTTGATGAAAATTTAATGTAAAATATGGCATTTTACATGGGCACTGCTATATAATTGTGAGTGAGAAACTATATGCACCTCCAGGATTGATCTATATCTTGTGGATTGACACAGATTCAGATGAATTTGTTAAAAACATTGATATGGCAGTATTGTTTCCCTCAACTGTTACTTTTAGAAAAAACATATGCACCTTGATTATCTATTTTCATGTGGTTGTATAGTTTACCTTATTTTTTTATATTCAACATAAAATGCATCTATATTAACTAAATAAAGTGGTTTTTAATTACTTTTATGTAAATGTATTCCTAGTATTTATGACTTCATTTCATAAGAACAAGAGGTATGGTTTAGGGGTATTTAGTCAGAATCCACATGAAAAATGTCAGACAACATATTACTTTTTGAATGTTGATAAAACATTGTTTCATTGTGTTAATTAATTATTTTCTCAAGAATTATGTTCAGATTCTACACTGTTGAAGATGTGTTTCTTTTATTTATTGTTTAGAGTGTCCCATTTTTTCTGAATTTACTGTGGTAGATGTCATCCGATGGTAAAAATCACGACATTGATTTCACATTTTTAGGAAACTCTAGTGAGGATCCTCAGCTGGTTCAGACGAATGTGAACCTTAATAGAAAGGGTTACCATGATAAAATGATGGGAGTGTGGTTTGGCCCCACCACAGATTTCCATACTTTCCCTCTTCTCTGGATCCTTATCCACATTTTGTAACGCTTATGTCTCTATTTCATAATCCATTAAACCATATTCTTCCTCTATTTCATAGAACATTCTTTCCATATATTTATTCAATTGTCAATAAAATACACAACTACCTACTATAGTCGATGCACATTTGATTATGTGTTAGTAATAAATGAATCTACATGTTATTATACAGTTTCAGAAAATTTGTAGATTATTTCACATTGAATTTATATTCATTTTCAACATATATTCAATATTCACTCTTCTATATAATATTAAATTAAAAGGATAATATATAAGGGATTAAAAATTTTGTATCACGTATAGTTTCAACGGACTCTAAAATTTCAAAATATCAACTTTTGTGAAAATATGAAATATCATTAACATTATTCATTATTGGTTAATATCAATAAAATATGTAGGTACAATCCAACTAATACGATATATTATGAATTCAGTATCCTTTTTAATGTATAGTTCCAATATTACAGCATATAACTATAAGTTTACACTATACAGCATCACATGATTTGAAATTTGATGATTATTTTATTTACTGTCATGATTAAAAATAATATAATTTCTTTTTATAAATAGAATAGTGGTTATGATGACTTTCATTTCATTTTAAAAATATAATAGAGATGAATATAAATATAACATATTTTATAAATGAATTAAATATCCCCATATAGTAGAAAATTTGATAATGCAAAGTGATCAGATTCAATCATCAGATGATTTATTATTTCCCTAAAATCCTTTATTCTTTCCCTTGATTAATTAAAATCCCCAAATATTTACAACCATCATATTTCACGAAGGGAAATTTATTTTTTAAAATAAAAACAAAAACCAAAAACGTTACATGGAAGCATTCTTTACCTACTATGAACTACTGAAGATTCAATATTCTTATTAAAGGATTCCTTTTTAGTAAACCTATATCTACCAATTAGATATCATATTATTTCATACACATGTATTCATAATTTCATTAGCTTCATTTTATACTAATTATAATATTGATTTTAGAAAAATTAATTTTTTTTAATGATGTAAAAATATATGATTTAAGTAATATTTAATAGTTTCATACATTTGCACGGGTGAAGTTCGAGTTATTAATAAATGTGTGTGTTAATTTTTAAAATTTATCTTTTTTTAACAACATGATACTCCCATTTTTATATTAACTATATTAATTAATTTATAATGCTTTCCTAATAATTTTGGAATAAAATTATGTTTAAATTATTATATAATATAAATTACTAAGATTACAAACATGGAATCCATTTTTTCAAATTCTACTCCACTAATTGGGAAATTTTAGTTTAAAATTAATCTCACACACTCGATGAGGAAACAATTTTAAAAAGATTAAATGTTTAAAATTTTACAAATTTTTTATATAAAAATTCAACATGAAAATTATCCCAACGACCGAAAATGGATTAATAGTTTTATATTATTACTAATGTTACATTAGAACCAATTTTAAATATAAATTTACTTTCAAAATATCTTAAATGAATGGAATATTTTAAGCGAATGTCAGTAGTTTTCTCTTTTCATTTAAAAATGATGCTTCTCAGGAAAATCCAAAAAAATTCCCAATGTAATTTTTATATAATTATTTAAAAAAGGAAGATAATTTTACCAAATAAAACATCAAAAATTATTAAATATTAATTACATTATAAGGGTTCATAAAGTGATGAAACTAGTTTCATTGAAAATTATAGCTTCTCATCAAACATTTTTTTACATTTAAATTATACTTTTTTTAATTATAAGCAATATATATTTGAGATATTTATTTTATAAATGTATATAAATATTATATTATAATTTATTTGGGATAGTTCATACCATCCAATTTAACAACAATGTTATTATAGTCATGTTTAAATAATAATATTATAATTTAGTGTCATGTTTCTGTAAACCCAATTTTGCATGCATCACAATATATTAAAGTTATGGAATATATTAAAAATATATATATCAATATCTACCATGTTGTTATATTTTATTCAATGCTTGGTGTTCCTTGTCATACACTCTATTGAACGTAATGTTATAGTTATAAAATATTGGGGTGTTACAATAGGCATAATATATTTGAAAATAAGGTTTACATACAAATGAAGAAAATATATATAAAAATTAGTATGGATTTACAATAAATATACAAAAAAAATTCATGATTAGTATAATATGATTCTAAAATTTGATATGGAATCTAGTGTCTTTGGATGGCAAACTTCATTATAAAAATCATGTTTTTTCTAATGTATTACTCTATATTGAAATTATTGGAATAGGGGAAGATCAATAATTTTCAATGGATAATAAAGATACAATGAAAATAGAGTATGTATTAGTTTTAGCATAATTCTTTGATTCTTTTCCAGAATAATTACCTTGTTACCCTTTACAGTGTAATGTTTAGTTGTTCATTGAACTCAATACTGATGTAGGGAATATATATAAATATCATTATAGAATTGATCTAGTTGCATTGTTTGAGTTATATAAAAAATTATAGGTGTTATTTTATGAGGTATTCATTGACTATAATTTTTTTCTATGTGTAGCCAATTATTTTCAAGAAAAACAAGGATTTTCCTATGACTCTATTCATTGGTTATATGGAGATGAGTTCCATTAAAATAAAAAATATATACCATCTTACATTAATTAGAGAGTTATTTAATCCAATTGAATGGGAATAATACTTTTCAATGATTTATCTTCACATACATTATTATTAGATATTCTTTAATAAGGATAAAATTATAGTGAATAAATTTTGGACATGGTATGGGCATTACAAATTTTCATTAATGCCTTTTGCATTGAATATTGTTCTTATAATCTTTGAGGACTAAATTTATAGAGTAATAAAGAATCATCATACCAAAGTAACTTTTTTATTTTCAAAAACACTTTTAAGTTAAAATTTGGAAACCACCCAGTACAAGCATCATGAGAAATTACAGAACCATTTAAAAGAAATTTGAGCCTACTAGAAGCATTATCCCTAAAAAGTTTCCCATAGATAAAGGATACTCGTCTGTCTGGAACACCCTCTAATAATTCTTCAAAATGAGATGCCATATTGTCTCAAGTTTGCATGTACTACTCTTGATTAATCTTACCTTCATTGTATCCCCTAATCAATATATGGTCTTGCTTTTTAATCCATGCACTCTTCTCATCATTGGTTTCTCCATTAAGCAACCTTCCCATCATCTTGTTAGCTTTTTCAGTAGAGGCATTAATCACCAAAATACTTTCCAATATATCTTCATCCAAATGTAAAATAAGCTCAATGGATTGCACATGGGCGGCACCTGACTCCCTCATCTAAATGGATGCAGCACCATTATCTGTGGATTCAAAATGGACACCAGAGGTTTTGGATTCACATGCAATCATCTCGTCCTTCGACTTTTTGGCAGATCTTTTTTCCATTGGGAGAGGTAAGTATGAATAGTCTTTTGTCCCTTTACCATTCATACTTTTTGTCCTCCTTCGGTTGGGAGGCCCTCTATCATGAAGGTAATTAGTTGTATCACCTGGTGAGAACTCAGTAGGCTCATCATTGGACACCCCCTGGTCAATAGTCCAAGATACATCCATATCCTGAACTGGGTCATCATTCACCTGCCCTTCAATGCGGTTTCCCAGCATGATACTTGGAACCTCCGTCTTTGAGATATAGTGTATCGATAGACCACCCCATATGTCCCGCTCCTGTCCCTTGTCACCTAATAACTCTCCCTCTCTTCTAATCCAATGAGATATACCTCTTTCACTAGAACCACTTCATTCATGCACTTTCTCTGCATAAAAATAAGTCAAGGGAGTCCTAGATCCTATGACCATTGCCATCACTATCTCAACATACATAAAATTGACACAGTTACATAGCACAACCCCTCCTCCACTCCCTACAAGAATCACATCGGAACCCTCCTGCTTCGAAGTATCATACACAAGAACCTTAGGACTCAGATCCTTGCACAAGCGTTGGAGTTTTTCGTCCACCAATGGGTTTCCCCCCTGTGACCAACTTTGCACCCCCTTAACACTAATTGGGGTCTCGAATTGACTATGTCCAGACACACCCTCACAACAACTCAGCCCCATGATGTTTTCCACTGAACTCAAATACCTTTGAGGATGGTATTCATTCCTCCCACATCTGCAGACTTCCATAGGGTGTCCCAGTTTTTCACAGAAAGAGTAGAAGTCGAACCATGACTCAAAGACCACCGATTTCTTGTGAAGGAACTCTTCCTCCACTTTAATCCACATTAACTTGGGAGAAACTTTGGAGATATCGATTTCAACATATATCAAGAGATAAACCGGGGGACAGAGAGCTTTTGTTCTAGGATTAACACACATAAATCTACCGACACGGTTTCCTAACATTCTCAAAATCGCGGGATTTTCAAATGCTAAGGGATGTTCTAGGAAACTAACCCAAATCGCAGCTTTAGAGGAGTATTGAATCATGTTAAAATCATAAGGCCATTAGAAGAGGTAGAATAGAAAGCCATTGCAGCTGCGCGAAGAACTGGACCATGCCTTCACCCGATCCTCCTCCGATGTGAATCGAATCAGAATGAATGTAATGTCAAGAAAACCCACTGCTGATCTATCCTGTAAACCCCAGGAACCAAAGATGCCTCTATTGAATCAATCCAAGGAAGGATACCTATTCTTGAAATGTGCAATCAGGGAAAGATTCAGAAGGCCTGAATCCTCATTGAACTCTGATGTTTAGAGGGAATGGTTTCGTAATCCATTAAGAAAATATGGTACTTCAGGGCAAAGAGAAACCTAAGTAAAAGGGATAATAGAGTCAGGGATTGAGAAAGGTGAGAAGGATGAAGTCGCTCTCGTGAAGGACATCATATGTCCCTCCCCCAGCGTGGGAGGGGGGACAGGCTGGGAATCCACCACCGTCACTGAAGGGGGAGAACCCTCACAACCCAAAGATCTTCCTTGATCATTCACAAAAATGGATATACAAGAACGCGAACAATCATAATGATTAATTATTTTTGGTAGTAATTGAATATATTGGTTTGGACATTTTCACTAAATATCCAAAGACACAATGAATGAATTATTTTATAATGATCATCTTGTATCTTCTTACTATATGTGTATTGTTAAGAGTTTCTATACACCTTAAGAATTTTTTTTTCATCTATCTCATTGAAATATTAAGGATTATTGGGGAATGTCTATCAATAATATGATATCATTAACCATAATTAAAATTTTAAATTTTAGATACTCTAAAAATAGATCTTTAATTTATGGTACATCAATAAACAACTTATCAGCCCCAAACTAATGTGAAATCTAAAATGGCGATATTGACATTCAAAGATAAGTTATGATATGGTTATTTTTGAATTCAATGTTGTGTGATATTATTATCTATAATTGGTGTAATTTTTATAGTATAATAGATTTCATTCCAGTATACAAATGTCAGTATATGAAACATCTTATGGGAAGTAATTGAATACTCAATCATGTTGGGAATAAGTGGGAGAAATAATGTTAGATAACACCAAATCATATATTGGATATGAACATTAAGGTATGAAATATTCATGATCATATTAAATTATCCTAGCGAAAAGAAAATATATATACTAAATATAATAGTAAAATAAATCGTATTTAATGTAGGGGATCAAATATAATTAAAGTTTCCACTATGGAGGTTAGTTATAAGTTTAGGCAGAAAGTGGAATTTATTCCCTATGACTCATGACCCTGACCCATGAATCCTGAAGTCAGTGCATGAAACATGGTGTGAAATTTTTTTCATAGACACATTCATTTAAAAATAAAATATCTTGTTCCAATACAAATTATCGGTTTGGTTTAAGTTATGAAAAACTAGATGTTTTTTATACACTTCTTCTAGATGTTTATTTTCATTTAGTTTTATACTTAGATTCTTCCCCAAACAATAGTTTTCTACACAAATATTTTCATTTCATTTCATCATTGATAATCTGATGAAAACTTATTTTCATATGTGTGAACTATACATTTTTTTCTATCATTATTAGGAGTTTCATGTGATGTTGTGTTTTTTAAATGGGCCTTCATGTTTATGTGACTATAATTTTGTAAATTTTATGTGTCAAAATTTAATGACCACTTTGTTTTGAACATATTGTTTAGGCCTTGTAAACAATGTATTTTAAGAAGATGATTTTGGGATTCAGTAGGATTTGTCATCATTATGGGATATTGATCTCATGGGAAAATTCAATGGAGCAGCAGAAAAGATGATAAAGTGTAGAGTGGTGGGTGATATCTAATATGTCATACATTATTCAATTTTTCTCATCCATGCATAGATAATGTCTCAAATATTGATCAATTTTCATGGGCTTTTGGATTATTATTTTTTTGTTTTATATACATGGTGGACAAGCATACATTCAAATCTGTGGAAATTGGACAAAATATGAATCTTGATGATTATTTTAATATGTGGAATTGTTAAAAATACATTAATTGTTTTTATAAAATATAATAGTTATAAATATAAATAAAACATATTATATAATTAAATTAAACATCCCCATGTAATAATAAATTTTATAATGTAATTGTATTAGATTAAATTACTAAATGGATTATCCCCCCCCCCCAATTTCATGATTATTTCCCTTTATTCGTTACAACTCTCAATTATTTACAACAATTATATTTCATGCTGAAACTAAATTGTTATTCATTATAAATTATCTTAATTGTTTTCTACTAAAATTATGATCTCCTACCAATTTTGTAACTTGTATTTCAGAATATGATACTTTTATTTTAGTTTTCTATTAATTTTTATTTCACTCTACAAACTAATGATTCTGGGAATGTTATTTCAATTGTAGTTCAATCATATAAATCAAATCAACATAATTTTCTTTAGGCCTTGATGCAATGTAATTTTTTCAGTGTTTAATTAAATAAAACATTCCTTCTCTTTATATTGAAAACATTGTTTGGATAGTATGAAAATTACATGATGTAAAACCATAAATATATTATCATTACCCATGAAAAAAGGTTCGATGTGTCCCATTATGTGAATAGGGTTGTATGAAATGAAACAATTAATTATAGTTGTATTTTACAAATTGGTTGTTCCTCCCAACCTTTTAAAATTACATTACATATTCCACATTTAATTAAAAATGAAATACATTCATATCCAAAACATGTGATCACAGATGAGAGAATAGAATTGGAGCCTAACTTATCTTATAATGAAGAACCATTCAAGATTCCAGAAAATAGATAAAATATATTGTGGAATTAGACAACAGAATTGGTGAATATCCTTTGGATAAATGAAAAAATATAAGGTGAAAAATATTTGAAAGAAGAATCTAAAAATATCTAGTATCATAATATTATAATATTAATATATACAAAATATTTTAGGATGAAATTACTAGATCGGTTATAAAATAACTCATGATAGCCTACTATAGTAGGAAAACACTATATCATTAATAATCACACAAGGCACACTGTAATGTTTTATTATTCATGAGTATATTTAAATGATTAATTTCAGAATATTAGTTTTTTTATAAAAATTATGTTTTTTTAATTAATAAAAAATATATTTCAATTAGATGAAGTTTTACGTTGTTTCTAAAAACATTGTTTTATGCGCTCACATTTATATGATAATTTCCAAAAAAATTATTAATATTATTAAATATAAAGGAATTTATATTTATAATTATTATCTAAAAAAATTTAACAATTACAATTTTCTTTGTAGTAATCGAACATAAATTACATTGGATAATGATTACCTATCATGGAAAATGTAAAAATGTTGTTTTTATATATTTTTTTAAGTTATATAATTTTTTTGTGAATAAATTATAATTTTATAATTTAAAAAATTAAAAAATTATAATTTTCAAAAAACATTTACTATATAAAAAATTATTTAATTAATATTTAATGTGTAGTAATTTTAAATATAATATATTATATAAATATGAATATTTATATAAATTTTTTTTCCCTTGCATGTTATAAATAGAAAGATAATTTTTTTCATTTATATAATGTTTTATGTTAAATGGATTAAAAAATTGGATTATTCTTTATTACAATTGGTAATAAAGGAAAATATAATATTTTTAGAGATAAAATAATAAATGTGGTTAATTTTATAAAATGATTAATATTATTAAATGATTAAATAAGGAGATTAAAGTTGTAAATAATTATTCCATCACAAAAACAATTTAGAACTCCTTGATTGGAATGAAATTAAAATCCCCATTTATAAAAAAAATATCCACATAATTCAGAAATACCACTTAACATTCTTGTTATTCCATTCTTATCATTACATAACATTAAAATCCATGATAATGATATGATTTTTACATATTAATGGGTCCCCAAACCATCCCGTAAATAATAATATCATAGTTTAGTTTCTTATTTAAAATATACCCTATACACTTCCCCTATAACTACCATCACCTCTTAAGAATATTGTCTCAAGGGATTATCCCACGACAATGATTTTTATGTAATCCACTATGAGAAACACAATGTTTGTAATGTTTGTTAAATATTTTCTCTAATTTCTATTTCATTTATCATTGTATCAAAAATTTATTATTCCAAATATTATATTATTTAATTATTATTTTTAAATATTTATACATTTTTTAAATTTTGGAAATAAAAACTAACCAGTATTCCATTTACATTAAGAAAAGTGAAACATTCATTCATATAGGGAATGAACTACCACCTCCATGAAGAAAAGTGTTTAGCTTTACTTAACCACCTTAAAGGGATGGATGTGATGATAAAATGAAATGTTAAAAAAATTATGATATCATTATGGTTTTTATATAATAATATTGATATTAAATATACGATATGATCAAGAAAGGATCATTGTTACATTAATAGTTTATAATATTTGCACTAAAATAATAATAATTTATACAAACAATGTTTGGTATTCATATGTATTTATTATTCATAAAAGTAAAAATATATAATATATGACACAAATAAAAATTTATATGATTATTTTTTTTCCATAATACTAATATTTTAAAATTAAAACCACATAGTCATTCATTAAATGAGGTTTTGTTTGTGATTGGGTCTGGTTAACTCCTTATATAATCAATAATATGAATTTATATAGTGCATGGCCATGGAAAAATATTAAATAGTATATTGTGATACTAATTAGTAAATAATTATTAGATATTTTTTTGGATATGTTATATCAATATCCATATCATTAATTATTGATCTACCCACTATTCATCAAAATCCCCATAACATGTTTATTACCATCTCCATATTCAAGTATAGAGAATAAAAAAATATTTAATGGAATGTAACAAAATTAAAAATTATTTTAAATAATCCCTTATATTATCCTAATAATTTTATTATTAATTAATTTTTGATGTATAATGAAAACCAATACCCTCATTTTTAATGAATTTAAAATAATAAAAACTATAAAAAAAATATGGTAACTCAGGATATTTCATTCAGATTATGAAGGCTTATTATTTTTATTTATGAAAATTGATATATTAAGGTTTTAAAATTAATTTATTATGTTACCTATACTTATTATAGATTTGAACAATGTATGATTATTGAGATCAGTACAAGTGGTAATGGTTTTCATTCTCATATTTTTGTCTTAATACATGACTGAATTGTGAACCTAATTTAATATATATGGGTTATATAATATATATTTAAAATTATGTTAAATGTGTCAACTAATGTTTTTTCAAATCATTTTATTCACTCTCTTTGATGAATATATGATTTAATTTCTACCCAAAACATAAGTGGGTTTTTTATCTCAATTTTAATTTTATAGGACTAACATAATATTCAAAAAATATTTTCTTTCAGGTATAGAAATAGTTTCTACATGATATATTTTTAAAAATATTCATCAAATTTAAGGTATTTAATAGAGTATATTGTTATTCCACTCTTATATTCGTTTCATTCAAGAGTTAAATTATATATGGTGGGAGACCATCTTGATTTTTGGTGAAGTTATTTTTTTAATTTTTTAGAAAATTAATACATGTTAGAATAACATAAATTAGATAATTATTTATAATTGATGTCCAGTAGTAAAAACCCCCCTAAATGGATAGGTTAAATATTGAGCCAGTCATCACACTTTTGCATGATGATTGGTCTAAAAAACAAACACATTATGATACAATCATAGAGGAAATGCATCGGAATATTCACATGAAGTTAATTTAGCATAATAAAGTATTCATACAGAAATTTATTTGTTTTCCAACCATTAAAAATTATTGAACCCAATTATTATGTTATATTGATAAATTCGAACATTGGAAGTACCCCTCCATTATATTTCTTTCACAATGAAACATTATATTACATTAATGATACCCAAAAACATATCAGTTGATTAATGGATGTTCTCTTAGATATCATCATTATTATATTGAATGGTGAATTATTTTATTTAAATATATAAAATTTTAGTAAAAAATTATGTAATTCAGAAATTCGTTCCTTTGGGAATATTAAAATAGTTATTAGTGATTTTTAAATGGAATTCAATAGATATAATTAAAATACGGGTGTGGTATAAAATTATATTTTCTCTTGATGCGCTAATTATTATCATGAGAAAAAATAGAATTGGATTTAGTTTATACAAATCCTTGCAATACGATAAGTGTATTTAGTCATGTCATTGACATAATTTTGTGATGTCTCGCATTTTTAGTTCCATTAGTATGAGATCAATTGTTTATTATAACCCTATTTTCATTCATTATCATTGATGTATGATTACATCACATCTAGTTTACTATTGATTTATGTTGTTAATTGTTTCCTTATATGACACTTATTATATGATTAAATGATACAAGAATCCATTTAATTGTAATAATTGTCATGAATGGGAGCTCGTTATTATTTTTTTAATATACTATAGGATACCAAGACGATGATGATGTGTAATTTTCAAGGCTTTTATGAAAGGAATAATACTCCAAAAGTTAAGGATCTGGTGGAATCCGTCCCTGAGAAATTATTAAATAAATGAAGATAAAGATTCGGGTCTATAAGGGGTAATTACAAGAAATGATAGTGTGAGTCATGACATCTATCTACCTCTACCATGGAGGAATAGTAGTCTGAGTCCACAAAAAACACATCATGTCTATTTCAATGATCCCCTTATTTTCTAGAGCATTTTCCCCCTGATTCGCCTTCTGATGGGCATGTGAAATAAAATAAAAATATTCTGAGCAATCTTATCATGAAAATCAACATAATATGGTAACACTATACTATAAATATTATACTTCCTTGTTTTATTGATCATGAACAACTAGTTAAAAATAATATTATATTCATATCATATTCCAACTATAATGGAAAGTATATTTAATTGCACGAATTATTTCTTGTAATTCACTTCATAGGTAGTGTTAACCCTAGTGATATGGTATAAACATACTTTAACAATCCCATGTTATGTGTGAAACACCCCACTACAGCTTGATGAACACGGTGCTCCCGAGGAAGCTCCGAAAACATTCTCTTTGAGACATGGCGCAATCAGAGGTATCCACCAAAGAAATTTGAGCATCCAAGTATTTTTCAGTCGACCAAAAACCCCAAGATAACAGAGATTTTGATAGTCGTAAACAATATTAATCGTTATACCTCTTAGAAATTTGATGTAGCATAAACCTCTGTGTTTATGTATTCCATTATTTTCTATAAATCATTGTGAGAACTTTCAAATAGTGAAACAGTCCATGATTCCCAGAGTGGTGCAACAGTTTCAACAACATCAAAAAGTAGTATGTGCATAATCTGTTCACTATAGTGAACATATGGAATCTTTGCTTACATATATGATAGAAAATTGCATGTAACAATGTTCACCACGAACATAAAAACCATTATAGGATTAATGATTCTTAGTCTGGTCAAATTCTCAGAATATGTACATCATGGATTATTTAGAAAACATACACATAGGAGAGATTAAAGGCATGTGGAAATCATCTCCTTTGATCTGTTCATAAAGTGGAATGTGGTTTTTCCAGATCCTCCAAATCAAGATAAACTTATAAGGCTATGTGAATTTGGTACTAAATTTTATTATCCATTTAGGTGGTTGGGAGATTCCCCCACATTCATTCCATTAATAATCATTATAGGTGAACTGACCATTCTTGATATGCCTCTAAATCAAGGATTCAATATTCATGAACATTTAACATTTTATTTCAGTCTCAAATTTGTTCGGAATCATGATATAAGTAGAAGAAATTTTAGATACAAGTCTTGAGATGTAAAATTTTTATTCTACAATGGGTACAACCATAAACTACTAAAGATGGTGTTTAATCTATTTTGGGCTCCAACTATTGAGAGTGGAGCTCATAAAATCCAACCATTTAGTGTCATATATGATATTTATAAATAATTTTTTTAATAGATAAAAAACCAATGAAGAGAAGTAATAATTATATCAATTAATAATTTTCTTTGAATCGGTTTTCAATAAATTCATCAGATAAATCATTGGAAATCAATTCCCATGTGAATTTCCCAATCAGCAAATCATTGAAGGTTCTTAGGTCATTGATTCCTAAAACTCCTAATTCAACTGGATTGATGCATTATTTCCATGCCATAGTGATCAACTTCCTCTCATGTGTTTACCCTTTATATATAATGTTTTCTACCATGATTTATTGATATATAATAAGTCCTCTAGTACCTTTTTACATAGAGAATTAATTGAATAATTTGAATATGATCCCTTAGTTCACTAGAAAGACCCTCCCATCCTTGTGCATAGTGATGACTTTCTAACAAGAAAGATGATGAATGATTCTAGCGTATATGCCCTCTAATAATTTACTCTTCACATTCCCCCAAAAAAAGAGGACACCAAGATACTAGAATGGAATAGATCCCCTCTTCACCCCAAGATAATTAATAATCATGTTTCTCTTTACGGATACAATTGTATTACCAAAAACAATGAAGTATTTGGAATCACTTTTATTTTATACAAATAATGTAATATAACCTCTATCTATATATTTCTAGAGACTAGGATGATATAACCAATAGATAAAAAAATACTTCCACAACATTACCATTAAATCCCTTAAAAATTTAAAACACTATAACAACAAAAAATCATCATTAATATCCAATTTTATCATATTATTATTACGATTAACATATACCATTTATTGAATAAATCATATTCATTATACAATTAATTTCTCTACTTTTTATTTCATTACTTTCATAGATTACTATCCAATTCATACCATTCATTAATCACAATTAATATTTTTTTCTTTACACCAATATTTACATAACACAACCATCCAATCCATCAATAATATTCATTTCATTGAACAATATTTATCAAAATCAATTCCTTACCCATTAATAAATATATTATTTCTAACTATATTCTTTTATAAATGGAAACTATAACACAACCCTATAACAACTAAAATCAATACCATATAAATTAAACCTTAATTATTACTAGAAACATCTATAATATCTAGAAAAAAACATCCATTGTAAATAAATATAAACACTGTCACCACTAAAATCATAGGACAACCCATTTAATACACTCACATCCAACACATAACACATCATCATAACAAGCCAAAATAACCAATCGTAGTGACTCTAAACATAGTAGGAAAAAGAAAAAAATAACACATAATAAGGTATGTATCGAAATTATTCATGTTTAATATCATAAAAAATTATTATTTCGAATAAAATCAAAAATCCATCTACAAACACAAACCCCAAAATTATTTATTTCTATAAATTCATTTTATTAGAAACATTATGTTATTAAACCATTTTGAAATGTGATTATAAAATGTCAACAGTACCAAGATAAGTATATTATAGTAGTATAAAAAATTTCTATTAGTAAAACCAACAAAACAACCAACATAAATAAGTATCATGGAATTTAATATGACTTATTAAAATAACACCATGCAATTAAATTTGATTTAGTCAAATTCAATATAAATGTTTATTTAATAATTAGATTCCACATAAATATGAAAAATAATGATTCTTCAAAAATATCTATTTATATATAAAGGATATGTTTAAAAACATATTCAATAAATAAATACTCACAAAATGTATTTTGATAGATAAAGAAACTCAAATCACTAACCATATAATACACAAGGATTGGACACAATATTTATGCTTGATCAATCCCCATAGAGATCAAAATAGTTGAAAATTAAAAATGAATAATCTCTATGGTCATAACCAATTCTTGGAAAATAAAATGATAATACAATAAAAAATAATATAACAGTATCATATATGTTCATGAATATGTTTCTATTTTGATGTTATGGTCTACAAATATGGAAATAGTGATCAATGGTATTAATGGATTAACCTCAAATCACTATTGTTTTGAGTTGAAATGATATAATTATGAATATTTATAATTAGATTCTGAATATATATCATAACTGAAAATTTATTGATTCATGATATGACATATCTAGGTGTTGTTGAAATGGGGCTATGTCCAACGCACAAATGAAAATCACATAGTGATCTACAAGTATCTCCTCACAAATCACATAGTTAAAACTGCATTGACTCTAAATATTTAATAAATTTCCGGATCACACCACATTATCAATGAAAATGTAAATCAGCCTCTAAAAAATTTCCAAAATTCTATAATTTTCACCTCAACCCTAATAAATAAGAACCAAATAATATTGAAAAATATTCACCATGACACCACAATACTAAAAAAGGAATAATCAAGATATCAGCCACCTTTAATTCTATCTAACATCATATAAATTAATAAAATTAGGGAAACACTAAATATTTTAACTTAAAGCCTTTTGTTATATTATCCCAATAACTGCCCTCACGTAATAATAATTCACATATATTCATTACAAATGAAAAACATAAAACAACATCAATAGACTCATAAATGAGTAAAATATAATATTCCAAGACCATTCCTTCTATATAAAAATAATAAGTTCCACAACACATTTCACATATAGAGAACTCAAAATGCTTCTCACCATGATATGTATCATTTATTTTGTAATGGGCAATCTAGATAAAATAAAATATTCACCATCAATTTTATTTATCATCATTGTACTCAAAACCAATAAAATACTAAGGATATGATGAATTTATTGGATAATGATTGGCTTATTTTATAAATTTTGATATTTTGAGAATTTCGTGATATTTTATGTTTTTTGTATGTATGATCTAAGGCTAACTGTGATTTCGAAATACATTTGTGGTAGTTATAAAAATCATTGAGATTGTATTATGATAATCGACACATATTTTAACATTAAAGGTGGGAGAATTTCCATGATTGATCATTTTTAAAGTTCAATTCCTAAAAAATATTATATTAAAAAAAATATAGAATAAGTCGTATTTAATGTGCTTTATCTCAAAAGACATTTAAGATTCATCATGGTGATAATGTTGGGTAAAATTTTAACACCATTTTTTATATAATTTTATTTTATGATTTAAATTTGAATAATGTAATGGTTAATGGAGTAGAGTATTAATTATATATAAGTAGGAAGGTATGTTTTGTATATTTTGGGGGGTTATAATTTAAAAAGGATAGTGAGAATCTTCTTAATTATCCGGAAAAATGTACTAGACATTGTGGTGTTTATAGTAATACAGACATTATGTTATATAATTTTTGGAAATTATGTGGTTATGTTTAAAATTTTAAAATCACATTTACATATCTCTTATAGTATATAAATTATGTACATAACTATATGGGGGATATGGCTATTTTTATTTACAATAAAAAAAGATCACTATAAAAGTTTAATTGAAATTAATAAAAAACTATTCACCCAACACTTATGGATTTTTTGGTGTGGGGGTCTATCAAGTGGTATACTTGTTCACTTATCATCTGGAATGAAAATTTTCTATCTATAATCTATGATAGTTATTTTTATTCAGAAATGTATTCTAATATTTCAATGAAAAATTTCACAACATTAGAATAATCAATTGCAACACTAATAAATAATCGGTATTGGGTATTTTTATGAAAATAATGCATTAAATTATAGTCAACATCAGAATTTTAGATTTAATAGGAATTTACTAAAATAAAGTGAATATAGATTCTAAGAAATTAATTATATTTGGGGAGATTTTAAATACACAATATATATGATGGTTTTATTTTTTATATCCCCATATTTCATTTGGGAAAATATAATCAACATTAATAGTGGAAACTCAAAAGTTGGTAAACCTAAATTATATGGTATACAAAGAATTTATGAGACCATAAGGATACACATAGATAAAACATTTATGCACTAGTTTATGTGTTGAAATTTCTTATGGACATGGATTGACATAGAGAAAAACATGATGATTTCAATATTATAGATTATATTTTATGATGGTTGAAAACTTAATTAAATTACATTATTTGGTTCTTTAAGGAAAGTATGAAAAGGATGTGACATTGGAATTAATTCATAGTATCCTCATTTTATATCATATGATATGTTTAAATAATGACTGAATTAAAAAGGAAAAAGTCGTGAAGCAGATTTAAATCCAATGAAGAGTTTCTTGGTGGACGATGAAACCAAAGAATTAGAAGTTTTTAAATTCATGTAAATCATTTTTTAAAATATAAAAAGGATAAAATTAATGTTAATATTAAGATTTAAATAACATGTATTTAGCATGTTATGATTGAAAAACTTAATGTAATGAGTCCTACAAAGTTTTTCAAAAATGTGGAAGCTGAATCCCCGATTAAAAACCATATATATACTATTGTAGGAAAGAGGAATCTAAAAATAATTTCTTCAAAAAATAAATTAATCTCAAAAGATAATAATAATTTTAATATAATAGATGTTGGTGAAATTTATTATTTAAAAGATATCAATGATGATGTTATTATCAACATAATATAAGAAGAGAAAATATAGGATCATAATAGGGGTGAAGATATTTATAATGAGGGGTGATTTGGGAATAAAGATAATACAAATGATACCATTTTTGATAATTAAATTTATAGGTCCAAAGAGAGATAGTTTTAGGGTTTTATTTCCTTATTCCAAACTATTGTTGTATATTTTTGAAGAGATTAATGATGAGTTAATGGATAATATTCGATGCTCAAAGTGGACGATAATGGAAAAATTAATAATAGATTAATTAATAATGAAAAATATATTATAAAATATATTAAATATATTGAAATATTTTTTTAAATGATGATACTAAAAATGATTGCATTTTCATTTTGATGGACGAAGAGCTCAACCAAATCAATAAGACTCACATATATGAAATTTTTTGTGGATAGAAAAAAATAAAACAAAAAAATTATGATTTTCATACTATGATCAATAGAGATTGAATATATTTTCAATATAATAAATTTTATTTTTATATGTATATTCCCAATTTTATGTTGAAGTTGGGGAAGAGATGTAATCTTCGAAGGTTATGTTAGAAAAAAATTGACTATTCATATCCATAACACTGAAATGAATGTTCAAGGTTTTAAATACAAGTATCAAATTATTTGTTAGATAATTTAACATAAAATAGATTGATGGATTTCATATAGATAAAAATGAAAAATAATATCATTTTATGATGGATATCTATGGATTAAGTGTATCATTACAATCTTGGTATACTATTACTGGTAAGTAGTTTAAGAATCATGGATTTATAAAGGAGAAGATAGTAACTATATATATATATATCTGATAATAGAGGACAATCATAGGATGATTATTCTGGTCTATGTAGATAAATAATTATTAGATTGGGTGACGAAAAATTTTAGTAGTTTTCAGAATTCATGATCCATGAGTTTGAAATGATGATGATCAGTGAGAAGACATGTTTTTATTTATAATGTAGGTTATATAATAAATTCTTGGAAAAAATATTTATTGATCATAATATAATAAATATGTTCTCAAATGATTTATAATATGGGATTTCATGTGTATGAAAACACTATTTTCTACTCATTTTAAATTTTTAAGTGATTAAAATATAGAATGGATTTCATTGTGGAAGAGTATAGAAAACTCATTGAAAGCATATGGTGGATAACAAAAACATTCCCCAACACAATTTCTCCAAGAAAATAATGTGATTTGGTACAAAATTATTCTTCTGTAATTCCAAATTTATCTACTGAATATAATTTCATGGTATATTAATTATATAGTGGATTTTTTTATTTTATAATGAAATATCACAATTAATTTTATGAGGATTTATGAATGTGTATTGGGATAGAATAAAGTATGATATAAAATGTATATAAATTGGTCTTTTTATCATCTATATATATCTAATTAATGAATGATTTAATATAGATATTATATATCATTGATCACTATAGATGAATAATACATTCAATAAATTCAATATTATTCAAATCTTTTGTGGATAATGGTATATTTTGGCAAAATTTTACAAGAGGTGTTATATTTAATTGCAATCCACTAAGAAAAATAGATTTCTTTTTATTTTAGAAAAAAATTACCTATCATTATAGTTAAAGGAACAGTGAGATATAATATAAATTCATTCAAGATACGGTTGATCCTTTCCTTGTAATGTTGGAGTATATATCTATAATATAACAAAACATGTAATGATAGTTTGAAAAAAATTGGAAAATTTAAATTATTTATCATTAGAGTTTTTTAGGGGAATATTAAAATTTCCCCATTTACATGATCTCATATAATGTATCACCATATATGTTGGCCCTAGAATAAGGTGTTTACTCTAAGAAAAGAGTTTTGTGGAATTTAGATCCATTCATATATTCATGGATTATTTAACATTTAATAAATTTAATGTAAAAATTTTATGCAATTTAATTAGTTAAAAATATTATTTGATCCTCACTTTGTAATTCAGTTCCATGGTTGAGTATTTAACGCATGGTTTTAGTTTGCAATGTCAAAAACTAGTGTAAGACATTGAGGCTAGGCCCATTCCAAATTTTTTTCTCATTTACAAAGTACCCATCTTTGGTTACCATATGGATGAGTGGGAATTTAGATAAGGAGAGAGAGGATGTGTCACTTGATTCTTTTCTATATCCATAATTAGAATGTGGTAGTCGCAGGTAGTAGATATGGATTGAATAATTTATTTTATTTTATCAGTGATATTAATTATTCAATGGTTATGATATATACCCAATATATTTTTTTTGTTATAATAATGGTTTTATGATTTTCTTTATTCCATTAGAGCCGCCATGGAGTGTTTATGGGTGAATAGTTGGTTTTATGTTATTGAAAGGTGTTTCTTCTTATGATAAATGGACTATATGATGAGTTACCTAGATTCACACATCACATGTGATTATTTTTGATGATGCTATGAAGATGTGGGATACACATAATGTGCATTCAAGAAACCCCTTAAATTAATGTTTTTGGATTTGGTTAGGTGTACATTTTGACATGTTATGTCAATTCACAGGGCCATGTATCATAAAAATATACTTCACATTGGTAGTTCACAAATAATTTTCATGGATCATATTTAGTATGAAACTATGTCGAGTGTGTATCTTAGAACCTAGCTAGGATGAAAATTGGGTTAAACACTATGTGTGAGGTAGGAATTTAATATTATTTGGAGGGTACAACCTAGTTATGCTTGGAGACATGGACAAGAAGCCTTGTTTTAGGTACATGTTATCTACCTCAAGTTCATAATTGGTACTCCCTCATTAAAGGTGTTTTATTAGGTTGTAACCATTGAGTAATAATTGTACATGATTGGTTTTCCATATATATAAGTATTGTAGAATCCCAAAAAAATGGACAGGTCACCTAAATGGTTTTTTGGTAAAATTAGGGAGGGACCTTTTCTTCATGGTTTTTTTGAGTGTCCACATATAGATTGGATAATGAGAGGTTTGTCCCTACTGACATTTATCTTATTTTTTGATAACATATGATAAAGAATACATGTTATTCATATGAAGTTATTTTTATATTTCTAAAATTAAAATATCAAATTTTTTCATAAATTATTTTCTCTCTTTTGATTCTCAAGGTTTTGTTTTATTTTTTTATTTAGTCCATGATTGTGCTATGGTGAATTGGTTATGGATTGATTACATTGATTATATGTCATAGATGGGTCTGAGGGCCATTTTTTTGCAACCTTGAGACTTTACGATATATGTAAATTTAAAAAAATTAATTTCTTTGAAATAATTATTTTTATGTGATACATAAATAAAATGAACTATGATATACTATTGTATTAATAATAATTTTTTTTGTGATAGATTTAACATATCAATATAGTTTTCGGGACATAATTACATTATACAAATTGTGAAAAAAAATATATTTTTTCATGCGATGAGAATGGAATCATTCTTTATCAAATGATTATCATAACAAATATATGTATTTGATGGTAATTTTTTTTGAACTTCATTTATAGGAATAATGTGTTAATATCATAATAAATAAAATTAATTAGAATTTAAAAAATATTTTAATATACACTTTTATAATATATTAAAAAATATATTAAAATTAATTTCATTATGGATATTTCAATTTTAATAAGAAAAAAATATATTATTATCTGAATATACAATTCTTTAATATTGATTTTTATATTATTTTGTGAGTGAATATTATAAACGTTTTTTTTTCATTTTTATATATTTTTTTTTTAAAATATATATATATATATGCTAATATTTTTTTAATAATGGGTTTGTGATGAATTTTTAATAATTTTTCTAATGATATAAAATTTTCAGTCAACATAGAAAATTTACTATTATTCAAACACTAAAATTTGGGAAATTATAATAATATAATATTGAAATAAAAAGAATAAAACATATTTTTCTGATATAATATATGTTAATAATTTATAAATGTTCTTTTAAAACGTTATTTTTTATTTTGGACCATAGGGATGACTTTTTTGTGAAAAATTAATATTTTTTTTAAATTAAAAACGATTTTTGGGACATTGCATTTAATGTTATGGTTTAAAAATATAATTTTTTTTATTAGATCCAAAAGAATAAAAAAAATTTATAATACAAATATAATTCTTGGAAGAATAATTTTTTTCCAATTTTAGATTATTTCTAAGACTAAATTTGTGTTTTACTAAAAATTGTATATCATGTTTTTTGTGTTATTATATTTATTGGAATTTATGCTACCAAAAGAAATTTCATAAAATAAAATATATTTCAAAATATTTTTATCATATAAAAAAATTATGCCACATTTTTTTGGTCGTATAATTATACAATCTTTTGAAAAAGTTATTTTACATGGATAATGGTAAAATGGGTTTATATTGGTTTTAAATGAATATGATTCTATTAATTTAGCCAAAAAATATATAAATTATAATTTTTTAGTTTAATTTGATTCTATTAGGGGGTTTATCTGGATTTTAGGTGTCTTTTTTACACTTTATGGGATTATGATACATATTATATTTAAATATGATTTGTAATTACAAGTATATTGTTTCCCTCACTTCAAAATGGGTACTTCCACTTCTATTCTTCGCAAAATTTTTGTGAACTGTATCTAGAAAATGCCAACACTAATAACATCATATATTTTTTTCCTTCATCCAATTTATTATTCTATACCCCTAAAAAATCTTAATATGGATCATGTTTTATGATAAAGGATGTCTTTCATGGAAGTGGTAATTGTCTTACCAAACACAATAAAATATTATTTATTATTCCACTTATTTAAATTATATTGTATTTATCATAATATAATTACTCCATTTTTATCAAATTAAATGATTTAATATATTGATTATGGAAAAACCACTTTCCACTAATTTTATATCAGAAAAGAAATGATTTTATCACTATGGAATATATGTTGACCACCACCACCATATCGTGATGTCATTTATTTCATATCACCAATTAACTTTGATGGTAATAACAATGTATTCACATAATATATAATATATTTAGGATCTTATAATATTTCAGTAAATTTAAATAAAAATTTAATATTTTTTTCATCCTCGACAAAGTGGAATCCTTAATTGTGTGTTTGTGTATACTTGTGACTCTACACAGTAATATTATTCATTTTCGCCAAAAATTATATACAACATTATTATGTTTTATATTTAAAAAATATATAATAATTATATCAGTAAAAAAATTTCTTATATACTGAAACCATTATACATTTTCCAAAACCATAAATATCTAACCAGAACATACATGAAAAACAAAAGAGTTTACACCTAAAATGATTATGATGAAAAATATTCATAATGACCTAATAATAAAAAATTATTAGAAAAAATTACATGGATTGAGAAATATGATTATCATTATATTATAGAATTGTAAAAAATTTAATATTATTATATTGGATGTTAAAATATCATATGAATAATGGATTACATCATTTATGTATTTCTTTCCTGAAATTTGATTTGGTAAGACATATATCCATTTAAAGAATATTTTCATTAATATAGTGTGAATATTTCTCAATTTTTATATTATTTCTTTAATAAATTAACATAAATTATATTTAAATTTAAAAAATTGGTTATGAAATTTATTGGTTTTATAATTCAAAATTTACCAATAAGTTAAGGGTTTTATAGTACATCAATATTTTTAATATGAGTGAATATGATTAAATATTTTAGTAACTAAATTTTATGATATTTCTGTAAAATATATTAAAATTTTTTTCTATAATTTAATTTCTTTATATTATAAAATATATCCTCATTTTTGTCAAAAAATATATTAAAAATCAATAACAAATGTTTTTAAAGTAAATTGAAATTATTTACATCTTAAGTAGGGCATATTTTTTTAATTTCCATATTTTGATTAAAATGTTTTAGAAAATGTTTTTAATATTATTCATATATATATTAAATCCATTTTTACCCATAAATTATTTTATATAAAATTGATTAAAATAATAAATCAAGATGATTTCAAATGAGTTTCCCTCTCTAAAATGGTGAAAGAATCATTATTTTATGATACAATAGAGAAATAGATTGTTCAACCCTCAAGAATACTCATTTCATTGAAAATTTCTTAAAAATATTCTTAGACTATTTTGAATGAAATTTTTATTCAAAATATTTTGTGATATTATATTTTTTAAAATACATTATTTCAAAATAAAAATATTATTTCTTATATTTAATGTTCCAGCAATATTTTAATTGAAATATTATTAATTAAAACATCCATTGATGTTACTTATACTATAATTGGTATTTGACCTAATGATATAATATTTACTCATTTTCTGTATGGTTTATGATTTTTATGATGATATATTGATGAATCCCGTTTTCATTTCCTCAGGATAAGCTAAGATGATATTACAAATTATTTCAAAATAAATATGATTACATATTAAAGGATTAATAAATGACTGGGTAAGTTTTAGACATATAATTAATTGGGTAATTATTATTTTTTATTAGATTAAAGTGTATGTGTGAGGTTATCCCAAACCCAAAATAGTGTTATATGAGGTTATCCCTATCCATAGAGATGATACACAGTAGGTTAGTCAATTGATGAAGTAGTTACTTGGTTGGATAGCAAAGGTATAACATATTATGAATTTATAGGGGGGTATCATCGATATAAATTTTATATAAAATTGATTATTCTACAAATTTTAAGCCAATACCTATGTAATATTATTATTTCTATAATATGATCAAAAAACCATGATCATTTATTCTTATTTTGTTCATCTATTATAATCATTTAAATTCTTGCTTCATGATTATGATATATGGTTTATTTGCTATCAATTTTATATTTTAATATATCATTCTCATCCCTTTATGTTAATTATTTTATTAGGTATGATCATTTTTTAAATCACCCATGTTTAGCCATTTTTATCATCACTACTCTCTATTTATTTTTTCTTCTATTCCATAGGATATGAAGAAAGTTAAAATTGGGACATGAATAACAAAAATATTTTGTGAGAAAAAATCAATGGAGATATTGAATATCATTCATGAAACGCTGCTATTATATATATAGCATTCCAAAACACAAATCATTTTCAGAATAATAAGAATGATTTTTATTTATTATATTATTTTTCAAAATGAATATTTTCACTCAAAATATATTTCTGTTTCTTTATTAAAATTGGAAATATAGTAGAAATCGTATTTCCACTTATTGTGATATATTATTTAGTTATGTTGTACTTGATAAAATAAATTTTATGAGAGATTGAATGTGTAAACACCTCACCCCCAATAGTCCAATGATTGTTCTAGATTTTATTACATTGATATAATAAATAATGATGTTATAACTCGAAGGAAAATGAAGTTTATTAGATTAAGAAAACATAATTTTAACATTACATCATTGAAAGGAATCCAAATGTTTAAATTTTATATGTTACACCCATGAAATAAAAGATTATTATTTTACATGGTTCATAAAATACATATTTTCATTTCAGGGGAAAATAAAACCAAATAACAGGGAGAGCTCATATGGTCAGCAATGGTATGAAATACAGTATAATATATCAAAAATAAATATAAACAATAAGGCATGGTTAATAAAAAAACACATTCCCATAAAACATACTTTTGAGCATAATATGGTTTCAGTAAAATCAGATTATACAATGCCATAAATAATAACATGAGAATGAAACATAACTATAGAAATTCAACAAGATGAATAATCACATGGGACATAAATTACTAAAATCATATTAATGTAATGCATAATTTTGACATCATAAAAATATCATCAAGACATCAACTAAGACATAATAAATAATTTGGTAAAAACTTGTCTAGTTTGTTTCATGACACCTACCAAAATAATCAAGGGTATATAGCGGGCCATATCCGCCACATCCAAATTCCCATTAATTCATAATATTTATGGGGAGAATCATAATAAATGTATACATTAATATTGAAACAAGAATAATAAATTTTAATTACTTTTCCAAAAAAATAAACATAATCATAAACCATTCAATGTAATATGGTGTCTTGTACCATGATTCATTATCCCCAGTAATGAAATCATAAAACATTCCTAAACATATGTTATATGGAAAAATAATAGATTAATTTCAATAAGAATAATATATAAATTCAGTGTTGAAATACATTTAATTTATCTAATAAAATCATTGAGTAATTATAAAGAAAATTTCATTTTTTACCTTCGTAACGAAGAATTACTTTGGAAAACCATTATATATTTTTCATAAAATCATATTATAAACATGCATATCCAAAAAAATAAAAGTTAAATAGAATAAAATTATTTTTGAGTAAGAAATCATTTTATATAGATATTAATTTTTATATTATCTTTTTTAATAAAATTTATTAATTGTCCACTTTAGTGCACCTTGAAAGAAAATATAAATTAATATTTAATAAAGAAAAATGATAAATTTTTTTCATGAAACCACCAATTTATAAGATATATTTTCATGATAAAAATTTTTATTCTATAAAAATATTTGATTATTATAATATGTTAATTAAAGAACTTGATAATTGGTATGAAATTGGGCAGTACACCTTAAGGGGGATTTCATATCGGTAGAAATTAAAAATGGAATCTTATAAAACATGTATTTAAAAAATACAGAAAGATGAACTGATATAGATATATTATATTTGAACATATTAAAATTATATAGAAAATTATTTAAAAATAAATAGTAATTACATTAGTGTAAAGAGAGAGAAAGCAGAACCTGAATGAAAAATATATGATTAGGGAGAATCCCTTACCTTATGTCGAAAAGTGTTATTCAATTGTTCATAAGATCCTCAATGTTGAAATTATGATCATTTATAATTTATTTTATCATAATTGTATTATGTTCATTTATGTTCTTTTTGATGAGTTACTCAAGTCAATTAGGTCATTTGGTTGTATTCATTTCCTTGGTTTTAACAAGTGGCTCACTTGTATACTTTTAGGTAAGATCATGTGAAATGGGGATGGTTATCTTGAATATAAAATATTTTAAATTAATGTGCCTAATTAATATTTAATGATCATATATATATACATATATGAGGACAATTCATTAGATAAAATAATAACGATAATAGATTGGATTATTTTTTTAATTTTAGGGTCTTTACGGAGTAGTTGTAATATTTTGATTTTATACAAGTACTATAAAACTGAATAAGATTTAATATATATATTATAGTATATTTTAAATATAAATATGTTTTTTAAATAGCATGTACTGTAGTATTATGTAATTAAATAATCATTTTCAATGAAGGTGGTGAATTGACACCTCACGAATGACATTTTCATTTTCAGAAAAAAGGGGATGTGAAAATAATTGGTGGTGGAAATACGATAATCATAATTACATTATATTATATATAATATACTGGATTCCTCATGAATTGTTTGTAAGAGGATGACCTGAATGGAAAATAAAATAAAAAATGAAAGAAAGTTAAAAGAACGAAATGGAATTTTACCTCTAGATTCTCCTCCATGAGAACCTCCTTAAAAACAAGGATATGGTATTTGTTCATGTTACCATGAAGTGCAAAATTTGGGGGAGAGTTTTGGTAGAGGTTTTGGCCAAAAATTGGTCTTCATTCATGTATTTGGATTTGTGATGATAACGGGTTGTGGGGATCATATTTATAGTGTAGTAGAGCTGTGTTTTTGAATATTTTAAGCATTGGTCTGTTATTTTGGTTCATGACTGTGAATATTTTTTTATTACCATTAATTAATAAATTAAATAGAAAATTATATTCGTATATTATGGTTCATACGATATAAATGTCTAAAAATTTTTGTATTACCTAATAATGTATATATATCGTAAATTATGATATTTCACAATTCTCAAAAAAAATCACTTATTATGGAAAAATAAAAAAAATTACAGTAAACATTTTCTGGTTTTTAGAATTCAAAAATGGACTACATTTTATGAATACAATTTTTTCTTTATGGGAAATATAATTTTTCATAAAAACCTCATTTGTCCAAAAAATACATATTTTTACATTATACATTTTTCTATGTCACTTTGAAATTTTCATTAGGTTCTCATAAAATTATATTATAATGATAATGAAATATAAATTTATGAATATATTTCAGGGTAATATATTTTGTTTTAAATAAATATTTAAATTAAAAATTTGGGAATTAAATCTTTTGTTTCACAAAAGATCAAAAACATAATTAATCATTTTAAAAACAATTATCTACTTTTTTAATGATATAAAAATAAAATATATTCACATAAACAAACCCTACATTTTATTTATAATTTTATATGTGATGTTAGTATTCAAATCATATATAGACTACTAATATAATTAAATGAATATTTTCTAGAAGTCATGATTTTTTTACTATTCATTAAAAGATAAGTATTTCCAAAAAAATACCAAAATTTTACACAAAGTTAATTATTTAATTCCACTATTAATAATGATGTTTATTTTCTTCAATATATTTTATGAAAGAGTCTAATAATTTTTTAAAACATGTTTTCCATTAATACATAGTAAACCTACCTCTGGAAATATATAGCCATTTAATGTGTAAAATTGGATTCATATAATCTCTTAGTTATAAACACATTTTCACAAATATAAAAACTTTATGGAATATATAATATATAGATTTCATTATTTTTTCAATACAATTCATTCCAACTAATTTAAAAGCTATATTATAAAAATTGTTTTAAAATACTGATATCTAAGAGAATCAAATTGTTCATTTAAGATTTGTCTTCTGTGAAACCTTCTATGATGAAGAAATTATATTTAAAAAGGAAAATCTCATAAAATCATTTATTTTTATGTTATCCCCACCATAAATAAATTTATTCTTCTCAATTTGTAATTTTACATCAAATATCAATGGATGATACATAAAAAATATTTTTTTGGAAAACCACATGGGAAATATGTTTAATAATATAACATCTAAATAAGAAGGAATATATAAAGAGATGGTCACCGAAAAACTACAATTTTGGGTAGTAAATCATTAGGGGAAAAAATATAACATGGACATTGAATATAATTCTAATTATAACGTTCAGATGGAGGGATCTCTGGTCTTCCGAGATATTGGGGACCTTATCTCCATGGGTGAGGACCGGTCCCAGTAGGATACATTGGTCGCAAGTCAGGTGTGATCTTTGGCTGTAGTTAAGAAACGTGGTATAGCGATTTAGCGCCCACTTGTTTTAGAGGTGTCTGATCATCTGCGTCATTATCTAGGTGAAAGAATCTCAGGTGAGGACAAGCAGGTGTGTGCAGTTTGGCTAGAGGATATGTCATAGCTTGCGGTTGTGGAATAGGCTAGGCATAGGGCAGGGAAAGGAGTGAGGGGGGTCCCCTAGGATTATCCACAGGTATCTCTAGAGGTTTCTCCAACAATAACTAATGATGATGTCCTGATGCTTGACAATAAGGGTCATGTGTCCAGTGAGGCCACATATCGCCTAATTTTGGATGTAATCCCCAACCATTTCACATATATGGGATGTGGTCCTACAATGATAGGAGACCCGACCAAGCTAAATCAGGCCCCACATACCTCCTCTTATGCTGATATGATTATAGCAGGGGGCTAATCAGGACCTCTCAAAACTGGTTTGTATTGCTGGGTGAAGAAAAATTCCTTAACAGTGAGAAAGCTACATGGGTGGATCATAGTCAGGAACCATTGGCTGATGTATAAACATCCCAAGAGGAAATGGTCGAGGCTTCAGACCACGATGAGTCTATAGAACTGGCCACAGTTGAGGAATACATTAGATCCTCTATGTGGAAGGGAAAGAACAAAATCGTGGATTCATATGGCTTCATTTAGAACAATTGGAGGGAACATAGAAGGAAAAATTAATCCAACCTCCCTAGTCCTCTAATTACTATATATTCTTATAATGACATATTGTTCTTGAAGGTTTCTAAAAAGGATGAAATCTCAACCCTAAACAACTCCAATGTCCATGGCCAACAAGGGGTGGCCTCCATCACCAAGAACCTGTTTATAATAGGATGTGAGGATGCTTCTCCCGCTTCATCTACAGGTGGTGTGGAGATGAGTGGTCAAGAGAAGTAGCATTAAGAAGGTTCCTAATCTGAGTCCCGATGCTAGATGGCCTCTGAACATAAACATATGGATCTATTCATCCATTCGGAAGAGGTAAAGGTTGAGGATATATAGGATATTAAGGCTTTGAAGAAGATGAGAACGATTCAGGTGGCCACTACAATGGAGAAAGGTGGGTGGACTGATAAGTAGGCGCACATTCTACATTGACACTTCAACATGGATAAGATTAGCAAGTTGTATTACAAGAATTATTCCGACTACATGGAACTTATTTTAGAAGGCACCTTGACTAATTTCCCTGGCACTAAGGTAAACCGTACTCCCTTGGTTTTGATCATGGGAAAAAATTCAAAACAAATCACTCTTTTCATTAACAGATCTGTCATATCCTTTGGTACTAAAACTATTTAGTTCTGAGGGTTCCCACATACCCCATATAAGATCAAGCTTTAATAAAAATAATTCATGATGTATTGATAAATCACATGGTCATTTGGAATGATAGCTATTATGAAACTGTAAAACTTGTGATCAGTTTAAGACCATTGATTTATCACAAAAAAACTAAATGGATATCATCTAGTTCCAAAATCATTTTTCTAGAGTTTATGGATTCATTTAATATTTATAATAAAATTTTGGAAATAAACATACTTTTTTAATGTCTATTTCATAAGATTAATATCATATTTTGGTTCTGTTTTGATCTATTTTCACATAAATTGTTACACCTAGAAATAAATGTTCTAGATTAATTTTTTATTACTGAATCACATTTAAGGAATAATATGGTACATAAACCATTAATTGAGCATTTAATTATTTTCTGAAACCATTATGGTTATAATAGTTTTTATAATATGAAAATTCATAATTTGACATTAATTAAAATAGTCATAATCAATTCCATATGTAGTGAAACTAAATAAACATTAAAATATTTCTTTCCATATATGAATACAAAAAATTTGGAGTGAATTTAACATAATTTCTAAAATCATATTAACATAGGATTCCCCAAATAATGTATCTCTTAATCTCACATCCCAAATACATGAATTCCATGATCCCTATAAAAAATTAATTAAAACATGCATGTTTCTAAATTTATAAATAATAATTACTACAATACAATCCTTATATATTTTATGAGTATTATAAATATATAATTTTTGATAAAATTGAGATATAACATAATTATAGAATCCAATCACATGCATATTAATAATTACCCTTTATATGAGGTAGTATCATAATCATGACCATGATACCTTTTCTTTTTATGAGCTATATTCCCTTGAAAAATATGTCATTCATTTTAATAGTTCCCCATATCATTATTATTAAAGCATGTTCTATATGAAAATTCATTCCTTCTATTGTAATTATGATAATGGTGTCCTTTTTCTCCACACATGAATCAGTCTCTTATTTTCCATAATCTTATACCATGGTGTTTCATTCAAAAATAATTACATGTGGGAAAGTACTTTATTCACTTATTCCATTTATCCATCATTGTCTATTTCATCCTCTACTTCTTATACTTTTTAAATATTTAAACTTGAATAATTTATTCTATCTCTTGATAACATGTTATTATATATCCCCATATGATGATATTGTTTGACTAACTTATTCCCTTCTATATATTGGTATAAGTCTACAAAATATATTCTAATTATTACACATTAGATATTTTCCATTTGTGAGGTTCACATTCCATCTTTTTGGTTCCTTTTCTAAATAATTTTATAATCTATATTAGGTTATGAATCATAATTCATAATTTATAACTAGAAAAAAACATAACATAAATAGATAAATTATATATATGTAATCTCATAATAAAAACATGGATTCTATGAGGCTATTTATTATTTAAATCCTTCATAATGTTCTACAAATAAAATGGGAGTTAACCTAAGGATGTCTCAATGGATTTTCAAACTAGGTGCATAGTAAGGCCCATTTTCTTATACAAAGTTATGGAGAGTCTGGCTGGATGCATGTTTTCATAGTTGTTACTCATAGTTATAGATGTTCCTGAACCATGTAAACATGTTGTATATATAAAGGGGTGTATTTCTAGGAATGCCCACATAATCTACCCCAAACCAAAATTCTAGGATGTTCTTATATTCTTATCCACAATGTATTTATTTGGGTTACATTACCTAATACTTGTTTTCTAAATATAGTTTCCAATGATAATGTTAAACATCCTTTAATACCAACTGTAATGACCCTGAACACAGTAGCCTAGATCTAGTGACTTCATTATTAGATTGGTATAATAAATAAGGAATCCAAATCCTAAAGTACTGTTCATTTTAGTATATTTTTAAAAGCAGTTACAACTATAAATGTCACATTACAACATTGAATGTAAGGAAAATATTGAAACTCCATTGGAAGCACCCATAAACACTAGGATTATCCTTAGAATCATTTCATAATAAACATCTTTAAATCTAATGTAAGAATAAAACATAAAAAATGGGTACCCAAGATGATAAATAATAGTAATAAATACTTTTGAAGGTATCCGAAATAAACATAAACAACAATCCAAGTTGAATTTTAAAATAGCATATTAAAACTTATTCTAGAGCATAATATGGAAAGAATATAATCTGATTAAAAAATTAGATAAGCAATCACATGAAAAAGAAACATGAACATTGACATTCTAATAGATTAATAATCATATGGGATATAAATTACTAATATGATAATTATAGAACACATATTTCCTTGTATCATAATCTTATTGGAAAGGCTTTGACCGAGACCCCATAAAATGGAAAAAAACACGATAGTTTGTCTTATGAGACCTACTAATAAATCAATGGGCTCTTGTGGGACCTGACTGTCACTTACATAGTCCAATTTTTTCCTAATATGAATGTGGTGAAACGTAATCAACTTGAACTTTCATATTTCATCAGTCATATTAAATTGTTATAACTTTCCCTAAGTAATAAAATTTATCATAAACCATTCACTATTATAAAGAGAATGGTAATAGGATAGATCATCCCCAGTAAAAATAGTTATAATCCATTCAGTAAAATATTGTATATTTTAACTGATTAAATCCATTTAATTAAGTAAAATATCCAATATTTTTTGCAGAAAATTATTTAAGTACTCTAATAAAATCATTGGGGAATTCTTGTGGGAAATACCCTTTTTAGTTTTGTAAGGAAAATTTATTTTGGAAACTAATTTAGTATTTTCCATAAAACAAAATTACAAACATGAATATCCCAGAAAATATAAGGGAATGAAAACAAAATTATGTTTTAGGCATAAATTATGTTAATCTGAAGTGAAAGTGTGTAAAAAAAATATTATGAAACATTAGAAATAGGCCCATTCATTATGGTTTTAGAGAAAATATAAAAGATTTATTAATGTGGGAAAATGATAAATACTATACATAATCCTAGAAAATATATAAGGTAGTTTTTATTGAAAAAATTTAGCAATTTATAAAAATATCAATACTAGAAATTACGGCTATAACCATGGTTTGAAACTGTGACTATAAGCCTGAAAATTGTGGCTATATGTTATAGCCGAGGTTCCACAGAACGTGGCAGGTATTTACATGTATATAGTTAAAGGAATATAGCCACGATATCAAATTGTATTTCAAGTCCTATATTCATGGTTCAAACATTGGATAATGGCCTACAACTATGGTACAAAATGTTGATATAGCCCTATATCCACAGTTTAAAATAATGGTAGAACCTTAATCCATACATGTAATATAGCCATAGTTTATTACCATGTCTAAAGGTCATTATCCACTATTTCAAAATGTGTCCATAGGACTATAGCCACGACTTCAAACCGTTGCTATAGGGCTTCCAATTTCCTAAAAAACCACCCCATCCCACCCTCACACCCCTACATTCCCTCCCTTCCTACATGGACATACCCCCCTAGCACACCCACCTCTCACCTTGCACACCCCCACTCCCCCCTTGACATTCCCCCTTTCATCCCTATGAAAACCCTTCCCCCCTTGAAACCCCATGGACACCCCCCTGGACACCCCCTGGAAAGCCACCATGGACCCCCTTGACACCCCAATGGACACTGCCTAGACACCCCCTTGACACGCCAATAGACACCCCCAGGACACCCCCCATTGGACCCCCTTGGACTCCCCCACTGGACATCATCTACTGGACCCCCCCCCCCACCCCAGACACCCATACCACCAGGACACCCTAATGGAAACCCCCTATAGGCCTCTTGGACACCCCCCTGGACACCCCCTTGGATACCCCGATAAACACCCCATGGACACCCCCTAGACACCTCCCTAGACACCCCAATGACCCCCCCCCATGACACCCTCCACTGGACCCAATAGACTGCTTGTACATCCCACTGGACACCACCACACCCCCTTGGACACCTTGTCCCCCTAGACACCCCCTTTCCACACCCCTCCCCACTAGATACCCCCTCGAACCCACCCCCCCCCCCAGACACCCCCCAAGACACCACCCCCACCCCTAAACACCCCCTATACACCACCACTAGACACCCCTGAACCCCCCCCCCCAAACCGGAAAACCCTATGCCTTCATATACATGAAAACATGCATATTAAAAAATTTAAAGAATATAAAGAAGGAAAGAAAAACATTAACCTAAGAGATTGTATAAAATATTTTTTTAAAAAAAATAATGTTACTGGATTGATAGTTTCATACCTGGGGATAAACTATCAATCCATGATACAGAGAAATGTCAAGAATATTGAATATTTATCACTCAAGAGTAAACTCAAAATCATCAATTCTGCGAGCATGGTTTATGCCAAGTCAATTTTATTAAAAACACATCATTTTGATTAAAATGCAACCATGAATTCATCTTCTTATTTCTATACATTCCATGATTCCATTCCATATTGTGAATATAGAACATATTACCAAAAACTCATAAATACTTCATAGTTGCATTCCATTTATGACTTAGTTCATAAGAATATCTTTATACTTATGTAGAGGAGAAATTCATTTTATATATCTAATTAAATTGATGTTTGAACCACTCCATTCTAGGGGTACCTTTTAATACCACTAGATATGACCATCAATGGTGTTATTTTATTGATGGTTCTACTTTACATCTCAACCACCCCATTTTATTAGGGTGTGTACATTACGGTAGTTTATTGGGAAACATTATACTTCTTTAGATACTTCTTAACTAAATAATATGTGAATTTAAATCCATTATTATAACCCTTCACAATGATATTCATTCCAAGATATCTTTATACTATCCTTTTATACTTCTAAAAAAACTAGTACTTCATTTATTTAAAATTGGAATAATATAGCTTAAATAATTATATCCATAAAGAAATAAAAGATATTACAGCCATCATTTTATACTGTTCTACTTTATTAGTTAACATGTATCAATATGGACTATGTCCAATACATTTATATGTCTTATTTTATTAGGTTTATAATATTTACATATAAAATTTCCATTTTCGAATACATGAAATGTATTTTTTCTATAACATATTAGTTATGGAATATTAAAATCATTTTTCATTAAAATAGTTTCTCCATGATTCATTGAGTGATATCACTAAATAATTTATTCAATATATTGACTCTATATTTCATAGATATGGATAAATTACTTTAATCCCCATTAATTTATAGATATTTCTCAAATAAAATGATTAAATAATCTTATGACCATGATATTTTCTACACAAATTTTACTAATAATAAAATTTTAATTCACCTTAGAATATATATTTATAATAATTTTAAAATTTTCAGCAATTTGTGACGAAAATAAATAATCAAATATCTATGTTCCCTCACTAAAGGGTGTTTTGGTTAAAAAATTTTTTTAATAAAAATATGGAAACACCCAACATGGATATAAAATTGGTCATGTAAGATGTGTGCTTTATGACTAAAAAAACATCAAGAATAGAGAAAACAATAATGTTATAATGTCATGAAATGTATACCACAGTGAGTATTTGTATACAGCTCACCTCCATTGGAGGGTATTATTACAAAACCATGACTTGTTTGTTAATAAAAACAATTATTTTAACTATCACTCAAGAATTGAAATTTTATATAAACATGCATAATTATGTATGTAACTAAATTCAATTTAAAAAATTCTTGAATTAAAGAGGCTATGATAGGGACCCATCCTCAAACCTCAAGGAGTATTTTCTTTTGACGAGGATAACTTGATTCTTCCTTTTATCTGCATGAACGCATATGAAACATCAAAAATATATAAGGACATATACTCTCTATTTACATATTTTCCTGGACATATATACACAAGGGGGTCTTTTTAAATATGTTTACACTTTCATATACCCCTTTATACTTACACATGTATGCATTTTTCATATCTATATATAAGACCACTTAGATCCCAATATATATATTCATACATCCATGAGTAAATATAAATAAAGGTGGAACTGATATATGTATATTATTGCTAAGGCATACACATGTAAGTGTTCGCCAATGGTGAATCAAATCCACCTCAAACAAATCCACTAAAACAACATCAATTTTTTCCATTCTATCATAATTTCATTTAATTCTGAATTAAAAGAAAAATAAATAACATAATCATTGCATATTTTCATATAAAAAGTTTATTTGCAAATTAAAATGATTCATGAAATATGGTAGGTTAATCAAATACTTCCACAATAATCAAAAATTTATATATACTATAAATTTCAATCAAGAATCATCAACATATATTAATAACATGACTTCAAGTTATTATCAAAGGATTCCCATATTTTAAATTAAATTACTTTTGTTTAATTAATTATTTGGATTTTGTTAATCTATAGAACCCTCTTAATAATTAAAATGTATTTCCAATTACACAATTTAAAATAATAATAAAAATATATGTGTTTTGAATCCCATACCTCAAATGATGCATAAAAAATTCACAGTATGGGAGAAAAATGAAGAATGGTCACACTACCAAGATAATGAAGATCCTTATAATATGTAAAAAAAAACTTGTTGACTACAAAACAAATACAAACAATATTTTATGGAATAAAAATACCATATACTCCCTAAGAAGATAAAATAATATGGAATGGAGGATAAAATTAGAGGGAATTACCTTGGATCCCAATGATATTGATGAAATAATGTTGAAAAATAAAGAGGTGGGTCTCAGATTATGGGAGGATAGAGGAGGATGGAGACCCTATGAGAGGAGGGTCATAGATCGAGAGGAGGGTCACTGTGATAGGAGGGTTGTTGTGAGGAGGTTCGCTATGAGGAGGGTCGCTGTGAGGAGTGTCGCTGTGAGGATTGTGCTGCTGTTTGATGTGGGTCATAGATCAAGAGGAGGGTCATCCTGAGAGGATTGTTGACATGAGAGGAGGGTTTTCATGAAGAGGGTCCCCATCTAGGGAGGATGGAAGATGATCTAGACACCAGTTGAGGTTTTATTGGTGGACTGTGGAGGAGGAGCCCATCGATTTTTTTTTTATGAATTTGATGAAAAATTTTAGCCACAGTTTTTTTATTAAATTATGGCTAAAATCAGGCTATAACCACATACCAATAAATCCATGGCTATAGGTCTATGGATATAGACTAAATTTCAGGTACTATATTTTTCCCTTTTAATATTTTATGAAGTGTACTTGTAATAAGGTATGAAAATGGGAACTATACTTTAATCAAGCTTTCTTATTGGGTGGAATTGAAAAAATAAAATAACATTTTTTTCCAAATAAAATACAGATAAAATGATATATATATATATATATATAAGTTTTTGGAAAGAATAAAAATATTATTTTTTAAAAACATAAAAAACATAAGAATTAAAATGGTGTAAATAAAGGAAAATCCTAATCTAAATGTAAAATTGAGGTTCGAGTAGAATCTCTTACCTTATATATTAATGCATTTTGAACATTTACATAAAATCGAAGGAAATGATATTAGATTCATTAATAAATAAATTCCTAACATATTAAATAATTTTTTGATTTTTTAAAATATAATGTGTTAATTTTTTGTGTTTTCATGAGTTATAATATTAAATTTTTTCATTTGGAAGTGTTCGTTTCCTTGGTTTTGACGTCTTATTCACTTGTATACGTGGTTGAAAGATAATGAGAAAAGGGAAAAGTTATATAGAAATAAAATTATTTATAATTATCTATAATAAATAATATTTAATGGTATTATATATCATTTTAATATGATATAAATATTATTCATTTGATAAAATGTTTATGATAAACATTTCAAATAATTTGGCATTTTTTCTCGTCAACACAGAATAGTTTTCATATAATATATATATATATATATTAGTTTAATAACACTATATGATTTTTTATATTCCAATTATAGTATGGTTTAATCATAATAATTTCTTTATGACCATATTTGATGGTATTATTATAAAATGATTTAATCATCATCCACGAATGTTGTGAATCCACACCTCAGGGATGGCATTTTTATTTTTAGAACAAAAAGGGGAATAGAATAGAATTTTTGGAAGATATCTAATAATGATAACTAAATTATAGTTTATACAATATAAATTAATTATCAGGAATTTATTAATATAATAGTTAATGAATTTATAATAAAAAAAATTGAATGAAAATTAAAAGAACGAAATAGAATTGTACCTTTTGAAATCCTCTCCTTGAGAACCTCCTAACCGAACATTAAAATGATATTTTGCGTAATAATAGAAACAAAGAAATGTGTGGTATTTGTTTGGAGCAGTATTGTAAATAAATTTGACTTGATTCAAGGCTATGGAGGTGTATAGAGATGGGGTGGTATTTATAGTGGAGGATAGTGGGGTTTTTTTATAATTAAATTATTAGTTTATTTTGTTGGGTCCAATGTATATTATTTACTAAAATGAATAAATATAGTAAATAGAGAATTATAGTTATAGATTATTGTTCTTAAATCATAAATGACTAATAAAATAGTTTATTGGGAATATAATTTCTATATATGGTAAAATACCATATTCCACTAATAAAATAATTAATAATTTTAGAAAAATATCAAAAAAATCACCCTACCAATTTTTTAATGTATAGAATTATAAAATTTAAATTATTATATAAAAATAATTTTCTAATTATTATTAATTTAATTTTTAAATAATATCACATTTAATCAAAAAATAATGTTTTTAATATTATAATAGTTTTTATGCCATATAACAAAACAAAATATTTTATAATAAAATATATTATAATCATAAGATAAAAAATATTAAATTATGATTACATTTCATGGAAATAAATTTTATTATCAAAAATTATTTTAATTTTAAAAATATTAATAAACATTGATGTTTCACAAAAGTACAAAAACTAAATTTATCAATTTTTAAACATTTATATAATTTTCCTAGAGATGAATATATCATATTTTCATTTATAAGAATCCAAATTTATATATATAATTTATTATGTGATTTTACTATTAAAATCATAAATTGACTATTAAAATTATTAAAATGGAAGTTTTATAAAAAGTTGGATTTTTCACTATTCATTGGGAAATAATTTTTTTAGAAATTACCAAAATTTAACCCTAAGATAATATTGAAATTAAATTTTTAAAAAATAGGTTTATATGTTCTTATAGAATTTAGAAAAATTTCAAAATTTATTTTTTAAATATTTGCACCCTAAAATGGTAGTAAACCACATTTAGAAAAATATATCCTTGTAATATGGAAAATTGAATTCATTCTAATATTATGGCTATAAAATAATTTTCATAAATGTTGAAACATTTGATTAAATATATAAAATATAAATTTTCTAATTTGGTAGAAACTATTTGTTACCACCTATTTAACGGCTTGGTTATAAAGGTCGTTTTAAAATAATGATCTTTAATGGTAAATTATTTTTCGTTTAAGCTCTATGTTGTGTAAAACTTATGTTTTGAAAAAACAAAATTTAACAAGATACATTCTATTTTGGTATGGGTTGTTACATAATGTAGATTCTTTTTTCGATTATTACACAACATTATCAATATTTAATTCACGTCGAACATCAAAATTAGAAACTGATTGAATTGTATTCAATTTAGTTAATTATGTGTTTATATCCACCATATTTCTGTGTGTACGTGTATCCCATAATGGTTTACTAATGGATTAACACCATTTTAATGAAAATTATTATTCTGTATTTCTTATGGAATAATAAATTTATTTTGGTTATTTATTTTTTAGAATGTCAAGAAAGACTAATTTTAGAATCATATCAAGAACACAATACAATAAGAATAAATTAATATAATAGAGTGCAATGAGTTTAAAATGTTATTTTCCAACAAGTACTTTCTTAATGTTTTTCATATAAAAATATTAAAGGAATTACTTGCACATAATCATAAATATGGTTAATTCATTAAGATAAATAGTGAAAAAATTTCATGACCCATGAGGAATGCTTCTAGAATTAACATTGAACCTAAAAATATATATATTTACAATTTAGTGGCTGAAAAATAAGACTATAATTGGAGTTATCCATAAGAAATAAGAATAACTATTATTATATCATTATATTTTATAATAAGGTGGAAAAATAGAATACATTATCCTATAAATATGATTATTTTGATAAAAATAGAAATTTTGAAATAAAATGGAAATTATAATATTATAATTTATAGAAAAAGGATTATGAGTTATTGGTTAAACTAGTAATGTATAATATGAGATGGAAGAAATTGTCTTAATATGACTAGAAAATGATTTAACTATAGATTTTATGTTCATTTGGAAATCAAATATTGATATGGTTGGAAGAAGTTACACAATGATGTGATTTGAGTGAAAGAATCAATGAATACAGAACCCATTCTCTATTGACTCAAATGGAACACGTATGGATTAAATTGTTACTAATGTTAAATTAAAAAGTATAATTACCGTTATTTATGTTTTATTCCTCTTAAGTATAAAGATAATGTAAAATATTATAAAACTATGATTATTAGTAAGTGTTATGATAATTAGGCGGTGAAAGGAACACTTATTATCCCATATTTAACTGTTAATGTCTTATTTAATTATAGTAATACTAACAATTTAATATCTATCTTATTTTATAATTGACAGATTAGCACATTAACTATTAGAAATTGAAATATAATTAATTACTCATATGGATATGATAATTGAATAATGTGTATTTGTTTTTTATTCTATTATTTTTTTCTCATAATTTAAATCAAAAAAATATTATTATTCTACCTCATCTTGAATTTTATGTGATTTTTGGAATGGATTCCCTCAATTTATATTTCGGATATAAAAATTTCCAAGGAAGGGAAGTAACATTTCAAATTTTGAATGAACCTATTCTCATTTATCAATGTGATGATGAATATATGATTTTAATTTTAGTTAGTTCTATTTAATGGGTAATGATTCCAAATAAAGGGGATATTTATCTTATATTATTAGTGAATAATTAATATACATGAAATTACTATTTCACAATAAGTTGTTTTTGTGTTCGTATAATATATATATAGTCTTCCATTAAATCAATATGTTGTGTTTTAAATATAACTCATAGATTATGCTGTAAAAATTTTAAATACTCCATATATAATGGTTAGGACTATGGTGGTGTAATTAAAGAATAATCTCCAAGATAATCTTTCTACGGAATTTATTTTGTCATGTCCATCATAACTGTGTGCATGTATTATTCTTTAATAATGGAGGATCAATGTGACTCTTTATTTATTATCTCAAACATAGCATGGTCAAGATCTAGAATCAATATCCTTTACCACATAGTAAGTCTTTTTATGATCAGCTTTTTTGAGCATGATATTTTTCCATGATTGAACATTATTTTGGATACTATCAATTGAGGAGAAAACATTAAAATATATTAATGGAAGCAGTATGTTTTTGGTATGATATACACTAATTTATTGTGATTCCATTCAGACTTACAAATTCTCCTTCTATATTCAAGGATTTAAAAGAATACTTTAGGGATTGCATATATCAATTTGTACATAAATTTTTATTCCATATTATTATATAATCAGATATCACAGATTGAGACGAATATGATTTGATGATTTTTCTCAAGACCCTATGGAAGGTGAAACCATATATATAATTTTGTAAGTCTAAATTCCATTAGAAACATGATTCATTC